>CM017911.1:9856515-11316309 GCA_008369825.1 Triplophysa tibetana | reverse complement strand
AACAAACAAGAGGGAGGCACCTGGAAAATGGCACTTTTCCAACGCATGTTACCGTCAGGTTTAGTACGATTCACCTCGATACAGCTTGCTTCCATTCGGCTCAGTTTGCTTTTCCACAGCAGTTTAGTACCACTTCAAAGTGGGTGGGGATTATAAATGTATCATCATAGTTGCGCCGCCTCTACTGCCGTAGCATCATTGTGAACGCGACATAAACGCACGTGAGCAACGGAGGATATTGATGACAGATGGCAGCAAAACAAAATACTTCTTGAATACCATATAGTTTGGGAAATCTTTCTGCAAAGAGCAGACAACGATCATTTGGTTTGATCGCACAAGGGATCGCACATTTGGTTTGATCGCACAAGGGTAAACTAATGTAGCATTTAGCATTCTGTTAAGGGTCTCAATCTCTATATTAAAGTCACGAAGCATGTAATGAAAAGCCAATATTACGTATTAAAATGCGTATTCGTGTGTTGCAAATCCAATGACGCTGGTTATGATTCTCTCGGCCCAATCAGTAATCTGTGTGTAAACATGTCATATTTGATACTAGGTACTGTACCCAGTTGAAAACCCCCAAAAGTGAGCTGTACCGCAGCGTACCGTGCACTTTGTAGGGGAAAAGCACCATAAGATGAACAATCACCTTTATTCAGTACTGTTAAGAAGGAACGTCCAACAGAGAATACAGAGCTACGGGACAGAAGCGTAGTGTCTGGGCCAGCTGTGAAATAACTGCACATGGCAGATCCAGGACATCTTTTCCTGCTATCATAAAAGTGCTTTGAGTGATATTGATCCTGCTGAGTTCTTTGTATTCTGCTCTGCTTCTCAACATCAGTTACTGAGGCGTACAGAGCACTGGGCACCATGGGAACTGAAGAACTGAAATATTTCTCTCAGTCCTTGCTGATACTGGGACTGTTATTATTGGTTTTGGTCAAAATACATAAAATGACTTATGACATACTGGTTCGTTCTCAAGATGAAGAGCATCTTTCGGAAATGGCTCTTAAGAGGCAAAACCGAGTTGAAACTAAATCTCTTTTGCTGAGGACTGAAAGAGTGAAAGGCTCAGCTGACACTGACATGACTGACGACAACCTGCTGTTTATTTATTTTATTTAAAGAAGAAAATCTGTCATTTTTAATAATGGGAAAAAACATTGTTAACTTACCGTGATTCACAACGGTAAGCTTATGATTTATTATTAGTGCTGTCAGGTATGGTTTGGTGGGAGATGTCAGTTAATTATCATTTGACTTCAAGGTTAGCGATGTAAATTTAATAGCAAGGTTAATGTTTTAAACAGAGACGATAATAGAGGGATAAAAGTACTACAGCTTATAAAACCACTAAACCACCAAGTGATGTAATTTTGTACAATCTATATATGGTCGATTGTATTTTTTTTCAGTCTGAGCATTCGATTAATCGCATCCAGAATATTTTGTGTTTACATAATATATGTCTGTGCACCCTGCATCATTATTTTGTATTTGGTTACATGTGGTATAAGGATTTCAACATGCCAATTTTAAAGTACAAATAAATAATAATATCAATTGTAGTTATTTTAACATTAAGAATGTGGTGGAAATGCTGGTTCAAATTAAGGTGATTTTAGAGTTTTAAATCTATGAATTGGCCATAGCTTAAAAAATGTCATGTGGTGCAACTGTGATATATCTGAAAATTTATTAATTTCCTTTTTTCAAATCTTTAGTATTGAAAGTGTTTAGTTATTAAGTTTTTGGATTTGTTTCCTTTTAGTCAGTAATCATCTCGTCTTCTTAAATTAAAGTAACTTTTTCTGGAAAATTGCATACGACTGATTTAAATGTTTTTAAAATACCTTTGGCTTAAGCATACTGTATCAGAGATTATGTGAATATATTGATTATTAATGGTGTTAGTCGCAACACATGATGAGTTTTATACGTCATTGCCCCATTTATAAACAAAAACATACATGTGTGTATATATTTAGAATTTTTTTTGCATAAATTTTGTTGATTTATTTGTATTATTTCGATTTTTCTTAAATACATACATGTGTGAGGATGTGTTATGAATACATAAATAATATGACCAGTTTACATACAAAACCTTTTATTCTGGATGCGATTAATCACGATTAATCATTGCCCTTACTTTGAGCAAAAATATTCCGTGTTTTAACATAACCGGTTCGACATCAGCAGGTTCACAGTAAGTGGCCAATACAGAGCATATTGTCTGTCCCTTAACTGCGTATTCTCCAATGGAAGCACTTGGAAGAGTTCCAGATGGAGCCCTTGATGTGGAAAAGGGGGTATCTGTGATCTGAGGTCACCATGAGCCTCCTGTCACTACTGCTGAAGTCTGACTGCTAATAACGGTCGGTTACACAATCAGCTCATGTGAAGCGTGTGGTGCAGCAGTGCTGCTAGCACACACAGAGCGTTACAGCTATAAATATCTCACAGGAATTGCTCTTGTCTTTAACATTCAAGCCTTAAAGACTCAAAATCTGCAGAGATTATATAAAAAATCTATTGATCAATGCAGTCAGATGCAGGACATGCAGACCCGTGGTGAATATAGGAGACTCACTACACATCCAATCCTCTGTATTTGTCCAATCGAAAGCATGGCATTTGGTTGCAGTTCAGCATGAAGAGTTGCACATCTCTGGGGAGAGATACGCAAGGAGAAACTGTAGATCTGTAGGGGAAACTAAATGAGTTTTTCCTCTCTCCTCCTTCTCCCTCCAACTCGCTCACTTCTTCCAGGGTCTCTGTCAATTACTCAGACATTTAATCACCCCTCTGCTCAATAATGTGTCCTTACATCACACCCAATGCTGGCTGGCAAAGTCAGCTATAAATAACCCACCACTGAGTGCTAAGGGCCATAACAGTACAGCCCACCATCTATGCACATTTACTTAGTTATACTTGAAACCTAAACACCAGTGTTATATGCTATTGTTGTTGTCCCTAATAATTCCCATCAGCCAACCTCAATAAAGTTGCATTTCAGATATGATGATGTGGGCTTTTAGAAAGATAAACAATCTCTGATCGGTTTCATGAGCTTGTGGTGGCTCAAAAACCACCACAATTTCACTTATGTTTCACTTTAAAAATGCCGGGTTGTGTTGAAGCCGAAAGTATTGTTGGCAAAACTCTGGCATACCTTAAAATAAAGGTGCGTAGAAGGTTCTTCACTGTGATGCCATAGAAGAAAAAATGTGGAAGAAAAAGAAACCTTAATAGAATATGAAGAACCTTTTTTCGCCACAAAGAACCTTCTGCGAATCACAAATATTCTTTGGATGTTTACACTGGCGTAACACACGTGGTTTCTGCCAATCTCACATTAATCTTGAGTACCTATAGAGTAGTATTGCATACTACGTATCTTTGAAGGTTATTTAGTTTGATCACATTTATAAAAGATAGATACAGCTGAACGATTGTTTTCCCAAAACATACATTGCGTACGGGGGGGAGGGGGTTGTGGTAGGCTGAACCAAATCACGTGCGCACCCATTGTCAACAAAACACAGACATCAGTTTCACTCACCGCATGCGGTTCATGTCCGGCATCTTTTAGCACTTGGACGGCTCCATATATCAGTTTAAACGATCTCCAAATCTATCGTCATATCTATCGTCTATATAACATTCATCACCCAAAAGCAGTAAACAAACAAACACCTGAACTTCACGAACGTATGCTCTCTCTCTCTTTTGCTTACATTTGAAAGTGAAGTCTACGGATGTTCCTTCTCCTGCGGATGTGCCACGTGCTTTTATGGAAGAATTATGATTAAGTCCAATAATGACTAAGAAAAGTTGTGGCGAAACAGTTTTATATGTTCGAAAAAAACTTTCGGAAACCTTTAAGTTCGCTGGGGGACTGTATGGAGCACAGAAATACGACGTATTACGCCATCTCGTTTTTTCACAAGTTGACGATGTTAAGCATGAAAAGAAAGCACGTTTAACACCGTTAAGAAGTCAGAATGCATGACACATTGTTGCAGGGCCGTTTTAAAGGTTCTTTATGGAACTAATTAGACAAGGTTCAAATAAGTCATCATTTGATTGGTTGAATTTAACAGGATTTCCAGGAGACCTGCGTGTTGGCTGAAAACAACACAAGGCCGTCTGTTTGAAGAAGAAAGCTGTTAGATTAACATTGTTTGCAAGTCGAATTCATGATTGAAAAATGTACACTGGTCTGTTACAGGGGGGACATTTCGACGCCTCTAAACGTGATGTGGCACAAACGAAACGTGATTGGCTGCTTTACCTGTCCGTCATATGGCCTCTTGGTTGGGCCTTGACCAATAAAAGTTCCCGGGAGACTAGGTAAAGTATGGACAGTCTACACTATAATGATTGAGTAAATGTTTTCAATTATTTGTTCATTTGAAACCACGCTGCATTTATGTAGAGTAGCCTATGTGGGATCTCCTTCAATGGAAACTACGATTCTAAATAACCTTTTTAACACAAAAATGTTTTGATTTAGAAATGTTTTAACTTACCTTAAAATACCAAAGTCACATTTGTTCTGAATCTGATGCCATCGTGGATAGGTGTGTAAAAAAAGGGCAGCAAAAATTTTTTTCACACTTCAGATGAAAATGAATCATGTGACAGTTTAGTTGCATTGGACAAGTTATGTTTGTGTATGTTAACATTGATGGCGGAAAGAGACAGTTTGGTTTTACTTAAGATTATTACCTGATGATATCAATGTTGGGTAATAACTCAAAATGGCTGGTTTGTTCATATTTGCTTGGTTGTAACAAGAGTATCTATTTGCAGATGGCTAAATAGCAATATTAAATCTCATTATTATTTACATTCTGTGGTACAAACGTGTTAATGTAACTTGATATATTTGAACGACTTGGTTGTTCATTTTATATAACATTTAGCAAATTACAAATGAGGAACAGCAGAATCACTTTACCGAGGTTGTAATTCTTGCTGACATCTGGTTTGGGTGGGGCTTCCAACCCCCAACACTTATGCCTATTATGTATATCACTTACATTATGTCCTTTACATACATATGAGTTTGTACATTTGCTGGCTGTGTTCAGTCACAGGTTTATTGTAGAAGTTAGCGCAGGAGAGGAGGGGGGCATGTATTTCGGCTGGCAGGGTTTAACAAGGAATGGCCTGGATCCAGAGCACTGTCCGACATGCCCTTCTCATTTACAGAAGAAGAGAATGTACTAATATAAAAAAACAGCCCAGAGAGCCTAGGAAGAAAAAGAAACCCTACTACATTAATTTTGATAATCTCTTAATATAAAAATATTAATAATACGCAGACAGATACAGAAGCCTTAAGCGCCGCAAGCCTTGCTCATTAAAATAGAATTACACTAACTGGAAAAACTCTCCTTCACATCTTCTTTTGGATATTCATTAAAGCCAAAATATATTTCAGTAACATCATTTACACAAAGCTAAAAATGACATAACTGCCTTGCAACGGCATCTACTGCACTCATGCCGCATGCTAAACATGATCTACAGCGGAGTATTGTCCTTTGTGCCGCCTAAACTAAAATGAATAAATTCCAGTTTAGCTTCAATATATTTCAAAGCAAGCAATATACGAGGACGCAAGAGACCGCCGAGATTCTGCTGATGCGGGAACAAACACCAGCTGCCGTGCTTACCAGAAAAACATCTCACAGCATAGACAAAGAACTTTATAATGCCAAGGTGTATATGCTGGAGATGCAATCTAGGTCTAGGGCATAGCAGCTTTTATATCTGCACATGTCAGTAAGTGCAGTGGATTCTGGGAACCGGGCCAGTGGAAGTTCTGTGGCTAACCTACTGCGTTTTCAGAGGCACAAGCACAACGGCCAAAATAACAAGCTGCATTTACAACTCCACTCCTGTGCTGTGATTGGTGTGTCTGTGCATCGACAAACAAAAAATAGGACACGATTCCACTGCAAAACATAAAAATTATTGGGGGGGATTACGGTGTTGTTTACAATGCGTCGCTTGTAATGACAACGATGTGTGCTTTTAGTGTGTGCATGTGTGTGTATTATTGGTACATTTCTGAGGTTTCGAACACAGCATGAGGAAGAGGCTGACCGCATTTTGTACTGAAAGGTTTCCCCGCCTATCCGTTTGACTTCTGTAAATGAAACATGCATGCTACCCAAACCACTGTGTCCAAAGGAAACATAGACACAGTGATTTACACACACTGTTAAATCTACAACAGACTTCTGTTCATTTTAGCGATATGTATTGCATATTTACACAGCTGACAGAATCAAATTTGTGAATGAATACAAGCCAAGCTGTTATCTCGAGCAGCTTTTTTGAAGTATAAGAGATATGGACAGTAAAATTTGTATTGCTTTTCACATTTAGCCTCTCGTTTTTGTTTGCAAAATGGTTGAAAATTAATACAAATGAATGCACCTTTTCAAAACAGGGAACTCCACAGTCTCAACTGATGAAAAAGATACTGTCACTTTAAGATCACTACCACACAGCACTCATTGGCTATGCATGGCTTTACACACACTGCGTGTTATTTTCATTACAAGTGTTTTCTACCATTCATTAATGCTAATGAGGAGCGACATAGAGATTAACACACATACCCCAGGGCTTTGGCTGAGAACCAAAGCCTTAACCCAAGAAACAACACCCTTAATCCTTGTCCAGAGAGATTTCCCAGCAACTTGTACAGAGTCATGGAATCTGGGTTTAATCACAGTCCACTTGAAAAAAAAGAAACAGTCTCGTCGGCGGCCATTTTGGAAACATTTGCACTACATTTACAATATGTATTTGGCAGGTTGTTTTTTCCAAAGCGACTTACATTGCGTTGTATTATACATTTGTTTCTGAATATGTGCAATCACTGGGATTGAACCCATGGCCTTAGAGTTGCTAGCGCCATGCGCTTAACACAGAACCCCAGGACAGCCATTTGCACCGCAGCCAAACAAGTTCAGCTTCTAATGTCTCCACAAGTTTTATCTCATGTGAATGAATAACATGTAGTCAATAATATCTATCATAAAACAGTAGTAGACATTTCCCTTCCTGTGCTTTAAAAAGAAAGTAATCTTTATTAGTATATCTATTCTACAGGAGTAATTTTAAGTTGTGAGTTCTTAAAGTCCGCAGTTTTCCTTATGATCGTAAAAACGATGCTAAACTGATAGTAAAGTGTTTTTAGTTACAAAACAACATTTTCATGTAACTGCATTAAATGTTATTCTTGACTAATGTAAAGTAAAGTCTTTTTTATGTTATGCTATGTTTAACGTTTTATACCTTATTTCTGTTGTGTGGAAAGAAAACAAAAACACATGAGGCAGGTCATAACCAGTCTCAAACTATCTTTTTGAAACCATTTTTAAATAGTAGTAAACAAAGACTATCCAAATATAAACACTTCAGATTCGCTGACAAAAGATGTCAAGTGAATCTCAAGTGTTTATATTGGGATATTTTGAAAAGAATAGTGTTTTTCAAGGCTGTACAGTGGAGTGGAAAATGTCCAAAGTTCTGCGATGCATGTAAAGATACCAAAATATTTCATAAAACATGAATAAAAAAAACAGAAATAATGAATAACACAAACCTAAGATGATTTGGCTTGACTAGATTCTTTTAAATGGTTGAAAACAATTGAAAACCACAATATTCTGTTACCACGATTGAACATTCTGAACATTTTGTACCTCAGTGAGAGAAAACATTATTTTAAAAATCAATTTATTCCAATCTCTGGCCCTGTCTGAACATTTCATTGAGTTATGTTTGGTCCTGCTGGATCCTTTAATGACATTCCACAATAACAATCCTTTCTATTCTTGGCTCAACTGTTGGGCACACCACAACATGTTTGTGTCTTTCCAGCTTGGCACACTCAACCTTAGTGTTTCGACTCAAGGGTTAGTCTCTTAGTATTCGGTGAAACACGGAATTTGCTAAACAATGTGTTCTGGAAACAGGAAGCTAGGATTCCTCCTACTTATAGGAGCAAGCGGGTTCCAGCCTCAGAGGACCTCATCTGTCTCTGTTCCTGCTCAAAGACTGAGACTCAATCCAACACACACACATGCTGCAGTGAGTTGGAATGATTGCTTTGGCAGTATGTCATTACGAATGCTTGGGCGACCATATGTTCAGCACGGCTTTGCATGTTAACTCATTGATTATTTCCCTGACACATGCACAGCGAGACTCCAAGACTGATAGAAAACCTTATGGATTAGGTCACTTTAAAACCTTTGTAGGTTACAGTTTTGAGACCTTAAAGTGAAAGGAAGTTTTTTGGTTTTCAGTATGAACATGTTAGCCTTAGGGATAGCCATAAACTAGTGTTCCTTAAACGTAGCATCATCTTCTAAATGTAGTTTTGTCATCCAAAACTTACAGTCTCTCACTTCCACCAAAATTAATCAATGATTTTTATTAGGGATGCAGCGATATGTCAATTTTGGCAGATTATGATAACTGATGATTCTTGAACATTGGAAGCCAATATTGGTCGATACACAGTATCTAAATATTAACATGACATTTTTTGAGACTGAAAATTCGTCCCCCCCCCTGAAAATCAAGAAAAAAGCCTATTTGACAGATTCTTTAACTTTTCTGGTATAATTTTTATTTAATAAATAAATTAAAGATGTTCTTCCAGAGCAACTAATACAGGTGTTCTCAATAGCCACAAGTTTGACAGATCTCAAGACAGAAATTATTCAGACAGCAGTCGGCTTCAAACAATATGCATTTGTTCTTTACTATAATATAATTTTAACTTTGAGCAGTGTGCACATGAACCAGTTCAACCAGAGGAAATGATTCACAATCAATCGGCTGTAATACTGTAAAATCGGCCTTAATTTTTATTATCGGCTGACAGTACCGATAACATTAATAATGACCATTTATCGGCCAATACCGATATGGCCGATAATATTTTGTGCATCCCTAACTTTTTTGACATCATTCTTCACTCATCACATTTTCTGACCAATAAAAATGTCCCTGCTATTGGTTATTTTAAAGGGCATAAGCTAGGGCTGCATGATAAATCGCGATTAACACTAAATATCGAGTTAATCGACCTGTCTGGAGCGAAGTCTGGAATTATGTTTCATGCACAGTTTGTCCGCTAAGCACGGCTTTGTGATCGGTAGGAAATGCTGCTTGATATACAAACAATGGGAATTTGAGCCGCTAATAACGTGCATTTGATAAAGCAACACCCGTCAAACACTATCATTATAAAAAGCACCAGCATTTAATCATACTTCACTGACAAGCTGCGCAAAATTAACATGGCAAGGGTCATGAGAAATGGGCGAGGTCTCAATCAGCTCCCAAGGTAGTGAATCAGTATATCGTGTACAGGGGTTCAGGCACTGGTAAGGACCCTGTATCACTTCATATCGGGACAGCATTCACATATTTTCCTTTTACGTGACTGCGTGAGAGCCTTGTGATACTCCACAGCTGGTAATTATCAACAACAGGCAAAACAGACATCTCTCTGGCTTAATTTTTTTAATAATGCTTGAAATAAAGGAGAAACACTTTACATATTTGGTTACATATCCATGCACAAATTGGGTCTAATATTAAATTAAGTAGATTGTGTTCCCTGCCTGTCTAGTATTGTGTGTTTAATACGTGTTTAGCACTGGAAACGCCCCATCTATCTGTTACAAGCTATCTCTAAATCCAGTGTTATATCCACCGTTTATATAACATTCAGCACCGAAATGCATGGAGCAAACAAACACAGTTAAACTTCCGTCAGCCGAGTGAAGCGGCATTGATGGGCGTGCTGCTCTTTCTCACGCTGGCTGGTTGACGCGTGGGCATGGCCTTCTCTCACGCTAGCACGTGGGTATGCTCTTTCGCTCGGTGGATGGCGCGTGGGTCTGTTTTTCTGGGAGAATGGACAAAAAAAGCGAATAGGATCTCTGTTACGAAAAAAGGATCCAGACTTATACAAAACTTTCAGAAGAAAGTTGGAGTGTATCGAGCAAAGAAATACTACGTTATTCGTCCAACAAGTTTTTTAACAAGTTGTCCATGTTAAGCATGAGAAGTTTTCATGTTTTAGAGTAAAGTCAGAATGCATGAAATAGCATGTTACCCCATCTTTAAGCATATTAAGTTGGCTTGTGCAATTTCAGTTAAACGGATTCAAAAAATGTCACACGATTTCTGGTAAGGGAATATAGTGAGCATCAATGCTCCCTGGGTTTTGCGTTGCATTGTGGGAATTTTTAGGGAATGAATGTAATCAGTGCACTGGAAGGATTTAGCGAATGAGACAGCACTTAAAATGTCCAACTCCCTGATCAGTGATCTGACTACTGAACAAGGGAGCTGATTGAGACACAAATGCTAAAGTAATTGATCCTGTGGCAATAGAGCTCCGTAGATTGACGATTGACAATCTGAACTCAGCCATTTCGGCAGGCAATCAGAGAGAGTGCCAGAGCGGCTACAGCATTGGTAATGACAGTGGTCAAACGATAATTTTAACTGTTTAGACTTTACAAATCATACTATTTTAACATGGTGGATGGCTGCTGTGGGCCATGATGCTAGAACAGGTGGGGGAAAGCAAAGGGCAAATAATTTTATCATATTCCTAAGGATCCCGAATCCCCGATAGACGATTAAATGGGACACTACAATAAAAGGTGCTAACCAACACGTGTCACCGCTATCTCTTCCTCTGGCCAGTTAACCATTGCGTAGCAATTGGTCGAATTCTGCAAGAGTGTGACAGAGAAATGTAACGTCTCTTACCATACTCGGAACATCATGACAGGTGATAAAATGTCATCGGTACTTTCTTATATCAATTCGAGCCCGACTCTCATACAGAAAATGAAGATGATCAAGCCAATACATCAACTTTGCCAGCACGATTTGAGCAGGATGTAAAGGATTTGCAGATTTATGAGTAAAATAGTTTAAAACTATAGCGAACTGTTTTACCTTTTATATACAACGTTATAAAGACATATTAAACAAACAACCATATACAACATTCAGAGTTTGTGTGAGATACAAACAAGCTTGCATTACAGCAGGGAATGGTAACATAATAAATAAGGCGAACAATTTTGCCCTTTCTTAATCAACCAGTGTTACGCCACGTCTTGTCGCGACTCAACAAAGACAATAAACCCAAAATTAATACTTAATAAAAGACATTATAAACACAACATTTGTTGCCTCTAGTTAAAATATTATAACTGATTATTAGGACTTATGTTGTCTTTTTTCCTGTCGCGCCCGTGTCTGCATTTGCAGATCACAAACACACGACAAACTCAACTTGTGTTAGTCCGTAACAAAGTCTTTTACAATGAAAATATACTAACAGGCTGTGAATCTGATGCGCCAGCCAAGTTTAAATGGTTGGAACTGCCCCGCTTTTTAATCAAAGCTTTCGTGCTTAGCCGGTCTTAATCTCTCACCCAGGTTCGTGAAGCAAATGTCGGTGAATGCGCTGCACAAACGTGAACATTCGGATTGTACTTTTCTGGAACAGAATTGTAAATAAAATGGAACCATTCCTTTTTAGTTGTCTCATCTTTTTGAAGGATAGACGAAGAGTCTTTCTTTTCACAACGAAACACACAGCGTCTCCGCGACATGGCTGTGGCGGTTACGATACAATGAGATTTACAAGTAAGCCCACCTTACTTGCGTTAAATTTGGGCAGTCTTAAGTCAAATCATGTTACAAAGTGACGTACATTCACCAGGGTGTGGTTACAAGAGGCAGGTCTGGGATCGCATTCACTTTTAGATAGAGTGCATCTTTTGTTCCGACACTTTAATTTGAGCAATTTTACGTGTCTAATACATGCATGGGCAACTTATAATACACCAAAGACACAGAAAAACACGTATTGGCGCCATATGACCCCTTTAACCTGCAAGATACTGGCTACCTACAAAGGACAGCTAGGGTTGAGAACATTAGCTAATAACCCAGTTGACTTAGCCTTCCAATGACGACAAAGCAGGTTAAAGCCGGTGTTCTGTCAATTTATGCAACCCGTCGAATTTTCCTACCCTTGTGTTGTGATTTGGTTGGGGGAGGGGTTAGTCCTGTTTTGTATTGAGGTACCACAATTTCACAGGGTAGCATAAACCGACAGAACACCGGCAGACTCCAAAGTTGAATATCCATTACAAAATTCAAATACATTTTTACCACTCCAGGCTTTTTAAGAGTCTCCGGAGTAGGACGATGAAAAGTTGATGAGGTAATGGTAGATTTTAGGATCCTGCGGGTCAGTAAAGCTATCCGGTTCTTTATTGATACATGTTAAAAGCACCGTGGGGGCATAATAGGGATCTGGTATGTTTAATCTATTACGTTTTGCTATTCACAGGTCTATTTCTTTTGAATTAGAGTCCGCAGTGAACTCTGTTGCCTCGAATCTCATGCTGCCGCCATTCATTTAATATTCACTTCCGGCTATCGTCGCCTGCCAGTATGGCGGTGTAAACAGAATAGGTCACATGACTGCCGGAGCTCTATTGTCGGGTGTCAGTGCACCTGTGGTTGCACTGACTGAAGGCAATTTAACAAACGCATCGAGTGCTACAGCAGAAGCACAGGTAACACAACGAAACGCCCATCCCCCCAGAGAACATACCACCTCAAACCACTGTCGCTAGTCTGCGTGCTCATTCACAGCACTCTTTGTTTCTCACTCTTTTTAATTTGTTTAGCCCTGCCACCATAGTGCGTCATAAAGCGAGCAGCCTCTAAGAACATTATCAGTAATTATAGACTAAATGAGACAGGCAGGAGAGTGAGCTCTCACTGGAACTCTATGTTATCAGGCTGTTAATGGAGGAGAATAGGCAACAAAAGCAGCCCGTAAGAACCCTTCCAGTAGCCAACTCAGCAAGCCACGCTTAAGTTTAGAGATGCCAGCATGCGCTCATGTGGTTGAATGAGACCGAAATTCACGTGAGTTTGCATGTGGGTAAATATTCTTCTAAACAAGATATACCACCAAGCTCAGTTTGTTTTTGTTTTGCACATGGTTTTAACGTGAAGACTGTCCGCTTTGAGAAAGACAATCTGATTTTTGTGAAGGCATTAAATGGATGCTCTTAGAGGTAATCTGAAGGCTGATTTAAATTTGTAGAAAGGAAAAGTTATGTCACCCCATGCCTTAAATTAATACTTCATCCCAAAATTAAAATTCTGTCATTATGTACTCACCTATATATAACTTATTTAAATGTTTTGTTTATCTGTTAAACACAGAATCTATTTTGAAGAAAGTGGGAAACCAAACAGGTCGGGGGAACCATTGACTGCCATAGTATGGTAGACAGTTCTGGGGCACCGCTGAGTCAATGGTGCCCCAGAACTGTTCGGTTACAAACATTCTTCCAAATATCTCAATTTAAGGGCAATTACATAGTGACAATGTTTCATTTTAGGCCGAACTGAACCTTTAACACTGTAGAAAGGCTTGTTATTGAGTTCACGTTTAGGTATCTATCCTCAACTCTTTGGTAATGTGCATAGTATACCACAGCAGAGTAAGAGAGATCAGAGACAGAGAGAGAATTACAAAGATCTTCACCTGACAGATGATAATCCAAACCACCCATTCAATTTAATCAGTTTATATCAACAAGGGATAAGGTAAACAATAAATAATCCAGAGTCTGACACTAACATCTGGGTTGTCCAAACACGACTCAAGTTTGGTCAAATGCCATCTGTGTTTGAAACATAAATGCAAGTGATGACAATTGATGTCCAACTAAGATTTTTCTGTAAAATCATACCAGTCAAAACAAGTTATGCTGTGGTCACACCAGGGATACTTCACCCTAAAATGAATATCTCACCCTCAAATTGTTCCAAACCTGAGTAAAGGAAGATATCTTGAAGACTATCAAATCTCACCCCCCATTGACTACTATGGCAGACTACTATTTATCTACTATGGCAGTAAATGGTGGGTGAGACAAGACATTCTTCCAAATTTCTTTCTGTGTGTTCAGCAAAACAAAGAAATGTATACAGGTTTGGAACAATCTAAGTGAGTAAATGATGACAGAATTTTTATTTTTGGGTAAAGTTTCCCATTAAGCAATTTGCGCGAGAAAATTACATATAAAGTGCAAAGATGCGAAAAGTTGGAACTCGCGCTGGGCGGAGCGAATCGGGCGGCGTGATTGACAGGACCTTTGACACGAAGATTTCAACTCAGGCGAGAAATTCACTTCCCGTCGCGCAATTTTTTTTCACGTCACTCTTACGGGTAAAAAACGAACTATACCCACAAGTAACAAAGAGCAAGGAAATAACATCATGTTTAGGGGTATATGGCCCAGAAAACAACGAACACACAAGATAAGTGGTGTTTTGACATTTTATGTTGTATTTCATTGAGATATGTAGCATTTTGTGTCAGTATTGCATGGATTAAGGATTTTGTAAATTGTTTAATTGATAAAGCTGTCAAATTCACAAAGAAATCTGGTGTTTCCTCAGCGATAATGGTTTAATGATTAAATAACCCTCATTAGAAAAATCTGTCTGAAAATAGACTATCCACTCTCCAGACAAATCAAACTCGGCTCAAATTGACTTTTACACATTACATTAACATTTTTGTCTTTTAATTGTTTTTTAAAGTCTTATGTGAAAGCCTTACCAACAAAATTTGTGTTTAAAGAAGTAGGCAGTAATATAAAATAGGTCTTATGTCAGTATATACTTTTCCCAACAGATCTCCCTACAAATGATCCCCACAGACATTAGGAATATCCCCAGAAGGAGAACTGTTAAAGGAGTAAATTATGTTTATTTTTAATCACATTATCAGAAATGTAACTAGTACATTACCTAGTATAGTTGGGCTTTTGCATAATCTGTAATAAAATTTTTTTTTTGAGAATCAGTGTTTTTGTTTAATATTGCTTGATTGTGTTTATTGAATATTTTAAGTAATGTAAATATGGTTAAATTCTGGGAGAATCCTGACTTTTCAGATACATGTGGCCCACACAACGGCCGTTAGTCCTTTACTTAACTTAGCAAGAATGTTGTAAAAGGTCCAAATTTGGGCCACATCTTTCTTTATTATATTGATCACTGTTGTTGGAAGATGTGGACCAGATCTGGGCCGGGAAACTCTTTCTTAAGTGGGCCACAGGTTAGCAGCTTTTCTGGGCCAAATCTGCACCAAAGAAAATTTGCTGACTGGGAGAAAATGTCACAGCGTGTTGTGAGCGTGATTGTCGCGCTTCTACATTTAAAACAACCAACTTGAGCTTGAGCAAAGCTCCCAGTGATGGACTCCGTTTGGAGGAGTAACGCCCTGATAAATTCAATCAGATGAATTACACTTGGCCTGTTTCGTCAAGTGGTTTGCGTGATTTTAATCCGTCTCGCAAATGTTTCGGAGGGCATTTACACCTGGTGGCACGCATCTGCATGTTCCGCTTTTACTATCGGTAAATGGTTAGAAGTCAATATTAACATTCCTATGAGAAACTGTAATTTTTTTAACAAAACAACGGATTGCAAAGTTTAACATTTTTAACTTAAATATGGTTTTATTTGTGGGGGGCACTATCTCCTTTAGGTAAACCTGACACTTTAATTTCATAGATTTACTCAATATTTGAATCCTTCACAATTACAGCAATAGAACTAATTCAGACTGATTTTCTGAAAAACAAACACTACACAGAGAGAGAGAGAGAGACCTGTTTTGGATTGTAGTAGAATACACAAAAGGGTTGTGAGAAGGGTTACTGAGCGACTTAGGGATGTCGAAACAAATCGTAACAGTCCTGTGAGATGGTACGGCTGAATTTAGATCTTCACCCAACAGAACATGTTGTACGTGAACAGAAGTACAATGCGTCACTAAAGGTAAGTATTCCAAGGTCTTTCAGCCAGACGCGTTCAGCACCAGGGGACAGAGTCAAAGCTGCATCTCATTTCAGCTTCCTCATAGGTGAGAAATTAATAATTCATTTGATGTTTACACACCTGCAAGCTGGAGCGAAACAAAAAGCATCGCAGTGTGAAATTCACAAACTAATAAAACTAATCTTACCTAGACAAAATGGAAATGATAAAACTGTTTACCTTTGAATAATCTTCACAAATAAATCTTTAGTCACAGTACGCAGTGCGCTAAAACGGATTAGTTACAACCACGCAATTATAATATTATTGTACGCTGGCTTGAAACATCTAAAAGAAGATCAAAGGAGGCATCTGGGATGTAGTGACATTGATCACTGATCAGGAGAATTAAAGCTGTATGACAATGTGTTCTTATTTGTGAATGTCTACAAGCTTTCAGACAAATGTGAATGCTATCCTCACATCAAACTACAGAAAAGTTCACCCACAAATGAAAATTCTGCTGTAATTTACTCGCTCTCATGCCAAAATTACAATGAACTCTTTCCCCGCCAAACACAGAGTTCCTGGGTTTTATGAGAAAATGCTTCTCTGCCAAACATGGAATTTTCCAGGTATCTGTGTTTTCACTGTTGTACAGCAGGTGGCGCTCTTACACATTTTCTGAATGTGAACTCTGTCCAAAGTATCTCAGAATCTAGAAATGGGAAATATTTGATCTGTTTTTATTCATCCTTCTGAATCTGATATGGGCGGAGTCCATAATATGAATGGTAATTGATCTAACTAGCTGTTAGATCTAAATGTCGCATTTTTAAAGAAACCTGCCCACATAAAAGAGGTGATAAAAAGAACCATTGAACTATTCTATTTTTCTTTTTGGTAAAACTCAGAGACTCTGTTCTGTCATTTGGTATGGGTATGGCAGGGAAAGAACTAAATAGCATATTTTCGACCAAAAATTACAGGTCCTATGTGTACATTTTTGGAGGACCTATTGAGAGAAATGCAATTTACTATACATAACTCTGTGTTCAGAGGTATATAAAGACCTTACCTAATGAAGCCTTATGTTTTTATTATCTTAGAACGAGCTATCTACATACACTGCGGGTCTCCTTAACTCGCCAATGTTGTTTCTACGGTAGCAGAACAGACAAACAGCTCTAAAGAATGCATTTCAATAATACGTCAAGTCCTTCAGCAAGGAAGCAAAAACATGACGACATCTTAGTCCTGTGTCAGCCACCGCAGTTCTTCGGAAAGGAGTGGGGACTTCCTTCGCTAGAGCGCCTTTTGTGTTTTGCATGCCCTGCCTATTCACAGTAATAAAGACGCATCTTGTGTATATATCTATTATCTTTGACCATATTAAGTCTTTTATAGCCATGCAAAAACAGACTGTATTTTTTTTGTTATTAACCGATGATTTTTCCCTCCAGTGAGCAGTCATATACATAAAGATCATGCGACCAGATCATGCACATACAAAAGTATCTGTTGGTTGTTGGACCTGTGTGTGTTTGTGTTACATCAGTAGAAGTAGGTCACACCACAGCCGGAAAATTATGCAATAGACTAAGAATGTGCTTTTAGCTGCAAGAGAGCCGTGAGAGAAAGCTCTCACATTAATAACAGAGGAAACCCGACGTCGACTGATCGGGCAGGCTAATAGTTGACAAAAATAAGCTGTGCTGCTCCATTCATATATCAACTGATCGACCAAATCTGCCTGCGTCATTAAAGTAATATGACTAATATGCGTACAAATATGATAATATGCATAAATGGACACGCAGGTTGAAATTACATACACGGCTGTGTTTTGTAGGTGACTGTTGTTCTCAAGCCAAGATTGCAACAGCACGCTGACAGCTGAAGTGGGCCTCTGCACCATTCCCATGGCAACTGATCACATGGATTCTGGGAAGAGCCAACGTGGACCGCGTGTTATTTTATTATGAGATGAGGGTGCCGCCTGTCTTTTTCCTCCTTCGCACACTCCTAACGTACATATACGAGCTACCCCCACCCTAGACTTCCTGCAGTAATTGAGAATGACACAGGCTTTTACTGGAATAGTGAAATAAAGATGTAGCATTAATGACTCGAGTTATTTGTGTGACATGAAAGCTGCATGTAATTATGAATAAGTGGATGGTTAGAACAGTGCTGACCGCTTCCAACAAAGAAAAAAACAGATTACAGTTTAATTGAGAACGGTCCCTGAAGTGCAGCCGATAAACAGCTGTGTTGACGCCATAACAATTTGAAATTACTAAGTCACTCTCCAACTTTACCGTTATAATAACAAATAGACAACTGGTCATACTGGGGGATTTAAAGGGACGGTTCATCCGGAAATAAAAATCCTGTCATCATCTGTTCAACAATAGACACAAAATTTCTCAAGGGTTGTGTGCACACAATGGACGTCAATGGGGCCCAATATTGTTTGGTTGTAAACATTTTTCAAAATATCTTCTTTTGTCACATAGGTCTGGACGACATGAGGGTGAGTAAATGATAAAAAAAATCATTTTAGTGAACTCTCTACTTAACATGGGAGGATTTTAAATGTACTGTGCAAACTGTTTGCCGACACCATGTATTCTCTGTCCGCATTGTTTCAGCCTACGATTTACTGTAATGTATGCAAATCTGGTAACAGAACAAACACACCCAAAAACGAGCACTGAATGCATAAATTTGAATGCCAAAATTCCAAATAAGCCCTATTTACACTGAAAAAATACACTGACAGTAAAAACATCATTGCAGATGTATATGCGGATAGCGTTGCAAAACACTATAGAGTAGATTGCTAGTGATTAGAGACACAGACAGTAAAATAATGTGCAAAAAATGTATCGCAACTGTTGAGTGGGTTGTTATTCTCTTTCTGGGTGCATTTTAGTATAATCTTAGATACACCAATTGCATTTCATCATCATTTTGGAAACAAAAGGTTGCAACAGACTTGCAAATGACATGTAACTGTTTCCATACAAAACAAGTATCGCTGATTCAGACAACTGCGCAAAGATAACATTTTACTTTATATTTGAATGACACTAAAAGCGGCTTCCTTATTTTGATAAGATTAATAGATTGGGAAATTCCCTGGCTACGCATGAGGGCTTAATCTTTTTCATAGTTCACCCTGAATGTTACAGTTTACAAGAAAATGTTTCAGCAGATGCATACACAAAACTGAAAAACTTTGTCTCTGACAATGCCTAAATGCACTGTATTTATCACTGCAGAATACTACACAAACACACATACGCTTCCACACTCTGCCCCAATAGGTTTGCTTTGATAACAGCGAGGGCTTGACTCAGTTGCCATGCCAACAGGACTGAATAAAGACCATAATGACAGCAGCAATACAAGATTTGAGAATCACTTCATACATTCATATTCACTGGCACGATACAAATGACATGCATGGAGCTTCACTTTCTGTGTTATATAAAGCTCTCTTTTTCCATCATTAGTGATGAAATGGTGATGTTCTTTGTTGTGAAATAAATAATGTGGATTTAATCATGCATTGCGTTCGCAGTTATTAACCCAAGTTGTTATTTGCTTCTTTGGCAACTAACGTTTTAGCTGAGCGTGATGTGAATGATCACCGTGATCATATTTTTAAAGTTGGGCATTTTTATCTCTCAGTAATTTGGTCACCCAGTTGCATTTCTCTCTGGTGCTTTGTTATAAGGGGTGTTTGCTTCGGATTTAGACAAAACATTAACCTAGCCTTGCACCATTTATGCTATGTACGAGAATGATGCCTAAAAACATGCGGCTTGTCGAGGACAAGTGTATTTACTCGAAGTAAACAGATTCGTGATTTTCGTCTGGCAGTTGAAAAATCTGGAAAAAATCCTGTAGATTCATCATATCCAGAGACAGCTTTATTGGGCATCACAGAACTCTTTTTATTTGAGCTAGCATTACCATAGCAACTAGGGCTGGGCGATATTGACCCAATTTCATCTTGGTATTTTTGGGATGAATCTTGATATACAAGGTATCCTGGTATTTGCCATGAAGAGGAATTAATGTTTATTTGCCACTCAAAGCCTCATATTTTCCTCCTTGTTAGAAAATAAACAGCTGCATATAGCATACAGGGGCGCTTTCCGGAACAAGGGTTATCTTAAACTAGGACTATAGGCCTTAGTTAAATAAGGATTCTTAAATTGTGTTAAAAAAATACATTACAAAGAAAAGTTACTGGTGAACATTTTCAGACAACATTTTACTTACTCAACTCAACTTTATTTATATAGCGCTTTTTACAATTTTCATTGTTACAAAGCAGCTGTACATGAGTCTAATTTCTGAATTCTAAACAGCCCCCCGGCCAGGCAGATAGTGCAAAACAATATGCAAACGGTGGCGAGGAACCCAAAACTCCCATAGAAAAAAAAATATATATATATATATATTTAAGTTATTCCAGTCTAAATTATTTCTGTGTTTAAGACGCCTCTAACAATTAGTTAGTCTGGGACTAGGCCTAAGCCCCGTCCGGGAAACCATCCAATAAACAAATTAAAATAACCCATAAAACTGATCAAATAAAGTAGATAAACCAGATGAACCTATGAAAATGTAAAAAAATATTAAATGGTCTTATTACATGTGGTTCCTGGTTAACTAAATAGAGAACTGTACAACATTAGCAACCCCCCAGAATCACCCTAGCAGCCACCTGGAGCACCCTAACCACCACATTAAAGCCAACAACAGCACCCAACATTGTGTTGTTTATTTCAGCATATTGTTCTTTTCCCCTTGGACCAAAGCCACTTTGCAGCATTTCTCTCTCTCTCTCTCTCTCCCTCTCTCTCTCTCTCTTCTCTCTCTCTGTCTGATGGCACATTAGTACAGTGCCATCTATATCTACATCATCCAGCATTACATGCAAGGGCGTAGATTTGGTTTGAACTTTGGGGGGGTTGAACGTCCCAGATAGCACACGAACATCACGGAGACGTCTATTTGATGTGTGTGTTTACATCTGGAAGACGTATTTTTTAGAGTGTTTGCTCATCTGCAATACGTCTATAGGACGTTTCCTGTTAGAAAATGTCTTTAAGATGTAATGATTTAGAATGTATGTTAAGCTGACATCTTATAGATGTCTATCAGATGTTAGTAAACAGCAGATGCTTTCCAGAAGAAGTGATCTTTAACAGACATGACATTTATGCAGACGTACGTGTGCTATCTGGGGTTGTATGCTGCCTGATATTTTATTTTTATTTTTTAATGTGCATTGTTATTGGATAATTTATTTCTATATCTATCTATCTATCTATCTATCTATCTATCTATCTATCTATCTATCTATCTATCTATATGCTTTAACTGATTACAAATTCAACATAAACAAATATGAAAGAGACAACATTTAGACATTTATTTTAAGATTTTTACATTCCACCTTAATGCATTTTAATATTTTTTTAAAGGGAAACACATTTAGTCTTGAACAACTGTAAACATGAAATTTTGAAATACATTTGACTATTTTTAATTGACCAAGTAATCCTCATTAAATAAAACTCATAAAAATCACAGCATACTTTTAAAGATGTATAATAATCTGATGATCAAACATTTTTGAACATTTCTGTACCCCTCCCTGTTTTCTTACCCTTTTGTCTGAAAGAGCTGCCTGTCTGTTGTCTTCTCCCTGTTCCTCACAGTGATAGAGAAAAGCCGGAATGTAAAACTTGACTCAGTATAAAGCTGTTTAGTGGAGTATTAAAAACATTAAAGACATTAATGTATAGTCTAACTTTACAAAGCTGCTGTTTTTCTATACCGTTTCCTATTTTATTTTATTGATTGAATGGCATCTTCTTTACCTGATCACCTGCTCCTCCTCTCCCTCTGCTGACTTTTCTACCCTGCTGCTATATTTACCTCGAATCTGTTAAAAAAATTTGTTAAAAGATTATACACCACATAACGTTATGAAATTCGTGTATAATCCTCATTCATAAAATTCTAACATAGAAGAGATTATAAAAAGAAAGAAATTAAGTATTGAAAGCGCCAGTAGGTGGCAGCGATTCACTGTTTTAATGAGTGAGCTACTTAAATTATTCATTCATCCAATTCGTTCAAAAGTCAGATTATTTTAGGAAGAAAACAAACATCAATGTGAATTCTTTTGTCATTGATAATTACAGATACTATTGAAAAATGAACTAGCAAAAGAGATGGCTGCTTTGGTAACTTGTTTTACTGATAGCTAAATACATTGCAATGGATTAGCTAGCGAACATATATGGTGTATACTTAGCTATTATTACACAATATTCTCATACCTCATTCGCAGTACATGCTTTATTTTTTTTGCATCCCTCTCTGACCAGCAGTTAAATATAGTCCGCTGTGCAGCGCTTCTCTTCATTTTTGGCCGTGTGCTCTCCCATTCAAACACCACTCGCGTTGTTTTGGCGAAAGTGCGACTCATTGGTTGGGCGTTACCAATCGGTTCGATTGAGGGGGAGTATTTTTTGTCTAATATATTATGACAAACTCATATTTCATTAGGAACAAAATTATTGTCACAAAATAAAGTAATTCTACATATTTTTCATTTGATCTACTGTGATTTTCATGTTGAAATATTGGAGGGGTTGTAACTGATGGATTTGAATATTGGGGGGGTTACCTCCCCCCCATCCCCCCCATAAACTACGCCCCTGATTACATGTATCTGCCTGCGCCTGCATAGAGCAGCAGTTACACCAGATTAAATCTAAACCTTAAATAATCTGTCACATGGGTATACGGTGTATGCCTCCTACAATCCGGCTTTCAACAGAATCTCTCAGGAAGATAACTACGATCATATCTATATTGGGCTTATATGGACTGAGCTCAGGTTGTGCTGCAAAGCTTTTGGGTGTGTAATTGTAGGTGTGAAATCACATGGCTATTTTTAACCACTCAATGTGGTGGGAAGTCTTGTGGGATTTGTCGATGGCAACTCTCCGCTCTCAGCTGCAAGACTTCAGGCAGGATGAGTAAAGACAAGACTAAATGGACTGATCCTATCCAAGGGCGTAGATTTGGTTTGAACTTTGGGGGGGTTGAACGTCCCAGATAGCACACGAACATCACGGAGACGTCTATTTGATGTGTGTGTTTACATCTGGAAGACGTATTTTTTAGAGTGTTTGCTCATCTGCAATACGTCTATAGGACGTTTCCTGTTAGAAAATGTCTTTAAGATGTAATGATTTAGAATGTATGTTAAGCTGACATCTTATAGATGTCTATCAGATGTTAGTAAACAGCAGATGCTTTCCAGAAGAAGTGATCTTTAACAGACATGACATTTATGCAGACGTACGTGTGCTATCTGGGGTTGTATGCTGCCTGATATTTTATTTTTATTTTTTAATGTGCATTGTTATTGGATAATTTATTTCTATATCTATCTATCTATCTATCTATCTATCTATCTATCTATCTATCTATCTATCTATATGCTTTAACTGATTACAAATTCAACATAAACAAATATGAAAGAGACAACATTTAGACATTTATTTTAAGATTTTTACATTCCACCTTAATGCATTTTAATATTTTTTTAAAGGGAAACACATTTAGTCTTGAACAACTGTAAACATGAAATTTTGAAATACATTTGACTATTTTTAATTGACCAAGTAATCCTCATTAAATAAAACTCATAAAAATCACAGCATACTTTTAAAGATGTATAATAATCTGATGATCAAACATTTTTGAACATTTCTGTACCCCTCCCTGTTTTCTTACCCTTTTGTCTGAAAGAGCTGCCTGTCTGTTGTCTTCTCCCTGTTCCTCACAGTGATAGAGAAAAGCCGGAATGTAAAACTTGACTCAGTATAAAGCTGTTTAGTGGAGTATTAAAAACATTAAAGACATTAATGTATAGTCTAACTTTACAAAGCTGCTGTTTTTCTATACCGTTTCCTATTTTATTTTATTGATTGAATGGCATCTTCTTTACCTGATCACCTGCTCCTCCTCTCCCTCTGCTGACTTTTCTACCCTGCTGCTATATTTACCTCGAATCTGTTAAAAAAATTTGTTAAAAGATTATACACCACATAACGTTATGAAATTCGTGTATAATCCTCATTCATAAAATTCTAACATAGAAGAGATTATAAAAAGAAAGAAATTAAGTATTGAAAGCGCCAGTAGGTGGCAGCGATTCACTGTTTTAATGAGTGAGCTACTTAAATTATTCATTCATCCAATTCGTTCAAAAGTCAGATTATTTTAGGAAGAAAACAAACATCAATGTGAATTCTTTTGTCATTGATAATTACAGATACTATTGAAAAATGAACTAGCAAAAGAGATGGCTGCTTTGGTAACTTGTTTTACTGATAGCTAAATACATTGCAATGGATTAGCTAGCGAACATATATGGTGTATACTTAGCTATTATTACACAATATTCTCATACCTCATTCGCAGTACATGCTTTATTTTTTTTGCATCCCTCTCTGACCAGCAGTTAAATATAGTCCGCTGTGCAGCGCTTCTCTTCATTTTTGGCCGTGTGCTCTCCCATTCAAACACCACTCGCGTTGTTTTGGCGAAAGTGCGACTCATTGGTTGGGCGTTACCAATCGGTTCGATTGAGGGGGAGTATTTTTTGTCTAATATATTATGACAAACTCATATTTCATTAGGAACAAAATTATTGTCACAAAATAAAGTAATTCTACATATTTTTCATTTGATCTACTGTGATTTTCATGTTGAAATATTGGAGGGGTTGTAACTGATGGATTTGAATATTGGGGGGGTTACCTCCCCCCCATCCCCCCCATAAACTACGCCCCTGATCCTATCTCCCCCCACGATGACCCCCCCCCCACTCCATCTCTTGCTACAACGTGCTGGCTGTACCTTTCAATCTGGAGCGATTAATTAATCCCTTCGATTAAAGACCCCCACGGAGCTCCATTATCTGTAGTGGCTACCATTTCAGCACTTTGTCAGAATTTCGTAGATCGCAACAATTAAACAACACACCCTTGAGATTTATCGCTTGGGTACACCACAACGGCTACAACGTCATTTATTCTAAGTAGCAGGTCAGCCGGGATACCCCCTCTTGGTACAGCCATGGCAGACCACCGAGACTGATCGTGTCAGGCACATAGAAAAAGAAAAGACTCCCTCTGAGAATCACAGTAGCCGACCCATATATAGTACAGACTACCAGCTCCACTGTCGCCCTTGAATACTTTTGTCTTACTTAAAGCCAAACACTAACTAAAGAAAATTGCTCCTTACAGTTAAAGGGTAAATCAAATGTGATTCAATTAGTGTTATGTTGGCAATGCAATACGTTTAAACTTGAATGTTGATTTTGTTATTGTCCATCCTGACTGCATAACCATATTGTGTGTTTTAAACTGATCATATTTCAAAACTTGGCTTCCTTGAAATATAACAACATACATCAATGGTAAATATCAGATGTTTTATCGAAAGGCCAATGCCAAGAAAGCACTTACCTTTTCCAGAGAGATGAAAAGACAGCTAGAGAAAAAAAGAGGAGGAGGAGGAGAATGTAAACATGAACTTCGTCGTGTTTCTGTGGAAACAGAGCCACCTACTGTCTGGATGTGTACGTACATCCAATATTGTTCATTGACTGCATTCCGTTTGCTCCAGAGGCCTATTGCAGAAAGCCAGTTTCGGTTTTTACCCAGGTAAGATCACGTATAGTTGGTTTGGATCGGGTTTTGTTGCCATGGTAACCTACGCTATATGGCTAACCTTCTCTGGAGCAGGTTTTATTCTAGGTTATTAGATTGATTTTTATTATTGATTATAGGTTATTAGAGATGGCAACCAAAACTGGACCAATGTGTGACTGAAGTGAAATATATCTAAACAAGAAAGCCACTCCCCTCGTTTCTCTTGCTCCAAATTAAAGAAGTTTAAAGTGAGGTAAATATTCTGCTGCTAATTGTTTATATTTATTGATTATAATTATGCATAATTAATATTAATCATCTATCAATTAATAAAGAACAAAGAATTTTACATTTACGCATATGGCGGATGTTTTTATCCAAAACGACTTAAGATTGTATTGTATTATACTATTTGTTTCCGACTATGATACCTCCTTCGGACTCGATACCTCATGACACCTCTAAAATGATTTCTCGTTCCCGTCTTATTGATGGACATCAACGGTGGAGTTAAAGACAACAGATCCCATGATTCCACGCGCTTTCACAGCGTCACTAAGCAACAGCAGTGTTGCTGTTTTGATCGTTCGCCCTCTAGCGGCGGTTTCTACAAACTGTACCTTTAAAAACGATACATTTAATTTTTAACTCACATTTTTGTTCAAAATAAAAGAAATAATATTTAAATAATTAACAAATATTCACAACTTGGCGTTTGTCTTGCAATAAGGCTATGTTGAAGAAATATTGCATAATTCCTACTTCGCAGCATTCCGGAATATTTGTTCATTAATGCAGTGCAAATTTGCACCGCACAAGCCTGAATAATTTGTTTTATTTTGTTTTCATATGACATTTTATATTTAGCTTTTATACCATTGGGCTGTTGAATGCTTAAATCTGATTGGTTGACAAACTTTCTATGGGTATACTTAAGTTAAATGCACACCTATGAAGGTGTTCCAGGTCTGCTGACCGCATTACAGTTCCACATCACTTCGCCATGTTTAAACAACACTAAGGTTATAGTGTAGCCTACAGGCCATCATCTCACACAGCACCCTGCTCTTGATCTGACATTTATAATGTCAAATGTCAATAATAATTGTTAATACGAGCCTGTGCAGTTTTGTTTCAATAAACAAAGCAATTCAAAAACAAGAAATACATATACTGAAATCGAATAAATGAGATAACTGATTAGAAAAACAAAAGCATTAATAAACACTGATAGTCTACATTTTTCGTTTTCCTCTTCATGCTGCTTATAACTGATGACAAATATATTTGGATAGACCTACTCTTTAAAAAGTTTGTTTTACTGCTGAAGATAGATTATAAACAATAGGATGAATAAATAATTTATTATCACTGACTTTTGGTACATTTTAATTAAAATGTAATAAAGTTGTGGCAAATTCCATTGTTTCCATTCCAACTTGCCACCTAGTTAAACACATGGCCTTATAAACCTTTACCATCACGCATACAGCATTTACACACACTTAATAAATTATACTAATATGTATTCACCTGTGTTTACAAGATACCTCGCTCTCCTAAAGCCTTAAAGGTATTTTAGATCACTTAAGATTTTCTTCGATATTCCGGCTAAATTGCGTGTTTGTATCCACCACGTGTGCTTGATGACGCAGCTTGATTTTTGATAATGATTGTTTATGTGCTATAGAAGGAAATTCAATTATTCTTCCTTGTGAATTTTATTAATACTGAAAAAAAGGGCGTGAATTAACATTGAGAAACAACTGACAAGGCAGACACACGCTAAATGTGGACGTCATTTGAATGTAAATTCTGATTGGTCAGTTTAATAAGAGGGACTAAAATTTGACTTGTTTTTTTACTGGTTAAAATACTTGATAATACACTAAACATTGTACAACGTTTACAACAAAAAGTTTAATTAAAATAAGACAACTAGATTGTACCCTAGTGATATGTGTTTATATACAATGAAGACGTAAAAGCTTGTTTTTACAAAGATCGTGTATCATAATATTTATTAAGAGTTGACTTTTAAACTTTTTTGGAACTTTTGTTGACTATTTTGGTCTGAGATAAATATGTCATACAATTTCCGGCAAGTAAATATGAGGAGCAGCAATGCTTCCTGGGTTTTGCATTAAATTGTGAAATTTTATAAAGCTTGAACGTTTCAGAGCACTGGAAGGATTTTGCGAAATGGAGAGCCCTTAATATGGTTGACCCCATAGTCAATGCCCTTACTGCTGAACTGAAGGGAGCTGATTGAGATGTACACACAATCTAAGCCTGAGGTTTGGTTTTGTCATACTTTATCATGTAATCCTCAACTTGTGTAACTACCATCATGGAACATGGCATTAGAAATATTTTTTCTTAACGTTGTTGTAATTTTATAGCAAAATTTGTGTTTTGCGGCTATTATTTGCTTTTGACTACTAACAAACAAGTTTATTGAGACGCTTACACTATACCAACCCATTTAAATCCAGTTCAATCCTTTAATCATAAAGCACAAAAACCACATGCATATGCAGAAGAACACCAGTATAACACAACAGAGAATTACAATTTTTTACATACATATTCTGATATTAGACATGCAGCATGAACAAATCTTAATCATGTTATTCTGTCACATTCTATTTTGTTTAATACATGTATTTTCTCACTTTGGAAAACAATCCAAATAAGTGTACATGTAGAAGTCCATCAAATCCCACAATATAAATCATTTTAATTAACAATACTTTAATTAAGCATATTCACAGATAAAATCTGATTTGGCTTTTTATTTTAACTATGCTACACATTTCTCATATGACAACACCTGCAGGCTTTTATTTTATGGCGTGTACTGTGAACCAAGTGCTCAAACGGATGAAATTAAAGGTGTTCATGCGATCTTACCAATATATACAGATCGAATCAAAGTTTATATAGTAAAATTGGAAATGGAATGCTCATCTTAGATACTTTTGTACGTTTAACCCGCTAAACTATAACTGACTGTTGTCCAAACAACTGATTTTCCTACATTTGCATTTGTAGCGTGTATTTGTTCTCACAAAATAATACAAATTTTGTGAGTCATCTGGCTTAACCGATCCTGAAAATATCAAACATTTTAAATTTTGCAAGAACATTATCTTGGCTAACATTTTCTATTGAAAGAAACCATATTAGAATCACAAAACAACCAATTTATTACACAAAATAATCAATATCAAGAATCATCAGTTCACAATGTATAGTTTAGCTAGTGAGCTTGCACAGAGAGACATTAGAGCCGTTTGAGAAGATCCAGAAAGCTGGATACACAGGCTTAGAGAAAGGAAACACAAAGGTGTGAAAGGGAAAAACCCTGTCCTTCACGTTAAAGAAAGTTGCACTTCCCTCATCACAGTCAAGCAGGATGCCCACACGGCTGGGGTTTGGATTCTCCAACACGGTCTCGATGCTGTTGTGCCATGCAGAAAGCTTAACGTTAAACCATTCCACACACCAGGATTCTGCATTACGGCCCAAACGACTGGATGGACCCTTACGATCGATTTTACCATATGCAAGTCCCAGTCCACAGAAGTTGTTGCTGCTCATTTTGATTTCCCAGTAATGGCGCCCCTGAGAGAAGCCCTTCGTGCAGAGCACCTGAGAGCAAACAGAAAAGCGAGTATGGATGTCTTGATAGTCGGTGGGCTCATCTGTGACTGTTGCTTTGGTGAAATTTTCAGAGAGCACAATCCGCTTGTGAGCTGTTTTGACATCAAAATTGAGGATGGTTCCATCTATAAAGAAAAACGTAAGCAAATATGTGAAATAATGAATATAGTTTAAAACATTTTAAACATATAGTTTAAAAAAGTTTTAACTCACATTTAAGAAGGTCAGTCCTTTTAGCAAAGCCATCCACTGCCAATGAGCCAACAGGAACTGGTAACCCTGTAATTAAGAGAGAAAAAGTAAAAAGCATTAAAGGAGTCATTCACCCGGAAGTACATGTTTTTCTTTGTCTTTGGTGTGTTATAAGTGGCCCATGCAGGTATTAGACACGTGAAATTGCAAAAATGTAAGTATCGGAACAAAAGATGTGTTTTATCTAGAAGCGAATGCTCACCAAGACCTGCCTGAAACACACAACACACACCCACACAACTTGACGTCAGCTCGTGGAGTGATTTGACTAAAACCGGCAAAATGTACACGCAAGTAATGTGGGCGGTCTTGTTAATGTCATTGTACCCGCTGGAGCAGGCATTACATTTCCGTTCTGTACAGAATTCGACCAATCACTATGCACTAGTGACCTGGCCAATCTTAGCACACCTCGCTTTTCAGAGCGATGCGCTTTGTAAAATATCAGCCTTGTTTCAGAGAGGCGGAGCAAAGATGAGATACAAACATGCATGGTATGGTGAAAATACAACGTTTTTTAACCTTAAATCGTGTATACACATTGTAGTACATCAAAAGCGAACAATAATATTCGTTTTAGCCGAGTCAAATGACCCCCTTTAAGTAACAATCAATGTACTTCTCCAAAATAATAAAAGATTTAGTAATTGTACAAATATTATTCTTTATATTATAATAATATGAATTATCTTAACTCAATGCTTACGATTTTTAAGTTTCAGTCCCTTTCATAGAACTATTGGGCCTGTGCTGCTTTGTCACTACATCTTACAGTCCCAGTAAAATGAAAATTCATGTAAGTGTTTATTGTAAATTGCTTATCAGTCGGGGTGATTCACATTTTGAAATTCATGTTCTCCCATAATCTTTTATCAATAAAATCTGAAACGTTATCTTCGATGACATCTTTGGCAGGGTATCCAGTAATTCCCCCCCCAACAGTCATGCCCCGTTCAGACCGCCAGAAACTAGCAGTGGCAGAGCGACACAATCTCATTCAATTCAACTGTTACTAGGAAAACCAAAGCTAGGAACGCCTTCAAACAATCTCATAGCAATAGACACACAGTCTCTGGCTGTCAGTCTGCTACCAGGTCCATTTCAAAAAGCAACAGCTGTTTTAATACATCAAATCAATTCACAGTGGTTAACACAACCCACACACACTATCTTTTCTAAATGCATTTCAAAATGCATCAGAACATGTAAAATATATATATATTTCAACTTCTGGTTCAAAGGGACTTCCGTGTGTAAATGTGTTTCCTTGGCTTTTAAGCTTAAGACTACATGGTTTTGTGTCATTTATTAACATTATTATTGTAATTATTTTAAGTAATGTTATTATTATTGTAAATTGTTAAGTTAAACATGCCACAGATGTATCATGTCTTTTTTTCATCGTACAGCACAATTTAATAAAGAAGTGGTTGCTCAATGTGCTATCCAAAGATAATAAAATTAATACCAATTAAATATTAAAATGAACAATACAAAGGTAAAATATAGAAAAACATAAGGCAAGCACCCAGGCGTGTACAGCTGCTGAAAAGGTCTGATCACCCTTATGAGGAAACAAAACTTTGGATCATGTCTACACAAACATGGCTGAAGCTTACGCCGCGACACCCCTCCCCCACCTGGGTCAATCTGATCACCTTTCTTTGTTCCTCACCCCCAAGTACTCACCTCTCATTAATCGTGTGAAGCCATCAGTGAAGACCATCAAGGTGTGGCCTGCGGGGGCAGACTTCACACTCCAGGAAAGGTTTCTACGCACAGACTGGAGTATGTTTGCTTCTCAGGCCACCAGTGGCTCTCACACGGACATAGACAGCTACACCTCTTCTGTATTGGACTACATCAATACCACCATTGATAGTGTCACAACTCAGAAGCAGATCACCATATACCCTAATCAGAAGCCATGGATGAACAAGGAAGTGCGCCTCCTGTTGAAAGCACGCAACACCGCCTTCAGATCAGGTGATGCACAGGCCTATAGTACTTCCAGGGCAAATCTGAAGAGGGGCATCAGAAAGGCCAAGCACTGCTACAAGTTGAAGCTAGAGGAGCATTTTACCAACTCTGACCCTCGACGCATGTGGCAGGGCATCCAGGCCATAAGTGACTACAAACCCAACCACTCCATCCCCATAGCCACAGATGCTGCCTTTCTGAACGAGCTTAATGACTTTTATGCACGCTTTGAGAGAGACAATAAGGAACCCGCCACCAGGCTCACACCTTTTACTGACCACCCAATCATCACACTTAACTCCACAGATGTTTACACTGCACTAAGCCGGATAAACGCACGTAAGGCTGCTGGCCCTGATGGCATCCCTGGTCGCGTACTCCGGGCATGTGCGGAGCAGCTCGCTGGGGTCTTCACGGATATCTTCAACCTGTCCCTCGCCCAAGCAGTTGTTCCAGCATGTTTCAAATCCACCTCCATTGTTCCCATTCCAAAACATTCCAGCCCGACATGCCTGAACGACTACCGCCCTGTAGCACTCACACCCATTGTTATGAAGTGCTTCGAGCGGCTGGTCTTGTCACACCTAAAAGACTCTCTACCATCCACACTGGACCCATACCAATTTGCCTACCGCAGCAATAGGAGCGTAGATGATGCAGTGTCAATGGCGCTGCACTCCGTGCTCACACATCTGGATAATAAGGACACTTATGCACGCATGCTGTTTGTAGACTTCAGCTCTGCATTCAATACCGTCATCCCTTCCAAGCTAATCAGCAAACTTGGAAACCTAGGCATTAACAACTCAACCTGCAACTGGATTATGGATTTCTTGACGAACAGGCCTCAGCTTGTTAGGTTAGGCCACATCTGCTCCACCACCATCACCCTCAACACTGGTGTACCACAGGGCTGCGTACTGAGCCCCTTTCTCTACTCCCTTTTCACACTCGACTGCAGGCCTGTGAATGGATCTAACTCCTTCATCAAGTTCGCAGACGATACAACAGTGATTGGTCTCATCAGCAACAACGATGAGACTGCTTACAGGGAGGAGGTACGGCACCTGGCCACATGGTGCTCAGACAACAACCTGCTCCTTAACACCTCCAAGACAAAGGAGATCATCGTGGACTTCAGGAAGGCGAAAGGAGGCACACACGACCCCATCCACATTAACGGGATGGCTGTTGAACGTGTTTCCAGTTTTAAGTTCCTGGGGACCCATATTTCGGAGGACCTGTCCTGGACCACCAACACCTCATGCCTGGTCAAGAAGGCTCACCAGCGTCTCTTCTTTCTGAGGACACTGAAGAAGAACCAACTGTCTTCAACTATCCTGGTGAACTTCTATCGCTGCACGATAGAGAGCATCCTGACCAACTGTGTCACAGTCTGGTACGGGAACTGTTCTGTTGCTGAGCGCAAGGCACTGCAGCGGGTGGTGAAAACAGCCCAGCGCATCACAGGGACTACACTCCCTTCCATTGAGGACATCCAGAGGAAACGCTGTCTGCGTCGAGCTCGCAGCATTCTCAAGGACTCCTCTCACCCCGCTCATAGACTGTTTACTCTCCTGCCTTCCGGTAGGCGCTTCAGGTGCCTCCGGACAAGAACCAGCAGACTAGGAAACAGCTTTTTTCCCAGAGCTGTTTCATTATTGAACTCTGCTCCCCACTGATTCCACTAACCCTCATAACTTTAACTTTAATGCTGCTACTACATTGTTTACATTGCATAACAGGGCTGCATCCATGACTGAACTGTACACACCAGTACTTCATGTTATCTGCTCTACCGGACTGTTTACCACACATAGCATCATTTCCACTCTATACTGCTCACTTGCACACCAGGAATATTACACTGAATGCTCATTTGCACTAATAAACTACTTCCATAACTGCATTAACTCATCTACTGCACTGTAACTCATCTATTGCATTTATTGCATAACTAACTGCATCTACTCATCTATTGCACTGTAACTTCAATAACTGCATTAACTCATCTACTGCACTGTAACCTTAATAACCGCATTAACGCATCTACTGCACTGTAACTTCAATAACTGCACTAACTCATCTAATACACTGTAACTGTATTATCTGCACCTACTAATGTATTGCACTATAACTTCAACAACTGCATTAACTCATGTACTGCACTGTACCTTTAATAACCGCATTAACTCATCTACTGCACTGTAACTTTAATAGCTAATGTCTGTAACTATTGCACAATTAAGTCACTTGCACTATTGTATTGTCTATATTGTTATCTGTTCATAACCACCTGTACATTAATGTTCACAGTATATAGCCTTCTGTATATATTGTTCATAGTACATACCGACTGTTATATTTTCATACAACATTTGTATAGTATTTTCCTAATATTGTATTCTGTATTTATTCACACTGTATATCTGCACTTGCTAATTGCACTTCTGGTTAGACCTAAACTACATTTCGTTACACTGTACTTGTATATGTGTAATGACAATAAAGTTGAATCTAATCTAATCTAAAATGTTTGAATCTAGAACTAGATTAAAAGTTGATGAGAAATACTGATCAGAAGACCTCAGACACGTGGCAGATGTACAGTACGTAATATCAGTAATGCAGCAATGTTGGCTCTAAACCATTTAATGATAAATTTCTATACAGAAATAAACCAGTAATCATTAGAGCGAAAATAAAATGGGTGTGATGTGCCCATGCTTACATGTACCTGGCATTAATCCCGCAGTTTGTGGTTGGCTTTGGTCCAAATCTTTCTGATCAACTCCTGAATAAAGCGAATTACAGTAATCATATCGTAAAAACAAACATTAATATTAAAGCCTAATGAATCATAAGTCTGCCATGTTTCATCATAATTCCTCATAAAAATTCCTTAAACTCCAGAATAAAATTATTATTTGATTTGGGTGGTAATACACCAGTACGCAAGACTGTTATTGTGCCCACAAGAATTCACAGTAATAATAAGATCACAATTTAAATCATCATGTTTTTTAAGCATTGTGACCCTTCCGCAACATTCTGTTACATTACAGATATATCATTAATCACACAAACTGCACAGTAGTCTAATAATCAGGTGTAAAATAATGAATGTAAGAAAAAGCTTACTGTCTGGGCTTTGTTCTTTACGACCCATTCGCTCTTTACGTTCTCTTTGATCTTTCTGGTCAGTATTAGCATGACTCTTGCCTGTTAGCAGAAGAATGACAGAAAAAGAGATATAAATAAGATAAATGATGGATAAATCAAGCAAAGTGATAAGTTATTTGCTGTTATTATAATAAAAAATGATCACAATAAAATGTTCATTAACATACTGTTTGGATCTTTCTTTTTGCCTCTGGCTTTGAGAGGAGCTCCTGGACTAGGAGACCTCACATTTTTGGGTACCATTAAGGCTTAAAGATATTAGGAGAAAAAAATAAGAAATTAAGAAAAACAGATGCATTAATGTATGGTACAAAAGGTTATTTTAAGTCATGAACTACCGACCATAAAAAGTGTTATACAGTAATTATTGAATAGCACAGTCAAAGTTCACTAACACAGTGTCTACACCAAACATGACATCGCTTGTTCTAATGGGTTGCTCGCGTTCTGTCGCATCCAGTGTGGACAAAATGTCAAATTATAATGGGTTCTAATGCGTTATTTTGTCTTTTGACGCAGCACCGCATCAGTGTAGACTCGGTGTAAATTGCACAACAGTTTAAACTTACGTCTTGGCTGAGCAAAATTTGCTGGAATTGAAGGCATTGAGGATGGGTTTTGGGGACCGTGGTATGGTCCTGAGGCTTGGTTTTCAACAAAAATAGAAAATTAGTTCACACTCTGTACATACATTTATAAAACTGGACTCAAAATGAGGCAACACAATAATGTATATGAGGAGACCTCACATTTTTGGGTGGCATTAAGGCTTAAAGATATTAGGAGGAAAAAAATAAGAAATTAAGAAAAACAGATGCATTAATGTATGGCACAGAATGTTATTTTAAGTAATGAACTACAGACCATAAAAAATGTTATACAGTAACACCATTATTGAATGGCACAGTCAAAGTGCACTAACAAAGTGTCTACACCAAACATGACACCGCTTGTTCTAATGGGATGCTCGCGTCCCGTCGCATCCAGTGTGGTCAAAATGCTAAATTATAATGGGTTTTAATGGGTTATTTTGTCTTTTGATGCCTCACCATGTCCGGTGTAGACACGGTGTGAAGTTGCACTAAAGTTGAAACTTACGCCTTTGTTGACCAAAATTTGGTTGAAATGTAGGAATTGAGAATTGGTTATGGTGACCGTGACCGTGCATTGGTCCTGAGGATTGGTTTTCCACAGAAATAGAAAATTAGTTCACACTCTGTACATATATTTTTAAAACTGGAACCAAAATGAGGAAACACAATAATGTGCATGTGATTTTATTTAAACAGTGAATTCAGATATAGAGGGTATGCATTGACGTCACTTTCTCATGTGAACATGCCAGAGTTCACACCCACCGAGTGGTTGTAATAGCAGTGAAAACACCAGTTCAACTAATAATTATCAGCTTCAAATACATTTTGTTGAATTTGACAATGCTCCAAACAACCAGTGGTCAGTGCACGTTGGCATGTGGCCAGACATCACTTTTCCCACATATACAGCATAGGTACCTTATATTTGACACCTTATTCTGAAATTTTAGCAAATTCGATGTTTTCAGGATTTTAGACATATTTTCACGGATTTCGCGCTATACACTAATGCAACGCTTAGTCTGTTTTCACTCAATATGACGATGACGTTAAGTGCATACCCTCTATTGGCTGCCTCCGAAAGCTTAAAAATGCTGCGTTCAGAAGCTGCAATCCTACGTTTGCTTTACTATCGGTCTTCTAAAAATCCTTCATCGTGGTGATTTTGAAGGCAGCATGTATCAAGTAAGGTAAAGCTCAACTAAATGGCGGCAGAGAAACTGTCTGAGCACAGTTTTGTGTAAATTTGAAGTTTTATTCTCACTTTCAATAATTTTTGATTGCATTTCTACTGAGAAATTAGTGCTGAAGTTCTCCAAAATGTGCCTGGTTATTGCGAAGACTCTTTCTATTTAAAATTCAATGATAAATCCATTACACTTCCCATGAAGTCTGTCCGAATCTGTTTTCGGAGCTGTCTTCATGCACAAATGCCTCCTTCAAAGTCATTGCCTGATTGGGGAGTGAGGTAACAATTCACCTGCCTGAGCTTTCGAACGCAGCCATTGTGTATGTTTTTATTTATGCTCCAGATTTCAAAACTGATTACTTGAAAAGACAATCTTACCCATGAACAAAACTGGTTCCCTAAACCCTGTAAAGCATTTTGAGGTTAGAACACAATGAATGCAAACACTATGAGAAGCATTGCTGTATACTGTACCAACTGCAAGCTATCATAAAACATGCAGCGCAAGATAGACAAGATCCTACACTAACACACCTGGTTGAAGTAAGGGAATTCTTTTCTCTGGTGGTAGCTCCAGTAGTTTAGCGATCCATTCCTTTAGTGCAACCGCAGATGAGTGATGAGCTATTACTCCTTGGCTATCAACATTAATGCGAGGATTTTTGGGCTCAAAATTAACCACTGATGGCAAATCCACAGAAGCCTGTAACAAAAAAAAACAGGAAACTTGACATCCGACAAGTTGCACCAGTAAACAGAAGATGTTAAATTCACATTCGCTATTAGTACCTTGTTTTACAGTCAACATATACATACTTGTGTAACTGTGTAGTTACTAGGCACCTGTCCTCAATCTTAATTGTGTGAATGGATGAATTAATAAGAACTGTAATCGTATCACCTTTAGGAAGTTAAATGAGTGTGACTGGTCCAGCAAAATGTTGATCTCAGATTTGGTCCTGCTCATCCTATCGATGTTCTCGTTGAATTTCTTCACCAAGGCAAGCAGTCTGCTCTGGCCCGTCTCCTGTTCCTTATCAATGACTTGCACGGCATCCTTCTCATCTCTGTCAATCATTTCTCTGATCTTGCTGTATTCTCCCTCAAGAATACGTTTGCGGGTAAGAGCCATGTCCTGAGTAAGCAAAACACAAAAATTATACACAATATAAACCAATTTATAAATATTGATCTCCACGCAACACTCCATACTCTACAGTGAAATTTATATAATTTAAGTACACTTTCCGACCCTGTCTGCAGCTTTCTTTTACAGATATTTTTTTTATTTAATGAAAAGGAATTAGGACTGGGGCCGTCAACCTTTAAAATTATTTAAAAATACTATGAAGCTACTTTAAAAAGACAAGTCCATACAACATGTGCATGATAATGCAAGTCTTACAAAGCCCTATCTTACAGTAGGAACATTTATGAAATTAATATTGTAAGACATTATGAAAGATAACAAATCACTTTTTGTGATTTCTCTAAAAAGAAAAACGTCATATTGCTTTGACACAAGGTTGAGCGAATAATGAAAGACTTTTATTTTTGGAGGAACTATTACATCAAGAAACACCTGACATCTGTGTCATGATAAGGAAACCAAATGCATTATTCTATGAATGCAACAAGGCGCATTATAAGTATCTGTCAACCCATAACCTTGGCATTGTCCGTGCCATAGTCTTCTAAAGAAAAACAAACAATTAGATATAGGCTTGTTTGATAAGACTTCAACACACTAGCAAGCACACGCCTGTATATTATTTGATTACATAATGGAAAACCAAATACGCCCTTACTGTAATGAGACACCCTTGAAGAATCTTGGTTTTAGATAGCACAAACTTTATTTATGTACTGACTTATTCTACCAAGATAACTCAAATGAAAATGAATGTCAACCTTTAATTTGTTTTGTTGATCCTTCATCTGCAAGACGACCTGTTGATTCTTGTCTATTTTGACATCCAGAAAGTTCAGCTTGTCCATGAAGCCAGTCTAAAAAGGCGAAACATGTAACGTTACAATATCTTATTGGCTGACTGTCTGCAATCTGTTGTTGTTAGATGTTTTAATAATATTTATTATGGTAACAGCTTGAACATGTAAATACCTTTTGTTTGTGGTGCTGTTCATCTGTACCAGTGAAGTTACAGCCCTTATGTTCAGACTGTAGGCAAGTGCTACAGATACAGCACTGGTGATGAGTGCAGTAAAACTCCATGAGTTTGCTGTGATCGGGACAGAGACGCTCCAGCAGGTCAGGAAGCGGGTCAGACAGCTGATGCGACCGGAATACGGCATTATCGCGGTGAGGCCTAACGTGATCCTCACAGTAAGACGCCATACACGTCAGACACGTTTTTACAGCCTCGGCCTCCATGCACGTATCACATTTGATCGTGCCTGGATCCCATCTTGTTTCCTCAACATGTTCCATAACTGGTTCAGGCACACCCGCCTTCACTCTATAAGCGTCCAACACAGCGCTGAGGACCGTGTTCTTCTTCAGCTCGGGTTTACTGCTGAACGGCATTCGGCAATGAGGACAAAACATCGATGTTGTCCTGTCGTTCCATGTCGCGTCGAGGCAGTTGGCGCAGAAACTGTGGCCGCAGATCAAACTCACCGGGTTCTCGAATAAACCCAAACAGATACTGCAGGTCAAATCGTCCTCGAGACTCAGCAGTGACATGTTGTCGGCCATGATGAGAGCGAGTAACGTTATAGGGATCGTTCACAGCTGCGCTTTGGAGAAAACGAAACTAAACTGGGTGTATGAGGAAACGAGACTCACGCCGTGACCGTATACGTAGGCTAAGGCACCGTCAGATCGTTTAGGCTACATACTAACAGTTAAATCAATCAAACATGAGGCAATTTGTACACGAAGTTATTCTTAAACAAAACAAAAGTATGTTTGCATTTATTCATATAGCAAAACCATTATTTCCGGGACAGACCTTTATTTTAGTTCTGTTTTTATTGTCCCGACTAAGTATGAAAAACTTTTGCTGATAAGTTATTTATTTCCTTAAATATTAATAACTATTGCTGTGTGTGTGTGATGGCACGTCACGACTCAAGAGGACTAGCAGTTTTGTCCTACGCGGAAGTCGCCCAAACAGTGGTAGCCAATCACGTCACAGTGTATTTTGACAAACAAAATTGCCATCCAATCACAACTCCTTATCAACTTTGAAGCATTTGCTTTTCGTCTCTAGTATCATTGTGGAGAAAATTATTTTTGTATGTATAAATTTAGGGCTGATTTGGATTATACCCCAAAAAAAACAATTAGCATATGCTAACAGATTTACTGTAAATGCGGAATGTCACAGAGTTTAATTATTAATCATTTTAAAGAGTAGCGATAAAATGTAAACAAAATCTCAAGAATAGCAATTTAAGCTGCTGTAGGGGTTCAATCTTCAGCTGGCTGGCATGAGCTACCACGTGACCCGGCACTCCTGGCACTGGCGGGTCACGTGACCTGGCACTTCACAGCTAAGCAGAGCCAGAAAAAGCGCTGGCTTTCAAGCGTTCCCACAGCTCTTATTAATTCAAATTAAACATTTTGTACTCTGCGTTTTTTCCTATGGATGTCTTCTTGTGCATGAATAACATTTTGTGTGGAGTTTTAGCCTTTTAAAGCGCTCAAATTTTTTAAATACAATGATAACTGGCAGGTGCCAGTTGCAGTGTCAGCTAAACAGAGCCAGAAGATACGCAGACTTTCACGCATTCTCGCAGCTCTTCTGCATAGAAATTATAATATTTTTTATTCTTCATTTGTTGGTATGGATGTCTTTTTTTGCATGAATATCAATTTGTGAGGAGTTTTTGCGTTTTAAAGCGCTAAAAATACAGTGAGAACAACTGGCAGGTGGCGGTTGCACTGTCAGCTAAACAGAGCCAGAAGACGCGCAGATTTTCACGCGTTCTAGCAGCTCTTCCCACCCTGCAAAAAGTCGTCGAAAAGACGTCAGTGCCAGACGTCAAAACAACGTCCAAATGTGGTCGAAAAGTGAAAAGTGAAACGACGTCTTTTTCCGGTCTTTGAGAAGACGTCTTTTTCGGGTTGTTGAATGATGTCTATAAAAAGTTTTGTCTCTTTCCAAAACTTGAATTTAACTTCATTTTATGCATAAAATCATTTTTATGTATTCAATATTATATTATATATCTCAAAATAAGACAACTGACTAAAAGTACAACAAAACATTTATTGTCAGTTACATAACATACAAATGATCGAAACATTTGAATAATGTGGCTGTCCGCCAAAATAAAAGTCCGGTAACTATGAAAAAAATCATGGCAGAAATATAATACTATTTTAAAGTAAATTTTACTTTTCACAATATGACAATAGTAATAGTAATATTCATTTAAAATCAATATTTTTTTTCATCATAATCAACAGATTTTTTGATCCAAATTGATAGTTTTTTATGTTGCACTGTTTGACTAAACATTTAAAAAAGCATATTTTTCTGTAAATTGACAATTTCATTTGATTAAAGTGTAAAAGACTGTTAAAATTTGCCAATGGCCAGTGTTGCCTATGCATGTTGTGTACGATGCACATGTTAAAAAGGGGCCGAAAAGGATTTGTATGTCCTTTCACCGTGAAAACCGATGTACGCACAATTTGATTGTTAAAGGTCTCCAGAAAAAAACAAGACAAAGTCAGTATCAAAGAGGAGAGAAAGACCAAGCGCAGAACCAAGCCTTCAGAAATCAACGAATGACATGATTTCCAAAGCTTCGCAAATGATAAGGTTGATTCGTCATCGAGGACATATCAAGAAGAAATTAATGAGACTTAGGGGAATATTAGTAGATAGTAACTTTGGTTCTAACATAGAAGTGGACACAGCCAATGTTGATTCTTTGGCTTTGACTGAGGAATTATCCTTGGCTGTTCATTTGGATGGTACCTTGTAATTATAATTACGCTTCTGCAACATATAGAATTTCCAAACTAACATATGACAAATATGCTCAGCCTCTGAAGGGAGTGTTATTTCACATAAGGGTGAAAAGTTGAGCGGTTAACCGCTTTGCGGTGGAACATCGTTTGTGTGTATGAAGAATTCTATATGAATATGTTCAGTTGTGAGGGGAAACAGATGTCATCTGCAATGCCCGAGTTCTTATCTCCTTTGTGATAAACAGGTGTCTGTACATTGGTGATCTGTTTATGCTTAGGTGGAAAATGTATGTCTAGAATAGTTTCCACTATGTGTGGTGCCCAAATAAGAAATATCCTGGCACATGGCCCCTCATAACGGGAACTCTATAAAAGGGGAACTAAGACGTTGATTGAGGCCGAACCTCGTTGTGAAGACTTTTCCATGTTATGTCTGTATTATTACTTTTGATGATTTGTTATTAAAACGAAGCCATATACTATGGTGATGCGATCTACCTCTTTTAACAAGTGTCTGAGAGAAGTGTTCACAAATATTCTTGGTTATGAATGAACCTGAATGAAAATCCAATGATCTAGCCCAGTGACCGAACCTCCTGAGGTTGGCCGGACAGCGCACTCAATCTGTAGGTGAGATCCTCTTTTCAATGCTCATTTGGGGTTTTGTGATACCAGAGGTTATGCTTAGGGTGGAGGATTTGAGTTAGAGATTTTTGAAGCTATTAGTATGTTAGGATCTCCAGGCGGTCAATAAATTTAAGACAGTCTCCAAACTTCAAGGCCAGAGGAAGTCCCTGTTCAGATGTGTATTTTTGTTATTGCAGATATCGTGTATAAATGAAGTCTGTACTTTCAGTTCAGTACCCCAGTGCTGCCTCTCTTCACACATGTCGGAAGTGCTGCATACTTCCTTCAATTCTTTCCTCATTAGAACAACACAAAGTTCTCCGTCATTAAATAACACTATTGCCAGTCAGAGAGATACATGAGAGGACCTATGAGAGAACAGGGGTAAGGTTTTTCTTAACTTATTTCATTTTCTTCTTTCTGTCTCTCTGAGTTTCTGGTCTTGTTTTCAACTGTCATGATTTTATCTGGGGATATTTTGGTTTGTAAGATTTCTTCTCTCTCCAAAGGATATGGTTAGGAAAGCATTGTTTTAAGATAAGGGCCTCAGAAAATAGTTTTCAGAATTAGCGAAAGTTGGGTTACATTTTTAAGTTGTTTTTCCCCAAACTCAAGTATGCCAACCAAGTTACTTCCAGTATTTTTCTATACACTTGTTTTTATTATTTGAGGTTGAATGATTATTTGTGGGTTTTATTTTGCATTTATTAACATTTAAAACACAAGTTTTCTTACAGTGTTTAGATTTACAGACTCACATGTAATTTGAAGACTAAGCACTAGATGGCAGAGTAATTCAAAAAAGCCTAAGAGTCCTAAGGGTCACTTTAGTGTATCTGTCTAAAAAAATCATTGCACCTAATAGAGAGCAAATGCCAAAAATGTTTTAAAAAATACTTTAACAAGTATCAAATGAAGGTTTGGAAAATAACACTTATTTTATTCTATATTTCTTTTGATGACAGATGTTAACAGCAGTCCAAACTGAGACCATATCAAAACAATATTCTTTATATTGAGTTGCACCTTTAAATAAATAATCACATAAATTTACTTTACAAAACAGGAATACCAAATCTGGTATTTAGACCCATGTTTGAAGTGTATACTGAAATGGGATGGTTCACGCAAAAATGAAAATTCTGGCGTGAATGATTCAACCTCAAGTTGTTCCAAAAATCTTTTTGTTTTGTTGAATACAAGGAATGATATCTGGGAAAATGTTAGCAATTGGGATTTCTGGGGCACCCTTAAAATGGTTGTCAACGGTGCCCCACTGTTTGTTTTCCTGAATTCTTCAAAATATTATCTTTTGTGTTCAACAGAACAAAATAAATATACAATAATTATTTCTATGGTGGTCTGGTATGATGACTGAATTTTCAATTTTGGGCAAACTATCCTTTTAACAGATTTTTTCCTGAGAATTAGACTGGCTCTAACTACCAGGAGTTGCGTGTCTGTGTGTGTATTGACATACAGATACTTGTTGACTAATTTTAAGCATGACAGAGCAAGTGAGTCTATTGTGCCTGCCACTCTTGTTTCACCAGGAGCCATCTGAAACATTTTGAGCACACAGGCTTATACTCAGAGTTAACACGTCTCTGAAGCTCATGGTGCTCCTCACAAACAGGCTTAACCAATAGAACATCTGCAGAAAACTTTAAACTGTCACTGACAGGTACAGTCGCCTGCTGGGAATGAAATCATTGACTGGTTAGTCTAAAGAGAACGAAGACAACTGAAGGTAGGCACAGTTTTAGTGAACCTCTGAGTTTCGGTAAAGAGATTAGGTTTGGTTTAGAAATGGGGAGCCATTTTCTTTAAATTGGAGTTGTTAGTTAAATGTTTTCTTTCAATCTTTTTAATGAAGTGATTTACTGTGAATGTTTGTGTGTGTCTGTCGTGACATCATCATAAAATAAAAAAACTCGTGTGAACATAGACAGAAATTAAACTTCTTACCTAAAGACATCAAGGCGTTCCATCATTTACTTTTAAGTCTTGACTCTTTTTATCAAACTGTGGGTCTCTGAAAAAAGCTACGATTGCTCGGCTGTTACAACATTCCCTTCGAGCAATCTAATGCTGCGGCTTTTTCCCTCTGATTTTATACATTTAGAAAAAATGCATCCATTCTAGTTTCTCATAAAAACAGACAATTCTCTGCTGTTGGGAAATTTGAGGGAGCACTCATTATCCAGGTGTGACAGTAGGCTGTGTGAATTGTTGCCCTGACCTCTTGGTCTGTATTTGTATTTGGTTGACCTTCACCGTGTGGAATAGGAGCCCACAGTCTTTCTGGTGCCAGTGTTTACAGCTACTTACCAGATCCCATGCTGGCAGACAGCAAAGCCATATCCCATTAGCACTTAGCACACAAGGGGTTGTTGTGGCTTCATTATGCTTTATAATTGGATGTCAGTGACTTTAGAGCCAACAGATGTAGTTTTGGATATAGACAGTATGTCGCTGTGTGTAGGTCAATTGGGAGAATATTGTGTTAGCAGCAGAGAGGTCATGGGTTCGATTCGCAGGGACACGTTATATACACTACCACTTAAAAGTTTAGGATCACTTGACTTAAATGTATTTTGTGATTTAAAAAATAATTTGATATAAAGTCATTTGCTTTTATATTGAGACAAAAATATGCAAATTTCATAATTGATTTCATTATAAAACAACAATTTTATTTAATGAATATGTTGAAATGGATGATATTAACTTAATAATGAGGAAAAGACCATCAGTTAGAGCCCAGCATAGATGGGAACTAAATTAAAAAGCATCTCTTAATGAGACCTGAAGAAAATTACGTTTTTTATTCTGCAAATTCAAGGCAAATGGTTGCTACTTTGAAGACTCTGAAGTATAACAAATAACAGCCCTATGAGAGCGGAAGTGGGTGAGGCGGCTGAGATTTTAGTGGACTTACGTCATTACCCTGCATGCATGCATAGAACCTATTCACATTCATTTAGGGTACGTCTATTTTAATCGTGATACCGATTTCTACATATCACAATTTATTCAAGCATAATTTTCTCAATATTAATGTGTCAATAAGCAAGCGCAAAGCATCATCATCTTAAGTCTCAATTGGAAGATGTTTATAATTGGCTTTAAAGTGTAATAAATGGCAAAGTAAAATAAAAAAGTTTTAAACCGACAAAATCATGATTAAAGCTAAATTCTCATGCTTTTCATGCCACAATAGTGTTGTGCATCACTACTCGCTTTGAATTAAAGCATCGGCCAATTTCATGTAAATATAAGCTAAAGGGATACTTCACCCAAAAATGAAAATTCTGTCATCATTTACTCGCCTTGGAGTTGTTACAAATCAATCTGTATACAATTATTTCTTCAGATGAAAGATATTGGGAAGAACGCTTATAACCTGACAGATTTTGGCCCCAATTGACTCCCATAGTAGGAAAAATAACGTTATAATTTTTTTTCTTCTGTTGACCACAAAATAAGATGTTTTAAAGAATGTAGAACAGCAAACAGTTATGGGGGACTTTTGACTAACATTGTATCTATGGTAGTCAAAATTTGTCTGGTTGCAATTATTCTTCCAAATATCTCTCTCTGTGTTCATCAGAACAAAGAAATGTATTCAGATTTGGAACAACTCGAAGGAGTTAATGTTGACAGAACTTTCATTAGTGGGTGAGGTATACATTTACAAATGTGAATACTGTTGACATAAACTCAAGTTTCATACACCCCATGATGCTTTGCGCGAATGATGGGATAAACTTGCAGTTCATTGTTTACAAACGCTTATCTGCCGTATTTCAAGTCATTCATTTATAGCAGAATGTGAACTTACACACGGACAGCGCATATAAACACCATTCGGTCCACTACTTTATAGAGGAATGGGATTGTGATTTTAATACTAGACGTGACGATGGATATTTAGCAACTTTATTGATTTAGTTGTGACAGTAAACCAATGAGCAATTTGAAAATGATGGAGGGTTTTCAATTTCTTTACATGATGTCGATTGTGTGCTTTTTAAAGATGTGGTAAAGAAAAAAATTTACCGCGAACTGCACGCGTTGCACATATCATAAAGCCATTAATCGGATAAACATATAGGTCACTTTCAACATTATAGTCTACTAAAGATCGCGTGCTAAAGTTGCCTTCTTATCGTTTAAACATTCTCTCTACGTTTTTTTAAATAACGATTAGTTGAAGAAATACATACTTCACATCAAGCATAGATGATAAATGTAGTCCACATGGTATACTCCAACAGATTTTTGTCAACACCTCTGTAAGAGTCCTTGTAAATCCTGTTTTGTCTTGCGTTTTTATTGAAGACCATACAGTGTTAAAGAATCTACTTGAACTCCCGAACTCTTTTTTAAACTTATATTTAATGTGTGTTGTGTATTTGTTTGAGATAAGCGGTACACCTTTTGAAGTTCCTCTATTAAAAATTGTACAGTCCCTCACAGGAGCAGTGCGTTTTAACTTCAGATGTGTGTGTGGAGCGCTCTTTTTAGTGTAATAACTATCGCAATTTTGTAAGTGCAGCCGCAAACAATTGTGCAATTATTTTTAATAGATTACCACATGAAACCGACAGTATTACAATTTAAAATATGAATCACAGTCTCATTTTCTGTCATCAGAATTAGTTATTCAACGATGATATTAGTGCAATACACTATACTTCCGCCGATACCCTAGAAGTTTTACCCCAAAATACATTTGGATAGCATAATTTCGAATATTTTTGATGTATTTAAGTTCATATTAAAAACTCATATCATATCGCATATCAGAGCACAATTTTACTCACTACTGATACGTCTTCAGAAATCCAGGAGATGTTTCTTGTCTTCTTCTCATGAAACTGAACAGGCAACTTCACTGTATGAAAACATGGTTTATCTGTAGGCTATTGTTTAATTTCAAAATGTCCCTCTTGTACGAAATGACAGTGTACTGCATTGAAGTGAAGAAAACCCACAATACAGTGACCTTATTGTCCTCGTCATCATAAAGTCGCGTTGTGTGCAACTGAGCAAACTTATATTAGCAGTGTGTGAGGATGGTTAAATTAGCAGCGGCTTTTATCGCAACCTTTCCTTCTTTGATGGGCATAGACAGCTTTGAAGTGCTATCTGATGCCAGCCTCCCTACATCATGGCAGCTCACAATTCCTGCACATTTTGGTCTTGGTCAATCCAACAATGTGTCTAGCAGTAATCATCTAAATAGGGGCCAAACAAGTACAAAAGACCCTCATTGCATTGAGTCGAAAGTGTTTATGGATGGAAATGAAACGTGACATTTTCTGACCTTTGCAGCAAGGTTTTAGAACGCACAAAGTACTATTGATATTATTTTGTTTTAAAGCTGTCCCTAAAGCTTGCCTTAAGCAATTGTGTACACCATTCGAGCTTGTTCATATAGAAATCTATTCAGTGACGGAACGCTATAATTATTTTGACCTTGTGTCTGTCAGATATTTCCACCTGACCTGCCCGGGATTTGTCACCAAAGGTCTGTTAGCGCAGGCGATGACGTGCAACTGTTTGGAGATATATTAGGAAAGCATGTATAGCTAGATAGTTACCGAAGGTCTGACAGCACAAAAAAGCTATGTGTGACAGCACACATTGACTTCTCAGAAAAATTCTTTAGGCTCTTTTGAGGGAGCAAGTGCACAAGCTCATTTGCTCGTCTTAGGTTACATGTTCTGCAGGGTTCAGGCGTTTTTAGCCACCGGAGACACACCCTTCAACCTGCACATAAAGCATAGTGGCATTCCCTATAAAGTACGCAAAGCGTCTCACACTTCTCGCCTAAACACGAGGAGCATCTTTTAATACTGCTCAGATGGCCACTGGGTCACCATCACCCGATACAATGAAGAGATTTGCTTTTGATGACCTTTAATTGGCTGGAAATGGTTTTGAATAAACCACAAAAACAAACAGGATCAGCTAATAACATCATATGACCCGGTTTGCTATTGTAATTCACCATGGCTCGGTGGGGAGATAAGAGAGTCTTTTGTTTATATGTTTTTTAGCTGTCTGGCTCCGGGAATGATTCAGAGCGGTCATTGACCTCTTGTATGTTTAACTTGTCAGCTGTAAGTACAAGTCTGTGTTTACAGAAGCTTTTTACACCTTGGCATCTCTCTTAAGTCTGTTACGTAGACCTATTTAGCAATTTATTGAAAGAGAGACTAACATCTAGTGCATTTTGTTGATGTCCGTTTGTTCGACAATACGTGATGATGAGTAAATGATGACAGGTCTTTTATTTTTGGTCTACCATCTCTTTAATGTCTGACACGAGCTGTCATTAGACTAGCTTTTACACTAGAATAACTCTCTGAAGTTCAAAGGAGGCCAGAGGACAAGCAGGGCATCCATTACAACAGAGGAAAGTTGGAACCCATTTAAAGTTAGCAGTAAAAATCTAGCAGCGATATGCATGAAAAGGTTGTGTACATACTGTATACTAAATCTACTACAAGGTAAAACTTTGAAAAGTTGGCTACAGTTAAATGTCATTATTCTATTTTAGACTTTAGCTTGATTGTTCAGACAAAGTGCAGCTAATGGAGGGGATGTGTTTTTTGACTGTAGGCGAACTGTGATTGCAATAATCAGCATGTGTTCTAACATATGGGCAACTTCATGCAAATGTCAATCTTACAATGAAAAAAAGTTTGATGCCTATGTATGAAAGTTATGAAAAGTCTTTCACAGTATGAAGGTTTTTCACAATACTGATAGCACAAATATTAACAGTTTGTGGTTTAAGTGCCCAAGTGAAGTCTCTCTCAAAGTTTTAAAGCATTTTTATGCATGTTTTAAGTAGCTACTTGCAAAATTGTTTTTTACCATCTATAACCGTCCATATTCCTCAAACATGGTCACATGAAAATTAAAATATCAAAATAACTATTTTATGTTCTATAAAGATCCATCCCTTCTCCATTGGTTAGGCTTCTGATCTTACAGAGAATGTTGTCTCTCCTTTTTTATAACACCCATAACGCATGTTTATTTATCTTTTTAAAACTTTTAGACTGATATATACTACCATCAGGGGTTTAGTAAAATATAAACAAATACATTCTCTGACAATTTATGTCACAAAATGCAATCCAGTGCAATCCAAGACACTGTGGAGAACACAAATAAAATGTGTCTTCCTAGTTTATGATGCAAATATGAAGTTTATTGTGTGTACATAAAAATTGTGTTTTTTAGAGAATGTATCTTAAGTTACCTCTGTAAAGAAATATACATGGCGTAAATGTTCATATCAGACCTCATCTCAAACTTTTCATGTGACTTGTTGGACTTTTTTCATTTGGTACAATCAACCGTCAGTAAAACATTTAGAAAGGTCAGAACTCTTTACATTTTTTTATTTTCTTGCTTTAGTCACACCTCACTTAAAGGGATATAAGTCATACAGGTTTGAAATGAAAAGAGGGTGTTTAAATAATGACAGAATTTTCATGTTGAAGGTGAACTATTCCTTAACTATGTTGGATTCATCAAACATATTTCAAAAATAAATTCTATAATGCATCTATCCTCAGAAACCAAGTCTGCTTTTTAATTTTTATTTTAATGTTTAAGAGAAAAACAAGACATAGATTGACTGACTGTACCACCACACCCATAACAACCAAATTAATGTTGCATGACTTGTTTTGTGCGTGTCTTGTTGGCTCTGCCTTGTGATTTATTCCAGTTGTTTGTGTGTCATTACTCTATGGCAGTCTGAACGAGTCCGAGCGACCGTGATTAACAATCTGCTGACTGGATCTCTGACCAGAGACAGAGCTGGAGGAAAACAGCCAGTTTTTACAATCACCAATTGATGGCTGCTGTCGTAAGCTTTCTGCCTTCTCGCTCGATGCGGTATTGACAAACACTCCATGTCAATCTCTCATAGCTGGCTCATCAGGTTTATTAAATAATCTGGTGGCTCATGTATGATCATATAAGAACACTCATGTTAAAGCTGGTGTTGACTGTGATGACTGCCGGGGAAGGCTTTGTGATTTAAGGTAATTCAGACAAAACACGAAGGATTTAGTCTTGATGATAAAAGGAAATTAGCTGCGTTATGGAAACTCTATCAATGCTGAGCAGAGATTTGCTGACCTCACCTGAACCTCAGCTATCCGAAATGTAAGTATAGTGTGTTATAAAACACCTTTGATAATGTTGTTGAATGATGAACTAAAACTCTTTCAGACAGAATGTACGAGATCTGAAATATGGGCCTTGTTGTACCACTGATGTACTTTTTCTTCTGTGAACCATTGATTGAACATCTCCGTACAGTTCAAGATGTGAAAGATGATGTGAGACCGGTGTGTGTTTAAGAGCTAAGTAATCGATTAGACAGTTCCTCTTGACTTGACAGTGTAATGACTCAAATGTACGAGCCACACTTCTTTTCCAAGAAATGACAAAGACGTTCTTGAATGACAAAATAAGTGAAAGCTGTGGCGAAACCTGTCTATACCAGGCTTTTCCTAGATTTTTTAGCTCTGCATATCTAATTTATTACTGCAACAAGGTTCTGTGAAGGAGTTGTTTTGCAATTGGTTTGTATATTTTTATTTGATAATTAAAGGTTGGCTGCAATGGTGTTTCATGCATTCTGACTTCTGTACAATGTTAAACGTGCTGTCTTCTCATGCTTAACACTGTCAACTTATCAAAAATTTAAACGGTATAAACGGTTGGAGATCGTTTGAAACTGATATATGCAGCCGACTCACCGCTAAAAGATGCCGGACATGAACCGCATGCGTTGAGTGAAATTGATGTCTGTTTTTATTGACAATGTGCTTTAGTTCAGTCTTCCCCTCCCCCCTGCATGCGCCATGTGATTTCGGAAGTAATCGTACAGCTGTATCTATCTTTTATAAATGTGATCAAACTAAATACTCTTTGAAGATACGATGTATGCAATACTACTCTATACATTAATATGAGATTGGCAGAAATCTTGTGTGTTAGGGCAGCTTTAAGACAAATTCAACAAAATAGAATTGTTTGCTTTGCACTTTCCTGAAAACCTTTGAATTGCAAGCTGATTCCAGATCAAAACCCTAAAATCTCAGAAATAAAATGTAATATATAAAATTACTAGTAAGTTTTTTTTGTGGGGCTTATCCAGGTTGATCTAACAAGTGTATAAAGCTCTGTGCCAGATAAGATATTTTCACGGGCTGCTAAAGTAAAAAAAAGCCCAATAATTACATATATCACTGTGTTTATCTGAATTCTGCTCCTCTTGAATCAGGACCCAAAATAGCATCCAGCTGGTGTCAGACTTGAAATACCACGTTCCACAAGCGAGTCAACCAGTTACTTGGATGTGTTTACTGGGGTAATAAATGTTATCATCCAGACACCCTCTTTTCAACACGCAACTTTCCTGTTTGCCCTGTCATAGAGCACTATGACACTGAAGAGAAGACACAGTTTCTGTTTGGTTGTTGTATTCACACACAGAGTCGACCAATATTTACGACCCACAGATAGTCAAACGCACCCAACGGCAGAGCATTCCAACCCCCTCACACACATTTAAAACTAATCGTGGCACTGATGGTTGTAAATTTCACGTTGTAAAATGTAAAGCATGTTTTGCTGTAGTGATGTCAGACTCCAGCTGCTGTGTAGTCGTGAAAGAGACACTGACCTTCCAACACAGAAGTCTTGCGGATACACACAAGTCCTCTTACACCATCTGCTTCAAGTTCTTAGTGCAGGAATGTCCTGAGCTCACCGGCTTTCTGCCGAGCGTCTCTGTTGAATTGAACATCATGAACATGAACAGACCTGATGCTTAATTGTTTGTTGTTTGTGAGATGGATGTTGAAGGGCTAGTTCATCCAAATATGAAAATTCTGTCATCATTCATTCAGCCTTATGTCATTTCAAACCTGTATGACTTTCTTTCTTCCATAGAACACATTAGAAGATATTTTGAAGAATGTTGGTACCCAGTGCCTATTCAGTTGCATAGGTTTTGTGTTCATACCATAGAAGTGAATGGGTGCCACTGCTTTTCACTTACCAGATTTCTTCAAAATTACCTCTTTTGTGTTCTGCGGACGAAAGAAAGTCATACAGGTTTGAAATGACAAGAAGTTGAGTTTTTGTGTGAACTAGCCCATTCAGTTATGTGCTTAGTTTTTAAAGCATTTTTCATGTCGCTCAACTGGTAGAGCTTTGTATTTGCAGTGCAAAAAGTTGTGGATCGATTACCACAACCAAAGCATTTCCAGTTGACCTTTACAACCCCAAATTGTTTTGTTGTCCCTATCTTTCTCCTAAATGGCGAGAGAATTTCCACAGGAACCACTTAAGTGTTAAATTATTAATTCAGCTTTATAAATAGACCTAATTAGTAACAAAACCTGGTTTTGATAAACAACACTTGTTAGCAAAGAGCTTTGAGTCTTAGATCACGTTGTGCATTTGTTACAAACCTAAACAATTTGAGGACCAGAATGATGTTTGTTTGTTGTTTAGTTGGTTTCATTAATCAAACTTGCATGCATTTACATATGTTCATAAGAAAGCATTTATTATTCTGAAGCCTCTTGTACATGTGCGTTTAGAAACGTACTGCAAAATAACTGGAAAATAAAGATCTCATTAGTGTAATAGAGCTGAAAATCCTCCATTAAAAGGTCATTATGTTTGCTTGATGAGAGCTGTAAATTAACACAAAAACAAACACTTGTCAAGATCCAATGCGGTAACTGAATGGAGTTTTAGCTTGAAAGCGACGTCTTTTGTGATCGGTCTGACCCTGTAAACAGTCAGTGATTACCCGACAGTGAGGTTTGGCATCTTTTAATGACAATGCTTCTACCTAATTAAGTTTTTCATTACGGACACAGATGACAACTTGATTGATTCGCCTACTTTTCAATGCTTTTTCAATCCCAGAATGCACCAAATTCTCCAAAGGCCAAAAACTATAGGAATATTGATGAGCTTATCACACACCATTAATGTCCTGTTTAATTATTTATGATGATATTTGATACATTGTAAACTTTGATATATTTTTTTTACTTGTCACATTTGTAAATACCAGGTATTAGTGCATATGGCATGCCTACATCGGAGTTAGCTGTTTGGTAGACATTGATTCTTTCAGCTTTGATTTCATTTAACCCATCTTTAACCTTTTCAATAATGTCGCCCTAAAGAGGTTACCTTAGTTTTATCCATTAGAGTCATAATTTCATGCAACATTAGTTGTGTTATTGTGTGTTAAATCACAAGGGCTAGCAAGGATCACATTGCTAATGAATGCAACGTAGTCAATGAGACTCAATGGACACAAAAGCATAGTTATACCCATGAGAATGAAAATCACAAATGACAACTTTTAAATATCTCAGATGTTTCTACAAGTAGTAAATTGAAAAATTAAAACTTTTGCCAAGTTTCCGGCATCAATGTTATTTCTCTAAAAAATGGCAAGAATGTTTGCAATAAATAAAGAAAAGCTCTTTAGAAAGTGAAACCCAGAAATGAAAAATGCCGTCATCATTCTCTTGTTATTTCAAACCTGCATGACTTTCTTTCTTCAGCAGAACACAAAAGAAGAAGAATGTTGATAACCAAACAACAGTGGAACCCAACCCATTCCCTTCTATTGTATGGACACAAAACCAATGCAAGTCAATACCACCGTTGTCCAGTTATACCAACATTCTTCAAAACATTTTTTGGTGTTCTGCCGGAGAAAAAAGGTTGAAGTAGGTTACGTTTTAATAAGTTACAAAAGGTTTAATAGGTTTAAAATGCCTCGAGGGTGAGTAAAAGATGACAGAATTTTCATTTTTGGTTGAACTATCCCTTTAAAATGATACTTTACTAGCAAATCAAAATTTGTCCATGTTTTAAATAACTGAATATGACTTTCTCCCTGAAGAATAATGCAGATGGAGTTATAATAGTTATAATACTGCGTTGAATTTTTCTTCCAAGCGGTAGAATGGAAGTGAATGGGTGTTGACATTTTGAAGCTCCAAAAAGTGCATCCATCGATCAAAGAACTGCTCGAAACAGCTCTGTGGTCTTTCCAAAGGTCTTCTGAAGCGAATCGATGCGTTTGTTTAAGAGAAATATCCATATTGACAACGCTATTAACGTTGATGTCTTCGGTCATCTCTCGAATGCGTGTGAACCAGAGGCTTGTTTTTCCAGGAGATGATGCAGGCGTGTCGTAAGTTCCGGTTTTGTTCCAATAGGATACGTCTACTCTGGCGGGAGCTTTCGTCACTGTCATTTGCCGGAGAAAAGATACATGGTATTATAACTCGGACTGCTTTATTCTTCAAGTAGAAAGTCATATTCAGTTAGGATGCCTTGAGGGTGAGTAAAACATGGGGTAATTTTGATTTGCAAGTAAAGTGTCCCTTTAAGTTGTTTTATCTAACAGGTGGTTTCGCACTCAGACACCTGGGTCTCTAATGCAGACAGTTGTGATAGGAAATAGCAATGATTATTTATCATTTTCAAGTGTCAGGGATCCAGAAGGCAACATTACTGTGTAATTTAGCTAAAGACCGGATGACAGAAGAGCAGCCCACCTGGAACAATACATTCCAATCCCTCAAGCAAATTAAGGGGCAGAAAAATCAACTAAAACAGAATCTCTTTTCGTTCAGTAGATTTCTTGAACAAACAGTACATCATCATCTCCTGACACACTTCACATCCTTGCAGCTTCTATGTTTCCAGCCTTTTCCTCACAATGTTATTCCCACCAAGCTGTAATGTGGAGTGTCGACATCAGCTCATAAATCACTATAGTGACAATATGGGTTTAGTAAATCCCATGATGCGCAGTCAAATCACATAAACATTCCAGATGCTTTGGTTGAATGCCAGATGTCTTTGATTTTTGCAACACAAAAGTCTCACGTAAACATTTATTTACCTATCAAGGTCAAATACTGACAACTGTCCAGAGACCAAGCTTTTTAAAGACGACTGTTCTATATTAAAATTATGGCATGCGGTTATCTTGGCGCCTCTCTGTGTTGCCATGTCCACATAATTTAAGCCAATAATAATGGCACAAACGCAGTTGTTTAAGCTTCACTTTACATAACAATATTATTAACCTCCTGAGTTTGTTTTCGACTTTGTCTCTTGTTTCTGGTTTAGGACTGCTTGATTTTTTAGAAATATCTGGCAACACTGGTGGCATTTTGCCCTGCTCTGCTGTTTTTTGGCAGGTGTTTTATAGCAGGGGGACAGTTGGTTTTCTTGGGTCAGTGCTACTGTCTGGCGCAATCTCTTATCTAGTTCATCTCTCTGCTGCCCCACACTGTATATGTAAGATAGTCAACACAAATATGTTTATTCTATTCGATGTTTATTCTATCTTAACATACTATAATCTAATTTGTAAATACATTGGTACATGTAATTGTTCGAAACTGTGAAATGTACCGTAACCAAGACTTCTTTTTATGTATTTCCATTAGGTCATATCAATGTACCATACTGTAGTACCGCAGAACTTTTTAAAGCACTGTCAATTAGAAATATATACTTTCAAACAGAAAAAACAAGGGTTTTCTAGGTTATAAACACTACAAGATATTAGCATGGAACAGGTCAAAATGAGAGATAATTAAATCTTCCCAAGAAAATCTCTACTCTGTATTCTCAACAACACAATCACATGTTAATGTGTCACAGTAGCTTTGACAACGTTATACACCAAGACTGAATGTATTTCTAGAGCCAGTGCTGGGCAATAACACAACCCCTTGGTTCAAATGTCTTCGGTTCATATGTACTTTACATTTCAGCTTAAAGGGAAAGTTCACAAAAAATTAAAAAATATGCTTTTAGTTTTTTACCTGCAAGTTGTTTAAACCTTACTCTTTATGTATCTTGAACACAAAATAAGATTTGGGGGGGGGGTCGTGTCAATGGAAGTCAATACGGGCCAATTTTGTTTGGTTACCAGTGTTCTTCAAGATATCTTTTGGGTTCTGCATAAAGGTAATACAAGTCAGACAGGTTTGAAACGACATGAGGGTGAGGAAATGATGAAATCATTTTTCATTTTTGGGTGAACTATCCCTTTAAACACTTTGTAGACTATGAAAAGTGGTCCCATTCTGAATCTGATATCATCTGAGGACACGAGTGTGCAGTCAGTAACAGGCATGTGGCTCTAAATCACCTGTGTCACCTTGATGCTACAGGACTCTCCATCAACACCAATCAGCAACAGGCAGTTGGAGGAGGAGGGGACTCTCCCCCCCCCCCCCCCTCTCTCTCTCTCTCTGATGGGGCTGGAGGAAGGGATCAATGCTGTGAATGGTCTCCCTCACTGCTCACTCCTCTCATTATTATTTTCCATCCTGATACTCGCCAGCCCATGAATAGTCAATAACAAACCAACAGGCAGGAAATGAGGGACCAGATGCTGAGATCCATGAATGGAGTTGTTTTTATGAAGAGTCGGTTCTAACCACATGCGACAGAGCTCGTCTCACTACAGAGGATTAAAATTCGACTTTTTAAACTCTCTTTTACACTTGGATGCCTGAATGTCTTTCTTTTTGGATTTAACTATGTAAAAGTACGGCACCTGCCTCGTAACGGATCTATGAAGAGCTGAATCTGCATAGAACCTTGAATATTCTCTGAAATATATGGCTATTGCTATCAGGCGGTATTGAAGGCACACGTTCAGCTGTTTGTATTGGGGACAGTGTGCAGGCAGACCTGTGTTTGGGCAAGCACATGGTGGACTTAAAAGTGTGTGTTTTCCGTCAGGTCATCCCAGCAGTGCTTTACGGGTTCTTCACAGAGAGCTACACACAGTGGATTAACTGGAAGAATGTTTCTATGGGCTGGAAGCAAAGGAGCTCAAGGATCAGGAAGTGGGAGGAGGTAAAGTACAATGACAAACTTACTAAACCACTTTATTGTCTGGATATCGTATAAGCACGGTATAATTGTGGTTTTACTTGTGAGAAGCAAACAAGTCTAAAAACAAGTCTAAACATAACAAAGCTAAACTAAAATTAGAAAAATGACTTCTGAGAAATTCACAAAGTATTGTTTATACATCATATGTTAATTTAATTTTGAGAGTAATCATTTAGGATTTTTATTATGCAGACAAAATTCACTATTGTTATCATAAGTCATTCAATGCAAATCAAATTCACTTTTATTAATACTCTATAGCCCATGTGAGGGAAAAGTAATTATAGTTCATTCTATGCATGGAAGTTATCTTGGGGCTATTGTTACAAAAAATTGTTTATTTAATGCAAAGATTTGCTTCGCTAGTATTATTACATCATTGTTTATTGGATGTAAAGATTAAACCCACTCTTGTTATTATATCATAATTTATTAAATTCTGACAGATTTTTTTTTGCAATTGTTGCGTCATGGTCTATTTAATGCAGAGATTACTCACTACTGCGGTTACATCATAGTTCCTCTATTGTAGAAAAGTCATTAATTTGTGTGACAGCCCATCATAACACATTTAATGCAAAGATGTTTCTCTTATTGTTACATCATAGTTCATATAAAGAAGGAAAATTATATATTTTCCTGTAGCTCAGTGGTAAAAGCGCAAGGTTGTGGGTTCGATCCCAGGGGATTGCAAATACCTATGTAAAATGTATAGGATAAAACAATGTAAGTCGCTTTGGATAAAAGCGTCTGCCAAATGCGTAAATGTAAATGTAATATATTCACCAACAGAAATGTAGTCACTATTACTGTTACTTCATAGTTTATTCAATGCAGGGAATTCACTCACTTTTACTAGCAGTTTAATCTGCATGTATTTTGATTTAGATGTATTAAAGTATTTATACTTTAATAAGCATAAAATAATGAATGAGCCTGAAATCATGAGCAAACCAATGTTGGATACTGACGTAAGTAAAAGGAAGTCATTTGTGGGTTTGTGATGCTTTTGACCACTGTACTCTAATTATCCAAAGGTCACTGATAAAGATAGACAGGTTAGACAGCTTGCCTTCAGGACCATGCATAATCTTCAAAAGCAATATTACTTGCTGTTGAAACATGATTAAATAATCATAAGCTAAATATTTGCTAGGGAGTTAACCATTCATTTGTAATAGAACGGTATCACATGCCAGTGTCAGTTGAGATATGGGTTCAGTTTAGGAAACACACCAAATTCATCCGAACATTAAGATTTTTCTTGTAATTTAATTCATTACTGTGCATACAGTAATCCAACAAAAGAATCAGTTTTTTTAAAATGTGTGGTCAAACCACCATGTTTTATATTAGAATTATTAGTTTAGTTTTTACATTAATCTCTTCAACTGTCTTGGTGTGTTTTCACATGTCACTTGTTCAGGAGTATTTATCATAAGATCCGTGAATATGATATTTTGGAGAAGAGGAGGACGGTGACCGCACTGAAAGCTGGAGAGGACAGAGCCATTCTTCTAGGCCTCAGCATGATTCTCTTTTCAGCCATGATGTACTTTGTGTTGGGCATTACAATGGTGCGCTCATACTCAGACAGGTAAAGATGCTCAGTCACCCTGGACCACATCGACTCAAACCACAGACCTACACTCAATAATATCACAGCAAATACTGATCATGTGTTCTTGAGTGACCTGGGGCAGCTCTCTATCCTATCCTGTTCTATTATCTATTCTAGTCACACCCTGTTCTATTATGTAAATCTGTCTATTCTCAAATGCTGTCATTATTCTGTTCTGTTCAGTTCTGTTCTATAAATGTGTAGATTATAACAGTTTCTCATCTTCTATTCTATTCTTTAAATTAGATTTTTAGATTATAACAGTTTCTCATATTTTATTCTATATGCTATGCTAAAATATTCTATACTATTATTTTCTATTTTATTCTGTTCTATAAATCTGAAGATTACAACAGTTTCGCATATTCTATTCTATGCACATTCTGTTATATTCTATTCTAGTCAAATCCTGTTCTAGTCTATAAATCTGTAGATTGCGGCCTTTTCTCAAATGCTGTCATAAATCTATTTTATTCTAATCTATTCTATTCTATAAATCTGTAGATTACAACAGTTTCTGATATTCTTTGCTATTCACATCCAGTTCTACTCTATAAATCAGTAGATTGCGACCATTTCTCAAATGAAGTCATTATTCTATTGTATTGTGTTGTATTGTATTGTATTCTATAAATATAAATTACAACAGTTTCTTCTATTCTATTCACATCCTGTTCTACTCTATTCTAGTCACATCCTGTTCTATTCTATAAATCTGTAGATTGCGACCATTACTCAAATGCTGTAATTGTTCTATTCTGTCCTACCCTCCCCTACTCTACCCTACCCTACTCTTCCCTACTCTACTCTAATCTACTCTAATCTAACCTACCCTAACCTACCCTACCCTACTCTACTCTACTCTACTCTACTCTACTCTACTCTACTCTACTCTACCATACCAAACTCTACCCTACCCTACCCTACCCTACCCTACTCTACTCTATTCTAGAAATCTGTAGATTGTAGCTGTTTCTTACTTTCTGCTCTATTTTATATTTTATATTTTTTATCTGTTATGTAGTTGTATGTCATTCTATTCTGTTCTTGACGGACGTTTCTCATTATTTCTGATCTTATAATTTTTCAATTGCATGTTTTAGATTGTGTTCTAGGTACTATTGTGTTTTATTCTATCCTGCTTGTGAATGCTTGTGATTACAGGTGTTTCCTTTGAATAGAACACATTGTTATATTTTATTACTAAAAGCTCTTTGATCTCCTGAAAGCTCCATCATTTTATTTTAGTCCCTATCATTCTCCTCCCCTTGTTCATAAAATGTTGTCCATCATCAGTAATCCGGAAGCGTAGAACAGTAATTATTGTTCAAAGTGCAAGGCACTGCCAACATTAGTAGGAGCTGAAATTGGGTCCTGCCAATTCCAAATAACACACTGGCCCACTACAGATTGCATTTGGAAAAGAGCTGGCATACGCTGCAGTCATAGGCAATAAAAGAGGAAGCTGAGCCTTTGGAATAAAAGAGAACATGAATCTTATTATTCATAGAGTGAGAGACTTAAGCCTTCGCACAAAGACATTGAATAACATGCAGTTGACCATCACAACAGAGGGCCAAATCACCATCATGATCCCAAGTGCATATGTATGGTGACCCTGATGTTATTCTTGGTGTGTCATGATGGCTCCGAATGAAAGCTTTGATTATATGTTGCAATGTGCAGTTAATAGGTTATTTCTGTTCATCCTATGTTTGCAAATTGATGTATTTATGTATACTTTGAACATTTGGAACAAAACTCTGTAGAAAGTCCTGTCTTCTGCTTTTAACTGAACCACACGTCACCACATCACTTACAGCATGAATAAAATAAATTGTGGAATCTTCTGCAAGTAAGGGCACTAAGGGTAATTACCCCAAAATATTTTAACATTTCTCTTCCTTCTCTCAGTGTTTGGACAGGAGAGTCAAACTGCACAGTGCTGAACTCTACTGTAGTTGCTGAAATAAACTGTAGCTACAGTTGCGGCTCAGAATGCCGGAAGAGCTCCAGGTATCCGTGTCTACAGGTGTACGTCAGTCTGAACTCCACTGGCAGGGCTCTGAAACTCTCCCACAACGAAGAGGTCTATGAGGCCAACCCTGAGGTACCTGACCATATGCATTACACTATATCCTATACACACTATACACTATATCCCATTTCCTGTCAATGGAGATGACTTTTATCCGTGAAACTATGTTGCAAAAAATTAAGAGCACACATTTATTCCAAATTCATGAGTGTCTATACATGATTGGGAAAGGAGAAACTGAATATGCTTTCAGAATCTACAACATCAGTTCTACATTGCTAGTATTTGGTTAAACTTGTAACTGCACTAATGACCATTAAGTGTTATTCATTATTGTCTGTGACTGCCCAATTAACAAGTCATTAAATCTTTAGTTGAGATGAGAGGTTCCTATCTGCTTGGTAAATCAATGAGGATTATGGTACACAGAGTAAAAGAAGAGAAATCATAACATGCTAATTTTACACAATATGGGTGTAAAGACATCACTTATTACTGTCATTAAAATACTCTTGATTTCCAAGTAATTTAAGTACAATTACAGTATGATATACTTGCATTACTGTACATACTGTACATTATTTAAAATATTCTGTATACAACAATATTCTATTTACATCTGGATTAGATGTTATCTAAGTAGTTCATTTTATTGAAATCCATAGGAATACAAACAGCCACGGCAATAAATAAAGAGACGATTTCAAGATTATGTTCAGTTTTTCTGAATGTACTATTTATTGGTATGTGTTGAGGTAAAATTATCGTTTTTGTTTCATTCTGTGAACATCCTACAAAATTTCTCCCAAATTTCAAGGAAAACAATTGTTTCTATTTGGATTTATTTGCAGAAAATGAAAACTGGAGAAACAGTTCACAATAACAGAATAGATTCTCTGTATTCTTTCCGACCTCAAATACTGCAACTAAAACAAGTTCACGTTTACTTTTAAGGAATACAACAGTGATATTTGTACATATATTCAAGTTTATATAAATAATATTATAACCTTAGATTTTTATCACAGTTTTAATGTGTCTGGTCACCAGTGTTGGGAAGTTACTCTGAAAAAGTAATTAATTACTAGTTACTGATTACATAGTCAATAGTGTAATTAGATTACTGTACAAGTTACTCTCTCTAAAAAGTATCTAGTTACTTATTACTAATTACTTTCTATATCCTTAATCATCCTAGATTAGTTAAATGACTCAAGGATGGATATGAAACGGCTTATTAAATTAATTCAAATAAATAATGTTAAACTGCATAAAGTAATATTAAGAGACTAAAGTATAACAAATGTGAGAATTATACATTAAAGCACGGATTTAAAAGTTAGACTTCGAATTTTGATGTCAATTCCCCCATTGCACACACATATGTTAGACAAAGTATTTATTTCAATTACATCAAAAGTAACTGTAATTAAATTACGGAAATAATAAGAGTAATCTCTTTCTTTACTTTTCCAAGGGAAAAGTAATAAGATTACAGTAGCTAATTACTTAGTAACTAGTTACACACAACACTGCTGGTCACGCTGTCAGTCTTTCACTATACTGTTGGATGTTTTTGTCACTCCTGTGGTTTAATTTTGTTAAAATTCAACCGAAAGTAGACTGGAATGACCACAATGCATCCATAAATGCAGGTGAAATGAAAATTTGGAATGGTCTCTATAATTCTGGGGTGGCTAACAATGTTTGATTTCCACTGAACGCATTTCCTTCATTCCCCACAGTGTTTTTATATCCCAAAATGTCGCAAGGATCACACGCTGATGAACACCATCGTGATGAACATCTCAGAGCGGCTCAAGACGCACACGCAGGTTTCGTGTTACTATGACCCTTCAGAGCAGCACGACGCCGTTCTCCTGACACGTCTCTATGGCCGGCGGGCCATCGTGACCTCTCTCCTCTGGCCCACGTGCACGCTGGTGGGAGGCATGCTTATCATCGCAATGGTGAAACTCACTCAGTATCTGTCATTCCTGTGCGAGCAGATCGGTCGTATCAAAAGGTGAGACTGATGGTGTGGAGAGAGATCACCTCAGGCTCAGACCGGAGGCCGGCAGCTTCTCATTTGCACTAACATCAGATTGGCTGAAGAGAGAGAGAGAGGTCTCTAATCGCTGTGTTCCTTGCAGGATGGGGCTGTCCTCTCTAACAGGAAACTCTCAAGGCATGATCGGCACTCGGAAGTATAATGGTGACATCCAGGACGGGGTTTAAACGCGACAGAGGATGTCACCGTACACGTATTAGTCAACAGACAAAGATACCAGCACATGAGAATCGATGTGTTTCGGCTCACGTGGTGTTCCTGTGACCCCCAATCTGCCCCTGTGTTCACTGTAGGTAGTGTTGGCTCAGCAGACCCCCTAGTGGTCTTGGTTGGAATTTCCTAACTTCTTTTGAATTACAAGGAGCAAAATATACAATCTTATTGTGGGTGTCGATTACATTCGCTGACCACCCGACCGCAGTGACTTAATTCCAAGAAGGCTGAATCGACCGGCACTGATGTAATCACAGAAATGAAAGTAGCCGGCATACTTCCATCAGCTGCTGTATTTGACTGCTGGCATTCGTGGCTATTTCATAAACACTTCTCTCAAAACCAAAGGTCATTTTTTTAAGTGCTACTAGCACGTGGCTTCTCACTGCTGAGTGCTGTTTGTGAGATAATCCAGTAGTCAACCACTTTAGCAAACTGTTAAAGTTACGCTGTGAAAAGCTCACCAGCGGTGTTCCAAATACTAGTGAGTTGTCTACTTAGACAGCGTTTTAAGGAATGTTTTAAGGAATGTTTTAATATTATTTTTTATATTAGAGTATAGAGTATTTTATCGATACTTTGGTTATGAGCAGCATGCTTTCATCAAGCAACATGTTTTCTATTGATGGCAAGTCAGCGATGAGGACTGCTGGTGTGGTATTCACCCCAATATACTGTCATCATTTATTTACCCTTATTATCATTTAAAACCTGTTTTTTTCTTCTTTAGAACATAAAGGAAGATTATTCTGAAATGTCCATATATGTCAATAGGGACACTGTTGTTTGGTTACACATATTCTTTTAAAATATCTTCTTTTGTGTGCTGGAGAAGAAAGAAGGTCACAGGTTTGGAATGACATGAGGGTGAGCACATGATGACAGAATATTCATTTATGGGTGAACTATCACTTTACATCACATTGACAGAGGCAGATTTAGCTCACAGGGTTAAGGAGCAGTGCTTGTGGTTTACTGTTGAATGCACACATTTTTATAGCATTTATGGGAATACAGTACAAAGCGGTTTGTAGCATTTTCACATCAACTGAGAAAATGAATCTGTTTATCACAGATCTGCATTCTGTATTTATTGTAACATGGTTACAATGAACTGGTTTTATGTTAAGAAATTTCCTTAAATCATACGTTAATTGTAGATGTTTGATGTATTTTGTCTCCTGCCAATCAAATCAACAGTGCCTCGTTTTTTAAAGCGAATGAATAAAAACAGTAAACGCCTCCTGGTCAGCTAATATTATTTGAAACATATTAAACATATTAAGAATCACACGCACCTTCTCTATGATTTACAATTCAGTAACTCTTTACAGCAATGTTTCTAGAAAATGCATTATGAACTAACAATGAACAACATACATTGTTACAACATTTGTAAATCTGTGTTAATGCAAGTTAGTTGTCCCTTAACTAATGTTAACAGATATAACTTTTGATTGAAATTGTTAGTAAATGCATGCACATTCAAGAATTGTAAATGCTGTAATAAGTTAATATTCGCAAATAGGACATTATTGTAAAGTGTTACGACAATTTTGATCATCCTATCATGACATTTTCCCTCCAAATATAAAATTTGTCAGTATAGACTTTTGGTTATTGTTTAATTTATAACAGCTCCAATAGTTTTAGATGTTACACTTTATTTCTAACATATCAATACATGATTTATTCTATTATATTTAACCAAAGTCCACTTAATTTTATAAAATGTTATACTCATATAAGAACATTTTTACAATCAATTTAATATAATGTAATTTAAAGTGACTTGTAAGGCCAATTTGATTCAACCAATTTGATTTAAATTTAAGGCAGCCTCTGAGCTAAGGTTTTAAAATGTTTTTTTACAACTTGTTTTGTAAAAAAGCAGAGGATGACCATATCATTTTTCTGCTGGGTTTGACTTGGTTTGCGGTGAAAAACCATTGATCCTGTTGGCCAGCTAATGGGATCTGTCTGGTGTAAAGAGTTTTATGGGGTCTGTGAAGTAAGGTGTTGCTCTGGAGTAACTATCTGCCAGTCAGAGTCATGGGATATGGAGATGAAGTTCACAGGGTCTTCAACTGTTTCAGATGTGATGGACTGGTTTACGTTCTTTTGTCAAACCTTTCCATATTATATGCAGTCAATTGAACATCAGAGGTAATTCAATGGCCTTTATAATAGTATAAATCACCAACAATGCAATGACATGCAAAATGTAAAATTTTACAGATTTTGAAATCAATTATAGCCTATTCATAAAATAAAGTGATGGTTCAGGTGATGTAGCTTTTATCGCGAGGCAATTGAGACACATTTAGCAAGTTAGTTGCCCCATTTCACCTCAACACACAATGAACAGGGCTATCTCTCTCTCTCTCCCTTATCTGGGAACAGGAAAAGCCCACACTTCCTGCTGTTCCCCTGGCAACAGAACATGATCATGACCTGACGGACACTTCCTCACAAATATGGTCCTTCCTGTGTTTGGTCCACGCAGCTCTGGGGTTTGTTAAACAGGGACATCTGTGTGTGGGTCTGCCCGAGAGGGGCTGAGGACACAACAGAGGAAGCACTTGAAAAAAAGAAGCTGATAATTACTGCTGCTGGCTTGTATTTAAAGTTAGTAATTTGAACAGACCTTTAACCCTCATCATTAATGTTAGGGGGATGTCATCCTGCACGGTTTGTGTTTCAGAGAAATATATAACAAATCCCACATACATACATTCATTCTGTTTTAACTCTATATTGGAAGATGTAAACACTGGTCTAGAAGCACTTCCGGATTCCTTTTTATTACATTTTTATCTTACACACATGATTAAATCATTTTTTACCATTACAAATGTTAAGGCTGTTGTATTTTATTTAAACATTTGTGTAGTGTTAGAAAACTGAAACTGGAACGGTTTTTGACCAGCGTAGGACCAGCATTGTTTACGTCTCCAAAGTGGTCAAATACTGTATGTGGTCTCATATGCTAAAAATTCCCTTACGAAGATTTTAAACAATAGTGATTTTTTATGTTTTAAGCAATTAGTCACTAGAAGCAGTGTTAAAGTGCATTTTATAACAGCTAAGAGTCATTTTTAGTCACAACGCAAAGTGGATCCTAATAGTTAAATGGATAGTTCACCCAAAAATAAAGATTCCATCATAATTTCCTCACCCTCAAGTTGTTTCAAATCTGTATAAATGTCTTTATTCTGAATCTGATAGACACAAAGAAAGATATTTGGAAGAATGCTTGTAGCCAACAGTTCTTGGCCACCATTGACTTCCATACTAAGAAACATTTAAATGGCAGTCAAAAGTGCCACAGAACAATTTTTCACCTTTACAAATATCTAATTTTGTGTTCAACAGAACAAAAAACAACATCAATAACTTTTTTACTACTACTAGTAGTCAATGTCCTGTGGCTCAGTGGTTAGAACATACCGTTAGCAACGCCAAGGTCATTCAACCGCAAGGGATTGCACATAGGCAGAAACAAATGTTTAGTACAATGCAATGTAAGTCGCTTTGGATAAAATTGTCTGCCAAATGCGCAAATGAAAAAATATTCCAAATATCTTTCTTTAAGCACAACCAAACAAAGAAATATATACAGGTTTGAAACAACTTGACAAAAAATTCATGGCAACACATAGTTTACATGAATTCATAAAAAGCTTGTTTTACTGATAACTAGACAAAATGTGGGTTAAAATGACAATTTTCACAGTGTAAAAAAGATATTTTGGTCATTTGAGGCCATATAATTTTATCTGTACACTATCCAAAAGTACAAAATGAGTTACCATGTCAATGGCAGAGGAATTCTGATTTCTCAAGGTGTTGATAAGAATGATTTCGTTTGTGCCTAGTTAAAACTTAATTTAAACAAGATAAATTATTTTTTCAGCAGGAGTAGACTCACACAATAAAGTATTCTGTCATTGTACTGATGTGTCTACACAGGGGCCATACAGTACTGGAAAATCTGCCTGAAACTCTCTGTCCTCTGTTGCACTTTGGCTCCCTCTGCTGGGCCATATGAGCTTTTACTAAAATAGATATTATTTGCCTAGATCACAGCTAGCACATTTTTGTCCTTCAGACAAATTCATAAAGTTTTGCGACATTTTTGAGCAGCATTAGATCCCATATTAGATCCCATATTTAATATCTGCGGTCCAGCTCATACTCTATTGCACACACACAGGTTTAAACAGTGCTGAAGACAAGAATAATTATTTTGGCATGTTATTTATTTATTATTTCCACAGTGGACAACAAGAAAGCAATCTATGTGAGAGATGGGAGATGTGACAAGGCATTAAAGTCAAATACGGGTGAAATTCCAAGGCCTGAGATGAAATAGGATGGAGTATTAACTTACAAACCCCAAAGCCTGTTTTCTGCTCTGCATTTAGAATCACAATGCATTCACCAACCAACACCAACCAAGCAAGCAATGCAGATAAACCTTGCTGAATAAATTTAATAAATCAAACTAAAAAAAAATGATTTTATTTTTCCCAAACTCAACGGCCTGGTTTCACATACACAGCTTAGTTTGAGCCAGAACTATGCCTAAGTTGAATAAAGATATTTATTTTGCTTTTATAAAAATCCCTTAGCCGGATACACTACTGGTGTGCATCTTAAGACAAAACAATGTGACGGATATGTAAGATATTTCTGGGCAAGTTATATTCAGTTAAGACAGGTCCTACATTCCCTTTTGTTCTGACAAGCCTTAAGCCTTGTCTGTAAAACCGTGCCAACATGTTTAACATCAGTCTACAAATTCTGTTCATCATAATGTAGTTTCAAAAGAACACAATTCAACACATGTTTAGATGGATGCAGTGTAATGTTGTTTGTTTTCACGACCACAGTGGCTATCAGCCCACACGTCAGTACAACAACAGACCACCAGTCAGAAACCTGCATGCAAAACTTCTCACCATGCTTACAGTAATCCTAGGTGTGAATCGCTGTGGGGTCAGTTGAAAGCCGCCTGTGCTGTTCTAATACCCCAGTGCTCTTTACAACTAAAAAACCAAACAGTACAATGGATTGTAAACCAATACGGAACAAACGCAACGATGCTGAAAGAAGTCATGCAACTTCAAGTATTTGTTTCCTGAATTGCATTACACTGCTTGTGGACAGGACAATGACATCATACGGTAAACTGAGAACAGGTGACAACACTTGTTGATTCAAGTGCGCACACAAATGGCTCTGATCACACTGCCATCCTGAAGGCTTGCAGGGTGACATCACACTATCAAAATGCATTGAACCTTTAATTTAAATGCGTGAGATGCAAACTTGTCTTACTGTATTCGAGCACCCGTTATTTTAAAGCAAGATGTAGAACCTGTTCAAATTTATTGTAAATTAAAAGCAACTCTTAACAAGAAATCTTTATATCTTAACATGAGCTGAATAAAATATAATCTGTAACACAGTTCACATTGATAAACACTGTTATCATAATCAGATTACAATTAATTGAACAAACTGGGTGGGTATCCATAATAACTCACCACAGTGCTAAAAATAATAGCTCTTATGTGTACTGTATTGATCCTTAAGCGTTTAATGAATATCCACTACGGTGCTCAGACTAAAAAGCCTCTTGAAAATATGATGCATAGTGTGCAAGGCAACTGTTGAACTGCTAATGGAAAGTAAGTAGACTTCATCTCTTTGGATGACTTTATCTGTTTAAAATACAAAGCTGACACATGAGTGCTAAAACAGAAAGTGTATTTGTGTAAGGGGAAGTTAATATGTACAGTTGAAAGAACAAGTATGTGAACCCTTTGGGCTTACTTGGATTTCTTCATAAATTGGTCATAAAATGAGTTCTGATCTTTATCTATGTCACAACAATAGAGAAACACAGTCTGCTAAAACTAATACCGCACAAACATTATATGTTTTCATGTTTTTATTGAACACAACATGTAAACATTCATAGTGCAGGGTGGAAAAAGTATATGAACCTTTGGGTTTAGTAACTGGTTGACCCTCCTTTGGCAGCAATAACCTCAACCAAACGTTTCCTATAGTTGCAGATCAGACCTGCACAACGGTCAGGAGAAATTTTGGACCATTCCTCTTTACAAAAGTGTTTCAGTTCAACAATATTCTTGGGATGTCTGGTGTGAATCGCTCTCTTGAGGTCATGCCACAGCATCTCAATCGGGTTGAGGTCAGGAGGCGTATTTTCTTCTGTTGAAGCCATTCTGTTGTTGATTTACTTCTATGCTTTGGGTCGTTGTCCTGTTGCATTGTCCATCCTCTGTTAAGCTTCAGTTGGCGGACAGATGGTCTTAAGTTTTCCTGCAAAATGTCTTGATAAACTTTGGAATTCATTTTTCCATCGATGACAGTAATCCGTCCAGGGCCTGAGGCAGCAAAGCAGCCCCAAACCATGATGCCCCCTCCACCATATTTCACAGTTGGGAGGAGGTTTTGATGTTGGTGTGCTGTGCCTTTTGTTCTCCACACATAGTGTTGTGTGTTCTTTCCAAACAACTCAATTTTGGTTTCATCTGTCCACAGAATGTTTTGCCAGTAGTGCTGTGGAACATCCAGGTGCTCTTTTGCAAACTTCAAACGTGCTGCAATGTTTTTTTTGGACAGCAGTGGCTTCCTCCGTGGTGTCCTCCCATGAAGTCCATTCTTGTTTAATGTTTTCCTTATTGTAGATTTGTCAACAAAAATGTTAGCATGTGCCAGAGATTTCTGTAAGTGTTTAGCTGACACTCTAGGATTCTTCGTCACCTCATTGAGCATTCTGCGCTGTGCTCTTGCAGTCATCTCTACAGGACGACCACGCCTAGGGAGTGTAGCAACAGTGCTGAACTTTCTCCATTTGTAGACAATCTGTCTTACCGTGGACACATGGACATCAAGGCTTTTAGATATACTTTTGTAGCCCTTTCCAGCTTTATGTAAGTCAACAATTCTTGATCGTAGGTCTTCTTAGAGCTCTTTTGTGCGAGGCATGGTTCACATCAGACAACGCTTCTTCAGAACAGCAAACTCAAAACTGGTGTGTGTTTTTTATTGGACAGGCCAGCTTTAATCAACACATCCAATCTCATCACATTGATTGGACCCCAGGTTGGCTGACTCCTGGCTCCAATTAGCTCTTGGAGAAGTCATTAGCATAGGGTTTCACATACTTTTTCCACCCTGCACTATGAATGTTTACATGTTGTGTTCAATAAAAACATGAAAACATATAATGTTTGTGCGGTATTAGTTTAAGCAGACTGTGTTTCTCTATTGTTGTGACTTAGATGAAGATCAGAACACATTTTATGACCAATTTATGAAGAAATCCAAGTAAGCCCAAAGGGTTCACATACTTGTTCTTTCAACTGTATATTAAAAGAGGTTGAAAAAGTGCAACCACCCCAGTAGAAGTTAAAATATAGTGCCATTTAAAATGAAGTTTAGCAATTATAGACTTAACTGTACGCATTAACCAAATCCGTAAATAAATTCCAAGAATTACAGAAAGCTTGATATATTTTTATTGAATTAATTTGCTTTATATTTAATGCAGTTTTTCTGCATAGTTATCATCTTGTAGATTAGCGATCTCAAAATATAAACACCAATTTTTCTTATTCTTGTCTCATGATCACTATAACATTGGATTGGCGTTTTTGTATCGTTACACAATGAAAACACATGAGTCCATGTATATAAAAGACAAAAGAAGATATTGAAGACTCTCTAGTTTATCAACAAGATTCCTGTGCCCATCAATATCAACTACAGGTAATACTTTTAAGGACCTGCCTTGACCTTGTTTTTTCCCTAAACAACAGAAAACAAGAGTAATAAATTCTTGACTAAATGTATAATACAATTATTAATATCAATGGGCACAAGGAGCACCTTGAACAGAAGGCAAATGGGACTGCAGGTCTGCAGGATTGGTCAGTTGTTCCTGTGGATCTTCTTGCTGATTGGTTGCTAACTAATGAACTGATCCCCCTTTTCTCTGTGGAGATTTAAAAAAATGTTTGTTTTTCCACAAGATCCAAAGCAACAGCGACCTCTGATGGGTTTTAGGAATGTAGACATGGCTCCTCAGAACTGGAAAAACAGACAAATTAAATTGACATTTTCCATTTATGTAAATAAGGCTGTAAAGACCCATGCATGCATATTATTTAACGGTGAACATACGTTCTTGAGAAATTCCTCTGCGACAATTCGGGCTCGGGCGTTGACAGACAGCTTCATCTCGCTGATCTCCTTGTCAATCTCCTCCATGAAATGGATAACAAAATCCACCAGCTTGTGTTTATACATCTGTTCTGTGTGGAAGTTGGTGATAAGGAAGCTGATGTCATACCCCTGAGAAACACAAATGAGGAAATGAGAAAACATGTCAAAATCAGATATAATTTAAAATGGTGAGCTTTTCACTCCCACAGCTTTGCACTTGTGAACTACAGGATGCAATTTTAACCTTTAATCTCACATTAACGTGTTTTGTTCAATAAATGACATGTATGTTTGTCACAAAGCCCCATTTGTCTCACCTCAACAGGCTTTCTCCTCAGAATGAAGAAGTTCTCTGCTCGCATCATCATAAACCTCATAAATTTATGGCACAGGATCTTCTCAATCTCATCCGCCTAAGAAAGTCATTAAACGGTCAGAACAAACTTAAACAACCACGAAAACAAAACCTTCAGCTTTAGCAGTGCATACCTGTTTGACAGCAATGCTGACTCTCACAGAGTTTATGGAGCCCTCGATAAAAACCTTCTCCTTTTCATTGCGACTAATAACCACCGGCTGCAACAGAAGCTCTTTGCTGCTCCTGTAGTGAAACATATATTAGTACCAAGTCTAATTAAACTTGCATGTGTAAAGGACGCAGTCATTTTCTTACCTTACTTCCACCTCTGGTTTATTATGCCTCTCCACTACCTGAGAGGAGAAGTTCTCCAAACACAGGGCTGCTTGAAGAGTGGCTCGCACCGCGTTCAGGTAAGGTCGCAATGTCGCTGTCTAAAAGTTAAACATCGTGTGCATTTAGTCATTTTATGAGACGTCTGGTGTTATTTATATACATTTACACATAAAACATGATTGTAAGTAGGTAAGATTAGTTGATTGTTTTGGCTACTGCGAGTAATGAGAAAATATTGCACTTGTCAGTCGATTAAGCGTTCAGGTGTCAATCAGGTTGACGGCGCTGTAAATACTGTAACGTTAACTTATATGAATTGACAAGCCTGTCTCGCAGCTGGCCAAACATAGTCAAATATTAATTATTAGTTTTTCCGACTAAACAAAACATTGCCCATTGCTTTTGGTCTATGTGGCATGATGTATGTTTGAACTCGTGCATTTTTGTTTAAAATTCTTTGATTCATTAAGTGACGTTAGCCAGCTAACGTTAGCACAAATCAACACTGAGTACCATCTTTCGATCAAATAAGGCACAAATCAATGCTGTAACGTCGTGCAAATGGGTAACGATAACAATGTTCAGCGTAGCATTTGGTGTTGAAGGCTTTGATACAAAATTATATCGTAATACAATAAATATCAAGAAATATAAATCTCTTACCATTTTATATGAGGTCTGTGGTACAAGACGGAAGTCCGCACGCCACGCCTGTAGATATGTAGGCCACGCCTTTCCCTGAGCGCCGACACTGGCGTAATATTTGTATTAGAAGGGCAAGAAAATTTTGTTAAGGTCCGTTTATGTGTTTTTTGAATTAAATTAGAGAAAAAATACTAAATTGGAATGTAAATAGGATAATAAAATACATAATTGTATTTATAATGTTTAAAGATGCAAAAATATTTAAGCACAGTGGATACTACACAGATAACAACATGGTTTACATTTTTTCTAAGCTTTACGGTTAAGCTCGGTAGCAAATTTATCTTGATTCGCTTTTTCTTCCTTATATGGCAAACTGCACGATAGGTCCATTGTAGTTCAGTTTTTATAAAGCGCAAATGTCAAATTTCACTGTTTTTTCGGTCTACAAGGAAAATAAAAATGGTATTAGTTTATGAAAAGAGTTCATATTAAATCAATCTCTTTTTAACTACTGTTTTAATAAATCTTTGGACGCGCTCCTGTCTGGAATGTACTATTCCAAACGCAACTACGTTTTTTTGGGGGGATAATATTCACACTGGGTAACTTATTTGTAATTAAATATTGATTATATAAACATCCATTAATATCGTAAACAACAATGTATCGAGTTCGGAAATAACATTTATCACGTATAATCCTTTGTAATATGCATTGTTGTTATCGAAGCTTGATCGATGTGCGCTATTCCCCCGTTTCTAAAATGGTTTAGCCAGTAATGGATGCCCCTTCGACGGAGGTAAATAATTTTTTTTAGCAAATGCATTACATGAGTTCAGTTTAATTTTCCATTTTTTCTGCTTACAAAATATTTAATTGTCAAAACAGATCTTTTTATTTCAAATCCCACACATGCATTAATGCATTGAAGCCGGTTCCCAATGGTGTGGATAGCATGCAGCATTACTAGCATGTAGCCGCTAGCTTAAATTGGATCCTAAATGTCCCTATAGTCAAATATAGAGGTCAGTGTTGCATGATGTAACGCTTGAGAGACAAAGTAACAATGTAAATGTTCATTTAGTAAGCCTGTTTGTCTTATTTCTCAGTTTAGCCAATGAAAAGTGTGTAGTTGTTTACTGAAAGACCACAACACAGGGTCGTACAGCTTGCAGTTCACACAATTACCACCTCACCAATTCACCACCTGAAATTTGTATAATTTATATTATACGTATGTATACATTTTATGATAACATTAACTGTAATTTAAAAAAATATGATTTCTGGGAAGCATTTATAAAACCTTTTTGCTTGATTATTCTCACACAACCTTGACTTTTTCAGATATAGCTTCATTTTACTGAGAAGATGAGTGAACTTAAGGACTGTCCACCTTTGAAGTACTATGACTTCAAACCTGTGGACCACTTGAAAGTGTGTCCACGCTACACTGCAGTGCTCAGCCGCTCCGAGGATGATGGTATTGGCATTGAAGAGCTGGACACTCTTCAGCTTGAGCTGGAAACGCTCCTCTCCTCTGCCAGTCGGCGCCTCCGAGCACTGGAAGAACAGAGACAGGTGAAAAGCATTGTTTTCGTCCATTGGTTTTATTTGTATCTCCTACACACTTATATTATATGACTTGTATTTCTGTTCTCTGAAACAGATACTTACAGACTGGCAGGACAAAAAAGGGGACAAAAGGTTCCTGAAATTAGGGAAAGATACAGATCTTACAGCCTCATCTCGCCATTCCAAACCCAAAAAACAGAAGCTTGATGGAAAAGGTAGCCATGGTCCTGGGCCTGGTCCTGGAAGACCAAAGTCAAAGAACATACAGACCAAGGTCCAGGACTTTGAATTTGATGTGGACCCACAAGATATACCCCGCACTCCCAAAAACGATGCTCCCAACAGGTACAAGATTATGTATTTTTGCGTAATAGTTGTTTATAATAAGTTAAACACAAATCAAAGATATTTATTTAATATTTAGCTACCCATATCTGAAAAACAGATCTGTAGGATTGCAGAGGATCACCCAGCCCGAGCAGCAATGTCAGACATTATTTTTTGTCTGTGTTAAACAGATTCTGGGCCTCAGTGGAGCCCTATTGTGCAGACATCACAAACGAAGAGATCAGAGTTCTTGAAGAGTTGCTTAAGCCACCTGAGGATGAAGCGGAGTATTTCAAGGTAAAAATCTCGACTTGAGGCTTCTTTAGGCTGTTTCTGTATAAGAAATGCAAGATCATAAGGCTTTATGTTGGTAGTTCACTTGTAACTGTTTATTTCACATGTGATTGCTTTGCAGATCCCAGCTTTGGGAAAGCATTATTCCCAGCGCTGGGCTCAGGAAGATCTGTTAGAGGAGCAAAGGGAAGGGGCAAGAGCTAATGACAAGAAAAAAAGCATGATGGGTCCTCTTTCTGAACTGGATGCCAAAGGTAACTCTCCTGTTAAAGACAGAATACTGACCTATTGGAAAAAATGTTTTGTTGTGTTTAATTTCAAATCTGTTTGGTGTACAACATGCTTATATGTTTGTATGCGATGTATGATGAATAGTTGGTTTTTATTGTTTATGTAGATGTAGATGCTCTTTTAAAGAAGTCAGAGACACAGCATGAGCCACCGGACGACGGCTGTCCCTTTGGCCCTCTTACTCAGCGTCTTCTACAAGCACTAGTTGAGGTCAGTGAGTTATGTCAAAATCACGTTACATAATTATATTGTGCAACATGTTGAAGGGTTTTGTATGGTTACATGTGTATCACAACAGTTATGTTCAATTTGAAGTTCTTTTTAGTTTATAAAAAAGGATTTTACTCGAGCATTATTTTTAAATCTCTATTCTATTAGGCCTTAAATCTTTATTGTTATGTTATAGGAAGTAACGTTATACAAATTTCAAACTGTTTGATCTTGCTATTAGAATACGCTTTTGTGGTAATATGGCAACACAAATAAAGGTTTCAATATGAATGCAGGAAAACATCATATCCCCTATGGAGGATTCCCCCATTCCCGACATTCCAGGAAAGGATGATGGTGCAGGTACATCACCTCGTAGCCAGGGAAAAGCCTTCAGGTAAAACGTTTGAAATATTGGTCTATTAGCTAGTAAATGGCCATTTTGCTAAATATTGCTAAATAGCTATTTGGGTATTATATTACATTATTGTATGTGGCCTAGTTGAAAAAGAAATTTAGATTCTGTTGAACATATCACTGCTGTCCTTCTGAAATCTTAAATCTACTTTTATTTTTTGCATAAATCATTATTATTCGTCACCCTTTATGTTTGTCACTAAGTTTTGCAATTTATCTAGCCAATAAAAAGCATTTAAAAGTGCTTGTCAACTTTGACAACACATTATGTAATCATTTAAAAAGTACACTGTTTTTTCCACTTCCAGAAAAAAAAATGAATTTGGACATACAGAGTTACAGCAAGGACAGCAACGATATCATTGACAAACACAAATGGTCTTTGGAATAAGCATACTGATAATTTGTACACAATAACTGCAATAATATGTTTAATCAAAACAGATTAGTTTTTAGTTTATGTTGACTTTTCTCATGTTCTGTTTTAACAGTGTGCCTCACACACGCTCTCTGGAGGCTCGGATAAGAGAGGAGCTAGTGTCTCAGGGCTTACTAGACTCTGATGAGAGGCAGGTTGGCGGAGGCGAGTCTGAAGATGAGGTACTGGCTGAGCTACAGAAAAGACAAGCTGAACTCAAAGCGCTGACAGCTCACAATCGTGCACGCAAGCAAGAGCTGCTCAAGTGAGTGTTTATCAAATATCCAGATCAAAACTTCTGCCAACATACGATGAAGTCTAGCATTTGTAAAAAGAAATGTTATCTTTCAACCTTTTGAAGAGTTAGTATTTAGTTTTTATACATAGTTGTAGTCAGATGATCTCTTTGACAACTGTGTTTGGAGAGGCCTGTTAAATTTATATTGTAGCTGAGCCTGTGTCATAGTTGTGGGATTTAATATGTTTTGTAGTAATATACAAGGGTTAACACGAGATTGGAAAATTGACCTTTCATTTCTGTTCCTTAAGGTTGGCGCGAGAAGAGATGAGGAAACAAGAGCTTCGTCAGCGGGTTCGAGTTGCCGATAATGAGGTGATGGAGGCATTCCGTCGCATCATGGCTGCCAGGCAAAAGAAACGCACACCAACAAAAAAAGAGAAAGATCAGGCCTGGAAAGCTTTGAAAGAGAGAGAAAGTATTCTCAAACTCTTGGACGGATAAATATGATCGGCGCCTATTACTTGATGTTTTTTTATGTGATTGTTATCTATCGACAGGTTATACAGATAACACACAACAGTTTTGCACCCAGTCTAAGCTGAGCGATGGTTTAACAAATCACATTTCACTGCACTGCAGGCAACATGTCAGAACATATTTTAATAAAAACGCCCATTTTTGAACTGTCCATGATTCAACATAAAATCTTACCATGACTGCTTCTGGTAAATAAAGGTATTTGACACTAAAGGTTTGAAGTAAGTGAGAATAATAATGCCAGAATTGTAGGACCTTATACAAGATTTGCATTTTCTGTTCTGCACAGTTCCCAAAGATTTGACAAAAAGACATGTTGTGATTGAAAGCTATTATCATTATACATCATTAACAGTATTTTTATTACTGTTTAGGAAAGATCATGGACATTTTCTTGTTTTAAGTTTATGGTTGAAAACAAGCAAGGGTCATTTATGTGAGTCTTCAGTGAATATAAATGTCTATCTTACCTTTTTGTAATTGTTCTTCTATACTTTGACATTGCTGTTGCATGTATGTGTATAAATAAAATCGTTGTATTTCGTACCCGTGTTTTTTATTTCCCATCGGCCCAACGCAGTCAATTAACGTATTATAAACGGCAGTGCTGATAGAGGGCGCTGTTATGTTTACAAAACTTGTTCAGTGAACATCAACATCGCTCTACTCTAATCTCTTTTGTGGTGAGAGTGCTTTACATAATAATTATGTTTGTGTCGTGTTACTAAACTTAGGTTTAAAATACATAATGAGGTAGCATTTGTCATCTTTTAACCTCCAACTTGGTTATTTCATTTGAAAACACTTTTCGCCTTATGTGGAGGCGGAAGCACGTCGTCATGTAACCTATGTCTGCTGAATGACGAAACAGTTGATGCATTTAACGCTACTTAAGTGTCTGCGGTTAACTGCTGGGGTTTTTTGAAGGCTAAAGTCACGAAGAGATCAATAAACGTAGCTTCTGGTGTGTTATTGACAGTCAGTTTTGGCGCGCCAGAATGTGTGGGAGAACGGCGTGCACGCTGGAGCCGGAAGAGCTCAGTCGCGCTTCTCGGTATCGGGACCGGAGAGGAGGGCAACGTCGACCCCGGTGGAAGGATGGAGACTCTGACAAATACACACCCTCATACAATAAGAGTCCTCAGTCCTTCAGCCCTGTCCTGCTGTCCAACAGACACTTCAACAAGGCAAGAACATGCGCCTGTTGGGCATTTGTCAGCCATTTAAAGGAACAGTGCATCCGATATAAAAATTCTCTAGCAATTTATATGGCACGGTGGAGTAAAATATTTATAATTGTCTTGGGGGGAACTTTCCCCTTTCATGACCTGTGTTATACAGGATGCCCCTGTAGATGAGTGTGTATTGGCAGCTATGCGCTGGGGTCTTGTCCCGGCTTGGTTTAAGGAAAATGATCCCAACAAAATGCAGTACAGCACCTCTAACTGCCGCAGTGAGAGTCTTCTAGAAAAGAAGTCTTACAAGGTACAAGTGTAACTGTCTTTCCCTTTAAATCCTACCTATCTATCCCTTTAAGACCCTGACAGTGTTATTGTGTTTATAATATCAAAAATATGTTTCACAGGATCCTCTTCTGAAAGGACAGCGCTGCGTTATTCTAGCTGATGGCTTTTATGAATGGCGACGACAAGAGAAAGAGAAACATCCCTTTTTCATTTATTTCCCACAAAGCCAAGAAGAAAAAGTGCCTGGTCAACATAGCACAAAAGAGGAGAATTCTCAAAGTCTGGATGTTAGGAAACGTTTGACATTTGTGCTTAGAAGTGCATTTGTTCACTCATTCAGATCTTAAATTTTCCCTCTTTGTCTATTTGATCTACAGAGTGATCAAGACAGTGAATGGACAGGGTGGCGTTTGCTAACAATTGCTGGACTCTTTGACAGTTGGACTCCTCCTGGTGGTGGAGAGGCTCTCTACACATACACAGTTATTACTGTAGATGCATCACCAAATATTCAAAGCATCCATGACAGGTTTACTTTACAAATATGATCAATAGTAGCGTTTCATTATCTTGTGCAGAGAGTCCTCTGTGCTTGGTGTCATGGTGTTATCTCACAGGATGCCTGCTGTGCTGGACGGAGAGGAAGAAGTAAGACGGTGGTTGGACTTTGGAGAGGTGAAGTCACTGGAAGCCATGAAACTACTTCAGTCAAAGTCCTGCCTGACCTTTCATCCCGTCTCGTCATTGGTTAACAACTCCCGCAACAATTCTCTAGAATGTGTGCAGCCTGTAAATCCCACGATTAAGAAGGTGAGAAAAAAAAGGAGATTTATGTCCATTCATTTGTAATTTTGCTTATTAGATGTTACCGCTCAAGCCAGAAAGTGTTTATCCTCTTAACATAACCGTTTTAAAAAGTATGATATAATTTGAATATATAATATATAATAATCTTTTCCATAGTTGCATCTCGCAGGAAAATCAGTCATACGTTTCAAACCATAGACATCACATTCCTGATTACTTCAAATATTTGTTTACCACTGTTTTTAACCCCCGTCCAGACCCCACAACCTTCTGCCAGTAGCAAAATGATGATGAGCTGGCTGAAGACTGCCTCCCCCACCAAGAGAAAGGAGCCTGATGAAGATACTAATGCTAAAGGACCTGATGGAAAGCTTGAATCAGAAAAGCAGAACAAGCCATCTGGGGCTCTCCAGCAATGGCTGCTGGGTACAGGTTCCAGTAAGAAACCAAGGACTTTGTAATAAAAACAAAAGCATTTGTAGATTGTCATGTCCTTTCTTAAATATAGTGGGCGAGCTTTCTTTTTATTCAATTGAAGATGTTGAATGACAAATGTCATAACAAAATGTTCAATGTGAACACTTCCGAATGCTTTTGATTTCGTTCCTTTCATTATTTCATACAATGCAATAAATATTCACAGCTAGTTTTAGTGGATGGAGTTCATTTCTATTAAACACAAACATTAATTGCATATGACCATAAATAAATATAATTTAAATCAAACATTCAAAAGTTTTATTTAACAGCTTCATTTTATTTCCATTATTACTTTGAAATACATTAACCTTGAACAATGTATATGGGTTTTGTTTCAATAAAGGTCATGAATAATTCAGTTTCACCCAGGTGTTGTCTAGTTGTGTTTATTTGTATATGCAATGCAGATAATAATAATAATAATAATTACAATTATATTGAACAAAAAGAGTCAGGCAAATGGCTGAATGATACTGAGCACTTCAATTTTCCACCATCCTGAGCTAGTGGTAAAGGCCCGACAAGATATGAATAAAAAACAAGATGAGAGATGGCCTAAGCCACATCTTGTTCATGGCAGACTCGCAGAGATTTAGTCATGCTGAGGTTTGATAATAAGAAGACAATACAGAAAACAGAATCGTCATAGCATGAATTCTAAAGAGATAGTCATATTCAAATTATGTCTGAAATCACCATCACAGATTAAATCATGTTTTACATTTTTATGTGCACTGGATTAATGGGCTGCAGTTTTCAGATGTAACAGTGGGCGGGGCTAGGGGCTAGTGTTGGACTCCAGCGCTTCAAGACTTGGATGGTGGTACATCCTGCCAGCTGAAGCATTTTTGAATATATGACTGAGATGCAAATAAAGCATGTAGAATATGCTTTCTGTCAGGTCATCACTTTATTTTAAGCAGAATGAGAAAGCAGTTGAGAGCGTCTGGAAGTTCTTGTATGTACAGCTTTAATGCACTGATACACATGCCTGCTCACATCACACAAGTTCCAATTACACCGCGGGACTGGATCCTACATAAAAAAAATCCCAAGAGCCATTCAAGTTTTCTGGAGAGTTTAGTAGGACGATTCTTTAGAAGTGGTGACAGGTGTCGGGACTGCGCAGGAAAATGTCTTCTTGATTACTGTGGGAGAGATTCAGGCTCTCAAGCATGTGGGTGTGTGTGGCTGTGAATGAAAACTGTGCAGGATACTGAATGACCAAGGCCAGTGATTATGTTAAGGTAAAGGGTGAGGAAGAGACGAAGAAAGAGATGGAGTGAGAAAAAGAATGAGAGACAGAGAGAGAGTCAGACGCAAGGCCAGAGAGGCCGAGGGTGAAATGTTGCGCCGCCTGGAGGTCTTCAGCAGCTACAAGACTCTGCTATTGGTTTGGCTCTATCGTTCCGGTCTAGTTTGATTGGCTCGGGGAACTCATTGTATAACTCCACTTCGGTTTCCTACAAAATAGAAAAAAATATCTTTAAATGCAAAGTAAAGATAATATGGAATAAGTCCAAAGACTACATATTATAGAAATGCAGTGTGTTTTTCTAATCTCAGATGAAACATAGTACTTGAAACTTTTTAGGCATTACAAATCACATGTGTACCTATTTTAGCATACAGTACACGTACCTGTTTGAGTGCGTTGCGTGCGATGGTTTGGAAAGCCTGCTCTACGTTGATGGCTTCCTTTGCACTGGTCTCAAAGTATGGGATATTGTTCTTACTCTGGCACCAAGCCTGTGCTCGCTTGGTTGTTACCTGAGGGTCAGAATTTGTAAGGTTGTAAGGGTCGTAGGTCACTACTTGAAAAACAGAAAAAATGCTGCAAGAACTAGAATGTAATAAGGTTCACATCATTTGTCTCATATTTTAATCACTATATTTTTTGACCATTTAAGCATGCAAGCATTTCTACGAATCGCGAATTGCTACACGATTCATGGTATCATTTATATGCATATAACAAATGTTGTGGGTGAGTCATGAGTCAAAGTATAACACTAATGTTTATGGCCTTTGAAAAAAGTCTGATCACTGAAAATTGTAATGCTTGTTTTAAGAACCAAGACAAATTCATCAGTTCATATTACCAAAAACAGCTGTATTCTGGATGTGTGGAAAGGGTGTAGCTAACACTTTATTAGCTCCCTGGCTACATCATTTTCTCACTTTCCTATTTTAGTTAACCAACCTTTTTTCTCAAATTAAGTTTAACAGACACTCTGTGATGACCTGGATGAATAAATACCTTCACAGATATAAATACAACCTACAAATAAAACACCCACAGAAGTGGTTACATCACACCACCCACCTGCCTATTCTCCAGATCAATTTTGTTGCCCAGCACCACGAATGGAAAGTTTTCTGGGTCGCGCGGACTGGCCTGGATGAGGAACTCGTCCCTCCAGCTGTCCAGTGTCTTAAAGGTGTTGGGGGCAGTGACGTCAAATACCAACACGCAGCAGTCGGCACCGCGGTAAAAAGCCACACCCAGCGACTGGAACCTCTCCTGACCTGCTGTGTCCCATATCTGGAAGATGATACAGAATTATGCAAACATTCAAGATAACTGTAAAAACATTCAATCAGTTTTCCATAAACAGCAATTCCATGAGTTTATATGGTCAGGCTAAATTTCTTTTGAATATTAAATGTGTGAATGATCTTATTTTATTTCAGAACCGCTGTATATTTCTATATCAATTTCAACTATTTAAAACTTTGTCCCAATAATTTACAGTCATATACATTCGATGTACAATAACAAATTGGATAGTTGTGCTTGCTACATAAACTGAAGCTCAACATTTGAGGAGTCTTGGAAAAAACATGTGCAGAACAGATGGCGTCAAAACCCAGGACAACGGCTATAAAAAAACAATATTATAACAGAAAATTGCAGTAAATTTTTGCCTTATTTCCTGCTCTTTGTTTTTCTACACATTTTTTGTATTTTAGAATAAAAGCAATATTCCCTGATGTGGTGTGGTTTGCCTTTTTGTCAAATAATTTTATTAAATAAACAACTTAAACGTGTTTTGTACGTAGAACTCTTATTTTAATGGTTTAATTGAAACCGAGGGGGCATTAAAAGCAAATCTTGTAAAAATACGACCCTCCAGACATCACTTCAGACTATATTATTGTTTTTTAGTTATCTAACTCTTTGTGAGGAAGCAGGAAATGAAAATGCTTTAGGCATTTTATTATCAGGACGTCATGTACTTTCAGAACTATTTGTCTATTTGAACTATGGTGTGCAACCATCTCTACCTGCATTGTGACAAGTCGGTCATCCACCATCACTTCTTTTGTCAAGAAATCTGCACCTATAGTAGCTTTATACTGATTACTGAACTTCTTATTCACATATTGGTTCATCAGAGACGTCTTCCCGACCCTGTAGAGACAAACAGAGAATGCTGTAAATACTGGTAAGTAGTAAAGGGAACTGAGAAGAGAAATGTACGGAAAACGATTAGAAAGTAAAATATATACGGTAAAGAAAAGAGTGGAACTGAAACTACTTTCTGTAAGCATTTAAGAGTATCTTACACCCACAAACTCTCCATTCCTCACCCTGCATGGCATCTATCCAACACATATTTGAGTTGTTGACTTAAAGAGATCATTTGAAAAAGCTAAATTGAATATAATGATTTGTTTTAGATGTATTTCAATTTGTAAACACGATTTAAGGTTAAAAAACGCTGTATTTTCCACATACTGTGCATGTTTGTTTCTCTTCTTTGCCCCGCCTCTCGGAAATGCGCAGATTTTTTACAAATCTCATCACTCTGAAAAGCTGGTGTGCTAGGTTTGACCAGTTAACCAGTTCGTAGTGTTTGTATTGGTCGAATACTGCTAGCGTATGATGGAAATGTAACGCCACTTAACATATTTGGACCATCAGGCTACAAAGCAATTGTACTGACAGGTACTCCCACCTAACTTGCGTATACATTTGGGCAGTCTGAGTCAACTCATACCACGAACCAAAGTAGATTTGTGGGGGTGTGGTTGCACGAGGCGTTTCAGGCAGATCTGGGTTAGCATTCGCTTTTAGATAGAATGCATCTTTTGTTCCGACACTTAAATTTTTGCAATTTTATGTGTCCAATACATGCACGAGCAACTTATAACACACCTAAGATACAGAAAAACATGTATTCGTGCCATGTGACCCCTTTAACATAACTTGTGTTATTTGTACTAGGGAAGTAAACAAACTATATAAGAAATACTTATTTATATTGTTGGTCATGCTGTGCATTCATTAGTTAAGGTGTAATTGCAGGAATTTCTAGCTGTATTCATACATGTCTTTCTACAGTTTAGAGCTGAACATCTAAACGCTTAGGAGACATGCGTGTGCATCTTCTCTCTATACTGGAATGCAATAACTGGATTGTGTGGTTTAATTAGCTTAATTTTTGCCGAAGGAAGGAGATAACATATTTACAAAACAGAAATAGAAATAGCATTTGCGAAGGCATAAAATCATAGTGCTTCATTATGTACGGTCTTTATTCACATCTGAAGACATAGTTACGTATACCTAGTTAATTTACTATGAACTAACACGAGTAACTGTATGACATAAATTAACATTAAAAATGATTAATAAATTCTGAAAAACTATATATATGTCATTGTTATTTCATGTTAGTTAATGCATTTACGAATGTTAACAAATACAACCTTTAAAAGTACTTATTAACTTTTAGCTTTCAGATAGTTTGCACAGTAAAAGTATTGACTTCTTCAAATTTGTCCCTTTTTAACCAGGTAATTACATCACTAGGCGTCTTTGGCTGGTGCATTGTGTCATTCACCGTGACAGCTTTTTAAAACAGCATGTCAAGTTAAAAAAGGTTCAGCCCAATCATAAGCGCTTTCTTTAGACTGTTGTTCATAATAAGTAGTGGTAAAGAGTGTAAATAAGAGTAAATAAAAGAAACATGTTAATGTTGGGTGAACTTATTCTTTTAAAGTGATAAAATTGAAAATTCTGTCATCATTTGCTCACCCTGATGGCATTTCATACCTGTATAAATTTTCGATTCTGTGACATCGTTGACTGTCATAGTAAGAAAAATATATTAGTAGTCAAAGGTGCCCAAGAACTGTCTTTGTTCCTAAAATCTTCAAAATATCTCACTTTGTGTTGAACAGAACAACAAAATATACAATATTTGTAATTCCTACTATGGTAGTGGAAGATGTCACAGAAACTGAAAATTCTTCCAAATATCTCTTTTGTGTTAGAGAACAAAGAAAATTATATAGGTTTGAAAACACCGGAGGGTGAGTAAACGATGACAGAATTTATTTTTGGGTGATCTATCCCTTTAATATATTTTGCATTACAAAACACTTCTGTCAACCCTATGACTTTCTTTGCACACTGTTAATGAAAAAAACGTGCTGTTTGTAAATGCATCAGATGGTGTGTGGGGTAAGGAGAACCGTCCCATTATAACGTAATCCTAAAATGCGGAAGTAAAACACACCACCATGTTGAAATGTGGAAACTCACCCGGAGTCTCCGAGGATGATCACCTTGAGTAGAACTTTCTTCCTTGATGTCATAGTGTCACAACTGTGGGGGAAGAAGCACAAATTTTAACAGCACAGCTCATTCAAATTAAAAAGGAAGTGAAAGCGAACACTGTTTATACTTGAATAGGTTATTGCAAGGACATTGGATGCAAAACGTAAATGACTACATTATAAAATGCCATGCATGCATTTTAACTTACTCTGCAGTGAGCTACAAAAGCCTTTTTGTTTTTATTACAGACCAAACACATGATTCTGCTTGCACCCTGAAATTGGTCATGTGCACTGTTACTACCGAAGTCACGAGAATCAAACTCACAAACGACTTGCACACGCCTACTGCCGTTCGTTCACAGACTTCCTTTTAAAGACGTCGTTCACTACAAACATTTGTTTTCAATCAACACAGGCCCATCTACTGAGGTACAGCTCTATACACAGGCCAGGAAATGGAGAGAGAACATAGAGGATGGATCATTACTAAAGACTCCGGGAACTACACCCAAGATGATGATGTTACTCGGAATGCTTGTACAACAATAAGTTATAAACAAAATACCCGCAGGTCTTTACTGCCAGATCTCAGGTCATGAGGCATACTGACGATAATCATGCTACATTAAGAGACAAATATCATCAACCGTGGGCTGGGTTTTGACATGAACCTTTTAAAACATTACTTTACAATAAATCACAGTGTGAGAAGATAGGCCTCAATGGTTCTATGAAGTAATTACATTAAAATGGCTTTGACGTCAAAGGGATACTTCACCTAAAAATGCCTTCGAGTTCTTCCAAATCTGTATCATGTGTACATTTCTTAGTTCAGATAATTGGAAGAATGCTTATAACCGAACTGACCCCCCCCCATTGACTCCATTCCATAGTAGGAAAAAATACTTTTCCCCCTTGTTTTCTTCTGTTGACACAAAGAAGAATTTTTTAAAATGTAGGACAGCAAACAGGTCTGGGGCACTTTTGACTACCATTGTTTTTTAACATGATAGTCAAGTCAATAGAGGTTATTAGCATTCTTCCAAATATCTTTCTCTGTGTTCTTCAGAACAAAGACATTTATATAGATTTGGAACAACTCGAGTAAATGACGAAAGAATTAAAATTTTTGGGTGAACTTTCCATTTAACCTTTCATTTTGAAGCATGAAGCATTGGAGTGCACATAAAATTGGCTGAAGGCATATATGTCTTATAAAGGACATTTCCATGTGGGAAAAAAAACAATGAAAAACTTTCTTGGAAAAACACAACTAGCCCGAATTATAATAAACAAGGTTTTATTGCATCTTTTATAAAAACACTCTTCGAATGAAAAAAACAAACATTAGCTATTACAAGTCCCTCGCATAAAATGAGTACACAGAACTTCACAGAGAGATTCAATATGGACCTGGCCATTACTAAGAATTGTCAAAACCCAGCCTCTCTTAACTGACAAACTTTCAACTCAACAAAATTCAGGAGGTAAACAAAATACTTTATTCCAAAACCAGGATGACAAAAATAGCGAAACCAGTACGGTGGTAAACAATTAACATTGCGTTGAACTAGAAGAAAACACTCTATGATGCAGGAAATACTGTCAAGAAAACAACAGCTGATCCTGAATTCTCAAGTCAACACACTTTAAATGTACTCACATCTGCTGAGAGTCTTAAGATCTCCTTCACACAGTGCTTGATTCTGTTTATCATCATAACGTAAAGTCACAAGCCTGGAACACTTGTACTTTCTTCTGAAGTACTTGCATTACCTTACAGACACTGATCAACTAACCAAAATGAAAAGAAATGATCAATAATAAACTAAAGGAGACTACGGAATAAAAAAGAAAAAAGATGAAGACGTCTTTCATCAGATCGCCCCACATTGTTTCACTATTACCGCACACAACAAATGTGAACAAATATTGAATAAAAAATACGGTTTATCCTTGATATCCACAAAACAAACTCCCTACGCTTTGGATAAAAAAAAGCGTCTGCCTAAAATGCCTAAATGTACATACAGATGAAATCATGATGGCTACAAATGCCTTTATGTCTATGCAATACTCATAAAACTTGTCTTTATCTTGCGAGTTGACTATCTACATTGCTTTTAACAGCATCACAAACACATGATTTACAGTTGAGCTGACCTAGATCATAGCTACAATATCTAAACATTTTGTCTGGGTATGTATCTGCACAGCCCAAGACTGTAACTGCCAGCAGTTTTATGACTCCGTATTTAATCTGGAACCCATGATACTCGCTAAAATCGGATCACATGGTACAAAGCACTTTCCCATAGTGAATAGGAACAGCCACCCATTTCACAACATAGCAAGTGACCAACAGCCTTTAAACAAATTCACACATGTAACTTTGACTTTCATGCTACTGCTGAACTATTACGGGCGGTTGGTTTATAGTGTTATGAAGCCATTAGATTTCCATAGTGAGTCATTTTTTACTTACAATATCACTTATTTTGCGATACTAGACGAGTGTTCACGCGACAGTTATGTTGTCAACATTCAGATAGAAGTGAATGTCGCGTGCTGGTTGTGCAATCAGCTGATCTGACGTGAAAGTCAACAGCGCAGAGGAGTCCGACTCTCGTGGTCTGCTGTGATATAGATTAAATAAGTGCACTTGTTGTTGTTAACTCAATACACCGAATTGTTAAATTCGAGTGAAAATATTTAAAGGGGTCAGTTTTATAAAAAGACAATCGTCAGGCCTGTCAATGTAACTAGAAACACCTGACCGTTCAGGGCCTGACTCAACATATTCAATTGTGAAAATTACATAAACTAATCAATTTAAAGCAGAACGCATTGGTTTACACAAGACAACCATATTTTTAAACTAATACTGTCTCTTTACAGCATGAAAAATGAGCTGTCGGCCACATCGTTTGCTAACGTCAGTTAGCTGACACTGAAGTGAACCACACCATCTACATTCATAAACACACGATCAGCCCCTGATTCACACGCTACAATCATACGTCTCGACTTCTTCACTTACCTGCTTTATAAAGTAGGAGATCTAGCGAATATCAGTCTGTATTTGTTCAAGTGTTTTAGCTTGTGAGCTAAAATGCTGCCGTGTCCTTTCACAAGACTGATGTTTATGGTGCAAAACAAAAAAACAACTCCCGTCCCTGTTGCAGCAGTTTGACTCGTTGACTCGTTTCCACTCGTGTAGGGGTGAATTACTCCGGAATGGGGAGTACCGATACGAGTGCTAAAACCGTTGCTGCCACTCGGTTAACTGACGGGTCTTTTCTCTTTCTGTTTCGGGATCTGTTTTAACTTCCTCCAAAACAACCCTGTGATGGCCAACGATGTCATCACGCAGGGAACGTCATCGCGTAGGCACGGTACACGCCCGGTACTGAGAATGATACACGAGCGAACGGCATAACATTTATGAGATCTAAACAAACGAGTCACAGCTGTCTTTATGTCAGATCAACAAATATAAGTGATATTTGCCAGACAGGCCCCAAACACATGCACACGCTTTTCTCTTATTTTATTTAAACGGCCCGTTATTCCTTGTTATTTTTTGTCCTTAATGGAATAATGTCTCTCTCTGCAGGATATTGGCGGTACTGAACGTTCAATGACCGCGTTATGTTATGTGAGATCCAAATAAATACATATTTGTGTATTTATTTATTCAAAATAATATATAAACAATGTAATATTATATTAACCGACATATCACATGTATTACAACAGTAGCAAATTGTTTCATAAAGCTGAATAATAGTTTAGAAAAGAAGTCGTTTTATTACTTCAGGTATGTAGTGGTGGGAATTGTATTTGTGTACATACGACATATACTTGTATACATATATCAGATACTTTAGTTTCCAAGTAAATGAGTACAAAACATAACCAGAGAAGGATTTACTTCTCAATGAAATAAAAAGGGAAATAAACACACTGTACATAAGGAAACGCACAGTTTATGTGCTTTATTTAAATCAGATTTTTAAAAGAATTTATTAAAACTAAAAATATATAAGTTGACAAGCTGAGATGTTTTCCTAATGACGTCACTCGGAAATGCCCGCCCCTAACATGGCGGCGCCCTTGATGAACGTGTAGTTTTTGTAGAGGCGTCTCACTGTCGTACATTCAATGTTGATTTGACGACTAATGGGAGGGATATTATCGCGAGCAGTATGGATAGACCATCGTTCACAGCTTCTCTTGTGGTAATATGCATTTGATACTTGCGCGTGATCATTTATTTTCTAAGTATTAATAAGAAATCTATTTGATCTCATTGATAATCAGCAACCTTCTTGATGACATTACCTGTGAAAGTCATGGAAATGATCCCATATGAATGTCTGAGATAATACTGTCTTATGTATGTTAATGCAGGCGTTACCTGAGGAAGTTTTCATCATGTCAGAATCATGTTTAAGTGTTCGAAAACTTTGAAGGGGGTTTTGATTTTTTAGGGGGAGAAAGTTAATCTTCACTTGGACATGGGTCTGTTTTAGGTTAGATCGATTATTTTACGGTTATGTTTGCTATATTACTTTTATTATTGTATTCATTTAAACAATATATTTTACAACATTTACTTTTTTTTAACAGATATGTCTTCGCAAATTACTGCATTGAACTATTTGTCTTGCATGGTGACAAAACCAACATAACAGCTTGTACCTGCTGCATGTTTGTTATACTGTAAACTACATCTGAATACCATTCTACAGTATTAATGTCTTGGCTCCTGTTTCTGTTTGTTGTTATGATGCATTTGATAGTTAACGTTTGATCATTTAATGTATTTTCCGCTTCTAGGCAGGGGGCTGTGCAGGAATGTGTGTAGATCTCACTCTCTTCCCTCTTGACACCATAAAGACAAGATTACAGAGCCAGCAGGGCTTCTACAAGGCAGGAGGTTTCCGAGGCATTTATGCAGGAGTCCCATCTGCAGCTATAGGCTCCTTTCCCAATGGTAAAAGTTTATACAACACTTTTAAACAATAATCGTGAACAATGTGTATCTATGTATACACAACTGGACCAATTTTTTTGTGTAAAGAAAAAATTGATCTTGATCAATTATCAATTATTAAGTTATTATATTTTTTCTTAATTCATTGTAAAGTATTACAAATGCATATAACAGACATTCTTGCCTTCTGTCTATAATGCTCCGCATTAACAAATAAATACACATATGCCATTAACTACACATTCTTTAACTTGTTACCCAATTCTGGTCTCAAGCAAAGTGATTCTGCTTGGTTATAGCTGCTGCATTCTTCGTCACTTATGACAGCACCAAGTCTCTACTCGCTGGCTCCACCGCTTCACACTTGACCCCCATCACTCACATGCTGGCTGCTTCATTAGGAGAAATTGTAGGTTTTCTGTTCCCTTTTCCTTATATTCATAATTCTTTAAACATTGCAATCCAAAAATAACAATATACTGCTATATGGCAAATTTGAGATATTGCTTTCAACTGTATTTAATCTAATGCACTCAGCACTGTGTCTAACACATTTGCCTTTTTAATCTATTCCATGGTAGTTGGCAAACACCTTGTTCTTGAATTTTTCATTTTCTTGCTTTGTCCCACACGTGTATGGTGTAGCGTAAGGGCAGTTTCATACTAGCACTTTCAGTGTTTCCCACAGGATTTTGAGAGAATGTGGTGCTGATAAGGTCACACAATAATGAACATATTTGTGACGTCATTACGTGAGTTTGGTGTAGTGTTGGCACTTGAAATCTGTTTCACTACTAGTCGTTGATCTATAACTCTTATATTGTAATTTAAAGCAACTGAATGCTATTTTTATAAGAATAAAATATTATCTAACCAGCTGATACTTTAACTGCTGCTAAAATCCTGATTTATAAACTGGACATAGTCTGACAAAATCTCAATACATTTACATTGAAGAGCGACTATATGAGGTGATTCTGGCTATATGACTTGTTTGTCTGATGCAGCGCACAACCTTTATGGCTGTTGCTCTTCGCATCAATGTGTTGTGTTATGAGCGCTATTTTATTTTAAATGCAAGTAATTGTTTTATTGTAGATAAAGTATAGCAGAGACAATCTGGAGGAAATTCAGAAATATGGGAGAACACACTGTTGCTGTTACAGGGAGTTACAATAAGAGAAAGCGCGCGCTCAGCGCACAGTAGGGAGGACGAGAGCTCGCACACAGACTGAGAAAGGGTGTGTGGGAAACAATGCCAACCTTTCGTTAAGTCATTATAAACTCAATCAGCCATCTTCTCTGTCAATAACAGAGTCAACAGTGACTGTTGACATTTACGCGGAATTCAAGTACAGGGGGGAACACATGTTAAAAACACAGCCGCATTTTAATTCGTTCACTGTCATGTGAGAGAAGCGCTGTCAGGATGCTGCACGTAACATTAGAGAAAGAGAGAGATGCAACTCTACAATGAATTAAGCTGTTTTAATTAGTAAAATGAAAATAGGAATCATGAAAAATCCATTCATGGCGGCCAGTGTTGATAGTGTTTCTGGTCGCGACAAATAAATCAATTTGGGAAACAGACAACACAATTATATGTTGTTATGAGAAGTAGCCTATACATTTTTTTTTGCTTTGTTCAGAAACTATGTCGGCACAGATTAGACTATGGCGGGCCCCCATAGTCCAATAAATGAATGGGAAACACTGCACTTATGTTGCACACCTGCGTTCAATTGACATCAAGTTCAGTTAGTTTGGATGATGTGAACGTCTTTCAAACTTCGTATGTGCACCCGTGAACCATACCCGAATCCGCTTAAAAAGAGTTGTCTGGGGTATGGTTCCCGTGAATTTTGGTGCGGTTCGCTGCTGATATGAACAGTCATACCAAATCGCGAAAGTGAACCTCTATTATTGACGTATTATTTGATAAAAATGTGTGTGTTTCACTCACTTTCCTGGCGAGTGTGACTGATGGTTCTCAAGCAGAGACTTGTAACATCATATCTTGTTTCTGTTCGCCTTCTGAGTTCACATGAGCATTTGCAGTACATTTGTAAGACAGGCATAAGTGACGTTATGTCCTGAAGCTTTTAAACAAAACCGACGGTTCAAAAACATATGTGTATAAAAGCGAAGAGAGGAATGCACTTTGCCGCAAGCTCCTGCAGCATTGTTACTAAGCAGCGGGGTAAACAGCTGCTGGGTTGATGACGCATACGAACCGTGGTTCAGATCCAAATAAATGATAATCACAGTCAATGTCCGTTTACGGACATGTTTGCAACGTCTCTGGGGAGCCATTTAAATCATAGCAAGTCCACAGTCATATCTACTTGAATGGGGGAAGGTAGATATTTCTAAAATCCTGGGCAAAAATAGCATTTAAATCGCATATTTCAGTTCAATATTTAAACATGACTTGAACTGTATCATAACTCTGGTTTGCATCATCTGCTGCGCCTGCACACAGACTGGTAAGCGCATCAGGAGAGCCCCGCCCCAGAGAATAGTCAGTCTTTATTGATTGACGATTGGCTTGTTTTACAGGAAGTCGGGACTTCCTTCGCCAGAGCAGCCTTATTGAGCGTTGCATTCTTTGCCATTCTTTTTAACGGCAGATTATGTCTATGAACATATCTTTAATGCAGTTAAGCTGTGGCAGGGGGAGCAATTAAACTAGGGTTCAGGCCAACCTAACCAAATTTGAAACCCCCCTGAGATGATAACGAATCGAACTTGTTGTAGATTTGTATGCCAACTTCAAATCTCAGGGTATCGCCCAAAATGCCAGCATAACCATTTAGAAAGAAAGGAAATCATTTCATGCGTGTCCAAGTACTTTATTACAGGGCTCGTTGGAATGCTTGATTCTGATTGGCCAGTTGCTACATTTGCAGGTTCGTTATCCCCAGATCACAAGCCCTCATATATAATAACACACGGTAACCCGGATGAAGCAGTTTTTTCTCACAAATTAAATACAGATATGTATTTTACGTGTATTCTAAATATGACATTATACAAATGATTTAACCAAATTGTCTGTTGGTGACATTTGAAACTCGTTTCTTACCTTAAAACAGAAAGTTAACGGCTTTTCCTCACGTAAGGTCTGCATTCGGTAAAAATGGGCTAATAAAAGATTTCAAATTCACATTTTATGTCCAGTTTTTTCTCATAAAAATAATATATTGTTCAAGGAGCCGACTGTTATCGCGAAATAAGCCCATTCACTATGATACAGTATCATGCGTTTCGCGTCGGGTGCTGATCACACTGACGAGGCTTATTTCTGCGATAACAACCGGCTGCATTACATGCACAACATTATCCCTTACTTAGTAATCGGGTACTTATGCCATTCCTACTATTACATCAAATTTCACCCCAAAATCAATGCAGAAAATGTAAAACATGTGGGTCTATTAATATCTTTTCATTCAAGTACATAATTACATTATCCTTTTTATAAATTAAAGTATGGACAAAGTGTACATTTCCTGTAGCTCAGTGGTAAGAGCATTGTGTTAACAACGCAAGGTTGTGGGTTCGATCCCAGGGGATTGCAAATACCTATGTAAAAAAAAAATGTATAGGATAAAAGCAATGTAAGTCGCTTTGGATCAAAGCGTCTGCCAAATGCCTAAATGTAAATGTAAATGTAGTGTGTTCTAAAAACATATACATAAAATAATAACATACACAAACCACATACGGATCATTTTTTTACGGGTGTCATACATAATAATCATTAATTGATGAATATAATGTAAATATAATTTCCTATAAGATTAGGGGCAGTTTTCTTAGGGCAGTATTAAAATGAATCACCTGTTTTTCCATACTCTTTTCTAAGCCGTGGAAAGCACACTGTGTGAAATATGACTTTTCGCCTGGAGCTGGAACAGCTATCATTACCTACTAATTGCAGCCATTAAACATAGCGCCAAAATAAAAGTCAGGTGAACAGGTTAGCCTCTACCATTACCCTGGACATTTCAATATGAGGTGAAGATGAAGTCAGTCGGGTCTGTTGAAAACCCTTGGCCTGCTGTAGGATTTGCACTCTTTAAAAGAGGAATTTTTAATAGCAGAGCCTCGGACGAATCCCTGTGTGATTTGGGAACACGTTGCCATGTTCAAAGCCTGTAAACGCAGAGCTTAGCCATGAAAGTTGTTTAATTCATTTGTTCACAGTTATATCACAGTTTTAGATTTGTGGTCATTTAGGCATTTTGCACAATCGCTTGGAATATGCAAAGCTTTCCTATTCATCATTTCCCACTACTATTCAGGTTATAGAAAGAAGGTGTTGCTTTAAACGGAACAAGGAGTCTGACTTTATTCTCACCTTTACCAGCCTCCCCTAATTCCAGCCCTACTCTTTGTGCAGTCATATGACAAATCTGGATAAGTCTCGTCTTGCTCCATGATTGTGTAATATAACACTGCGATTTCTCTTCTTTCTCACTTCAGCGTTGTGATGTTTGGCCCGCTAAGTTTGGCACAGCAAATAATCCACGCATTGCCCATGAGAAAAAGGTTGCCAGTGATTTATTGTACAAATCAAGCCGGAGCTTTGTACCGTGGCTCATTTTCACCCCCTCCCTTGTCCTTACCTGGCAAGTCCATTCCATGTCAAAAAACGGGCAGTCCAAATGTGAAGTGCTGGGTTAACATGTTTTCGCTGCATATGCAATGGTATTATTAAGGGACGGGACGGGCGATGTGTCAGCCTGATATTAGTTTGTGCTTTTCCTGCAGATTGGAGGGCCCCAGGTGGGATGCTGTTGTTTTTTGTAGGATGACTAGGGGAAGATTGTTCCAGATGCCTGTTGGATTTCCAGCTTCATAAAGCTCCGTGGGTACCGTTGGTCCATGAGTTTAGAACTGGTGTGGAATTTTACAATCTGGAATCACAGATGTGAGAGTGACCTGATGCACAAGTGCTATTTAATGCTGACAGCTGCACTGAATGATGATCACCGCCCATGACAATTCATCTACAGCAATGATGTTACGTGTCATTTGCTTTTTTGGGGGATATGCAGCTAATATGAAATGAACATGCAGAATGTCTTTCCATAAACATTCTTCAAGAATTATGTCAACATTTTTAAATCTGTCAAAGAAATGAAATGTATTTATTTAAAGGGATACTTCAACCAAGAATTATAATTCTGACATCATTGACTCCCCTCCAAGTTGTACCAAATCTGTATTCATTTGTTTGTTCTGATGAACATAGAGAAAGATATTTGGAAGAATGCTTATAACTAAACAGATTTTGACTCCAATAGTAGGAAAAATTACTCTTATCATTTTTTGTTCTGTTGATGTAGGACAGCTCAGTTCTGGGGCACTTTGACTACCATTGTATTTTTTTCCTAGTATGGTAGTCAATGGGGGGCAAAATCTCTCATTCTTCCAAATATCTTTCTCAGTGTTCATCGGAACAAAGAAATGTATACAGATTTGGAGCAACATGAAGGTGAGTAAATGATGACAGAATTTTCATTTTGGGTGAACTGTCCCTTTAAACTAAATACCCCACAACTGCAAAGACACGCACTTATTTTCAGATTTCATCAGCCCAGTTTTCCCCTTCACTGCTCTCTGTAAATTACCCAGAAATGCACAATGTCGGTAATTGATCAGGTATAATCTCTCTCCATCAACTCCCCTGTGAGATGATACCAAATTGCCGCGGCGCGCACTCGCGCCCACCAATTCAATAACTGCAAGAATTACTTGTCATATCCACTTCCCTCTGCATTTAGTGGGGTAACTTTGATCCTTTTGAGAATTACACGAGGAGACGTGATGTTCAGTGTTTCATAAATGTTAAGCCAGTGAAAAAAAGAATGTAATGAGCTCTGTAAAATAGGCCCTGTCAGTTTGTGTATTAGACTGATGCGGGTAGCCTCCTTTTTTTACCACTGGGTGGCACTCTTGCTACATGCATTTGCTTTTATATATTTCAACCTTTGAGACTTTTGCAGGTGAAAATAACAATTTAACACTTCCTTAGCTGTAATACTCTGCTTAAGTGTCGGTCGTGTTTGTTTCCCAGAGTGCTTGAAAAGTTCGGTGAGAACACCACTTTGATCAGCTTGCAGTCAAATATAAACTTTTGCATATTTGTGTTGGACTGTTTCGCAGTACCTTAAAGTCTTCACACATGCTGTTCTGTAAGCCAAGTGGCCATTCGTTGAGCGCACCGACCCGCTGTTGTGCTCACACAGAGCGCAAAGTGCCATAGCTTGTTCACACAAGCCGTGCTTATATGCTGTGAAGCGGCTCTTAGATGAGCGAATACAGCAGCACCCCACGCCCGCAGTCTCATTCAGAAAAGATTACTTTGAGCACCACACATCCAGTGTGAGTCTGGGGGTGAGGTGAGGTGGGGGCCCTTTAAATTCCCTGTGGTTGTTGAGATTGCTTTTCATCCTCGGATCGCAGAACTTCGCACTGGCATTTCCGCCCTCAGGATGGGGAGGATAAGATGCATAGCATCGGTTGTGCAGTTTCAGAGGGGACGTGACCGTAAAGAATAGAACACGAATAAAAGCACGGTTCATCTTCTAACAAAAGGATGTTGGTTGGGATTTCATATGAAGTTGTGTGTTTGACAAAATTTGCATGAAACAGACAATTAGCAGGTTCTCATTCACATGTAAGGGGACCTCTTCAGTGAATGCAACAAAGTTGCTGTAGTCACAGTTTTTATTTTTAACATTCTTTGTCTTTGACAGGGGTTAGCTTACGCCAGTATCTTATTTAAATTATGATGATTATGAAGTCCTTATTACAAACACACTTTTAAAACTGCATCTTGAGACAAAACAGTCGCACTTATATATTTTAATATCATGGGAATTGTCAAAACCGGTAAAATGTGACACCCATACAATAAACTTTTAAATGTTTAATATGTTGTTTTCTTTCATATTTAATTTTGCCTGTTTTTTATATTGAATGTTTTTAATGTGAAACATTGATGTTGTCTTCCTCTCACACAGGTTGCCTGTTTGATCCGTGTCCCAACTGAAGTGGTAAAACAGAGGACGCAGGCCAATCCCTCCCTCAGTACCTACCGTGTGCTACTAAATACACTACAAGAAGAGGTGCGTGTGAAACGTAAAGTTGATTTACAGCCAAAAATACGCTCGAGCTCAGGCTGTCTCGTTGGACACAGACGTACAGGAGGATTGGTTGTAAAATATTATGCTTTGTTTGCACAACAATGGTTTATTTAGATGCATAATCTTGTATCTCTTCGACTTTTCATTGCAGGGTTTCAGAGGGTTGTATAGAGGTTATGGCAGTACAGTCCTCAGGGAGGTAAGATAACTCTTCAGGATTCAAGTCTTGTTTTGTAAAAACATCCCATGGCAAGCGTAACCGATGCTCATCCTTATGGGTGAAAAATGTTTGAAGCAATGTTACTCCAATTTTTGTGTTAGTTGATGTCTCTGTGGTTCTGTTCTGAATCTCAGTTTGCTCATTTAACGGGGTCATATGACACGGCTGAAACAAATATTATTGTTTTTTTTTAGATATAATGCAATGTGTATACACGATTTAAGGTTCAAAAACGCTATATTTTCCACATACCGTGGATGTTTGTATCTCCTCTTTCCCCCGTGTCTTTGAAACGCGCAGATTTTTTACAAAGCTTGTCGCTCTGAAAAGCGAGGTGTGCTGTGATTGGCCAGTTAACCAGTGCGTAGTGATTGGTGGAATACTGCAAGCCTGTGACGGAAATGTAATGCCTCTTACCATATTTGGAACATCAGGTTCCAACGGAATTGTACTGACAGGTACGCTCATCTTACTTGCGTATACATTTTGGCGGTCTTAGTCAAATCATACCACGAACTGACGTAGATTTGGGGCGTGGTTACACGAGGAGATTCAGGCAGGTCCGAGTGAGCATTTGCTATTAGATAGAATGCATCTTTGGTTCCGACACTTATATTTGAGCAATTTTATGTCTCTAATACATGCATGGGCAACTTATAACACGACAAAGACACGGAAAAACATGTATTCGTGCCATATGACCCCTTGAAAGGTCTAGAATAGGATTTAAAGCAGCCACTAGCGGTGAGTTTGAGAATTGCAACCAATCTCTCAGTCCAAACACAACGGTAGCCACTACAGTACAAAAAGCTGTTGTCGGCTGAGATGGCCTGTCTTATCGTGTTGACGCTGGGAAGAGACCATGCTGGCATTAGAAAGACTGTAGAAAGTGAAGAGCGATGTTTTATTCAGGGCCCGCTCAAGGCATGGGTGGGCTGAGCCGACCTAAACGTCTGTCTTGCCCACCCAATGAAAATAAAAAAATAACACAAAAAATGTCAGTATTTTTCTCTCGGCTGGAAGCAACGCCACTCATCACTCACATAGCGGCTTTAGTTTGTAACAGAGAAGCATGCTACATGCTATGGTCGGAGCAAAATATTGTTCAAAGGAATTTTAGGCGCACTGCACGCTTGCTTTGACTTCATTATAAACAGCAAAGTAATTGTGCAGTAAATTCTGATTCTTTTATTATAACGGGAGTTTTACAGTCTTATTTTGTGCTGCAAACAAACAACTATTATTTGTTTGCAATAGGCTAGATGTTTACCTGTTGAAAGCTTCATATTTCGAAGCTCCCGCCTTAGAAATAAATCTGTCTATCTCCATCTCAAATACCCCAATTCATGCTGCAGGTGGTAGCGAAACAATGCAAAATAGTTTAGTTTAGGTGCGCTGCATGCTCACGGACCTCATAAACAAACAGCAACTATGATGTAGGCCTACAGTTCATTGTGCCCAGTTTACATAACCGCTTTATTAATGCGTAATCATTCAAATCAAACGCACACAATTACTCTATAAAAGACAATAATCAACAATAATTATTTTTGTTTGAATCTCTCTGTCTTCTGTTATAAATGCGTTTTTTTTATATTTCTTACATCATAAATCAATCAAATCCTGCATATATTGCAGTCATATATTGCATTGTTTGTTGAATTCAAACAAAAGTAAACTTAAGAGTGACAGTCTGCAAAAAAAAAACAACCAGGGTTATTTCATAAAACATTTACGAACATTAGTTTTCTGTTGTTTAAAACTAAATATGAACTTGTGTAGTTTGTTTTGCAACATTTCTGTTTTAAAAAGGCAGATCATCTTTTTTGTTGGTTTGACCCAGTTCATTTTCTTCAAAAAACATAAATTATAAATTTACCAAAACACATTCTTATCAGAAACAGCACGTTTGAGGGCAGAGCTAGCTACAAAACATGGCGAATTCAATGTATGTAGAACCGCGTGTATGTAGATAGAAATAAGGTAATACAAACATAACGGTTCATTACGTAAGGTCTTTAATAACCTTTAAAGAAAAAGCTTTGTATATAATATTGCATTTCTGTCAATGAAAAAAATCCCATACAAGCCAATATTTTCTTATGTTTAGTATTTGCTATTTATCTTGTTAATTAAACGATTTTTTAATGAAACAATGTGCACCACAAACCTGCACAAGGTGAAATGCAGTATATCCCCCCAACCCCTCACTTTTTTTTGAATGGATCTCTTGTTTTCATCCTTTGATTAATCATCTGTTTTCCTCTGCACCTGCATCGCATGATAATGCTTATCCATTTCCCTCAAAGCTCATTTTTTATTTGTTTTCTGATTTGATTTTCTCGTCCTTCATGTCACGCATCGGCAGACGAAGGGAAACAGGCCGAAGTATTCGACATCAAAGAAAACTTGTTGTCTGTGTGAAGGTGACACCCGTTTTTCCACGAGCCGATAGCGTCTCTTGCTGCCGGGTGATCTTGTACTTATTTTCCGCCTCACTTACCGCACGTTATTCACTTAAATTCCATCTGGACGTAAAGGAAAAAGGACAAGCTTTTTCTGATTTCTCCAAGGGCTTCTGAATAAATGAATACATTTTGGATGCGAGACACAGGCTCAGGCTGAATACTAAGGGCCAGATAAAATAGAGGTGCTGAGAGGTGCCCCGCTTCTTTCTGGGGATTGGCTTTGACGTGTGTCAGGACGCTAATTCATTTTCTAGTGCCGCTATCTTTTCCAGCACCGCAACCCTGTCAGGGTAAGTTTGTTTACCCCGGATGGCTAGTCCCCCTTACACAGGGATTTAATTGGGGTCTTCTCCATTATGCAGATTCATTAAAGAGCACTGGACAAGAGGTTATGATGAGATACAGCTTGTCGGGAAACTAGCCCATCATGTAGAAGAGAGAGAAGATGGTAAGCGGTTAGGCAAGGGGACCAAAACAAAAAGGAAACGCTGTTTGATATATGTTTCACTGTACATAATATAAACACAGCTAAAATGGTCACAATAAATTATTTTTATTGACACTTTTTGTTTATTTTAATGCTGCTAGTTGGAAAGTACAGTATTGAAGTAGCTATTCAAAAGTCGAGTTTTCAGCTATATAATTTCTAATTGTGCCAAATACTGGTTCACAGTACACAGCTAGTCACCATTAGCTAGATGTGTTTGCAATTTGTCTACAGAAACATTACAATAGGATATGAGCACTTGAGACAATAAAATCCATTTCAAGTCTTTATGACGTAGGATCTAAAATAGCTATCGCCACTAGAGGGCGATACAGGATTAGGAAAAATCTGATAACCATCTGCATTAGTGCTGAAATTACTGCACTTCAGATTATCACCAACATCCAACACAACTTCAGTCAATTTTGTAAAAGTTAAATGGTTACATTTTCCTGGTGACTTTTTAAGTTTTTTAATCTCTTGTTAATTTATGCTCAGGGTTATTTTGGCTATTTTGCTGGTGTGCCAATTTGAAAAAAATAATGATTTGCAAGATGTTTTGTTTATTTTAGCACTTTATCGTTGTCAATTACTGTGATAGACAGACAGAAGACAGTTTCGTTTCATAAATTCATTTCAGTAAATGGGGACTGGAGCTGTAAAGGTGTTCAGATATGACAATAAAACAGGCCCTTATGACCAGTGCAATATTTTGAGGTTTCAGTTATAAACCCTAATGAGTGATAACAGAATTTTCATATGTGGGAGAACTGTTTCTTTAAAAACGCTCCTTTTTGAATAGATTCAAGCTTTTGCCTGGGTTGTTTCTTTTTATTGGAGATTCGTTCATCACATATCTAAGACATAGATGGAAGAGATCAGGATTCTGGCACACTGTGCCTGACAAATTGTGTTTGTTTCTGATGACAGCTGATTAGTACATTTAGCTTTATTTTGTTAAGTTGAAGAGGAAGTGTTTTGATATTATTGTCTTTTTTTGTGTTTTTTTCCGATCGAGCCAGCTAAGTTTTATGCTTTCCATTTCAGTGTCTTTGCTCTGATCTCCTGTTAACACTGAAGGCAGTGAGCCCCAGAGGTCTTGTCCCAGATCAATTTGTCTGATTTAGATGCGTGTTTATTTTTGTTGTTTATTGGTCACAGTGGACCACGCAGCAAACAGGTTAAAGTGTGTTTATTCTGTAGTGCGATGTTGATTTGAATTTGTTATTCTTGTCTTTGATAAACACAAACACAGAGAGAATGGCAGGAGGAGGCAGGGCTTCATTTACATTTACATTTATCCAGTTACAGTCATTTCCTGTCAGTTTTCCGATTTTATTTGTTTTCTCTCTTATTTTCAATTTTTTTTATATTGTATTTAATGTTATTTAAGCCTTATACCAAACACCTATTAAAGGGGACTGTCAAATATTTAACCAACACAGTGTCCATTCAGTGATGTGTTCTTTATATGTGATGTATATTTTTAGTTATATGTGTTTATGCGGAGAAATTTACATTTAGGCATTTAGCAGGAAACAATAATAAAAAGGAAACAATAAAGCGATTTGTCAATAGGAGGCAATAATACAGTAAGTGCTTATACCATACAATTCTTCAGAAAGATGAAAAAAAACATATTGAGAGAGAGAGAGTAGTTTTTGCTCTTATTTAGTTAATTGCTTTAATCAACTGTTGGAATTTAGCAAGTCCTGCTTTCTTAGAGAAAAGCTTTGTTTTATCAGAGCTGGATTTAATATACTGTAACTTCAGTCAGATGTTGGCAAAGTCAAACCTTACAGACCTTGTCGGTTTGCTGCGCCTCATTATTCATTAGCAGATATTAAACACGGAAGTTGTGCACATTATCATAGTATTTCCCTATGCGATGTGTGCATGTGTATAGGATATATAAGTATATGTAGCGTACGTGTTGCAAGTTTGGATGTTTGTGTTGGCATTGATCCGTGCCAGTTTGTGTTTATTCTCTTCTGGTTGGCTGGCTGACTGAGTTTCTGTTTATTTTAAGCGTGCCATATATGAGTGAATGATTTATTGTACACATGTGAAGACATGGAGGCTTCTCCTCTATCTTTCACGTAAACAGATCATGCCTCCAGCTGAAATGGGAGAGTTTGAAAAAGGGAATATTAGAAGAATGTGGTGTTGAAATAAAGGTGCTCTTCTGTGTTTAAACACGGCTGCTTCTGGCATGAGGGGGTTGCATGTCAACTGAAACGCAGATGACCAACTGTTGCGTTGGCTGCTGGAGTGAAAAAAAACAGCTCTCTTAAACCCCAAACTAACTTGTTAATCCAGATCCCAATGCGGTAAACCTCACACTTTATATGTACATCATTGATGACTCTTTCAACTGTATCCAAACCGTATGACAGCAGTTGCCTTATTTTATATATAAAGTTAAAGGGATTGTTCACCCAAAAAGGAAAATTCTTTAACTTCTAAAACTTGTATGATTTTTTTCCTTCACAGAACATAAAAGAAGATATTTTGGAGAATGTTGCAAACTGGCACCAATTCTCTTGCATTGGTTTTGGGTCCATACAAAGAAGTGAATGGGTAGCAGCATAGATATTCGAGTTTTGTTGTTAGTTTGTTTTATTAACATTGAATTAGCTTTTATTTTACAATCCATAATTTTTATCTTAATTTAGTTAAAGTTTTAGTAAATAATTTGTTGTATGCTTTAGTCTTTTTATAATTTAAAAAAAAAATTATATTTAAGATACATTTTTTTAATTGTAATTCTATTTTAGTGCTTAATTCATTTCAGTTTACTTTTGAGGCAATTTTTCATTTAATTTCAATGAACAGAAACAAAATTATAATTTTAGTAAACTAAAATAAACTCGGTTGCCAGCGCTGTTAGGTGACCGACTTTACTCAAACGTGATACTTTGCTTTTGGTGTTGAACACAACATTGAACTTATCGGCATGCAAAGATTGGCTTTACTTTCACAATCACAAGTTAGTTGCATTTTACTTCCCGGTAACTTCAATTTACATGTCAGTCAGGACTGAGGTGGCCACTTCCTTTCTAAAGTCAAACGTGGCCAAAATAAGCTGTAAGCTTTGGACTAGTCTGCTTCTCTGAGATTAACACCATTTTAAAGAATATTACCTAAGAAGAATTCATGTTTGCTGGAGGCTCTCAGCGTGGTGTAGAGAGGTTTAGTATTGTGTGTGTGTGTGTGTCTCAGACTGAAGACTCAGAATGAGCCATGCTGTGTGTGTGTCTGGCTTCGGGTTTGCTCCGGCCGTCCACTCTTTACTCTCCCTGAGGGACTGGTTTTGGCAGGTCTCCTCGCAAGGCTGTTGATCAGCATTACGGGAATCCTCATATATGATGGCTCTGAACAAGACACTCCATTCGTCTGAGTTATTCTGATGAGTAATAATTGAATACAGACCTTTCCATGCTTAAAAAAAGACCCGGTGTACGTCTACTTGCTTTTGTAGAAATGCTTAAAGTATCTTCCAGACCACTGATTGCACTTTCACAATTGCGGTAGCCAGCATAATATACAGAGATTAATGCAAAGTTCATAGTGTCACTGTGAACTTCAAACTCCCATTCCTGCTTGACTCCAATCTGTCATTTTGTTGATTTATGTCTCACGCTGGGACTCCTGTCTAGCAACAGTCTCGGTGGAAGCACAGCTGTGAAATTATCCTTTTTTACCCACAATCCACGGCTGCGCATGTTCCTCTCACCGATAGCGCAAGACTGTATGTTCCTGCCAAGGTTTCTGCTATGGGATCCTCAGAACTGCCTGGTTTGTTGATATTTCGGTCCAACTTTGTACTGATAATCTAAATCTTCCCATGGATATAATTGTTTTGTCTTTAGATAACGGCAGTAAAAAGAGAAAATGATGTCATATTTTACATGGATGCTTTTAAGAAACACCCTCGCAATAGCGATGACATTTTTTTGTTATTTGATGTAAAGGTAATACGTTAGGAATTATTGACGACGGGCCGTTGAATTCTTAGAAAATAAGCCACACCCTGAGGTGGTTACGATGTGCATTATTTTCTAAGAATTCAATGGACCGGAGCCAATTATTCCGGTTATCCCACATAGACCACACTTCAAGACGTTGTTCTGATGTTTTATGTCAAGACATTTGTAAGCGATTTGTCTCGGAATGCACTTGTTCGAAGGACTAATTTCTTACGCATCTCATCTGAAGCCGCTGCTTGAGCTTGCATATGCAGTTGTACAAGAGCGAGAGGATGAAAGCCAGCGCATATTGCACACCCCTGGATCGTTCGTCAGCCAATCAGAATTAAACATTCAACAGCCTCGTGGTATAAAAAGTATTAAAGGATACAAAGTATAGTGTTAATCGTGATTTACGATGCTGATGACCATTGATCACTTACTCACCCTCATGTCATGTATGACTTTTATACATATTGTTAACCAAACTACACTGGACTGGACCCCGTTGATTTCAATTGTATAGACACAAAACCTTTTTCTCAAAATATCTGTTTTGTGTTCCACAGAAAACGGTCATAGATAGGTTTTGAACCACACAAGGGTTAATAAATGATGACCGATTTTAAAGTGGGGTGTCTTTTATTTTGATGAATCACTTTGAAAGTTGTCTCAAACATTGACAGCCAAACACAATCCACTCGAATTTAAAAGGTAAGATTTAAAACAGTTTTGTGTGTGCAGAAAAAACAACGTACATTTATCGCCTTCTCGATCCTTAAAACAACTCTTTGGCTTGCCCTCTTTCGTATTTTAATTTATTTGTTGACTTTGACAGTCACTCATGTAAAGTTTGCCGCCGTGGGTCTGTGGCCTCGTTCTCTTTGTGGGTTAGGTTGTTTTAATTAACATATCTCGCTAGGTCTCGGGGTTATGTTTGCTTCCCACAATTTTCTGCATGTTTGCCTCAATCCAAGCAGAAAACCATCTTAGGCCCTCACATGTGGTTTCAATAAGGGCCGCCGATCTGGCTGGGGATCGAGAGAGAGAGGGGGGAGAGAGAGAGAGAGTGAGAGAGAGAGGGTATAATAGGAACCAAGGTTAGGGGGCTCTTGTCTCCCTGATACCCCATAGACCTGTGACCTAAGCTTGTGTATGCCTCTGAGCAACAATGAACTAACATTCACACAGTATAGGGACATAAATAAAATAAACCTGCGAGTGAACAAACGCCAGTCTGAGAAAGGCAGAATGAGAGGGCTATCCCATCTACAGGGTGATCCCTTCTCATGAAAGAGCTGTGCCCTTGTAAAACAAGTGTGAGGTTAACCTCTAATTGTAGGGTGAGCTGTGCTGTCTGAGGCTGTGATTTATTTCCCTCGCCCGGCTTTTTTCGGTCCTTCAATAAACCATCAAGGGGCGTTTACAATGACGGCAACTCGAAGCGTTTCATTGAGAGCATGCCATTTCTGGCGAAGTGATACGTTTATATGTGATCAAACTCGGTCAAGTATCCCACTCCATCAATAACGGGTGACCAGCAGTAGGGACGACGATTACCACCCTATAGTTCATCCAAAAATGAAAAATCTGTTATCATTTACTCACCCTCTTGACATCTTAACCGGCAACCATTCACTTCTATTGTATGGACACAAAACCAATGCAGGTGAATGGCAACCGCCGTTGTTTGGTTACCGACATTCTTCGAAATTTATTTTCATGTGTTCTGCAGAAGAAAGTGAGACAGGTTTAAAATGACAAAAGGGTGTGTAAATAATGAAAGAAATTTTGGATAAACTGTCCCTTTAACTCGTCTCGTCTTGCTCTATTCTCATATTTTCACTCATCCTACACCTTCTCTGAACACATCTTTGCCTCAGGTTCCGTGATGCTTATATGCCCTGAAGTTGTGTACTTAACCCCAGCCGTCTCCGGAGAAATATCGAGCTTGATCACCGACGTGCACGATAATAGGAGGTTGAAGGTGAGCGGCTCAAGCGACAGTAATGTTATTATTACAGCTTGCGAACCGGGAGCCCGTTCGGATCTATAATTGTCCTGCTCTGAACATTGCAATTATCGTTTCTCAAACCCAGAAAACAAAAAGAGTCGGGGGTTTTCCTTCGTAAGTTTGACCCGACAATCATCGCTTACTTCACGTTTCAGAATTTCCTGTGATCTTGAGGTCAACAGATGCGTTGATGTAACGCACGTCTTGCGCCAGATTTTTATCTGGCAGGGTAGTATAAATGAACTCCCATTGTTTGAAGCACCTCATATAAATCACAGAACACAGAATGCTGTGCGTTCTTTTCTCTATTAGCGATCAAGTTATCGTGGCCAATTCAGCCTCTCTATTGCTCTTACGAGAGATAGCATTGGATCAAAATGAATGAAATCATAGTGATGTCATTTGAAACACGCAGCCATAAAAAGACTGCGATCAATGCGGCAGGTAGATTATTTTCAATCGCTTCTGCTCAGGGCCTAGCCGTACCCGTGACTAATATCAGAGAAAATAGCAGAACTGATATCTTCTGAGGGTTAAATCTTGTGTAGATGTTTGGTGGGTTATGAGGAGCCACCTGCTGAAGCCCTAACTGGTGAGAGCTGAAGATCGACGGTAATGTTTAGTTTAGCTCACATAACAGCGGCCCACGGCTGGAAACATCTGTAGGGAGCTGTCAGGTTTGGGGGTGAGTGCATGATGTCACTGCTTTATGTCAAAATGTGTTGCAGTAATCCAGGCCTCCGTGTGGAGGAAATCTCTCTTGACTTTTTCCGTTTCCACAGTCCAGTATTTGTGTTCGCTGCAGTGTCGCTAGCGCTCGTGCTTCGAGGATTTGAACAAACCTCTAACCGTATATTATGTATTAAACCTTGCCGTGCCTCTCGTCTCACAATTCACAGTCTGTTTGGTAGGCATGAATCATACCTGCGGTTTGTTGAGGACAGGTGTGTTATTAGGTTTCTAAGTGATTTGATTTATGATTTTTCCTGGCAGACAATAAAAATGGTGGACTAGAATAAGAATAATACAGACCTGTGGGTGGCCTCTCGACTAAACCAATAAGCAACCACACAGGACACCCTGACATTAAGGCAGGTTTTGGTCGGGTGGAGACACTCCCATGTTCTTACTGCACAAATCTATTTTCTTATTTTAAAGGGATACTCCGCCCAAAAATGAAAATTCTGTCAGGAAATAGTCCCATCATTGTTTGCAAACCTGTGTAGATTTCTTTGTTCTGTTTCATCCAAAGCATCTAACAGGGAGTTTAGGGAGCAAGGAGCGATATGTCATACAGGAGCAATAATAAAATAGGTTGCAATACGAAGTTACTAGTTTCAACAAAAGCCAGACCAATAGCTGTGGAGAGAGAGAAAGAGTTTCTTTTTCTTTCTCATTCGTCTGTCAAGTATTCACAGAATAGTTGCGTTTTAAGTAGTTTTTTGAATGTTGTGAGCGATGTGGTCGACCGGATTGAGTTAGGAAGAATGTTCCAAGAGGATGGAGATATTGGGAAAAATGTTAGAAACTGACATTTCTGGGACATCATTGACTGCCATAGTATAAATAATGGTAGTCAAAGGTGCCATAGGACTGTTTGTTTTCCTACATTCTTCAAAATATCTCATTTTATGTTCAATTTTTCCTGTTATGGTAGTCAATGATGTCACAGAAATGTAAGTTGCTATTTTCCAAATATCTTTCTTTGTGTTCATCGAAACAAAGAAATGAATACAGGTTTTAAACAACTTTAGGGTGAGTAAATGGTGACAGAATAAAAATTGTTGGGTGTTGTATCCCTTTAAATCAATTTATTCTGTCTGATATTTTATTTGGTAATTTTGCCTAAATTGACCAAAAAGTCAAGTCCAATATTAGACAATCGACATTTTAATGGAGCTTGGAATTACAACAAAGACATATGCAGAGTTTATAAAGTCATAGGATACAAAATATAACCACAACCGAGAATCAACAAATCTTAAAAACACATACATTTTGGTCAATGTATGCTTTATTTTCTGTGCGCATATTGTTGTGAGTCTTAGTCGAATGACAGATTGTTGATTTATTTTTAGCGATTTTTTCCATTTTACATTCAATGTCAGTGAAGAGAAATATATTAAAAAAAACTTTTAAATATCAAGCTGGATGTATAATGTACATTGATTAAGCTTGTATTTAGTATCTTTTCTTTAAGGTATTTTGAGGGAAATACCTCCTTTTAGGCTACAATGTGATAAGCAGAATGTGGATGTTAAGTTGATGCTTTACAAAATTACAAAATAACTTGTATTGGTCTCCATCTTTGCAAGTGTTTGTGCAGGCTATATAAAACCGGACAAGTGTTTGATTCAACTCTGCATACACACCTTCTGCTCAACGTCTTCAAGATAACACGTTTCCAAACAGCTTTATCAGGCTGAGGTCATTGCACAATATTTATGCTTGTTGGTTAATATTAGTTTTGCCTTTGCAACTGCATCTCAGCTCATAGAGGTCTGAGTCGTGTACTAAATTCTGTTACCTGAACGTTTTATATGACATCTCTGAATGCTGTCATACCCTGTCCGTTCAAACTCTATCTTGTTCCGTCTTTATCTTTTCCCTCAGGACCACCATCCATCTCTTATCTGTCAATACCTAATTGGACCAGCCGGAGGGCATCCCATGTCACATACAGTAGATTATAAATTGGCTCGTTGGAAAGATTTCCTCTGACATCACATTCCACGCTTTTATGAAGGGCCCTCCATGCCAGATTGACAGCTTGTTTGTTGGCGTGACATATGCACCTGTTACTTACATTGGTCACAGTATGACTTAAATTACCTATTAGTTGAGCCCAAAATGCCGGTGTTCACCTGTTCCAATGAGAACAATGGATACATGCGTGTCGGTGGTAGACCAGATAGCTTGTTGATAGGGGTGCAGTCTGTGTTTTTACTCTGCTTTGTTCACTTGATGTCTGCCTGGCACACTTGCTGCGACGGGACAATGCAACCGTGGCCAGAAAATTCCTCCACAATGTAAATATTATGTGATGGTTCTTCTGGGAAGCGTTTTCGCTCATGTCGATGGAATTGCGCTGTTGAATATTTGCCAGTTGACTGATTCCAAACAGTCCTTATCCACATAACCCCTCCCTCCCACTTATTCCTCCTTTCTTTACCCCTCCGGCGTGAAACAAGTCTTAATTTGTTTAGATATTATTGCCTGGAGTTTTTACCTGTCACGGGCGCTGATAGAAAGCTGAAATCTGATTGGATGGTTGCAACATTCCTGTCCCTCGATTGGCTGATCGGGGCTCTGCTCCAGGCCTGGTTTTGCTTGTTCAAGCACGGTGGGTGAAAGCGTTCATGAGATTGAGAGCTATTCTGCCTGTCAGTAAGAATTTCTCAGCCAGTGAGTTCATGAGAGCGCTCACAAAAGAGCTGCGGAGACTCGCGGCGCTGCTGATTCATGCCTTCGGAGTACTTAACAGCCAGAAATGCTGCTGCACGACCAGTGTTACTGGAAAGTTTCTGTTTTAAACCTCAAATCAACCTCTCCCCACGTATTTGACTTTTGAATGTACATTACCAAGTGTGTTTCAGTCAAGGGAGCTGTAAGAGGGAGTAGGCCTCATTCCTCTCCACAGCCAAGATTTTATGGCCATAGGGAAGCATGAAACGCAAGACAGCAACCCCCCTCCCACACCACCTCTGATAAACTGTTTAGGGCATCCCGCTGGCTTTGCTTTCACATCATTGATTTTCTATTATTTATGTGTTTGTTTATGTTCTAAATAGGGTTTGTAGTGCTGGAAATCCATTTTTCAAAGCGTACAAAAGAACTTAAGAAAAGAGGCTCGATTTTTATTAACCCCCGACATCAAACTAGTGTGTGAAACCCTGAATAATATCAAACTGAATTGTGGGTAAGACACTGTAGTAATTAGAGGTAATGACTGACTGTTCTCTAAATGCTGATAATCATAGATTGTTAAACGTAATGTGGATTTATCCTGTAATTAGTGGAACTTGTTCAAGCTCATAATGTTTTGTGGAGTTAGAAACTTGAACCAACAAAGTATATCAATTCACACATAGATAAATGTGACATCAGATAAAACTGAAGAAAGGATAGCTTTGTGATTTTTTTCTTTAACAAACACCACTTTTTCGTTAGAAAATGTAACATTTGAGTGTGCTTTGTTATCTTGTATGTTGTAATAAGTGAATATACAGCGTCAGAAAAAAATATTTTAATTTAATCAGCATGTATTGTGACCATTCAAGTCACTAGTGACATCAACAGTCATCCAACATGTGAAAGACTGACAGCATGACATGAAACATGACAACTGATCAAAATTGAGGTTAAATTTTAATAAAAACTTGTATTGTTGTCTTGCTTAAATGTGAATGTAAACATGTTTTTTAGGCAGTATTTGAGGTCCGAAGGAACACAGAGCATCTTTTCTGTTTTTTTGAGCTGTTTCTCCGGTTTTTATTTTTGCAAATAAATGCAAATAGAAATGCTATTTTTATTTGAAATATCCAAATTTGGTAGAAATATTGTCAGTAGTTCACGGAAGTAAACTAAACATTAATTTAACAAAAAAATATAAAATTGAGCTGAAAATTATTTTGAAATCGTCTAAAATTTCCGCAGCTGTATTTTTGAAGAGAGCTAGTTTTCTATAAAGTCTGTTTTCCTCCATGATTAGAAAAGTAAAGATAATAAATCTCTCTGTCAAACACACACACACACACACACAGTACCGTGACAGTGGTGTGCAAACATGCCTGTACAAACACAAATGTGACACCCACACGTGCACGCACACACCTGTGAAGCGGCTCGTAAATCACTCAGGATGCAAACAGGTTCAACGACATGTTTGAATTTGGGCAGATGGCTTCGCATTATAAAACTCACTTTCTGTCTCGAGTTCGCACCCCCTCCTTCTCTCCAGCAATTTGTTCTTGTTTGTTCCTCATCACACTTACACAAGCTGTCATTTACACACACTTTGGATAAATTTGCTTAAGGTTTAAACATGTCAAAAAAGGTGTGGATGCTCGTAGATAAACATAGGTTTTTGTTTTAACGTGCAGTAACCCTATGTTTGTATTGCTATGGTTCAGGTGTTTGTGTCGCCTGTTCCTTTCTAACTTAAATGAATCTTCAGAAGTTAGTGTGAGGAGTGTGGCTCTCGTAAGCGTTGAACAAACAGTGTCTTCAAAATCTTATATTGAATTGAAATGATCTGTTTGTATGAATACACTTACATTATCTTGCTTTGTCTGACAAGATTTTTAGCAGAGCTTGTCACAATACACTGAGAGTTTCTAGCTCGCTAGGTTTTGGACCAGATGTGTGTGTGTGAGACAAGGCCTGTTAAAGTGGACATTTTCCACAGCTTTCAGTAATAAAGTGAAGATTAGTCTTTCCAAATCCAGCTCAACTTCAGTCCTTCTGCTGTTCTCATACCATGTGCTGCTGAATCACTACTCGACTGATGACTTATCCATCTGGCCCTCATCTACTTCCTGTCATGCAGTCCCACTCTTTTTGCCTCTTTTTCTTCTCTCTCCGAGCGTCTCTGGAGTGGCCACTATGTCCTCCGGCTAGACCTGAGCAATATCCTCTTTCTGCTTTGCTTTAATTATTCGTCTTTTTTATTTCTGCACCGCTCAACGCTGTCTTTCTTCACTCTTCTGTCACTTTGGAACACATTATAATCAGTCCTGTAGAATTGTGATCTTTATTATTTCATTGTAATTCTCTTAACATTATCCAGTACTGATGTACCAATGTTCCTGTAGCTCAAAATGTAGTAATTGAATCTAGTCCCTTCTTTTCCATTACATGAAATATAGTTTAAAGTTAAAGGCATTGAGGAAAGTGAAGGTTTGTTCTCTAACTTAACAAAATTCTTTGTAGATCAGGTGGACGCATCATTTTTAAATTTGTAATACAATATACATTTTAAATGTGAATCAAATAAAAGTGAACTTTTTTAATATTTAGGCACACTCTTTTATATGGAAGCTAACAGACATCTGCATTTTATAAATCTCTACTAACAAAATTTTTAATGCTATGAAAAACTTCAAAAAATTATGAAATACTTTAACTTTAAAAAGTGCATTAAATATCCCAAACCATTTGTAGTCTTAGTTCTAGGAACCAGTGGGATTCTTGAAAAACTTGGTATTTAGTTCTGAATTTGTAGTCACATTTTCACCTAGAAAGTTCCCAAAAATGTGCCCGGAAATTCTACCCTTAAAATGTATAATCATTCATTTATTATAATAATAATAACAATTTAATATAATATAACAATAAATATAATGATTTTATTTCTCTTTTTTTTTACTTGTAAATTGTGCACTTAATTCCAAAAAGACAGATTCATGGCTTTTTATCCCACTGCAAAATTACTTTCTATATTTAATTACTCTGAAAATATAATTTGGACTCAAATGAAGTAAAGCGCATTAAAACGCGTTTGAGTCTAATCAAAGCAAAATGAAAACGAACGTGATTTTAATGAATCTAATCGAAGTGAATCAGATTTGAGATTGATCTTTCTCTCGTCTCATTGGTATTCATGCAGGGCAGTCTGACCTATTAAAGCCATTTGTCAAATAGCATGCAAACCGCAACCCGTCCAATCAGCCTTCATTTAAATGCATTTTGACATCTGTTTTCCCAGATGCCACACGGGCGGCCAGGAGCCTGACAGCGTAGAGGAGTGCAGAATACTAATATTCTCACCGGTGACCCAGCACACCCACATAAACACACACCCAACCTTATCTCTCAATGACAGTTACACAACTGACAGTTGCTCACCGATAGCATCGAAAGTCCTTTAAGAGAGAGTGTTTGATATACGTTATTATATGTTATTTGTCAGTTGTTCGGATGCTGTCTTTTTCTTTGCAGGTGAACATTATCTACAGTTGTCCAAATAAAAACTGAAAGCGTGTTGGAGTGTGTCACTAATATCAGAGCACACATGTGCTCTGATCTACTGAACTATTCCTCATCATGAAGAAGCTCACTGGCCTCTAGTCAAAAACCTGCTTTCCATCCTTCTGTCTTTTCCATCTCCATCATTCGTTCCCTCGTCATCCATTACGACCTTATCAATATAAATCTGACCATCTGCGTTGTTCAGGCGCCACGTCTCTGCCAGAAGTGTAAGACTGATGCATAAATCAGCTGTACCTCATTTCTGTCTGCGGATTCCTCAAAGCGTTCCACTTCTCCTGAGCACCGAGACGCAGAATTTATCATGTCAGTAATAAAAGACAGGTGGCTGATTTAGCTTTTGGAAGAAGCACACACACTCCCCAGTGTCGGGTCACATTGCACCAATCTGTTCTTCGGTTTAAAATCAGGAGATATCATATTTTGGGCAGTTGTCAGGATGCCCAAGCAGCGTTTACTCTGTTGTGTTTTTTATGTCTGTTGTTATCAAACCTTTTGTTTTTTACTTGAGCAGTACCTTGTTTTCTAAGACAGCCTTTGAAAGGCTTATGCTCGTTTTTTTCAACTGCTTGTTTGCAATAAAGTATTTTGGGATTTGTGATTTTAAAACAGGCCTGGTGTTCAGATGAGAGATTGGGTGCGAAAAAATCTGTATTAGGCCAGTTTTACATTTCTTACTAAAGACTTGTTAAAACTTCCTGCAGCTCACACAATTTGCTCTGAACATATAAAGCACCCTAAATTGTTCAACGTTTACGAAGTAGACTGATCTAAACCAAACCATAGGACCTAGAATTTTCCCCTGACAGACATAATTTAAAAACGTTGAGAGGACCAGTATATCATCCTTGTGAGTTTCACATGTGTCAGGTCTTTGTTTTACCGTCTGTCTGTCTCTCTCTCTCTCTGGTGTATGACAGCCAGCCACAGGATTTTTAGATTTTGTCAGCCGACTGTTCAGCAGTGACATTGATTTCCTCTCTTTTTGCCTAATTGGTGGGAAGGGAAATTTCTGCCACCTCTGTCACTTTTGCTCTATCACTCTGACCACAAGCTCTTCATTTATTCATCACGTCTCTTGCATTTTCTGTCTCTTTCGCACATATACCCACCCACCCCTGATGTTGGGTTTCCATATTTAAAGGGTCTTTCCATAGACAATGATTTTTATAAAAATGTATATTCTATCCTCTATCCATCAAAAATCATTCAGTATGATTTATTAGCGTTTATTTTTATAAAGCTCCCCTCAAAGATAGCAATACCATTTTTGATCTCGTGGGGACATTTATTTGGTCCCCACACTTTTGGGTTTAGGACCACACACACGCCCAAAAACACACTCTCATTCAGTATCGAAACAGTCTCACACATATCTTCTTTCACAGAAGATATTATGCTTTGTAGATTAGTTTAATTCTTACCGGATATCAGGATGGCATTGTTGATGGCATTCTGAGAGGAATTGTTCTTTAATGTCAAATAACGTTTTAGCGCCACTGTCTAGATGTGTTACTTTATGAGAAGTGACTGCAGATTTGCATCTGGACTGAAAATTTAATATTCTGCACAATGTTGTTAAAAGTTTTGCCAGAATTTTTAAATCCTCAAATTTCTCCAATAGTTTGCATAAAGATACAGAGACAGTTTTAAATGATTTTTATATAAGGGCATTAAAGGCCCGTGTATGAAACTCTACCCCTCCCTAATGAAGCACTACGGTGGCTGACATGGGACTAAGATGTCTTCACGTTTTTGCTTCTTTACCGATGGTGATAACGTATTTAGAGCAGTTTGTCCGTTTAGGGCTACTGTAGAAACAAAATGGAGAATTTCATGTGAGGGGACCCACAGTGTTTATAGATAGAACGTAACACTTCATTATTTAAGGTCTTTATACACCTCTGAAGACATGATTATGTATATTATATTGCATTTCTGTCAATAGATACTCCAAAAAATTACACATTGTACCTCTAATGTACACTTTAAAATATTCCCTATTAACTGACGTTCACATTCCAAAATCTTGTTGTGATGCACATTGTTCACATTTTCATACACATGTTGCTAATGCCATGCTTAATAGATGACATATTGTTTTTGTCCTTTTCCTTTATTGAAATAATCCTCATGTATTTATGTTTTCTTCAATTTTAGATCCCGTTCTCACTGGTGCAGTTCCCTCTCTGGGAGTACTTGAAGGTATAGTTTCAATTTTTACTCTTCCATTCTTTCGCATTCTCTCATTCTGCTCTAATTTGTCCCCATAACATCAGTGTAATGAAGGAATAATGACCCATTAATGCTGTGACACATTTACAGCTCTGTATCTGTTAATAACGCTCATTTCAGGTAATCTCGAATAGACGCCCCATTTTATTGGTCGCCCTCACCGACGGTTAAACCAGATCGTAATTTCTCACAGCCAACTGTCTATTTCCCTCTTCATTGTCTGGTCTGTGTCAAATAAAAATCTAGTTTCTGAGCATGACATCATGTCTCTGGGTCGAGAGCAGAAAATTCCATTAGCGATCTTGGCCTAGCGACCGGAGCGGAGCAAAGTAGGACAGGCATTGGAGGACAATAGCACGTGCAGCTGTGAGAGAGCGTTAACCGCCATTCCCTGCAGTAATAAGAAGCGTCATTCACGACCGCCCCTTTGTGACACGTTCAAAGGCATTCTCGCACTCCTCTGTTTCTTGTGTTTTTTTCACCCGTCCGGCCATCTGTGCAGAGCCGTTGGAATGTGAGAATCTTTGCTAAACGCTTTTTCTTTGAAAAGCAAGAAAGCCTCCGTGAGACAATGCCACAGGATGCCAGCGTTCGCTTTATACAGCTGCGTTGCTTCATTCAGCGTTTCCCAGAATTACGCATTCAGTTTTAAAAGACCATGGAAACAGGTTTTGTCCCGTGGCAAAAAAGCTGCTCTTCTCTAAGTCCTCCTTCATTTAACACAACAAACTTCACTGCTGAATCAATCATTATAGTGACATACTTGTGTCTGTGTGTGTTTTCTGCCTGTCACTGCTCTTCAAACAGCTGAATAGTCCTGCAAGCGATGCATTAGAAAAGTGTAAAATGCCGATAGCAGAGGGATGCAGGATTAAGTTCCATATGCTTTATTTGTAACCACAATGCACTTGTGTGGTCTCTTTTTTTCGCTCGAAAATGATTCCTTAAAGGGGTAATTCGCCCAAAAATGATGTTATTACAAACCTGTATGACTTTCTCACTTCTGGAGAACACAAAAGAAGAAATTTTGAATAACGTTAGCAACCACACAACACTTGCCCCCAATGACTTCCATTGTTTAGACACAAAACCTCCGAGTCATTTCTCAAAATATCTTCTTTTGCGATTCCAGAGGAAAGAGCCTTACAGGTTCTGGGTCACATGATGGCAAATAGGCCAAAATGATGACAAACTTTTCATTTTGGCTATACTGTCCATTTGAAGATCTTGTGAGCTATGTAGATGGACTGCAATGATGGCAATTGTGTATTCTTCGCCAATCCAACCAGATTGATGGAAATTAATTTGGTATGATTTAACGAAAGCCAAGCGTATCTGACCTTTTGTACAAATTTCCTAGCAAAATTCAACCTGGAAATGTTAAAGGTACAGTAGAAAACACCCCATGTAAAGTGCAGGAAGAGGACAGATGTGTTGGTATGAAACTGGTTTTGGATGCATTTACCCCGCCAAACACTTCAGGTCGACTTCAGGAAAAAAAAAATATACAAAGAATTGTATGTGGCCCTTTAATTCTGTGTGTGTGGGCTGACTCATGTAGGATGCATGTTTTTAGTTTTGAGCACAACGTCTGGTGTATTGTTAAAGCGGGCCACACAGAATCCACAAAAAAACCCAATTCTACAATCCTCGCAAGCGTTTAGTGTCGGGAAAACCAAACCCTTAGGATCACCAAACCACTTCTCAAGTCATTCGCACCAAAAACAACTTAAGCCCCAGCATCTGAGCGGCAGGCCGAACTAAACCATCTGTTCTCTTCAGCGTATCCCACAATTCCCAAAGTTTATCTACTAACAATCCCCTAAACTCACTGCTGCTCTGTTACAAAACTACGAGCAGCTGTGTCATTACATCACCCGGCCATTTTTTCCCACCGTGCCCACTCGACGTTTATGTATCAGCGGATCAAACTTATTCACATGATTATGGGCAAGTGTGCCACGAGTAAGTTGTAGTTTTGTTTAAGTAATGTAAGCGGATATTTGAAATGTAGCGCGTTCCAAAAAAGCATGCTAATAAATCTTAGGTTTACAGTTTCATTACATTATTAGAAAAAAACTCAAGCTAATGTGGGCTGTTGGGAATTGGGATCTGGGAAGTTCTCATTGAGGCCTAAAATATTTCACAACCACCTGCATCTCGGCCCTTGCACGACCTCATGAACAACCTGCTCCTTCAACCTCTCATCTAAGCTATCACACTACACCTTCGCTTCGATATCTTCAATGGCTTTCAATAGCTGCCAGAGTCATATTAAACCCACTGTCACACAAGGCTGCCAATGGTCTGGCTCCGTGATTCTCACAGTCCTTTATTAAAAACATATAACACAGCCGGGATGCTGAGATCGCCTTGTCAATTTATCTCGCTTGACATCTTTCCACATGAATGAAATCCACCTGTTGAGGTCTAATGTAGAAATATCGCCATCTTCGTTACAAACTTCGGTGACCATGAGAACAGCAAATTCAACATCATACGTTATTGCATGATTATGAATAAGGCCTACTTACAGTATGTCAGTCTCTGATATCCAATATGTATTCTCCAATATGAACTAACAATGGGCAATATCCATTTTTGGCATTTATTAGTGTAGGCATTTATTTATGTTAATGTTAGTTAATGTCAAGATAATTATTAATGTTAGTCTATTGTGCATAAGCTAATGTTAAAGGTCTTTGCACATACAGTCCGAAATTTTCGTATGCGTTTTGTCGTATTTGGCTCTTGTTGTACGGTATCTCTGAATTGTTAAAAAAGGCCTCTCAAAATCCTTGCTACGGATGCGGAAAATGCAGATTTTTTTTTTATGAAGAACGAAAATATCGGAAGCAGTGCGTAAATGTGACATAACGAGAGGTCATATTTATTTTTTAAAATCCAGAAATTTCAGACGCAAATTTCGGACTCGTTGTGCAATTGGCTTAACAAATACAACTTTTTATTTAAATTATTTATTTGTAAATGCTGAAATGAACTGAGCTTTATACATGCTTTAAATGAATTGCTCACTTTTAGTTCATCTTAATTAATGCCTTTACTATGTTGAAAAATACAACTTGTATAATTAAGTGTTACCAAAATGACCATAATCGTAAGTTGAATGTAACAGGTGTGATTTTGTTGTCTGGCACTGTGGTCCGTCCTTTTGTTTTGAGGTAAACTTGCTTCCAGTTTTCATTGAGCGTGACCGGGATGGATGGATGATCTCCAACACGGCGTTCTTTGATCCAAAAAACAAAGCCTCTCCCTTAATCTGAAATCTAATGAAACACACATGATGTACCGACTTAAAGATTTGTGTGTGTGTTCTGGTTTACAAAGTTGGAGGGGATCATTCATAATTATTTCATGCTGTTCTTCAATTGTTTTCCTTTCTTAGCCATCAGATGCTCCTATTCTGAGGCCGAAGGGGAACTCCAACAATTATCTGCATAATAACACCAATCGAAAAACAACACAACACCGGCACAACAAACACGCACTGAAACCGAATCACCTTTTTAACACTTCAGTGGACGCATTCAAAAATGTCCCTTTAATTTACTGCATTCCTACCCACCCACTTCATCTCTTTAAACCTGCACTTAAACAACAATTAAATCCAAAAATTAGCACAAGTTTAGTCAATAAATGAGACGCTGTCAAGCTGTCCTATCTGAGGCTACAGATCACAACTCTACCTGCAAACAGGTCGTCTTTTCTACAATAGCTGTGTGTTACAAAATTCACACGGTATTGTGAGTCTTTATAGGTGTTTTCATGACACAAATGTTGTTAAAAACTAGAACTAAGATTTTTGGTCCTTATCCAGTTTACTTAAGTTAACTCTTTTTGTATTTTGTCACGACATGATTATTTCATGTTCAGTCTTGCAGTTTGAATAGCAGCATTGCGAAAATTCACACAAGCAAATTTGACTTGTGTTGCATATTTGCTGCAGCTGCAGTGTTGAGAACATTTAAAAAAGTTTGTTGTGTCATTCTTTATCATGTTACTATTGTTCCCGTTCACTTTAACCCAGATTTGTTTGTCACAACATGATCTTTTCATGTTCAATCATCAAACTTGGTCCATTCAAGGTGGTACTAAATGAATGATTTGTTTTTCCAGATTTCCAGTTCCCATCGTGCTTTGCATGAGACTGTATTAGTAAGTTATGTTAGTAAGTGTTATATTATGTGTTTTTCAGAATTGAAAACTTTATGCGTATTATTGAAAAACTTTCATTTTTATTGAGTTGATTATACAAATAAATGCATAAATGTGTCTTATGGTGTGATTTTTGGGGGGGGAAATAACAAGGAAGATAAATCAGTCCTATGCTGTTTACTATTATAAGCTAATTATGAATATTAAAAATACATCACAATATATTATTTACAGTCTTTTTGCTGTCACACCATAGGACACAACGGTATATTTGTCAACTACCCAAAAACAGAAGACAGCGTCGTAGGTTGTGGAACATTATCTTGGCCTTCGCCAGTATCTCTCCTGTGCCGTGTAGAAACACTGTGCTCAACAAAATCTTCCATCTGTGACTCTCATCAAAGCTCGATATCGTTTTCCCTTCGTTTCTTGGAAAACTCTAAACCAGCCTTTTAGAAAATGTTTTTTCCAGAAACTGAGTGTTCGCATGTGTGTACAATAGAATAATCTGGGACAGCGTTCTGCTGAGCTGTGGACTTCTCCATTGCTTTCTTTCAGACGTGTGGAAAACGAGCCCATGACATCACACAGGAAGTGCGGACATTAAGATGGCCGTTCTGCTCGATTCCCATACGCGCAAACCCAAGGGCTTTGTGTTGTTTTTTAAAACGCGGCCGATGAATGTTATAATCCCCAGTTCTCTCTCTCTCTCTGTAGACCGTGTGGTGGAGGAGCCAGGGGGGAACGCTGGACTCTTGGCAGGCAGCAGCGTGCGGAGCCGTTGCAGGTGTGTGGGATTAGCCTTACAGCGCCGAGGTCTGGGAAAGCAAGAGGAGGAGAAAGAGATAGTTGGGATGGAGTCCAATGCCAGGGATATCCAAACTTTACCCAGTTACATTCTTGTATAATTCCACACAGGTCAAGATGGTCAGGTTGTTCACCAGCTGGTGCGCTTAGACAGACCGATACAGGAACGAAAAGCGTACCATCGCCCCCCTTCCCTCACTGACCTCTTGTTGCCATCGGACTCTCTGTAACTGTCATAGCTGTTGTCAGCAGTCATTGAGTTTACCGAGTCCAAACTAGATCCAGTCTAACTGTGTCCAGGCTTATCCTGTGGGACAGCAAATCTGGAGCCAGGGGCCCTCGCAGCTGTCTAACTCCCCAGTCACCGCGCTTGCTAGAAAACATCTCAGGCCAGGATCATAATTTACCATAGTTCTTACCAGGTATTGAAACTGCAGGGACTAGGACACTTCACCCGGGGGAAGGAACATGGCCGCGTGCCACGCCACCTGGAGAGAAGCCTTGGAATCGATTTGTGTGCGCACATGTGCTGCTCCGCCACAGATGTATTGATTTAGGTGGATTGCAGTTGTTAGCCGCATTGTGAAACAGCACGCAAACAAATGTGTATTGTGATGCGTTGCGTCGCTGATGGTGCGGCTTGCTGCAGCTGCAACATTGGGAATATTTGAAAAAGCTATTTGTTGCTATTGTTTGCTTTCACTTTTAAACAGACTAAACGTTCTGGGTTTATTAAAGGTGAGGTATCGTGACATGCTGTTGATTAACACTGAAAATTATTTAGAGATTAGCGTTTGAAATGAGTAAACACGACGTGTACTTGCATGTAACCTACGGAGGAGATTATCATTTATACATTAAGGGACAGTTCACTCAAAAATAAAATTCTGTCATCTTTCATTCATCCTCATGCCATTCAAATCTGTTTGTGGCTCTTTCTGTTGTAAACAAAAAAGTTTTTTAGAAATGTCTCTGTGGTTTTGTGTCTATCTAATGCAGTCAATGTGGTTGGGTAACCATAACCAACATTCTTCAAAACATCAACTTTTTTTTGTTCTGCAGAAAAAAGAAAGTCATACATGTGTGGAATGAGTACATTTCGTATTAATTTTTATAGTTTGGATGAACTATCCCTTTAAATGTGTTTGCATGAAACTATATTATCGATATTGTGTTGTCATGATAGCAAAATTGTCTCAATATTATCTTGATCACGTGACTGTATGAAACGATAGGTCTTCCAGCCCCATAGAGAATGTTAGAAAAAATAATAAATATCACCTTTGGCAGGGTGCATCTGGTGCAAGTTTTTTATTTTATAAAACAGATTTTTAGGTCATTTGACCTGTCTCATTCTATAATCATAACTGTTGCTTAAAAGTATGCCTGTGTTAGAGGATAAAGAAAAGAGGATGTTTATGGCACGCTTCCATGTCATCATTTGTCATTTTAAACATTGCAATAAATATCTTAAAGTGCACTATATATATTATAATATTCTCGTACAGTGAGATTTTTTAATTGTTAAATCTCTAGAAACAAGCATAATAGTAATATACTGTCTCACCGCTAAAATAATAATTTGGACAACTTCATAACAAAAACATATTTTCTACGGAAAAAATGAACGGTGCTATAACGAAAAAGCAAGCACATTTCCACTTTTAAAGCCTCTGAAAGGCTTTCCCCATAGACTTCCATTGTAAGCATGTTACTGTACACATAATTTCTGTTTATTTTTACAAACTGATAGACGAATCTGAATTATTGTCTGTTAATCGTCAACATGCCACAGATGTTCTCGATAGAGCTTAAACCCAGAACATTCCTCTAAGGACACATCATTTGTGCTCCAGGGATCATTTAATCGGCTGTTAGTCCAGTGAAATTGGGCATTATGGAGGAGTTTGTTCCCGTTTAGGGCACAGCATGTTTACAACTCGTGGCTTTTGTTTCTCTGATCCTTTCTACAGAGGAGTGAAAGTCATTTATCAGCGTCCTATGTTTTTTTTTTTGTCCAGGTGGGGTAGCAGCACTCGTCACAACTCCGCTAGATGTGGCAAAGACTTGGATAATGTTGGCCAAGGTAAGACGCTGGGACTGTTGTTTAATTTCTCTGTCTCCTGATGCCTCCCAGATGGAGAGCAAGGTGAACAAACAAACGGCCCTAATGTAGACAAACCCCACTGAAGAGAGAGAGAGGGAGAGAGAATGCAGAGGAAGAAAATCCTCAAGTAGAGACACACAGCTTGATCCAATCGCAGGGTCAGCCAGGGACGCTACTGACGCACAACTGTGTCCAGTCAAGACTCAAAGCAGACAGTCCTGTGTATGTGCATGTTAGATGTCAGAAGACATTTGTATATTCAAGTGTAATTTTCATTTGTCTGTGGATGAGACTGCACTTTAGAGCTCCAGGTTACAGACTGTACAGCCATTTTGAACTTTTGCACCCTTAATAGGGGAACACATTGTTAATATAGGAAGTTAACATGCATTGTGAAGATAATAGCATGTAGAAGTCATGTTATGAGTGAAGCACAGTCTCCATAGGTGTTTTTTTTATTATATGGATCTGGGTTTGTTTGGAGCTTTCAGATATGGGCCAAAACTCTTGAAACTAACCCCATTTTTTGCTTGTGATGTTTTACTCGGTGCAGAGTGTGTGAATACAACATGTTTAAATAATGCATGTCTTGTGATCTATATTATTTTATGTTATTGCAGACATTTTGCTTGGATTCAAAAGAAAGTTTTGTATATGATTGTATAAGTTTTATATCAGTTTTTATACAAAAATAAATCGGAACAAATGTATACAAAAAGTATGCTATACGTAAAATACACACAGGGAAAAAATACAAAAAGGAAGACGTAAAATACTGAAAAATGACTTTAAATATGTTTATTTGCTGTTTTCTCATGGGCTTTTCGAAGTTACAACCCATTATTTACAATGAAATTTACTCGAGATCCACATAATAAAGGTCTTAAATGTCCCAGAAATATCATAAATTATTTTTCAACCAAAAATAAAAGTTACTGCCTTTTGCCTTTGTAGGGCAGAATAGGTTACACAGTTGGTATTTTTAAATTGGTACTGATATTGAAAAGTGATACTGTGGTAATATACAATTTAAAACACAAATCTTCCTTCATAGTTCAATCAGACCTTTTTTTACAGCTATGGTGATCATGTTTCATCAAAATTTTTCATCATACGGGTTAAAGGTCTTTTCATCTTAATAGCAATTAATAAGAAAGATATATAATAGCATATCATTTCATTCGTGTAAGTCCTAATATAAAATCATAAAATGTTAATCCAATCATTTCATTTGGTCCTACATGACAGTCGGTATGTATTTTCACAACTAAAGCACAAACAACAAGTTAGCAAAACATGAATCAAAAACCCATTCAGAAAACGTATAGACTCTGGGGTGGAAAATACTAACTCGCTTCTGGGGTTTGTGTAAAAAATACATAATTTCTGAAGTACTTTATTGTCGCGAGTAGGAGGGGCTTTGGCGATAGCTCTGCTTTCAAAACTAGCTTGCTATTGCTAGCATAACAACTAACATGATGCTACACTGCTATGCAAAGGTCTGCTGATCATAACAGATGTTTTTTACATATGCAAGTCTTAAAGCTACAGTACCAGTATCAGTCTATCAGTGTCAGTTAGCTTTTTTGCATTATTCATAAGTCATAAAACATAAAATGCTATAAACCAGTCGAACATGGCCATTTTAAGAGGTACTTTAAGAGTTAGCTATGTGTGTGTTGGAATGAGTAAAGGATGTTTTTTGCACCTGTCTCCTCTCAGTATCGGCTGACAGACTGATGTGTTTTGGCAGTGGAGCTGTCACGCTTCAGGTCATTACTTAAGGTTGCCTTGTGTTTGTCCAAAAATTTGACCAATTAAAGATATAGAGACCTTGTTTTTAGGCAGGTCGGCTGTACTTTCGTGTGCGCTTGTGTGTTTTGGCCAACAGACGCTCCAGGCTGTTATCCAAGCCCTGTGGGGAGCTGCACAATGTGTACTGGGCTGCTCAGTGTACAAGCAACCGAACAGTTCAGAAACTGTAAAATATGATAAATGAGTTTAAATTTAGAGCTGTGAAAATGTTTTCCGCCGTCTGAATAGCAACTCGAAAAAATGATCTCTTGGGGAGCTTGACTGAAAAATGTGCGTACCTGTGCACAACTTGCCATGCTGGTTGTCCTGGATGGTTGCCTGGACGTTGTTTTAAGGTCGCTTAAGATTGTTATAACGTCTAAAATGTGTTTATCATCTTTAAGATGATTACGTACTGGTCCATGTAAAAAAAAAAAAAACTTTTTAATATGCTGGTACCTAGAAATGGATCTACCTTCTTCAATGCAAATGCAACAGACTTGACGACTTAAAGGAGCAGTAGTAGTAGATTCATGTAGTACAGTCCTCACAGTTTGAACATTTATTTCTAAAGCATGATGTTGCCAGGGGTTCTCCTGACTCAAAATGACGCGGAGGTGGTGCCATCCTGATCTTGTACACGGCTCTCCTGTTCTTGCCAAGTGGTTCATGTCCTTCAACATCATGTTGATCCTGGGACAACATTTAAATCAACCAATCAGATTTCAGAAATAAATTTTAATCTTCCAACCAGGATTAGGTGCTTCTAGAACGTTGTTTTTCACTCATTATTCTCCTCTGATTTTAGGGGTAAGTTATGGTAAGGGTTGGGGTTTGGTGTGGGTTTAGGTTTTATTTATAAATTGTTGTCCTTAGGCAGTGGTGTAGTGGTCCCTGGAGAAATGGGTATACTCTCAATTTTTTGCCCAGAAAAACGCCCTGTTTTAGAAACATTGACATGTAAGACTACTCTACTTAGTTTACCCCAAAATCCGTCAGTAGTATTTGCTCATTGTCAGATCATTTCTGTTGCTTTATCTCAGGGAGGAAGGATTATGAAATTACTAAACCAATACTGGCCCACAGACTAGTGAGAGACAACAAGGCATTTTGAGTGAACTATTCCGTATTCCTGGAATGACACCTATTCTCTCACTTAGCAAGTCAGTAATTTCTTTTGTGTCTTTGAAAGGGCTGATTTGCAACAGATAGCGTGGGAGAGTGTGCCACTATTATAAAATTAACATGACTTGATCAGGAGCAGTTTGTAGGTATTACTGGTCACACAGGCAGTCTGCATGAATGTAAAATGTCCTGGAGGTGACATTAATGCTGTCTTTTGTTTAACTAAAGCGCGCAAGATAAAAAATAAAAGTAATGTCACCTCCAGGGCTTCGTAAATTACACATGATGTAGCTGTAGCTATATCCGTACTGTGGAGCTCTGACATGTTATTAACATCATTTACAAGATCCAGCAATAAAAAAAGGGCCCACGCCCACCTACTGTAGTTAACGTCTTCATCCGAAGTTGTACCGGTGTTGTGCCGAATTCAGACCCTCTCCAGATTACGACTACCCTCGTTGATTTTGATGGTGGATCAGCAAATCCTAACCCCTACCCCACACCTAATGTTAGTGGGGAATGGGGGAGTCATAATTTGGCAGGAGTCATTTTTCGGTACAACACCGGCATCTTTGGCTGTGGGCGAAGAGGGAGCATCTCCTTCAGTGACAGCATCCTCTCCGACAGGGATGGGGGGCATAGTGGGCGTCGACGTTGGTACCGGTATAGCATCGCTAATATTAGCTGAGCTGCTGGCTGATGTTGATTCGTGAGGGTGTTTAAAATTTTCAAATGAAATTTTTGTTTGGATCGCTCGCTTCATATTACCGGCTCATCACAAAAAGACAAATAATTTCAAGTAAACTTGTAGCAATATTTACCTCGGCATGACCAGCCCTTCTCTGCCTACGATTGGCTCATTCATCGTCATGCCTAAAGTTAACCAATCTAATCAGTAAAGGCAGCGAGTACTAGCCAACTAGAGGCAGAATAAGGTGGGACATGGCTTCACCATCCTAGGGAAAAAATGGGCAATTTGACTCGCAGATACTACTGAATGTTGCTCATCAGTGGGGATTTAGAAGTGGGTATACCCTGGAGTACACCTCTGTCCTTAGGTCAACAAACTATGTTGGCCTTAGGACACTTGGCACATATACTACCATCCCTTTAAGTGCGTTTACCAAAGTGAAAGCATATTGAAAGCTCTAATAAAATTAGATGAAAATGACAATTATTACAGTTATATAAAACTATTAAAAATATTACGTTTTATTCAACCAAAATATTTTTTTTTAATAAAGTGTTTCCATCATACTTTTCAGCCCACAATAGCCAACTCACTTAACCCGTCTTACTAAATGAGCAAAGTTCATACATATCTTGCATTCTCTGTGGTTCATTTTAAATGATTCAATGATGTCTTAAATTCGCTTGTGACTGAAAATTTCAATAGTTTAAATTAATTGATTCAAATGAGTCATTCGTGTGAGAGTCGTATCTGAACAATGTGCGTTCATACTGGCGAACTTGATGTGTACAGTATACGCTGATTCAACGATCCTTCTGCACAGCTGAAGACATTACAATGATGGACGTCATGTTTATATAAGACATTTCAAAAAAATAAACGAACTTGGATGCAAAACAAACAGCCAGTGCGTTATCAGTGTGTTGATAACGAAACAGGGCCTCCACTGTGCTGTTATGCCGCAATTGCAGTTACAAATGACAGTCCGTTAAAAGCACGCAACATTTCTCGTGAAGACACCCGACATAATTTGGACGAGAGTCGAGGCGGCACAAAATTTGACGGAGGCGGCCGCCTCCAATTTCTCAATGCAGGAAAAATCCTGGTTGCAGGATCATGTACACGCTGATGTTAAAAATAAAACCACAAGCACGAGTTATAGTGTTGCATTCCTTTCTAAGCGCCGCTTATTTAGCCACAGATTGCCAAACGTATGTTTATAGACTGCGTTGGAAAAACTACTTCCCACATCCACACAGCAACGTGTATGTGGTTTCTTAATTGCCAGTTGTAACGTTAAATCCATTTGACAGTTCGCTGTTTCAAAGATTATGCAGCAGGTTTATAAAAGAGAAACCGTAAATATGTGTAGATAGAAAGGGCCAGGGGGAGTAAACAAGCGAAGCAATGGGAGAAAGACAGAACACACAGTGCGTTTGACAGGCTGATAAAGACAGATAATACATCATACCTGTGTTTTACATCTCTTTTTCAGGCCGGGACGAGCACAGCTAGTGGAAACATCCCTCTGGTTTTGTATGAGGTGTGGAGGAGCAGAGGAATACCTGGGTGAGTGTGAATTACTGTGGATTGCTTCTGACACTGCATTCCTCCTTCAACCTGAGCGAGTTTATTCATTCAGGACATTCATTTTTTATAGTCATCTCCTATAAATCACCGTGCCTTATTATAATCATGACTGCTTTCTTCTGAATTCTTTTTAAAACTGATGGATTTTTGCCATTAACTCATAGAGGTGATTGTTGAACATTGGTCAAGCAAACTGTTCACACAAACTTCTGTATTTGGTTAATCGTATAGGTTGGGATTTTCTCGGAAATATAATTCAAGCAAGCAAGCAAGTATATTGATCTTAAATAGATAAAGAGAATTTTGAAGACCGCTTGTAACTGAACAGCGGCGCCTCATTGGTTAAGTGTCCAGTCAATAGATGTCAAAGGGAACCGCCATTGTTCAGTTACCATCAGCCTTAAAAAAATATCTTCTTTTGTGTTCTGTGTATGAAAGACACACAGGTTTGAAATGACAAGAGGGTGAATGATGACAGAATTTTCATTTTTGGGCGAGTAAACTTTTAACCTAAAGGAATTCCAAAAATCCTCAATTGCAAGAACAAGGGCCTGTAAAAGAAAACAAAGAGCAGGAAAGGGGCTCGGGCACTCTTGCATAAGGCCGAGGGAAACTGCTGCATGCCTTGTACAAATTGGACGGGTTTAAAGCTGTAATTACTGTAATGGCTCCAATTGCAGACCAGAGAAGCCTGAAAGTGCTTCCATGTGTGGCAGGGCTCCGTCCAGCCCTTCTAACTACACCAAACCAAAACAACAGCAATCAAGAGCAATGTGTGCTCGTGGTCTAAACCTATTCTGAACTTTGAAGTGCCGCTACAAAGAATCCCAGCCTGTAGATGCAAACAGTAGGCTTTGCTAAGTAGGATTGTACAGCCTACGGACAGAGTCATGTTAGCAGGATTTGGGAATAAGGAACAATACAGTTTTTAACTACGTATGATCTCTAGTTGCACTTAAAGCTGGTTGAGTTTTGATTATACATAAGGAATGTTCCAATGGTACACGGCCTGTCTCTGACCAGTTCGACATTTGAAAGAACAGTCGTAAATGTACTTTAGCAAGTGTGGGTTATTTATAGAGTCATTATTAGAGGTGTTTAGACCCAGCTGCCGATGACTGACTGCCTATCACGGCTGACCTGGGTGATGATGTCACAGTGAGTCAGCAGCACATTGCGACATAGGGGCTGTTACTCATGTTTAATTTCCAGGCTAGCAGGTCGATGAAGATTTGTGGTTAGCTAGCAAGACAATAGATTTCAGTACATTTGCATTAATGCATTTGGCCTTGCTTTGAATCCAAAGCGACTTGCGCTGCATTTGAAGTTATTAGTGATGCACAGATATATTGGCCAATAATCAATATCGGTTGATTAAAAAAAAAAAACATTATCTAACGATAGTTTATGAGCGGCCGATGATCAGGACTAATATGTCCTCTTAATCAAAATAGGACTGGAAAATGCATTAGTGATCTGTATATAGAAAATGTTAAGAAACATCACCACTTTGATGTTCTATATTACTAATCATGTATGAATTAATAACATAGTGAAAATATATACAATATGTAATCATCATAATCAGTATCGGCAGATATCACTCCGAAAAATCGGCATCATTGGAAAGTGTTTGTGTCGGTGGGTCTCTAGGACATATTTTATCAGTACACTGTAAAATACCCATGAAAACTGGTATTTCAGCAGCCGGGGTGCCAGGGAAAAACACATGAAATAACACTTTTATAAAGGACATTTTTTTTAAAATGTCTGTAATATTACACCCAACTTTTAAACTTTATTACCAGATTTTTACCAGATTTCCAAAATATGTGAAAATTCTGCGATATAAAATGGTAGAATTCTGCAAATTTATTTTTTTCCCTGGTATGGAACCAACTGAGCTATGAAAACACTTATAGATAAATATACTAGATAAATAAAAGCATAAAAGTTTACTGCTGTCTATCCACAGAGCATCATATCTATCTGTTTTTAAATCAAAGCTCGGATCTTATTTACTCGGTGGCTTTTAATGTACCATGAACAAAGCTTCTGGAGTCAACCTTTGCATGAGCTATTTTAAACTATTTGAACACGAAATCACCATAAATGATCAAAGATGTGTTAAAAATAAATGCTGCCATAGACATTTTCCATTGGAGAGGAAAAAGGGCAGAAATGACTCAAATCATGCATACGGGGTTTCACATTTCTCACTTTGTGCACTGTATGTAATGCCAACCCCATGCACAGACAAACTGTCAAATGCGTCTTTGCTAATTCGTTCCAGGACGTGCGTCCACACACACAAGCTCGCTCTGACATGGCATGTCAGTGTAAAACACATGGTCCCTGCTGAAACGGCAAGTTCTGCGAATCGCTGGAATAGTCCAGAGATCCTTGACATGCTTGGCACCTTGTACAGCTTTGCAGTTGACAAAATTGATGTATTAGCGGTCGCACCCACTGTGACCTTATTTCTAATTTTAGGACCACCCCACCCCCTTTCCGAACACTATTATCCCCACAGGTGTGATACACTACAGTCCAGGAAAGGCTGGTATATTGATGCAGGGATTGAATAAAGTTGCTATACGAGAAGAACAGGACAAAATAGACTGAAAGAGAAAAACAGGAGTCTGAGAAGAAAGAGAGAGAAGAAGAGTGGGAGGGGATGAGAAAGAACACAAGAGAGTTTTTTTGTTGAGCGAGGTGGGGTAGGGGGGTGGGTGCAGGGTTACTTTGAGCTTGAGGGACGTGTGTGGATGTCATCTGGTCATCTGTCATGCGGAGAGCCCCCCAGGGGCCAGTGCTTATACCAAAAGCAGCTGTGTGGAAAAGAGCCTTAGGAGACCACGGTACTTTCATGGCCTGTCGCATCCCTCCGACCTCTCCAACATCAACAACCCCTGCGCTGCACATTGCTCTTCAAACGCTCCCTAATCTGTCAAACAACACTGTCAGATGAGAAATATTGAATACTTGTTTCATCGAGCATAGTTAATGTTTCTTTTTATGCCTCTCTGTAAATTGTGTTTATGGAGATCAGATCCATGCTGATATTGCAGTATTGTTTTTTCAGATTCAATTTAATGCATTAGTTGATTTTATAGACACTGAAAATATAATAATGCCATGATTATGCGAGGAAAATATTATTTTTTATTGACTTGAATGTCTAAACACTGCTTATAGTTTATCTGCCCGAATACAAATATTCATAGTGTATATGTGATTTATTATTGATTTAACACTGAAGAAAGTTAATTCCTTACTTTTCTGTCTTTTTTTGCAGTATATCATAAATTCTTAATCAAGAGACATTCTCTTCAGAAGCAAAATGATTATTGTTGTTTTCTAAATAACAGTAATCACAAAAAAAAATGTTTAAAATGATGGAAAGAAAAATAAACTTCCATTAAGTTTTGCTTAACTACTTAAGCTTTAACTACCCCATTATTATAAGCATAACTTATGTCATAAATTATAAAAAATGGTTTGTTTTATTAGTTAATATCTCAAGTTACTTTTTTCTTAAGTAAATGGATGTTGATATAAACATTCTGGATATTTCTTCTGCAAAACAAGACAAACGTACGCTAAGAAATTCATTTTTTGTTGCAGTAAATAAATCAGAATATCCATTATTAATTTGTCTTAAAAATCAATTTATAGTCTTGTCCTAAAGTAAAAGCTCACCCAGAACTGACAATTCTATCATTATTTGCTCACCCTCGTGTCATTAGAAACCTGTATGAGTTTCTTCTACAAAACACAAAAGAAGATATTTTGAAGAATGTTGGTAACCGAACAACATCAACCCCCCCATTGACTTCCGTTGTATGGACACAAAACACAGAGACATTTCTCAAAATATCTGCTTTTGCATCCCACATCCGAAAGAATCGGTTTTGAATGACATAAGATATTTGTTTTCTTTATTTCTTTTTGGGTGCACTGTCCCTTTAAGAAAACGGCATAAAATGTAGAATTCCTTTTTACAGATTCTCAGCAATACTTCAATCATTTCTAACTCTCGCTTTTATCTGTTTCATGATGTGTAAAGACTGTTCGCTGGCAGCATCCCCAGAATGACGTTCATCAGCATGGGAGGTTTCATCTTCCTCGGAGTGTATGAGAAAGTGCGCCGTACGCTTACATAAGGTCCATCTACACAAAACAATGAGGCCGACTCACCCTTGCAGAATCAGCAAAACAACAGTCTGATATATGAAGCAAAGTGTAACGCAGCCGTATAAGTTGAGCGAGAGGTTAGTCAGCTCTGCGGTGGTAAAGCTCTCTGTCCCGGTTTGAACTGGTGGTCTTCAGGGGCACAGCTAGGACACCTGGTGCCTGGATAAAAAGATCACATAACACGTAGGTTTGCATTCCTGCTCAACAGTGCACAACATATTGAGTTTAACTGCCGGAATTCCAGTTCTTCAACAACAGATCATGTTCAAACTTAAATGTCATGTTTGCATTGGATATATGAAAGTCTGTGGACTTTTTTTGTATTTCTTATGCAATAAAGTGGTTTTACAAAACATGAATGTCCTATCTGATTTATAAATGTGAGTTGAGAACAAACAGACACATGAACACAGTCAGGCAGAATGCATTAGCTGGACAGATTAGTCCACAGGTGTGAAGGTTTGTCAGAGCTGTCATGAAGCTCAAAGCACAAGAACAATACTCAACAGTTGACTGTTTTTGCCCTGTGGGCTCTCAGTCAACAGCTACCTTTCACCAGTGTGTGCTTGCTTTCCAAACACAGTTAAATAATGGAGAAAGAGTGAGGCTCAACAGATCACGCTTCTACGCAGCTTTCAGATATTGCACTTTATAAATATAAAATTTGCATAATGCAGTTTTAAAAATGTCAGAAAAGAGTTACAGATTTAGCCTGTATTTAGGGACTTTACTATTGCTAAACATTTCCCATGAAGAAAGTTTGCTTAAACTGCAAGTTTGCAAGCAACAGTAAAATTGGAGTATAAATGAACAAAAAGTGAAAATGTTTGCCTTTTAGATACGGTTTAGTGAGAGGTGTGTTACTTTCTAGGTGTTCTAGCTTTAACTGCATCAACAGTGTAACAGTTAGTTTATAATCTGAATAGAGTCCAATAATCAGTTTTACCATTTATCTAGTTGTTAAAAATTAGAAGAAACAGATATTTAGATTTCAGCGTCATAAGGGGACATAAGCTCAGCACTGTATTTTCCCATTTTCTTCAGCAAAATGTATTGATGTTATCCCAAGGCAGAGGCAGAACAGAATATCATACAGATACATACTAATACAATACTCAGAAAATTATTCAATTATAATTGTCTCCTTGAAAAGCCGCATTTGGATTAAAGTGTCTATCAAATGCATAAATGTATTTAAAAATGATCAATTATCTTAATTTGTGTTCATTTGGTCAAATTAAGAGTTAGTTTCCAAAATAAGGACAAAATAATTGAAAATCATGTTTTGTATATGTTTTTATTGTATTAGTTAGCTGTGTTTTTCTAGTTATTATGGCTTAAATCAAATAGATCTGCAAATCTAAATCTGTTTCATGGAGTTAACTCATTTTGGAAACAAACTCTTCATATCTATCACATGTATGTATGTATGTATGTGTATAAATATATATATATACATATGTATTACAGATAGTTAATTTGCAAAAAACTATATTTTTAAAAAGCAATGTTTTTTTAATTTGCATTCTAATTCATTTCAATCAAACTGCAGTCGTGTTGTTTTGATTAAGTAATAGTAACTAAAAAACTGAAAACTAAAAAACATTATATCTGAAAAACTGTGATCTCACTTTTGCTCCTTGTTTAAAGAATATAACAGTAATATATGTAGAACATGATAATTCATAATAACAAACATTAACTTTCGTAACTCTACATAAAACAAGAACAATTGTGTAACTAATGCTTTAAAAATGTAATGGGAGACTATTTTTAAAGGGCCGATCAATTCTTTAAAAAAAACAGACCGAAGCGTGTTAAAGAAATCATGTGACTTTAATAAACACATCATTTTTGACACTTCAACAGTTTTAGCAATGTGGGTGTACAGCTGTGATTAGAGTTCATTTCAATAAATTAAATGAAAGAGTATGACCACACACGTGTGTGAGCCAACAGGGTTTCTTCACAGAGCTGGATTACACAATCAGACGGCCAATCACGAAACTACTGCAGTCAATACAACAATTTCAGCATTCAGGTATCATGTCAACCTTTTCTTGACAATTACAGTAATCCAACTTTCCCCTAGGTTAGTAGAGATGTTTCACTATTTGGCCTAGAAATACAAACCTTGGCTGTCGACAAGAACGGGTTATTTGGTTTAGACTAACTTATAAGGACCTTATATAGCGTTAGCTACTTAAGTCTTCAACAAAAAACAATGAAAGATCGGCTGGTAAGGTGTTATAAAAAGAAATACAGCTTATTCCCTTTTCATGAATACATTCTGTGCTTGTCCCATTAAACCAGTTATTTAGAGATCTGTTCTTTCCCTTTAGTTTCCCTTCTTTGCTACTAGCTAGAAGTCACTTTTAGAACAAAACACTAGATGTTATGTTTGGATGATATTCACATTGATTTGTTATTTCTCCAAATGTGTTATAAAAGGCAATCAAAAATATTTAAAGTTGACATCACAGGTGAATGCAGCAGCTTTAGATGGCATGTTTTATTGTGAATGGAGAGAAAAACGGATTCTACAAACTCGTCAACCATATGACTCATTATTAGTCTCAAAGTGCTTCATTTATGCCAATATTTGTATGTATTTGTACCATAATGGAGTTAGAGGAGCTTTGCATTGCATTTCTGTCATCAGACCAAAAACACAAATTCTTGGCTGTATTTCACGTGAAATACAATTCTACTCAAGAGAGAATAATGAACACAGTCATGCACTTTCAATAGTCTATACCTGATATCTCCAAATCAGTTGTTTATCTTGGCATCCATTAAAAATTTGGAAATATGCATTTGTATTTAGCAGCAACTACAGCGACTCTATCTTGAATTGAGTGTATTTTTTTCTCACAGGGCTATGCTTTTAACAAGAAAACATCATTCGCCTGTGATTTGAGAAAAATAAACTTCAAATCAAAATACATTCTCTCAATACAAGTCTTGCTATCAAACACATGTTAAAAGGATGTTAAAGTTATTTGACAGCAAAAGACTCAATTTATTGAGAAAACGTTTTTCCAATGTTTCACAAAGCCATCCATAGACTCATTGTACGTGCACTTCTGTACACACATACCTTGTACCAGCTGAGATAACGGTCTTCTTTTTTGTGGTAACGCACAGATCCTGTAAGTATTCGCTCAAGTCCATGTAACATTGAGTTTGTCTAAACGTCAAGTGCACAAAAAACTTTGTACAGACAGATCACCCATGTTCTCCTCTCCCACAAGACCTTGAGGATACTTTGATCTTGCAATAAGGCACTGCTTATAAAACTGGGAAATTCAGAAAATAAAATATAACCACTCTGTTCTGACCATGCACCGAATAGAGTTCAGCACTCTTTTGTAAAAGTTTTTGTAATACATACATTCATATATATTTCTATATGAAAACTCTTATGTACAGTTCAAAGCCCAATGTTATAGCACTCTCACACATTTGCATGCGTCAAATGCAGGTCACATTTCTGAAGAGTGAAAGTCGCCTCCCTGAGGAGGATTTATATCTATATACAACTTTAACGCTCAGATGGGACGTCATCGTCCCATTTAAGCTTTTCCTTCAAACTCCGGTCGCCCTGTTCTGCATTCAGATAAATGGGGCCAGCTTTGTGTGTGCCCCTCAGTATGAGGTAGCAGTTCTCAGTGCAAAAAAAAAGATTAAAAAAACGAGGTGGGGTGTTAGTCACAGGCCCGCCTTAAGGGTTCGCTTTCGCTCAGGGCGGCATCTGCCGTGTACGCGTGCCCGTTGGGTAGCAGTGTCTGTGCGACCTCAGACCCGAGGTCAAAGTCACCACCGGGCAAGAGCTTTACTGGCCGATGGTATTCCTCTTCAAGTGAGGGAGGTGTGTCTGACCTATTCACCAACAATCCTGAGAAAATGAAATAGAGTATTAAAAGTCAGTCGTGCACATTCACTCTTCAATCCAACGTGACTTTCAATTCAAGGTAACGGATTAGAATTCGTTTTCCTGCTCACCTTTATGTTCATTGTACTGGTGTGATATGGGTATAATCGTCACCCTGTCGTGGTTGGTGGGAAAGATTGGCGTTTGGCTATCCTTCCTCACTCCGTTGGGTGTGCCGTTGCAGTACACTTCGCCATTTTGACTGGAGAAAATTGCCGGTTGGTGCGCCTGCTGATACTCCAGACCTGGTGGGGGCGCTATCTCGTGAGCGAAGTAGTTACAGTGTTTGGAGTAGTTGCTGCCATTTTCCAAGCAGTCTGTGCACATGACTGGACCATCATAGCCTGGGTTGAAGTATGAGAGAAGGCACTTGTTAACCGATTATGATTTATATGAAGATCTTTCAAGAAAATCTCACATGGATAATGTACCATTGTTCTCAATGCGTCCATTAGATTGAGATCCACCATTAGACTCCACTCGTATACACACGTCCTGTCTCTCTGATAAAGTGCCCTGCGAGGACAAGTAACTTGGGACATCAGGAGGGACGATAGTCTCATCTGCAAGAGGCAAAACCCAAAATGTTTGATAAAAGTCCTACACAAACAATTACTACAAACAAACCCAGCGTGAATATATACGCACCTGTGTTAACGCTGCACTCCTCACTCTTCTTCCTCGTCTGGTAAATAATACACACCCACACCAGTGATGTCACCACAATGCTGGTCACCACAGCGATAACGATGATCCCCACGGTAACAGTGCTGGGGCTGGAGAAGGGCGCACATTCTTCTTCAATGCGCTGGTAGACGTTTAGTTGGCAGTGAGCGCGCTCCGTGCCAAGCGTGTTGGACATGACGCACGTGTAACGTCCAGCGTCTCCTAAGGTGCTGCTGCGGATCACCAGGAGCTGGTTCCCAGGAGTGAAGTGGTGACGGTCGCTGGGTTGAAGTGGCTCGTCCCCCTTTAGCCAGGTGATTCGAGGAGGTGGGCTGCCCAAGGCCTTGCACTGCAGTGCGACTGTCTCGCCCATCACCACGTTACGATCTTCCATTTCTTGCGCCAAGTGAGGGGTTTCTGAAGGAGGATAATAGGAATGGGTGTAAGAGTTAGAAATAGACACAAATGGGGACAAAACTGTTATTCTTTAGCATCATTCTTTGCCTAGAATTATCAAAATCATCTCTTGGTATTTTATCAGTCAGCTTCTTCTTGAGATCTAACCTGGGATGCTTTTAAAACAATATCGAAGACTTGTTTTTTATCTATTATTAAAAAATTGTATTTTTTTATTGTTATTATTATAGCATTGAGCCCCGCGAAGCAGTGGGTAACAGTTCAATTTATAACAACTAAGGGTGTTGTGTCAAGACGTGAAGCGGAGTGGCTAAAACCCCATTAGATGTTATAAAATGCACTGTAACCCTCTGCTTCGCGGGGCTTATTGATTTTATAAAACGGTCATTCCATATGCGTAGCAAGGTTTCATAAAAGAAAGTAAATAAAGTGATATTTAGGCTATGTAATGCGGTCAGCCGTTATAAACCATATAACATCTTAGAACTCTGCTCAACCAATCACAAGGACCAGAGCTGACGGTTTTATTATAGGCCTTTTACATTATTACCCCCCGTTCAGACCGCCAACAACAACTAGCAGCAAAGCGAGGCGATGTCATTCGTTTCAATGGAGAGCCGGCGACACGAGGGACAATGACCATTGGTGAAAGAAAGTGGCCGTGTCTAGCGATGTGACAAAGTTAAGATTTGCGTGTCTAGTGACTTTTTGGACCGACTCCCAATAGGAGTAAAGCAGCGGAGCTCACATCATCCATCTCTTGTCAGTTACTGCAGGTTTTGTTAATAAATGTTACTAGAGCAACCAAAGCTAGGAACGCCCTCTAATGACCTCGTAGCAAGAGACTAGCCACAAAGTAGCTGGTGGTCTGAACGCACCTTTAAAAGTCGACTCTAAAATAATGAGCACACATAGACTAAAGGCTCTGTTTCTGCCTTGCAATTACTCTGTTGAAACCAGAGCTCAGACTCATTCAAAAATGCCACTGTGTTATTCCCCTGCCCTCCCCCTAACCCATGTGACCTCTTTCCTGACCTTTCACCTTCAAACCAGAACATAAAGGCCCAGCTGCATCAGATGAGCGGACTGAAAATAACGACTCTTACGCAAAACCAAGCAGGGGTAGCAAAATTCCACATCTTTATAAACAAATCTGAATCTATATCAGGAAGAATAAAGTTGACTTGAATTGTTGACATTTTCCTTACCTAGAACCGTCAAGGTGACGTTAGCGGAGATCATACCGGCCGTGTTTTTGGCCGTGCAGCTGTACATGCCCATATCCTCAGGCTTAACATCCATTATGAAGAAAACGTCATCGTCAGGCATCACGCGCATTCGGCGCTCTCGAGCGGCGGGGAAATCCGTTCCACCATCTTTCTGCCACGCCACCTGCGGGGTCGGGTGTCCCTCCGCGGCGCACTCCAAACGCGCCTTCGTGCCCGTGCGGACGGTGATGTCACGCGGGGTCTTCACGAATGAAGGCAGCACTGTGGCGAAGCAATCAGATAAAGGTACGTTAGTACAGGCGAGGTTTATTCCCATAATGCTGCTACATCAGCACCAGACAAACTGGGCATTCACAACTGTGACTAACTCAATTGGCGATGGGAAATGAGCTGATTTGGCCAAGCATGAAACCAAAAAATTGCTCTGGACAATCAATTTGCAACTGTTGCTTAAACAGCAGTATACATGGATTACATGCCCTGTCAAACACAGCATAACAGGGCATCAGAGCTCACGAATGTTCCAGATTTTGGTGGCAAATACACTGCTCGGTTAAAAACTAGAGGAAGCATTAAAAACTGGGCAGTACTTGAATTCAATTTCAAAGACTGTACAATTCATGTAATGGAGAATATGCGCCGAGCAATTATTTATAATGTTGCAAGAGATTTGGATGCAACTGGTGCGATTAAAGGACCTTCATCTGCAAAAGAACTCAAATCATCTTCCCAACTGAAAAATATGAGGGTAAATATACAGGTATGAGTAGGCTGATCCTTTTACTCTAATTTACAAAAGTATAACAAAAAGTATAAAAAACAAATGTACCGTTTACAGTGATGCGAGCCTTGTTGGAGTATGAGGGGCCAAAGTGGTTGCTGATGATGCACTGGTAGCGTCCCTCATGATTGAAAGTGATGTGCCGAAGGTGAAGGATGGTGGTGTACTCCATCACTCCTCCATCACTGGCCCTCACATGGGCGAAGTTCTCTACCTCGGCTTGACGTAACGTCTCCTGGTCCTTGCGCCAGGTGAAGGTCATAGGTGAGCTGCTGCTGCTGGCTGCCGTGCAGGTGAGACGCACGTCTTTCCCCAAAACTGCTGCCGTGTTGACAGGGTGAACGGTGATCTGAGGTTTTGGAAGGTCATCTGGATGGAACCACGGGCATGTAAATATTTAAATTCACATCAGTTTGGTGGGCATTTTAGCTCCTGGCCCCAAGTTTACTTCGAGTCTGTGTTTGGTTTAAATATAATAATATAATTTGATTTTATATTTAATTTACATTCAAATTAATTTTATTCATATTTAATTAAAGCTACACAACAATTATTGATTATTTGCAGAGGTCTACTGGAAGTTAAGATTGGGCCACATAACATTTATGTTGTTGCTGCTGAAACAGTCTATAAACACATTATTACATAATGGGGTGAAAATTTCATAAAATATTTACACATAAACAAATTAACAATGTAGCTTTATGTATTATAGTTGAAACTGAAACTAAGTAAACATTTCTGTTCAAAAAAAAATAATCTGCCTAAATATTATTTGAGAATTAGAAATGCTGTAAACTAAACTAACTAAAAATAAATTAAATGTATAGTTAACTAAAAGTAAAAAAAAAAAACTTTTATGTAAGAAACACGTGACAAAATTGCCCAAAATCAAATAAAAATTACCATTAAAAATTAAACAAATTTTATTAAAAGGCCAATCGAAAATACGAATAAAACGACAATAAAAACAAAACTATAATAACTCTGGGATTACGTTTTTCAATTATGCCTCCTTGAGCAGAAATATATGTTTATAATAAAGTACATCAAATCAAACTAGCAAAAAATAAAGCAATATCAAGTTGCATTGTATTTTCTTTTTAAAATAATTTTACACTAAATACATTCTCTGCTATAGTCTATGGAAGTACGATATATTGCGCTGCTTACCGCAAACAAAGCTCTGTGGTGGTGCCTGGTAGATGCTGGTGCCCTTTAAGCTCTCTGGATGGGCACATGTGGCCTGAACGGCAGACTGAAGCCCTCGCGTCACCAGCCACTCCGGAAACCAGTGCAGCTGGCAGTCGCACAGAAAACTATCACTCTGAATATGACTGAAGAAGATTAAAAAATCGAATTATTACAGTTGTAATGCATATGCTTTCTCAATGTTATTGAGAAACATCATAACCGGGTGAGAAAGAATGCCTGTTTAGGGTGACTCACAGGTAGTGCATCTTCTTCATCTTGCTGAATGCTTCGGGTTGGATGGAGCGAATGGCATTTTCCCCCAGGTTCCTGTTGAGAGATTAAACGGTGCCATCAGGCGTGACCGAAAAAGGCCATGGGAATCACTCACACCTGTTCTACCTACATGCAAATCTGGACTTTGTAAACCTATTTTACAAAGAAAAAATCTAGATGCATCACACATGGAGTCACGGCTGCAGAAGTGCTTAAAAATTCCATTGCTTCTACGAAACTGACCATATGTTCCATAACTGTGTTCCTGTGCAAGTTAAAGCCGACTCTAATAAGACAAGAGCAGCTGGCCGTGCAAACCAACTCCGTCCTCTCCTTTTACAAAGACACTATTAAATTGCTAGCAGCCCTCTTAAGCATTTACTTTTGGCAGCCGCTGTAGGGGCCGAAGTGCATTGTGGGATACTCACAGGTGCTCTAGAGACTCCAGACCCGTGAAGGCTTTCTTGGCCACCGACTTGATCTTGTTTCCAAACAGAGTTCTGCCATTTCCAGACGGGAGGAGAGAGAGAGGGTGAGAAAAAGGAAAGAGAGAGAGTGTACAATTAGTTAGGTAGAAACTGATAAGAGAGGGGGTTGTGGGATTGGAAATCTGAACTGTGTAGAGATTAGGAAGAGGAATCAGGGCCCGGCGCTGCTCTTCAAAGCTGACTTTTATCTTTATTAGAATTTAATAGCGATGACAGGGTGGAGCCCCAAGTCGAGGTCACATGAAAAGGAGCTTCAGTGGCTGGAGGACACGCAGCTTGTAAAGTAATAAAAGTGGCCTTGTCGAGGCTACGGTTCGACCCAGAAGGAGCTGCTTGCCCTCTTGTAGAGGCTAATCCTGCTTGCTATTCAAAATCAGCCATTGAAACACACTTTCTAAGGATGGCAAGGGGGGAACCTTAACAGACCCTTGAGGATGTAAATCCCCCCTAAGATGACATGAGTTCCACCTTGAGGCGTGTCGGAGCAAAACAAAATGATCAGTAAGTATTCTGTCTAGAGCTTTCCTCTAGGATTGTAAAAAACGGCACCTTGTAGAATAAACCTGATTCAAGAATCTGTAAAACTGAATTAGGTTGAATTGTTCAAATGGTCTTAAAGGGACAGTTCAACCAAAAATAAAAAATCTGCCATCATTTATTCACCCTCTTGTTAATTCAAACCTGTATGACTTTCTTTCTTTTAAAGAACACAAAAGACGATGCTTAAAAAAACGTTGGTAATCAAACAATGGTGGCACCCATTCACATCAATTGCATAGACAAAAAAAAAGTGCAAGTCAATGGGCACGGCCGTTGTTCAGTTACCAACATTATTCAAAATATCTTCCTTCGTGTTCTGCAGTAGGAAAGAAAGTCATACAGGTTTAAAATGTCAAGATGGTGAGTAATTCATAACTATTCGTTTAATTATTCAGTGGCAATGTGAATAAAGTGAAGCGTAATAACATTTAATAATGTTTATTATACAGAAATCTTCCCTGATACTTTGCCAACATTGTTGCATGAACATCACCGCCGTGTATTTATTACGTGCCACCCGCAGCCGAACTGTGCGCCTCATCACCAATCAAACTCCACCGCACAAAGCTTGGCTCCTGCCGTGTCTGTCAGCGGCCTCAAGGTCTGTGGGTGTGCGACAGCATCTGTCATCTCCTGAATGAGTAAGACATCACCTCCACTCATCTCCTCCTGCTCCCCCCATCATTTCTGAGACAACCAACCATCTGCAGGTCACCCCCAGAGATGTCTGAAGCCCTGAGCTTCCACGCCAAAGTCATAATTCAAAACACCCCGTCTCAGATGCTTTCTGGCAGGGGAACTGGCAGGATTTGGCCAGGGTTGTGCATCAACAGGCGGCTTCCGCAGATTTACGAACCTTTGCTCCCGTAACAAAAGGCACAAAGCGGGACGTTTGATGTGTGTGAACGCACCCCTCCTCCGGCCCCCTCCCATTTTACGCCCTCACTGATTCCATCACAAGAGCCAAAAGCTCATCTCCTATCGGCCGATGATGACAAAGTCTTCGCCCCAGCACTCGAATCCAATTCACCTCTGTCTTCCTCTCGAAGAAATCCTTTCCTAAATCTGCAATGGATAAAAAATGACCCAGTCGATGATCCGACTTGTGCTGTTCAGGCCAGATGCTCAGGACACAAGAATGTGGTGGACACCTTCCTTTTTGTTTGACAATTTTTTGTAATTGCGGTACAGATAAATCTTAAAAAATAGCCTTTCGCCCTTCCAGCATGCCAGCCCAGTCCATAAAAATGGTGTGGTGTGGTTGTAAGCTGCCCTAATAAAGGTGAATGAGAAAAGAAGTCGACAGACAGAACACATGGCTCAAACTTACAGTTTGTTGAGGTTTTCAAGGCCAGCGAAGGCTCCATTGGTGTCCTCTATAGTCCCAGAGATGTCATTGTGATTGAGTTCCCTGCAAAGAGAAAAACAACGAGATTAAGAAAGAAGCGGGATTGCCAGTCCATACACCACTGCCTTCGACACCTGGTTTAAAAAACACTCAACAACAATCGTTCTTTCTTTCCGGCCATCTCTCTCTCACTCACTAGTGCCAGCCGAGCACATTCTTTCCTTTGTGAATTGTGACATTTAGGAGCGCATGAATAATTCATGACAGCTGAAAGCGACTTGAACAAACACAACTCTTTCACACAGATGCACACGCACTCGCTCCGACAGCCGTTTAAATCCATCAGCGCACTGAAAACGCTGGCAGGTAAGGGCACATGGGCGCAACCCATAATACAGTATTATACTCCAGACGTGCCCAGACGGTGCCAGCCGACTGCTTACGGGGTTCCTGGTCTTTCCCTTTCCGACGGGAATCTTTAAAAAAGATGGATAAGGCCAGTTTGGTACAGTAATAATGTTATTTTGCTGAAAAGTTATGCGAGTTATATGACCTTACAAATGAATTATTGGTAACACTTTAGTACAGGGACCAATTCTCACTATTAAAGGGGAACTCCGCCCAAAAATGAAAAATCTGCCAAGTCGCCCTCAAGTAGTTTAACATCCCTAGAACCTCCGTTTTTCCCCAGAATTCTGACTCCTCCATAGATTGCAACACAACTGTTTATGGAGGCAAACGTTGTAGTTAATGGCTTATAAATACAGAGAATTGAACCTAAAAATAAAGTGTGACCAAATGATTTACAAAATCTATCCATTTAGATACATGGAAGAAAGTAGAAGAAAGTAAAAATGACAGAAGTTACCCTAACAAATGTACATTTTAAAGCACCTACATGTAAATACTATGATGACCTAGTATGGTATTGAATATAAGTATACAAATTAAAGTACCGTATTATAACAATTGCTTTACCGTAGTACTGGCACTTTAACAACCTTTTTCCTGAGTCGTCGCATTGTTTTAACAGCACTAAAAAGACGGCGACAAAGAATAAATGTCTTTTTGAGGTGCGAGGGTGGAGGAAATTTGCCTTTTCCCATTGGGCCAACAATCAGCCCTTGGCACTTTCTGTAACTTTCTCTCCATGCCCGGCCTCGGGTGCCAATTTCCTATTCATTCTGGCTGGCTGCTTCTGAATGGACCCTGGCTTTAATGACAGTGGGGCCGGAGCCCCCCAGGCCTGACCCCCACCTTCCCGACTCAAAGATGGTCCGGTTCTGGTCTTTCACACCCAACCGGGGCTTCTCTCGCCTGGCCAGAAGCGCGCACCAATTAAAACCTCCCCTGTTTCTTTTCAACAGGAGCCCCGGCGAGGCACTGAGGCCGTAATTAGATTAAAACTGGCTCAGAGGACAGCGAGGCAGAAAGAGAGAGAGACATAAAGGAAATCAAGCAAGTAAGATATAGAGGAAAGACGGAAGAAAAAAGAAACAGAGGCTTTTAGAATCACACTTCACAGGCTTCTCACACTCTTCCCACTGCCAGCAGCATTGAGGGCCGTGTTGTGCCTTGGCTTGTCATCCTACTGTGAAAAAGCCTTCATCTGAGAGAGTAAAGGCAGAATTCTTCTCTCTTTTAGAAAAGCTGAAAGAGAGGGGCAAGAAGTGGCGGTTTAGACTGTGTGTCTATAGAAGTCAGATTGGAGAGCGGGTCTCCCATAATGCTTCACTGTGCACTTTTAAGAGAAAAAAAGAGGGGCCGCCTCTCAAGGAGGCTCTGAGCGGGGAGCACACGTGCATCCAACTTCGGTGGGAACCAACAAGGATACAATAAGGAAACGTTCGAGAACAAAAGCATTCTCATCATATCAAACCAAACCAATGTCACTAAATCAACCAACAAATACTCCAATATACGCTTTGATTAAAAAAAAAAACAATAAGAGGGGCTTTTTTGTTTTCGAAAGTGGATTTAAAAGGGTACAACCCGTACTCATTGAAAGTACAAAACCAATAAGTGTGACCAATGAGAAATTCTGAACATTTTAAACCAACCCAGCTCCCTTCACACCCTCAAAACACAGCTCCAATACCACCAGTGGTTTCATATCATCGCTGTTGAAAGAAACCTTGCATCTCCAAAACTGCAAAATGAAATAAAAAACTATACATTTCTTCATAATTGAAGTTAAGTTTTATTGAAGTTAAAGTTGACACGATGCAAAATCCACAGACAAACATAAAGGGTGTATAAAATTAGTAATGATTTAAAAATACAAGTAAAATTCATGACCGTAGACATAATTGAAGACTTTTCTCGAAGGGGAAAGACACTTACAGCGTGCGCAGGGAGTTAAGGCCTCTGAATGCTCCCTCTGTGATGTGACTGATGGAATTGTATCCCAAACGCAGCGAGATCAGGTTCACCAGCTTGGCAAAACTATTCTCAGACAGTTTTGTCAGGTTGTTATAAGACAGGTTCCTGATGATAAAACAAACAAGAATGACATTTAAAATGATGGATTTGCATATTTCATCGTTTTTATAAGCTCTTGTACTTGGCTTCTATTCAAGGTCAACACGAAGGTGTTTGCAACCAATTTTAGTGCCGTAATGAGACTCGACAGACCCGTTCTGAGATCTTGGTTCTGCAGTGTTGCCACAACTACAAAACCGTGGTTTGAGACACAAGTACTAAGACTACTAAATTGAAAGTTACTATAAAAACTGTTGACGGCTGTGAGCTCCATGAACACCGGACACAATAACAGCCAAGTCATAAACATACAGTACGTCCAAAATCACGGCTGACCACTCGGCTGATACCACAGTAAACAAGTCCTACCAATAAATCTCTGTTACCCCCACGACAGACAAGAGCATTAGCTACGGGACGACAGACCGCAGACAGGGAGGATACGACATGCTTGAGGGGTCCTGTATATACACACATTCGCCCAGATAAGAGTCCTTTCCAGGTCTCCATATTATGCCCAGTAGACCCGTATTCAGAATAGCTATTTTACCGGGCATCAGAATACGGCTTTTAAAATGAGGCAAGCGTGTGCAATCCAGCGCATCATTAGTGGATAAACACAGCGCTTATCTACAGAAGGCGTATAACGTTGTGTGTTTAGTGCACTGGGTGATAGCAAAGTATAGCGCAAATGGGCGCTTGCTTGTAATGTGTAGAACGGGTGACATTAACTGTTTGCCAGGTGTGAAATTTTAGCAATAACTGATAAATGTAAAGGGGAAACACTCAAAAATATTATATTTTTAGCATCCTTTAAGTGTAAAGACATTTAACAAACAACATAAAAAGACTTTTGTATACAGTAGCACTAAAACGTTTCAGAAATGTCCGATAAACTTTATTCCAACGTCCACGAGGCAGCACTTGGCAAATGAGCTAAAACTACAATTCGCCACAAGAAAACCCTTACGTGCGCTATCACGATATTATGTTTTTCATTTCTCTTACTATATAAACTAAAAACTTCAGTCAATACTTTCAAAAACAAAGATCCAAATATCAAAGTCATAAATGTCAAGTTATTATAATATATAAAATTAATAAAAATAGCCTCTACCCTCAGTTCCAACTGCGTATATTTCTTGGCAAAAGATGATTTTCTCTGCGATAAAAATACCATTGTTTCTGAATGGCTCTTTTTATAGAACATTGACTGACCGCTTCATAAGCCTCTTTTTGTTTTATTTTACACGTCGGAAGTAAAACAAGAATATTAATAAAAGTTATAACATGAGACAGAAAGGTGATGCCTCACAGTTCTCGGAGTTTCTCGCAGAAGCCCCAGCCCTCAGGGTTCAAGTTAGAGATGGAGTTGTTGGAGAGGTAGAGTTGCAGGAGTGACTTCAGGCCGTAGAGAGATCCGCTGTTCACCTCCCGCAGACTGTTGAAGTCCAGGTGCCTTCGTGTGACAAAACAAGATCAGATGCAAATCATATCATATTTTGCGCGTGTTTATTTGGCTTTTTAGAGAACAGTAGGTTGATGGTTTAAACTCACAGAACCCTCATTTGGCCCAGACCAAAGAACGCCCCGTCCGTCAGCTTGCTGATGTTGTTCCTCTGAAGCTTGAGAACCTCTAAACTGCTCAAACCCTGGAAGGTGAGTCCCTCAATCGACCGCAACCTGTTCCTGCTCAGCTCCCTACGACACATCCATCATTTTAACATAATAATATATTTAGCATAACAGACAGCGAGTTATCTGTAAACATCAACTTCATCGGATCTAATACAATGGTTCTGATCAATATCTCTCTTACCAACTGCACTACAGGTGTGTGAGCTTTAATATTGAAAGTTTACGGTACGCTCATGCACACAGATATTCACTATCACCACCTGAGAAACCAAGTTCTTCACTTTAATCAAAACTGGCTGTGCACTGAATCAAATTACTTACGGTGACACTTGATACAGACCTAGCTAGTGTGGAAAAAGTCCCAATGGTCTTTTTAAAAGAGAATACTAATATGACTGAAACAAACGCTACTGAAAACTAATGAACTGTATAATTTCAAAGCGTACCCTACATAGTGAACTTACAGTTGTGTGAGCTTGGGCAGCTCTAGTCCTTTAACAGGAATGTGCGTCAGCAGATTCCGACTCAATCTGAGGACTTGCAAGCTCCCGGCTAGGTTCTTAAAAGCCCCGAACTCCAGGTAAACAATCTTATTATTGTTCAGGTACCTGGCGAGATGAATAAACATGAAAGAATAAGCAAAATACAGTGCAGGTTTTTCAAATAGGATGTGCGATAGAAAACACGTACAGATCTTTGATTCGTAACCCTGGAGGGAAGCAGTAGTCTTTTAGCTCGGTGATGTCGTTGTGACTCAGATCTAGAGTCTCCAGAGCAGAAAAGTTTTGCAACAGGCTCCCCTCAAGTCTTCGGATTTTATTATGATGCCTAGAAGAAACAGAACACATCTATTATATCAAACTCTATACATCGCTGTACAGACGTCCAACATGGCTACACACGACTATCTATCATTGTGTAAAACAAATCCAACATTCAGACAAAGTAGATTTGTCCACGATTAGTGGAGACTTAAAACCTTTTGGTCACGTTATCCCAACGTTTTTCGGTCTATTGGTATGAAGGCAGTGTAACTATGTCAAACCATATGTTGACCCACATATCTGCGCTGATAGGCGACGGCCCGCTCTAACCACATGAGGCTCTTTCGGAGAGAATGTGTCAATAGGCCTTTGAAGCCCAATGGAAGCTCGTTTCCACACACACCAGCAGAAGTGCCAAGTGACTGTGGCTTGATACAGTAACTTGATTTGTCAACACGCATACATGCACGTTTAAACTCAAAGGGCCTGGAATCCCAAACAAAAGCCTGGCTATGGTGACAAATATCAGTCAGATGAAAGATTCATCTAAACCTGTCTGTCTGTTACGGCACATATAGCTTTTGGTGCTATAAAGGGGATTAACAACAGACTAAATATATTACCGGCTACTTCTCAAATGTAGTGCATAAAATAACCAACAGTAGAGGTCTTTGCACATCCAGTCCCTAATTGTCTTATGCATTTTTTTGTATTTGGCACTCTTTTATAGGATGTCTCTGAATTGTCAAAGTGCCTCTCAAAATGATTGCTACAAATGCGTAAAATGCAGAAAATTTAACTCAGACCGAAGGTTTTTATGACAGACGAAAATATCGGAGGCAGTGTGTAAATGTGATTGACACAATGTGAGGTCGTATTTATGTTTTAACGTGCGGAAATTTAGATCACAAATTCGGACTCGATGTGCAATGGCCTTAACATAATATCCTCCCTTGCATTAAAGACGAAAACCAAGTCATTTTTCGATAAAAGCCTAGTAACTTCTCCTCTTTTCATTTAGAAGAGAATTTGTGCAGAAAATTGTAAAGAAAGCAAATTGTAGTTTGTTTTTCCAGAAATAAGCAAATCTGGAGACTAAACAATTCACATGTCCAAATGTTTTTACAGAACACTGACAATTCAGCAACAGCTTCCTCTCATGGGGGCTCTAGATTTCTGTCCTTGCTCATTTTTTCCTTCGCTTCTAGCTCTCTCCAGAATAGAGGCATGAGAACGTGACTGACTTAAGAATCACACTTGTTTTCGGCGGCCAAAGGAATGGCGAGGTCAGGGCTCTCCACATCTGGAATTTGTTTTGGGGTAGTTTCAGCGTAAGCCATCTCTGCATTGTGGACAGGACAGCCTTATAAAAAAAGGATTACTTCTCTCAAACGTGCAACTAAGAAGGACTTTGAAGCCAAATGGAAATGTGTGGGGTTAACCCGAACCCTTAACATTGTGATGTGAACAACATGTTCTCCAGATTACAGCCAGTCACAGTTAACATTAAAGAGATTTCACTCCAAATGTGCCATTTCAAACCTGTATGACTTCCTTTCTTCTGCAGAACACAAAAGAAGATATTTTAAAGAATGTAAGTAACCAACAACATGGGTACCCATTGACTTCTATTGTATGGACACAAAACCAGTGAGCCACTACCTCAAAGAGCCATAACCTCAAAGATCCTCTTTTGTGATCCCCATAAGAAAGAGTCATCTACAGATTTTAATTGACATGGTGATGAATAAATGAATAAAGAATTCCCTTTAAAAAGCATGCATCACTTATAAGGTGGCTTGACGTGTAATAGGGGTTAAAATGACAAGCGTTGATATCCAAGAAAATTTAAGATATCCTTCCTGTTTGAAGTGCTTCTGTAAGTCACTATAGATATAAGGCTGCGGGACGACTACTTGCAAATAAACTGGTCACCATAGAAATATATGGAGTGCCATTTAAACAACACGAGAGCATGATAGCACAAACTGACAATTTAAGCAATAATGGATTGTGGCTTAAACATTAACTTTGTCTTCCTTCAATACTCTCCATGAAAGATGATCATCGAGAGTTCCTTCGACAGCTTCATTTGTAATGTCACACTTAACTTCCAAACACCTGCAGTGCGATGAACACCTCTACAAAGCCCAAGCAGACACACCCATACAGTAAAGACAAGTCAGCACCGGAACAACAAAGCCATCTTATTCCGATCCCAAACCCTGCATAAATCTCATGGTAAACACGCGGCCCGCCGAGACCAAGAGGGGATTTCTGCTCTGCTTGTCTCCTGGCAGGTGTTCTGTGGGAGCCAGGGAGACCGAGGAGGTCTTTCCCAGTAAAGACGGGACCCGGCTGACACACAGATGGACTCCGGGTCGACCATGAAACTGGAATTCTGGGTGGGAATAGTGAGAAATAAAGAAGACGGCAAAGACAGAAGAAAGGACGAGCGAATAAGAAAAAGACGGAAGGAACGAGGGAAAGAAAAGGAGGGGTGCCCCCACTGTCCCACCTGAATAAACAAGACAGAGGGTATGGATGAGCGCTGTGCTCACGACACTACAGGATGTTCCTGCGACTAGCAGAGCGCTGAGATTCCACTGAGTAGCAGGTCAGCAGCTGGTGACCTTCACCAGGCAAAAAAAACATGCTGACGTTAATGAGAGAAGCGGCCCACTCTCATATGCTGAATCCACAAAACGGATTTCCGCAGGGATCCGATCAGATCAAAGATCAGACTTGCTTCAGTAGATCCGAAACAGGACAACATCGCAATGAAACGACGGTCTACTCTTTAGATTGACTCATTTTCGTACTTGTACTAGTTTGGGATTGAATTTAAGGTGCTGAGGGTGGGTTCCAGGACAATCAGGATCACTGCCAGATGTGAAAGGTTGTGGTGAGAGAGTGTGGGAGACGATCGTTTTTGTGTGGTGTTACTTTGGTTGGATTAACCGTAAAAGGATTAACAGGTTAGCTCCTTTAGGCAGCACTGATTGGCTTATCTACTTGATGAACTTTAAAAGTAAAGAGATGAAATGAAGGGCGTTCAAAGAGCAAAGAAGGACGCAGAGAAAATAACTGTCAGCTTTTCCAATCTTCCACTTGTAGACATGACTTTGTAGACTACACTTACTGCCTTCTCTTCTCACTGATGGGATGTAACAATACATCAATATGGATGGAAACATCCATCAAATGGCTAACGATAAGATGTTTCGATGCTAAACATAAAATATCGATTCCTATTTCATATGTTGATTGTTGTCATCATAAACTTTTATAAGATTTGATTTTAGCGGTGACAATTTTCTTTCCTATTATTCCCATTACTCTACAATTAATTGTATAATGTCCTGATTGTGATAGAGGATGTTACAATTTCAAAGAGTTCACTTATATGTTCACGTTGTATATTTTGGTTGCATTTGTGAGTTAAAATTATAATAGGTCTTGTAAAATAGGCACATAATGTCCTAATATCGAAAAATCAATCAATATGCCTAAAAGCAAAACGTCCTCTTATGTCAGAATTTTTTGTGGTATCTGCATATATCATATTGCAGGCTAGGAGTATCAACTTTTGAGAAAATTAGCTATACTGTAAAACTTATTAATTTGCATTAAAAATATTTATTTATATTTATTTTATACATTTTATTCATTTTCTAGACTTTTGAGAAAGTTAGCTATACTGTGACACTTGTTAATTTGCGCTAAAAATATTTATTTGAGAAAACTATTTATACTATGTGAGACCTTTATTGCTTAAAATTAACTTACTAAGTAAAATGCAATAAATAAAATGAATAAAGATTTCCACTCTTTAACTAATGTTGAAGAAATTGGGAAAGAGTCAAGATATATAATCCCTCCTCATATAATACATATAATGTATTCTCATCGTGCATTTGTCTTACATGCTACATTTGTATTGCCTTTGCAGTAAAAAGAGTGAGATCATGTCTCACAGCACACTGTAAATCTAAGATAAAGATAAAACAGTAGATTAAAATCAGCAGAATGGCTACACCACTGTTAAAACACTTAACTGGAGAGAGGGAAAGAGAGAGCTACTGTTTAAACACTATGTCCTGAATTCTCTGTGGGTAACCCCGTGGCTCTCAGATGAAATGGAGCATTGAGGAGTTTGGTGACAGATGCTGCAGTATTTTAGTGCTGGCTCTGTGGCTCTATCACAGGGTCTGCTGTCCGACAGCATTCCAGCTGGTGAACTCACAGGAGAGGAATTCGGAGAGCAGCACAGCTTTCCGAACAAGAGCCACGAGCATGAGAGGGGTCAGGTGTTCCTCTCACAGGTGGAAAATCGAGAACTCTTTCTGTGACTACCAGTTCCGGACGCCCCTTTCGGTAACTGACCTCGCCCCCTTCCCATTGAACCCTTCCCTGTTTTGTACAGTAAATCATTTGATTGACAGCTACAGCTGGGCGTTCTACAGCATTCAGCTGCGAGGCTCAAAAAAGACGAGCCCCTCCTGAATGGTGATGGCCTTCCATAGCAACAGGCCTCGAACCAGGCCAAAAAAAGAAGCACCCTTCCCTTTGGACCTACATTCCCTGTTCATCACCCTCAGTTGAACCTTTCCAAATATCCTCCCAAAGTAATTCGCAAGCATTATGTAAAAAATGCATTAAATAACATTTGAATACAAAGCGATGTTTTTTTTTGCTTGTTCTTAACTGTAAATCAATGAGGTCACACCGTGACAGCAGAACTGCCCGCAATAAAGTCACCGATCGCTTTACCGCACCAATGAATCACACATTTGGTAGTGGAGAGATATGTTACAGATTGGAACGTGATCCATGCGGAAGGCAGATTTTCGCTGGGAAGTCATTCAGTTTGATGGAGATACAGGTGAAACGGAGTACTGATAGATCTACAGACCTGCTCAGATTGAACATGACTTGTAAAATCTGTTGTCATCCAGCTGTAAAAATCTAATTCAGCAAAGCTGTAAAGCTCGCGGTGTTACAGCCAAGAAACAAACACACAAAACATAAATAATTCTAACAGCAATGCTAGTAAAGGCAATCCCACAAGTCTGATTTTTACAACCCCATCCATAAACACATCACACCATCAAGAAGGGGTGGGAATTTTCAGGCATCCTGTGATAATGTATAATGAAACGTTACCACGATACGACACATACTGATGTTATTTTTAAATCCTGTGATGCACAAAGATACTGTGATAAATAGCAATATGTTAAGTGTCGGCTCAGCATTAGAACACAACACACTGGTGTGTCACTTACATGTAGAGTGTAACGATTGTTGCGGCGGCGTCTCCGAATGAAGGGATAGATGTCAGCTCATTGTGGTCAAGCCTCCTGTCAATCAAACAATTGGAGAAAGCTCAGATTACTTATGGCTTCATGCTGATTATTTTACAAATCAACAGCAAAAACTTTGACTAAATCCACGTTTTTTGTTTCAGTGGTGAAAGGCAAAATACATAAAAAAGACTAAATAAATGAAATATCATAAACAATATTTATTATGAATATACTTCATTCATAATAAATAATTAAAATAGTATAAACAATATTTGTCATTAATAGAGTAAAGCAAAAATATTACTAATAATTATTATTATTATGAAAGTCATACCATTATTGTTATACAGTATTATTAATCGGTATTCATAGTATTTTCAGAAGTACTATAATAGTATTAATCGTACGTATTATTATTATTATTTCTAAGTAGATAATAAATTATACATTAAATTCACATATGTCAAATAAATAGATTTTAAATATTAAAAAAATCCAACAAAGGAATCAGATGGCCACAACACACACACACAAACGGGACAGCGAGAGAGAGGGAGATAGAAAGGACCTTCTGGCTGAGGGCCAGACACAGTCCCTCGATGTATTAAATATTTACAGCGCAGGTTAGTGGCTGGTGTCGGGTGATGATGACAGGCGCTCATAATAGCAAACCTCTTCATTCCCAATCTCCGCCACTTTCAAGACAATAGCCACTAACAGAAGTACTTAAATATCCAATAGAAGTGACAGCACGCTTTAAAATGATTTATGACCAACTGTGGCTAATGGCTGTAATTAACATTATTACACCATTTAATTTACTCGATTCAATTGCCTCCCTCCTTAGGGCTTCAGCTGTGGGAAGCTTTTCTAGTTTACTTTTGTCTACCACAAAGTTTTAAAATGGATCTCAGACCCAACGTATAAAAGATGTGCTTTGAGCTGAATCTAGATCCGTTTCTCAGAAAACAAACACTGTAAAGTTTATGACGGCACAAAGACCCTGGGCCATTCTGTAACAGTGGAGAGGTTGCTAGCCTGCTAATTGACTTTATTAAAGCGGGACAGATTTACAGCTGATGTTGAACGGATCTACAGGAGTGTTCGAGAAGCGCTGGGAACACAGGCTGTACTACTCACACTTCTCTGAGGTTGGGCAGATTGGAGAGGATGTCCGTATCGACTGCCGCCAGCTGGTTGTGGCTCAGATTTCTGAGGGAACAGAAAGAGAGGAGAGGGGGGATGAGAGAGAGACATTTATCAAAATACTTCATTCAGGCGCTCACAACAGTCTTAAAACCATCAGATCTGACGCACTGAATTCTCTCTCCTCGCTATATCTACCGTGCCAGCCCTAGCTTTCAACGACACACCAGGCAGTAAACTACTAACAGACTATCAGTCAGGTCTATCGCTGTATCGACACTTATGACCCATAAATCAGTGACATCAACAGTTCTCTTAGCAGAACGTCATCTTCATTTCATCCCGGTTTAGACGAGCACTTGTCCGAAGGCTTCAGGATTGGGCTTGGCACCGCGTTGGCCTACCGCTCTCCCTGATGAAATGTCAAAGATTGATGGCGCTGTGATCTATACGCTCCTGGCTGTCAGCTCTGTGGTTTTCCTCCGCTGCTTGGCTACAGCATGCGCAGGCTTTCTCTAGAACGGCCTGCACAATTCAACATTGTTTATAATTGGGAAATTTGGTTTATAAAACAGAATAAGGTTAGCATCAATAACACTCTTCAAAACTATTTACAGAGACACAAACAACGTAATCTGTGCTGTTTAAAATCGGTCACTCACGTGCATTCGATTGTCAGTTTTGTGAGGCTACAGTTGATTGTAAAGGGCCGAAATTGCCTGACACACTTTATTACATGTCTGTTTCACACCAAGAGCTGTAAGCCGTGGACACTGAAGCCGTATATATACAACCTTGAGACAGAACAGACCCGCTGTACAGTCACCATTTAGTTATACAACTTCTCTATCCAGGACTGGAGAGTAATAATAAAGAAATCAAACACAACAAATTAAACAACACAAACAACAATAAATGTATTTACATAATGCAGATACAGTATGTCATAGTATACATACATCAAAGTGGTTCAATTTCTTGCCACTGTCGCAGTCATGAACCAGCAAACCTATTGACTCTACGAAGCACTTTTTGTGGTTTATATAGGAAAAAATGTTGCAACGCTTCTGTGGCTTGTGTGTGTGCGTGTGTGAGTGGAGATAATGACACAGGGTACGCTATACCATGAAGGCAATCGTCTGACAGGGGTGAACACTCCAAAATTGTAGTCCTGTAATATAGGCCAATTACCTAATTATACCAAAGCAAAGTGAAAAATTGCAGGCTTTCTTAAAACGAGGCTCGCCAGGGGGCACAAATACAGCCGAGGAAACCACGTACAACACCAGAAGATAATCTTTCTTAGCCGTTTCAAGCTACAAATTGGAGAAAGCGATCGTTCTGAAACCGACACGACAGCTTTAGCTTCCCATCCGACACAAAAGTGCATTCTCACACAGGGATGATTGACTGATGTTAAAATGGGTTTCCACTACAGAAACCTGAAAATGACACCTAATGGTATCAGCTAATCCTTAAAACATGCGTATGAAATGATGAAAACATCCACTTAGAGTGAAGATCAGATTAAACCATTAATATGGTTCAAACTGTACTGTATTAAACTTTCAGGTAGGATTCTGAGTATCAACTATGCAATTCTACATTTGACTGGATTAAATAAAATGTGTTTGCTAATAGTCAAACATTAACGGGTGGAGCGAACGGAGAGGCAGGATTTAGAGAAATCACTTTGATTTTTACGGCTAATAATCAGACACACCACTCAATGTCATTCCCCTCGACGTTCCACCGGTCTTCATGGGGATCTCATGATGTTTAAATTCAGAGCTGAGCTTTTCTTTACCAGTCAAAGAGGAAATGAGTGTTTATATAATCTCAGTGTTTTATCCTCTGTAACTCCCCTTCTCTTTATCTTATCAGATAACACTAACTTTCACGCCGACAGGTTGACCTCTGGGTATTAATCACATGCCTGTTGTAACCGTAGAGCAGGTTTAACTACATCTTGTTTTCCAGTGAGATGGATATGAAGGTCTATTTTAAAACTGTAAGTCTAACTGTTGCTCTTTGATTAGCTTAGTGCACAGATACACATCAAAGTACCAGGAAATTTGGTCATAATATGGAGTTAAAATATTAAAGCATAATTTCTTTTTAAAATGTATATCTTCCTCACAGTTCTGCAGGCCAACTTTAAGAAAACAGAAACACCCCTGGATTGTTATCAGACGTCTAAGTTAGTCAGTGCAGTTAAAATTCTTTGAGGGGACAGTTTACCCGAAAATTTTAATTTAATTTTTCATCACTTACTAACCCACAAGTTGTTCTGACCCTGTATACATTTTGTTGTTCAGCTGACTTTTTTTCTTGTTCGGCTGACATTTTGTTGTTCAGCAACGTTTGTAATCAAACAGTTCTGGGTCACCATTGACTTCCACATTAGGAAAAAGCTGTAATGGTAGCCAAAAGTGCTCCAAAACTATTTTTCCCTCATTCTTCAAAATATCTTCTTTTGAAAGAAATTAACACAGGATGCGAACTTGAGGGTACGTGATGAAAGAATTTCATTTCTTGGTGAACTGTGCCTTTAAGGGAAAGTTTTGCTTTAACAAATGAACATGCCATCTTCAGAAGTTATCCATCCACCCACCCACCTTTCCTTCTCTCTAAACCAGAACAACCAATATATGGAACACAGCTCTAGGACTTCTATTCACATTTCAAGTCACCAAACAGTCACATTTTAGTCAGAACAGAGCTCTTGCACACCTACAGACTCATAAGGTCTATATTCTATTCAACCATTTTGCAGCTATGTGGACCATTATTACTTCAAACCTAACAGCATTAGTACAGACCTGTAAATTCAGCTCAAACTTTAACAGTCATTGATACTTTTTCTCGTTTCCATTAAACCTCTAGGCAAAAGACCCACAGCTTCCTATGTCAGGAAACCAGACCATTCACACCTAATAGAGGTCAAAGTCATTTAGGAAACGACCAATCAGAGAGGTGGGAAAGAAAGAGTCATTCAAATGCAACAGCTGGTACTGAACTGGGAAGCTTTTGTGTTTAGGTCAGAATGATAATACTTTTGTTATTTACCATGTACTTGATTTAATTTGTTCATTTAGTTTAATTTAATTTAAAGACATTTGGTCATCGCATTATGTAACCAAACAGAAAATGCTGGTTCCAAGTAATGAGTACAAAATAACAATCTTATCATCATTAAATACAACAAATAAATGTAAGTCTCGTATTCATTTTCTCCCCTGATGCATTGGAAGAAAGATGGTCTTTATCCCTCCATCTTTATCACTGAGAAATGAAGTGTGAACTTCGGTCTTTGGAAGTGTGAAATGATGTCAATGACAGCGCTTTATGATGTATCTGGAAGACAGAAGCGTCTCTTAATGCACCCTGTTTCACAGGGCCATAAACTAGTAAAAGAATAACTCTACCATGACACTGACGGAGAAAGAGAGCGACAGACTGGACAGAGACACACTTGCTTGGCTAAAGGCGAACAGCTTGTGCTCCTTTCTCTCTCAGTTTCCTGCAATAAAGACCATTTACAGCCCGGCAACACCACTGATAGCGAGCCAGGAGCTTTTGCGTACAGTCTAAACAAAGCAAAGAGGGAGCGAGACTATCGGATCTAAAGTCAAGATCATGGCTAGATAAAGATCATTGGGAAACGAATGCTAAACGGGAAGAGAGAAAAAATAAAACCAGCAGACAACAAAACTAAAAAACACAAAACTCAAACCAATCCAAAACAAACTAAAAGATCTGAAATGCAAAGGGGACTAAAATTGGGCACGGATGATCTCAGAAACAGAACAAAGGGTCTCCGCTCGCCAAGGCCCAAGCCAGAACCAAAGAAACGAAGACGCCAGAATAAAGTCCAAGACACAGAACACTTGATTAAAAGCACATTTGTTTCAATACAAAACCTAATTTTTTAATCGTTTAATAAAACCCGGTATTAAGACCCAGGTGTTGACAAAGGACTATAAATAGGTCTTGGATGCAAACCACCTCTTGACAGACTATTCCAGAAAACTTCAAAGTGAACATAACAAGTGATCATTAGATTGCCGATTCTAACGGCTTATAATGTTAGCAAAAAGGAAACTCTGGAACAACTGCACTGCTTGTTTAGCCGGAAATGTCAGAGTGGTCAACTTCGGTAGTTCATTCATCATATAGGCCTACAGTATAAATTATGTCTGAAATGTAATTTTGCAAGACTTTTGGACAATCAACAGGGTCAAAACTGTGCATGTGCCAGCAGAGTTCAGAAACAAGGTTATGGGATTCAAGCCTATATGACTCAACTAGAACATTCGCTTCTATACAAAGACATTTGTTGTGACTTTACATGACATCTCGTGCCATCATATTCATATTTAATCTATTTATTTATTAATATTTATAACATAAAATGAAATATTATATATATTAAATACGTAATTATTTATAAAATATATATATAATAAAAAGGTGGTATAAAACACACACAGAGTCTCTGTATATACAGTAATATAAATTATATAAATGTATATAATGTAATATAAACCAGTTTTAAAGGGATAGTTCATCAACGTTCTGTCATCATTTACTCACCATTCTGTTATTTCTTACCTGTATGAATTACTTCGTTCCGAAGAACATAGAAAAAGATATTTGGAAGAAATTTTTCAGTTCTGGGACATCATTGACTACCATAGAAGAAGAATTAAATTGTCGTCAAAGATGCACGAGAACTCTTTGTTTACCTAAATTCTTCAAGATATCTCATTATGTGTTCAACATAACAAAATACTAACATTATTTTTCCTGCTATGGTCATTGGTGAGCAAGAAGTGGATGGTTACAAGCATTCTTCCAAATATCTTTCTCTGTGTTCATTGGAAAAAATAAATGTATACAGATTTGAAACAACCCATGTCTTGATGACAGATTTTTCATTTTTGGATGAACTATCCCTTTAACCTATACATACCCACATGTTGCCATAAAACCACTGGGTACACTGGTAAGTATGTACAGACGTGATGGGGTAAATCTACAGTAATGGCAAGAATGTTGAGTCGTGATTTTGGTGTGGAGACCAATTGCTGGGGGTGCTCTATAAGGCCCGTTTCTCTCCAATTCTCTCACCCCTCCCCTTTCCTTCATTCTTTTTTTATGTCTTTTCCAGATCTCCAAACTCTTACCAGATGTACAGAATTCACAGATGAGTCATCCATCACTTGGTAGACAATTGAACAAAGGAGGGGAGAGGAGGACGTTCTCGAATGTGTCTCAACAGAAACACAATCTGGAATATTTGTTTGATCCAGTTGGTATTTCAATTCTATAGTGTGGCTGCCTGTCCTCTAAGATAACATTTATCTAAGAGCATAAATTACAAATGCAACAGCGTTTTAAAAGCAATTAGCTTTGTCAGCTCCCTAGTAAAACAATGTAACAGAAGTTTTGCGTTTTAATCAAATTGCTGATCTTGGCCACCATTGACTACCATAATAGGAAACATTTCTTTATAAATTTCTTTGTTCTGTTAAACACAAAAGAATATATTTTGAAGAATGTAGGAAAGCAAACCGTTCTGGGGCACTTTTGACTGCACTTGTAATTTTTCCTACTACGGTAGTCAATGGTGGCAAAGAACTGGATGGTTACAAGCATTCTTCCAAATATCTTTCTCTTTGCTCATCAGAACGAAATTTGAAAACAACTCGAGGGCGAGTTAATGATGACAGAATTGTATTTTTGGGTGAACTGTCCATATAACAGATGCACCCATTCATATTTTTTGTCAGTTTCTCTTCCCCATGGCATCGCAAACCGGTATGACCTTAAAAGAAAAAGATCAAGTGGGTTAAAAGCACATGAGGGCTTGTAGATTACGACAGTTTCTAAGATGATATCTTTAATAAACAAAGGCTGATAAAAAGACTTCATGTCAGACAGATGACAAAACGTTGAATAAAAAGTCTACTTTACAAAAAGTGACCTTGAATGCAGCGCCGAGGGAAGGTGCTGTTAACCTCTGTGCCATGCAGGCCAAGCCAAACACGGCAGGCACTCCTTCATCTCACAACTCGATAACGCAAGCAAACTCTGCTAAAGACTACGACACAAACCTGAAGCAAAGCAGTGCAGTTATATGTTATGTGTTTTCTGAAAAACTCGATCGTGACTTGTTTTATTGCAGTTTAATGCAAACTTGGTCAAAAACAAAAGGATTTAGCGAAACATCCATTAAAACCAGTTTGGCTGATGCTGACATACTAGAGACTGTTCTCACAAACTAAAAGAATAAACAATGGAAAGCTGTGGACCGTGACATTGAATCAACTCTTTTCGGCAGGCTACAGATGTACCACACCCTTAACATTCAGGTTTATTCAGTAACTCCACAACAGGTGACAATGCCCATATAAAAAACCACAGACACGCGCATAAACAAAAACACAACAGAGCACACTTCACGGTCGTGAGAAATTTCTTGAGGGCTGTTTACCAACCCTGAAGCGGGGATCCAAACCACACTCGCACATGTGGCAAGCCAGTTCGCACATACAAACCAACCACTACCCCCTCAGCTTTAAAACAATCGAGAGGGCCACCAAAGGGTCAGGAGCCTGTAGTGAGAAACAGGGCTCGTATGCTTCATTTTTGCAGGAAAAAAATGTTTCCATCATATGGGTCTTTAAGTGTGCTGTCAAAAGTACACTTCACAGTATGCTATATAAATAGACAAAATCAAACAACCATTTAAACTGACATGTACATAATTCATCCAGACTGGTAAGGAGTGACTGCAGCTCAATGTAAAGAGCCAAGTGTATGATTATGTGCCTCTGATAAATGTTCATAATCAAAACTGTTTTTTTTATTTATTCATACACCTTGGATCAAGTGCAGGACATATTCAAAAGCAATAACTTCTATTTAATTAAACAGGAATTCAACACGACTTATTTCATTTTAAAAAGTCATAGGTGGAGAATTCATACAATTCCATCATGACACGGTAAAGTTAAACTGATTATTCATAAATCCATGGATAAATTTAAGCGTCTCCCCCTTTCTCAGGTTAACCAGATACGTTCTCTCCTTGAGTAACGCTATAAACCACAATCTCCAACCCACTCTGCATCATAATGGAGTCTCAAGGCGCATATCCACACTTAAATACACAACTGGACATGTGATGGCTGGCGATGCCAACGCCTTGCCACCTCCTACCGTCGCCATCAAGGTCTCTTCACGCCACAGGGGAGCCATTAAAAAATGGAAAGAAAATTGGCAGTGCAGGGAAACTATTTGAACAACTGGAAGGTATTACAGCTTGATTTTATACTCCGGTCATGTCCACAGGGTTTTTCCAACTAGTGTTTTTTTCTCAACTTGATTGATAGATTACAGATGGGCATACCTCTGTCCTGTAACCTCAGAATTCAGCTTCTGTTGGATGTGTCAGAACAAAAGTAAAGTACAAAATAGAGTAACATGAATAGTGACAATAGGGATAGTTGTAAGGTTTATAGAGGATAAAAAAGGGGGGATTTTAACCCACAAATGTGAGAGTCCATTGTTGCCTAAACATAACATGTCCGTTGTTTGGTAATGACATCAAAAGAACTGTTCAACCAAATGTCACTCTTTCTGCTACATGCTACTAAAACTATGAACCATTCTTTTTATCAGTTGAAACCATCAAAACATTTTGTTTTTTTGTCCCTTCAACCACCTGTCACTATGGGTGCACGATAAATTATCGGCCGACAAATGGTCATTTTAATGCCGATAAATAATTTCCTCTTCAGCTGCATGCTGCTCGCAGTAAGAATACAGTACAGTACTGTCTTTCTGTTGTGATCGTTCATTTATTGCTATAAGCAAAGCATTGTTGATTTAGGTACAGTATGTAGATAAAGTATTTATAAATGTGTAAATTATAGAAACTAAAGTATAACTGTTTTCTGAATCCTGTCTGTTTTGAGACCTGGTAGACATGTGAATAATAAAAAGAAGAACTGTCTGGGTTCTTCTGGACGAACATCTACAATTTGTTTATAAAATAAAAAATATACCAGAAAAGTTTGAAGGTTAAAGAATGGTTAACTAGTGTTATGGTTATGAGTTACAGGGGGGGAGAAGATAACTAATGGTTACCTTGTTTTCTGGAGTCAATGTTTTCAAATAAAAGCAGTCGTCCACTTTTTACCTTTTGGTTCAGTCTTAGGGAATTTAATATTAACTATTAGAAACTGTATATCAGCTATATATCGGTTATCTGCTTCCGATGTTAAAGAATCAACGATTTTCGGCCAACAATGTACATATCGGTGCATCCCTACCCGTCACATTTCATAAGTAAATATTCCCTAAACAACTTTGAAAATATCCAAATTGTCTCTGCTTCACAAAACACAGCTTTCAAAAATGTTCCCGTAAAATCTAAAAGGGCTTTATGCATGTTACGAACATACAGGGCCAAACTAAAGCACTCAGGCAGACCAGGTCATATTACTCAGCAGTAGGTTAGACAGTCCTTGAGGCAGAACATCAACAAAGCTAGCTACCTGCACAATCACTCCCGTCTAAAGCCCGATATCATGTGTAATGAATGTTTCACAGCCCTGTCGAACAAAGGACGATTATTTACCAGTAAAACATGATGGAAACAACCCTATGTCTTTAAAAGTTAGCCATGGTTTAATTTGCATTGTACCTTACAGTGAAGTAAGGCCCAACAAATTCACTTTGACTAATATTTGCCAAACTGCAAAACAGATAACTCATAGCTTCCGTTTTAAAACTTGTTTATGCCAACTATCTTTAAACAAAGCTTTGACCAGAAAACGAGATAGCTGCCGTGCTGTGAGAGCTACAGACAAGACAGGTATCTTCAGCAGTGATGAAACAAACAATAAAGGTGTTAAAGATAATACTGCGCAGTAAAATCGTTCCCTTTGAAAATGATACGATTGTGATCTCCGAAGCTAAAGATCATACAAGCAGATTACACCATAGTTTTGCCTGGGCTGTAAAGATGCATTATACAAATCTAACAAGGTTGAGGAGAAACTTTAAAACTCTAAAGAAAAACGTTAAAGCAGATAACGAAACATTTTAACAAACAATACTTGTGTTAAAAAAATTATGTTTGAGATGCATCTAAGAGTTTACGCACTGTAAGACAACAGTGAAATAACCACTGCCACTGTTCTCTTTTAAAGGATCTCAGTGGATCTGTGGGCCACGATTAATACAAATACACATTTAATATCCATAATATTTGATCCTTTTTAAGACAAATGCAGTACTACTAACAATGTACTGTGTTCGTTACTACTAATATAAATGTATACAAAAAAGTATTGAGTTATTGTATTGTGTTAGTTAGTTAATAGCTACTACAAAACAATCCTGTTAAAATCTATGACTCTTTAAATAGCATTTAAAGAGATTAAAACCTGAAAAAGCCAAAACCAATTTCAACCGATATCGGATATTGAAAGATCAAAGATTATAAATGTTACTCTTCTTGGTGCCCCAGAAATGTAAAGCCTAATAGATCGTAATTTAAAAGGTAAAACTGAGAATCTCCACAACAGTTTATACATGACTGTCGATTCATTATGTTGACTCATATCATATCAGCAGGCCCCCCAAAACTGTCAGAGTTTCCACATTTCTGTAACTGACTAACATGCCACAACAAGCAGGTCAGTCTTACCTATGGATATTTTTCAATGCTTAGACACTTTTATGTAATAAGAAAAAAATGATATGCTTGTTGCAATTGCTGTCAGTATTAAAAGTTAAGTGAGAGAATGAAAGACATAACCAGACATGAAACTGGACACTTGTCATCTGTCATTCTGTGACACATTTTCTTTCCAGGACGACTTAAATTAGAGGTGTTAAAAGAACTAAAGAGGGTGTTATTAGTAGTTTACCGATTATTGGGTTAATTTCCGTGAGATACTTGGTTCGGGATATTTAATTTACTTACAAATGCACTGTCCCCCTAGGCAAGTCTTGTGGGACATCTGTCATGTCCAGGTTACTGCAGTCGGTTGTGTCTAGCGTACACGTACAGTTTTGAGGACACGGTGCGTCCGAGCTCAAGCCATAATTGATTAACAGTTCCAGCGTTAAAACCCAATAAAACACATAGTATGAAAGTGATCCCATCCGTCCCAGCCACGCCGCCATTTTGTATCCAGCCGTCTCAGCGCTTAACGACCGGTTTCTCTCAACCGCAAACGGACAGATTGAGGTTGTCGAGTTCCTTAGAGTTGAAGAAAGTCGCGTTCATTAAGTTGTTTGTTTACACGACGGTAATATCACATCATATTGCGTTGGTTTTGGCCAATGCATGAGTCCTGGACTTGAAAACAGTTCACAGTTAAATGTTATCTCCGCCGCTGCCACACGCAAGTAAATCAAAGGTGAATCACGACAAGGCAACACAAGAAAGTTGTCCAGACGCCAAAACTAAATGCAAGTTGCGAGCAGTTCGCCTTAAAAGGTTGAAAAAAGGGTCTGGATGGGGGGTACGCGCTTTGTTTTGGCAAGAGAGATCCACTGGCTCAGACGTAAGTTAGTTGGAGTAACTTTAATCGTCAGCGCTGTTTCTGAAGTTCTTGCAGTGTGTTGCTCCCGGGTGTTTCGTGGTTATAAAAGGCAAAACCATACGATATCGTGTCCATTAACTCCATAAGTAGGCGCTGGAAGAAAGTCTGGTATCATCGGCGCTCAAAACAAACTTTTCCTCTTGATAAAATCCCACAAACTTGCGTCTTCACAGATTTGATGCCAAGTTCCAGAACTGCCGGTCGGTTCTTTTGGATCACGAAGGTAAATGGTGATAAACCGCGTTGTAACGCAACACGTACGCGAAACACTTCCAGTAGATCCGTCCGAGTGTTGTGAACTTTGCGGCTCTCGTGTTATTTAAGTGTGGAGGAGCTTTTTATCTCGATCTCGTTCCACGGTCCGAAGACTCACGCGATCCGATAATTCACAGATTCGCTTCGCACTTCTGATCGACTCCAGCGCTTGTTTTTAACCCGACCAGAGTTTACTTTCTTTTATGCGAGCGCTCCTGCTCCCCACGTTGGATACATGTGAAGTGATAAAGATTCTGCCGTACTGCTTTTCGATTGGTTCACTGGAAATGATGGACGGCCGAACTCAGGATTTGACTGGCTGCTTTGGAGCACACAGGCGCCAGGATTTTGGACGTGCCAGGAGCCAGCTGTCAGTCAATGCGCATTAGCTCCGCCCATCTTTCCCACCCTGAGCGCGAAACGACCCCGCCTCCTTTTGCTCTCAACGCGTCTTAAAGGGAAAATGAGCGAAGTTTTGCATTTGATCATTAAAACTGAAAAGTATATCACAGATGGAGGAAGAAGTCTTTCTCCGAGCAACTTTTTCCCTAAACAATATCAAAATAGGCATTATTTACATACATTAAAATACAGTATATGTGACCCTGGATCACAAATCCAGTCTTTAAGTAGCAAGGGAACATTTTTACTAAAAGACAAAAATACATTGTATGGGTCAAAATTACTGATTTTATTTTTATGCCAAAAAGCATTAGGATATTAATTAAAGATCATGTTCCATGAAGATATTTTGTAAATTTCCTATCTTAAATATATAAAAACTTTATTTTTGTGAGTGGATGGCCTGCCACATCACTTCTGATTAACAACTTCAAAGGCAATTTTCTCAATATTTAGTTTTTTTGCTCCCTCAGATTCCAGAGTTTTAAACTATTGTATCTCCATCAGATATTCATACCCATACATCAATGGAAAGCTTATTTATTCAGCTTTCATATAATGTACAAATCTCAATTTCGAAAAATGTACCCATATAACTGGTTTTGTTGTCCAGGATCACATATTATATTTAACCTTTATTTTGACGTTTCCTGAAGCAGTGTAATTAAAATTATTACATACATTTTTGAACATGATGTTTTTTTTCCTTAATTCTACAGAGAATCTGTAAACAAATGTTTCCTCATTCGCAGAGACAACAATAGCATATAGATTTATTTTGTGTAGTTAAAAACGCGTTAAACTGCTGAAAAATATTCATACAAAATAAAGTGTCCTCTTTAACCTAAATGGCATTTGGTTCAGATAGATAGGACTTCTATTCTGAGAGAAGAGTCAACATGCTTCCCTTATGATTTATCTGTCAGTCTGCTGACTGTAAATCATTTGCTTTACAAATAACTTGAAAGTGACAGCCAGAGAGACAAAGAGACCATAAAGAGCAATAAAGAGACATAGGTTTGTGCTTAGAGGGATAGTATCAACAGCACAAGTATACTTTAAAACCGTCAATAATGCTATATTTACATGCAGCAGCACATGCTTAAGACCTGTTCACACAAAGAATGATAACTCTAAAGTAGTAAATCTAACTATAGCTCGGGTAAATATATTATATTACATCTCCGCACCAACACAGAATAACAGTATTTAATTCTTAGCTCATGTAGTTTCACATTTTAAACGTGGGAGTCTTTTAATTCTCTTGGATTTTGGCTCTTAATGTTTTGTGGTTTTTCAGCTAAAAATAACCTTAAAAGCGATTCTAACAATTATTGTTATAATTGTGGTGTCTTTAAGAAATAGTTTACCTTCAAAATGAAAAATCTGTCATCATTTACTCACCCTTTTGTCATTTTAAAACTGTGTGATTTTCTTACTCCTGCAAAACTAAAAAGGAGATATTTTGAAAAAATGTTGACACAAGAAAAGCGTTGGTCTCCATTGACTTCTATTGTATGGACACGAAATCAATGCATGTCAATGGGGACTAACGGTTTTCTGTTACCAAGGTTTTTAAAAATATCTTCTATTGTGTTCTTTATGTCATGCAGGTTTCCAATGACAAGAGGGCGTGTATGACAGATTTTTACACTGAATTGACTATCCCTTCAAATTTAGAAGGATCTATAAAGTTGTTTATCTTTTTCGTTTTTGGTGTGAACAGTCTATTAGAGTCTATATGAACGGCGCAATTTTTTTGTCCGAATTGATTTTATGATGTCTTTTCAGTCTCTGCATGTGATACCTTTGATGCTTAAATTGAAATAAATAACCAAAACAAACTAAACCTTTTATAACCCACATAACATTTAATATAGCATGATACCTGAACATTCCAGCAAACACTCACTTTGGGATTGTTTTCGATCTGTTGAGTTCATTGAACATTATGTGCCTGCAAACTAATGTGAGTATCTTCCTTTTTGCTATTCTCTTTCTCACTTTTTCTCGTTCTAGTGTTCCACAGCTGGAAAAAAGATAAAAGACACCCATGCATGGTCTTGCACAGATGGTGCAACACATAAAGACATTCGATTTGGTATACTTTTCGGAAATAGAAGGAAATCAATTGGGCCTGAATTATCAAACACCAAATGATTCAAGGATGGGAAGATGGTGTTCCATCTGTGTGCGTTTTGTTAAGTGCGTTATCATCTTTGCTTTGCTGCACTGTGTCGATTTTTCATGCTAGCCGTGCAGGAATCTTCAAAGATAACGATCCCATCTGCTCAAGCTATTCGTCAACAATAAAACAGAGAGGCGTGAAACGAAGCCAGCACGTTGCGCTTTCCCTGGATGGTTAACGGGTGTGCACCAGCGAGGAAATGCCTGGGTTAATAGGAAGCAGAGATACTTGCACATCACGTCGAATCCAAGAATACTGACTTAAAAACAAGAATCCATGCAACCCAAAGAAAAATCACAAAGACCTGAATTTCATATGGAGTTTCTAATGATGATTTGGTAATGATGTAAGATTATTTAAAATGTTGAAATGGTTATCAGGACTAAGCCATTAATATAAGCATATGACTGATGACCAATCTTGAAATATATAATTTGCTGGAGGGGAACCACATTAGAATTCAACTGTAATAGATACAATAAGCTTCTTAATCTTAATTAATTTATACAGAACACAAACTGTTAGTATAGATTATACATTTCTTAAATCAATTGTACACTGAACAGAAAGTACTGTTTTGTCCCTGTTGCTGTGTTTGCAACTTGCATCAAGTCCAACATCTTTCTTCAACAACGGGTAAGCAAGTCAGTCTGTTATTTTGTGTTTCTTCAAAAATGCCTACAGCATTTTGCAAAAGACGTATTGATAAATACATTTATTGAAGGATTTTCATTGAAAACTCTGTGGTGAGATTTTGGATGATGATACACTTCACAGTTCTAATAAGTTGATATGGGCAATATTTACAATAACTGCAATTTTTCAGCATTACTGGTTAAGAAAAGTGTTGTCTTAGCTCTGTCTTTAAAGGGATAGTTCACCTCTAAAAAATTATGTCATCATTTACAGACCCTCGAGTTGTTTAAATCTGAATACATTTCTTTGGTCTGATGAACACAAAGATATTTGGAAGAATACTTGCAATACTTGCAAATTGACTACCATAGTTGGAAAAATTACAATTGTAGTCAAAAGTGCCCCAGACCTGTTTGCTTTCCTACATTCTTAACAATATCTTCTTTTATGTTCAACAGAGCAAAGAAATGTATACAGTTTTGGAACAACTTGACGGTGAATAAAGGAAGACAGAATTTTCATTTTAGGGTGAACTGTTCCTTTAACTCTGACCTAAGCGTTGCACAATTTTGCAGGTGTCCAAACAAGAAGGCTTTGTTTTTATATTGTGTGTGTACACTAACATTTGCATTTATCATTATTGTTTGTTTAAAAAAATGAGTGAATCTCGTTCGCTTCTGCCAAGTTCTTTTCATTTCCCACAGATTGGCACGTATACCGGCCAAAAGCGAGTGTGTTGAAAGACGTCTCCTCTACGACCTGTTCTTGAGCGCTACGTGTTGCCCATCGCTTGATGTCATCCTCGTCGAAGGCATGCATTGTTGCAGCAGGCTTGTGTCAACAGCTTGCTTGTATTTGTTCCTGGTAAGAGTTTACATAGGCAACATCTACCTGTAGTTCATATGTCCTCAATCAGCACACAAATTCAGGTGTGATGTATTGATACTGTCTCCAAAATGCTGGCAGGGTGGAGAACACAAGACTTGCACAAATGCTGCGAATCTTTTGTTTATTTGGATAGGAGTGTTTTATAAGAGACGACTATAGAATACGTGATAAAAGAAGTGATGGTCTGGAACAGGTTTTTGTGTGTGAAAGGTGACTTCTGCATGGTCGAGCTTATCAGGTGACGCATCTTTTGTTTAGCAGAATTCTTTTCTTTTGTCTTTTTTGTGTTACACATGTACCCATGTCACTTTCTTTTTAAATACGGGCTGGGTTCAGCATATGTACGTTAAGAACTCAGCGTGTTAAAAGATTTTCTACAAAACTCATTTTTTGCAAATAATAAAGAAACTTTATTTACCAATCTATCAATATGATATTAATGACAAAGTAATAAAAGGAAATCAAAGTGGTGATTGATGGCTTCACACATCAGATAGAACTTTCTGTTTAAGTTTTGCTGCTGTCAAAGTTCTGGATATTAATGTTGGCCGGGAATAAAATCATATGGGAAAATGGATTGTTGAGCAATCTTAACATGAGACATCTGGGTTGAGGACAATGTCTTTTTAAACTTTACACAATGTTTATGGTGTTATCAAAGTATTAAATCTACAGAAACTCTTTTCATAAATTACTTCTTCGGTGGAGACCATTGAATATGTAGACCAGGGAAATTCAATTTATTTAAAGTTACACAATCCTTTCCCCCATCCACCACAAGCACATGCTGAGGGCACAGATCTATGGGTAATTTTTCTACATAATTACTTTATCTTAAGTGGTTGGTGAGCTGTGGTGAAGTGATCATTACAGCTTTTCAGTTGGGTGGGGTTGATTGTAGGGGTATAGAGAACGGGTACAATCTGATTTACCCAAGACGCTCTAGAGATTAAACTGAGACTGGACCTCTGGGTATAGATATGGAGGCAAATTCAGGCCAGACTGAAAGGGTGTCATGTGAAGCTGAAGGGTGTCATTTCCACACCACTAGTCTCACCACATAATTGCAAATGAATGATTGTTGTAGCTTGTTCACTGTCACCCGTTCCGTATACGGGACATCTAAGTTTGCGTCAATATTGTTTATGTAATGTCTAATCGAATCATTAAAACTATATATCAATTGGAAAGGTCTAAGACTCTAGAATACAGATTTCTTTGGTGTTTTTTTAAATAATTTATGTAGGGAGAGTAATTGATTCTTTTTTATAAAGATTGTGCTCAGATTAGTTGTTATCCTTTTGCGACACAAATTTTTTTAATGTATTTTTTATTCAAAGAAAAACTAACTTTTTTTATAACGAACAACATACCTTTAATTTTTTTTGTGTGTGTGAATTTTTTTAGCTGCTACTTTTCTCTTTTCAAACGAGACCAACCCTAAGTCTGTATTCCAAAGAATTCATGAGTTACTGCCGTTTTAATTGCAACATGCGTTTTCATGTGTAGGCTCAAAAAGGGCTCCGACAGTTAACAGGAGAAACGTTTCTTGATCACTTTCCATCATTCGGGACTGTTTGTCCCAGACGTAAACTATTGGTTGAGGCAATGTTGCCCTCAACCAATGCCCTGAAAGGCAGGGCATTGGTTGAATCCCAAACAAAACAAAATATTTGCAGACTATAGTGAAAAATATAATCCAAATATTAAATAATACATTGCAACATTGGAATTAACTGCTTATATTTTTCAATATATGAAAGGCGTCAATTCCTTACGTATTATTCAATATATTGTGATTTTGTAGTTAGTGCTGTCAAATCGATTAATCACGATTAATCGATTAGAAAATAAATGTTTGTGTTTATATCATAAACAGCATGTAACAAATGTGTATCTGTAACAAACATTTGCATCATTTTGTATATTCATTTTGATTTAAATTTATAAATTCTTAAATTTATAAGTTAAGTATTTTAACAATGATTCAATAAACATTCCAATAAAGGTTGTATATAATCAAATAAACTTTATTAACTACTTTAATGTTGTAAGTGCAATGGTGCATGAACTAAACAGTATAGTCACAATAGTAAAAAAACCCAAAAGAAATCCAACTCAATTCAAATGATCAAGAACACTGTGTTTCTTAGTTTCTACCTCTACCTTTATTAAACACAATAAAAGAAGGAAGGTGAAAGAAAGAAGGAAGAAAAAAGCAGAGAGCACAGGCCAAAGCCCATTAGAGCTCTGAAGATCACGCATGCTCAGCAATCCCAAACCCTACGTTTAGCCATCTGCAGCTGTGAAACCTTTCTCTTGCGTCTTCTCTCCCTCGCTCCCTTTCTTTCCTAGACCTGAATAGAGTGGTGCTGAATAGACCGGGCCAGGTCAACTGAATAGTCCTACCGGAGGGAGGGGTTGGAGCGGAGCCCAAGTGAACTGGAACCCCTACAGACTCCTCTGCTCCTGGCCAGGGCTATGATACGGAGGAGGGGGGAGCTGCGTTTAATCGCTCATAATAGAAATTAGCATGGTGTAATGAACCCGTTTCAAAAGTCCATTATTTGCTCAGTTCAAAGAGAGGGGTGACTTTGTAGTTGGAATCCGCAAGCCCACGCCTCATATCAAAAGAAAAGGATTTGTCAAAACTTTGTCAGCACAAACAAATTTCCTCGTTCTTTTGCACAGGAGAGGATGTTTGCATAAATCTTGTTTAGCTTTAGGAAAGAAATGTAGTTTTTCTTTATTTCTTTTAGGAAAAACCAAGTCCACCTGATTGTGATGACTGAAGAGAACATCGGTAAGGAAAGAGCGCAGCCCTGGCATGTAAGTTCAGCATGATTCTACATATTTATTTAGCAATCAATCAAGTCGCACAAAGCATATTTTAAGATATGAACACTCTGTTTTTGTCTCTCATCCAAGCAGAACTGTCAAGACGCCGCATGTGTGCGAAGAAATGTATGTTGTTGTACATGCTTTTTTAACCTTTTCCTGCTCTTTAAGGGATAGTTCATCCAAAAATGACAATCTCTCTCTTCATTTACTTGCTCTCATGTCGTTCCGCATCTATATGACTTTTTCTTCAATGAAACACAAAAGGAAAACTATTTTTTATACAATGAAAGTATATGGGGACCAGGGATTGTCACACTCACCAATTACTTTCTTTGTACTGTAATTTCATTTTAAAGCTTAGACCGGAGAATAAATTACACATTTTAAGTTTAAAAGATAAAGATAAATAAATCCGGACAAAATTAGCATTCTGTTTCTTTAAATCTATTTGAAAAGATTCCCTCTACTTTCTCAGGTCTCCCTCCTATTGTTTGACTCCTTTATAATAACCCACCTCCAAGACAAGGAATTACACCGCACTGATGTCAGACCTGTTACCCCGATGACACCCCAGCTTTGGTAAAAAAACTCTCAATAGTAGTGATTTTGCCATTGATTGCTGCAGCTGCACAGCTCATGCTTGTACCCTAAGGCCTCTGTTATAGATAATGGGATAATTGTTGCCACCTTCTGAACATTAGTGACCCACAGCGGTGTGGGGTACTGGAGGGATTGATAAAATATTTGCTGAAATTGGTGCACAGGGAAATTGTGTAGCTATGTTTTTAAGGAGAAGCATGAAACATCCCAAAAACATAATTAAAATACACGAAAATTCATGACTGCTTTTGTGTCCCATGTGTATCAGAACTTTCAATTTCAATATAAATGTACTCAATTTCAGTTTAGGACACAATCTTATTTTTTAAATAATAATAATCAAGTTTTAACAAAATATCAAAAAAATTGCTTTAAAATACACCATGTAAAAAATAGACGCTTTTGGGAATTTTGTGTTTTACAAATTCATACACTTGATGATACTGGGGAAATCGCATGAAAACGTAAGAAAAAAAGAGTTTTTACCAAAGGTGTTCACCATACTGATATGTCAAATGCCAATGGTTGGTTAAAAATCCATGTGAAATTTTAAAGGACCATTGTGTAATTTTAACGGCATCTAGCAGTGAGGTTGCAAACTGTAACCGACGCTTAATCTACCCCTCTCCCTCCTTTTCGAAGCTTGAGAAGGTTGAGAGAGGATTAAGATGTCGACACGTTTTTGCTTCTTTCCGGAATGAGATATGCGCTCTGTAGAGCAGTTTGTCCGTTTAGGTCTAGAAATAACCAGGCAAATTCCATGTAAGGGGACCCCTGGTGTAGATAGAAATAGTTCATTCTGGTACTAAAAACATGACACTTCATTATGTAAGGTATACACCTCTGAAGACTACAACCCAGTCTCCCGGCAGTTTGTGACATAGACACGAAATTTTGATTCTACTTGATTCATTTTAATTTTGCTAAAGAGGTGAGTTTCACAAGGTGGCAAAACACAATAAATGGCTCCATTAAATCCGCCCCTAAACCTAACGTCATAGCGGAAAAGCCAAATCATAACAAAAAATGAGATGATAGGAAATTTGAATTCTAATGAATGCACCTTGTAAAATACGTAGGCCACGAATTCCCATCAGATTACGTTGATAAATATTTATTTATACAAAGGAAAGATACCGTGTATTGAAATACATTAGATTGAAAGTCTTTCTGGGTGACACGAATAAAATTGTGCTGACTGACAGGAATAAAGGGGAAAATTCGTGCCACTAAACACGAATTAATAGATTACAGTTTGTGACTATGTCATGAATTCCCTTGAGACAGTTGGAATATTATAATGCATGTCAATAGATCCTCTCAAAATTACACAATGGTCCTTTCAAGCATAGTTTTCTATAGCAGAGTTGTCACATATATTGCTCCATATTCCTCATAAAAGGGCACATTAAAATAGAGATGAAATAACAATTTTATGTTATATGAACAGACTTTCCCTTCTCCATTTTTATGGTATTATTGCTTCAGGTTGGCACATTTTAATTTACAGAACTCCTACAACGTATGTTGTCTCTTAAAAACGTGTGTTATTTTTTGGTCACATTCATATCGCATGTACTTTTCTCTTTTAAAATAGAAAACTTGTGTACAGACAAATCTTTTTCTGATGTCTAGACTCTATCGTCAGGGGTTTGGTAAAATATAAAAACAGATGGTTCAATTTTGTTATATAATATATAATATGCATTGGTAATTAATACATTCTCTGAGAATATATCAAGTTTTGACTGTAAATGTCAAATCCATTTCACTGAAATTGCCCTACTCTAGATAGATTAGAGAAAAATCTATAAACTTTCTTTCCAAAGTGACTTTCGAAACCGAAAATGTCAAGAAATGACTCTGTATTTTAAATCAAGGGAAGAGACACGGAGTATGAGAATACAATCACAGCTAATTAGTATATAACATTGTCAAAAATGACAAAGAAGCCAGCAAATAATCAATTTCTAAGAACTAGATGAATAGCTTTAGTTTTTCTTCATCCAGCCGTGCTCAGGTATGCATCTCAATTTGAGCTCAAACACAAGGGGTTCCAACTCGCCGAGTAAATAAGGACAGAGGCCCATACAGCAAGGCCCTATTCAGTCCTCTGACACGGCTTCAGTTCTCTAGTCTTCTCGAGCATCCAGCTGTGAGCACTTGAGCCAGCCAGGGCCTCACACTGAATGCTCAATACAAGGAACTGCCGGAGGACTTCACAGAAACCTTCATTCCTTTGGCTGACAATCACTCCAAAAGAGCCATTATCTCCCACCCCCCAATTAGGCCTAAACCATTCAACCCGGAATCCATGTGAATAAACCAAAACAGGAATAATTATTTTGGCTGAGAAAAGTTCTAATTTATATTGATATTCCAAAACTTACTTTTCAAAACAATAGAGGTTATTTGAAGCAGCGTGCTTTACAAAAACAAAGCGCTGCTTGATTTAATTTGTTTTTCTACAGTACAAAGTGTAAGAAGTTTTTCGCCCTAGGCCTTATCACTCACCAGCGGAGTCACCGTTGGGTTCTCACATTTTTTAATTTAGTGTTACATGAGCCGGTGTGTCTGCATATAAACAACACACTGCCAAAGCGTGCATTAAGTGGACGCGTCCGGTTTGCTGGAGCCGATGAAGGCTTCTGTGGAGCAGACCATGATAAAACTACCTCCACGAAACCACAAAGCAAATTGTCTTCGTTTACTTAGAGGAAAACTGAGCCATGTGCGTTCGTTCATGACAGAGAGGGAAACAGACTAACTTAAAGAGCCATATCGAAGGTTGAAGAGAGGGAACACAAAGAAGAAAATAGAGAATGTCGGCTAAATATTGTGCTGTCCAGTGAGGCTAAAGCCTGTCATGACCTTATGTTATTGGTAAACTAATGATTCTGTTTGTCTCAACATATTTATCATTATACATTATTTAAGTTATGTACATGCACATGTATGACAGGTTATGCTCTTTATTGAGAACGATACCCACATGATGCATTAACTGATGTCAAAAGCTGTGGATTTACAATGGCATGCTGTCAAGCTAGAAATATGGTGAATAGTGGACCTTGTGCTGACTTCCAAGAGAGCGGAAACATACAGACCAATAACTCAGCCAGGGGGTGTGAAGCACAAGTGTGATGTGTTAGTCGGAGTCTGTCTCGGGTTTTCAGGCTAGGGCGGTGGATTCGTTCAGGGTGTTCAGAGAGGGCTGGGTGTCAGAAGCGTGACAGGCCAGATACACCTCAGTTCTGCTTGTCTAACTCTCAACAGCTGCTTAAGTCAAGACACTTACCTTTATCACTGTCATATTCATCACAGGTTTCGCATTGCAATATCATTCAGCAAAACTGCTTGTTGTTGTCATCAGCATGGCATTTTGTCATTCTCGACATGAACATCACCATGCTGGGAAATTCCGCTCACAGGCTGGTAGCTGCTCATCTTTCTGCTGGCAACTCGACCATGTTAAAGGGACGGTTCACCCAAAAATGACAATTCTGTCATAATTTACTCATCCTCATGTCAATCCAATCCTGTGTGACTTTCTTTCTTCTGTAGAACACAAAAGAAGGTAGTTTGAAGAATGTTGGGAACCAAACATCATTGATCCCCATTGTCTTCCATTATATGGACACAGAACCCCTTGGACATTTCTCAAAATATCTTATGTTATATACGTCAGAGAACACAGAGTCATTTGTAGGTTTTTTAAGATCATTAGAAGGAATAGATGATGACAGAATTTTTACTTTTGGGTGAACCATTCCTTGAAGCTGTCAAGATGAGCTGGTAGCTGGTTTGTAGCTCGATCAGGAGGGTCTACCAGCCCACAAACAAGCTATATTTTAATTATATAGAGTTAAAACGGGACATGAGAATGTATAAAGGTATCAAAAATACAGTCATATGAGATCATATGACTGTTTACTAATCAATCTGATGACAGACCTTATCGTCATCATCCTGTTTATACATCTTTCTCATCAAAGACCATCAGAACGAGTCACTGAAACATGTGCTACCTTCTGTACTATAACCCTCTTTATGTTTCCAGAAAGTCATGGTTCAATTTAATTTTGAAATGTAACATTTTGAGAAGACTTTTTTCGCCCAGAGTTTTTGTAGATAACACCTCAATAAAGTGATCGAAACAAAAACTAAACTCACTGTAAAAATAAGAAATCAGCAATCGGCTGTGCGTTATTTCCATCGACAAAGAGGTGAAAACATGACAACATCTTAATTCTGTGTCAGGCACCGTAGTGCTTAAAGGGAGGTGTGAGGGTTGGAGTTAGCCATTGATTGCAATTCGCAACCTCACCTCTAGAAGCCGCTGGACTTCACTTGACCTTTAACTCCCGGTCGACCTACACAAAAAAAGCAATAAATGTTGAGTACTTTTAATGTAATTGTATACAATTAACATACAGTTAAACTTTAAGAGTAAGTAATGTTTTTAAATATAAAATAAATTGTTTTATAATTTCCACACATAGACTGGAAGTTAACATTGGACTAGGCGAGTGTGTCCGCAGAAACCACCTATAAATCATCTCATTTATTGAAATGATGGTTAAGTTATTATGAAATTATGTTTTCACCTGAATGATCTTGGAACCTTGATTTAACAGTGGACTGTTGATCTTTTCATTGTAAATCACGATAAGAAACCTGAAACGGTTCATGACCAGTCACAGGAGGTAGGCTTTTATGAAACTTCATTTTGAGTGTTTAAGTAGGAAGCTTAATGTATTTTCCATTGATGTGGAGGCGGACAAACAGTCAAAACTAGCATGTGGAATGTCCACTGTGTTGGTTGGTTGGCTTGCTTGCCTGTGTTCTTTGTGCTTTGAGAAGGGACACAGAAGGACATAAACCTGAATTTGAAACTGCTGACTTGTGTCTGCATGCTTATTGTCCAAATCTATTTTAAATGCACTTAAATGGTGGGACAGATACATGTCTAGGGAGTTTTTGGATGTTGCAAGCTCTTCAGCTGTGCGATCAATTTGATCCATAAGTGGTTTTTATATCAGTTCTCTAGTGTGAACAGTGATGGCAAATCCAGCTGTTTCGCATGCCCCCAGCCCCCCTCTATTACTCTTTCTATCTCACACTAATGATTGAGAAGTTTAACATAAAATACAAAGTATAGAATTTTAATACTAATAATAAATACTAAAAAATAGTAGCACATAGGAACTAACATTGAAAAGAGATTTTAGTAAAGGCTTGTAACAGCTGCACGGATGAACACACAAACATTCACACAGATGGGAAGTGAGCCATTATTAAACATTACTGCTCATTTATTTTCAAACTGCAGCATTTAAAGGCAATTATCTATAATGCTCACCGAGGCAAGAAAAGAGCAGACATCTGCAGGCAGAGATGGAAAAACTTACATCCATGTGTCCACATTTACATTGGTTTCATCTAACACACACAAGCTCACCTTTAAAGATCAAATGACCCATCCTATGATAACACTGGGGGGGTGTATTGGCCGTGTCTATGTTTTGGACATTTATGGGTATGTTTTCATTTCAATAAATTATTGTGAGAAAACTGACCTCATGAGGTGCGAAACGATCTTATTTTAATCTAAATTAAAAGCGCATTACAATGTTTAAAGTTATACACCTCTCAGAAAAGTTTCTAAGAAGTTTCCATGATCAGAAAATAGAAATGTTTGGGAATGAGATATCACTGAAGAATTCTTTACTGCAGGTGTGCCGTTCCCCCTTCACTTGTGACAGAAATACAACTTTGACCAAAAACAAACAAACCATTTTTCGCATTCCACTGCACAGGATGGACAAAACCATGAAATGAAGCATCAACAGTTGTTGTGACGTGTGTGTTGAATGATCGTGTTGTATTGCCGGAATTTTTGCTTTGCTTTGCTTTTCACTCCTTTTGTAGTTTTTTCTTGGTTTTGTGCTTTCGGATGAATCCGTCCTTCCTACCTTCACCTGTTAAACTTTGACAACAAAAACTAATCGCCTGTCATTGAGGCTGCAGTTGACCTGTGACTTCAGCTGTCAGTCGCCCCCTGGAGATGTGTGGCCTTTCATGACTCCTGAGTTCAGAAACGCTTTCAACCAATCGAGGCATGTACCCAAAACACACACTCACACGCACCTGTGCGACAGTCTTTAACAAGCACACCCACACACATGTGGTGACATGAATGCACACATTTGCTAACTATTGACTCTTGTAACCTATTTGCATTTTTAGTACCGTTTTTGCTATTTTTACAACATTATTTACCACATTCATCATTAATTGTTAACTTAAAAGTTCTGTCATTTCATAATTTCTGGGGACTTTTTTTTCAATTTGACACACATACAAGCTTTATTAACAAAGACCTTTCAAAGATACACACTGTAAAACTTTGTTAAAGTTTCTTAAATTGTGTTTTATGAAACGAGACTAAATATCTTAGGTCACTTTTCTTGTTATGCAAATGTATCGTAATTTAAGAAGTTTCAAATATTTTCACTAAGAAACAAGACAAAAATGCTTGAGAAGAATGTCATCGTTTGCAGTGTTGCTGTGCTAATGCAGGTCTCTTCTTGCTCATTTTGAATCTCAAAAGTCAAAGTGTTTTAATTTTGATTAGAGTAAAATTTAACTCAAACTGAAAACAGTACCAATAGGAAAGTAATTAATTACACAATAAGTTACTGGCAAACCTACAAACTACAGGAAAGTTTTATAGTGCAGGTTTTCAAAAACAGTAAGTTAAAATAAGTTGATAAAACTAATGTGTTTCAGTTAGCCTAAATACATAAGAACCCTAAAACTCTAATTTGTTTTATATTTAAATTATTTATTTTTATGTTACACTCTCCTTACGTGACTTAAATTTGAATAAAATGATTTTAAAAATGTAATTTCACTTTAAAATTTCTTTTCACTTAACAATTACTAATAATTATATCACTGTCATAAATTATTCTTGTTCACAATTTAATTATTCTTTTTCTCAATGAATTAACTAATGATAACTAATAGAGCAAAGCATTCAGAGTGTACTAAAATAATAGAAATAACAGTATTTTCCACACTGTGCGAAACAAACTGTTTACATTACATTGCAAATAAAATGTTTTGGCCGATGTAAAGTCAATTTTTAACATACTGTGTTTGTGCAAACATTTTTTGAATTATAGCTCCCCTTTATGAAGCCGATCTTGTCCAGACACATATATCAGACATTGGATTTTGAACAAATATGAACAATATCACGAAATGTTTCTGGGTTCAAGTGTTTAAGGAAGTCGGGAGCACATATGGCTCAGATTGATCTCTTTTACTTTTTCTCTGTGACCCAGACCCTACTTCCTTACCTCTACCCAGCGCTCTGTGGAAGTGTAAACACATCCGGACTCAAGGTGCATGGCGCAATCAAACATGTGCTGCACATGCACATGCACACACAGACACGCACGCACGCACGCATGCACGCACGCACGCACGCACGCACACACCATGTGTTCAACCATAACGAAAAATGCCCTTGGTGCTCAATGCCTTGCCGTGAAGTGCTTGTTTGTGTTTAAAAATGTAGATTTGTAGGCTCAAAAACTCTGTCTAAAGCAAATAAACACAGAGGACCCATCAAACGCTCTTAGTATACATTGGTCTCTCCCTGTATCCCCTGGTGCAGACACTAAAATACACATTCAAACTCCCTCTGTTACAGCCAGCGAGTCTATCTAACACACACACTCTTGCTGTAAACAAATCAATTGGAATTCTCTGTTTGGCCTTAGGATCCAAACACAGGCCACTAAGCTTTTTTACTTAGATAAATGCTGATGAAGAAGAGAGGCTGTGCTCTGTTATGTTCCACAGGGCTGTTTAATGACTTAGGATCGATCTTTAGAGAAAATAATACCCTAATAAATTGGTAGAACTTGTCAAAATATTTTTGTATACTTGTTGTGTTAAAGCAGTTTTAAAGGATAGGATAAATTAAAATAAAGTATAACCAGCTCAAATAAAACAATTGCAGCTTTAATTGTAAAGAGTTCATCAATGTGGGTCATTCTCTTTTAAAACAATGATGTGCCCTCATAATCTTCAGTTAAAATTTGAAAATTCACTTCTGTCCTGTGATGATTATCCATCTTAAATGACGCGTGTAAGACGGATTGGGCGGAGCATCGGTTAACTCCTCCCCTTCAACTTTCAGTCTGCTTATGTCAAAATGCAACGGCTGTTTTTATACATTCGATCAAATCGCAGAGAAAGACGAAAGACACGTCCACTTTTTTTCTCATAAAAAATTCACTCGGAAATGTGTCAAAAAACTATCGCAACATCCGGTTCTCGGGGACTTTAAGGCTGCGTCCAAATACCCCCACTTATGGTTTTTGCACTTGAGCAATTGACTATTTTCATGACGTATTTCCTGTTTTTGGCTCTAGTGTTCTAGTGTGCGTGAAAATCCCAAGTGAGCATATAGCATTACGAACCCGATGAGACACACTTAGCAAGTGCAAACATTTAACGTTAATTAATCTGGTGCTTCTAAGTTTGTGATAAAAAGCAGTTTACAAAATGCATAACTCTGAAGTTTTCACCAATAAAATATGTAACACTACGTTTTACTACAAAATTATATGTAATATCTAATAATATAGTCAAGTCAAGCCAGATTTATTTTTACAGCATTTTTTGTTTGTATTGTATCAAAGCAGCTGTACCCAAAAAACTAAACAAAAGAAAAAAACATGTCAAACATAGAATTAAATACTTAAAAAGTATATTATAACATACACTGGAATGCTTTCTGCAAACATCTAGTGAGACCAGAGTAAAAAGTCTTATGATTCATATCCAGAACATGATGCATGATGGGATACGCTTAGCCTTAATACCCTCCGAGGCGGTATTAAAGCTAGTGCCGGTTTAGTCTGCGTTAGGGGACTGCCCTTTGGCATATTTAAGACATTGGACACACTTGCGCTCTTCCTTCCTGTCGCGCACACAGGCTCTCAAGTGGCCAAAACCACAAGTGGGGTTATTTGGAAGCAGCCTTGGTCCCCGTCTACATTTCGCTAGGACTGCCCGCGATAACTTCACTCTTCTTCCTCAAACACTGTAGCTCGTGAGCCTCATTCGCCTTAGACCAATCACAGCAGACTAGACCAATCACATCAGACTAGGCAAGTGGAAAGAATGGGATTAGACAGATGAATCGTGGAACGAATCATTTGAGAGTCAGCCAAGAAGTAAGGTAAGAATAACTACCTATTATAACAAAATAATAGTGTTTTTTACACCTTATATGTACATAGACGTGTTGATGGACACTGCATAAGTAGGATCTGAAAAATCCCTAGTTATGTACTCTTTAACCCTAAAATCACTGGCTTCAAAGCAAAATGTACAAAATGTATGAATGAAATTGTACAAATTCAAATGTAAAAATGTATTTCCTGAAAAGCATCAACTTAATTAAATGGGCATCTTATTTTTTGAGATTGAAAAAAGACTGAAAAAAGTTATGTTACCTGGAGGCAACACAATACCATAGATGGTTAACTACAAATGAAGTTACAAACTAGGATTACCTAAAGTTAACTTATCTGACACGTTTGCTGCCCACACAGAGCACACGCCCTCTGCACCTGTGTGCATGAGTAATGTGCAACTGGAAGCCAGAAAAACATGATGCAGCAAGATAACACAAGCTCATATTGCACATAGCAAGGATTATGTGCACAAATATGCAAAACAGTTTAAAGTTTTTGGACGTTTCCCACTGATCTACAAACACCTTCTCATATTTCCTAATTCTAAATCGCAGGATAGGGCTGCCAGATCCACGCAATAGGACAAATTTAAACCATAGTACATTGTTCGTTATGCTCAGGTTTAGGGTCTAAGATTTGAGGAATACACTGCTTGCTGAGCTCGGCCGGTCAGAAAAAGTGTTTGAGAGCCGTGTGTGTGTATTTTGAGAGTGTATGGGAGTACACAGGGTAAATAAATATTTGATGACAGTGTCACCTCTGCTCTTAGTCCTGGGAGGCATGAGCCAGATCATCGTCTGACCTTCACATGCTCATATGAATTATTCAAAATTAAATTGTCAATCATTGTGTCCAGTCCATGTGGAATAGAGAATGTGAGAATGTGTGTTTTCAAAAAGTATCTTAACTAAAGATCTAAACTGGGAAAGACGCAAACGTTCGGAGAATAACGCTGTCACTCTCAAATATCAGGTATATGCAGGTATATAGCCACAATAAATCATTTCAGGTGTGTACAGTTCTTAGGTACTCTAGTTAATTCATTTAGAATGAATTGTGTCACATGATAGCATGTGTATTTGCATTGCACTGTTTTGTTTTTAATTTGCATTATGGAATTTTGCAAAACAGGTGACCGTGCCCACAAACCTAGTGCTGAACGCAATTTGCGAGCCACAATTCCCAGCCTGGCATTTTATTTGTTGGACTGTCCAATGTTGCTCCAGGACTACATTATAAATTCAGAATTTGTCCAATACAAAAAATTCAATTCCCATTTGATGCATGCTTTTTGTAAGAAACAATGTTTTGTGAATTCTTCGCTCAAGTCGTTCAGTTTTCTTAAGTCTTTCGCAGGCCAAGACCCAGGTATTGAACTGATTGGTGTTTGGCAAGCTGTGTTTGGGTGGACCTATGGATTTGAACACTGAGCTCTTAAAGGTCTCTGTGTTGAGCTTTAATTACTGTGTGTGTGTGTGTGTGTGTGTGTGAGAGAGAGAGAAAGAGAGAGAGAGAGAGAGAGAGAGAGAGAGAAAGAGAGATCTATGCTAAAGTCTAGTAGTCAGCAGTGGTCTGCTGTAACCTTCTCACGTGGAGGTGTCACATATGATACTTCCTAATGCCCAAAGCCAAACATCATCTGATCGCACTACACACCCCCACCCCCCGGCACGCTCTGTGTATCTTTCTGTCTCAGGTCTTTGATGAAAAAGGATTGCCCTCTTCTCCTCTTCCACCTGATTGGCATTTTTCTTATTGAAGAGCTACAACAAGTATTGGGTGCCGGTCACGGGTCCTAGAAATGTGTGGTTGCGGTTCCTCTTCATTACCATCACTTTCAAATGCTCTGTGACAAGATGGAAACTGATTTAAGATATAGACTTATCTAGATCGTTTTTTCGAGATTTGCACATACTGTACATTTGCTGTGCCAACATAACACACATGGGTTGTTTAAAGGCCAAATTAATGAAATTTAGTGGCATCAAGCGGTGAGGTTGCGAATTGCAACAAAAGGTTCACTCCACTGTTTCCCACAAAGCTTTGCCCAAGTCATTATACATGTACAATGTAAATACTTTATCAAAAGCATATTTCAAAATTTCAGAATCGTCCTTCATTAAACCTACAAGAGATGTTGACAAATAGGTTTCCACAATGCTCTGGGCATTCTTGATTGTCCGTTTCCGTCTCGCGCACAGATTCCTGCGCATACTCATCACGGATTAAGCGCCAAACAATCCGAGCAAACAGCAAGACAACAAGAACAGCAACCAAACAGCATGGAGAAGTATATGCTTCTTACTGTTCATGGTTTCAGCATGTTGGTTTTGCATTATTTTCTTCGACAACGGCACACTGCGCACATTCTGTGTTTGTTTTGACCCCTATTGGACTAGTGCACTTTTTTTTCACGAATGCGCTGTTGTATGAGGCGTGCCTGCGTGGTCTCAAAAAATGGGCTGCACGCTGACAGGTGTGCGGACGACCGCGGACCCTTCTGATGACGAAAATTGCGTCATGTGGAAGGCGCGCGGACGCAGAAGGATGGATCATACTTCGGCCTTAAGGGCTTTTAAAAAAATGATGCCCTTTTTTATTCTCTGTTCCCATATTAGACAGACAGCTCAGAGGCCTCTTATGTTTAAATGTTTAAAGTGTGACAACTGGATCATAGATGTGTCCTCCGGGAGAAATTCAGCTTGAGATCATTAGCTTTTATGTTTGCTTGTTATCTTTCCGCTATCATCTGGGGAGATCATCTGTTTGGGCCTCCACGTTCTGCTTCACTTAAGTAGAAAGACAGCACAGTGGGCCACAGGTCTCGCAAAGTTTCGCTCAGAAAATTGTTTTAGCAGGGAACCAAAACTTTGAGGCTAGTATGCAAGCAAGTGAATTTTTGTGTAGTCAAACAAACAAGAGGGAATGAATCGAATTATTTGTAAGTTTTTGACAACACTTCACTTTCAAAGTTATCGGACCCAAAATATTGCTTTTAGCGTGTAGTTTCATGTTCCAGCGGATTTGACCCAATAATAGAAAAAAAACATTAAGCAAAAACACAAATGGTATATGAGTATTGATTTTCAGAACCCTATATCCACACCAAATACAAACAAATTACGAACTTGTGTTTGAATACAAACCCATTGAAGTATTTTTTATGAAAGCATCTGTAAAGCATTAACATTGTGTTCTCTTCTTCGCACAGGATTTTTTTTGGCCTCAATAATAAATATACTAGATTTGGAGAACATATTTACAGAGGAACAGGAACTAGGAAAAATAATCCAGAGACATTCTGTATGCCTGCATGGCTTCCATTAATAAAATATAACTGTGACTAACAAAGTGCAAAAGACTGTCTAAAATCTGGGGAAACATTCTCTTTCTTTTATTGTCTTCGATAAAACTATCAGTTGAGTTTTGCATAACCAACACAATCTCACGGCAAAAACGTAACTATTTAACAATAATGCTTTTGTTGGCATATTTGTATGAATCTTATTTGTACATTTTAGTAGTTTGCTTTCATTCTAGTGACTTTTGGGGGCGGGATCAGAGGGGTGGGGTTTCAGTATTGTTTTTTTAGTAATCGTACATTTTCGTACGATTCACAACGTACAAATTCATATGAATAAGTCACTTAGTAAAAAAGCTATGAATTCCCATTAGATCACGTTGGTATAACTTATGCCAATTTATATACCAGAGCACTTTTTTATCTCTTGCAATCTGCTTTTAACCTCCAACTGGCCCTCTTACAGTGTTCCTTATTTGTCACTGGCCTCTCTTCCAGCTGATATCACAAGCAATTAAAGGCCTGTTAAAACCAGCCTGCCCAACGGCTTTCCCCCAAACTCTGATGAGAGGTTAGAAAAAATAGCTGACTGTATTTGCCTTCCACGTCCTGCCAAGATTCACCTCGCTCACAGGACCGTCTGCTGCACCTTAGGGGTTTCAAATTCCTGCGAGCTGGGGATGAAACACTCATTTCGCGATTAAACTGACCCATCCCTATTAGCTCAAGCCCCTCGGGGGATTACTTTCCACAAGGTGGTGACAAATTGCTCTTTTCAACTGAAGCCTTGAGCGTTCTGGATGCCACATAGGCTGTGTTTGTCAATCTGCGCATGCTAATAGAGATCTGAATGGAGTCAAATTGAGTGCGGAATGTATAGCTGCTTAAAGCTGATGCTTGCTAGTGCAATAGAGAGACGTTTTATTCAGTATGTTCTCGAATGTTAATGTATTTAAGACAAGTGTGTTTCACAATAAATTCATTTTGCTGGCTTCAATGGATAGCTCACGCAAGAATGAATATTCTGTCATTATTTATTCACCCTCTTGTCATTTTAAACCTGTGTGGGTTTCTTTCTTCCACAGAACATGAATTAGATATTTTGAAGAATGTTGGTGACCGAAAAATGGTGTTGCCCATTCACTGCTTTTGTATGGACATAGAACCAATGTAAGTTAACAGGTACCGTCTGTTGCTGGTATTGTCCATAAGTAGAAAAAAGAAAGTCGTACAGGTTTGAAATGACAAGAGGGTGATTAAATGATGACAGAATTTGAATTTATTGGTGAATTATTCCTTTGAAGGAGAGTTAACTTCCAAAAAGAAAATTCTGTCATCCTTCACACGCCCTCTTGTCATTTCAAACCTGTATGGCCTGCTTTCTTCTGCACAACACAAAAGAAGATATTTTGAAAGAATGTTGGTAACAGAAAAGCAAAGCCCCCCATTCACTTTTATTGTAACCAGTGCAAGTGAATGTGGGGCTGTTATCAACATTCTTTAAATAATCTTCTTCTTTGTTCTGCGGAAGAAAGAATGTCATAAAGGTTTGAAATAACAAGAGTGTGAATGATGACACAATAGATTTGGTGAACTACTTCTTGAAATAATAAATATTGTAATATCACATTTATATTGTGGCCTTTATACACTGCCTTAAATGTTTAGGTACAATCAAATTGCCATTTTTAATTTTATATTGCTTCAATAAGTTAAGCAATTTCAACTTATTTTGAGAAGTTACAGTGACTCACAACTGGCGAAAATTTAAACCAATAATTCTATAGTGTAATTCTGCGTTCAGACTAGACTTTGAACATGTGAAATTTGTTCGTACAGTTCTGCGAATATTGGCGGGGGCGTTTCCTCCATCTTCTACATTTCTGTTCCGAGAGGTCATGTTGTGACGATTTGATCTTCTATTGCTCTCAGGCATTCACGTGACGCAAATTCCCAGGACAGAGTTCACAAAAGTTGAACTCTGCTGCGCAGCGGAATGCAAAATATTACATAATAATAATATGGGCTTCCGTTTCCGGTCTGTTGCATTTGCATGCGTATGAATGGAAGTCAATGGAGCAAAAAGTCGAGTGTGACTGAGACATAAGAAAAAACATTTTAAAAAAAAATTTGTTGTTTCTTTAAAATAGCTTTGAGATTTGACCCTGACATCACACAAATGATTCCAGTTGTTTTAACCTTTAATCAATAATGTGTCATTGATTTTCTGTTAAGAAGATCTTACCACACCCAGTTTGCCACAAGTAGATTTATGAAGTGTTTGGAATGGAATTTGGAGAACCAACCCTAGATAACTCAAACACAATTTGAACTGTAGTTGTTTGTATTGCTAAACACTACACATGGTAGAAAAGTCTCCACATGTGGGCACAGGGACTGATCTGTGTTTCACTTTATCGTGATACTGATATTTGCTAGTCGAACTTTTAGATATTTTAGAGAAAGCATCTGTAGGCTTTGTTTCCTCTGCATGGGGTTTGAATGATAATCATTACAATCAAACCACGAATAGCTTATGCAATCTCCGAAAATGAACATTGTGAATGTTGTTGTGTGCCGTTTAGCAGATGCTTTTTATTAAGCTTCATGGACTGTCTCATTGGACCAATCATGTGAAATGAAGATGAAGCTGTGATCTCAGTAACACTGAACCTGGGTTGTTTTCTCCGAGGCAAGAGAGACAAAATAAAAAATAATCAAAAAATTAAAGAAACTGGAAAAAATGTGATAACACTGTTGAACAGTTAGCTGAATTAAGTTAAATGTGTTCTCAATATGTAAATCTCGTGGCAATTCGTAACTTGCAAGTTGGCTAATACGTATACATTTTGCACTGTGATGGTTAGGTTTAGCTGTCGGGTTTCAGTTCATTTTTTCTTAGAATGATAGACGATTTTCAACCCAGCGTGGGGTCAAAAAGGGACAGACCCATCATTTTTTAGAGTGTATACGTTTTTGTCAGAAAGGAAGACTGCATAAAACATATACAAGAGGAATAAGAAAAATAGACCAGTGGAGAGAGTTGGACTGCATTTGAAAGGGTCTCAGACTGTGCAGGGGGCCGATCTGGAGCACAGGAAGTTCTGCAGACACCCGTGATTCTCATTTCTGCATCCATCAGCACAGCAAGACGAACAACACCCCAAACGCTCACACACTTCTTGCATGCAATCCCTCACCGGGTCGTCCTGACCTGGGGATGTGAACCCTTGTGCCAGGTAAACTTAACAGACCCCTCGAAGCTCAGTGTATGCTCACAGACCCACATAATCCAAACTGCATCTATTAAATCAACCCCTTCATCACCAAAGTCTTCCCTCTGTGTGCAGTCACGATGGCAACCCATAGGCCTTTTCCAGATGTTTTGGAGGCCCTAACTGAGCAAACTGCCTCTGATGCTTTCCTGCTGTGCGTTCACTAACAGATTCTGGGGTAATACCCTGCTAAACACCCCCCTTCTGCCCTCTGAGGTATAACGTGCCGGTCTGAGAGTCAATGAAGAATCGGGTTTGTATTGGTTTAACGGTCCCATGATTTTATCACAGTGAGGTTGGACAGGGACTCCCTATACATCCAGTACATGGTCCAGATTTTGAGTTTAAGTTACTATTGTACCTTTATTTAGTCAACATGGAATTTCTATACAGATATTTTGAGAAATACCTCAGTGGTTTAGTGTCCATACGATAAAAGTCAATATAGGGTTCATTGTTGTTTGCTAACCAAAGTTCATCAAAATTTCTTCTTTTGTGTTCTTTAGAAGTAAGAAAGTCATACAAGTTTAAAATGCCATTAGCTTAATAAATAATGGAGGAATTGAATTTTTATTCGGCTATATTTGTATGCTATTTGAGTTTAGAATAACATTTATAGATCGTAAAAGTCTATGCCAATGTGTCACCTGGACTTAAATGGTATACTAAAAAAATGACAATAGGGGTAAGATTAATTCTTAATTCCTTTTAGTTTCAAGACTTAAGCCTATTTATTTGTGGGGAATGAAGATTTTTGATCAAGTTCCTAATCAAGATCAGTTCTTTAAGCACAGAATCATCCGGTTACATGTGATCACTTGGCCTGGAAGCTTCTCCGTTGTTTATCATATAAAGGGTAAAGTAAATGCTCTCCAATCACTCTTTTCAAGTGTTTGCATTTGCTTTGACTAGTTTGCCAGTTGCACGTTCATCCGTCATAGCACCTGCCAAAGTGCCGTGCACAGGGGCCTTGAACTGACTGATCTAGAGGAGAGCCACGCGTCGCAACCACCCCCTGAAGGGCGACAACACCCGAGACAGAGAGAGAGATAGAGAGAGAGAGCAAGGAACAGGGGCAACAGGTGCATGTTTTTAATAATGGCATGTAGAGCAAACATTTTATTCTGTCGTTCGTGACGCTAAACATGAAAGTGATGTGACATGCTGTGAAACAGGAGGACAGAAGGAATATCTGCTGGTGCTTGTCCTTATAAATAGAACACAGGTGTGGTATTTCAGCATTCAAATGATCATTCCTGAAATGTAACTGTCTTGATTATTTATTGTATCTGTTCTGCATCGCCACACAGTTGAATCAAATGCTTGGCCCGATGGAGTCCCAGGTCTTCAGAAATCCTCCCATTACCGCTTTCTAGCTTTTCCTCTTTCAGCAATTGTTGTTTTGTACTTCTCTGATTCTGAAATTCAATTTTTTGGTGAAGCACGCCAAACCCATACCTGAACTTACTTGCACTCAGTATCATATACTCCCATGCTTCACAGAGCCTGTTTGTCCCGTTAAGATAAAATGTATTTCCATGGCAGTTTTTACAATATTGCATTGTATCAAAGCAGATTTACAGAAAGCGAAGTACAGGCAAATGAAATATTGTATGAAATATATTAATATGAATCCATAAACCACTCATCAATCAAACATATCACATAAAAATATCTGATTAATGTATATATATATAAATAGATTTAATATAAAAACAGAAAAAATATCAAATGTCAAACAATTTGTAGATTACTGATGTTTACTGTTAAAATAATTGTTTGTATTAGGACAGTAGGTCTTTGTAATGTTGCACTTATTGAGCTATGAAGGAAATACACATCAGTTTTTATAATAATCATAATATAAGCTAAAATATACATAACAAATTTTCCAAAAATTTCATAAAATGTTGATTAAAAGTCCGACCATTACATTAAGTTACCCAATATGAGCAAACTTCCCTGCGAGCAGGCCAAAGGCGATAATGGCAAGAAACCAAAACACCAATGGAATCCATAAGGTACCATCAAAGGATTCATCTACATTTTTCAATAATAGCTTTAATTGAAATAAAAAAGTTAGATTTGTGTGTTAATGGTGCTGAGTGTCACTTTTTGGAGGATCCATTGACAGAAATGCAAATGTACATAACCATGTCTTCAGAGGTGTACAAAGACCTTACATAATGAGGCGTTGGTGATTGATTTTATTACCTTAGAATGAGCTATTTCTATCGACACACACCGCGGGTCCCTTTGGAAGGTATTCGCCATGTTGTTTCTACAGTAGCCCTAAACGGACAAGCTGCTCTACAGAGCGTGATTCATAAATAAGTTATCTCCTTCGGCAAAGAAGCAAAACCGAGACCACCTCTTTGTCCTATGTCAGCCATCGTAATGCTTCAAAAAGGAGGGGAAGTGAGTCGTTGGTTGCAATTCGCAATCTCACTGCTAGATGCCACTAAATTTCAAACACTGGTCCTTAAATAAGACTTTTCACAATTCACTTTCACTCTTCAGTACGATTTTACCAATAAACCCAGTGCTCTGTGCGTCGAGTCCAAAAGAAAGTGCAATTGAGGCCAGAGTGGTGTGTGAGAACCGGAGACAAATATCACCTGTGCTCAGGCTGACCGGTTGAAAATGCGGCCACAGTCTTTGAGGGCCACTGGTTCCATTATCCACTATCTGAATGTAAGGTTGCAGACATGGAGAGATTTTGCACTGGGCTCTTTTACGGGCTGTAGCATCTCCTAACACCTGCAATGAAGTCTTTTGTCTTGGTATGCTCATGAGCTACGCAGGAGCTGGCCCTACATCTAGGCCAAGCTGTAAAAGAGTAGCTGCCTTTGTGCGTAAGGGTTCAAGTAATGGACTGATAAGATCTCGATGACCTCGTCTCCGCGCTCTCATTCTCTCCATTCAACTGCGTGCTTTTCTCTCTCTCGTGTGAATAACAAGTCTCATTTGGTTCCCTCGGCCTCCTAAAGACACCCGGTGAAAGCTTGCTCTGGCAACCCCACAAGGTGCCTCACCTCGCCCCTACAGACAGTGTCAGCCGGGACGCTCCTCTCGGCCAGAACCCTTTATGTACCTCATCATGAGGAGGGGTCGGTTTGTGTGTGTGTGCTTCCCAGGGGGGTAATCTGGTCTTCGGGTTGCCACAACAGCAGACATCATTTCTACTCTCTTTCACCATGTGAGAAGATCCCTGTCCCTGCACGCTGAATGAAAGGAACTCTTTCTTTCCCACCTCAATCATCTGAAAACCCAGTTCGGTCGGTCTACAGTAACCAGATACGTCCGTAGGCTCTGTGCCCTCTGATAGGAACTGTGGGATCTCATTCGCCTCCTTTTTCTGAAGTCTACAGAGTGCCGATCATTTGCAGTCCAGGTGTCTGATTTTCATTAAAATTGCAAATTGAAGTGGATGCCTCATCTGATAAGAAGGGACAACTGGGAGTCTCTCATTCTGTTTCTTTCTCACTTTTTCTCTCTCTCTCCATTACTAATGCTCACACTATCTGCCCGTGAGGAGTCAGGGTTGTGTCTCACCACACTACAGTGAACCAGAAAAGGCTTAATCCCTGATTAACAGTGATGTATCTGTCTGTTAATACAGGTGAGACACTTTGAGTGGGAGAGAATGGAACCTTTTCAACGTGAGATATTGTGTCGATAAGCTTGGCCAACATTCTTATCTCCTTAAAAACGTTGATTTAAAAAAATCTATTTTTACGCAATCCACTTTGCGCAATAAAATTTGATCACATGAAGAAATAATGTTGTAAGAAAACAGAGAGTACTTTATTATTTGAAGTGTCTCAACGTAGCTTTTCTATTGGGAAATCTTTGTTAAATTAAACCTGCATTGTCAAAAACAGTTTTTTACAGCGTATAAGCATCTCAGCTGATTTAAGTCAAAGATAAGTCAACATTTTTTGGGAGGATCTAGTGACAGAAATGCAATATATAATGTACGTAGATATATATTCTGAGGTGTATAAAGACCTTTAATGTTGAAGCATTTTGTTTTTATTACCTTAGAATGAGCTATTTCTATCTACATACACCGCGGGTCCCTTACATGAAATTCACCATGTTGTTTCTACAGTAGCCCTTAACGGACAAACTGCTCTACAGAGCGTGTTTCATAAATACTAATGGTGCGACTGATCACAAAACTCACGGTTCAGATCATTTCACAGATTTTGGGTCATGGATCAGATTATTTTTTGGATCGGCTAATGTAAATGATCATCATAGTTTATTTCTATAAAATCTTATAATAATAACTAGGCCTATAATAACTTTTTTTTGCAATCAATAAAATGCTTAACAATTCTATAGAAATGAAGATGTGAAAATACCCTGGAGACATCTACAGATTAATTTAACAGATAATTTAACATTATAAATATTATAGTCTATGCATACATGCATATTAAAATGACAACATATACATAACATATACATTTGATATAAACGTGCAATCAGAGTAAACAGCTGACAAATGGAGTTCAGATTATAAATGTGACATGTGTTATAAAGTGGCGATCATGAAGTATCTCAAACGACTTTCTCTCATTCTCTTTAACGCGTTATTGAATCATAAGTGGGCGGCCCGTCAAAATTCTTGAATTGTTGCGCGTTTGCGCATGAATCACGTCTTTTTCTCGCTTTGACTCAACAACAGGACATTGCTGCTTATGCAGCAGTTTAAGTTAAGATATACACGCGAGAATGCGCTATAATATTGTACTCGTCCATATAGACGTGTGAGAGAGAGAGAGAGAAAGAGAGAGAGAGAGCGCGTTCGCACTAAAACCGTAGAGGGTGAGAGCGCGTGCGCAGTCTTTTACCCTCTAATGAATAAACTTACAGTTAAACGGCGGATAACATGCTTTACATAGCATTTTAAGTTAAGATATACCCGAGAATGCGCTTTAATGTTGTACTAGTCCAGATAATGGAGAGAGAGGGAGCGAGAGAGAGAGAGAGAGAGAAACTATCGGATGAATAAATGTATAGATAATCCACAGGTCATATGCGGTCCGAACCGTAGACCCGTTTCACCACGAGTAAATACGCTCTCTCCTTCGACAAAGAAACAAAAACGTGATGACATCTTGGTCCTGTGTCAGCGACAGTAGTAATTGGATAGGGGGAGGGGTGGAGTAAGCGTTGGTTGCAATTGCTAACCTCACCACTAGATGCTGCTAAATTTCATACACTCGACCTTTAATGCATTTCTTCAGCATTTTTTCCAGCAGGAATCAATTGTTGAGTTCTGAGTTTAATATGTTAATGCATTTTTCCCCCATGAATGTTTGTGTGATGAGTGTGGGTGTGATTTCATATAGAAAACACAAGACGAATAATGAACCCGGTTTAGGAAAGAAACCTGGTAGTCTTTGAAGTTGATACAGCCACATAGTTGTGCCACATAGCTGTGTTCGAGACTGTCTCTTTTCATTGTAGATTTAGAGGCAAATGTGGCATTTAGCAGTTTGGGGACAGAAATGGCAGCAAATATAGAGAGAGAGAGAATACCCAATTGGAATGGTGGGACTATATGAACAACAGCTGTTATCTAGCAGTGACATGCCACACAACATTTCCTTACCCAAATCTCTAAATTAACAGAGACATTCTCTTAGCATGGAAAGCTCTGTTTGAGAACCAAGCGCATCCGGTGACTGAAAAAAACCAAAGCAGCTGTGCACCATCTCTCTCATTTCCTCCTCATTCTGACCGCCATATCTGACAATGAAATGAACTGAACCACATTCACGTTGAGAACAATTTGCTTTCATGTGAAACAAAATTCAGCTTGTCTTAGACCATTGGGTGTAGCTTTCCAAAACATATCACAAGTGTCCAATTTCTTTTGTTGAAACTTCTCAAAGGTAACACTAATATAGGTAAAAAACACATTGTCTTTTGAATGGGGATCATCAATCATTTATTCTGTGAACCATTAGGGTTCATAACAGAAAATATCTAGCGTTGCTTTTATTATGCTAAAAGTTATACACAGGGTAAAGAAGATAACCCGCAGGTAACCAGGGCTGAAAGTGCCTCTGGGTTAACAAGTGTGGAAAAAGCCCTAAAAAATAGAAGAACAGAATAAACATCTACAAGCACTAAAGTTCACAAAAGGTGAGGTGAAACTCATCAGTCCTGTGGGATGATAAATGCTCTCAGTGGTGAACGGTTATAGCAACATAGTGCTGCTGGACTCCCACAGTGCACCTGGGTGTGTGTGAAGGACGAGCAGGGTGGAACAAGAGAACAGCTATGTCAACACCTCAAATACTTGGAAAAATGTCACCCTTGTTTAATGTGTGTACTTCCACTTGCTTGGTTAGAGCCATGATCTCAAGAGCATGTGTCTCTTTTGGCAGATCAGATGGTGTTTTGTTATTCTACTTTTGCAGATTGTCAAATCTGTTATCATTTACTCGGTGTCATTGAGAACTTGTAAATTACACTTTCTTCTGTGGATCACAAAGAAGATATCTTGAGAAATGTCCCTGTGGTTTTGTGTTCAGACAATGGAAGTCAATGGGGGATAACGTTGTTTGATTACCAACATTCTTCAAAATCTCTACTTTTGTGTTCTGCAGATGACAGAGAGTCAAACAGGTGTAAAATGACACGAGGGTGCGTAAAGTACAGTTTTAATTAATTTGAATACAAACCCTTCAATAAGGTTATATTGCATTTATAGGACTTTCACTTAAGCTCTGATTTATGGCTTCACTCAGCTGGTTTTAGTGCATGTGGTCCATTTGATCCTAACTTGTGCCCCATACAGAGGTTTCCGGTTGGTTCTGGTTGGTTTAACACGTGGATTCTGTGCAGCTGAACCGGTCTGCAGGGTGCACCTGGCTAAGCAGGTCCTGACAGCCTGCATGTTCTCACAACATCATGCCATTGCAGCGCACCTGTTAGTTACCAGGCAACACATGTGCATTCCACTGTAACACTATGTTGAAATGAAGCATGTAAGAATGGGTTTCATTTAAGATTTGGACTCACATTACAATAACTGTTATTCCTGCTTGTCTTACATTTACATGTAAAGATATACAGCGGTGGAAAAAATTAAGAGACAATTTCAAATTATTTTCATTGCTATTTATAGGTGTGTGTTTATTTTAAATGTTGATTTTTGTGAACCACTAACAACATTTCTCCCAAATTTCAAATGAAAATATTGTTTCTATTTGCATTTATTTGAAGAAAAGGATAACTGGAGAAACAGATCAAAGTAACAGAAAAGATGCTTTTGACCTCAAATATTGTAAATAAAAAAAGTTTGTGTTCACTTTTAAGCAATACAACAGTCATATTTGTACATGTATTTAGGTATCTGTACACATATTTTTTATATGTTGTAACCTTGTTACCATATATAATGTATATATATATATATTAATTTATATGTGATAACTTTGGTATGTGTCTTGTCATGCTGTCGGTCTTTCACTTGCTGTCGGATGACTTTTTGTAATTCCTGAGGTTTGATTTGGTTGAAACACATAGACATTCTAAAATGGCCACAACGCATCTAGAAATCCTTAAATTAACTTTGGATGGTCTTTGAATTTTTTCTCGGGTGTAAATCTACACTGTAAAGCTTTGTTTTTTTTGCAGAAGGTTTGCCAGAACTGTAGATTTGATGTCCAATTTTGTTTTAAACATAAACTTACCTATTTCTTATATTTTCTTTCATAAAACAAGACTAAATATCTTTAGATATTTAATCTTCTTGTTGTGTAAGCATATTGTAATTTAATAAGTTTTAAATGTTTTTACTAGAAAACAATTTTGACAATGTCTCTTATTGCTCATTTTAAATCTCAAAAGTCAAAATTGTAACTTTGGTTAAAGTAAAGTTTAACTCAAACTGAAAACAGTACTTATAGGAAAGTAATTAAATCTACATTAAGTTACCGCAAACCTGCTGCAAAACTACAGAAAGGTTTTACAGTGTACGGGGGTTGACAGTAACATAACAAAAATTTGTTTCATTTGAAGTGATTGATTTGGTAGACAAAATTGTCTACAAACAAACTAAAAAATTGGCACATGAATATTAAAAAAATTCCTTTTTTTTAAGATTTTGTCAAATAGCAGATATTTGTGTATTTGTATTCATATATTTGTATAAAATACATTTCAAAGTAAAAATATAAAGTTTTTAAAAATACTATTTAAGGAGAATATATTTTCAAATTGTGCTGTGAATGGGTTTTCAATTAGGCTGGTCAAGTCGCATGGAGATGGCTTGTCAAGTGATGTGCATCCCCCACACACACAAACATAAACACAGACTCCATCTGTTTGGTGGCATGCTGTGGTCTGGAAAACAGTGAAGCTGAAGAATTCACACACGCCACAAAGAGCCAATTATGAGTCTGAACCGGACGGAGGGACAGCAGCGAGAGATAATAGAGGCTTGTCTATCCCTGATGGGAGTAAGATGTTCTTCTTGAGTGTCACTTTCTTCTCACCATCTCTAAGACAAGTGGCCAGTGTGTCCATTAAGCAGCTTTAATGAATACATATAGCCACAAGCACAAGATTGTGTTCACTGACCACATAATGAACAAGTTCTGAGGTAAATCATTTAGAAAAAAAGACTAATTAAAATAGAAAAACAGAAAGCAAGATAATAAAACATTAAAAAAACCTGTATAACCTAGTTTTATTAAATGTCAGATTTACCGAAATTATCATTACCAGTATACATGTTTGTTTTAAAACTTTTTTTCAAAGACACAAAAAGACATAATTAAAATATAAAAAATAAAACATTTCAAGGTGAGCATTTGCATTTAAATAACTCTGGATCAAAAGATCTAATGGAAACATTATTTTACTCACAAAGTGGACAATAGCTGTACTTCAAATCAGTTTCATGCTTTTTTATAGCTCTCACGTTCAAACTATGATGTTGCTAACACATTTGTGTTTTACAGTATAGAACAGTAAGAAATCTTTCATCACCATCTACCGTGTAATTGATGGAAAAACAAAATACTTGAATTCATCCAACCACAAATTCCTCTCATGTGTCCTCTCAAACTCTCTTTAACGGACACTCGTGGGAATCACACCAGTCTGAAATATCGGCAAACCGATCGCACTCAAAGCATTCCCAAATTCAGAATTTGGAAGAGTTTGGGAAACTGTGCAGCTGTGTCCAGACGTTCATTAGATCTGAACGCCTACAGCAATAAACAAAGATTGAAAATGAGTTAGTGTATTCATGTGGACATGTTTAAGACAGCATGTAGCATACGTGTACGTGTGTGTGTGTGTGTGTGTGTGTGTGTGTGTGTGTATGCGTGTGTCTGTGTACACATGATTTTAAACAACATATCTCTTCATGCTTTTATATTTGAATATGAGTATTTGCATTCAGACAAATTGGCAGTACAAAATAAACGGATGTGCGTGGAGGGGAGGTTTGGTTGGGGCATCAGCATCTGGTGAACTATTCTCACACACCAGGTGCGGCTGTAGTCCTTGTGCTGTGTCAGCTCATAACACAGAAATATGAGAGCTTATAATATAAAACACACACACACTCATAGCTCTGAGACAGCAGAATTGCTTTAAAAACTACCTGCACGTGATTGATGTAGAGGTAAGTGGCAATAACCATTAGGATCAACTCCTATTTGATAATAACTCACTTTGAATCTTACATCTTATAACCGTCATTTACTTTGTATTTGTTCTGAAGACTTCTCAAGACTTCTTTCTAATCTGGAGCTGAATCAGATCAGAAATTAGAGGGACATACTCCAAAGTGACTGAAGCAAAAATGCATTTGGTTTGCGCTTGTCATGGTTTGGACCATGAGCATCCCTCTCTTTGTAACCATACAGGGTGTTTTCCACCACAGTCCACTGTCTGTCATTTCAACTCCATCACAAATTTGTTTGAGGTTAGAAGGATGTTTATGGTTAAGGAAGCGAAATGCAATTTCTCATACATGCATTTTTATATTACATGTCACATAATAAGATATTTTTTTAATGTAAACAAAGATCTGTCACTACATGTAATGTTAGCTACTGCGTGATCATCTTGCCACAGAATTTGAGTTTTGTAGATTTTTTTGCAACAGACATCATAACTGATGAATAATACCTGAGGCACTATAATGAAATGTTATTCCAGCAGCATTAAAATGAATTTTAATTTGACAGCAGAAAAAGACAAGCTTTTAATCAGTTTTAAATCAATGGAATTAAATTCTAGTGACTTTCATTGCCGTAAGACACTGGGGCAGTTTCTGGACTTAGACACCAGTACCAGCTGTGTAATTGCACCATTTTTTTGGTCTTTTCCAACCCTGAAGTAGAAAGAAATTAGTTGACAAAGGACTATAAATTACTTATTAAAAGACATTCCTTTAACAGATGTTTTATAGACATACAAGAAGCAAAACTTCCAACATTTATAGCAGAAAGTGATCATTATGCAGACAAGATTCAAATGAGAGACTTGATTGACAAATGCATGGAGAGAGTTTGCCCCCTGGTGGACGAGTGATTCTGTGAAATTCGCTACATCTTGTGTTCTGGAGGTCCTTTGGGAAACCTTTTGATCTACCTGATCACTTGGTCCTATTGATCTATTGGCCCAAACAAACATAAATCATAATCTACGTGCATTTTTCAAAGTGTACAGTATGTTTTGAAATCACGTGTGGATGGAAAAGAAATGACTAAAATGTTTCAGGAAAAGCAAGTTGACTGTTAAACATACAGTATAAAGGCTTCATGTAGTGTTGAGCGTTGCGTACACCTCGAGGGCAGGTTCAGTTAGAAACACTCTGTTATGATGGGAAATCAATTGGCTCACACTTTTTGGGAGGATCATTCCTCACTTGAGTTCTCAGCTGCTGAAACGTGAAAGTTGTTAGGCCAACTCATTCACAGCCGGAGGGCGGTTTCTCAGAGTCTCTCTCATTCTCACACACACATAACATACCAAAACACTTACCTTTTTCCATATGGCTTAATGTTAACTAAACTGCATCCACAGGCCTGCTCAAGAAGTGCATTTTCCCAATAACTGGGTGGGTTTGGAGAACAAACATCTTCTACATGAACAAACAAGACATAAACAAACAAGAACATACATTTAAAAAGGAATTTTACTTTAAAGTCACCATGAAACTTGGTGGAGGCGAGAATTAAAACTGCCTGGCCATTGGACAGTTGGCATACACCCTTTTTTGTTGCTTACTTCATGTGGTGAAGTGTTGTTGTTGAGAGGGGGGAAGGGAGCTTAATGTTTTTGATTAAAGATAAAAAGTGCAAATAATAAAAATAATAATAAAGGTGTGCACGGATCAAACATTTATATTAATCAGTGCAACACGTTTAAAAGACTTCCCTTTTTGAATTCATAGTGACTTTAATGAGAAGATCTTTTTGTACATCACCCATCTATTCTTTTCACAATAAAATGACAGTAATTATTAAAAGCGTCCAGAAGATGGCATAAGTGTTCATGATTTATCCAAAGGTCTTATAAAGAATGATGGTAAATATTTATATTTGACAATTTGATAGTTTGTTTAGTATTCTTTATGTTTGGCTATAATATCTTGTTCACCTATGTCTCAGCATCAGACGGTTTCTTTGTATGTCTCATGGTCTCGCAGGTTGTGAAGAAGTGAGGTGGTAAGGTGAAATTAGTCACATGAGATTTTTACAAACTTCAATTATCAGAAAACCACACATCTGTTTAAAGAACATTTGGCAATGCACTCACTACAGATGTCAAAATCTAAACAAATTTTCATGATTCGCTCCAGAGAACTCATGTTTCCTGTGTTTGTGTTAAAACGCTAGATCACAGCACTCAAAAACACGAAACTGTATTAAGCCACATGATGTTCTTGTCATATAATGATGAGATTATTGCTGTTCTAGAGTCAAGTGTCGCTACCGTGGCAACAGGCTGCTGTGGTGTTTATGTGTGTGTGTGTGCGTGCATGCGTGTGTATAACATCTTAGGTAAGATCTGTTTGCTCCATTGCAGCAGACCTTCTTGTCCAGATGGAAAATAAATAATGGATGGTAATTCAAATTTTCTCTCCTGGCACTAATATTTAATTTAGTTAGACAACTTGGACTGCACACATCTGTTAGCTCACTGTTGTATACATGCATGCATTATTTTACTGCATAGTTAAGCTCAACAGTAAGCATGCTTGGTGTGATGAAAGCTGTGTAACTTTCTTTTGTCAACACAAAAGAAGATATTTTGAAGACCACTGGTAACCAAACTCCAGTACATTGACCTCTACTAAAGGCAGGGTGTCCGATTTCGCCGTTGTTGATGTTCAAATCACCAAAACAAACACACCACTACCCCCATCTTTCGCTTTCGTCAGCGCTCAGCTCGGCTAATGTCCGTCCTGTGCACTGTGCACCTTACTACAAGGTTGTTTTGGTACTCGTCCCGACTCAGTTGTCTAAAGCGTAATTCGGATATCATTTACTTCGCCCTTAAGTGGACACAAAACCACTGAAACAAAAAATATAGTTTGTTTTCCACAGAAGAAAAAGTCATATACAGGTTTTGATTGATGGTAAATAAATGATGACAAAAGTTTTATTTTTGGGAGAACTATTCCTCTAAGAACAATCTAGTAATCAAATAAATGGCAAGTTAATCCAGTGTGTCAAGAATAAGTGTGCAGTCGGGAGTTTCTGTCAGTTTTTCTGTCAGTTTTTCTTAGGGGGGATTGTTTTTGATTCTGTGAATGGCCCTTTAATAGTAGTGCACTTTTTTAGTTTAAATAAAGTACGGATTGAAAAGCTTAAAACATTAAAAACATTTTAAAGGAGTAATATGATGTTTTAGCAGCATCTAGCTGTGAGGTTGCAAATTGCAACCAGTGGCTCACTCCACCCCTTCCTTTCGAATCTCTACCATACTTCTCACAGGAAAATCTTCTCTGTAGAGGATTTTGTCCATTTAGGGCTACTGTAAAAACAACATGGTGAATTCTATGTAAGGGGACTCACGGTGTATGTAGATAGAAATAGCTCATTTTAATGTAATATAGACATAACACTTCATTATGTAAGGTCTTTATACACCTCTGAAGACATAGTTTGTTTATAGTTGTGTATTATATTGCGTTTCTGTTAATAGATCCTTCACAAAATTACACATTGGACCTTTAAGTCTATTTATGCTATGGCTCAGACTTGGACAGCATGAACAGCATGGGTCACTTTTATATTTATTTTATGAGATGATGTTTTATATCTCATTTTTCCATGGTTTTGGAGCTGTTGTGCTCCACTGACAAAAGAAAATGGGTTTGGAAGGACATGGAAGTGAGCAAATAATGACAGAATTTTCATTTTGGATTGAACTATTCTAATAATACGGGGCTTTATTTCCTATGCTGGGTCTTCCGCCAATGTGTTGTGACATTTACACAATTCTATGCGTAGTTGAGCAAATGTCAATTTGTGTGGATATAAACTGTTTTTCAACATTGAATTACTGGGCACTCCAATATCTACAGCACCTGACAGATGGACGGGCGAGTTTTGAGGGAAAATGTTATTCTTTCCTCATGTCAACAATTGAGAACATGATGGAACACTAGAATGTGTTGTTTTATTAACCCTGGAATTGCTTTTGTCTCTTCAAACTGTCTTTCACCTGTCATGCAGCTGGGACACACAGATATATTCTAAATAAAGTATCTCACATGTCCAATATAGTGTTGTGTTCTTGTAAACATTGTTTTGTGATGTGACAGGTTATTATAAATCAATGAAACTTTACTAATGTTGTTTTTATAAACAAGCAACACTTAATTCGAAACCTGTATGAATTTCTTCTGCAGAACACAAAGGATAGTTTGAAGAATGATGGTAAAACAAACAATCCCATTGACTTCTATTGTAAGGACAGAAAACCATTGAGACGTTTCTCAAAATATCTTCTTTTGTGTTTCACAGAAGAAAGAGTCATATACAGCTTTAGAATTTCATGAGGATGAATCCTACATATGAAATATTACATTTTAAGACTGATGTTGACAGATATTGCTCAGACGCGAAGGGAGAGCATGAATGGCAAGAGTATTCCTTTGCAAGTGAAAGGTGTGGAAAAAAATCACGTGCTTGCTTAAATAATTTAACACCATCAGCTTTTCAGAGATCAATGGTCGCCTTTCAGATTCTTTACTTGATCTGTCTTCAGATCTTCTTCGTTTATTTAACTGTTCAATCTCTTTTGGACTAAGTGCAACCTGCGTTTTGTTATAATGTACGGCTCTCATCATACATGCTGCCAGGAAAGAAACACGCAGTGCTCATAATAAACACTGTTTGGTTAGCTGAGCATTATCTAGGGGCCTTGGATTAAAGATGTGTGTACTTCCTAAAAGGATTTTGACCTCTGTGTCTTTATGACAAGAGGAATCATTAACCACGTGAAGCGCTGGTCGCTGCTGCAGCCCCTCTGATGCAAATTTCATGTCAAAACATCAAACACGCTTCTGATCAAAGGTCATCTCCCCTTTGTGTAGGTGTTTGATAGCACAATTTCTATTTCATCTTCAGCTGTCATAGCGTGTTAGAGTGTGCGAGGCAACAGGGGAGTCTCTGTGCTCGCAGAGAGCTGAGCGCAGATCGAAATAACCAGATTTGAAAACCAAGCAAAAAAAGGACAATTGTTTTGCACCATTTCAAGAAATATGACCCATACCTTAAATTATTTGAGAATGTTAAAAAAAACATATTTCGTGCTTCACAGACCAAATGAAATGAATCCAAACGAATCTGACCTTTTGTACAAAAAAAGATGGCCAGACTTTGCTTACATTTTATTATACATACTAAATTCACATTTGATAAGTTAATAATGCAAACGATGCAGTAAATATTTATATCTTTTGTTGACTCTCTTTTTCATTTTTCAGATGTAGCTTCTCAGCTAATCATATATCATGGTGATGCTAGAAACATAAGTTTGATTCCCTGGAAGTCTTGCTTTATAAAAGCATCTGCCAAATGCATAAATGTGCATGTGAAAAGATCGTAATCTGCATACACTTAGTACTATAACTCGAAGCACTTCTTCTGTATAATACCCATGTCATCTCGTCTCATATCACACATACAGGATCTCACTCCAGCAGGCATCAGTCCCACAGGAAAAAGCTGCTGGAATAAAACAGGCACCACTGTAGACGTCACTGACTTTTCATTGAATTCATTACAGCATTTTCTGTTGGCCGGCATCAGTCTCCATGCAAATGAAAACTTGCGTGTCTACTCAAATACAGGCCAGTGGAAGATATTCTACGCCTTATAATCAAGGCAGGTATGAAAATGCACGTCGAGCATGCAAATCGGTTTCCGGATGGGAAAGATTTGCAAAGATTTTCAGGTAAAAACTGCACCTGGACCACGTCTCTTGCGAGTGAGGTGCTAGTGTTTATATCCTGGGCAAAAAATGATATGTTTAACGTCAATCTGCGAAACTGAAATGTCTGTGTGTCAATCATTGCTTGCTTCGTAAAAAAGGTGGAAGTCCGATATCTTCGTTGATACTATAGAACCAATAACACTGCGCGTAGAATAGAGACTATCGCATGTGTTCCTTTTTTTTTTTTTTTTTTTGACTGACAGATGGCAGTGTTGCACTTCCACTCAAAGAAGGTCGGAAGGCCTTATTGCATGCACACTGCGTCCTCGCATTTCCTCTTTTGTGAATTTGAGCATGGTGTGTATTGGTTTAACACCTTCCCTTTATTTGGAGGTGTTTGGTTTAAATAAAGGCACGACTTTCTTCCTGAGAAGATGTGTTAGCCCATGTTATTATTTGCCTTGTTACTTGCAAAGTTCATAACACAGATACAAATTAGGTAGCTATTGTGTATATACAGTAGGAAAAATCCTTTCACATAAAGTTTTTACACCCAAAATGTTTTTGTTAAATTGAAACAATGTGACACTATTTCAAAATGAGTTACTTTTTATGCCTTATATTGTTCTTCCTCACATTAGCAAACAATGAGTGAAAGTGATTGATATGCAACACAGGTTCTTTAATACTAGAATATGATGTCTGAAAGACCATCAGTGTTAGAGAAACACAAAACTCATCTCCCTAACAGATTGCCTTGTCGTAACATGTCCAAAAGGAGTCAATGGGAGATAGATAGATCATTCCAATGGGCAATTTATTCTCTCCAGGCTGCATATTAAAGTCAAGCCTTAATATCCATTGTGAGGGAATAAGGGATTAAGAGTTTTACTACACCTCTAATATGTAAAGAAAGATAGATTAAGAAAAGTTATTCGAGATTTAAACCATATCCAAGGACTTTCGAAATGCCAAGCATAGTCTGGTCGGTGTCCCTCCGGGGCAGTATAGAGCCGCAAGTCAATTAGACATATATATTTTGGTCTTTGTATCTCCTCCATTAAATTCACAATGTTTGCCCACTCTTTCTTTCTCAGGTCAGAGGCTTTGCCACACAAAGACCCATCATTAGTATTCCTTAAACGACTTTGCGCCAGACAGCCAGTGCTGCTTATAAAAAGCTCCTTTCTATCACAAAGAGACACCCCCTACCCATACACATGGTGATGGGCTTATTTAAGCATGAGATATAGGTGTATAAATGGAAAGAGAAAGCTGAAAACCTTTATCCAACAACACAAAACCTATCCTGACTCAATCCGTTCCATTTTTTGTTTAGGTCTGATTGAAATGGAATATGTATAGGGAGTCGAAACATCTTTCCTTTAAGAATAGATGGGTTTTCATGCGCGCACACACATATGCCGGTATGTAAAGGCTGTCTCATAAATACAGAACAGGGGTCCCTGCTAACAGTTGTCGTGTTTTGAAATAAAATGACCTTTACATAAATCGACTAAAGGTTATAACTCAGAGGTTGTGTTTCCATAGCTCACCAGTTCATCAGTATCAACTTTCTAAAATTCCTTGGGAGAAAATAAAATTTACACAAACATAATGTTTATTTGGATAGAAGATAAATCGGGAAGGAGTTTAATGAAAAATGTTTGATCACATCTTGAAATCTTTTGACGGCAGACTTTCTTCTGAGGATCAAGAGTCTCCTTTTAATCTCATTGCTGTCTGGGAGAAACATATGAGATTTTGTGGAGATCAAATGTGTGACACATAGAGACACAAAAATATAAAATCATCTCTCACATGAATGACTTTTTTTATTGCATTGAAGTTAATATATTCCAACTTTTCTAAACTAAATCTGTTTATAAATGTATTCATTTTACTTGGAATTTGAGAAGATAACATTTTCAAAATGTAAATGCCCCTGTGAGAACAAACAAAGGGTTTCATTTGTATTCATTTGTTAAACAGGCCCTCAATCACATTTCTATCACCTTTAAATTAAAACCAAAAGTGCCTATGAAAATATCTTTATTTATCTTATCAAGTGACCCTGCTAATTTTATTTATTTAACTCAGCTCGGTTGTACGCATACTGTAAGGGTACAAGATCTATCATCTGTTGCATGTGACCATTACGTTTTATTTAAGAACTGTGTTTTCTAATTTTGCTTAGCTATTAACATTATTCATTTAGTAAATCCTACTCACATTTAGTTGAAACAATGCTACTCTATTCGTCTCTATTCAAGAATCATTTAGAACATCGTACAAATATTGTGTTTTTCTTATAGTTGATGTGAACGAGGGCTCTGGCGGTAAAATGGCTGTGCCCTTGATAAAGGAACGGACACCTCAGGCTGGTTCAGATGCATCTATATCCAGAGTGTGATCTTAAGCTGGAACATTCTCGTCTGACCCAGGATCATTCAAGCCCTCTGGAAACACAGCCAGGGAATCAATCACATAGTAATACCAACCACCTTCTCTCTCTGAGCTTTCAGAAAAACACAGACATACTTTCCCCCTCTCTGCTCTCTGGGGCAGTTTGGCTATGAATTTTTGCTCTCGCTTTCCCAAGGGCAGCTGGACACTTCATGTCCCACTGAAACAACGCTTTGACCATTTACCATCATGTGTTTTGGTCAAGATAATAGGGACACTTGTGTCGTATTCATGAGGTTTGTTATGGTGGCTTTAAGACTACAGCAAACGACTTATAGAAAATAAGTTATATTCTATATATCGTGTTATCAATCACAGTCAATAACCTGATTTGTTTAACCATGTATTTTTTGCCTTGAGTTTTGTTCAGCTTTCACCCAACCTTTGTTAAAATCCATGTGAATTGAATGGTTTGAATATATTCAAATATTCATATGAATAAGACAAAACAAACATTAAAAAAGTCAGTGTTGTTTTAAAGCAATCTGTGATATAAAGTTTACAAAGAAAAGATTTGAAAAATAAAAACCAACGATGTCAACAACTACATACTAATATGAATTGTATTGCATTCAGTGGTCTTAAACTCCCCAACTATGTGATTGCCTTGGTCTGATACCTTACATTGACAGGATTGCAAAATATCCTCCTGAGAAACTGGATCAAAATAATAAAGGGCACTACATTTCTGGAAGGACCTTAGGATTCATGCCATGCATTTGGATTTGCTGAAACATCTTTTTGTGCGGCTGCAGCAATATTTATGACAGTCAGAGCTTTCACAGACGACCGCACACCCCTCGTATTGAGGGATTCTCTCTAATGCGATTCCACTATTAAACCAGGAGACCTCTCAGCCAGGGGTCCACCTTCCTCTCTCGCTCTCTGTTCTCAGAGCTAAGCTACCAAACTGAGCTTGATGAGCCAGAGAGAGAGAGAGAGAGAGAGAGAGAGAGAGAGAGAGAGAGAAGAGAGAGAGAGAGAGAGAGAGAGAGAGAGAGAGAGAAGGGGGAAAGAGAATTAGGAGGATTCTAAATAAAGCCTGATTGTAAGAATGGGATCCATCAGCTTGACAGGTAGGACAAATGAACTCCCTTCCAGCAGATTCCTTGTGGCTTATTTATTATATGAATAACCTGAAGGAGAGATGCAATGTGGTCACTAAACCTAATGAAGTGCTACCATAGAGGTATGGGGGGATTGGGAACTGGGTGGTAAACTCAAAATATGTGTCATGAGGTTTTGTTTAGACAGAAAGATTATAATCTATTGAAAATACTTTTCCAATAGATATAAAACATCTATAACATGCATTATTCAACAAAATAACATTATTAAGGTAAGTAAACAAAGATTGACCAACAAGTTGTTTTAACATGCTGTGTTTAGATAGATTTTTCTAAATAAAATCAGCATACAAAATGTCAATTATATAAATTATTCTAAAACGTATATAAAAAAGGAATAACTAACTTGTCAGTCTGAATAAAATATAAAAAAATGAATTACATTGGGATTGAGACCATCACATGAACAGAATTTCTAGAGATGCACCCATCGGCCAATAATCGGTCGATAAAAGCAATTTTTCACATCGTCGGTAGTTTAAAAACAGCCGATGATCAGATCTGATACATTCTGTCAATCAGAAGAGGACTGGAAAATGCAATGAATTTTAGTTTGCACCAGTTTAAGTTTATAGAAATCTAGTATAGATGCTTCTCTAATAATTTCCTGTTTTTACCTTTGTGTCTAGTACTGTTCCACACAAGACTAGAACAATTAAGTTGCCTTAAAAATGGCATAAAACACAAAAATATACATATAAGTAAACAGCACAGAAAGGATAACCTTTAACATTTAACAATAGGTAACACCAGATCATCTCCAGACATCTATGGGTGAATTTCATATTCTCTGATTATCTGCTGGATACCTGTAAGTAGCGTTCCCATTAAACAACATGTATCATAGACATGTCAAATAATAAAACAATATAGGCCCTATTGCAGCTAATTGACAAGTCCCTCTGTCATCATGGAGACCCCCTGTGACACATTATCCTAGCGGGGCATCCTCTTACTCTTAACATTCCCCTACAAACAAATTGAGAAATAATTGTTGACTCATTTGAATAAATGGCTTCCTGGATTGTATGATAACCATCACTAAGACACAAACAGCTCCATTTCCACGTCGGGAAGCAAGATTGTTCTCACCGTGGGACGGAGCCACGAGTGATAGACAAGCTGCTCGCAGATGCTCGCATATTTATTCCACATACGGGGGGCAGAGAGACACTCTTTAAACATGAAGCAAGAGGCTTGGGCAGGTATTTACTACAGCCTCCCATCGCGCTCCTATTTGTCTCATCACGGGTGTCGAGGTAAGACGCAGGAGACCGAACGGTTTCTCTGAGCATCTGCACATGCTCTAACACGAGTCCCTGGAGGCATATAATAACCTATTACCTCCATCTCTGACTAAAACACACATTTAAACTACAATTACACCCCCTGCGTTCTCTCCCTCTTGCTTTTCATTTCATTCCTCTACAGCATCTCTTCTGCAATTCAGTGCAGATGTGTTCCCTGTACATGTCGCTCTCTCTTTCTCTCTCTCTCTCATCATACGGTGCATGAAGAAGTGAAATCGTCTCACAGCGAGTGAGGACTTTGGTCTGGCCAATTTATTACCTGGTGCAATTGCTCTCAATACATATTACCATTGCCCCACATGCACACATGTGTGTAGGTTCAGTCAAACAGAAGAAGACTTCACATTGATTTCAGCCCTTTTCTGACACTTTCCCCTTGCTTTCCTTTCTAAGCGTGTAATAGGATATGAATGGTCCATTTAAGAATATTTTCTTTGGCAGAGCAAAAACAACTACCAAATGTTTGTCTAAAATAAAATGAATCAATATTGGCAAAGTTTCACAGACGAGGCATAGCTTAAGCCAGGACTACGCCTTAGTTAAATTAGGATATTTTAGTCGCTTATTAAAATGCCTTATTAAATATTTCTGGTGTGCATCTTGAGACAAAAAATGGCAATGACCTATTTTAAGATATGTCAGAGCAACTTATTTTCAGTTAAGACACCTCAAACATTCATTTTAGTCTGGGACTAGTCTTAAAGTGATACTTCACCCAAAACTGAAAATTCTGTCATCATGTACTCACCTTCTTGTCATTTCAAATCTTTATGACTTTCTTCCCTCCACAACACAAAAGAAGATATTTTGAAGAATGTTGGTAACCGAACAGCACTGAACCCAATTCACCTCTATTGTATGGACACAAAACAAATGCAAGTGAAAGGGGTCCAGTAAACAAAATACTTCTAAAATATTTTCTTTTTATTATTATAAATAAATATAATAAATAATATCTTATTTGTTTTTTGAGTGAACTATCACTTTAGCTTTGTGAAACCGGTCAATTAACTTCTTACTTTTTAAACATTAGCCAAATGTGTGAATGCATACGAAAACGTAGCTAACAAAACAGATGTTTACTGTCCACCGCTGAAATAGAAATACAATAGAAGCCTAAAGCAATTCCAGATAAAGTAAAGTGAGTTTTCTGGATAAGAATGGCTATCTTGTGGGTTAAACCTTGTGTGATTATTGCTTTCAGCTGTCTTGGGCATTTCTGCAAGTAATACAGCTTTTCAAGTCTGACCTGTTCAAATTTGTTAAGGCTTGAACTAGTAAATCCGCTTTACACAAAGTGTAGTCGCAGGGACATTTGATGATAGGTGTGCTGATCGGGAAATCTGTAGCTATATATAAAAGTAGCAGACTCTAAGAACGTAAACATAAGCAAAAAGATATTATACATGGTAACAGAAAGACCTTCATTTCAGACTAGCTGGGTTCAATTTCATGATCTGTTCTAGCTGCTGTTGAGGAGTGGAATTGGAAAAAAGCGAAATCGATTGCCTGGATTGCAGTTTTGACTTATTGGAGCGGCTTTTTGTGCAATGTTAGACAGTGTCAAAATGGATCCGTAGTCTCTGCTAGACTGGCAGAAAGAAATGATGAGACTTTCAAAACATGTGCTTTCATCCTCTGACCTGAGATGACGGGCATGCAGTACGGGGCAGTGGTAATGGGTGGCTGAATTTGTATCTCTTAACATTTGAACTTCATTGTATCAGTATATTACAAGCAAATGTCAACATGAAAATGTTCGATAAATTATTCATATGCGTGCTGCCTGTATGAATGTAAAAGGAACCGGTATTGATTTAGAAAATAATATTTCTTTGAGGAATAACAACGTGTGAGACAGCATGACTGTGTTTGTATACTTTACATTTACCCTTTGCTCTGGAGGTAGAGAGTTACAGAGAAATAAACAAAAAGAAAGGATCAATGACGGATGAATATGGGCATATAAGGCATTGTGTTAAACTACACACACAAATATAAATTATTGTCATCCACAGGCTGAGGTTATAAATACGTCAATTTAATTAAAGAAAATGTTCATGTTTCATTACCCAAGGCTAATTCTTTCAGCCTGAACTGGAATAAGATTTACCCCTGATTAGTTTAAAATTACAGATTTTCAGGGAGCTTTTCCTTGCTACTTTGGCATTGTGCTTGCTCACCGGGGGGCCTAAAAGTATGTTAAGCTGCTTAGAAACAATTACTATTGTTAAAACTGCTATACAAATAAATCTACAGTGAACTGAAAAGGATAGAATGGGGGTTGACAATATTTACCAAGAGTTTAGCTTTAAATTTAAAGATGTAGAAATGTTACAGCATAAATATAGATGCAGATTAGGAACAGAATACACAAATGAAGACAGATGTAGAGAAATAGTTTATCAAGAAACTAAAACCTGGACTAATATAATTAAGGGAAAAATCATATGTGAGTATTGAAAGGGGAGAGTTAAGGATCATGGACCAGGAGTCTATGAAATGAACTGAAGAAAATTTAAGTACAGAAAGGTTCGCAAATTTAGCGGCAGAAGTCAGCATCACACTCAACAATGTGTGGGCACGCCACTTCGCACAGGCCTACAAAATAATAATACAAGCTACATCAGCACTGCTATAATAATGTTACTGACTGGTTGAAAACATTTAAACCTCTCCCCCTTCTCTGGGATCGTATGACAAAGGCACTGAAAGGAAAACACACAGCCATTAAGGTTACATGCTACAAAGCTTTGCTTGAATTTTATCCTATAGAGATAAGATGTACTTTCACACTGAACACAACGTAGGTCCTGATTATATCGTATTTTTATAATAGTCATTTTTAGATGTAGAAGAGCCAAACATAACATAAGAACAACCAAACATAAATCATTCAATTAGATGTATTACTACGGCTTTATAATGATATGTGATATTGACAGAATAAATAATCAGAGAATTCACAATGGTGTGATGAAAGATGGCGGAGGATCTTCCACCTACAGTAGACATAACAGAATGTATAAAGTATGACATTATTCGAGGTTTATGCAACTTTTCTTTACTTTGGATGAGAAATCAGATGTAAGAGGTGGCAATGAGGCTTTGAAGTAATTTTATAAAAGTACAAATAGCATTATTTTGTATTTTACAAGGAGTTTTACTAATACCGTTTGTAAATGTTAACCCTACAATATTATATTATTTACCTGTGCAACAAAAACAGTCGCATAAAATCCCCTAAAATTGTTTTTAACTACTTAACGCAAATAGTTTGCCTCGAAAGCCCATTTGGCTGCCACGGAAGATCGGCGACGCTGATTGGCTATCGCCTGTTTCCGGGGCTCCATTCCATCAGTGACGTTTTCGCAGCCGCCGTCAGAGAGATTGGGAGAATGGCTGCCAGTGGAGGTTAGATGTTCTTTTCAAAATGCAAACTTATTTATAAAAGTTTTTCATATTATCAACACGCTGTAGATCTGTAATATTGTTTTGTCTTGCCGGAATGAGCTGAAGTTTTCCGGGTCGTTTGGGTGCAAGCGCACTACTGGTGGTTTGTTTGGATACAGACAGAAAAGTACGGGGAGGCAACGTTAGCAGCTAACGAGACTAGCTCAACGCGAGACTGTGTAAACACATCGTGATTCATCGCTAATCTGCTTAGAGATTTACTATTGTTAATTTATCGTTTTAATATTTACCCAATTGTGTGGATTCGTGATATTTAATATACTGTCATGGCTTTTTCGAGATATAAAAGGGCTGTTTAAAATGCCTCGAGACCGGACAAGCCTAGTGTGCTTGCCGGCAAGTAGCATCTGGATTAGCACAGCTAACGTTAATGAGTTAAGCACTGAAACTTGCCTGCCGATAAAAACAAGCTTAATTCCTCGATCACATAAACAAGTCTGTAAAGTGTCTTTGGTTGTCAAAATCAACAGCCATTATTGTTTGTTTTTCTTGATTGAGACAAATCTCACAGTAAAACCATGCATGTGGAGGTTTTCGTTGTTTCGTCAATAGAAAAAATAGTTTTGGTCACCACAAGTAGTCCTGAAATAAGAAAAGATGTATGTCAGTGCTTCTTATAACACATTTTATACCGGGCACATGTAAACTAATAGCTTTCTGAGGAATGGAAGTCTATGGAAATTTATTTGAGTGAAAATGTAACTCCTGTTAGCCCACAGAACAGGTTGGGTTCCTATTCAGTTCAAGAGGTCAGCATGCTTTTGATAAAGTTGAGCATTGATAAGCCATCATTTTACATTTATGCATTTGGCAGACGCTTTTATCCAAAGCGACTTACATTGCAGTAACCTATACATTTATACTTAGGTATCTGCAATCCCCTGGGACCGAACCCACAACTTTGCATTGTTAACACAATGCTCTTACCACTGAGCTACAGGAAAGCTATACAATTCAAACGACGACTAATTGTTCTTTCATGATCCAGGTTTCCTGATGTGTTGGCACTTCATAAAATTGTATAGAGTTTACATCATCTCAGGTGTCTCACCCTTATCTTGTAGACGTTGGAAAGCTGTTACAAGTTCAGAATGGGACTCCAGCAAGCACAAGCTACAACGGGGTTGATGCACTGCACGCCTGTAACATCCTCCAGCAACTTAAAGCCTTGTACGACGAATCTCAGCTGACTGACATTGTCGTGGAAGTGGACAATGGCAAGACATTTTCATGTCACAGAAACGTTCTCGCTGCCATCAGCCCTTACTTCAGGTAGTAACAGCACAGACACAGTTACATTTGAGTACCAGTAATATACCTAACAAGTGTTGACCACAGGCTTCAAAATGATATGGCAGAAAGTTAGCCTCAGCACAAATGATGGTTTCCCCTTCGATCATTCCAATAAAGTTCTAATCATTCAGTTATAACATGAAAATAGGGAACTGAATTTAAGGATTTATCATATTCATGTTTAAAATACAAAGAAAAAAAACCTATGACAGACATTAAAGTAACACGAGAACTTTTGCTTATGGTTCCCCCATGTGGTTAAGCGCAATGGTCTGTTATCAGTGTGGTAAATACTGTCGCTATATAAGCTTCCCTGTGAGTGGCGCAACACACTAACATTTGTTGACTAAGCAGAAACTGCTGTTACTTCATGTCACTTCATAACCTGATCATGTACTAAAGCTACATGAGGGGTCAGTTGTGGTCTAGTGGTTAGAGAGTTGGACTCGTAGCCAGAAGGTTGCTGGTTCAATTCTCAGAGCCACCAGGGAATGACTGAAATGCTCTTGAGCAAGGCACCTTACCCCTATTTGCTCTGCAGTGATAGCTGCACCCTACTTGTAAGTCGCTTTGGATAAAAGCATCTGCGAAAGGAATGAAAAATGTAAAAAAAATGTAACGCACTCTTTAGGCTCCAGCGGGGTATACTATTGGGCTATACTACTAGCTCAAACTAGATTCTTTATTAGCGCAAATTGGTGCAATCGCGTGTGTAATTGGTGCAATCGCTAATATACACTCAACTCGCTATGGGAATAGTGACTATTATAGTAACTATAGATACCGATAAGATTATTCTAGTGCCTGAACTAAATAATCAGCAACTTTTGACCATAAAACATTAATTGTGGTTTGGGTGTCATCATTTACAAGCAACACTAAATTCGATGCACGGTCATGCTACTTATGGTATGGAGACCCGGCAACATTACATTATCTCTACCTTACGGTTATAAATTGTGAACCAGTAACGTTAGTGCGAGGGTAAACAACCTGAGCACTGCATAAAAACTAATAAGTTCAAAAGTACAGGACAGTAAGAATAAATGTACATATACGACTTTCAAATCCAATAGCAGGAAGGCTAGGTCCCCATCTGTTGTGTAACCCTTGGCCTCTTGCTGCTTGCGCTACAGAGTGTTTGGTCTCGTGTCCGATCACGCTCTCTTTTTTTCCCTCTTAGATTTTTAGCTGGCCCGCCACGGTCCGCCAATGGTTTGGAGACTTGCGTCGAAAAAGATAATTTCTTTTTATTGTTAGCTGTTGGCTAACCTTCATATTATGGCCTGGATTCACTAGTGTTCATTTTGTTAATGACAATTTTAAAAAGATACGAAAAGTAAGGTCATTAAACAACAACTATGACTTTATCAGCACACAATATCGTTGACTAAAATGAAGCTGGAAAAATAAAATCTAAACCAAAACTCTTTTTAGAGAACTTTTTTATCGAAGAACAAAAGAAGATAAATAATACATATTTTTGTGAAAGCCTCTACTGTACGCGCTTATACGCTCATCACGTCTTATTGCGTCTATAAAAAGTTTCCGACTGACAACCTGTCTGACAGAGCATCAGTACACGATTGACCCAGTTCTTCAGTGCTACCGGGTCTTATGAAAATTAGGTAATAAAATTAGGTAATAAAAATGTCAAAATAGTTGCATATTGGAATGGTTGGCTAAGAGTATATTCTTGTATTAGTCCTAAAAAAACTTTGAGATTAATAAATTCAGTTTTAATGCTTTGTTGCAACTTTTTAAAAGTGAAATTTTAAAAGTAACCAAAGCATTTGTAAATGTTAAAGCACTGTTTATTTTCAGCCCCTGCAGGAACTCCAATATATGACACCTACTATGATGTGATTCCATCGTAATATTCTTTTATTTGGTACTTTTTTAGATCAATGTTCACAAGTGGCCTTACAGAGAGCAGTCAGAGGGAGGTGCGAATTGTTGGTGTGGACTCTGAATCCATGCATCTAGTTCTTGACTATGCTTACACCTCACGGGTCACACTCACTGAGTCTAACGTGCAGGCCCTATTCACCACAGCCAGCATCTTCCAGATCCCAGCCCTCCAAGACCAATGTGCCCAATTCATGATCAGCCGTTTGGATCCACAGAACTGCATTGGGGTCTTTATGTTTGCAGATGCCTATGGCCACCAAGAGTTACGGGAGCGCTCGCAGGACTACATCCGCAAGAAGTTCCTATGTGTGATGGATGAACAAGAGTTCCTCCATCTGACCAAAGAACAGCTGGTCGGTATTCTCAACAGTGACGATTTGAACGTGGAAAAAGAAGAACACGTTTATGAAAGCATAGTGCATTGGTTGGAGTACGACTGTCCGCGTCGGGAAACAGATATGCCGGAGGTTTTTGCCAAATGCATCCGTTTACCTCTTCTGGACGAGGCCTTTCTAAGTTGTATCCCGCCAGCCTTTGGCTTGGCCTTGCCCAGGGACTCCACAGACAAGGGTCGGATCAATGGTACCAACGGCTGCCCGCAAAGGCTGGGTATGACTGCTTCCGAGATGGTTATCTGCTTCGACGCGGCTCACAAGCACTCAGGGAAGAAGCAGACTGTGCCTTGTCTGGACATTGCTGCCGGAAAGGTGTTCAAGCTGTGCAAACCTCCCAATGACCTCCGAGAGGTCGGCATCTTGGTCTCGTCAGAGAACGACATCTTTATTGCTGGAGGCTATCGACCAAGCAATAGTGAGGTGTGCATCGACCACCGTGCTGAAAGTGACTTTTGGCAGTATGAACACGCTGGGAACAGGTGGCTTCCACGTTCACCCATGCTGCGGGCACGGATCGGCTGCAGGCTGGTTCACTGCTGTGGGAAGCTCTTTGCATTGGGTGGTCGGGTGTATGAAGGGGACGGACGAAATGCTTTGAAATCCGTAGAGTGCTATGATGCTAGAGATAACTGCTGGACAGCAGTCAGTCCCATGCCTGTGGCTATGGAGTTCCACAGCGCAATAGAGTATAAGGACCGCATCTATGTACTACAAGGTGAGTGTTTCCATCTTATCTTCTGGCTAGATTATAATGTCTAAATGGTGATTCTCGTTCGGCATTACTCATTGTTGTATCATTGCTCTTTCCTAGGAGAGTACTACTTCTGTTATGACCCTCGCAAAGACTATTGGGGGCATATGCCATCTATGAATGTCCCTCGTACTCAAGGCTTAGCCGCCCTTCATAAAAACTGCATCTACAACATAGCGGGCATCTGCAGGAACCACCAGCGTACGTTCACCGTGGAGGTGTACGATATTGAGCAAAACGTCTGGTGTCGAAAGAAAGACCTCCCGTTTGACCAAGCTACCAGCCCCTACATCAAGGTCCTTTTGCTTCAGGGCCGATTGCATGTGTTTGTCCGAGCTACGCAGGTCATGGTGGAAGAACACGTGTTCCGCACCAGCCGGAAAAACTCTCTTTACCAGTATGACGAAGAAGCCGATCATTGGACAAAGGTCTACGAGACGCCGGACCGCCTCTGGGACCTTGGCCGCCATTTTGAGTGTGTGGTGGCCAAGCTTTACCCTCAGTGTCTTCAGAAAGTGCTGTGAGTTGGTTTGGAAGTGGGCTGTTTGAAACAGCTGATCGTTGTTTTTACTGGAGGGAGATGGTGGCACTGCTCAATACATGGTGCTATCTATGTCCCCATCACAAGAATTGCTGGGGAAGTCTTAAAGCGTTAATGGTTTCAATCAATAAACTTGAGGGTGCTGTTCGAAAAAAAAAAACGGTGTTTAATGTTCGACACGAGGCACCCACACTATCGCTTGTTTTACAGTTAGAAAAAGTGAATCATAAGTGCAATTATCATATTTTTTCAGATGTCAAGTCGTTTCTGCTTTATTATATTTTTAAGGTGCAAATTCTTGTTGTTGTTTTGGCTTGGGTTGTTGATGTATTATTGGGTGACTGGAACAGTTGATGTCTTTAAAGACAAGTAGTATGTTGCTAGCAAATATAATACAATTAAGTAATTGGTGAAAAATAAATATGTAAAGCTATAAATATTCATACGGGTAAGATGAGTGATTTTGCTCACAGTGTGAATACTGATTTTTTAAACTATTATTTCTCTAAGAATTTTCAGAGTTATAAGATGATCATCCTTGCTGCCTATGAGGAGACTGTGGTTTTCTTGTGAACTTAGTCGTTAGGGAATTTTGCTTGGTTGCCAATATGTACATGCAGGTAGCTGGTTTTGTTTTGTATTTTAAATTGTCTTTGTTTTTTCCTCTTTGAAAACGCAGCCCATGTGCTATATGACATCACTGCAGTTTTAATTTGGATACTGCTTTTATGATGTTCTGTTGGGCCCAGCTCCCATGTTGAAATCTGTATCTTTGCAAATTCGCATCACCAGCCAGATCTTTTAGTGAGGTTACAAGATTATACTCTGTCTCCATATTGGAGAAGAAAAAAGGATACCAGCTTTGTGTAGCTGAAATTAAAGCTTGGCCAAACAGCTGGACAGGAGAGAACATGAGCCAGGTGAAGATGTAAATGGTGGCCAAAATGTGGATGCTTGGATTCCACTCTGACTTATTGAAATACTCCGTGTACGGGTGCAGTTTAATGAAAAATACACCTCTGAAATGCCAAAACATGGAGTCTTAGTTTGCATCCTGTTGCAGCAATAACAGGTGTGTGCTGACGTTTTTCTTAGAAAAAGTGCATTAGAAATTTCAAGCGTTCCTGCGATGAAGCTTTCATGAATAATTCCAGAAACATGGCCTTTTTGCCACAGTGCGCAGAGATGGTCAGAGTTCAGAGTTTTGAATCTGTTAGATATGTTTCTGTCCAGGGATGTTACAATGCCTGTTCACATAAACCCCAGGCATCAGTGATGGACTGAGCAAAGGCTCTGTGAAGTCTTAGAGATGCTTCGACCTGAGGCATTGTCTGTTTTCCCAAACAAATCTAGTCCTCCTATCTAGTCCCATGAAAATGCTCAACGATCTCTTTAAATGATCACGCTTTCTTTCCATCCCCTCAACTTCCAGTTCATTAAGAAAAATGTTTATTTTTGGTGCTGCTTTTTTGACAATCTTGTACAGAATATACGCCGATTTAATTTCTCAAAGGTTTTGTCATCGCTTGACACTTCCAAAAGTTGTCAGTCTAAGTTATTGTCTATGGATATTTGTTCTGTTGTATTTCTGGTGTTTATTTGGTCAAATCCAGGTTCCCTGTGGCACACAGATTTTGCACTACATTAATTCCTCCCTTGAAACCTTTAGCAGTCTAAGAATACAGCGCTCTTGTTTTCAGTCACAGAGACTTGATTAAATGGGACAGCTGATGCGCTCATGTTGGGTTTCGTTCTTTGGCGCCTGCAATGCTGAGCCTCATCTGGGGCTTTGGTGGAAAGGAAACGAATGAGAAATTGCATTGGATTTGGTGCAGTTGCCGCACATGTCACATACGTTAATGCTCAGTAGCACGGGAACAAGAAACGGACTCTTCTCAGGATTATTGTTAATACACAGTACTGTATTTAAATGGTTTGTTGTTCGTGTAATATACTGTACCATATGTTTGCTGTACTTGCACAGTTTTTTTACAGGATTAACATTTTGTCCGATTTTCATAACTTGAGATTTGTTTAATTTAGATGTGTTTGTTTTTCTTCTAATTTTAATATTTACTTTTAGGTTTTTGAATTTGCTATTATGATTTTATGATTTTGCTCTGTTAAAACATGTGAAATCTGGACTTCAACACAAGCGTTTTCAGCGTGTTTGTTTGTTTATTTGTTATTGCATCAGTCTTAAAGGACATTAAGCATTACAGAACATAAGTTATGTCAGTGCTTCTGTACTATAACAGTATGGATGTTTAAAAATGGCTTCGAAAGAATCGATCAGTTTGTGTTGTTGGCTTTGCTGGAGCTGTTCCTTCTTTCATTTTTTCCCAGCCTGCAGTTAATTTATCCATAGTGAGCAAACAGTGTTTTATTTTCCTTTGCATTTTTGTTTAGCATTTTATTTGTGCGTTTGGTTTGCTTGTATGTATGGTGTGTGAGTTTAGTAAATATTCATTGATCTCTACTGTGAAATTCACCTTGCACATAATTTGACAATTAAACAATAAAAAGTTGACGGGAGGTGTTAAATTTTTTAACATAACATTCATCCTTCTTTTACTAGATTATCATGAAACAATTAAAAATAGTTTTACTATATGCTCTAGAGGAAATTTTAGCAAATATTTCGTGAAGTACTATGTTGCACTTTTTACAAAGATTATTTTTCATATGAAATAAAAAAGCAAAGACTTAACAGATAAGGTAAGTCTTTTGATAAAACTTTAATATTATGAAATAGTTTTTGAGAATTCTTGAAACTTTACAAAAAGGTTTATTATACCTCATCTGCATCGGCTTGCAATATCACTTGGCTGCGCTTTCAAAATGATTCTACTTCATAATGTTTCAAGCTCCCGTGGTGTAGTGTGTTTTTCCTCGTGCTGTATGCTGGAGTATGTTCCATTTATTTGGCCAACGGAAAGCTATTCATAATCAAATTGAGAGGGAAACTGCATAATCATTTGCTCCGAAGACTGTGACAATTGAGGAAATTTACTTTCTAAAATGTATTTATTCCATGGATTGCATTTTGTAATGTCATTTATTTTAAGACAACCCATTGATATGCCCTGATAATTCATTTTTTCCTATGACAAAAAGATTTAATTTGTAATTCGGCATATGGATGTTCCAAAGTCTCCATTATGGCACGGGCAGGAGCACGCAGAATGAGCATATTACAAAAAATAAAAGATGGAGAGGGAGAAAGTAAAAAAAGAGTGAGACCCAGTGGTCCCATGTGTAATACCAGAGGCAGAGGGCTTCATCATATTGCCCTTGGCTTCACTTTTCCCAATGTCACCCTATATGCAGTGGAAGAAAGACAGCAGGAATACATCAGACACGGTTCCATTGCTTCTCTGCCACACACACAAAAACAAATGCTCCCAGCTGGAGCTCCATCATAAGATCACCTGAGCGCCTTTGACTTTGGCAGTCAAACTGTTGAAAGTGTAATGGAACATAGACCTTGGATACCTCCAGAGAGCACAGCTCACCAAAAGCAGACAAATGCAAAACTCATTCAGCTTTAATTTAGAAAGCAAAAATAAAAACGAAATTTTGTTAGGATGAGAACATGCAAAGACTGAGTGAACTTCAGCTTGTGTGAAATGAAGGAAACGGGCCTTCGCTTCTCATCGTGCATGTAAGATTTTGCTTCTATTTCTCATCTCTACCTTTTTTCCATTCTTGGAAGGTTCGGAGTGTTTATTCATGAGAAGATGCAGTATTCTGCGTAATTTATTACCTAAACACAATCACAAAAAGATTTTCAAGGTTGTAAACGTTTGCAATGAAGGATAACCGTTCTGGTAGCTGTAATCTTTGAAAATGATCCGTGCCTTCTAAACATGTAATCTTCTTTTTGTTTATGAGGTATGTTGAATTACGAGAGGTTGTATATTGCCTGATTCTCTAAGCCTTGATAGCATGAAATACTGTAATCACTGCTATACCCAAGCGTCTTTGATTGATGCTTTCTGTTGTTCCTGTACTGGGACGTTGTCAGGCGTGTGAGAGATGATTAATCTACAGTTCCCACAAAAAACATTTCCATTATTAAAATCACTTTTTATTCATATTTCTTGAATCGACATTAAATGTGTTCTTTGTTTTCACATTGTGTGTTCAATTTATTTCCAAAACTCTCACACAATTCTTTAAAAACAGTCTGCATGAATCATTGTCCAAACAATAACTTATTCAGAGGTTAAGCATTCCTTCGGAGAAGACTTTACAATTACATTAAAGATGGAGATCAGAACCATCCTCATTTTAAAAATGCCCTCCTGCGCACTCATCCACATCAACATTCATGTATCGGTTATTTTTTAGAACAGAAGGAAGATTAAAAACACTAGCTGATTAATGCACATCATCATTTAGGCTGTTTTCCTCTCTTCTTGGTTGTTCTTCTCAATGTGAAACGTGACTGTGATCTAATGCGTGTCATCAGACGATGCTTTTTACTGCAGCTGGAGGGATGAGATTAGGTAAGTGCTATTTTAATGTTTCTAGTTTAGAATTTATAATGCTGAACAAATAATTCTCTCGTTTTTGTTTTGCCTGTGCTCTCTGTTTCTAATTGAAGGTCAGGTGAGCAATATTTTAGTGCTGTAAGAGGTTCTTAAATCTAGTAAAGTGAGGCATGCTATGTTATTAACAGCACCAGAATGAGTTTATAAATAACCAAAGTAGTGATGTTATAACTGATTCTCACTATCACATAAACAGACATGAACTGATTTATTAAATATTTGAAGTGTGGACAATCTTTTTTATTATAATGGGTTCCATTGCGTTCCATTGTCTTTTACAGCGTCCTGATTAGACACAGTGTTATACTGTCCACAACCATTTATTGTAGCATTAACTATAGTAATTGGATACATTGTGGCAAATACTGTAGTATACTTTAATATTTACTATGGTAAGACTCGAGAACACTAGTGTCTGTCTAGGCATTTTAAGTTTACTGTAGTAGGCTAAATACTAAAGTACACTAAAACATTTTTCACGTGGAAACTAAACCTTATTCAAATGTACATAAAAAATTCATTATATTATATAATGAAATATATAATTTCATTATATAATTTCATTCATACAGCAATATACTCCTATTGCTAGCCGCTTACTAAAGTCGCTCATCATTTGCATAAAGTTGAGCAAATCTCAACTTTGTAACGTCGCTAGACGCGCCCACTTCCTGTCACCAATGGTCATTGTCGCTCGTGTTGCCGGCGTTCTGTCGATTTATGCTACCAATCGAATTTTTTATATTTTAATGTTGTGATCGGGTTAAGGGAGGGGTAATTTGGTGTAGGGTTTTTGGGAGGGGTTAGTATTGTTTTTTTTGGAGGTAGCAAAATTCGCCATGGTAGCACAATTTCTCAGAACATTAGAAGTCAGCGATCGAAATGAATGGAATCATTTCGCTTTGTCGCTTGCGATCTAAACGGGCGTTAATGGGTTTATTTTGTAAAGTTTGAAGCCATTAGTAGAAGAAACTCGCACTAGTGACTGTACTGTATGTCATATGCTACTTTAAACCCAAATAGCTATATTGGTTGTAATATCAAAATTAAATCCATTATTTTTGATGCGATGTTTCTTTGATTACTAGGCAGCTGCTAAAAGACTACAGTTAGCTTAATAAATCATATTACTAAGATATTTTTTATTTGGACCTAAATGAAATACTATAAATGAAATGTTAATAAATGTTTTAATGAAATACATTTGTTTCTTACTGGCACATGCATTGGAGCTAGTCAAAATATTGACTGTGCAAGTAAAATCTCACTAGCTCAGCAAAGAAAAATCCTTACAGTTTATTAAACTTTCAGCCAAACATGTTTTGGTTGATATCACCAGAGGGGAAGTGACTGGGCTTTATTTAGCAATCGGCAAATTTCCAGTATTTTCTCATTATTGAGGCCTCCGAGTCTCTGCGAGAAGTTAAACCGTGTCTCCACAGATCAGGACGGTCCCTTTCTCCCTCTCCACAGCGCTGAGGATACATGCTCAGGGAACAGATTGTGGCCTATGGGCCACTGTCTTGTTCTCCTTCTCTCATTTTCTCTCTCTAGCACTAAGTGTAATTACGTCTGTGCCTTCCCATTGCCCCGGGAGGAGAGCGTGGTGCATGTGGCAGCCCTGAAGAACCCCCCCAGTGAGCCTCATTACACTATCACAACCTGACTCAGAGGACAGGTGTACAGATAAAGAAGGCATTAGTGGCCTCCACAGCCACATGCTGTCCCAATGACTGCCCGCCACCTGTTTTTATATCAGGTTATTCACAGCAGGGTAAAGTTTTCCACAGCTGATGCAAGCGCAAAGCCCAGATGTGGAAAAACAAGTACGGGGAAGGGTGCAATTTTACTTTAGATGGTAAGTGGTTTGTTCATTTGACAATTCTCCGAAGCTGTTTTTCCCTCAGGAGGATTGCAGGAGGGTTGAAGCCGACACTGTAAAACTAATTCAGTTTTAAGTTTGATCCATCAGTTATTTTCTGTATATTAAAAACATTTTGAAATGTTGAAAACTTACTTAAATATTTTAAAATATAAAATATCATGTTGGATTGACTTGTAACACCAATTTGATTGTCATAACATATTTTAAGCCACCATAAAAAATTACTGTGCAATGTAACCATGATGCGATGCGTGAAAATCATTTTTAAAAACGCAAACAGTGTTATTATTACACAGCACTTGATTTATTAAAATGATTTCAGAACTGTTCTTTAAACATAACACTTCTTAAACCAATATCCACCAAAAGTCGTACCCCTCTTCTTAAACATCTTTAGGAACTAAGCCACATAACTTGAGAAGTGCTGACTGCACTTTCTCAACTACTTTAACACTTATATCAACCTGCTGACCACAGTAAAAGATCCGTCTGTCTGTCTCAGAAGTGTTCAGACGTCTGTAGTGTCCTAAATCCTTACTCCATCACTAACTTTGACAACACGGGATACGGCGCTACGTGCTCTCCATTATCTCTGCGTTTATAAATGAACAGCGACACAAAGCACATTAATCCATGAGCAATTCATTGAAAAGTTTTAAGTGATGCCATTAAGACAGGAAGTCTCATATTCTGGAACGTATCGACATGATTGTTCGGCAAAACATGAGTGGTGAATAATGGCTCCTGCTTTAAGAAATGAGTTTTGATCGCCCCCCCTTCTCTCTCGCTCTCTTTTACTACCTACAACTCAGTCTGTAGGTGAGGATGAATGTGATGCTCATTTAGAAGATGAGGCAGCATTAAATTGGATTTTTTGGTGGAGGAGGCATAACTCAATGAATTGTCCAGAGTCTCTAATTTATTACCATTTAAATGGAGGAATCATTTCTGAAATTATTTCAGCTTCCGTTAATGAGTTTTTAGTTGCCAATGTGAAATGAGATGGAACCCTAATGTGCACGGAGCAGGATTGGTCTTAATTTAATCACAGACCATTCCGCATTAGGAATAGCCACACTAGCTGTGGAAATTGAACTCATTTTGTTTCATTCTTTATGTTTTACAGGCTTTGGGCTCGCCTTCAACCTTCAGTCCTGTATGAGTATTACTGGGAAGGATTTTGGAGCCAGCAGGCCCCCAGCACATGGACCGTCAATGGCAGAAGGTCCGGTTCTAATTCTGTGCTCTGGCTCTTGCGAAAAAGTGTGCTAGCAAAAATCCACGGTAAAGTTCATATTTTTAAGATCACACTATTAAAATCATTCGAAATGTATAGATTACAGATCAGGAAAAGAGGCATGCACACGTTTTTGGGTGTAAGGTTTTTCTATGTATCACACGTACACACTTTGAGAATGAACATCAAATCTAATTTAGGATGGTTTACGCAATATTTTATAAAATAGGCCCCAGTTCTGTTGTACCAGTTTGCCTCTAAGAGAGTTTTTTGATCTTCGTTTACCTGGCATAAATGTTGAAGCTTTTTAATAAGTGTAATGAGGAGAGCTAAGGATTGTTTTTTCATTTTCCATCTCTTCATCCTAAACACTGAACCTATTATTAAACCTTCTGCTTTTATTTCAAATTGATATTTAATAAACTATATAGCCCATAACAATACCCAAAAGTTAACAGCGATTTATGAAATGTAACGTTTCAGATTGCAATATCGATATCAATGTCTTTCGCTGGTTGCTCAGTTTAGATAAAAAAAATATTTTTAAGCCATTTTATGGCCAACATCAGGCCTTTGCCCTCTTTCTCTTCTGTGTGCCAGATAAACCAAGCACTGACACATGAACGAGTGGAGTTCACATCCATTCTGTTACCCTTGCCAAGGTGAACATGTATGCCAGGCCTGCAAGTGATGTATTGGCCAGTACCAAATGGATCTGACTTGAATGCCCTGTTTGTTTTGTCCACCTAGCCATGAGGTATAGGCCTTGGATTTCATTCAACACAGTTTGTGTGAACCAAGTCGAGCCTTTGCGGTTCTTAAGTCCAGTTGGACTGGTGACCAATGGCGAATGCTGCCGGTTGTACACGATTCTATTAAATAGCATTTTTATTGTTACAAACGTACAGCTTGAAACTAACCGTTCCGTTTATAAAAAAGGATTGAAATCAAGCAGCAGCAATATTCAGTTTTCCTCATCTGACTTCTTCTGTGTCAACCAGATTTTCTATTCATGGTCTCTCCCACTGCTTATGCCGGGCGTAACGGGACAATGACATTTACCATGGCCGTAGGGTTCTTTTCTTACGTCTCCCTCAAAGGAAAAGGTCAGACTCGAGGCATCTTAAGTAGTTGGAACAGACCAAAACAAACAAAATCATAGCAGAGCCAAAGAGTCATTTTCATTCTGGGGTTTGCATGCCTAATGTGAGTGTAAGCAAGGGTAGCGCAGCACAGGGCGCTTTCCAGGGTGTCATTATTATTGTAACACATTCCAGCAGAATTGGATTATGGTCGTCGAGCGAGATTTCGCGGTGCTGCTTGGTGAGCTCGTGGAGGGAAAGAAAGGCAGCAATTGGTCACGGTTATTTACTGCTGTGAATCGAGTCGCCCCGCTTTGAGTTGCGGTGTACGCCCGCTTGAGGATTTGGCTCTATGCACAAATTATGGAACGTTTTCCGAGGCTAAGTAGGTGGAGGCGTAATGAAGTCTCCTTTCGCCTCACACTCGCTCGCTTTACTATCGTCCCTATCGGCCGGCCATAAACACCTGCCAACAGACTCATAGAGCGCTGACCAGGGGCTCTACACGTGTTGACAGCTTATTACATCATATCTCAGATGACTGCCTGCTTTTTACTTTCCATCCCTTTTTATGGAAAGTCAACATTGAAGCCTCGCTTCAAACCGTTTTGAAAATGACAAGATAGGCAGAGTGTCTACGGACTTTGCTTTAAACATTCCTTCACCCTAAAGTCAAAGAGCATAGAGTAGGTCAAGGAACATTCACTGAAAGCAATGTCTTTCCTATATCTGCTCCCTGCAGATCACATAAATATGAAAAATTGGGTTGGGATTGTATGTTTGTGTACGTGTGTGTCCCAGGGCATTTGTCACTCGCAAAGGTGACTTCCTATTGGTCGGTTTTTCCTCCGATGATGTATGTGGTCTCTTTAATTGTGCCGTGTGATGATATGCAATGCAGCATTACCTGTTTTCACTAAACACCAAATTCAACACGATTTGTCTCTTCGTATTTTGGTATATGTTTGTATATGCGTATGGGAGGAATAAAGGAAACGCGCAGACACACCACACGTACACGCAAGCGGATCTGCTTTCAAAGCAATTTGAGAAGTTTTCCAGAAGTCAAACTCAAATAATAGTGGATATCAACTGAAAGGAAAACAAAGGCTGACTCGATCACACTGCAGCAGATTTGATAGACACAGGTTTTGTTTTCGGCAGCGAATGCGAACAGGCAGAACCGGCATGAAGACGTCCTTTCAGAGCAGCTTTTCTTTGGACAGGATACATCAAATCTATTCCTGTGTTTTCCCTTCTCGGCTTTTTAATGAGGTGGACTTTCTGGGGTGTGACCCCTTTCCGAGGCCCAGCTTTAATAGAGTAAATAAGCATGTGCACACGGATGCGTACCCACACAAACACACTTTCGGCTCTCTCCCATGAAGGTCGGAGTCATTACGCTCTCTCTTTACGTCCCGGCTCCTTGTTACGACCGGCATTCATATCCCACTGCCAAAACCTGCAGGTCAAACTAATGAGGAAGAAGAGAGGAAATTGCAGTAATTAGCCTTTTGCTTTTTTGTGTTCTTAATGAATCTCAAATCAGCCCTTCACTCATTAAATGCTTTTACCTGTACGATAATTAACCAATGAATACATTAGAAAACAAAAAGAAAAAAATAGAGGTGACCACCAGATGGAGACCCATTACCGGCGCACCAATCAAACGGTGCCCTAATGAGGGCGCTGGTCATTGGCATACGCCCCTAAACGCTAAAAGTGATCAATCAAACTCTGCCAGTCAGATGTTTGGTGTGATGCGGAGCGAAGGGCAAAGAGAACGCCCTTATCATCATCTTCACAGCTGAAGAACTCATTAGCTTACCGTGTCTAATTGCTATACTGATACATGTTGATTTCTTATGCAATTTCGAAGTGAAACAAGAGTTTCTAAAATATGGCATCAGGAAATGGAAAATTCTTACTCACAAAGGAAAATTCAGCTTTCTTATTCTTTCTTCTCCAGAACACAAAAGAAAATATTTTGAAAAATGTTGGTAACCAGACAACATTGACCCCCTTTGACTTCCACTGTATGAACACAAACTACTGAGATATTTCTCAAAATATATTCTTTTGTGTTTTGAGGAAGAAAGAAATGTACAGGTCTAAAAGGACAGGAGGGTGAATGCATGTTGACAGAATTTTTATTTTTGAACTGTTCCTTAAAGAGGATAGAGGCGTTCACAGAACTCTTTTTACACCTGTTGAATGATAAGTAAAATTTCAACGGATCACACATTCAAAATGTTAAACTGCAGCATGCACTCTTGGAATTAACATAATATCGGATGGACGCCTTTTAAAATTTTGTCACAGCTTTGGTATTAAACTACCCCTAACACTTAATACACTTACACTCTTACAAATAAGCCCGGTAGACCTGTTTGACAGCTACTGGAAGTATGCCTGTGTTGTGTTGTGTAGTGCTATTGTTCTTCCTCTTCACCATGGCATGATGTGCTACAGTAACCGACAGATGAACTGAGTATGGGCAAACCCAGGAAAAAGAGACAAAGAAACTCTTTCAGAAGAAGATCAAAGGTCAAGATAACAACACACGTACATTGACCGTGTCAAAAAGATGGAAATCTGCACATAAAAATGGCAAAACCACCTTCCTAACAGATATGTAAATTTTCTTCAAAAACTGCCTCTTTCACATTAGTGATATTCAAAGAGCTCTTGTGCACAAACATGCCTAATTAATTTATTCGGGTTTTGTTATCCAAGTCTGCCTTATTTTTGTATTTTTTCTGCTTATTTGATTTTATTCTGTTTTTTAAATCTGAGTTTAATTCGTAATTTTAATCCGTTTCATGCTTACACACACACATTCTGATGAAACTGTTGTGCCCTGGAAATGCATAAAGCATGAAGCTTATTTTGTTTAAACAAGATCTCCGGAAAATCACGATTTTCAGCAATATTAAATTTTACACTACACAACTTTTTTTCTCAACTAAAATGTAATATCTGAAATGTCTGTGCCAGACAAATGTGACAATAACGCCCACAAGAACCAAAATTCTGAAACAAAACCTCTCAAGGACAGAAGCACGGTGTCAATTCAGGATTTACTATGCAGCCGTGACTGTTTGGAGCTTTCCTCGATTTTTCAAGCCAATTAGAAAGCTGGGTAACAAGTTTTGAAATGTCATAGCTAAGGGCGTGACTGGCTAATGGAGCAAGTCCCGGATGTTCTAAACCAGTAGCTTGGAGCTGAACACTCTCTCTCCGTCTTACACACACACTTTCTCACACATTCAGCAAATTGCCTAGCCAATAAATTAGGCAGGCCTTGTTCAAGGTCTGGGGACAAGGCAAAGGACGCAGGAGAAAGCCCTTGAGATACACAGAGGCCTGCGTGCTAGCGAAGAGTGGTCGTCTCTGCTTGATTCCTGACCTCTCCACACACTTTGTGTTTTTCTTATTTTACGTCCCCCACCCCTGCCATCCATCCCCTGGCGCTTTGGTTTGTAAGTGTTGTCCTTCATGGTCTCGCTTTTAGAGAGTTTTCCCTTTTTTGTGTGTACGCGTTCAAAGGTTATGGAATGACCCATTCTTGAGCATTACTCCATGCTATAAGAACATTTGAGACTAGATCAACCATGTAAATGATGTAATTATAAACATGAAATGAGTGTTATCAGTAACAAGAAAGTGAATTTTATTAAATATAATTCAACTATATTATTACTTTATTTAGTAAGTATATTAATATCAATGGACTAGTAGTATACTTGGACTAAATTTGCGCACTTTTTTATTATATCCAAGTAAAATTTAAGTGTAACAGAGTATTACACTTCACATCTCAATCACATCTCAAATATCACAAAAACAGCCTTCTTCCACCTTAGAAATGTTTCCAAGTTACGAAATATTTTATGTTTTGCTGACGCAGAAAAGCTTATTCATGCATTTGTGACCTCACGACTTGACTATTGTAATGCTCTACTTAGTGGTTGTCCTGCATCATCGATAAACAAACTACAGTTAGTTCAGAATGCAGCTGCCAGAGTTCTTACTAGGTCAAGAAAATACGATCACATAACCCCAGTTTTATCATCTCTTCACTGGCTACCCATTAAGTATCGTATTGATTTTAAAATTCTTTTAATTACATACAAAGCCTTAAACGGTTTAGCCCCTATTTACTTAACCGAGCTTTTATCACGTTACAACCCAACACGCTCTCTAAGATCTCAAAACTTAGGACTTTTGACAACACCTAGAATAACTAAATCCACCAAAGGGGGTCGAGCTTTCTCATACGTAGCACCTAAACTCTGGAATAGCCTTCCTGATACTATTCGAGGGTCAGACACACTCTCCCAATTTAAATCTAGATTAAAGACACATCTTTTCAGCCAAGCTTTCACTTAATGCATAGTTAATGAACAGCAGCTACGCTAATTATTCTCTTTATTCTCTTTCCGCCTCTGCTTCGGGATGCCCATCCCGAGGTAGGAAGAAGTTCCACCATGTCCAGACGACCGACAGATGCCCATCCCCAATTTGAGATAACGCCAGCTACAGCTGCAGACTGACTGACCATCCCAGCCCCATCTAAGGCAATTCCACCACCAGCCAAGAGAAATATGACCATCGGACCATCCCAGCTCAGACCAATACACCCCCAACAAAGAGCAAAGACGGACTATTTGTCTCATTAATGCTGAAGTTACAATATTTGGTATTGAATGCTAAACTTAAATCACATGTCAGCAGTTTGAGTGCAGCTATGACACGTCAGAGGGGATCTGGCCCTCCCGGTTGAGCCTGGTTTCTCCCGAGGTTTTTTTCTCCATTAATCAAACATTGGAGTTTGGGTTCCTCGCCACAGCAGGGCAGTGTTGGCCTGCTCACCGGGAGACTGCATTTATTTATTTATTTAGAAATTATATATTATTTATTAGTATGATCTTACTCGTTGTATAAATACAATGCACTGTGCTGTGTTTTACCTTTTCTGTTTTTCCTGTTTGCCCTGTAAAGCTGCTTTGAAACAATACACATTGTGAAAAGCGCTATATAAATAAACTTGAATTGAATTGAATTGAGTATTAGCTTAAACTCTGAGTACACTGAACTATAGTTTGGCACTTCACATTTTATTGTTTGTATACTGTAACATCTACAAGTGAACCTGGGGCGCGTTTCAGAAAGCAGGGTAAGTGTAAACTCAGAGTAAGTCAACCCCAGAAAACGGAATACTCAGGGTTTTTGGTTTCAGAAAGCGAGGTATGTCAAACCCGCCACCGCGGGGTAAGTCAAGCCCATTTCAGAAAACGAGGTATCTTATACTCCGAGTGAGTAACCAGAGTAACACACTCCGTGAACCTAACCTAATCGGGAGCAGGTTTTATTCCACAAACCCAGGGTTTGTTACAATCTCTGCCCCTTTTCGAAACGCGAGCGGTGTTGAAATTGCATACGCCATTTGTTTATTGATTCATCTTGCTAATCGCATCTCAATTTAGTCACACAGACGTTAAAATGTCATGTCCGTTTATTCAGGAACCCATAGATGAGCAAGCTGCATTAATTCGCAGAGAGTTACATTTATGTCGTGAGAGAATTGTGAGGCCCCGTTTGGACGCTTTATCTTAACTTTTAAGGCCACTTTAAGTCGTACATTTAACATTTCCCAAACAGGCATCCTACTAGCAAGAGCATTTTATTTCTTTAAACTTTCCTGAAAGATTTTCTTGTATTTCATATTCAGCTTCTGCCGAGATCTTTTTATTGCAGAAGGATTGCACCTACATGAGAGCGAGAGAGAGAGAGATAGAGAGAGCGCGTGCGAGAGAGAGAGAGCGGGAGCGTTAAATATAATTCCCATTTTCACAGTTTCAACAAAATAAATATAAAAGTGATTGACATATAAACTTGCGCATTAACAAGTGAATTTTTTTTTCTTAATATGTGCTCATATTCACCGCACGCTTGAAACAGTACCTTCAATTCGATTGGTGACAAATGAACACGTGCTTTTGTCACTGATGGTGAATCGTGCTATCTTCACTCAATTGATGATGGCTTTTCATCGCCATGCTGCACGCGTGTAACCTAGAGTGAACTTACTCAGAGTGGGTTGAACTAATTCAAATCAGCTGGTCTGAAACTGAAAACTCAGAGTAGCGATTCTCTGAGTAAATCAACTCAAGAGTTCAGATTTTAACTCCGTGTTGGTTGAACTTCCTTTTTGAAACGGGCCCCTGTAGGTATGATCGTTTACTAGTTCAATACTTGTCGCATTTTTTTTCCTATAAACTACACGTTTAGTTGTTTTGTACTGTAAGAATTTGTGTTTGTTGTGAACTTAGTATCATACTTAAAAAGTTTATTTAAATTATAAAGTTTATTGTTAGGGTTTAAACTTCAACATGTATGTTTACATGGCACTGTGTAAACCTAGGTGAAAAAATATCTTACTTTATAAAAGTGATCAGTACCTGGGGGGGGGCATTAAAGACAAAATAATAAAACCTAGAAAAAAAATATAGATGGTTTCAAAGTAACAACACAAACAAACGTCACTGTGAATGGAAGAAAACTACAGGACCAATATAACACATTATTATTTAATTCATTAAATGAACATACTACAAAATTCAACAAATCACTTATTATTATTTACAATAAAAATATTAACAGAAATTAAATAAAATATAAATAGTTATATTACTAGACACTAGCCAATAAACAAACACAGAGCATAAGTAAAATGCAGTCCAGGCGAGTGTGTCCAGGCGAGATTCGGTCTATAACCTATCGCTACTGTCCTTCTGAAACCTATCTTGATATGTTGTGATTTTTTTGTTGTTGCCACAAATCATTATAAAAGTACCTCCTTAAGTTTGTCACTTGGTTTTGCAAAATAATAAATTATTTGAAGTCCTTGTCAACATTGACAATCCAGTGTTTAATCATTGAAAATGTAGAGTTTTTTTTCCCTTTTCTGAAAACAATGAATTTGGCCATGTGAGGTTTCGCACGGACAGCGACATTATTATGGACGCATATTTTTGTATTACTTGTCACCCAATCAGTGATTATATCCAAAAAGACAAGGATACCTCTGAACAGAGAAGAGACCATATGAGCCTATGCTGTTGGGATCAGCATTTAAGACTTCCTGTAGTCCCCACAGGCCCCTGTAGAATGCTGAACCATCACTGATGAAACTGTCTGAGGTGACAGAGGACGAGAGAGGCAAAAAGGTAAAGTGAGAGTGTTTGTGCCCGTATGCCGCTGTGGCTGTGTGTGCTCGCTCCGGCCGGCGTGTTGCTAAGGGAGGTATAGAAATACCGCTTCATCAGTCACAGTGCTGTGTGTGTCCCATCTCTGCAATAGGGGAGGATATGAAAGTAATTTAATGTACATCTATAATTAATTCCCTTCGTGTGTGTGCGCTGGTGGCGGTTGGCCTGGGCCATGGTGGGGCTGCTGGTGATGGAGTGCATTTATTATGCGATTTTGAAGGCGGTGGCGGGATGGGGCAAGCCCCAGTGACACTGTAGCGCAAAACTCATCAGTCCTGAAATTCTGTACTGGGTTACGGTATGAATGTGGGGCATGGTAGTACTGAAGTGGGATCTATCTATAATTCTCTTTCTCTCGTGTCATAGCGTCCTTTGCAAAGCACCTGTGTTCACTTACATTTATGCAATTTGTCTATCGCTTCATCTGAAAGATTCACTGTACATTATATGTTGTGTAGGAATTAAAACCCATTCCTTTGGCATGCTAATGCTAGTTGCTACAAGGACTACAGGAACTTTTTTTTAACAAATTCATGAATAAATGCTCTGTAAGAAACAAGTCCCTCCTGATATTTACAGTAATTAATGTAAGGTAAACAGATGTTGAAAGAGGTCGGTTGGCGTCAGACAGCTGTGAAAGCAGGTGACTGTAATGGGCGGCATATGGAGGTGTGATGGATGAATGTCTTTTCTCCTGTAGCAGCTGGTGACTGTATGGTCTCCCAGTGACCCTCCACAAAGAGCAAACTCTTGGGCCCTTCTGGCAACCTCTCCATCCCCTCCAACCTCTCCACGGTTCTTACACTCTCACAGTTCACACTTCCTCATTTACTTGGTTTCTGCATCTAACCTGATAAACAGGTTGGTTTAAACCAACAATTTAAGTCTGGGTGAATTGCAAATGACTACTTTTGTGTCTTTCCAAGGGAAACAGAATATGGAAGGAGATAAAGAGAAGGCAAAAAAGGTCAAAGGCTTAGATCACCCAATTTTTTTTATCGTTTACTCTCCCTCGTGTCATTCCAAACCTGACTTTCTTTCTTTAGCAGAACATGAAATAAGATATTTTTTGAAGAATGTTGGGGCCTAACAACATTGAGTCAACCACCGAGACATTTCTCAAAACATCTTGTGTTTTACAGGGAAAAAAGTCATGTTCAGACTTTACATGACTTAAGGTTGAATACATGATGACAGAATTTTCTTTTTTGGGGGATCTGTTCCTTTTATGGATGTTCCATCGAAGCCATCAAACTTCGCCATAGAAGAACGGCGCTTCAGAGCAAAAGTACATTTTCAGATTTTTACCAAGATTACCATGACAACAAAATGGATTGATGGAATGAATTAATAAAACTGCTTACTTGTGAAACATAAATGGCTAAATACTACATATTGAATAAGACTAAATGAGCACATACTCATTTTCACCGACATGTTCTCCAAATCTTATTTGCACTACCACATATTCTAACCCAGCCCTATTGGTACTCATTTAGCATCCCTGTTGTTGATGTCAGTGTTTAAATATGGACAATTTTCTTGCTTATTGCAGTGGTGTGTTATTTCTTTTGAGATTCTTGTGAAATAAAATAATCTTTAAATAATCTTGGACCACAGTAATTGTAATCATAAGCATTTAGAGAGCCACTTTTGTGTTTTGAACTTCACCACCCAAAAATGCAAATTCTGTTATGAATTACTCAACCCCAAGCAGTTCCAAGCCTGTGTAAATGTCTTTGTTCTGTTGAACACAAAGAAAGGTATTTGGAAGAACACAATTTTCTTATTAGTCAAAAAATGATTTCAAAATATCTTCTTTTGTGTTTATCAGACAAATAAATATGCAATATTTATATATGGTAGTCAACGATGCCCCAGAAATCTCAGTTGCCAACATTCTTCCCAATATCTTTCTTTGTGTAGACCAAACAAAGAAAATTATAGAGGTTTGCAACTACTTGAGGTTGAGCATGACAGAATTTTGAGGAATTTTTGGGTGGACTTTCCCTTCAATCTATGTTTTAGAAACAATATATTTTTTTGCTCAATACGATGAACTTAATACCAAGCAGTAATTACCTCATTGTCTTGAGGAGATTACCTCATTTCCATCCAGTTGTTAATGACTGACAGCTACAAGCACATAGACTTCTTATATTACACGTCTGTGTCCCAGCAACTTCCTTACACGCGCACACACATACACGCACCGAAGCTGTAGGTATTCTGTGTCACTTAGCAAACTCTCAGCAGAGCTTGTTTTTACGGTGGAGATTATTTCATGTAATTGGGCCCTCTGTGGTAATGACCTTGCATCTTTTTTCCCTTCCTCCCTGTAAATCGGAGAAGGGAAATCTAGTTTGACATGGAGCCCGGAAGATGTATTACGATTCTATAGTAACTGCCTGGCACAATAAGGTCGCAGCATAAGTGTTTAATTAGAGTAAGCCAGGCTGTCCCCAAGGAGAGACATTTTATTACCTCAATATGTCATAGAAAAGATTCACCAACACAGAGAGAAGGGCACTGTAAAATAAAAAAATGAGTTATTTTGCATTTAGGCTGTAATTACACCCATAATGGAGAGTCATAATAGATATTTGTGTAAATGGGAAAACAGGATTAAATGCTTATGATTCAAATAAACAATTATTTTAAATGACATTTTTTATTTTGCCTTTTTGTATGGATAGGACAGTGAAGAGTGAGACAGGAAATTATGAGATGAGCGAGAGGGAATCGGTAGCCGGGATAGGACCAAGAGCCGCGATTCGAACTCAGGTTGCCGGAAATGCTACTGCACAATATGTCGGCAAACAGTCCAGTGGACCAATTGGCTCACTTGAAGCATTTTTTTTTGCCTCCGACAGATAATGTCTCAAACTAAATTGAAGAAATAATGAAATAATGACTATTTCCGAAAAGGTATCCGCAACACTCTACCCTGTCTTCCATTGTTAAGCATCATAGTGTCCCACCTCCAAACTGACAGCATTGGCTGAGCTGCCTTAAACTCTTCAAACAGTAAAAAAAGTTTTGCAAGTGTCAGCTAATCGAAGAATTAAGGCACGCATGCAATTTTTCAGAAAACATGTTTGCAGAGGGTTTTCATAAAGCAATTGTAATTTAAAAAACGAAAAAGTAAAGAATTAGAAATGTAGTAAAATGCAAAACATTTATTTCTGTCAAGATACAACCCTCACCCGGCTCTTACAAGGGTTGATTTATCCGACACAAGAGGTCAGTATTGCTCCACCATACAGAAGAACTCAGCTAAAATAGTTTTCAATGCAGGTTTCTTTCTGAATTTGGCCACAGGTGTTTTCACTGTTAGAATATTTAAGGGGGAGCAGTTGGTCAATCCTGCTGCCAAGTAAAAACATTGCCAGTGAAATGTAAGGTAATCTCACTCAACGCAATGTTAAAATACACTTGATTTAAACCTGAGATCTTTGAAACTACAAACAAAACAGTTCGGAGACAAAAAGTTACATTTTTTTAGGTAGGCCTATATACATTACGGTCGCTACAAATATTTTTGTTATAATGCCCTTTGTATTATTCACATTTAAGGTAACTACAGGCAGATTCTTCAACTCTTTACATTCGATATTCAACATTGTAAAGATTTGAGGTCAGACACGTTTAACGAAATAACGATGGTCATTTGTAATTTTTGGCTAGTTGGGACAGGTTATTTTCACAATTACGCTGCAACACAAATGACCATTTCTCACTTCATATGCCAATGTTATTAATGTTAGGAACATATTCTCAGTCTTGTCAAGGTACCCAGAGCGGGCGTAGGATTAAAATTCAGTAGGGAATACATGACCATTTTCCCTCTGCAATTGATTGGCGAGGTGTTGTTGTCAACATTAAGATTTGATTACTGCTGACACGATGGCCTGAGTGGAAAACAAAGTCACGTAAAGCCTGCGATGCAGTGTGCATATTAAATATAGCACAGATCCTGTCGCTGTAATTAATATTCTGCTGTGGTTTATGCATATCCTGTCAAGAACAGAGGACCAGAGCAGCGTGGACAACATGTTGTTTGAATGCTTATTCATCTACTATTCCTTATTACCTGAAATAATAGATTAGCTTTGTGACATTTTAACCTCATTGAAGGAAAAAGGGCCCTAAATTCCACATTTAATTCCACAGTAGTTTCTGCCTTTAATGTTGGCAAAGCATTAGTTTACATTATTTTCACTTTATTTTCAGTTTTGGACTACGATGCACATTAATATATTTCAACTAGCATCAAATGCGTGACATTCAGAGTTTCTCATCCACTCTAACTTTTATGCTGTCTGAAAATTGTGAGCATAAAAGAAATAGATTCATTGTCACATCTCTATAATATTTGCCACTCCGTACAACATGTATCTCCTGCTGTTCACTGATTTATCTGAAAAGAAATGTGACAATAACTAGGCCATAATGTATATCTAATCGCAATGGAACTGCAAGAATTCCAAGGTCAACTATAGGGAAAGCATTGGAAGGAAAGGCATTTGCTCTAATGGTAAAAGGCTGTCTCTGTACACCAGTGTAATTATAAGAATTAAACATGCCAGAACCTTGCTTATATTTCACATAATATCATTAAAACGTAAAATATAAAAGAATTTAGACGGTTTCAAAGCAATAACATAAACAAGTGTTTTTGTGGCCCAAACTTAACTTCTGGTAGACATCCGCAAAGAACAGAGTCCATGCAGATTATTTCTAAAACAAGCAAAATAAATAACAGTTAATTACATTAGATCTCAAGTTAATTGTATGTTAAGCCAGTTATCTATTTTTTGGAGTTACCAGAAGAACCGTTACTTGGCCAAACTTAAAAAGTTACACGAATCATTCAACAGATAGTTTATGTAATAAGATTAACACAAAATAAAATTGAACAAATGTTCACTTAATACAAGTCGATTAATGAATAGAAAAATTAAAAATTAAAATAAAAACCTTTTCTTAGAACTATCTGAAGGCTCCATGAATCATGTGACATGTAAAAAATGTGAACGGTCTTTGCACTTGACTACTTTCATGACGTATTTCCCGTTGTTGGCCTAAGTGTTCTAGTGGGCCTGAAGGTCCCTATGAAACCGTCTATAGGGACCAGGCTATAGTAAAATAAACTTTTCTACTTCAGCGTAAGAATCTCAAATATCTGGGGTATTATTTTTGTGACACAACACATTTTCAAAGTAAATTGATCGACAGGACCAGCTGTCAATCAGCGTTCCTTTTTTTGGGTTGCCAGGTAGGTTGTCACGACTTATGCGCGTACTCAAAATGTCCCCTCATTTAAACCAGTTATTACAGCCTACACCTGAGGTCAAAACCGCTACTCTTACAATTATTTGGAAATAGAAAAATGGTCTTTCAGGCATTAGCCCTACAGAGCAGTTTTGTCGCCCTTTTCTCCTTACAGAGGAGAAAGTGAGTGATTCGGCTGTATCTGTGCTCCCTGCTCGCATTCTGTCATTTTCAGGCCAGCGCTCCCCGGAGAGTCCCGCAGCCGTAGGCGTGACATATATAACGCATGGACTCTGTCACGCTGACTTATTTTAGAGTGGCTGCGGGAACTTTGGCTTTATGTAAATCATATTAATAAATTTGCGCCAAAAGTTGCTCAAAGGATTTTCACTTACGTTACTGGAGGGTGGCAGAGCGAACCATAATCCCCTTTGTTCAGTTCCGGCTCACTGCGAGTCCTCTGTGTACATGTATGAGCGATTGAAGTCGTGCGCGCGCATGTGTGCAGGCTAATTCCGCGCTAGGCTAATATAATCATGACATCTAGGGTGTAGACAATCACGCAACAGTGCCACTGTACTAATTACCGATGCGTCAAAATGGCAGAGAAGAGAAAATATTATGAGTCATTCATTTACTTTTCTGAGACCCAATTTACCACAGATGACCATTTTATATAGGCTTCACAATTATTCCAGCATTGCTCAATGAGATAAAACCACTGAAAAGGGTTGTTATGAACAATTTAAGTTAATAGTGATGAATGGATTAACACTGCTCAAGGATAATTACAAATGTAAATGCCTTTGCTCTTAAGTGGCTGTTGTCTGGTCCGCCCAAGGAAACACGTATAAGGTTAGTTAGATGGTTACTATGTGAAACTGGCTTGATGCTTATGCCACCATTAAAGTGGTCATACTGATTTTGCACACACACACACACACACACACACACACAATATAGTGTTGTACCTGTGACTGTCAATTATCAATGTTTTGTTAATATAGGGAAGTCAATTAGCTCCCAACAGGGTTAAAACTGCTAAAACTTAAATGTGTGGAGTCTCTGCTAACGGCACAGACATAGACATGCACTCGCATGCACAAACACACAGTCACACACACACACACACACACTTCATACCCTCATATACACAAACATCTGACAGACGTCTATTTGATCTGCATTTACATTGTAGAGATCTGCTGTCTGATGTCACATAGACAAGATAAGATATCTGTACGAGGGTAATGATGTAGAATGGATGTAAAAATGTTCTTTCTTAAATGTTTAGCAGATGTTTTCTAGATCTCCAGATCTTAAGCAGTTGTGCATGTGCTAGCTGGGGACTCTTTCATAGAATTTGCATACTTTTTTTTTTATCATTTATAATTACGAGTGTAACCTGGAGCATGTCTTGGCTGAGAGATCGCATGTCTAAATAGTGTTGATATAAGGTTCATTTTGCACCTGTACTACCAAAAAAGGCACATGGTAAAATATCACCGTGTATCAGAAACTGTCTTCAAAAGTTAGTGAGATTGAATCTTACTCGACCAGTCCCTCAAGGCTTTTTTCTTTTTAGATGATTTTTAGACCATTAGTCCAAGTAGGACAGTGATCCAATCCGCCATGGACAACCTGGACCGAGGACACCAAAACCCGCTACTACTCTGAGCAAATTCAATGTCCTAGAAAATATGCTCATAAGACCACCGCAACATACAGCACAGATAGACAGACAGATACAAACTCATACACTTTGTTTTCTTTTTGTTTTATACATCCTAGAGGGACAAAAAGTTTTTGACCGTTGTATCCGGAGGTGTTGTGGTTTTAATAGGCTTCAGCGGGCTTCATTCTGCCAACCTGGACCACACACCTGGGTCTCCGTGTTAGCCTTGGAGCCAGAAGAAAATATCTTCCGTCTCCAGTTTAAACATTCAGCAGTGTGTGTATGTGTGAAGCAGCATTGATTTATGTGAGCTTACACTGATGTGATCAATACAGCTGATGAGGATAATTATACAGGAGAACTGAGACGTGTCATCATTGGATATGGTGAACGGAGGAAGAAGACAGAAAAGGAAAAAAGATTGGGTGTTATCTATAGCTCATTATTAGCTCTCATTGTGTGTTTGTGTGTGTTATTTTCTGGCGTTCCAGCTACTAATTGACCACAAAGGTTCAGGGCCTGATGAAGGTCGAGGCAAAAGGGCTTTCATGCAAAACTTTAATCTCACAATAGAGACAGCTTACACTGACAAAAAGCAACACAATTTCTTATAAAGACCCGGGGGTGAAATACTGACAAGAAACTTAACAATGCAGAACTGTAACATTAACCTTCCACTGTACAGAGACCTCAAATTCTTTTTAATGGTTGCTCATGACTAAGGGCATTTAGGTTTTCCACTTTTGTGTGCAGAATGAGTGGTAGGTAATTTAAAAAAAGAAGCAAAATTACCTTTTGATTATGATTTTATTGCTGTTTTAAGTATGACCTTCATATAAGGTATTCCAAAAATACCTTAGGACAAATACAAATGAAAAACAAATGAGAACATATCGACTTACAGTAAATATCTATAAAATCAGCGTAGAAAACATGTATCAGAGATAAGTGGTTCATCTAGTAATTTGATGAGTTCATATTTAATGTATGTCTTTGCACCAGACACCAATTCGATCTCTATTTAATCTAATTGGCATTTACAAGAAGTATGTAATGTAAGGGATAATGTACAGGCAGCCGGTTGTTATCGCCGGTTGAAATAAGCCCCGGATGCTGCATGCCAACACATCACAGCTGAACACTGCCAGGGGTGGATAAGGCATACCAAAAGATTCTTCCCAAGGTGCCTTGCCAGATAAGATATCAGATGTGATGTGGATGAGAACATGTGGACAAACGCAGAAGACCGGGCCGATTAGATTTCAATTTTTGTTGTTGTTTTTATATTCACATAATACATTAGATGACAGCTATCTTGCATATTTTGTTGACTTGCATTCTTGTTTTTCTAATGCAAATACAGCCTTTACTGCAGCAATTCTGTCTCTGTCTCTTTCTTTCCCACATGAACCGTTCATTCTATAAAGCTACTCTGAGATTGGTCATTCAAGTTTTGTATTTAATTTCAGGAGCAAAATAAACCCAAGTAGAAAAATTAACTGTACTGTAAAACACAATCTATGATCAATGCAATATACTCTCTATTTTATAAGGTCAGACCTGACACCTAAAACAATGCACATTCTGTAATTCCATTTGATGTAAGTGTTTTTATAATATTGTGCTTTAAGTGATTAAATGTTCCTGTTAGAAGATAACATGTATAGGTGTTTTGGACTAATAATTTGATTTTGGGACTGTTTGCAGTGTTTTGTAAATGTAGTGTATAGTGTTAGTATATCATTGTAATTTGAAAATTAGTCTTGGAGTTTAGTTTGCCATGTGTGATTTGAACATGAAATTTACTGTTTTGTCAATTGTGTGTTGTAGGTTTTGGTGCGTTAAGAGTTTAGAAAAATTGTTAGAAGTATTGGAAAATATGTCATAGTGTTTGTAAAAAACTGTAATTACAAATAACTATAGATAAATCACAAAAGGTGCATCATATTCAGGGCTCCTTATCATTGTTACGTTTCAAAACTGCCCTAGAACACAAAACCCTGCCCTAGAACACAAAAATCTTTGGCCAGTACTGTACAGCATCTTATGGTGATAAAAAGGTACCTCGGCCCAGGTTCAGTGGATCCAACAACAACTTTTAACCATCGTTCTATTCAAATAAGCAAGGACCCCAGAGTAACATGCAGTCAGGGTCTCAATCTTTGCTGGGACCTGGCACCAGCACACACTCATTTATTTTGTTTACTATCACATTTAGATGATCAACGATTAGATCAAATTCTCTGATAGAAAATATTCAGCTCCTTTTGTCAAGCGACAAGTTAAAAAAATAAAAGTGATGAAGAACAAAAAAAGAGGACGGACAAGACAGAAAAAAAGGATATGAAAGCGAGTCCCCTTCAGCGTGCCCTTCCTGTGCTCTTGAAAGCTCATGCTCTTAATAGGAGAAAATGGTGCCCTGTCTGACCAAACCTCACACACTCTCTCCCCTCGGAGACCCCTGCTGTCCTGTCAGAGAGGACTGAAATGTGTGTTTTTAGATGAGCAAATCGCTGTAAGGGCAATGCAGAAGGCCAGAGGGGGTCAATGGACACCGGACGCTCTGACTGAGTGTGTGATCACCTGCAGGGTAGATAGCCTTCCATTTCAGTGAATCAAAGCTTGTATGTTTGGTTAAGTTGCATGATTAATGAAGGGTGACATAGAATTGGCACAGCATGAGAAGCTGTCTGAATATGATGTGTGTGCTGGTGATAAATTAAGACTTGCTAGGGGCATTTGGGGAAAAGTGATGAACATAAGAGGTACACAGTGGGGTCCAAAGTGAACCATATACATATATGCAAAAGGGTGCTATAATGTAATGTCAAATGTTTGACATTTTTTGGGGAAAATCGTTTGAGCCTTAAATACACTAATAATAATGGAGTGTGAAATAGACAATGCAAGGTGTAAAATACCACCAGGGAATAACTGCAACAGATTTCACATAGACTAATATTATGTTCACACATTCATAAAAAAGAATGCACAAGAAACAGGTTCGGTGCGTGCATATAACACGTAAGATGACAGGAAATGCATAACATCCATAACAGGTTTGAAGTATTTTTTTAGCAGCACGTGATATTGAGACAAACCTCTCACAACCCTGTTGAAAAAGCCAGCATATGCTGGGTTAGGTGTGGTATGATGCTGGTTTGTGCTGGCTTAAGCTGGTCATGTGCTGGTTCCTCACCAGTTTAACCAGCTCAGGACCAGCTTAAACCAGCTAAGGACCATGTTAAACCAGCTATGGACCAACACATGACAATCTTAAACCAGCACATGACCAGTTTAAAACAACACAAACCGGCATCAAAACATACCTTTAACAAACCAAAACATGCCAGGGCAGTGTTTGCTCGCTCACCGGGAGACTGAATTTGTTTATTTATTAGAATGATCTTGCTTGTTCTATGCACTTTTCTGTGTTTTTACCTTTTCTCTTTTTATTGTTTGCTCCTGTAAAACTGCTTTGGAACAATACACATTGTGAAAAGCGCTATATAAATAAACTTGAATTGAATTGAACTTTTATGTTGGAATTGTTGGTCGTTTTCATTTAACATCTGTAACTTACTGTGCTGTTCCTCATTTGTAGCATCCATTGTCTGCATTTCAGCTTCATATCGCTGCTCATCTGCATAAGTGTAGACATATAGTTAGCAAAATTTGCATAGTTTTTGCCAAAGATTCCTGTCAATTATGCTGCCTAAAATTAAAAAGTGCAGTAGAAAATGATTTTTTTGAAGTCACGTTGACGCTGTAAATTCATGTCAATGTGAACCGGCATAAGCACTTTTTTCTTTTATGCCAAAAATCATTGAGATATTAAGTAAAGATCATGTTCCGTGAAGATATATGGTACATTTCCTACAGTAATTGTACAGTAAGATTGTGAACAAAAATGTCCTGAAACAAGTCTGCAAACTTCACTTGCTGCTGCATCTACTTAGGAATTACGCTCTCAAGTTTGGTATCTCTACTCTCTACGTAAAGCTTAGAATTTCAGCTTTTTTGGGTTCATCTGCTCTACACATCATCATTACTGTAGTAAGCAAATAGAGAGCGTTACAAAAAAACAGTTTCTTCTTAGCAATGACCTGATGTAGCGTCTCGTATTAACAACTTTAAAGATAACTTTTTTAATATTCGATTTTTGTGCACCCTCAAATGACAGAGTTTGAAAGAGTTCGAATCTCGATCAAATTCTATCCAATCATAACACACCATACATCAATGGAAATATTGGTTATTCATCTTTCAAATGATGTATAAATCTCAATTTTGAAAAATGTGCCCTCTCTACTTTTTCCATAATCTGAAGATTAGATCATCTCCTTGTGTAAAGAAAGGTTCTTCGACTGTTAAAGGTTATTCATGGAACCATTTACATTTAGTCATTTAGCAGACGCTTTTATCCAAAGCGACTTACAAGTGGGGTAGGTAATGGAAGCAATTAGGACAGCATAAGTACAACAAGAGCATAAGTGCAATCAAAAAGAAGAGGTTTCATATAGCCTAACACAGTATACAGAAACATTCATTCATACATTTTTATTTTTTTTATTTTTTAGAAGAAACGAGTAGAGAAGAAACTTGAGTCAGAACAGAACAGTAAGATGTTGGCGGAAGAGATGGGTTTTTAGGCGTTTCCTAAAGATGGCTACAGAATCTGCAGATCTTGTAGCAGCAGGCAGATCATTCCACATAGGTGGAACAGATCCGGAGAAGGTGCGCGAGAGAGACCTTCTACCCTTATGGGATGGCACCACAAGACGCCGTTTAGAAAAGAAAGGTTCTTCTATGGCATTGTGAAGCACTTTGATTTTTAAGGGTGAATATATGAACATGGTACATGTCAATTGAGAAAACAGAGAACAAACTTAAAACTCCTATTATTATATCAATTATTCTTTTTATCTTTTCCTGGGAAGTTTTCTTCAAATATTTAACATTCTGAACAAAAAGCAGAGGACATTTAGTTTTTGTCAAAGACATTGGCCAGGTCACATTTAGATGATCAAAATATAGATCTATAAATGATGTACATAGACAGCTGGTCTTGTCATAAATTAAAAAAGAATTGTGTAAATTAAATGGAACCGTTATGTGAAAATGACATCAAATCTTGTCAAAAGCAGGGAAAAGAATACTGGGTTCAACAAACAAATCAAACCCAATCAATATTCAAACCAACACCGTTTTCCATCAAAAATGAAATATTTCAGGCAAACTAGCTTGTAAATTAAATGCATTAGTCTGAAAGCATGATCCAAGCACACTGAGATGCCTCACAGGTCATCTTTCACAGATTAACTCCTGGTGATCACAGCCTTCACAAACACATACTACATCAAACGCAAGGATAAACACTGATATTCCACACAAACATGTCTGCTCTCATTGGTCGGTTCAGGAGATGGAGCCAGGGTTAGTGAGTCTGGCACTGCTGAAGCGTAATGATTCATTTAGAAAACTGCCATGATGATTTTCCTCGATCTAAAAGGCCAGAGCAAACAGACCAAACATTAGTTATATGGCAAGCATCTTTTGACAGGCGGTGGAGGAGGAATAGAGAAGAAAATGGAAAGGTTATCAAATAAAATGTGGAAGGTGAGGACGGGATGACTGAAAGAGAAAACTAGAGAAACAATGCCATCCGAACACAGGCACATTAACCGTGGCACCCTTCCCAGTAACCTGCTCTGTGGAGGCCAATCAAATATTCCATTACATTACACTCCAATATCTGCCCCGTGCTCCATCCTTTGCCAATTTTGAGGGGGTCTGGGACCGAGTGGGTTGTGTATATGACGCCGTGCAGAGGAAGTGTTTACCCTCTTACCATCTGTCCACATAGTTGGTCATATTGGAAATCAAAGTGGGGGGACGTAAGGGGACGGGACCCCAGGGTGCTAAGGGCTTTGGCTCGGGCCAAATATGTTAAGCTGCTTATACTGTAGGTCTGGATGGACACATGGAGCAAGCGTATGCAAAGTGAGGGTCTAACAGGTAAGGAGATGACAGGGGACCCCACCTGCTACTAATGTAGAGACATATGGTGAGACTGGTTGATGTGGAGCGGGTGTATGTGTTGATATAAATACACAAACATGGAACCAAGGGCCAAAGAATGAAGACCAACAGAGAAGTACAGCAGGCTCTTAGCAGAGTAACATATGGACACAATCCCGTTCATATGGGTTATGAAAAATGATTTATATAGGAGCTGACAGGAAAGGTTCGATGAATATATAACCAACAATCTAAATCATTTTCTTTTCAGTTTGTTGTATCACTTTTTCAATTAAGTAATGTAGTTGAACGGAAGGCTGTTTAATAACTTCCAAGCAGACAGCTTGAAAAACACATTTACATTCAGCTATATTATTAAGAAAAGTGATACAATAAAAAATATGCAGAATGAAAAAACGTCTTGGTATGACACCACCTGTCGGCCATGGCTCTTATTCACATCAGTTTTGAAAAAGTTTAGCTGGAATATCTGGCAGAACCAACTTTGAATAGTTAACATCTTATTTGCAGGTGTATGCCTAAGGCTCGGCGCATGATTTTACACCAGCCCAAATGATTATGAAACTTCTGATTAAAAACGTTCAAAAGTAAATTTATCTTATGTCGACTGCTGGGCATCAGTGTTGGGGAAGTTACTTTGAAACTGTAGTCTGACAGCTACTCATAAATAGTTATTTATAGTTATATACTGAATTAGTTAGCTATATTGAAGATGTGCTACTATCAATGTTTCTACCGAAAAGTAGCTCCATTGAAACTACTTAGATTTTTTACAATGATACTGTATCCCACATGAAAAGAAGTATACTTGATTATTTTTTGTAACACGTTAGTAGTGAATATTAAAGTTTACCACAGCATGTATTATAATTTGTCAATTCACTTTGTATAGTAAATAGAATACTTTATACATTAATTGTAAGTTGTGGTAATAAAAATATAACACCATAATATACTACAATTTACAATTCTAGTTTCATAAAGTAAATAATGACGCGTAATAAAAATTTTCAGGTGGGACATAGAAAATATACCTGTACAAGTTTTAGTGAGAAATGTTTCACATTTTAAGATATCGTCGCTGTCATTCCGAAACCTCAGATCTCCAAATTCCCCTTCACAGAAAATATAAAAACACAGCATTTTTTTATATGATTAAATAGTGTGTTGACAAGCACTTTTTTAATACCTTTGTTGCTTAGATATGTGCAAAACCCAGTGAGGGAAAGGGTGACTTATAATCATCATTTATAGCAAAAATATACATATATATAAACAGAGTATCTTTTCAAAGGTACAACGTGTAATTTTTGGGAGGATTTATTGACAGAAATGCAATATACTATAAATGTCTTAAGATGTGTTTAAAGATCTTACATAATGTGTTATGTTTTTATTCTCTTCCCTTACACCTTGGGTCCCATTACATGAAATTCGCAATGTTGTTTCTACAGTAGCCATAAATCTGCTCTACAGAGCGCGTTCCCTAAACCCATTATCTCCTTTGTCAAAGAAGCGAAAACGTGACGACATCTTAGTTTTGTGTCAGCCACCATAGTGCTTTGAAAGGGTGGCGGCAGTGGACCTAGGTTAAAATTCGCAACCTCACCGTTAGATGCCGCTAAATTTCATTCACTGGACCTTTAACTATTTCTGTTTAAACCATCTATAAGATAAGATACTCACAATGCTCAATATGATGGGAATGTCAAACTTTGTGAGCATATGTATTTGTATTTAAGGAACAATTTGTATTTGTCTTTGGACCCTGTGTGTAATATTATCATCACTTTCCCCCACAGATGATCAGGCTTACTGTTCATTCATATATCTGTGACAGTTTGGAAGCCTTGAAAAATGTTGATGCAACCCTCACTCCAATAAAATGAAAAAGCCATATGAAACTATTTCCTCTGCTTCGTTCCATCACCTGCTCCCTCCTCCTGGCAGACACAGGTGTCCAAGCGAATATCCATCAGGCCTGGATGACATCAGAGCTTCAAACTAATTTAGGAGGCGGCAATATGCTAAGTCTGGGTCCCAAGTGAAGACTACTAATTGCTTAGCGCTGGTCTGAGTGTACCAGGAAGGCAGACAGGAGAGGTTTGGAGCAGTATGGAGAGGAAGCGAAAAACTGGGAATTGAATCACATTGAGAAAGAAACGGTAAAACGGACGAAGAGATATGAAGATATTGTGGAGGGATTTGGTTGAAAAGAAAACTTAATGACAATTTTTTAATTTGGTCCATTTCCCTTTCTTTAACAGTTGGAATGGGTAATTATGTTCTACCCCTACTCCATGTGAAGGGCTCATACTGTTATATTGACTGGCATATGCTTCAGTGACTCTGGACAGATTGTGTGGAGGGCTCCCTTAAAAGAACCAAACTGCAAGATGGACTGCAGTTCACAAGCTGAAGCTGGGACAAGGGGATGAGATAATTGGAGAGTAAACACACTGATCGAGCCTTCCAATGAAGACCTTTTAGATAGTAGCCAATGAGCAGCCTACAAAAAAAGATTTATATGGGGCTTTCCAAAGACCTCTGTGGGGCCATTCAGCTATACTACACAACAATTACACTAAACCACCAAAGTAAAACTGTGTTGTTTGCCACAGTGTCTCACAGTCTAAATCAATAGATTACTGATTGATTGGATTTTTGTTATTGGAGAGTTTATTTCAAATTTATAAAGATCTGTCAATTGATTATGACCCAAAAATTGAAATTACGTCAATGTTTTTTTAAATAAATATATATTTATAATTTTCATGTATAAACGAATATGTGAAATGTACACAATACAAATAAGAAACACAATTCAATTTGTTTTTTAAATCTCTATATATATACATATATACAGTACATACAAGTATACTGAATATATATATTTTGTAATAGTTGTCAAGGAGTCTCTCAATTGTCCTGTTGTGAATTGATGAAATTGATGACATTATCAGTCAATGATGGACGGGGTCAAATATGCAGAAGATTTTTGAATCCCCTAAATTGGGGATTTTTTTCCAGAAATTTAGAAAACAAAACAGATCCTGCAAGTATTTGTTAACTTATGACCATCCCTTTATATAATCATTTTGTATGAATACAGTCTAAATGTATACTTTCAACTGAGCTCATTGCCTTCCTAACAATGACAGACATTGAAATGATTCAGGTGTTCTTTTTTGTCAGATGCAAGGTGCAGATACTGAGGAGACAGATACTTAAATCTGCTCAGTGTTACCGAATATTACTAACTTCAGACCTGCTCCTGTCACCACAGTGACCAACATATTTGTGTTAGTGTGAATGACAGAGTCACAACCCACCCATCCACCCAACAACAGTCTGACAGGAAGAAAAATGAGCCTGTCTTTCTCACAGACAGGAACAGCAATAAGACATTTATTTGAACAGAATACCTTTGTTGCAAGATGTTCCTTTTTTACAAATACAAAACGTATACTAGAAATGCTTGCTTTAGGATTTTCAAGACTAAATGTTCATCTAACACCTAAGCTGCCAATGCGTTTCATTGCCTTGTGTGGCATATGTTGATATTGTTGGCGATGAAGCAAGAGAAATTTAAAGTAGAAAAACATTGATAAAAAAGTACAATTTACTTAACCGTATTTATAATAATAACTCTTTCAATTTCAATTCTCTCTTAGATCTTGAGTAAAGGGTCACACTTAAGTGGTATAAAACATCCATAGGGCTAAAATTTCTGCAAAGTTTAAGTGCAGCGTCTTTTTACTACTCTTCCATATTTTAACATATGCGAGTCGTGGGCGATGATATAGAGAAGATGGAAAGTCAGCAGAGTGGAGATGATTTATGCCATAATATTTAATGTGCGAGGTACAGTAGATCTTTCCATAGGGACAAAGAGAAATCTGCTCTCCGCTTCAGGGATTTACATACCTGGTTTCCCACAGAGAGGTCTCACACCAATCTCTCCTATCCTCTTACGACTCTTTTGCTGAGATTTACCCTCTTCCATCCCTCGAGGTCAATCCCGTGGAAGATTTAAAGCCCATAATAGAGAAGATTTTAGAGTAATACATAAATAATTACTAATCATGAATCTAGGGAAAACATACATTGACTAAAAAACAAAGCTTGAATAAACTTTCATTTCGCATAAACACTATTTTGCATGAAAACTATATTAAAACTCTCAATTGTGTCTCTGGACTTGATATCAATTTGTCTGTGATTCTTCAAAAACATCATTGAATAAAATAGCATCCATGCTTGTGTGAATGCTTTGTTAGCTGACAAGCTTCAATTTCAGTACTGCCCCGCGCTGCTTCCGTATCTTTTACTTTCTCGGAGAAAATGAGGATTGATGCTTGTAAAGAGCTTAAAATACTGGCCGGACCGACTGGCTCCTCAATAACCTCAAAGCTGCATCAACCTACTATGTCGACTCTAATTTACTGCAACATCAACAGACAGTTATTTAAAAACCATAGGACTTGATGGGCACGGCAGTGTATGAAATACAACACTACACACTCATGAGCACGCACATACTTGTAATCGGTGAAATGAAGTGTGAGACAAAAGATCAATAGCTATGTTTGTGAATCATCGTCCCAAGAGGTTCAGGGAGAGAAGCACCTCTGGAACGCCAAGGTCCTTCATCGTTCTTCTGTTCCTCTCTCTCTCTCCATACATTTAATCTACAGTGAAGGTTAAATCCAGAGCAAATGGAGAGAAGAACAAGTGTGTTTTCCAGGTTGTGGGTCTTGACATGGAGTGGATAAACTGGTGTGGATGCTGCCAGCTGCCAGTGGTGTTGAAAGTGTGCCATGAATGCTAAATAAAAGAGGTTGGGAGAAAAATGTTAAATGCCTCTCACTATTCTCAATTCATAATATCAGGCATTGCCGTTTAAAGTTGGTTTATTGTTCCGTGTGGAAAATCTGGAATTGAAGACAGAGCTTTAGTATTTAGATTAGATTAGATTAGATTCAACTTTATTGTCATTACACATATACAAGTACAGTGTAACGAAATGTAGTTTAGGTCTAACCAGAAGTGCAATTAGCAAGTGCAGATATACAGTGTGAATAAATACAGAATACAATATTAGGAAAATACTTTACAATGGGCATGTACTATGAAAATACATTTAATGGAACAATACGGTGTTTTTAGGAGGATCTATTGACGGAAATACAATATAATATACAAAACTATTTCTTCAGAGGTGTATAAAGACCTCACGTAATGAACCGTTATGTTTGTAATAGCTTAGGATAAGTTATTTATATCTACATACAGAGTGGCCCTACATACATTGAATTCTGCATGTTTTGTACATCAGCCCTAAACGGACAAACAACTCTACAACGTGTGTTTCCTCTCCGCTGCGCTATCATGGTGAAATGATTCGGGTGATGTTCTGTGTTTCGAACGGATCGTGCTCTGCGGTTCGGAACGCATGTGACCCGCGGATTAAGTGAAAGTTTCTTCATCATTGAGTAAAAGAGTAATATGCACTCTCGCTCTCTCTCCAGTTTCAGCTCCAACGCCCTCTCGCTCTCTCCCTCTCAAGTATCTGGATGAGTACAATATTAAAGCTGTTCCAGATAAGCAATGACACTCAAAACTGCTCCGTCACACAGCTAATATTAAAACAACAACATATCTTTGTATGTTAGTATGTTACTCACATACTGATCCGAATCAAAGCAACCTCCTCAGGGGTGATTTTTATACAATCTTTCTCTCCAACGTCTATCGGCTGGAAAGTATCTCAATATATATCTATGAGTATCTCAGCTAAAAGCCTTAGTACCTCGGGTCCTTAAGCATCTCTGCTGGAAAGTCTTTAGAATATTAACACAGGTCCTAGCTCCTGCCTGACTTTTATCCTTCTTTTTAAACTTAAAATCCACGGACCTTTTATTTTATGTAACACATGACATCACTCTTTCTACAGTCTTTCTAATGCCTACAAACATCTCTTCCCTGCATCAACATGAGAACGACATCCTTTTGTACTGTGGAGGTCACCTTCGTGTTTGGACTGAGCCATTTGTGGCCAATCTATAATACAGCTCTAGTGGCCGCTGTTAATCAAAAACTGCGCCTTTAATAAGATATATTTTACATATTTCTAATTTAGTATATTTTCGGTTATCAAATTAATTGAAATAATCAATATTTGAAAAAAAAATTGGAAATCACTTAAATCACATATTATAGTGAAACTCTTCACTTAAGAGATTTAATGTGTGATTTAAAGGTCTAGCGTATGAAATATAGAAGAATCTAGTGATGAAGTTGCGAATTGCAACAAACGGCTCACTTCACCCCTCCCTTTCCAAGCACTACAGTGGCTGACACAGAACTAAGATGGTGTCACGTTTTTGATTTTTTGCAGAAGGAGATAACATATTTACAAAACGCACTCTGTAGCAGTTTGTCCGCTTAGGGCTTCTGTAGAAACAAAATGGTGAATTCCGTGTAAGGGGACCCATGGTGTTTGTCGATAGAAATAGCTCATTCTAAGGTAATAAAAACATAACAAATAGTTGTGTATATAATATTGCATGTCTGTCAATAGAGCATGGTTCCGAAACCATGAGTCATATTTGATGACCAGCTGTCCTTCAATGATCACATTGCAAAGACAATGCGGTCGTGCCGATTTGCCTTTTTTGACATTAGAAAAGTAAGACCCTATCTTAATAAATAAAGTTCCTTCATTTTTTTAAAGAAAATAGGAAAAATCTGAACAGGCATCACATTTATGATAAATGTCAGCCTCACACACATTGTACTTCTGTGATATTAGAAAATGAATAAAATGAAGCAGATTTGTCATTTAACAACTACTAACATAATCACTCTTCAGATTACAAAACAGACATGAAATTATACTTTCTTATCTTAAAATCGCTTCATTGACCCATAAATTCTTCATAAATTTTAACACAGAGGATTGTGGGTTAGTGAGTTTTTGTTAGTTTACAATGGTGATTTCACTACGATATGGTTCATTTCTAATTGGTCACATCAAATTACAGGTGTTTCAGTGTTCGCCAATTTCTACCGTGTTTTTTAGTAGAGCAACTCAACAGAAAAGTCAAGGGAATAAGCTGAGTGCGAAAGACAACAAGAGGAAATAACATCAATAGCACATTTTTATCACCTTTAGTTTGTACTCTCGCAAAGTTTGTTACCTACCATGCCAAGTTCCTCTTTCTACCTTTCTTTGCTTTGCTAAAGCATCTGACGGCTCATCATCTCGCCCTTTGTTGACTGAATGTTAATTACCCTGAAGTCATTTGAATAATTTATGCTTCTCAATTATTGCGATTTCCACCACGATTTACCACTGACGAAAATCTCCTGTCAAACCAGCCCCAATCATCCAGTTGCATTAATCAGGAATGCTTCACCAATCTTGCGTTTAACGATTAGCAAGTTAGCGGAAACACTTCAGACAAGTAAATCAACTTGGTTAGACTTGGTTAGAATAAAGCAGAATAAATGGACAAGTTTGAGTTTGGTTCAGCAGATGCATGTGCTACACTCGAACGCTCGCATTTTTCCTTTAATTAAATTGACCAAGTCTGGCTAAAACAGGCTTTTTGAACATATGCATAATGCAGCCCATTGTGATCCAGCCGGATGCTAATATGTTGTGCGATTAGTGCTCACTGCAGGTGCGCTAGCTGACTGAAGGGGTTGCATGCAGCGCTTGGCTTCATTCTTCTCTGGGTCTGCCCACTTCTTACACTATGCTGGTCGGGGCCGTCCATTCACCCCCAGTCTCATCCATCTGCTCGGGCATTAGTGGCTAAATTAGCCGCTTAATGTTGCGTATTTGTTTAAGTAATTGGCAAGTAATTAATAGCAAGAAACGCTGCAGTCCCTCAGTTTGGAAAGTTTGAGCTGTGAAGGTGTGTAAACATGATCTCATTATTATTCATAGATGTTTGTGTGTACATTGTTCTAGCATGTTTCTATAGGCTACATTTCTACACATTTATATTAAATAACGAAACATACTTCACAGCATTTGTCTTATTGTACAAATGTTTGCAAATAATTTGAGGTTAATAGAGGACATATATGCAATATAATACACATAACTATGTCTTCAGAGGTGTATAAAGACCTTACATACTGATGCGTTATGTTTAATTACCTCAGAATGAGCTATGTTTATCTACATACACCGTGAGACCCCTTACAGAATTTTGTTTCTACAGTAGCCCTAAACGGACAAACTTCTCTACAGCGCGTTTTAAGATAAGTCATCTCCTTCAGTAAAGAAGCAAAATATGACGAGATCTTAGTTCTGCGTCAGCCACCTTAATGCTTCGAAAAGGAAGGGTGGAATCAGCTATAAGTTGCAATTCGCAACCAAACCGCTAGATGGCGCTACATTTTAAAAACTAGTCTTTAATCAATAGACTTTTAAGTTAGTTTCATTGTATTTATAATACATTTTAATTAAATGTTTAACACCTTCTAAAGACTGAATTTTGAACGGGTCCAACCACTGTGACAACACAAAGATGAAAAATACATGAAACACATTGAGCATTTAAATAGTTCACATTTTTAGACTTTAAAGGAATGTGATCATCACATTTGGCAGAGGTAAAGAAGGAGTGAGTGATCTAAAGCATTTCTAGCGTACAGTTTGATAGCACTCAGGGTTTGGAACGCAGAGCTATTTGGATCTACTCCTCTGGTAAAAGCTGCCAGTAAGGAGGGAATTGCTGAATTAGTGCCATATTAAAGCTCGACACTAATGACTGTGTTCAGAGGTTGTTTTTTTATAAATATTTGATGTATCGTCATTTGTGGAACAGAAGGTGGGCAGCAGGAAGTTTGGGAATGAGTTTGGGGAGAGAGAAAATGATACGAATGAGTGTTAAGACACAACGGAACACCGGAGTGGGTTTTGCTGCATTTGTAGGATGAATCGTACCGGTGTCATTACTGTCTCATCAGATGGAATCCAATATCCATTCTGACAGGATGTATCAAGGGATATGAATCCAGCAGAACTCACTCGCTTATACAACAAATTACAGAGCAAACGATCCACTTTTTTCAGTTAATTTACGGGTCATCTGAGAAATCTAATCTGTCTGGATATTGTGTTTGTGATGTATACTGTATGCACCAATTGTGACCTTCACAGAATATAACAACTAATGCAAAATGGGTCGTTGTGCTGCCTGGAGTGCATTTACGGAGGATTTGGTGGATTAAACGTTTATATTGGTATCCCAATCTGGGTCAATAAATGTAATAAGAAGAGATCCGGCTGATCAGAATGGCCATAATATGACACTGCAGATATGATCCTCCCTTTAAATAACTTTATATATAATGTTATTAGTTTATTCCTTAAAGGGACAGTTCATCCAAAAGCCAAAATTCTGCAATCATTTACTCACCCTCATGTTGTTCAAAACCTCCATACGACTCTTTCTACTGTGAACCATGTAGAAGATATTTTGAGAAATATCTAAGTGGTTTGGTGTCCACAATGGAAGTCATTGAAAGACTTTCCTTCCAAAGAAAGTAATGCAGGTTTGGAATGACATGGGTGAATAAGTTAGGAAAGTATTTTTCATTTTTTGCTGAAATATCTATCCCATTAAGTCTGAATGAGTTTCCTGATGCCCAAGCACATGATGTTCCCACAATGCCAACATCCAGACAATGCCAACATCCAGACAATGCCAACATCCAGACAATGGATCGGGGGATTCAAAATGGTTTCAGAAAAAATATAACAAATCCTAAACCTAAACTTACATAACTTTAAGGCCAGAGAGGTTTGTCCTCCAATTTCACCTAGAGTTACAGAACACATTCACGTTATGGTCATTTAATATTAAAACAGCATTTGTTTACAACAGGGTAACAGAAATAAAACGGTATTCACGCCACTTTAACATTTTAGTTTATGTCAACAGTTGCAATGTTACTGGCATCTCATTTTAAATTTGACACAATGAGCACTCAGAGTGTAATGAATACTTTTCTCCAACCAAAAAAAACCTTGCAGGTTTTAGCCTTGTAAATTACCGAGGGAGACATCTGATTCCGTGTGAAATTCTAATCCATATTGACCCAGTCAGACAACCGATAAGAAAGGAGATAAATATTCTTACTTATTAAAGGAAAAGCCCCAGGCAATTACTATCGAGATGGCTCAAACATTAATTGAACCTGAGTTATCAATGACAGAAGGGCGAGCGAGCGAAAGAGAGAGAGGGAATAATCAGTTTATATAACCTTGCGAGTGTGACAGTGACCTGTAAATATATTGTTATAATGTAGTGCAAACCGTGTGTATTCGCTATCCTCTCCTCTATGGCATCAAGGAGTTCTTGCCGAGTACCGATACTCATTAAAACTGAGAAAGTCACTAAATACAGCTTTAAAAAGAAAAACAGACATGACCCTCAGAGATCAAGTCCAACTTGAAAGTACTTTTTAGAAGAGAAGAAAGTATCGTTTCATGACGGGTAGTTTGAACTGCATTAGCTTGCATAATTTAAGGTTAATGAGACAACAACTCGGTGTGAATATAGAATCCCATCTCGTCTCTCATCTCTGCTACTGGAGCGACTGTGGGCGTTCATTAAAAAGGGATCGGCCTGGACGTTTTAATGATTTGGGAAACCATTAGAATTTCAGAGACCTATTACATCATGTTTGCATGCATTCCTCCACGCTTCCCACACTGCAGACTCATTTAGCAAACTCCCCCCGAATTAATACTGACTCACGATTAGTTATCATATTTGTAAGACGTGTACCTTAGAGAATGAGCCAAATCTCAATGGCCTACAATGTTAGTTGATCTGGATACAGATTGCAGTGTTTGACCAGTGTATTGTATGCGTTTAGTATATTGTAAACGTTATATGATGTTATGATAAAGAATGTTTACTTATCACGAACATGACCTCTGGGTGCTGAGTACTGTATTTCATAATGGCCATGAATTATGAAATGGTTATCAGGAGGGCTCACTGATTATCATGACAAACTTGCTTGTCATTCACTTCAATTATCGTTCGGAGGGTACTACATCAAAATGACAATTCATCAACATTATGAAACAGAATCCAAGTGTAATTTACACTTTCACTGGTGTGAGTCAGGCCTTACCGGTCAACACCAACAAAAAAGTTAAAATGATAAAAAATCATAATGTGTACCTGGATTGTATAAATAAGCATTTAAGCAATGTAGAACATATGGGTTTTTAGACAAGTTAGTAAAGATGCTCCTAATTTTTTAGGCTCCAGATTAATTCAAATGAATTGAATTCGAGATTTTCATTCTTTTTATTTATCTATATTTACAGTAAAATGATAAATACCTCACCTTCTGTTGATGTGTATTGTGATGATCCAGAATGTAAGCCTGTCACATATTCTGTCATATTCCATCTATGTGTGGACAGATTCTTCATAACACATCATCATCATAATATGATACACTGTAGATTTGCTTACAGAGTAGTCAGATCCAAAAAACATATGTGCTTGTCAAATTCAAGAGATGAGATGTTGAAACAAACACAAATATTCTCAAGGAGCACTAAATAATTTATGTTATTTGCCACTACTTTTCTCTTATGTTTTATGTATATATTTTTATTTATTATTTCCAGGTGCTCATTGTTCAAAGTACAACTTGTTTTACCCAAAGTAATTCTAAAATGTGCATGTTCTGGTTAGCCTGTGAATATCACCTGTTTACCTTTTATTAAACCTTGAGCAAAAGGAGATGACGAGAGACAAGACAAAATGGCAAAGACAACAGTAGCGTACATAACCCACAGAGTTAAACAGCACAGAGTTTGTATAAAGAAGCACTCTCCTTCACTGTAATGACATGGGCGTTCGGACAGGGCGTCATTTTGTGCTGCAGGCAGTTATAATCGGAGGAGAAGCGTGGGGGTGTTGAAGTGTCCTAACCCCATTGGTGTTCCACCAACCCAAAACGACAACTAATCACCTCGCAATTTGCATGGAGAGCTTCGCAAATCATCCTAAATAACGGCACAGCGATCTGAGAGATGAGTTTTTAATCTCTGCGAGATGAGATACTGACCCGAGTGTTTTCCTCCTCTCTTGTTTCATTCCTTTACATTTTCATTCGCCATCTCCTCTCATTTTTGCAATGGACTGCTAGATAAATGTGCAGCGGCAGGAGTCTAATTCCACGCAGACAGTGGAAAAAACATAACAGGTCTCTCTTTCACCAATAAAATGAAAAAGGCCCACTTGTCCCCGCGAATGAGTCTCCTCTAAGATGCAATCTAAGTGATGACAGATATTTTAGCAGGAGGGAAATATTCTTTTCAGACGATCAGACAGGTGTTCTGCTCTCATTGGCCCTGCGTGACCCGTGTAGTAGAGAATTTCCCAACGGTAAGTATCTGTTTTATCTAGTGGAGGTAAGTAATGAAAACATTTAGGGGAGATCTAGCCGAGAGCTTGAACTGCAGGCGAGATGCGCGTGTTCGATGGATAATGGGTGAATGTGAAGTCTTTTTTGTAAATATTCTTAAGGTACATCATAGAGTTGTCAGAGCAGCACTTGTATTGGTAGTGGGGATGCACATTTGTATATCGCTGCTGTCCATCTGAAACACTGCATCTCAATATTTTGGGATTTTTATCAGTCACTCCTTTATGTTTGTCACTGGTTTTTGAAAATATCTAACCAATAAAAAGTATCAAAAAGTGTTTTTCAACTTTGACAACACAGCATTTAATCTTTTAAAAAAGCTCAGTGTTTGCGAATTTGGACATTTAAGGTATCGGACAGGACAGCAACGATACAAAAATCTTGTTGCTTTGTTGTAAGAAAATGCGCTCTCTTTAGTCATTTTAAACCATTTACTAAGCAATTAAATGTAATTATTTTAGCTTCAGAATTAAAATACCTAGATTTCATGTGGATACCAAGGGCAACTTGTCAGAGACATACAGCAACGGTGTTGTACATTCTACAAACCTGATGTCCTGATGAGAAGACGCAGCTGCAGAAGTGGTCTTCAATGAACTGAAGAGAGCACCCGTCATTCCTCTCTTCTTAGGTTAGACTGGCTCCCTATAGTCGCTCGCATCAAATACAAAGCTCTGCTCTTGATCTACAAGACCATCACTGGTTCGGCACCCCCTTAGCTTCACTCGCTCATACAGACTTATGTACCCGCCCGACCCTACGCTCTGCAAATGAATGATGTCTTGTAGTGCCATCCCAAAATGGGAAAAACGTACCTTCTCTGGATCTGTTCCACATTTGTGTAATGACCTGCCTGCTGCTTAAAGAACAGCTGATTCTGTAACCATCTTTAATAATTGGTTGAAAACACATCCCTTCCGTCAGCACCTGACCGATAAGTTCGGAAAGGCACGAAGGAAGCCACACCCTGAACTTGGGGCTGAAGCAGATTGTATAGACATACAAATAAGATAAGTAGATGTATATTCATATTCATCTATAGCATCCCTGTCCTTTTATATATAAACACAATGTTACTGTGCAGATTATCTATTACTAAATAAGAATAAAATGATGAATAAAAACTTTAACTTGTTTTGACTATTTCTTCTTTCAATAAACATGCTTTTAATGTTTCTTCAGGGTTATTACTTCAAAACTTGGTAAAACTTTACAACAAGGTGCTATTAGTTAAAATTAGTAAATGCATTAGCTAGCATAAGCTTACAAAATACAAATTATTTTTTCAGTATTTAACAATCCTTGTTGATGTATAAATAATAGTTATTCATATTAGTTCATGGTGCATTAACTCATTTTAACAGAGACATCATTTTGTTTCAATTATGAATTAGCAAATGCTGAAATTAATGTTAAAATTAATGCTGTAGAAGTATTGTTTTTGGTTTAGTTTTGCTTCATTCAATCGTTGCTCTATCCCCCTTCGTCAGAAAATCAATACACCGCTGTGAATTCATCCCAATCCCAGAATGCACCATTCCACTGTGCACCAGGTGCCAGCAACAGAGTATCTTAAAACAACATTCGTTCTATTAGCATACACCCTCTAGACTAAACAATACAAACAAGTTCACAGATTCATTCTCTTTCTTCACCACGAACACATCAAAGTGCGAAGCAGCGGGGAGCGTTCGTCATGGGCGAGGACGCCAACCTTCATCACCCAGAATCGGTGGAGAGGTGCCGCGCTGTATATGTAGCCTTCATCACCTCATTACGGATCTGCTTCATCAGACGCTCCAAACCATGGCTGACAGCCCACTCTTACTCTGCCCACCTTACACGCGCTACCTGTTATTTTATCCCAATGGCATTTGACATGCACAAGCTTTAAATATTCACCTTGAACCAAAGGACAGGAAGCAGGAGAAGATTGAAGAAACATTGCGAAACAGATAAAGTCACCTTTGTCCTTTGAGTTTGGATATATTGCTTTGGGTTTATGCAACACAGCATTTATTCATTTAAAATTGCAAATACTGAAAGGAAAACATTAGAATTGACACCTAATCAGAGTAACATGAATAACGTTGTAAAATGTAAAAAAAAAAATATTGTTGCACTTTATAATGGTATAAAGGTTTGTTAACATTATAAATGCATGAATTAACAATGTGTTAGTTTATGGTGCATAACGTTCACAGACACGATGTTTGATTTTAGAAATGTAATAAATACAGCAATTAACATGAACCAATTTTAATACATTCTGTAAAAGTATTGTACATATAATTGAGTATTAGTAATGAAAAGTAATTATGAAATCTCAGAACTAAACCCCCGCACTAAGAAGTAGGCGAGAAATACCCAGATGATCTACTGCTTGCGCCGAGATTTTAAACAGCGGATAACTTTAAGGCATTTGTAGTATTTTTTTAAATTTAAGTACAGATCAAGTACCGAAGAACTTTCTTTAAATAAATAGTTTTTAACAGTGACTAGGTACAGGATGTTGTCAATACTTCATAGGTCAAAGAGCATACAGGCCACATGACAATAAAACAAGGCGGGTGCATGGTCCAAAATCTATTCCTACTAACCCACACATACATACACACACACACATACATTGTACGTTCTCTTTTAACGGTCGATAGGAAGGTATTTCATTTAAATCTGCATGTACTGTCATAGTATGCGATTTTGGATGCAGCAACTGTGTTGGATTTAAGGCGGCCAGACAGTGATAGTGCAGTTGAGGCTAATGAGGTACACAAGGAACACCCCTTAAACCACACCTCGCATCAATAAAATAATGGAAACAAAATCCTTTACAAAATAGTTTATTAATAATTCACTCATGAATTATTCTTTACAGTCTGCAGAACTGACTGCTCAAAGTTTATGGTAAAGAAAAGTCAGTATTTGTTTTAGTATGAAAATGATAATTCAATTATGAATCGTGCAACAACTCATTCATTGCTTTAGCTATTAATGTCATTTTCCTGACAAATTATTTTAGAAATGTAATCAATGCAATTGAACAGTACCCTGCTTTAAAATGATCTTTTTCTTACTTTTATATTTACTGTAGTGTACACACTCAGACAGTTTACAGCAAAAAATGCAGATACCGGATATACTGCAATATAATGTTTTCCCTTTTAACAAATCGTGGGGTCAAGAAGTCACAAACCACATTTAAAATCGAATTACTTGTTCGTAAAATGCTTCTGGAAAACATTCTCTGATTTTGCTGGGATTATATGGATCAGGAGATTTTGCAAAAACTTGTGGAGTCAATGCCAGCTTAAGTATAATGTCATTGAACCAATACAATTAATTGAATGTTCAATTTTATATGTATAGAAAGTTTCCATCAAATCACTGCTTCATCACTCCCATGTCAAGGCTCAGGACAGCAGCGGGTGGCCTAGAGAATGGGCTTAACAGTGGAGCCCAATAGCAGAATGTGATTAATTGTAGCTACTAATGCTAACGGACTATTTACTGGATCTCTGTAATGCACCAGGTATTCTCAATGTCCCAGTTTGAAGCTAAACAGCTGTGCAAGGACGAAGACTTTTATGCATCTGCACAATGATAACGTCTAACTGGTCCCTTGCGAAAATAAATCACGGTCTTACTATAAAACCCCAAAACCATGGTTACTTAGTTAAACCGTTCTAAAAATACGACTACATTAACCAAAGCTCAACCAGGGTTATACAAGCTGTAAAAAGAATAGTTACTACACTTTATAATGAAATAATTTTCGTAAAATATGTTGACGGAGCGCTTTACATCTTGAACAACTTTCAACATCGGTCTAAGTTCAGAAATAGGCTTTATGAAAATGCACTTTGTTTACACTCAGCTTTCTGTGCATGCAGTCACATCATCGGGAGAGAGAGATTAAAATATTTATTGAAAGATATATTTATATGGTTTATGTCAAAAGCAACATTTTCTAATATGAAAAGAATACTTTATTAACAAAACAAACATATCGCACATATATTTAATTGCCTTTTTAAATAAAATAAATTACTATGTTTTTATGCTGTGATGCAATTGCTCACATTGGCATTGCGTAAAAACGGTTATTCAACAGCCCTATAGTGCTTGTTAATCGACGTCATGCCGCGTTGAATGTTGCGCCATATTGGGAGGATGGCTGCTAGTGCGTTTAATGCATTGTTTTGTTTTTCTTGTGTGATTAGGAAATATAACTGGGCAATTCCAGCGTTATGGACGTGACATAAAAATGAAATTGTTACGATTATATTTTACTGAACCCTTGTTGACAGTCTAAACAACAAAAAATGTCAGTCTATGAAAAAAATATATATACAAAAAAGGGGAAATAAACATGGATGTCACAAAAAAATAATGCGTTGTTTAGTAGACGATAAAATAAGTAGGATCTCTGTAAAATAAAATACGGAATCCTGAAGTAATAATACCAATGAATGGAGATGGGATGCCTCTAAATAGAACATCAAATAGCTACTTTATAATAACTTTCATGTGTCCATTTATGAGGAATACACTACCCTCCATAATTATTGGCACCCCTCGATAAGATGTGTTAAAAGCCTTAAAATAAGTTAAATTTTTATTGCAGAGGCATACTCTAACACTGAAAATTGTAGAAAAATGTAACCTATATAAGCTTTTTTTAAAGCAGATTTTAGAGAAAGTTTTAAAAGTATTTTCTTCAGTTTTAATCGTTTAGTTATATTTCTTGAATATCTTAGTATTGCTTAAAATTGATATTAAATATCCATATATCCAACTATGTTTAAAAACTCACAGGCTTTCATGGGGTGTCCTAATTTCTTCACATGACTGTACATACCAACAAGCTTTTTGGGAGGCATGCACGGAAAAAACCTTTTCTCACTCACAATCATAAACGCAAACGTCTGGAGTTCGCCAAGCGGTACTGGGGCTTCAACTGGGTCCTGTAATATTTAGAACAAAACTAAATTTATTTGAAGCTAAAGAACACATTTCAACCAGGGGTGCAAATAATTTTGGAGGGCAGTGTACGTATCGTTATGGATATGACCATCCTGAAAATGTAAAATCATGCACTTAAAATAAAACAAATACTTTATAAATTTGAACCTCACATGGGTTTTTGAACCACCAAATGTTAAAATCTGTGCTGTTACCATAGTAAAAACCACAGGTAAAAATTTACTTTTTTCATGGTAAGGTTGACATTTTCACGATATTGGCCAACTATGGTAGGTCGGTCTTGCTATGGTAAAAATGGCAATATCATTACGCATAGTAGTTCTTCCTCTTTTGATTTCTGCATATATCAAACAAAACAATCAGTGGAGAATTATCCTCCCAAGATGGCGGCGCCACTGCAACACACAACATATGGCTTCACTTTCTCTATTGAGAATAGTTTAGGCTATAGGCTAATTAAAACTAGTAGGAACAACAAACAACTTTTACAGCTATCCGGTGATAAAGTTACTATTACACAGGATAACATACATGTTTAGTAACAGAGTTAAACCAGTTCATTTTATCAAGCTTTATTTCTCTACCAAACCGATCTGGTTTTCCAGCGCGCTTTGTGTTGTGTGCGAGAGCGCGCATGTGTTTATGTCATCCACGCACCTGTTCCAAACTCCACCAGGACACTACAAGATCTCATTATCAGGCTGTTTTAAACCAAATGCTCCAGCTTTCACTTCTGTTTTAATTAGAGAGGCTTTTTCAGAGGTCACATGAAATGAGCTTTTAATTAGTGTCAGCCATCAGTTGATTTCTGCTTTATTGAAGCCGTCTCTCTGGATACCTCTTTGTAGTTAATTGGATCAGAGAAGCACTCGCAAATACACATACAAATCACTGTCAAAAGTTTCCGAAAGCACAAAGTTTGTCAAACAAAAAGAAACTAACAAATATTTGAAAAGACGGCGACGGATGACTGCCAGCGACGTGTTCAGTCAGCACCTTTGTTGCATCCTCGTTTAATTAATAAAAGCCTATTAAGCGCTTGTTGACAAAGGAGGATAATATACGGTCCCAGCTGGTGAAGAGGGAGCAAATAAAATGAGCCAATGAGAGAGCCGAGAGAGAGAGAGCCATGAGGACTTCTAAAATACAAATGAGGATATAAAACAAGTATAATCAGGTTGCAAACTCTATTTATAGAGGTAACTAACTCAGCTCTGCAAGAATTGGTGAAAGAGAAGATTGTTGACAAGTTTAAGCTAAAATGAATTTTTTTTAGTTAGTCAAGTCCTAAGGTGCAAGACATGTTTAGGGTTTGTGCTCATACTGAGGTTTACACATGTCAAATCAAATGAAAATGGCAAAAGGGATATGATGTCATTTAAGAAATTGACATCAATACCAATTCAGAATTATTCAAAATGTCTATATTGATTTTTTTTTATATTGAACATATTATTATGTATAAATACGCAAGCCAAACCTGAACTCAATACACAGCTAAAGACTTGAATGAATAAAGATAATGATGTAAAAGAATGAGACAAATTGCCTGTGAACATTAATATAATCATAATGTTAAAACACAGACTCTAACACAATTAGTTATTTTCAACACAGCTTTAGATCACAAAGGAAGCCAGTGGTTTAAATTAACCCAGAAAATGCTTATATTTGACAAAACATTGGATTGAAACAATCCAGTATGGGTTAATTGTCTTGGACCCTACGCTGAAAAAATTCAATTATAGAAGTGTAACAGAGTATTTTGAATGAGATGAGTCCGTTTTTGCTTATTAACTTCAGCAGACTAATGAAAACATATTTGATAATGTTATCTTAATGTAACTCTATTCTACTTTTTCGGTTGGTAGGTCTGAGGCGCTGCTCTGAGGCAACAAAAGAGCAAAGGCTGGATTTCAATTTGACTCTTACATTTCAATTTAAAATTTGTCAAACACTGTATGTTTGCTTTAATAGAAAACAAACTCAAATGTGCAATTTCTTTTGAATATAGTCTAGGATATGCTTTCATAACAGAATGACAAATGAAAACGGAAAATAAAGGGGCCTGAGATGTAAGACCCTATTTGACTGTCAAGAAAACAGGCAGAAAAGATGGAAAAACGGAAAGCTAAAATTTTAATGTAAGGAATTAAGCTGCAACTTTTTCTTTCTATTTTATCCACTCATAGCTCAATTCATTGTTAAGCAGACAAAGAGAGTCATTTAAATCAATCTTAAACTGCTGCAATTACAGAATCCCCGACTGCAATTCTCTGAGAGCAAAATGGATTTTTCTGCCCATCTGGGCTATATGGCCAAACCATGAGACCTGAATACAAAGCACCGACTAGATAACAAAATCAACCAACTGAGAGCGCTTTCGGCCAACATTTTCTCTTTGGCTTTGTTATAAAACATATCCATCGTCCTCTTTTATGACTTGATGCAATATTTGGTCCACAGAAATCCATGACACAAGCTCTTTGTGAAGTTTTACAGTAAAGCAATCCTTTCGACTACCATACCTCCTAAATTTCAAGGACAGTGAAAGGTCAGCAAACTGGCAGATTTGTTCCTCGGGCAAGTTTTCTAGAAACTTTTACCCGACCTTGTAAAGTACTGCGTTTACCTCTGTGAAAACAAATGCAGCAGTTTCCTTAATGCTTCCAAATAACCCCGAAAGCGTGGGTGAACCCATTCAAAAAACATTTTTTTTAAACGTTTATGATGCAGACAGGCACCATAAAACACTAAACTGACAATTTATGATCAGTGAATAGCCCCTGACTCTGACAACACGAAGACAACGGCGGCATGCCATCTACAAGCACATTGCTGTTTTATGAACTAATAAATTTGTGGCTGTTATTTCTAAACGGCGCAATAAATAACCAATATTCCTGAAAAGATGACTTGACCTTACAGTCCAGAGAGAAAATTGTGCTTTTCCCGGAGGGCTGATGATCAGTTTCACGCTAAACTCAAAAGGCAGCTTCCCAAAGTGCCAATTACCGTTCTGACATCCATTCGGAAGATTTATGAAAAATGCCACCGCGATCATTTCAAAACGTCAATTGAACAATTACAACGTAAAAAGGTCGGAAAAAACTCTCTTCAATGTTAATAAGCAGTTTACTTAATGAGACCAATTCCAATGGCCAACAAACACTGACAGCTAGATGTTACTGCTAGTGTTTTTTAAGTCAGTATTATCTTAAGGTCTAACCTCCAATAGCTTTTACTTCATCTATATTTGAACAAGAAAGCGGCGCTAATTTTTTTCATTACCTGCACCTCCCTCACACACACACATTCAATGACCTCTGAATTATACAATGTCAGGACAAGAGAATATTTTAACAAGACGCTAACTCCACAGTCTAATCCATCAACACACTTGTATTTGACACGGTGAAGGAAGAGCTTGAAATAGGCAATTATTGAACCACCTCCTCGATTTACACCCGCCCGCCTGCACGCCACCCGTCTCCTCCACACTTCACCTTCTAATGACACGTAACTTTGTGTGGATACGCACGCCGTGACATGTCACCACTGCGTCCAACGCCAGCAGGCTATGAGGCCTGTACAGGCTCCGTATAGCTTGAAAGATGATTTCAGTATTCTCGCAAGCGTTCGCAGATCAACTTGATTGAGAGTTTTATGAAGAGCGGGCGAGCGAGAGACAGAGACGTAAAGCAGAATGAAAAAGTGTAAGAAGAGAAAGAGACAGAGCTACGAGCGTGTCCAGGTCTGTTGCTTGAGGCACTTGATCTGGTCAGGGTATCCTCTCGGATCGCCTGACAGATAATCCATCAAATGTTCCGATGCGCTGACAGGGATGGATTTCAGAAAACGCATATGAGAGAGGACACACATTTACACTCATAAACCAATTTTGACCATAAACCATAAAATGACCATGACAGTTTTGGCCATAAACATGATTTTCTTATAGTACTCAAATTTTTAGAGAAGAAACTGTTAGAGGATGCTAATAAAAAAATATAAGAATTGTAATAAAATATTTTTTCATATTACACTGAAGCATCAGGGCTAAACAAATCTAGGCAAGATTTATTGAAATGTGATTTATTTTCAATAGTTTAAGACTCACTTTAATATTCACTGACTTTGAAAAAAAACATTAATTATTACAAAAAAAGGCAATTACACGTATTCATTCTAAGGAAACATCCTATCACTGATTGATGGGATTTGTAGCTTTTAAAACCGATTCATGACACAGGCAATATAAAAACCATATACTGTGAAAAATGCGTACATGTACATTATTGTAGAAACCATTCACAAATCGGCAGTGAAAATGAGCAACGCATTTGGGTATCACTGAATTTTGGCGTGCGATCAGGAATATTGCATCAAGTGTTCAATGGATATTAAGGCAGAAATATTGCAGAAGGCAAACCATACCGTGAGCGTTTACCTAAAACAGATCTCTCGTCAGGTCGCCTCACTTATCACACCCATACAAACACAACAAACTCAGATCGGGATGGCGATAACATATGGAGATTAACAAATCAATAAGGGATTTGAAACATCTCACAGTTTCAATCATATGAAAAAATTAACAAGACTGCACCACATGACATTGTGATGGTATACAAACTCAAGGTGATACAGATTTACAGCTTTTATACAGAATGCTTTTAAATTTTGATTTGAATGTTTAACTTTGTAAAAGTAAATCCATTCATGCGATCAATAAATGAAAGTTTCAATAATGTAATAAAGTAAGGCAATAATGTGGGTGAGCAAATGCAACGTGATTTCTGTGATGTGAGACTCATTATCATTTCTTATTAAAGGGATAGTATCCTCAAAAATAAAAATTCTTTCTTCATTTCCTCACGCTCAAGTTCCAAACCTGTAAACATTTCTTTGTTCAGATGAACACGGAATAAGATATTTCAAAGAATGCTTGTGACCAAACAGTGACAGTTCATGGACCCCATTGACTACAATAGTATAGGATTTTTTTTGGGGGGCACTTTTGACAACCATTGAAATTTTTCCTGCTATGGTAGTCAATGGAGTCCAAGAACTGTTTGGTTACAAGCATTCTATCTTTCTCAGTGTTCATCAGAACAAAGAAATGTTTACAGATTTGGAACGACTAGAGAGTGAGTAACTCATGATAGAATTTTTATTTTTGGGTGAATTTTCCCTTTAAAAAAATAACTTTTAAGACCATCAATATTTTAAATAAGATTCGAGTCTTAAACACAGTACTGTCCTTCAAAAAATAAATCTTCAAGGCTGGTATGTAACTATGGTTCAGAAGGAAGGATATAAAAGTGGCTTCCACATATTGTGTTGTGCATTCCTCTTGGGGTGAAAAAAGTATGCAAGGCTCCCTCTGCGATCCTCTCCACGGCTCTCTGATGTATGAGCGGTGTTTATTTTGCCTGTGTGTACGAATTTACTTCCTGGCAATGGCTGCGACGGCTTTTTTGGCTGCATCATCCAGGTCAGTGGCGGAGGTGATGGGCAGACCGCTCTCAAACAGAATACGCTTTGCCTCCTGAACGTTGGTCCCTGTGGAGTATTTACACAAAAATAAAGTCAAATATCAAACTTGAAAGGATTAAATAAGACCTTGATAGTATTTTTAATTAACTCCCACACACACACATAAGGCTTCTTGTGACAGGTTGCGACTGGAGTTTGGGGACAAACTAGTCTCTACAGGTTTAAAGAAGCAGTGGCTTTGAAAATGCAATGGAACTTGTTTGATTGGTTGAAAAGCTCGGGAACTGTTCCATTGGCTGACGGGGAATTGGCTTGTTCGTTCCATTGGTTGGTGACGACAGTGCTCCACTGCCTGCCAGGGCGAACGTGTCGGTGCCAGCTGCCGGGGGCACGACAGAGCGCGCGCCGTATCGTTTTGCTCGGGCGGGTGTTCCGATCTTTACAGTGACTCTGAATGTCACTGAACTGTGGCCCCCTGACACAAGCCCGAGGCCCAGGGCCAACACAATAATACGAATCAGAAAAATACTCCAGAGGGGTCGAAAGGATAAAGATGGATCGGGGAGAAAACGGAGAAGTGGAAAGGGAATGAAAGTTTTGTCAGTTTAAGAACAACGGAGCGCACGTGTGTGAGGTGCGTGTGCAGCTGTGAAAGAGAGAGCGGCGAGCAGCTGTTTAAGAAAGAGGTGATGATTTCACAGGTGAGTGTGTAGCTTCAGGGAGAAAAAAAACATCTGTAAGAGCCCAACGTTTCAGCACTCGAACAGTACAAAATATGAGTGCGAAAACCGATGTTAGGTTATAATTTATTCAAATGTTTTTAATAGAAATCATAAGAAACAGAATTGAGGAGTGACGTAAGCCTCGCTCAAACGTGTTTCTCATTAGCACAAAGGATTTAAACATACAAAAACAACTTATGCTAAATGTATAGTTACGTTTCAGTGTATACATAAGCAGCGTGTTTGTTTGTGAGTGTGTGTGTGTTTGTGTAATTATGATAATATTCTTCCTCAGGAGAGAAAATGTTCTAATCAATAGAAGTTTCATGAGGAATTCAATTACAGCACCACTTAACTACTGATATTTCAGCACTTTTGTCTGTTCGCACAATAACTCAATTCCAACACGTCTTCCACATTTGGCAGCACAAAACAATCAATTATATAATTTCATTAGCAGAGGATGAGGGCGAGCGAGGGCGTGCGCTGGGAGTATAGAGTATCCGCCGACCGTCGCTGTTTAACAATGTCGCGTCGTTTAAGGATACAGAGGGCACGGAGAGGAAACAAAACTGACAGCCGTGAAAATACAACAACTGACCGGAAGTCTGTATCTCCTGGCCAGTGATAAAACAATAGGGTTATTGAAAAACGATTCATTACTTATTATTTGTATTAAAATGATCTTATAATACATTTTCAAGTATATGTGTGGCTATTCATTCAGAGGGAGGTTTTCAGGTTAGAATGTTGTTCCAGGTCATAAACTCTAGCTGGGTCCTGCCCACAAGCAGAAACAGAATAGATGTAAGCCATTGGTAGGCAAGAGATGTATGTGGTTACATTATCACACACAGGTCAGTACTCATCCGTCACCACTAGGTGCTGCTAGAGACCAACTTAACACTACATTCACAGGGAATAAATCAAGACAAACCTCTGAACTAAGCTTACTTTAGAATAACTCTGCATTCTCATTACATCACTAACAAGAAAATTAAAACCAAAATATATGAGCACAACGTATATTTGTCAACAAACCTTTGAAAATAAAGGGCAAATGGATTTAGAACATCGATGAAATAAACTAAGCGAGAGAATACAGAATAAAACCTTGTTTGAAGCAGCCACGGAAAAAATGAGGAGCCCATTCGAAATGTTCATTTAATCAGCGATTCTAGATGTAGTGTCTGTTGAATTTGAACAAAAATCAAACCACAGGAGTGACGTAAAGTCATCCAACAGCGATGTGAAAGACTGACTGTGATAAAAGGTTATCATTATCACATAAAATGCAATTGTTGAAATTTCCCTCAATGGTCAAATATGACTGTTGTATTGCTTAAAAGTGAATGCGAACTTGTTTTCTTTTCAGTATTTGAGGTCATTCTATGAAAAAAAATGCAAATATAAACAAGATTTTTTTGGGGGGGGGAATTGTTAGTAATTCACAGAATGAAACACAATTGATAATTTTGCCTAAACACACTGTGGTGAGGAAGGCGTGACGAGAGCCGTGAGGCGGGGCCGGTGGCGTGAGAGATAGTTGGAATCAGGTGTGCGCACACCGTTCCCGCATATCTCACAGAGGAAATCGGGGGCATAAGAGGAGTGCTGCTGACGAGAGAGGACCGGGCCCGGACATGTGTTTGGTTTGTGTTTATGTTTTTGGGGCCGGCAGTCGACCATGAGGTGGCTGCCGGTCTTTTACTTCTGTATTATTGCTTGTATATTTATAAAAAAGTTTGTTAAATGTTCCCTGATTCCCGCCTCCTTCCTTCCCAACTTTGAACTGTGTTACACACACAAGTATAAATATTAAATAAATAAAAACTGAAAACAAATGTGAAATGGTCTCCTAAATGTTTCTGTGACTGTTTTTATTATAAAGATATGGCTTCTTTTCTAAGGTTTAGATTATAAGAAGGTCACATCTTATTTTGTAATTTGTTAAAAATGTGTGAGTTTAAATAGATCAGGTATATAGTTGAACAGTACGTAGAATGAAATCTACACAATAAGAGTCGGTTGCACACAAAGCTCAAGTCTGTTGGAAAGGTGAGAATCATGAAGGGGCTTCGCTGGAATCAACAGGCAGCTCATATAAGTAAACTCTAAGCTGGGAACCATTTTATAGCGTCCTGTCAGACATGATCAGCCACAGACAGAGAGAAGACGATCGATCTGTAAGCAGCATGCAGCCTCTTCCACCCATTACTGAGCTCTCAGGCCACCGTGACTAATTCACTTCTCCAGAGAGGGCAGGCAAGTTGAACCTCTGTTCCTTTAAGACATCTCTATTTAGATGGGAAAAGAAAGTACTTTTGCTCCGTGTACGATATAAGGAAGTATTTATCTTGAGAAATACTGTAATCATGTATCAGCAATGGGAATTATTCTGATGGCAAGAGTTTTCTACTTGGCCGAAAGCAATTTAAACATCACATTAAAAGTTCACATTAGTGGTCAAGAAATGCCAACAAAGTAATGAATGACCCAAACTCAAAACAAACTGTCCCGGGGCCATCGGGCCGTATATCTGAGCCCTGATAATAAACGCATTATCTGGAACTGAAATAATACGTCGGTTTAATCTAGCTTTCAGCATATCATCATGCTGTTTCTTGGGGTACTTTATTTAAGCAGTTGTGAGAAGGGCAGGGTACGTCAGGACAAACGAGGGGCAGAAAATTAATGGAGTGGAGGATATGTCTCTCTCCCGGGCAAAACGACTCAGCTGTTTTCTGCCAATTATCCTAATGGCCAGATGGGAGTAGGCCGGGGCCCGGTGTCACACGAGCGAGTAGCATTAGCATACACAGGTGAGAGGTCCTGCAATCAACGCCTGCCCCTCTGCTCCTCTCACTGCCACGAACAACTACTGCAGCGTGACGCGCTTGCTAACCAACCCCAACATGCTCTTCACTTGACAAAATGGGAATTTGATAGGAGTAAAGGTTTTGAAGAGAACAATTTTCTTCAACTTAAAACTGTTGAAGGTGCAAGAAAATGCAATATTTTTGTTAAAAGCTGCACATTTTGTGACACTCACCCTCAAGCCTGACCACCAGAGGAACCTTGAGCTCCAATTCTCTGCACGCCTTGGTGATGCCGTTAGCAATAATGGCACAGTTGACGATCCCCCCAAAGATGTTCACCAAGATGGCTTCTACCTGCAAACAGAAAAACAAGCGTGTTAAAAACAACTATAAAAATGTGAGCAAATGCATTGTTTAAAGGGTCCTCAAGTGACCAGTGGGCAATTCCTGTGGTAAGGATGTGACATTTTCAGTCTGAATGTGAAATATACATTCTCAGATAATGTATTTATTACCAATATATTAAATCATCTGTTTATATTTACTAACTCCCCTAATGATAGAGTCCAGACATAAAAAATCAGTCTATGCACAAGTATTTTAATGTTCATGTGTCCATTTATGAGGAACATAGACAGTTGTGACAATAGATGTGAAAATTCACTTAACTGACTATGGAAAACTACGCTTTAAACAAAGGTGTGTCCAAAACTTTAAGAGAGACTTCACATGGGTATTAATGACATTGTCCGGTAAAGTGAAACTTGTGGTAGAAACCAGATTTTTTTCATCTGCAGGTGGATTTTTGTGACCCCGGATCTCAAAACCAGTCTAAAGTAGCAAAGGAATGTTTGTGGCAAAAGCCAACAAAACATTGTATGGGTCAAAATAATCTATTTTTCTTTTATGCCAAAAATCATTAGGATATGAATCTAAGATCATGTTCCATAAAATGTCCCACCATAAATACATCAAAACTTTATTTTTGTGAGTAATATTCAATACTAAGGACTTTAGACAACTTTAAAGGCGCTTTTCTCAGTATTTAGATTTTTGCAACCTCAGATTCTAGGGTTTTAAAAAGAGCCAAATATTATCACATCATCACAAACCATATATCAATGGAACTTCAGTATTCAGATTATGTAAAAATCTCAATTTTGAAAACTTTACCCATACGACTGATTTCTCGTCCAGGGTTACATTTGCACGGAATTGCCCCAAAGAATTAGTTCCCAAATGTTTGTGATTTGTTAAGGACATTTGATGCAAATTCTAGGATGTGACAGAAACATTATGATCTAAAAAATATTCAATGGAGACTATAAATCCGATTAATTTCCATGACCTCAAGGATCTTTCAATTCTTATGATATTTTCAGGTTTTCCATCACAGGACTGAATAATAGATCTGAGGTGCTTCTGAAGTATGGTATTCATTCAGTCTTGAAATGAGCAGCCCACCTGAAGAGAAGCGAGAGACATTCTAGTGTGCTAACAATGCTATATAGCAACCACCAGGCCTCGATAGATACTAAACAGATTATACTTTAGTTCCCGCCGACAATAATTTTCATAAATGTGTAGTAGAGATCAAAGGGATAACGTGTGCAAACACACAACAGAACACACTTGTGTGCTCACAGTTGTCAGCGGCTCATGAATATTGTACTCTTAAAAGGTACGAAACCCAATTAGTGTCATTTTATTTCAGTCAAATTAGCAAGAAGACAGATCAGATTAATTTGGCATGTTTACTCATAATCTATGCTAATCTGTGACAGTGACTGCTGGCTCCATTCTGTGTTGATGATATTTACATGCTTAGAGAGGAGATCAGAGGATCAGAGAGATGCTGCCAGATTCGCCTGAAAATACTCTCAGCAGCTAGAAATGTTCACACTATTCAAAGCAAGAGAGGGCTTCTTAGTCTGTAGATAAATTGAAATATTCAAAGATCAACCCACAAGGTGACAGACAAACAGTCAAAGACGGACAGAAGAAAGGAGAAAAGGAGAGAGACTGAAATAGAAATGGCTAGAGGCCGACAATGTTTCCTCCAACAGGTACATGCTCACCTGGTCGAGCTGTCAGATTTCTATTCAGGCGACAGCAGCCACATCTTTACATCCTCAGCTATCACATACCTAGTGTTTCATTTTCAGCTGTGATATAAATAGACACAAAACAAAAGAAGAGAAACCGAGTGATGGGCCCATGTGCTCGAGTTTCCAATATGTGACCCTGAAACTGCACATTCTGTTGAAATCCGAACTAATACGGCCGATGAGTGAGGGCTCTGTTAGTGATTTCGACAGGTTGGAAAGAGAGAGAGAGAGAGAGCTTGTGTCTGTGATGTCCAGCTGCTGACACCGGGACTGGCAGGCACTAAGCATGACTGCAGGACGTGCACATCTGTTTCATCATCTCTACTCAACCCTAGCAAGATATAGAGAGAAAAACATGATGTGTAGAAGCACAGACCTGGAACGTTTCTCAGCCTTGGGGAGTAAAACCTGAGCCAAGGCTTTGAAAATGGAGACATCTATCTAGACAAACGCACTGCTGTGTCACATAGGGTTCTAACGTAACATTTATACTGTATATTTATGCTGTACATATAATAAATATTTATGTATAATATTAACAGCTTTAGCTAAATTTGGTTTTAAATGTATATTTCTTAAAAAGTTGCATTGCCTATAGTTTACCAGATTAATTTTTTACATCATATTACTAAAGGTTGTATTATATTTTATATATTTTATGTGTTTAAGCAATATTGCCATTTGTGTTTCATTCTGTAAACCCGTGACAACATTTCTAGCAAATTCCAAATGAAAGTTTGCATTTATTTACAACAACAAAAATGAAACGCGTCAATAATACTGCAAAGCTAATAATACTAATGTTTTAACATGCACCTTACAGTCAGTTGAAAATGAATATAGGATGAAATGTGATTTTTTTCACCAAATTTCACGTGTCTTTGCATTCTCTTAATCTTTAACATTGCTGTCGGGTGACTTTGTCATTTCTGATGTTTGTTTCTGCTAAATTCTACAGAAGCTGGATGATTTTCAAGATGCTCTTCTGCAGCTTCAAAATTTGTATTAGTTTGCACAAAGAACTGAAAGTTCCCACCCTTAAAGACAAAAGTGTGAGCACAACACAAAACAACAATTCAGCACCCAATGCATCATCTAAAATGCTTTTCTCCTCACTGACACTAGGGGGCAGCACAGAGCCAGCACCGCCAGAACAGAGCCCTGCTCTGCACACAATGTTTCCAAACACACCACTGCTTTTAAAACTCGGCCTTTATGGTGCACAGTCATATTTCTTCCAGTCATGCGTTTCCTATTGACATCTATGTATATTAATGATACACGGGACATGATTTATGCTTTCTCGTACATGAGTAAATGCTGCTTTATAAAAATATGGTGCACTTCACTCAAACTGGCAGCGAGATTTAGAAAGAAAAGGAACAAACGCGATAGAAGCTGTCAGGGCCGCGGGCTTCTGTTTTTCGCATTTTTGTAAATAAACTCGTCTTACTGTGGAGATGTTAGACTGCACACCTCAGGGCTAGCACATTCTGAAGCTAATATTCAGTGTAATGCGAGTCGGCAACAAGCAGCGCAGCTGTATTAAATAATTTTAGGATTTACACGCCATCAAAATTCATGTGGACATCGGCGTACAGCATGTTTAGTAGGATAATAAACAAAACTGTCTGAAATGATAAAATGCAAATGCGTGGTATGAGATTTTGAGCTCATATTCTTATGACTATCTTGTAAGCGTATTCATCAGCTGCCCATGTAAACATTCTACACTTCTTCTGATTAAGGTCCTACAGCAGAAATGATCCAATTTATCTATTCATTGTTGAACACAAGCTCAAATTAGACCAATTAACAGCTGATTGAGCTAATTAATACCCCACTGAATCAATTATATCAATTACGATCTGATATATTTGCACAATGAAATTCTAGCAACACCATGGGGCTCCACAGCATGACTAGGGTCAAACATACTATAGCATAATAATTCATCTTTTGGTAACTGAAAAAGGTCCCCTGTTTACAAATATGTATGTGTATAAATATCAGAGAACGTTTTTTTACCAATATATTGAATCATCTGTTTATATTTTAATGAACCCCTGACATCGGAAAAAAAATCAGTCAATGCACAAGTTCTCTATTATAAAAAGAGAAAAAATGAGGTGTTACAAGTGAGAAGAAAGTTGGCATGTATTGAAGAAACAAACCATGATTTGCTGGATTTCTGTGAATTAAAGTGTACAAACCAGAAGCTAAAAAACAAACAAATGAAGAAGGGATGCCTCTTTATAGGACATGAAATAATTCTTCTAAAATGGTATTCTTCATGTGCCTTTTATGAAAAATATGTTTTGGATGTGAAAACTTCACTTATCTGACAATGGAAACTACACAAAAGTATTACAATTGTAAGTTTTAAGACAGACTTCATGCTGGTATATAAAACAGCACATATTGACACCTGACCTATCAGTATGATGAAAACCTTTGGTAAAGGTTGACATTTGCATGGAATAGCCCATGTGTACATATAATACTTGAAAGTATGCATACATGTATACGTATATACATACATTTGTTCTCTAATTGAATTTGATAAATCCGGCTCCAAGCTGAAATGTAGTACACTGAGACAGAACTGGGTCATTTTACTGTTTGCACCACTTGTCTGTGTCACCGGTGCATTAAGTACATTGTCCATATTTGGTTTTCCTTTAAATAAAGACTTCAGCCTACTTTCTGCCTCGACTCCCCGTCTCCGTTTGCCTCGGAGCATCATCAGACGTTTCAGGGAACGTTCTCTGCGACACGAGACGAATGACTGTGCGCTTTGGCACTGCCGACTGCTTTACGCAAATAGCTTGTAGACTGCGCCCACCAGATCCATTACATTATTGCTGTTCGGCCATTAGTTTCCCCCAACATCATCTGTGATGTGTTTTATAGCCTTGGAACAATAATCACAAAAACAATATGAAACAAAAGCAATGAGCATTTTTTTGAAAAAGGAGGCAAATCTCCATTAATGTGGCACCCAAAAGAGATGCTGTCAGTGCCAGGCTGCCTGGTGTGGTCGGGCGGCGCTGGCATTATCATCCGACCGCACATTGGCAGCTGTACTATCACAGAAAGAAGGGGTTGACCAGCGCTATCAATCTGCAGAAATGCATCTGTCTTTTGTTAATGCCTTACAGATTGCGTTAAAAGAGTGAAAGCGGTTGCGTGAGCGTGGCCTATTAGCTTATTGTTCAACTTTATCTACCAAACGCAGGCTTCTCGCTTAGCTGTCATATTCCTGGATGGTACCCCGCCCTCCCAATGATTCATCTTTTAGTTGATGTGGATTGCTTCACAAACCAGAGGTCGAGGGTTAAACCCCAACATTTCCAAATGAAGAGGGGCGGTTGACAGCAGTCATCAATCTGAAATGAAGAGCGGAGGGCAACTGTTTGTTTTTAACCATTAGGGTGGTGAAATAATGGCCTTTCTGTGGGTGTGTAGTCGGATAGGCAGATGGATATCCTGTGTAATGCTTTCTTCGCATTAAATATTAACCTAACAGTCGGGGCACAAATCCAGAGAGCTCCTCGACGGCTCGATGTCGTATTTTAAAAAGAAGAGGCATCTTATCAGAAGAGCTTTGAAAAATATGAACCGATCCTTTAAATAGCTCGGGCACCGTATCTTCGTATCAGTCACCCAAACTTGGCGTGGTCGCACAGGTGTGAAAATCATATTCAAATATTTTGTCAAAACTCTGGCTCGGTGTACGCTGGGTGACAGCGAAGCCAGAAGAGTCGATAAGAAAGTTAATATGCTTCTATTTTTTCCCGTCTGATATCTCCGTATTGGCTCTCTTCATTGGCACAATCTTATCAAATCTAGAGGCTATTTTTCCCTTCTACTAATCCATTGCCAGCGGTTCTGCCGCTCCTCTGGAGCAAAGAGAAAGAAATAGGGGGAAAGAGAGGGAGAGAAAGACTCTGTTTGGTCCCGGGCTGTTATTAAGGCCTCAGATTGGGCCTGGCACAGGGGATAAGAGAGAAATAATTATCCAGCCTGCTGAAGCATGACAGCTTCTCTCTTCACCCAGAGAGAAGGAGATGAAGCATTATGTCAAAAAATCTGCTCGCAAAACACAGACACATCTTGACACCACCATTCCAAGTATCACTTCGTGTTAGGGGACACTTGAGAACTGCCGGACGACTTTTCTTGATTGACGGCTCTGACAGGATTTTTACTTCCGGCTCGCTGGACGTGTCTAATGTAGGGGTGTGTCACCGCTTATTTCATTTTTGAAGAACAGATTCTGATTTTGGATTCAACTAAATAATCAATAAACACGGGTTAGGAAAAGGTATAGTTGACCCAAAATTGAAAATTCTGTCATATTTACTCATCATCTTGTCAATTCAAACCTGTATGACATGAGGGTGAGTAAATGATGAGTTAACGGACTAGTGTATCATTTTTTTGATTGATCTATTAACAGTAATGCAATATAACATACAAAACTATGACTCCAGAAGTGTATAAAGACCTTATATAATGAAGCGTTATGTTTTTATTACCTTGAGCTATTTCTATCTACATACACCCTTACATGAAATGCACCATGTTGTTTCTACACTGGCCCTAAACATACAAACTGCTCTACAGAATGCATTTCATATTTATGTTATCTCCTTCGTCAAGCAAAAACGTGACAGCATGTTTGTCCAGAGTAAGTTGCCGTAGTGCGTCAAAAGGGAGGGAGCCGTTGGTTGCAATTTGCAAACCCGGCAGCTAGATGGCGCTAAAATCTCCACATTGTCCTTTTTTTAGTGGGGTAAAACAAAAATGTCAAATTGTTCGTCAATATTTTTCAGACATAGAAGAGAGAAAGCTTAGTCTGTGGGTGGATTTCAAGACATTTAAATCAAATATTGCAAATAATCCCATATGTTCGTGTATAACATTAATATTAGCACTAGCTAAACTTTTTGTTATACTGGTACGCAAGTCAAACACTAGATTTTTACAGTATCCTTGTCCATTGTGACAATAACCTCTTACAGACGTTTACAGGTAGAAAGACGTGAGTCCCGACAACTTTTTCAAACCAACCAAAATGCTTTTCACTATTCCTGCATTACAAAAATATATTATCAAAACACTCCTTTAGGGTGGTCCCTATCATCTGTTCTTTTCTACTACGTTCTGAAGGTCTCTGCTCTTGAGAGATGGCGCTCTGCATTGTATCGCAAAAAATCCTTCAATCTTTCCCGTAACACGTGCCATTTTCTCTTTGGCAAATCAAAAGCAGCTCTGGGTTCACATTGTGCTAACATCCTTCACAACCACATGAATTCCCGGTCAGGCACGTCTAGCCAGCTCTCTCTCCATCTCTCCAGGAAAGAAAAGAAACCAATCAAAGCAGAAATGGATTTGCAGCCAGAGACTACAGGCGCGGACGGAGGGGGTACAGCGTGTCCCAGTGAATTGAAACTAGCATTGGCCACATCCGCTTCAAGGTCTTCGTCTCTTGTGCCTTAGTGCCGGGGTTGTGAACTGTGACAGCTAACGTTTCAGGTGGAAGCGTATCGGTGATGAGCTGGACTGTCCTTTCAAACAGCACGTCATTCAATTCCCCTCAACGTGCTGGACTCAATACTATCAATAAATAAAAGGGCCGCAGATTAGGTTTCATGAAGATAAGAACACACACAAACAAACACACTGACATAAGCATAAACTTGAGACGCTATCAATAATATGATCGTGTAATAATACAACAGACAAGCTTCAGCTCTATCATGAAGATTTAATGCACTTTGATTTTTAATCTTGGGCTTGGGTTTACAGGGTAAAACAGACCTCAAAACCTAATGTTTCATTTTGCAAATATTTTATTCCAATACAACGAGGCATATGATAGAACCAGGATAGTATTTTACAAGAGATGATTTCTGAATTTAAAAGGTTATATCTTATTCGTAATTTTGTCCAGTATTAACATAATTTACAGGATAAATATAAGACAGCTTATGTCATAAACCCGCCCTCTCTATGTAAACGAATTGGACCTACCTAGAGCCACCGAGTGGGAGAGTCGCGTCAACTCCGTTGGAAGTTTTTTCACAGCGGTTCATGGAGGCCCTCAATAGTTCCCGGAAGGTACTAGTAATGCGTGGATCTGCGGCTAAACAGACCTATTGAGGTGAACTTTTAACCCAATTGAAGACATTTATTGAACTCAAAAATGAAAGAAAGCATTTAAAGAAAAAAACATAATCTCTCAACGACTCTTGACCTAGTCCAAATTTTTGCCAAAGATGGTCTCTGTCATTTTGGTTAGTTCTTTTCATGCTGATGTATGTTCAAGTATTTGTTTTTCTAATAAGATGGGTTTTAGTTACTAATACAAGTCATCTGAATAGGGGCAGTACTTAGATACAGCCGCTCTACCTCACGCTCACTAATACTCGATATATCAGAGGCCATATTTTCGACATTTTGGTTTCATTTTTCTACAGTGGAAGTATATGGGGACGTGTCTATGGTTTGAGACAACTGATACAACATAACAAATAGAAATAGGTCCTATGGTGTGATATAGCAAAACTTTAGAAAATAAACATTGAATATAAATCTCTCTTATTGTATTCTATTTTTTGAACAGTTTTTATTATTTTGCCTGTCCGTCATATGACACATATGATTTATTTGTCAACTAATAAATAACGCAAATCCAGAGTGTTTTAAGACTGATTTATTTCTGCCGAATGCAGACTTTGACTGGTTGTTTGGAGTACAGCCCCACCCACAGTGCAACCTTGTTGGTCCACATTAATTCTGGACATAATTATCATCAAATAGTAACTATATATTATATTAATTGTATTAACATCAAATAGAGTCTGACTCTGTATCTTTAAAGAGCCTTTAAAACATACTGGCTCCTGGTATTTGATATATGATGTGGGCATGCGCAACTGTGTGTTCTCTATTACTTCCATTATTTTCTAATCACCTAGACAAAAAATGAGTGCAAAGAAGCCAAGCGAATGCCCATCACTGCTTTATATCCCAAACTTTGTTGCAGCCTCATTACGAGTAATCTCAAGTTCTGTAACACCGTGTCTACATCGTGTCGACATCGGACCGGCGCAATCCAACAAAACAACCTGCTTGTTCTTAATGGGTTTGTCGCACCGCGCCTCATCCAGTGTGCACAAAATTTGAAATTATAATGGGTTCTAATGCGTTTCTAATGTCTTTTGTCGTGTCGCGGCTGGTGTGGACACGGTGCAAGGTATTGAAAGACAATGTGCTGTAGGTATGAACACTGAATTTAAAATCGCACTTTATTCCAAAACAGCGTGAGCCATCTTCACTGTCAAAATCCGCATGCAGGACACAATCAAAACCATCATGGAAACTCAAAAGCGAGTTCACCAGGTTTTAAATAAATGCATCTTTCACACATTTTTCTGAAGCCGTCCAGATCCCGTCTTGATATTCCAACAATGATAAATAAGACAGGAACACAATTAAACTGCAAGAGTGACACAAACACAGGGAATATGCAGGACCGATAAAATGACAGGATAAAAAATGAGCGCCAGGGAGCGAGAACGGCGAGAAAGCCGACACATGCCAGTCAAAGCAGCAGATTTCATTTCCTTCTGTAAAACACTTCGCTCATGCACACACGCCTACCAACACACACACAGAGCTTTTGTTGACATCAGGAGACAGCGGTGAGAACATTATTCATCCGAGAGAGAGAGAGAAACATGCTATCGGTGACAGTCAAACATAAATATCCCACAACCCCCTCCGAGGGGTTAATGTGTGTCGATCAAAGAGCGTCATGTCAGGGGAACAGAGATGTTGAAAAGACAGCACATGTAACACATGATCAAGAGCACAGAAACACATGCATTCACAGATCCTTAAGCTGTGATTCTGCTTTATTTAGTTTCATAACTAGAAGAGAATAAACTGAAATAGTTCACGGATCTATGGAGTCCTTTCCTGGATTTACTGAAAAGCTACATCATATCCGAACAACAAATCAATTTCTTTACATCTGATTTTGTAAATGGGTTCACATTGTACATATTCTGACTTTATTGCCTGTCTTTACTGTATCATTCGGTGGGATGTTTTGCGGGTACAGGTCACTATAAAGTTCTTCCCAACAGCTGACTTTAAACACCATAGTTACAGGATAAGTTATCCTCTTCTACAACCTATTAAATCTTCAGCATTTTCATGTGCCCGTGTCAGACAACCAACTTCGATCCGCTCAGATCTAACCGAGGTCACATAACCCACACACAAACCGTCAGCCTTGAGATCCGCTAGCTGTACTTAAGCTTACCTGCGGACAGACTACTCGAGTACTCAGACTACTCACTCCGAGCTTTTTACCTCAACAGGCCTGGGTAGAAAAAATGATAGCAATGCATTTCCAAACATCCAAGATGTTGCAACCATCTACTTCAATCATGGAGTTCTGCCACGACTTGACTGTGGCACCGCGCCTTGCCCAAAGCCAAAATTACTTTATTAAATTGAAGAAATGCATAATACTGACAGAACAGCATGCATAATCATCTCTGAGGCTGTCGTAACAAACCAACGCCGCATATAAAAGGCCGATCCTCCCACTTTGTTCGGGATGCTCCGTGACCAATCAAAATTAATTTATTCTAATGTATTCGCGCAGAAGGTCAATTATCCAAATGATTCAGATTCCGATTGCTGTGGATCTAAGAAGCCAATGAGGCATCTAAAGGGCAGCTGTGCTTTTTTTGCAAGGCAAATCGCCCTCTTTTAGTTACAGTTAGAGACACGCCTCGGCCTTTGTAAGAACCGTACTTTCTAATGGTGGCACAACTGCTCTTTTAACAACACTCATAAACAGCAGACTATTAAATGTTGGCCGGCAGTGGTGGATATTGCCAAACAAGAACAGGAGCTACAGCACGATCGGTTTTGTTCCATTAAAAATAGATGAAATGAGTTTATAAAGTTTTAAACAGTTTGGGATGCTTTGAATTTGTTAAGTCTGGTAACTGTAGGACTTGTCATGTTACAAAGTTGTATGTGAACCATCAATAGACATTTACAATGTACGACCAAACTAATAGGTTAAACTGTGTTATACTGAAAGCAACATATCGTAAGTAATATCGTTAAAGAGTGTATTGAGACAACTAAAGAGATGTTTATGTTCTATCCTTGGCAAAAGGGGTAAAAAGTCAGAGATCATATTTTAATTTTAACTTATACAAAAAGTATTGTTTAAAGACTGCAAACAACTGTTTTGTGTAAAAGTCAGATTTCCAGTGAAGCATACAAGATGCCTTTTTTATGTAGGAATATACTTTATACACTGTGTGTGTGTGTATTTAGTATAGTTAGTGTCTTAAGTTTGCATACACCTTGCAGTCTGGAAAATATTAATTTAATACAAGTTAAGAGGATATTTTCCATATCTAGTGTTTACATATAGCCTAGTATAGTTAAACTATTTCCACATTCAGCAAGACCCCAACTTTCCCCCTTCTGCCACTAAATGCATCTCTTATGTTTTTGTAGTTGATCCACTAATATGTGTTCTTAAGTCACAGCAGTATTTCTAATGCTTAAATATAATTGTTGTTTTCCATGTATTTTCGAATTTACTGTTTTACAAGAAAGGCAGAAGAATTAATAAAGTACTTTGTTTTTTATTCAGATGTCGAGTATTATTTACCTGCAGTCCTGACTTTTAAGAGAAGTAGAATGTGCCGGCTCGAATTTGGTTATAAAAACAATGAAAACAATTTATTATTATTATATGACAATAATATTTTTTTATGACAGATTCAGGACATGTCTCAACTATATACGAATAGTATTTGCATCATACATTTATGGCCATCAGAAAGCATGAGAAAGTCTGCATAGGAACAAGATGATTTACTTTTCTGCTTCTTTTTAGTGTACGAGGCAATTTAGCCAGGATGAAATAACCATAGAGCATATTAATACAGAGAGATGGAATACTATTTTGATACGGCGCTTTGGCCCTCAGCAGTGGCCGCTCTAAAAATAGGGCCTTTTAAGACCCCTAATTTGTTATTCATCTATGAGAATCACTGTATCACTGCACTTATTGAAATGCAATGACTTCTTTCTGCAGCCTCTCCACCTAAACTAAATGAGTAATTTAAAAATTGATAGAATTTCTCTCTCTCTTACACACTATACCTCTCTCTCTCATATTCACCTCTTTCTCTCTCTCTCGCTCTTTGTTGCAATGTACCAATATATCACCAATCAATGTCAACATGTGGATTCAATCAACGACAAACTTGCAAAACACTACAGATGTCCGCACAAGCCATGATTACTTGTGTTGAGCCACACTTCTTAGCACTTAAGCCATAATCACATTAAAGGTGCAATGTGGACTTTTAAGGAGAATATACTGACAAAAAAAGCAATGTGATATACATGTACAGTATGTCTTTCAAGGTGTGTAAAGACCTTACATAATGAAGTGTTATGTTTTTATTATATTAGAATGAGCTATTTCTGTCTACATACACGGCTGGTCCGCTTACATAGAATTCACCATGTTGTTTCTACAGTAGCCCTAAAAGGACAAACTTCTCTACATTTCGTAAATATGTTATGTCCTTCGGTAAAGTGGGTTAAACGTGACAACATCTAAGTTCTTTGTCAGCCTCCATGGCGCTACGAAAAGAAGTGGGGTGGAGTGAGCCATTGGTTGCAATTCGCAACCTCAACGCTAGATGGCGCTACATTTCAAACACTGGACCTTTAACAGAAGGAAATGTCGCTATGTTTTTATGCATTTTTTTTTTTTAAAGTCTTGGTGATCTACATTTTTCAGCATCTTTAAATGGCTTTGTTGGCTGTGGCTTTATCGTTAGTTTTGACAGAATTTTGTGTCAAGTGTTATAACAGACAAGGCAATATCTCGTCTATACTTTTGTTTTGTGCCTCATTTAAAAATGTGACCGCCTCCTCCAAAATCATCATTCTACAAAGAAAACCAAGAGACGGGGACAAAAGTGTGACTGAGAGAAATGAGTTGAGAAAGAGAGAAAAAAGTGAATGAGAGAGACAGAATGATGTGTTACAATGTTTAACGTCAGTTTGTTCCCAGCCCGTCTTGCCCTTGACAGACACTTAAGACCTGCAGACTTTGGCGTCAATCTGCATAGCTCACAAGCCTATCAATTATCCATCGCAGCTTGCACTCCGGTATTGAAAGGATCAAGTCAGCCAGTTCAGGCTCATACGAGCTGTGGCCTTCAATCCATGAGCCACCGAAGTCTTGACACTAAAGCCCAATTCACTTTCCAACGGCCTTTACGGTCCAGCATGGAGGACAAACACACCACAGGTGGAGTCCAACAATCATGTACCTAAGGCCAGATTAATGAGACTGATGGAAAGACAAAAGGAATCAAAGATGTAGTTAATCCCCAGAAGAGACACAGCTTGAGAAAGAAGGACCACTTGTTGAAAATGAAATTGAAGAAATCAGAATAGACAGTTTCATCAGACTTGTGCGCCTGACACGAAGTTAACTTAAGATCTGTGTATTATAATATAATAATTCATAATGATATTAACTTAATATGCTATTGTATATTAATTGTATTAAATTCAATTAAAACTGCTGCTTCTTTGCAGAGGTCTACTGGACGTTAAATTTGGGCTTCATAGTGTTTATGTTTTTGCCGCTGAAACCTTAGAGAAATATTAAAAGTACGTTTTATGTAAGCCAATCCACGCTTTAAAAAACAAAGAGTTTTGGAGCCCCCGAGTGCCTCCTCCCTCCACATCTAACTTCAAAAGCTATATTTGAAATAGACTTTCATTCGTACCCACACTCTTACACACAAACACACGGGCAACATTCCCATCAGCCGCAGACGCAGGCATCCGGCAAGGCGGACGAAAGCCTTCCTAAAAGATGAGCTCCAGTGATTACGAGACTGGACAGTTTTCTAATTACTCTGTCAAACATCAATCCGGCCGGCTGATGCAGACCTTCTAGCTGCTGATGGACAATGTAATCACTTCTGTACTTCCAAACAGAGGGGCTGCAGCACAGACAGGTCCTGACAGAAGTGTTGAAAAATTGGATGTGTGAAAGCCTCAACAGATTCGTCTGGAAAAAATCCACATAAAATGGAGTAGAATACAGACAGCCGATAAAATAGGGACCTGCCTTTACAAGATACAGTTAGAAAAGTTGGAGTAAAAATGGCTCATTTCCACCAGAAAATGACCTTTAACGTGTTGAAGTTTTAAAATGTTCACGGGATAGTTCACCCCCTAAAAAATATTCTTTCAATATGTATTCACCCTCATGTCATTCAAATCCTGTCTTTGACTCTTTCTTAGGTGAAACCCAAAGAAGATATTTTGAGAAATGTCGGGATGGTTTTGTGTGGTCAATGTTTTTGGTTACAAATTTTTGGTTACAAATTCAGATTTTTTATAAAGTGGATACTTTCAGTTCATGATTCTGATTTACAATAAATAAATAAAACACAATGACCCCACTGCACCCTGCACCCAAGACCTAATTTTTCCAGCGGAAGGAAGACTTTAAATGATATAACACTTTATTGCTTAATTGAAAAAAGAAAGCCATACAGGTTTTGAATAACATGAGGGTGATTAAATGATGAAAGAATATGAAATAAAACGCTCTTCTGTTTCGCTAAAAAAGTCTTCTGGAATTAAACAAAAGTAAATAACACAGTTCTCATTTTTGAGTGAACTAACCCGTCATTTCTCACTTTAAAACTCCAGGAGACTAAACGCCAAATCTAAAGATCTGATAAACCTATCTTGTTCTAAATATGGAACATTACTGATCGGTGTTGATGTTAAGATAAACAGGTCAGCAGTTTTGTTAAGATCAGAAGAAACTCTTTAAACAGTGTCAGTTACAGATCCCATAGGACAGATTCCGCATCTATTTTTTTTATCAGACTATAATCCTCCTACACCTACACACATTAATGCAGAACTTTGGCACTTGCCTTCCCGAGAACCGGAAATCTCGCTGTCAACAACATATTAGCAGTTTTCGAGACAAACATGAAACATGTTGTCTGTGTTTCAAACATCTATTGCGTGAATACATAGCAATACCACCTTAAGAGATTAAAAAGGAGCCTTGAACATTCTGTTACTCCATTATAATATTAAAACCACTGATAGCTTAGATGCACAAAGTAGCAACTACTGCAAGGGATAATATCATAACTCTGAATCTTTGATTCGTAAAACTAGATCAACTTTTTATAATTGAATCCCTTTGGAATAAATTGCATTTTAATATTCACTTTCATTCTGCCATGTATCACAATACAAACGTTAAAGGAATACTTGCCCTTCAAAATGAAAATTCTGTCAACATTTAATCACCCTCTCGTCATTTTAAAATGGTCTGACTTTCTTCTGCTGCAAAACTCAAAAGAAGATACTTGAAAAATGTTGGTAGCCAAAAACCGTGGGTCCCCATTGACTTCTATTGTATGGACTCAAACCCAATGCAAGTCAATGGGAACCAACAGTTTTCGGTTAACAACTTCTTCAAAATATCTTCTTTTATGTTCTTCATAAGAAAAAGTCATACGAGTTTAAAATGTCAAGAAGGCGACGTGTAAATAATGACAGAATTTTCATTTTGAAGGAGAACTATCCCTTTAAATGTCTTTCAAATGCAGTTTTATCCTTACTTCAATCTCTAGATTGGTTGCGTTTTATTTGTAATCTCTGCCATTAAGTGAGAAACTAGCCACTACGACAGGCCAGATACTCAGACGAGGGCTTGAACTGAGTTATGAGCATCTTTCAGCAGCTGGGTAATAAAAGGAACATTTCACGCGATTTTCATCATTTTTCTATTACAAAACCAAATGAGTGTGCTGATAAGACACAAGCCTGATATCAAACCGAGCCCCTCGAAAGGCGAATTACACTGACAGTAATGTCAGCGATCAACTCTCAGCGTGGTTCATCATACACAGCCATCAGAGAGAAACACACTACCCCACTCATTTTAATACCATTAACCGCAAGAACTGAGAGATGCACCCATAAAACTACACAGAATCCAATTAATCTGGTTGTCCACGGCCCGTTTACAGCCGTGTGGGTAAATGTGATGTGACAAAAGTATGGAGGAGCCTTGGGTGGGGGACCTGTCTGCTTGTATCAGTTCTATTATACATCATTAGCTTAATTACAACACAGGGGTCACATTAGGGCCCGGGCCCCATACTCCCCCCCTGCCAATAAAAAAGGAAACAGGTCACTGAATGTAAAATTATAAATCATGATCTGGACTGAGATTGTTGGTTTCTTTTTTACGTAAACAACAAAGGAATCCACTGGCATATCTAACTAGATATTGGCAGAGCAATAAAGTGTCTAAACTGCAAATTGTGTGCGTGACAGGGAGCTAGAGGTACAGACAGACACAGAATGTATAACAAAAAAAGCTTCCTCTCAAACATCTGAATGCAGAGATGGAACACCCGTAGAAAAGAATTAGGACTATCCCGATGGGCACTCGTATGGTCCATAACTGAAGCCATCCATTTTGCACATACACTTATGAGCATTCATACATGACCCGTTCCAATATCCCGTCTGCCCTGTTTTTAATTGTTACATGTGCAGAACGATATCACTATGCAATACACCACATGTTACGTTAAAAGCAACCGTTGCATTCCGTTTCATTCTGAATGAATAGTTCTGCACATGTGATATGTACTGTATACCCGAGGATTGCATGCTGTGGGTTGCGAGTGTTTTTTTTATGTCTTGGCTCATCCCTGTCTAAATAGATTAAAGCGTTTCGTTCTTTAATGCTCACGGCTACCACGCAGTGGTGGGTCATTAGCTTAAATCCGAGGTGGTATCAGTAGCTAATGGAGGAAGAAAGAACATCAGTCAGCTTTCTGCTTCATAAAGCAGGACTGAAACGGTCATAACGCCACTGGCTTTGGAGGCATCGGATAAGAGAGAGATCTAGAACATATACATCAATGAGACGCCAGCGCTAAAGGCTTTCACATGACCACATCGATATAAAATGCTAACATTTGGTCCAATGATTTTAAAGAAGTGACATTTTACTGCTATTACAAGTATGCATTGTGGAGTTCACATTAAGGGATAGTTCACACAAAAAAGAAAATGATTTCATTATTTATTCCCCTTCGTGTTTTTTCATACCTGTATGACTTTCTTCTGCAGAACACAAAAAAGACATTTTGAAGAATGTTGGTGGCCAAACAAGTTGGTGCCCAGTTGACTTCCATCGTATAGACCCAAAACCACATTTTTATTTTTGGGTGAGCCGTCCCTTTAGTTTTGACCAAATCTAGTATAAAAGCAAAACCATGCGTGCTGTTGAAGCTGCTTTGCAGGGTTGTTTTCTGGTACCATAAAACATTCTTAGTCACTACAAAACAATTATAATGGAACTAAGAGTGCCAAACTCATTACGACCAGCGTGAGGATACAACGGAGATCAGATATGTCTATGAGGTTTCATATTGTCACACTGAATGCTGAACTCGATCAATGGGGAGCCCAACTGACTGCAGTGAATCACCAGGATTAAGTGGAACCTCTTTGATGTGATGCGCTACTTCAGGAGGATTGAACATCATAACCCAGATAATGTGCCATTTAGCAACTGTGGCCATATAAGCCAACTAAACAGTCTGGGGTATTGTGGTCTAAATTGTCAACTCTGTGTGTTCATAATGAAGGAGGTGCAATACAAGCTGGCGAAATGAAAATTGGATAAATTGTATCTCATCATTTCGCACCCCAGGATCCAAACTCCTTCCACTGTTATTGCTATGTGGGTAGGGGATGGATTGGCCCCAACCCGTGCTACGGGGAACCAATCAATGCAACCGTTCAGTCTGGGAGTGTATGATTCACTTGTGTGTAGTTAATAATCAGGAAAATAGTTCAAACTGAATAAACCATTTTAAAATATATAAAACACTACTTTGGCTTCTTTTGTAATTGGTTTTAAAATGCTAGCCCAATTGGATTGATCGGATTTAGAATTGTGCACGATTTCTTCCACATCATTTTAGACAATAATTATAATCATGCCGCACAATCACCAACATTGTTTTGTTTTTTGAGAGTTGCAATAAAAATCCATTCAAGGTGCTGTGTGTCATTTTTTGGAGGATCTGTTGACAGAAATGCAATATAATACACATAACCATGTCTTCAGAGTTGTTTAAAGTCTTTAAATAATGAAGCGTTATGTCTTTATTACCTTAGAAAGAGCTATTTCTATCTACATCATCCCTTACATGGAATTTGCCATGTCGTTTATACGGTAGCCCTAAACTGACAAACTGCTCTACAGAACGCATTTCGTAAATATATAATCTCATTCGGCAAAGAAGAGAAAACATGAAAACATCTGAGTCCGGTGTCAGCCACCGTAGTGTTTCCAAAGGGAGGGCCAGAGTGAGCCATTGGTTGCAATTTGCAATCTCACCGCTAGATGCCGCTAAAATTCATACACTTGACCTTAATTAAAAATTCTATGAACACCGTGTGAACACTGACATAGAATCGAGTAAAACCTGTTACAATAAATGTATTCAATAAACAGATGTAAATAGCAAAGGTCTGATTGTGATGCAGGGACTGATAAAAGTCAGAAAAACCTCAGCTGGAGTACAATAATAAGACTGAAGGTGTGAGACAGGAAGCAGTTACTCTCAGCGAGACACTAAACCAGGACAAAATGTCACATAATTGAATCATGACACACTGAGTTTTATCAGAGCAATTTTCGATTAAAGCCACCGAGAATCTGAGAAGTGACAGAACACATCTAATTGTTATATTACATCTAAAAACAAAATCATACTTCATGGCTTTTGGGGTATAAACAATAAGCTATATTTAATGTTTGTTTGCTTTGGGTCATTGCACTGAAATTATATAGTCATTTGCTTCTCAACGACCTACTAATGCACATTTTAGTGTAAATATGGTATAAATGCTTCGTTTTTAAGTCTTAAGCAACATCTTAAACAAGCCTTAAGGGTTTGCTGGACCAAACGGGTCTGTCAGCCTGGTCTGGTTTTTAGACTTTTCCCAGCTAAACTAACTGAACACCACCCAGGCAAAACTGGGTGATCAGCTAGACAATCTTAAAACCAAGACCTAGACTGATTTTGTTTTACAGTGAGAAACCATCTTTTTCAAATGAAGACAAAATACACCTGTTGGAAAGTATAAGAAAGCAGGAAAGTTGATTTCCTCATCCACAGGCAAAAATATAACCATTCCTTTGAGGACCATCTGGAGAACTGCAAAACTTTCCTTCCAAAAATATAAAACTTTCAGCTCACCACACATGCATGCCTTTCCACTTTTAATGGTATCGTGATTCTGAGCCGTACGAAGAAAAAACATCTCAGGCTTAGGGAGAAGAAATGGACTTCAGTTTTGCTGGTGGGAGTGAAAGTACTAGAACCCCGAGAGCCTCACTTCATTATGGACTTAACTCCCCTTGGTCTCTATGAGGCAGAACGAAGATCAGAGCGAGAGTGGGAGAGAGAGGGTGAAATAGTAGACATGAAAAAGAGAACGACTAGCGCTATATCTGGGACAACCGTTGACATGACAAAACGGTTCTCTACGCAATAACAGTAAAAGAACGACTCAATTAGTGCAGCTACTATCTCGGCTCCTTTATCGATCTCGGCCAGATGAGGAACATCAGACGAGAGAGTTTTCAATCAACCGCTGCTTTCTGAAGAAGGACACGGTCGAGGTTCACGACGGGTAAAAATCCATTGCTGGAAATATAAATAAATATGCAGAGCGCATATACGAAGGATGGTTAGGCGGGGTGCGCAGGTTGTTCTGACCCGATTTGGAGCTATTGAAATGCGACTTCTTTCTTGATTGTGTCGAATGCAATTGCCTGGCCCGAGTCGGACATGAGTAGCGGCGTCCCCGCGGACAGATCAATCGGGCGACTCATCAGAAGTGGGGGGCACTTAGGACTATTCAATCCCTTTCAAAATTAACCTTCAAGAAACAGAAGCGGAGTGCTGCTACATTTCTGCGGGGCCCCCGACGGGAACAATTTTCGGATATCACACGCTGAGTTTAAATGTTACAGCAACCTCTTAAACAAGCTGGAAAACCACACGACAAATGAACGTGACCGAATTTCTTAATGTTTCATGTACATAATTTCAACGTTATTTAAGGCAAAAAGAACACAGATGGTTTCTCTGTCTCGCAGGTGTTGCGGACATTAGCATGCATTTTTTAATTTGTGAATAACATGCGCAGTCCAATACATGTTGCCCTCTTGGTTACGGAAGTAATGGGCATGAAAATTATCAAGCTTTTCATACCATACAATGTGCATATGAGCAATAATGTATCTTTTGTCATGGATTTTATTGTGAATGTGGTGAATCTCCACGGACGTGCAAGAGTTTGTTTGAATGGTGTGTGTGTACTTCTCAGCCATTACCATCTGTCCCCAGCAGTGTGTGAGTGATCGTGTGTGTGTGTGTTTATCTGGAAGTGCTCCAGGCGGGACTCATCTGCTTCATCAGAGCTCCATCAGTCCTTTGACACCGTAAAAGAACAGCAACAAGCGGCCAGAACTCCAACAACCCTCTCTACAGCTGAGCACCATCTTGTTTATTCGCAAGTCTTGTGTGTGTGAGACCAACACGAGGTAAAGTTAAAGAATTGAATACTTCTGGAGGCCTATCATCCACTGGAGTTTAGCTCCAGCACTGATCAAACACACTGGTCAGTCATATTTTAAAGAGTACATAAATAGTGACTTTTAAGGTCCCACTTTGGTGTATGGAGTGTCCAACAACAAGTTTATGTACATAGAAGGTGTAAAAACATATTATTTCGTAATAATAGAGAGATATTCTCACCTTACTTCTTGACTGATTCTCAAATGATATGTTTCGACGATTGATCTGTCTAATCCCCTCCTTTCTGCTTGCCTAGTCTGATGTGATTGGTCAGATGGTCTAGTCTGCTGTGATTGGTCTGTGAATAAGGTTCACGAGCTACAGTGCTTGAGGGAGAAGAGTGAAGTTTTCGCAGGCAGTCCTAGCAAAAGGTAGGTGTGGACTATACGTAGTGACGTAAATCCTCAGCGGTTCGCGAATCGGACTAGGGTTGACTCGCTTTTTTCCCAGCTGATAACATTGTTATTCATTCACCTTCGGATTTACAACTTGGCAGACTGCTTACTTTCACACACGGCAACATTACACACTGCATTCAATTTAATTTTGTTCAAAATGTATAGTGTTATGTTCGCATTGTTGTATCACTTGTGTTAGCAAGGAAGCGCGTGACTCCTTTGTGTTTACATTCTTAAGATTTTCATTATCAGCCCTGCGGTAAAAATGAAATCATTTACGGACCGGTTGGCATGGATTGGCATGAAGTGGAACGATAAAGCAACGAGAGCGATTTGGCGCCATGGTGAAAAAGCCCTCATAGACACCAATTAGCTGCTAAATAGTATGTCAACTGTACCGCCATATTGCAGAGGGTAGGACTTCTAAAAACACATATAATTAAACAATGGCATCTGCAGTTTTACATTTTACATCGCATTTATAATTTCTATGGTTTATGATCTTTGTGGATTGCTAAAACATTCTGGCTCTATTTACTTAATGTGAAACTGTTTTGTCATAAGGAATTATGAATGCTAATTCTTGTCGAACATTGAATTCGTCAAAGAAGATTATTTCTTTCATAAAAGTAATTTTTTTTAAGAAAGTTGGTAACCAAACAACTGCGGTACTCACTTCTATAGTATGGCCATAAAACCAATGCAATTGAATGGGTACTGTCGTTGTTTGATTACCAACCTTCTTCAGAATAACTTCTTTTGTCTTCTGCAGAAAAAAAGAAAGTCGTACAGGTTTGAATTGACAATAGGGTGAGTAAATAATGACAAACTGATCATTTTTGGGTAAACTTTCCCTTTAAAACCCATCTCTGGTGATGAAATCAAAAGTGGTCAGTTGAGACATATCGCAGTTTACACCCTGTACTAAAATACACCTCAGATGCATCCCTTTTAACCACTGCGATTTTGCGACTGCATTAATCACAACTTCAGTGCATTAATGCATGTTAATAAAAGCTTTGGACTCTGAAGGTGCAAAACAGATATTTGTAAAGTATAAACAGGGTCATAGCAACACAGATATCAGTGTTAAGCAGACGGGACGTGACTAACCAAGGCTAGGATGCTTCATTATTCATAAAACACATTCCTGGCACAAATAAAGATCTTCTTATCCATCCTTTTCCCACTACTTCCTCCTCTTGGGTCCTGGGAGCACCCTTCTCTTGCAGTCATTGATAAATGAAGTGCAGATAAAGGAAAGAGGAGCTAATTAATATCGAGAGGAACTTTGGGTTGCACATCAATACAGGGCCTTAAAACATGAGAGAGAGAGAGAGAGAGAGAGAGATAACAAAGGGCTTGTCAAAGCTCGAAGGCATTGTGAGCCACGTGTGTAATGATGGCAGGAATAAATAGCAGAGAGCTATCGGATAAACATTTTACTTTGCGCCCTCCCCGTGATGCAATGCACACTCAACAAGATCAGATTTACTGTTTGTATTGGACGGAGGTACACTCTGGAGTACAAAAGCAGACCTTATCGGACCAAGATTTGTGCCGGGAAGAGAAAAATAAAGAGGCCCAGAGGAAAAACTTCAAGCGCCGTGATCAATAGCCAAAGCAAATTAGAGAGGGGCGCAAAAGGGAAGAATTGCACTAAATGAATAAAATTAACCTGAGGTACCAAAAGCACCAAGTTACCAAATGTCAATTTAAAGACAATGGTTTACTGTTTCAGGACAAACCAGTATGCTTCATTATATAAAACCTATTTTTCTAAACAGACTTTTAGCAAATGTCCAATGAGAGAAAAAATACACGATACATCTAAAACAAGTGCAGCATCTGTTGGGCTGAATGTTTTTTTATCTCAGGGCATAAAATGACAATTTATCTTTCATAGCATCACCTGTCCGTCAAATGTCGCTCAGGGTATATTTATGCTCTATGTTATGACAAGCGCTTATGGATGGAGAGAATGTCTGGAAATAAAAGCTGAGGTGAGTTTCTTGAGAGCACTGGCGTTGCCAAGGTTGGGCTTTGGGGGCTTAAGACCCTCGTGTTTTGCCAAAAGCGCCTCATATTTTTTAAGGATTTAAAACACTTAATTTCACAAAAAAGAAGAGTATAATATTATGGCTTTTCAATGTTTTCGCAACGTGAGATCGCAAATCTGAAGTACTCGTTGTACTGCGTGTTTACAAGCCACACACATTGCTTTCTAATAGTGAACGGACAACCGTGTCACAGTGACATTTTATCTACTTTTAAGTTACCGCAGGTCCCTGGGGTTTTACTAAAAAAATACAGGTACTTACAATGTCTTTATTTGCAGCTTTGCCCCGTTCACTGTGGATGATTTCCATTGAAAACTAAATAAATCCATCGCTCTCTTGTCTCCCGTAAGGCTGGAACATTGTTCTGTGCAGCCAACAACACAACAGTTCGTAAGCTTTGCTACTTTTTCCATGGTGCTGGAACTTCACACATGTAAAAAGAATAATGGCGGCAGCGCAATGGGTGAACACACTCAGAACAAGGGGCGGAAATATTATAATAAGAACGGCTGCTTACATCAGTAAGAGAGCGATTTCTGTAGCACTCATTTTCTCAAAGGCTTGCAGAGATAGGCTCACATAAAGAAAGTTAATGATTTGTCTTTTTTCACAATTTCTGAGTTGGCAGATGCACTAGAGACCCGATTTTAGCATTTAATCATGGAAAAAGTCTGTTTTTCATGAAGTCCCCTTTAAACAGATGATTTGCAGATGACATTTTCTGAATATATATGTATCAGAAATTAGGTAAATCATGTAAAATATATTGATAAAAACTTGTTGAAAAGAAATGAAGAACAACATTTTTCTATCAGGACAACAAATCATGTGACGGTGATTCATTTTTCGCACCAGTTAATGGACGGGTAGTACCGGCGACCCCGGGGATGGGGGGTTTGCTAGGGCGCATTGAAGACTTTATAAGTAAACGCCCAATTCTTTGATTGGATAGCAGTTTGCATAGTTGGATGACATTAGCATTATCTGGAGACCTCCTGTGATTTAAAAATGCTTGCTACGTATTCGAAAAACGCAGAAAGTTGAACCCGGTCTGAAATTTTTTTACGTGCGGTGATTTCGGATGCATAAATGTTGAATGTTATTCTCAGGGAGCTAAACCCACTACCCCTTCCAACCCTAGCAATGCTCCTGCTTGAGAGTATAAGATAAGATTGGGCCAAATCCATATGACATCATCTAAAAAATGCAAATAGAAAAAACTGTCAAAGCTTACTGTCGTTATTCAACAGAGTAAATGTCTTTCCACACCAAGAACATCTTGCAACAAGAACTTGCATTTTGGGTCTACAAACACAAACAAATGCTTAGAAGTCAAGTACTCTCTAAAAAGCAGCTTTACGTTGATCAAAACTAAGACTAGTTAAGAAAAACAGCACAGAGGCCTTCTGATTAAACAAACACAAGATGACACATAGTTAGCAAACCATCAAATGCATCTGTGGAGAGTCTCTGCCATTGATGTATTTTACTGCTCAATAAAAACCTAATAAATGGAGACTCTCATGCTAATTGGATACATTGCCCTGTGTGAATTTCCTCTGATAAAGATCACAGGCCTTGTGATAATGTAATATCAAAAGCTAACATTGACACAGAACAGCTTTTTACATTAGACACTGACCATAGAAGCTACAAAACAACAAATGCTGTATGGAGGTTAATGATGTATCCGTTCCTGTGATATAATTTAAACCAAGAGATCAAAGCCAATGGGAGATGTAATTCTAACTTCATTGTTTGTCCAATGTCATCATTTGTAAAGCGTCGGGATTTTAATGATGATATAGTCTGTTTAAATGTCAAGTATGTCCCACGTTTACAAATAGAATTAAAAGTATCGGGAGGAAATGGATCCATACTGCCTGGAACAACGTTCTTCTGTGATAACATTCACAATAAGGTCTTGCTAAAGTATTGCTTAAGTAACCTATGCATGCTTGCTTATTATTCTTTGTCTCTTCTTTTCTGGTTAACCTTTTCTTTTTCTCCTGGCTCTGGCTTTTTGGATGACTGGGGATGCGCAAATCCAGGCGCTGGACCATTCCTTAAAAAAATACAGCTCACATTTTTGTATTCATCATAAGCTCTAAAAAGCAGAATGTGGTAACAACAGGGACGCTGCAGGTTGTGATCTCAACACATTTCTTCTTCACATGAGACCAATCAAATTTTCTGTCACTTGGCAGTCTTCACCATAAGGCTTGAGACCACACCAGTGCAAAATGTTGAGTTAAAAGGTTTCTAAACTCATGATTACATTGTGCCGTAAGAATACTGTTGAAAAGGTTTTGGTTTTCCCTTTATTTTCTACTAAGTTCTATCGTAGAAAGAAATAATGACCTTGACCAACTAAAAACAATTTTTCAGCTTCCAGAACATCTTACTAAAAACGCAGTAAAAACCGATAGCTATTGCCTCATATGATACAAAATGCAGGATTTGCATTCTTGAGCAAATTTTTTTCTATCTTGAATTTGCATAACAAGCTCGCAATCCCTTTTTTGAAAAAATTCTTGCGTGAAGAACATTTTCAAAACAAAACAAGCATACTCTAGAGACCTCGTGTAAGCAAGGAAATAGTAAAAACGGCTTCGGTTTTTCTCACTTGCTAGCACATCAGAAAGAACAGCCTTGTGTTTTTATCAGTTTTTGTAAACCATCATCCATCATACTCATGAGTGCGAAAGAAAGTTTTAAAGCAAGTGTTAAGAAGTTTAAAATGGAAAAATATGAAAGCCCTCCAACCAATTAGGAACGAGGATATGATATGAGGTACTTATTGTTTAACTGTTTAAACAGAATCACTCGTGGATCAGTAAACAAAAACTTTATGTGTATAGAAGAGTCTGAACTACTAGACTACTGCTGAAACACTTCTCTCTGCATTCAATGAGTGTGTCTTAGTTTAGCTTAAAGACATTTTCATTGTATTTCAACAAGAATTTGCCAAATAAATTTGGCATTCTGCAAAATTGAGAAAGTGAACTCTTGAGATGCAGGCCTGAAGCCTTACAGAATAATAAGGCATAATAAAGATCTCCTACTATTATTGGCACCATTGGACAATACGAGGAAAGAAGACTGGAAAAATAAATCTGCATTGTTTCTTGTTTTGATCTTTTATTTAAAAAAAAATCTACAAAATTCCAACATTTCATTTACGGGAGACAATTTGAAGTGGGGGGAATATCACATTGTAATACAATGTTTTTCTTCCATACCGTACACTTCATCAATTATTGCCACCCTTGAATTTAATACACTCCACGACCTCAATTTATAAGAAAAACAGTGCTGAGCTGTTTTCTTTTTAGTCTGATGAGGTTTGAGAGTTCATTGAGAGTCCATTCCTCCATAAAAAAATATTTCCAAATCCTTCAATTGTGGGTGCACCCTCTTCTTCAGTTCATCCCACTTATTTTCTATAGGGTTCAGGTCAGGGAACTGGGATGTCTATGATCTTGATTTTGTGTTCGGTGACCCATTTTTTGTTGATTTGGATGTTTGTTTTGAACCAATTTACTGATGTAAGATCTAACCATTATAATATTTATTTATAATATATTTGTATCTGTTGGTATTTGATATAATACATGATGCCATGTATCTGATCAAGATGTCCAGAACATCCGGTATAAAAGAAGGTTCACAACAATGCAGTTATGATGGTACATTTAACTGTGGACATAGGGGACCTTTTTTGTCCCTAAGTGCACCAAACCTATCTTGTGTTATTGCTGCCAAAAATCTATTTTTCATTTCATATGGCCATAGACCCCAGTCCTGGTTGAAGTTCCAGTCTGGCAGATTAATATGGTGGAGTTTATTTTTGCATGAAAGCATAAGGATTGTTTCTGGAACACTGTCACAAGCAACTTGTGGTGATGGATGTGCAGTTTTCCTTAATTGTATGTATAGATTTATCTTTATAGCCTTCTTTGCTCATATTTACCAAGGGTGCCAATAATAGTGAAGGGCACTGTATGTGACACATTATAAAGTGTGATCAGTAGGAATCTCAGCTGTGCAGATGTTTCCTTCAATCACAAACTCTCAGTCAATACTGGATGATTGCTATAAACAGCATATACTCATAGACACATGCTGTATTAAAACTAATCTATACGCTGCACACTTATTTCCTGTATATCATATTAAAGTGATAATTAAAGTGATTCACAATAAGTGATAAATCTGCAGTGTTTTTCCAGGCTCAAAATGAGGTGGAGGCGGTAGGCCTACCGTAGACACTTTACATATTAAAATATAAAAATAAAATGAAAATGACAATTATTGAGTTATATAAACCATACGTTTTATTCACCCCTTAAAAATCAAATCGCCTCCAATTTTTCTGTGCAGGAAGAACCCTAATGGATATGACTTTCTTTCGTAGAACACAGAAGAATTTACAGTATTTCAAAGAATGTTGATAACCGAACAACAGCGGTGTCCATTGATTTGCATACATTTATGTCCATACAATAAAGTAGAAGAAAATGAGTACAGCATTTGTTCGGTTACCAACGTTCTTCAAAATATCTTCAAAAATGTAGTTCTGCAAAAGAACGAAAGTCTGGATTATGCACATCCTGAACAAAGACCCCATGCAGAATAAGCTCATGTACAAAGGTGGATGATCATTGTTTGCTTATGTATCCTCTATGAGCTTCTGCGACCTAACATAGAATAAATGTGTCTCCTGCCAGCGAGACGTTCTATCAGTCAACATTTACGGTCTGAGAGCAGGGGCCGAGGATGTAGCGATGCGGGGCTCCGCTCAGCGCAGTCCGGGGCCAGACAGCCAGACGCAGGGGAAATGAGCTCCATTACTGAGATGGCCATGTTGGGTCTGGGAGATTGGTCTGGCTCTTATTGCCTGTGTTTGGAACAAATGGGAAATGTGATTCCCCGAGGCCCGAGACAGCCGAGCAGGGACGACTGATCATTATACACTAACATCACCGGCACAATGGAGATGACAAGGGCACGGGGCCCCAGAAGAGACAAATGATGGAGTTTGTGCTAGGTGGGAGAGAGAGTATATTTGTGTGTTTGTACCGGTATATAAAGGCCAGAGTTGTGTTTAATGTCGAGCAGACAGTAGCACATGCAGTAATGAGAAGAGGTGAAAGAAGCCGTCTCATCCCCAGCATTAACCTTTCTCTCAGTTTTTCATTACCCCGTTACATCCTTCCATTCCTGTTTTACTCATATACTAGCATGCCCTCCCCTTGTGCTCCCGCAAGAGTCCTCGGCCGTGAAGCAGGACAGAATGAGCCAACAGATCAAAAGCAGTGAAGCGGTTGGCTGCGGCGAGGTTGGCAAACACGTCAATCAAAAAATGAAACTTTGTAGCATATTAGCATCAGCAGTAATGAAACTCGTACCGAGATACATCTCACTGTTGGTATAGACTACTGAAATTAACATAGCAACTCTAAGCACACGATTCCCCAGAACGATGTGTTTTACATGACCTCTCACATTCTTGCACTCACGCCGACGCAACAGACCTGCCACAGAAACATTTGTTTCAGATTTACCTCGCAGCCACAAGCAAACAGTATGGAGCTCCAGAGCTGGCTTCCAGTTAACCTCAAATACACATCTCACAAGCCTCTGCAACTGCCTCCTCTACACAGGGCAGGTGAAATCCCCACTGGTCACAATTATCCAGCCAAGCACCTTCATCTAACACCCAGCGCCCGAGAGCACGTCTGACGCGCCGCAGCCCTAATTCACTCCCGTTCCAAACTACACTGCATAAGGACCAAATAGCCACAAGCGAAAACATCTATCCATCCACCTCTCCTCACATCAGCGGCAGAGGGAGGGGGCGGATAATGGCGCTGTTTAGCAGTTGCCGGTTGGATTCGGCTACCAGGTGCTGTTGGCTTTTCGAAACCCATGGCAAATGTGAAATGTTTTATTCATGGTTTGTGATAAAACTTTACAATGCGGCATGTGCGGCGTGTGTTGACGGAGTTCAAAGCAAAGAGCTCTTCGTCTCTCTTTTGCCACATTTCCATGTCGTAAATAAACTGAGGCCTGAACAATGGCTTTTGAGCTGAGGAGACAGACTTATGCAATACAAAATGGATCTACTCTGCAAACACATTTATACGCGGTGACTTCATCTATCTTTTCAGCCTGTTCACAAAAACGCTTGTGTAAGAAGGTCTCTTGCTATGGCCAAGCTGGTCTTTTGCTGGTTTTCAAGTCTAGCCAAGCTGGCGTTCATCTGGTTTAGTCAGACAGTGTGATGAAAAGTTGACAAGTGACCAAAACAGCAAAGTAGAGCAAACAGACAAGTCTGTGAGACCAGATAAGGCCATCAAACCAGTTTAGGCTGGTTCTATGTGTACTTTTTCCTATTAGGGGTACCATTATAAACAGAAAGAGAGTGGTGTTGTGAGGAATAAAAAGAGAGAGACAGTAAGATAGAGTCCCATTCTTATTTGTTTAATAGCTTAAACTATTTCATTCATATCAAATGAGTGCACATACACAATGAATTTGCATTCCTGCAAACTCAAAAGGACACGACAGTACATCAGCTTAAATCCTTCAAGCTTCGATTTCTAAGCCCTCAGTCCACTGCAATTCCAGCCGTACCTAAACCAACAAATGGGCATACCTCAGGAACCAGTGTTCGGTCCATGTTAATAGTTGCTTTTTCTGTTTAACTTTGTTATTTGAACGGGAGTGTGTTGATTCCAATTACTAATCGATTGCTAAATGAATGAGAATTATGGGAAAGCGGCAAGGGACACAAGTCAACAAACAAACACATCAAACATTTCCAGGGGAAGATAGAAGGGATGTAACTGCGTATTTTATCCTGCCGGAGGATCTAATAATTAACATCACATTAATATTCCTTCCACAGAGTCTGGGTGACTGTGAAAGCTCCTGTGAAATGCAAATCACAGTACACAGAGGCTTCAGAGTGGGAACTTTGTGACTGCAGGGGAGGGCTAACACTCTCATTCAATAGAGCTCACAAAAACCCAGGTACCCCATTGATGACGGGAGGACTGGAGAGACATGAACAGACTGACACTACAAGCTTTTACTTGAAGAGGAATATTCAACAGTCTTTGAGCTTTGTTTATCTAATCAAACCATAAGATTCAACCCTCAAAAATGGCAAAATATTGTAACATCAATTCTTAGTTCTGTCTGGAAGGGGAAATACTTTTGATGAAGCTTTGTGTTTATGCCTGCATTTTTCTCTGGTGATAAATACACAAAATTAAAACAAAAGTGCACCTTCGATATGCGGCGAACAGTATTAATATGATGCAATGCAATCTTCAGATGAGAGCTCGCTTAGAATCCATCACTTTTTCATGTTGGTAATACTGCCACTACGGGTTGCAAAACTCGAAACGCAAGGTACGCTATTAAAATCCCACCCATCCTGTTCACTGGCAAATTGCATGCAAAATACAAGATGAATTCCATGTCTTTCATTATTGTTAACAGAGGTCCGTGATGAAGATATCAGTGTGCATCTCAAATGCAAACACATTGAGCTGAAACTGAATCATGTACATATTGACATGCGTGTTTACTCCGAAAGCACGCAAATTATTATCATCGTGTCAGGAATCACGGTCTACTTCAGGAGGATTTTTATCCGAGAGACGACTCCACAGCTCGTAAAAGCTGGAAGCAAAAGCATCTTGTGCCCCAAAGCAAGTAATCACAAGAAGCAGCACAGTAAGTGTGTGTCTGAGGTGTGTGTGTCGCTACGTTTACGATTGCAGGGCTAAAAAGTGTGTGACCGTTGCGAAGATATTGATCAGAGCTCAAGCTCGTAATGATGGTGAAAGAATTGGGTTCAGCTGCAAGCCCACGATCCTGTGTGGTGCCTTTAGGAGTCAACAATACCTCAGACAGATAAAACTTCAAAGACTGCAGAAAAACAGAGTTATATTGAACTGTCTGGAATGAATATCAAGTTTTTAAAACTATGTTTGCAATCATGTTTTATATTCAACTTAATTTGCACCATTTACAGAAGAGCTCTCTTTAAAAACTGTTGAAGAAATGTTAAGTATTCAATATGCATGTAATGCTAATCCTCATATAATGTCTACAAAATGAAAGATTCCCACAGTAAGAAATACTAAGAGATGCATTCGAAGGGGAAAACATAAACATACCGTAAATTACTGGTCAAACATTTTAGAGCACTTTCTTACATACACATTCAGATCTTTTCCACAGACTAAATATTAACCTCATCAAAACTGTTGAATTACACAAAGAGAACTATGGGAATTATGTTTTGACAAAAAATTAAACAAAACAAACAAAACTATTGTAGCATCTTCAGTGTAGTCACCTTTTGCCTAGAATTTACAGAAATGTTATCTTCTCATTTTATCAAGCAGCTTCCTATAGGGTTTCACACAGAAATGCTTTTTAAACAATATTGAAAAAGTTCCCATCTATTCTGAGCTCTTGTTTGCTGCTCATTTTTCATTATTCAGTCAAAGCAAATAGAACATTTATTAACAATAAACGCTACTGCGTTTACAGTGAATGGGAAGGAATGCATCTCTCAATATGGCCGCTCTAGCAAAGAAAGTCCCGTCCCCCATTAAAAAGATCCAATCATCAATAAAGACTGCTTTATTCATGGGCGGGGCTTGTGAGGCGCTTGCCACCCTGTGCTCATGCGCAGTAGCTGAATCAACTTTGAAAAGGGTGATTTTTAGCTCAATTTAACCTTAGCAAACCAAAATATTTATAAAAATACTCTATTAATTGTGATTTGTGCTGGTTATTTTAGAAATATCTGCCTTCCACGATTCAAAGAGATAGGATTGTTGACTTGCTATGACGTTAGTAGCTGCGTGGAAGCATCTGCAAACATGGCCGCCAAGTGGCACGACTTCCGTAAACAGACTTTGGTCCAAGTCATCAATTTGAAAGACATTTTTATTAAATTAAAGTTTTGTTTGTAATGAAAAGGTTTCTATTTGTGCAATTAAATGGATCACTTAGTGAATCATTTCTTCAAGTTCTTTAAAGCGAACTAGGTTGAAAGAATTCCTACCTTGGGATCAGCGGTGAGCAGTTTGAAGGCTGCATACACCTGATTCTCCTTTACACCTCCACCCAAGTCCAGGAAGTTAGCAGGCTTTCCGCCATGCAGGTCAATGATGTCACACGTTGCCATAGCGAGCCCAGCACCATTAACTGCGGATACAGATCAGGGTTTTAACAACTACATGATGAAGCTTGGTAAAAATTCATCTACTAGTTTCAGCTGTGCACAACATCATGAATTTATATTGTGACCTTTCATTTCTAAAGAAAATGTAGTATTTTACAGTACACACTAACCAAGGGTGAAAAACTCATTTTAGTTCACCTGACAGATTCGATCAAATGTCATCAATATTTTATTTCAGTGTACCTATGGAGAACATATTACATGCCAGTCCAGAATCAATTATGAATGCAAAGGGGGCTTTGCAGCCTCCCCCTGTGCATGTCCCACAGAACAAGACACCTTGTGTCTTTTATTGCCCACTGCTTTTCAAGAAAGGCAAATTGTGCTTGACTAACAGTATTCAGAGTGTCAAGAGTGTTTGTAGAATCCGTGTTAGCCAAACCGTCGAGTCCGTCCCTAAGCTGTAAAGCAGCCAACTGATTCAGTCGGCTCCACATATCTCCCACAATTCCATTCTTTAGTGCTTGAGTTAACGTGCTGGCACAGAAACTGACACTCAACTCAATAAAGTGAAATTCAGCCGAACAGCTGTCGTTTTGCCGGTTTACAAAGCTTTTAAAGTGCAAACTAACTGAAAATAAATTGTGCGTCTGTGTTTGTTGCCGACACGACAAGGTCAGTTAGAGTCAGTCGCGTACGTCTTGTCTACGGTATAATACGGCTCTTGGTGCTTTACTTTGAGCTATGCTTTATAATGAGGCAGTGCTTAAATGTGCAGAGTAACAATCATGTAGCTTGAGTTGTTTTCAAGAAGATTCTTGCTAATTAAAGCCTATTGGTTCAGTTAGGTCCCTTATGGAGCTGCTGGAGAAGACGACTGGATTGACGCCCATTTTGTAACACTTTCTCAAAGCACTTTTCTCGAGACTAAAATAAACGTGGCAGAAACTACTAAGGAGCATTTCTATAGGGGGTTATCAAAAGAGACGTACAAGCGAGTTGGGAAGCAGGTTCTGAAACCTTTAAAATCCAAATGTTTGGAAAAGAAAAAGTCCATCTGGTAACTGTAGGATACTGTGAGAGAATGCTGATTCAACAAAATAAAATTTCTTTGATTAAAACCCCAAATTTCTGAATACTGGACAGAACCCCCCCCAACAAAATTTGTAGCATTTTGTTAGTAAAATCAAATGTGTAATATATAACATATTCTGTTGAATATATGACAAATATAATATCATATAACATACAATATTATATAATAATACATTGTATTATTTTAGAATACCATACTACTTATGAAATAGTTAGGAAATAGTTTAAATAAATGGCATTTTTCCAATAATGTGCATAAGGGCATAACTCTATGATGTTGTTAAATGGATGTTAAAGTAATTTCGGTGAATATAATTTTTCCCCCTAAAATCATTTTTAAAACATACCAAAACAAGCAATGTTTCCATCCAATCCGATGTACTTGAGGTCATATTTGGCTGCCTCGGTCTCTGTGGGGTCACTCTCTGCTGTGTCGTCCATGGCAAACACTGCTTTCTGCCTAAACTCTGCGTTGTCATCAAAGTTGATTTTAGCATCGAAGCAAACAACTGTGAAAATATTTAAAAAACAAAATGTATCATTCCATTTCATTACTGTTGCCCTGGCATGTTTAAAAAAAATAGCCCTGCTGATCAAGTGCTGTTTTTCTACTTTTTTCTACAAGTGCAGTTCAATGGTCAAGTGTTTCTACATGATTTCTACACGATTCAAGCATGTTTGATTTGTTCAGTGTCCTATCGTGACGATTTGGGTAAATTGGAAAATATCACAAAAACATGATATTTGAATTTCATGTTCTTTCCTAAAATATTTTAATGGTAAAGTACATTTTCCATGACATTATATACAGACAACTGAAAAGTTCACGACTCTTTAATGTGAGTGTTACAGATTGCCTATTGCAGTTCCAAACCAATTAACTGATATCCAGTAAATAGGAACTGCACATCTCTTACAAAAAAAAATCGACTTCATTACAACATGATTTATGCTGAAGGAGAGTATATCTGTAATATCACACGTCATACACAGACGTGATGCAAACACAGACACCCCATCCGAAAATTAGCCAGGGAATAGAGTTGTCAGTGACTGTGTGGTTGTGTGTGACCAGACCCAGAGCAGTTCTCATTTATGGTGTTTTGCCGCCTCTCGCTACTTCCTGAGCCTGCAGGGACCCGGCTCTCGCTAACACAGCTAATCTGTGTAAGAAAGAACACTGAGTGCACTCAGCTATTATCACTTAACACTGTTACTAGGCGAGTTATATTTTTTATTTGAAGAAAACCCTGGACATAGAACAAAGAAAGAAAGAAAGAAAGAGAGAGAGAGAGAGAGAGAGAAAAGAGAAAAGAAAGAAAGAAAGAACGAGAGAGAAAAGAAAGAAAGAAAGAAAGAAAGAATGAAAGAGAAAAGAAAGAAATAAAGAGATAAAAGAAAGGAAGAAAGAAAGAGAGAAAGAAAGGGAGAGAGATAAAAGAAAGGAAAAAAGAAAGAGAGAGAGAGAGAAAAGAAAGAAAGAGAGAGAATATAGAAAGAAAGAAAGAGAGAGGGTGGAAAGAAAGGAAGAAAGAAAGAGAAAATATAGATAGAAAGAAAGAAAGAAAGAGAGATAGATAGAAAAGAAAGAAAGAGAGAGAGAGAAAAGAAAGAAAGAAAGAAAGAAAGAGAGAAAAGAAAAGAAGGAAAGAAATAAAGAAAGAGAGAGAGAGAGGGAGAGAAAAGAAAGAAAGAAAGAGAGAGAAAAGAAAGAGAGAAAAGAAAGAGAGAGAAAAGAATGAAAGAAAGAGAGAGAGAGAGAGAGAGAGAGAGAAAAGAAAGAGAAAAGAAAGAGAGTGGATAAAAATAAAAAAATTAAAAAGAGAGAGAGAGAGAGAGAGAGAGAGAGAAGAGAGAAGAGAGAAGAGTGAAATAAAGAAAGGGTGTGAAAAGAAGAGCGGACTGCGAACAGAGAGAGAACAGAAAGAAAGAAAACTAGATGCTTAGGATAAAAACATTTCCCTAATGCATTAATGTAAATGTACAGCAAATATCTATTTTCAACCCCTACAAGCTGACAGACACTGTCTCGCCTATTTCTTCACTGACAATGAAACATTGAGCATCTTGATAAAATGTTTGAAAGCACATTCAGTATAGAGACACCATCCTTTTTGTCACCTTTTGACAGGGAGAAAAAACCTGAAGAAACATTGCATTAAAGACAGCTGAAGCCATTCTGCTGTGATCTGGCTGTCAAGAAAAATGTCTCTATTAATGCGGCTGTCAGACAGATATATATTCAGAATAGCTTTATTGCGCTTTCACAGATAAAACAAACTTACCTCAGAAACAGGAAGTGCATTTTATAACTAAATACACATTTATCCAAGGGCGATTAATTACTTGTGTTAAATTATTGATATGCAAAATGAACACAATTGATAATGCGATAAAAATTGTAATTGATACAAAATATAAAGAATACAGAACAAGAAAGAAGGACAAGAAGAGAAAGCAAAAAGGAGCAGCACTTTCGTCACAGGACTAAATCATTTTTTCCATTATGGCGTAAAGCAGAGATGATTTCTCTCTTCTTCTTTAATTTGACAGACTAATGCTGCAGGCATTACCCTCTACGGACCTACTGTATGTAATTTCATACCAATAAACGTTACAACATCCTACATCATTTCTTAACAGGTACCTATAAAATAAATAGTGGAAATAGCTTCGAAAACAGTATTTGGTCATATTATGCACATATTTGTGGCAGTGTGACAATTTTTCATAGCCTTGTAAAGTTCTGCCGGGGCAGCACTCACCATAGCTGTTAAGTTCGATTTAGCCAACCATTAGTACAAAATGACGCTGATCCTTCAAAGCTTCTATTGGGACCTTTATAGGAGCTCTTATGCAACCTACCAGCAAGCATCTTGCATTCACACACACACACAGGCGTCTTACCTTGTCCCTCAGGTGTTTCTCCGAGCGGATTGACTTCGACTTGAGTGGCGTCGACTTTGAGGAACAGATCATAGAGTCGCTTAATCTGATCTGCAGCCTGTGACAGACCCACAGAGAGCACTAATTACTCACAACGCACATAAGCCACAGAGCTTGGAGGTTACATAAGCCATTCAAAGTACATTCAATACACACACACATTTACACTTTGGGTCAAACACACTGTCGAGTAATGAGGCCGACCGAACATCTGTTCGGCTGGTCAGAATGTTTTCTTGACATTTTAAATATGTATATGAATGGTGAAATTATAATTTAATAAGACTATTTTGTATTATAATGATGTCCAGAATACTCTTAGCTAGCTGTATGAGAAACATATTAAAACTCTTTGTTTTCATAAAAATGTATCCTGTTTTTTGTGGTAAAACTGTAGTAACAATGTTTTTTGTGCATTAATTCTTATTGGAAAAACCATGGTTTCACTTTTTTTAACAACAGTGACCAAGTTTTTCTTTTTAACTGTAGAAAAAAAATGTTTTTTTGGTTTTAAACCATGGTTCATTTTCGTAAGGGATGTTAAAACTCTTTCACCGCCATTGACAAGTTATCTCGTCATTTTAAAAAAAAACGTACCCGCCAGAGACGAGTTTTACGTCAATCAGTGTTTGTACTGTTGTACAGCAGGTGGCGCTATTACACACCTTTGGGAAAAGGTAAAGAATCCCAGAACCTAGAACGTATATGTTTTATCGGTTTTTAATGATTGTTTTAGTGTTATCTGGGCGGAATCTTTGACAAAAAAACTTCAACTATCTCAGCTGTTTAATCAAAGTGATGCCTTTTTGAAGGAACCTATCCACATCTATGGAGTGTTGAAAAACCAATGAAGATAGAAGAATAGGGTTTGTTTAGTTTAAAAGCTTTGACTCTGTTCTTTCATTTGACAGATTCTTATCTGAACAATTTACTGTGAGCCATTAAAATTTGGGTGAAAATCTTAAAAACAGCTGGCGTAGGCTGACTATTTTTTTTTTTAAAAGACTTGCGGGGAATGAGTTAAGTCTTGTGTAATACTCATGTAACAATATTTTATAATGCTTTCATACAGTATTTCATACTTTTGTAACTATATTATAAATTACATCTTACAAAACGGCTGTATTTATTCTTGTGTGAAAATTCAACTTTACAATTTAAGTTTTTTACATAATGGTTTTTAAGACTTTAAAGGAATAGTTCAACTTCAAACTAAAAATGTAAAGATGTCTTTATTTAAACGTCCCATCGTCGTTTTCAAACCTGTATTACTTTCTTTCTTCTGCAGAACACAAAAGGATATGTTTTAAAATATGTTGTTAATAGAAAACCTTTGGTCACCATTGCCCTGGTTTTGTGTCCACACAATAAAAGTCAAAGTAGGACAACGGTCTTTGGTTGCCATTTTTTTTTTAAATGTCTTCTTTTGTGTTTAGCAAGGTTTAAAATGACAACAGGGTGGGTGAATGATGACACAATTTTCATTTTTTCCTTTGAAGGGATAGTTCACCCAAAAATAAAAATTCTGTCATCATCTACTCACACTCAGGTTGTTCCAAATCTGTATACATTTCTTTGCTAAACACAAGGGAAGATATTTGGAAGAATGTTAGTAACCAAACAGATTCCGCGACGATCATGTCATGTCTATTCTTGGTCTTGGGATGGAGTCATGGCATAGCCTTAGGTTGTGTGTGCAGGGATAGATAGTGATCCTATCAGCTTGCTATACTCTCTCTCCGGTCTGTTTCTTTGTTCCCGCAATCTCGTTTCCTCGCTAGCTTTCCCTCAGTGTTTAATCCCTGTCACCTGGTCCCTGTTAATTATCTTTTGTCTGTCTCCCCTATAAAACATCCTCTTGTCTATTGTCCTGTGCTCGTTCGTTGTATGTACCTGAATGTACTTCGTGACTTCGTTCATTGAGGTTTCCGCTTCATGCATTCATTGTAACTCTTGTACCTTGCCTAGTATTGTCTATCCTGTTATTGCCCGTGATGTTCTCAGTAAGTTAAGTTAAGTTTTCGTTGTATTGTCTAGTTTTGTATTTAGTTGAGTTTAAGTGGTCTTTATTCCTGTTGTTGTATATTGTTTTACCCCCACGTGGGTCTCTGTTTTGTGCTTAAATAAAGTCTTTGTTATTCCCGTCTGCACCGCTGCCAGCAAATGAGTCCCCCCCCGCAAATCTCTGACAGTTTTCAAATATCTTCCTTTGTGTTTGCCAAAAACAAAGAAATGTAAACAGGTTTGAAACAATTTGAGGGTCAGTAAATGATAGAGAATATAAATTTTTAGGTGAACTATCCCTTAACTTTCTTATTCTGTACATCAATAGATTTTCTAATAAGTAATAAGTAAACATTTCGGTACTAGTAGTTTAAACTAAAATAAACTGTACTATATTATTGTTATTTACATTTATATTTAGACATTTAGGCTATTTTCCAAAGTGACTTTAGTGACAAGAGTAAGAGCAACAATTAAGAGTAATAAAAAATATATATATATTTTCGAAATGACAGCAATTCCATTAATCGATGTTATGCAAATGAAATCATTTTTTTCTTCTTCTTGTGATAAGTTGTGAACAAACTTCATAAGGGAATCTACTGTGATGAAGTGTGAAGTGAAATGTCGATATTTCCCAATATTCTCTATATTAACAAACTTCATTATAAATCTCGATAATTCACTTATTTATTTTCCTGCATTTGAATTAACATATATATTACTACCCATCTTTTCAAATGTTTAACTTTATAATTTCTAAATGCGTATGTAAATGTGCATGTGACAAAAATCTTTGCAGTTTTGCAAATATTCCTTTATCGAATTGTCGGAGAAAAAACATCTCATATGAGCATAAAAACTTTTAAGTGGTTTTTGGGAGTTTTTTTGGCACAATTGTCATGTTTCCACTGAGCTTGTTTTAATTTGTGCAATTTGAAGGGAATGGAAATGCAGTCAATGAAGCAGTAATCATCCACCTACTGCATTTTCAGATAATTTAAAGATTCATAGACGATTCCGTTACATGTAGAATATTTGTGAATTTAGCTGTTTATTAAATGCTTTACCGTAAAGTAACCAGATCACTTGAAGCAGTCTGGGGCTTATGGAGAGACAGAAAAGAAAACCGCTCACCCTCGCTCTACATCACGCCATTTCCTGTGCTCTCTGAAAGCATGTCGTCTTAACAAATTCTGCTTTCAAAGTGTTTACGAGCTAAAATGACATCTCCTTCTTGCCGTAGTCGACGGAAGGTCTTTTGATAATGAGCGCATGCTGACGGAAAACATTGTAGCGCAGCTCTCATCACACGCAGTGGCACACGCTGGCTCTTTTTCATCTCGCTGCACTTCAAAGTGGTGAGAGGTGAGAACTTAACAGTATACTGCATCGTAAAGCGTTCTAATTAGCGTAGACTCGAATAGACTCATGCGAAAGATGTGTATAAAAAGGATATCTTCAGTAAAGCTAAACTGACAAGCCAGACATTTACCAGTAATTTCCATAAGTCTTCTTAATCAATGCTCATTCAAAGGAACACAGATGTGCAATGTTGAGCTTCTATACCTTTACTTGACTTCAATGATGAACAGTTTTCGGCGTACTAATTGTTTTAAAATTACACAAACTCGTTGTACTGCCTGATGTTGATGAGGCATACTTCATATGTGTCTCCCGGCACCAAGAGCAGATGAGAAGTTTTCAATTCAATCTCAATGCTCAGAGCCAAGCAGCTGGGTAACGCAAAGGATTGTGGGATTGGCATTGACGTGAATCAAGAGGTGAACGTATCAAACGGTTTTGCTTGAATTTGTAAATGAGAAGTTTCTGATGAATTCAGAGAAAAATAAGGTTGTTACGCATTACTTTATTCACATTACATATTACAAATGCAGTTTGTTTGTCTTCATTGTGTCTAGACTGTGGGTGGGTTAAAAGAAAACTTCAGCTCGCCCACTAAAAACTAAATTTTCTGTCATAATTTAATCCAAAACCGTTGATTTTCTATTTGGTGGAATGCAAGCAACAGTATCGCGAGAGCAGACTTGAAGTTAAACAGAACTATTCTAATAGGGAACACTGACGACTTTTATAAAAAAAAAACATTTAAAACTTTTTAAACAAATTTTTAACACCATTTAGGTCATCTCTGAGGGACCTGACTGCACGGCACTGTGTGACGGCATGAATTTCTGATGACTTGTGGTGTCTTCTAAGGTTCAGATGCACAGTAGAAATGCCTAATGACCACACTGACTCATATCTTTCTCACTCATTTTATTCCCCAATGAGAAAAAAGCCAAGGAACATGAGGTGAGAGGTGCTGTGCTTCTGGCGGGATGTCTTTGAAAACATTTCTGTTACCCATTACCTGTCTCTCCAATGGTCCCTTGAATCCCAAATTAGCTGCCATGCGTAGTGCCTGGTCATCTCGAACTCCTTCAAATATATCGATGACTTCCTGTAGTAAGAGAAGGCAAAGGAAAGGAGAGCACAGTGACCATCAGCTAGTATGAAACCAAGATGATGTTCATATTTAATCTATAAGATCGCTTGGAGGTGATCTTAATAGAAAAGAGCTGGATAATATAATGGCTTTTCAATTAGAAGATCATTTCTAACAGATCATTCATTAACAAAGACGATATAAAATATTCGATATTACACAGTTAAGAATAAGACACAGCAATGAAACACTGCCGAATTTGAAGTGTGTCCTGGTATTTTAGTCTCCTTATGTCCTTCTGTGATATGCATTCAGTGGTTAAATGTCCACTGAATGAGAAATGAGAAATGGTGAAATGCTCAGATTCTTAGATTAGTTTGTGATGCTTTAAAGCTTTGGAATTTTGTATTTTCTTTAAAATAAGATGTACCTAGTGAAGCCTAGAATTTTTATTTTTTATGTTGCTGATAATGTATGTACTTAAAATATTTTTATAAATAGTTTATCTTTCATAGGCAATAACAGCCATTGTAAACACATATAACCGGAACCTAGTGAGCCGTGCCATTTCATGTCGAAAGTAAATCACGAGGCTATGTGCAAGTAGTCCATACGCCCCTATTTTTACACAAAATACTTCAATGAGAAACAAAAATCATGTGTACCTTGAAGATGAGCTCTGGCGTGCTGGCAGCCACTTCCTCAATGTCAACTCCGCCTTGAGGGCTGCCTACCATCACGGGTCCATTACAGGAACGGTCCATCAGGATGGCAAAGTAGGTTTCCCTGGAGATATCCATAGCTTCTGCAACCATCACCTGCTCATCACAAGCACAACCACTCAGGTGAGATCCATAATTGTACATTTTCAAATTGCTGAATCGTTAAAATCCCGGATTTTCTAAAACAGGTCACATGTTCTACCACTTGGCCGCTGTCTGTCGGCTCCTACTGCTATTACAAAGCAATGTAGACATTATCAAGCTCAAAAATGGTGAATAAAGAGGAAGGTTGAAAAAACAACTACTAAAGGTGGCTAAGTGATAAAGGAGGATACAAAAAGATGTGGATGATTTTGTGAACAATGATGGTTCATGTTCGGCCTGCAACCGAATGTGCATTTCCTATCGCTTCTTCACAAGATTTACGAAAATAGTCCCATAAATGTTTCGGACAGAATAAGAGCTAGAAAATAAACAGATGAAAAACAGGATGTGCGCACATAAAGAATCCAAATTCATTTTTAGCCCTATTAAGCTTGTGGCAGAGGCAACAATAGGGAAATACTTTTGAATGTTTTTCCGCTTTTGTTCATTCCATTTCCTGCCTCATAATTCCATCTATTTTATCCTCTACTCTCTCTTCTAACTTTATTATGAGTCGAGGGGCCAACCATACTTTGTGGAAAACACGTCACTCTAACGTGGAGTCCTCATGGTACCCTTACAACTCACAATCTCCATTCTGCTCTACTGACAACATAATTACACCTGGAGTCATGAGTCATATTTAAACCCCACTATGAAGTCTAACAACATATTCTGAAGACTTAAGCCCCATTCAAGAAGTGATTTATGGCTGAAGGTCGATGTACTGTTGGTCCGACCCAAAAATACAGCTTTTAAAATTCCAACTGAATCAGAAATACACAGCTGCTGAAAAAATTTAGAGACTATTTCAAAATCAGTTTTTTGATTTTACTAGGTAGAATTTTTTATTTCGTTTAGGTAAAATTATCATGATTGTTTCATTCTGTGAACTACAAACAACAAATCTCTCACAAATTTAAAATATTTTTATACCATTTGCATTTATTTGCAGAATATGAAAACTGAAGAAACCGGTCAAAATAACAGAAAAGATACTCTATATTTTTGTAGACCTCGAATACTGCAAAGAAAACAAGTTCTAGCTATACTAGAAATATTTATGCATGCATTAAGGAAAAGTTAAAAATTATTTTTATGTGACTACCTAGAATTTATCGCATTTTTCATGTGTCTTATCATGCTGTCAGTCAATCACGTTGCTTGTGGATGACTTGATGTCACTCCTGCGGTTTGATTTTGTTAAAATTCATCAGACATTGGACTGAAAATGCCACAATACATCTAGAAATGCTGCTTAAATAAACATTTGGAAAGGTCTCTTAATTTTTTGTATATAATAAATAAATCATCATATTATGAACAGGATGAATGATTATAAATGCATTGTTCAAAGTAACTCTAAACATCAACAATTTCTGACTTCAACTTTCTTTTATTGCTCTATGTGGATTCAAAAAAATCACTTTGAACATTCGAAAGAGAGTTCAAACTTTCTTCTTCTCTGTCTCGTCGACATTCAACTACAGTATCTTAAAAGTAGACGATTTATATCTCCCAGCGTCTTAAGCTCTCATCAGTACAATCATTTCTCCATCATATTGCTGCTCATTTGCATAAAAGTACATTATGTCACATTCCTGAGCAAGCCCACATTGTGTCACCAGCTGTCACTCCAACTTGTAAATAAATGACTTCCTGTCACTATGCCCGTGAAGCTGTACTGGAGGAAGACACCAACATCTTAAACGGTTCTTTTCCCTTTTCCCTTCAATAAACTCGCACTGAATTCTGAATTCATGAGGAAAACCTCATTATACAATAATGCATCCATGTGAGAAGGAAACCAAAGGGTTCTTGAATAGCAAATGTGACGCTCTCTCAAACGCAGCGAGAGAAATGAATGTACGAGGGGAGGCAGCACGCTCGAGCTGACATTTCCAAAGCATTTATTTATTTTCGGTGGTTGTATCCCACCTCTGTTCCTCCTCACCACCTCCTCCTTAAATCTATCGTACTCTTCAGCCGTGCACCCCCCCGGTTCTTCCCGGGCAGGAAAGACAAAAACATGACTGTTTCGTTTTGCAAAAAGTTTCAGGGCAATCGTGCGAGGGGTGGCTGATGGCAACGAATGCGGGCGTTAACAAGGAGCTCAAGGCTGCGTTTAAACACCAAAAGAGGAAGTGGATGACAAACACACGCTAAGTGGAGGAAGTCATCATTACTTCTGGAGGGGGAGAGAGAAGAAAATCAGAGATAAACATACAGGGCTGAGTAGGAGTGTGCCGGTCTGTGCGGGCATCTGACACCGGGAGAAGCAGAAAAATGATACTTAGGCTTGTTAGTGACACATGGAAATGACTGTTTACCAACATTCCCTACAAAGAGGTGTGACTCACAGTTTTATTCATCTCAATGTAGCATGAAATCCAACTAATCTAAGCAAAATAACTTTTTAAATTAAAAAGACAGCAAGAGCATCTTTAAATGGGATGAATTGTACAGATATCTTTCTCAACCCGAAACAGCAGAGCGGAGAGAACGAAAGGGACAATTTATTTTTAAGTACAACAAGAGTGATTATTTATTCAGTAAACAACATCAGTACCATAAAATTGCACAAGAGTTAAACAAGTTAAATAAAAAAAATACTTTATACCGTTTTTACTTTCACTCCTTCTTTAGGGGTCTGTTTGGTGGTCAGATTGTAGCCGAGCATCTTACTAGCCAGATCTCCAACAACAGCAGGGCTAAAAAAAGTAATGTAAAATTAAAATCTTTTGTTGTTATTACTGAAATATGAACTCAAAAGAAACAAAGGAATTGAAGGACCAATTCAACCAAAAATGAAAATTCTGTCATCATTTTCTCACCCTCAAGTTGTTCAAATCTGTATAAATGTCTTTATTCTGATCAACACAGAGTACAGTTCTTGGTCACCATTGAATACCATAGTAGAAAAAATGGCGTTATACATTTCTTTGTTCTGTTGATATTTTGAAGAATGTAGGAAAACAAGCAGTTCTGGAATTTTTGCCTGCCATTGTAATTTTTTCAACTATAGTTGTCAATGTTGGCCAAAAACGGTTTGGTTGCAAGCATTCTTCCAAATATCTTTTTCTGTGTTTGGCAGAACAAAGAAATGTATAAAGATTTGGAACAACTTGAGGGTGAGTAAATGATGAAAGACTTATTTTTGGGTGAACTGTCCCTTTAAGGAGAGATAATAAAAAATAAATAAAAAAACAGTGGGGTCTAAAGCTACAGGACATTTTTTCCATTTAAATTCTAATAAAATGTGTTTTAATCTAACACAAAATAAAGAAATTGTGACAATCAAACAAACTAAGCGGAGGACCTTAAACTAGCAATGCAAGAATTTGGCTCAAATCTTTTGATACTGTTTATAATTTCATCTGTGTACTGAAAGTAAAGCTGAAAAAGCTTTAGTCATTGTTTAAAATGATCCTGGTATCAAAAATCGCACTGTGCTCATTTCCTAGATAAACATAGTAGCGTGATTTTTTCTCTGGATGATTCTTTTCACCCTGAACGCAGAAGTACACTACGGTGACAGTGATACACGACTCGGGCATTCAGTCATAAATCAGCCCCTACTTGAGGAAACCGCGTGGCTTTGTGCTAAAGTTTTTGAGATTGCTATATTTCACACGTCTCCTTCATCCTCAAGGGTTCTTGTTCACAACATTTTACAGTTTCTTTTACACTTATAATTTCTTCATTGCTACCGAAAGTACAAACAACAGAGGAATCCATCATTCTACATTTCAAGGACACCTGAAAATATTGAGGGCAGCGTGACAGTCTTCATGGTGAGAAATGCGTTTAAGAGTATGTTTTTGGGTTTGGGCAGGCACTTACTCTTTTGTTAAATGCACTCCTCCCTTCAAGCCGCTGTCGAACACTCCTTTGCCTCTTCCTCCAGCTAAAATTTGGGCTTTCAGGACAATTTCCTTCGCTTCTAAAGTAGGAGAAAAAATGAAAATGGGTTAGATGTTCAAGGTATTGAGGAAAATGGATTTTTTAGATGACACGTATCAGCTGCATGTGCTCCAGACACACATTATGAGATTCTTATGCGAACAATTCATTTTCGAATCATATTACCGCAAACATACAAACGTAACATACAGCTAAACAAGTAAACAGAAATATGAGTTTGCAGAGAGGAGTATGTGTTTTGAGCAGTAATTTGATTTCAAATATTACGCTGATCTCCAAAGGCATGTTTTATGACGCATGTTCCAGAGAGGTTAGCAATTTTCCCATTATTTCCTTCAAGGAAAGAACACTGAAATGAAAGCACAAGGCTGAGGAAATAAGTGTCATGAAGAATGTTGAAGTTCTTGATGGATATAGTCGTGTAGATATCATTGTATTGAATTTGAGGCCACACAGTGTAAAGTACCTTTTGTGTGACTTTGATTAAAAGAATCTCAGAGAAATTTGACCTATTTGATTTCTAAAAACTATAATATACATCTTTTGAAAAGATAAGAGACCATTCCAAATGTTCATTTATTCAGCCTGTCTAGATGTATTGTGTCCATTCCAGTCCAGTGTCTGTTGAATTTCAATAAAATCAAACCTCAGGAGTGACAAAGTCATCCAAAAACAACGTGAAAGACTGACATTATGACAAGACACATGAAAGCTGTGATACAAATTTACATTAGAAATAACTGTTTAACTTTTCCTAAATACATGTACAAATATTACTGTTGCATTGCTTAAAAGTTAACATGAACTATGTCATTTGCCAAATTTGAGATCTGAAAAAAAACACACAGATCATCATTCTGTTATTTTAACCTGTTTTCTGAAGTTTTCATTTTCTGCAAATAAATACAAATAAAAACATTATTTTTATTTGAAATTTATAAAATATATTGTTAGAAGTTTACAGAATGAAACAAAAATAATCATTTTACCTAAACACCTATAAATAGTACATTTTAAAATCTCTCATTTTTTTCCGCAGCTGTATATAGAGAACTAGAGAATGGAATTTGATCCATGTCACTTTTCCCCAGCTAACATCAACTAAAGTGTCATCGCTTTACAGGCTACAACCAGGACATGAATTGGCACATGGTATAATGACTTCAAACACATTAAGGACTTCATATGATCATAAAACTGTCATGACTGTGGAATTTAAATGAGTTCAAGTTGAAAAAAAAAAACGTTTCCTGCAGGCATCTGGAAATAAATAAAAAAGTGAGAAATCTGTTCAACATCAGGGAGAATGCATTGACTGTACATGATGTAAATGACACATACAGGAGGACCTTTGAGATGAAAGGGGTAGAGGAACAATATACAGCTGTTCTTTGCATGATTCTAACATTTGAGAGGTGGTATCAGAGCAAAAAATTGAAAATAAAAATAGTACACTACAGCAAGTGTTATTACACAAAGACATAATTTCCCCATCTTCCCAAAAGAGGAAAAATGTGTGCCACCTCATGTGTCCTTCTTGATCGATGGCATTCACCAACACGGTCACTCTCTGAGCAGCTGTACTGAAACTGTATGTATAACAGTGGTTTAGTTGAAAGGTACTAAACCATTTATTTGATTCAGTAAATTAAATAGGATTTATGTCAACACAACTGAGCAATTAAAATATACCGATTGACATATCCCATTTCTCAAACAACATTAAAATAAGACTGCCCCATTCATTCATTAAGCAACCTAGCGCTCACTCATCCTTGCAATTGAAGAAATATCTCACAACAGAAAATCAATAGATAATCGAGATCTGGTGATATCAGTATCAGTACATCCTGGAACGCTGCTACAGGCAGTTCAGAAAAGGTTGTGTGGTGAAAACCGCCCATGGTAAGAGATAATTCCAAAGGAAAATACAAAGCAACTCAAAATCTCTCTATTGACTGAAGTCACTAATAATAGTGCGTACGTAAGGGATAATGTACATGCAACCGGTTGTAATCGCGTCACACTTATGGGGCTTTTTCGTGATAACGCCCTGCTGCTTGTGCATTATCCCACTTATTACACGACTACTTGCCACATGAGAAAATAACTGGACATGAAATGTGAATTTCGATATTTTATTAGCTAATTTTTACAGAATGCAGACCTTCCGCGAGGAAAAGATGTTTACTTTCGGTTATAAGGTAAGAAACGACTTTCAAATGTCACAAACAGGAAATTTGGTTTAATCATTTGTAAATATAATTTCATGTGTTATTAAAGCTACATTTTGTAAAAAAAATGTCGCTAGAGGGTGCACGATCAAAACAACAACAATGCCGTAATTTGATGACGCTGTGATGCAGCATAGAATGATAGGATCTTTTGTCTTCAATCCACCGCTGACGGCCATCAATCAGACACAACCTAGAAATCATGCTAGCGGATGATGTAAAGTAATGAAGTTATATAAATGTTGAGTATTATTGTGGTCCATAAATAAGTGACTGTTAGAAACAAGCAAGTGGCTTGCCAGACGCTAGACAAGTGGTTCTCAGTTCTGGCTAGCAAGATCCATTTCCCTGCTGAGTTAAGCACCAACTTCAGATAAAACACCTGAAGATGCTAGTCAGCGACTTCAGGAACAGACGCGGTCAATTTAATGTTTAGCATACCGCATTAAAGTACCGCGAGAACTATTCAAATGCGTGCGGAGCAATCTGCACTTGAATCGCTATCGCGGTACTTAAATCTCATACGCTGATAGATATGCGCAGCGCCGCATTTAGTTTTCACGCATCTATTCCTAAAGACGCTGATTAGCTTTTTCAGGTGATTTATATCAGAGTTCTGGCTAAACTCAACAGGAAAATGAGTTGAGAACAACTGCGCTAGACACTACTTTCGCATTTGTTCACAACACTTTTGTCATGCAGTTTTCTACATCAGTAAAAAATTAAAAAAAGGGTAACACGTATATGACGACATTGACAGACGACCGCACAGCCCCTTGTGACTGTTTACAAAGGCGATTTTCTCACGATTTACTAGTAGTTGGAAACATTTCAGATATTGTAAGTACTCCGCTGAAAAAATATATAACACTGGCCTGTTGGTTTTTTGATATTTTACTGCAAAATTGTTACAAACTGCACCGTTAAATGACATATTTACATTTAATTTGTCAAAAAAAAACTGTCAAAATGATTTGCTGCATCTGGGTTACCGATTGTTATTAGTTTTGAGAGGTTGTTATCTGGGAGAAAAGAACCTGCGAATATTGCAACTGGCCAATCAGAATCAAGCATTCCAACTAACCTTGTAATAAGAAAAAGAGAACAAGAGGTCTGGAACAACACGACCTCTCCATCCTCTCGAATGCTACACTTCAACCAAGTCCAAATGCTTCATCTCAAACTCCATCTGAACACAATAGACACGTCTTTTAAAAAATCTTTCTCTGCTTGAACAGAAACTTGGTTATGCCTTTCGAGGGAGAACAACGAAAAATGAGGTGTCCCAGAAATGTCCACAGAAAGTGTTGGCCTTAAGTCATTTTTTATAAACGTATTCACATTTTCCCACTCTTTACATACAGAACCATAGAGACTTAACATAAAATAATGTTGAGAGCAAATTAAATCAGGAATTATTGCAAAGGTGCTAACTGCAATGCCATGGCTCCAACCTAAGTCATTGTTAAACAGCAGTTGTGCACTTAACTAGAGTGTTGGCTTATATTGTGAATGTAAAAAGTTTTCACACTTTAAGTGCTGATTAAGTCCTACTATCACCGCTACACATTGCACACATACCACAACTCCTCCATTGATTGCAGTGCATACATTATTAATCACTGCCACACAGAGCTGATAACATTGATCATGTGTATGACCGTCAGCTAGAAGAATGCACAACTTGCAATACGAGAGATATGGAAGCCGTTGGATCACTAAATCCAAACAAAACAAGTGAGGAGTGGCTGGTGAGAGAGAAGCCTTAGCAGAACACCTCTTGTACTGATAAGAGATGTGATCGTGTTAGACAGGAACACTACACTGCAGCACATGAGACTGAGATGAGCGCTACAGGAGACACAGATGAGAGTGATACAGAGAGAGGAGAACAGAGATGTACATGAATGTTCCCTGGGAAAACACTGAAAGCTGGACTTGAAACGCTGCTCCACAGCTTTAGCCGTGAATGTAACACTATTAGAGAAAACCTGTAAATGACAACGTAAACAGAATCCAATGGTTAAAGGTTATTTCCAGCACAGTCAGTGCTGGTATGTGAATTTTAGCAATTTGAATAAAACAAGAAAGATTTTATAATTATCTTGTGCAATGTGCAAAGTGCAAAGTGGCCATTAAACTGAGAGAGAAAGAGAGCGAGAGAGAGGGAGAGAGAGAGCGCACATATGACTTGACTATAATGATCAAATTAAAAAATACTTTATCAAAAACCGGCCTCATTAGAGAACAGTAAAGATATCATTTTGGCAAAGGCGTATAATAAAGTTATTATAGACCTACAACATACGATAAATTAATGCATCACTACCGTGGAAAAGTTATCACATATCACAGTTATCTTATAGCTGACATACAACCCTGGCCTTTATCCCCGGTGTTCCCTACATGTATATCACAAAATGTCTTAAAACGCCAAGCACTGCATTTCCATAATCTTTGTACATTATTTGCGATGCATCACATGTTAATTATCCTTAATTAGCCGGGGCAGAAGTAACTCAATTCCTTTCTCATGGAAAACTGATGAGAGCAGCAAATTAAAAAGTGAGGGAAGCATGAGGCCTGTAGCTTTATAGTTTTACAATACGTTTCTATATTTCATGCAACTTATTTTTTTCTATGCCAACCATACAACATAAATTCAGAATCAGCTTCAACAGCTCCATCACAACCATCACCAGAGCGACACTTCAAATGCCCTAAAAGACACTATACTGGCTTTTTGATTGTTTAACCTGAAGCTACACATCAAATCACACCATAAAATGATATATGAACTTCACAGAGACATTTATTTTCTCCAGGAACAGCCTCCAGACATAAGACCTACAACACCAGAGCACATATTCCTTAAAAAGCTAAATTTCCTCACCACGGAGGTGTAAATACACACCTCGTGTCTGACTGACTAACAATGACTAAATAAAGCGATCAGGTATTTTTTAATTCACACAGCCAATCAGATTGCAGCTTGCCATTTTTGTGTACAATATGCATCAGACAGTATAGTATGTGAACGTGGGCATGCCATCTTAGACAGATAACACAGCTGACAAGATACCTATATTGAAAACCTGTTTCAAAACGATTGACATCTTTTTGGTGAAAATAACATTTTCTTTTCCAATGAACCCCCCAAAAAACTACTGAAAACTATTTCAATATAGTTACAACTATATTAAAGTCATATGTGACCCTACAAAAGCAGTCATAAGGGTCCATTTTTTAAACTGAGATCATCTGAATGATGAATTAATATACTTTCCATTGACGTATGGTTTGTTAGGAAATGACAATATTTGGCGGAGAAACCACTGTAAATCTTTAATCTGAGCGTGCAAAAATCTAAATTTTGAGAAAATTGCCCTTAAAGTTGTCCATCAGAGGCACTCTACCAGGCCGTTGCCAAGAAGAAAAAGGTTTATTTTAATGCTCTGAACCCAACAACGTAAATTCTAGGATACACATAGATACCAAACTTGAGTGGGTAATTCCCAAAAAGCGGCAGCAGCGTGTTAATTTATATAAACTCAGCAAAAAAAGAAACGTCCTCTGACTTTCAACTGTTTTTACTTTCAGTAAACTTAATATGTGTAAATATTTGTATGAACACTAAAAGAGTCAACACCATAAGACATAAACTAAAAATGTTTCACATAGGGGTCGACCGATTATCAAACTGGCCGATTATCGGCGTCGATATTAAGGATTTAGCCGATAATGGATGTCGGTCATTTTCAAAGCTGATTTGCCGATAAAGTCATTTAATTTTAAAATGCGCTGTTTTGCTCTGATGCAGCCAAGAATTTAGCGAGAGCAGTCGGAACACGTCTCTCTAGTTTGTTGCGTAGAGTAATGCCCGCCCACTGCTCCTCTGATTTGTTGGAACTAAGTCACGAGTCCCGCAAATCAATGCAGGAGGCTGCGGAACAGAAGGTTTTTTTCTTTCTCAAACCGAAAGCTCTTACTAACTGGAGCTGCTTCGCGTTCATGCTCTCTGAGGTAAGGCAGCATCAGACGTCGAAATAAATTACAATCCACTATACTGAGAAGCAAAACACTTCAATATAATTAGTGCCTGAATTTTGGAGCAGCTTTGCGGGTTTCCTGCAGGTTCCGCAGGAGTTACGCATTATCATCATTTCGATATAATTCACATCCTTAGTATAACAATGATTTTGCTCTGCAAGCGAGCAGCACACTGCACACGCGTTTCTTGTACTTGATCGAGCTGGCGTTTTGCATGTCATTTTAAGTTACGCCATTTCAAAAATACAAGCCATTTTAAAGCATAAAGAACTTGAATCGTCGGTCTTCAGTCAGATCGCTCTCGTGCACGCGCGCACACACACACTCCGTATCTCTAGCTGCTCGAATGTTAGATAGAGTTATTTTTCGCAACTTATTTATACACATACATGTTCAGAGACACACATGGGTGTGACTAAATGCCCGTCTTGCCGACAATACACTCAAGGAATAGGCTAATGTACTTACTAAGTGTGCCTAAAATTTGCTTTTAATGTTATAGCTTCATGAAAACATTTGCGGTCTTTTCAACAACATGCACAATAAAGCTAATAAGGCAATTCAATTATTTACACTTTTATATAAATTTAATTGTGTTAGTTAATCCAATGATGAGCGAAATGATTTATTGAATAGTTCTAGTATTTTATGCAATGTTTAAGTCATCAGAACATATATTTTTTATATAAATAAATAAATATGTATTCCATTCAATTTTTTTATTTATTTAGTGGTTTTTACAATGCATTTTTCTTTCCAAAAAGCTTTACATGAGAAAAGACAAATAAAACACAGAAAGAGGCAGAATACAGTGTGGTGCAATAAATAAAGCAATGGTCTAACAAAACCAATGTTGATGAAATTTAGCAAACCATAATCTAATCTAAAAAAGAGAAATATGAAAGATGTAATTACACATACTAAACATGGGATTATTCATAAAGCATACAGTCTGTGGGTTATTTTAACTCTCTTCTTTTTTCCTTAATTGTAGTCGATTAGTAGATTCAAATGTTTCAGAGCCTGTGTTCTTAATTTTTATATAAATTTACGGTTTTATACCATATATATATCGGTTCAAAATATCGGTTATCAGTCTAATTCACATGGAAATAATCGGTATCGGCCCTGAAAATGCATATCTGTCGACCTCTAGTTTCAGAGACATGTGACTAACAGAAATAGAATAATGTGTCCCTGAATGAAGGTAGGCTCAAAATCAAAAGTACCAGTCAGTATCTGGTGTGGCCACCAGCTGCTTGAAGTACTGCAGTGCATCTCCTCCTCATGGACTGGACCAGATTTGTCAGTTCTTGCTGTGAGATGTTACCCCACTCTTCCACCAAGGCACTTGCAAGTTCCTGGACATTTCTGGGGGGAATGGCCCTAGCCCTCACCCTGCGATCCAACAGGTCCCAGACGTGCTCAATGGGATTGAGATCCGGGCTCTTCGCTGGCCATGGCAGAACACTGACATTGCTGTCATGCAGAAACTCACGCACAGAACGAGCAGTATGGCTGGTGGCATTGTCCTGCTGGAGGATCATGTCCGGATGAGCATGCATAAAGGGTACCACATGAGGGAGGAGGATGTCTTCCCTGTACCGCAAGGCACTGAGATTGCCTGCAATGACAACAAGCTCTGTCCGATGGTGATGTGATATACCGCCAGAGACCATGACGGACCCCCCACCTCCAAATCGATCCCTCTCCAGGGTACAGGCCTCGGTGTAACGCTCATTCCTTCGACGATAAACACGAATCCGTCCATCACCCCTGGTGAGACAAAACCGTGACTCATCAGTGAAGAGCACTTTTTGCCACTCCTGTCTGGTCCAGCGAAGGTGGGTTTGTGCCCATAGGCGGCGTTGTTGCTGGTGATGTCTGGTAAGGACCTGCCTTACAACAGGCCTACAAGCCCTCAGTCCAGCCTCTCTCAGCCTATTGCGCACAGTCTGAGCACTGATGGAGGGATTGTGTGTTCCTGGTTTGACTCGGCAGTTGTTGTGGCCATCCTGTACCTGTCACGAAGGTGTGATATTCGGATGTACCGATCCTGTGCAGGTGTTGTCACACGTGGTCTTCCACTGCGAGGATGATCAGCTGTCCTTCCTGTCTCCCTGTAGCGCTGTCTTAGGCGTCTCACAGTGCGGACATGGCAATTTATTGCCCTAGCCACATCAGCAGTCCTCATGCCTCCCTGCAGCATGCCTATTGCACGTTCACGCAGATGAGCAGGGACCCTGGGCATCTTTCCTTGGGTGTTTTTCACAGTCGGTAGACAAGTCTCTTTAGTGTCCTGCGTTTTTAGAACTGTGACCTTAAATGCCTACTCTCTGTAAGCTGTTTAGGTCTTAACGACCATTCCACAGGTGCATGTTAATTAATTGATTATGGTTAATTGAACATGCATGGAAAACCTTGTTTAAACCAGGGGTAACCAACTGGCGGACTCCGGTCCGAATGCGTACCGCGAAATGCGTCCCTCCGGACCCTTAAGCCTTTTAATGTATTAAATAAATGGACGCCTCAAATTATTTTCTAATGCAAGTAAAATTATTTCGGGCACATCAAAGTCCGCTTCAGTTGCACTTTGGGTCCTTCGGTGCACTGTTCCTAGACACAGACTCGCTGGACACCGCGCAGACAGATGTATCTGTCAATGACTGAAAAACAATGTCATTTTCAAAAGTTAGAAAAGTTGATGTTAGAAAACCATGTTTTCCGAGATGAATTGGTGGAGAGATTTTCATTTATTCTTCCTGCATCTACATGCACGAGGCCGGTTTGTCTCATTTGCTCGGAGTCGGTTGGGGTTGTCAAAAGTGGAAATGTTAAACGGGATTACGAGACATTGACACTATGAAGAAACTTGACCGCAGAAGTCCGAGATAAGGACACGGAAATATATTAGCTCAAAGCCCAGTGTAGCGGTCTACCAGTGTCGTCCCTTACTCACTTGCCGCCCAACAATGAGCATATGAATGTTCACTAAGAATACAGTTGATCTTAGAAAAACATCACAGGCCTTTACTGATTGGAAAATAGTAAAAGAGTGAATGAAGGCTGCGTGTGAAACACGTTTAGAAGTAAAATAAAGAAATGAACTTAGTGAAAAGAAAATATTAAACAAACCTCCCTTTCAGCTGCAAAAGCCACAAGAAGAGCTGAAATGTTATCAGAGGATGTACTTGATGCTGCTATTTGCTAATCTCAGTTCAGCAGAAAACCTCACTTTAGTTTTCTTTTGAAGTTGTTAATGTTGAAATGAATGTATGTTCAGTTCAGGTTTAGAGATTAGGGCATTTTGGACATTTTCCTTCATTATATTGTTGTCAGACATTGTAATGCCGTCGTATAGATATGAAAAGACATGTTTGTTTCTTTGGTCTGCCAAAAAACATAAATTCAAGTTTTTAGGAATATAATTGTCCGAACCTTGGCTGGTAAGGAGGGTTCCTTTACTGGACCTCAAGCAATTTTAGTTGAAGACTCCTGGTTTAAACCCTTTACATTGAAGATCTGTAAAGTTATTTGGGTTTTTACAACATTATTGTTGAAATACACAGTCCTGAAAAAGGGACGTTTCTTTTTTTGCTGAGTTTATGTGTTTCCGGCCATTTTTGTTCACGATTTTGCGGCATCCACTCATAAAAATAATATTTGGATCCATTTAAAGTAGGAAGTGTACAAATTATCTTTACGGAACATGATTTATCATTTTGACCCATACAATATTTTGGCTATAGCCAAAAAAATACATGTGTGACTGGTTTTGTGGTCCAGGGTCCCATATACTGTAGATTATTGCATTAATTTAACAATGTTAAATTATACAGATCAATGGTTTTTATGCACTTAATAAGGATGAGCCAAATACTGTGCAGAGATGGGAGGGAGGAACAGTAGGCAGAAGCGATGGAGAATAAAATGTGCAGAGTTTATTCAATAATCTTAGATGCATTTCAATGGTTGGTCCGAATAGAAACAAATTCAGCAGGTGTAAACATACTGTGCAAAGAACGTGGAATTTCACTACTTCACAACACTGCCTTGTGAAAACCTTGAGACTAAGACAACAAAAACAAATAAGAACCACAGTTAAAAGATTGCAAAGGATTGTAAAATGCATAAAAATAAATAAAATGTGGCAATACAGCAGGGTGAAATACTTTACAAGGATAACATACTTATATTTCTTCTACTGTTTTTCTTACATAATACAAACAGAAAAAACTATGTTAACAAAAGGACAGCTTTGCCAAAAAAAATGCTTACATGGCATTTGTTTAACATACCGTTTTATTTGCTCAATAATTAACTGAATTCTAAATGAACAGTACTCTTTAATACCGTGTTTCAGTGGCATTACTGTCATTTCATCATTTAAAATGAATACAGCATTAAAATACGCCTATGAGCCACAGCACAAAATAAACAAGCTAATGCTTATTGAAGTGAAACATACTGTTTTGCCCACATTTACGATAAAAAGAAAACATAAAGCTTGCATTGACCAACAAATATGTTTGTACAGTTTCAATGCCATTTCAAGTAATTGCAGTGATAGCGTCATCCCCACGGCCTCACTCATTAATGAACTCAAATCAACTTAAAGCTTATGTACCAATGACAGCAGTCAGAACCTCAGAGCTAGGCCTTTCTTTCTGCTTCACCGTTTTTCTATTTCCCGTGTGCCTAATGTCTGACTGTGGACATGACTGCAGGGTGAAAAACGCAGAGGTGTCCTGTTGTTTGATATTCAGCGAGAGCAATGGGGCTACGGTAATAGGGTACGGTGCGGAGCGACTGTACGGATTCAGACAGCCGAGAGAGAACAGAGGGGAGTCAAGATCCCTTATGTGTGTTTAATACAGTAAAGTGGGTCAAGATGAAGAGAAAAATGCAAAAGAGACGTGGTGAGTTTGCCAATTATAAGAAAATGGAATATCTTGTGCTAACACAATTACAGGATGTTGAGATCTGTGGCCAATACAGTTTCTGCAATAAAAGTAAATTACAGCATTATTGCAATTTTACCCACGCAATGGAACATTAACCATTAATTTACACTCTGGTATCATAGTAAGCAACGAGCCTCTCTTTGAAAACAAAAATGTCATGTTTAAAAGAAATTTTATGGTTGACTGTTTCATTGATACTCTTGTCAACAAGAGAAGCTCTAACGTCAGTATTTTTAGGTTTTGTTTAGGAGATAATTTTTTTAGATTTATATACTAAACACTAGCCAGCAATGCCAGCTTCCTAATACCTGTGTTTACATAGACTCCCATAATGCAGTTAATGCCAAATAGTCAACAACGTCCAGAGTCTTGATTACAAAAATAAACATAATAAATAATTTGATCTGTCCCACCTTCTGTGGATAAAATATTGATACAACAATTAGCACGGCCTTTTAATGCTTAACGCGAACAAGAAAAAGCATTCTCAAATGAGAAATAAGTATGAAATGCAAAAACTGTAAAGCTCAATATCTCAAAACTCCTCAGAAACGTATAATTCCAAGGCAACGAAATATGTAAATATATCTTTATGGGTACTATATAATTTGTTGTTAGATGACAAACTTTACAACACATCCAAACAAACTCATGACCTACGTGAGCCGATGTTCTGCAGTGTTCTCCACCTTTTGACACGCTCGCCCGCTTCACCCTACACAGAAACAAGTCATACCAGAACAATGATCCAGCTCTACCTCCATCTAATGATCCCGGTGTGCTTGAAAACAGAGCAGAGGTTGATAAGAGTGCCACTTCTCCTGGCTCACTTTCAGTGTGTGTTATTTCAACTTCAACTGTCACTATATCACGACAGCAGAGTTCTTGTTAAATTTAAACACCTGCTTCTCGTTCGCAATACTTCATAATGATCTGCAGCTTCTTTCAAGGTGTTACCCATGTGCAACAAAGGAAGGAAGAGGCCGGAGTTTGAGTACTGCGTACCCTGGCGTACCATTTCAAGTGTCTGGAGATGTGTACACTTTACCTGGACCTCTCCAAGCATTTTTAAACCATACTGATTTGAGACCACAGAGAGCCACACAACGCAGGAATATAAAAAAAATAATTGTATGCTAACATATATCAGTGTTTTCATGTAAATAAACCTTAGTTTGCATTTTCCTACGGTAAACAGATTACGGATACAGGGATATTCCAAACATTATTCATAATCAAATTAGTAATTTACAAAAAGTAGATGTACTCCAGATTCTCATCTGTTTTGTATTATTGCAAAAAAAACTGAAAGTCCTTTCCAGTAGCTAGCTGGATTTTAAAACTTTGTTTCAAATTCCTAACAAATGAAGTTAACAAAAACTAAATGTAGACAGCACACTAAAGGCCCAACAAAATTCACCATTCCGCATCGATCAAAGCCCAAAACGGCAAAACTGCCATTAAAAATTATCTCTGTCTCTCATAGACCCTCAAAATAAGATCTATTTTTAGTCTTTCAGACTCCGTCTCCAAGCATTTTCATGTGTTTTCATCATCTTCTCTGTTCCTATAGCCGTCTCGCTCTCCATTCTTTCCCCGTCCACGGCAACATCTGGCAACGAGAACATTGTGCCGCTGCAGGAAATGGCAAATCTGTTCACAGTGCCCTTGCGCATGGCACATTAACCTCACCTCAAATCTCACCCACCCACATCAGTCACGGCGAATGGAAATGCGCCGCTAGGATAGCATGTGAATACAAGCGATGTAAAGCTTGTAAGTGCGCTTGCCTGTGAGAAGGCGAGGTGAAATGAAATGTAAATTGCGGTTTGGTTTTGCACGGTGACAATAAGAAACTCGTGCCAGAATGGCTTTTCCCAGGAATCCAGGTGGGTAATGACAGGAGGGAACTTCAATGTTCCATCCGTCTCTTCTGGGCACTGAAATCATGTATGTTCTGATGCATGCTGGGAACTCCGGGAGGACTGACGAAATGATACTGCTGACTAATCGAAACTTTAAGAAAGCATATTGATGCATTTTCTGAAGCTCATATTTACACCAAAGTCAACCCAAATGCCAGAGTATACTTGCTTCACAACTTACTTCGGCTGATTGACATGTTATTTCGAAAGCAGTTACCTACCAAGCCAAGGTGATTTTTCATGTCTGGTTGATCAAGGCGAGGCATAATTGGTTGTAACTACAGTACATAAACACGAGCCGAACTAATTTAAATGTCAACATTTTCTCTTTCTGAAAACTTTGACCCGGCTGTAATCAAAGGTAACGCTTCCTGATCCTTCCGCGTCAATACTACGGTCTATTTTACAAGCACCAACAAGATACAGATTGGTTAAACTTGGTTTGCTTGCATGGTAAACATTCATTTTCTGAGGAATTAATCCAAGAGAGATTGTGCTGGCTCCCAATAAGCATATTTCAAGCTCACCAGAGGAGGCTGAAGTAATTAAGTGAGGAAGGTTTCCTCAGGGAAGCCGTGGGGATTTCATTACCCTTTCTGATTCATTGTCCCAGCACAATATCAAACGGAAAAAAGGGAGAGAGGAAGAAAACGATGCCTTTCATTCGGAGGCAGGCCGGCCGTGATTGAGCTGGAACGACTGTGTAAATTCGGGTGCTGTCTCTGACCCCTGGCTAGCTCGCCGCTTTATTCCATCCGCTGGAACACTCCACAAGCTGTCAACACCCATGTCCACGTCAATCAACTGTGCTGTCGTATCCCTATCTCTCCTCAGTTCCCTGATAAAAAGCAAAGCAATTGCTCAGATTGAACCGACTCACACAGCAAGAGATGCTGCCAAGAAACTGGGTGGAAGAACATCAAACTGTCTAAACAACTTCAGATGATTCAGTGTTCACAACCAAAATGCAACAAATTCACAACAGTGGCAACTAGTTAGGCATGGGAGGGTTTACTTATATTTGTCTTCAGGGTTTGAACTTAAATTAAAAGAATTGAATGGTTATAATGGGAGTTGTATTGGTTTTAATGGAAACTTTAATGGTATCTACTAGGGATGAGTCACGAATTTCGAATATAGTTTTTTAATTATAGAATTTCGAATAGTGTGTGTGATCTTAAAAAAATCGCTGTGTTTTCACGCGTAACGTGTTCATGTAACCAAGAGGGGGCGCTGCCAACAATGACGCACCAAAAGGCTGTCAATCAAGAGACAGTAGAGGAAAACATTTCCTCACAACAATTGTTAACGAAGTTACGCACTCTGTAGACCTGCGTGGCATAACGAATATGATAAATTGAGATGGTGTCAAAATGAGTTTTGTGTGGGGGTCCTTTAATAAAATGAATGAGAATAAAGTGCAGTGCAAATTCTGCAATGCAAAGCGGACTTATCATCGATCAACAACTACGATGCACAATCATTTGAGGGCGAAGCACCCAGCAGGTCCATCCAAAGGTCAGCATTCAGTTGCTAGTTTTATGGTCAGACCAACCAATTTGGATGCCAGACGAGCGGAGCAAATAACGGCTTTAATTACTAAGATGAGCGCTAAGGATATGCTTCTGATCGGCTTTGACGGAGGAGAGGGCTTTAAAAATCTTCTGGAGTTTGTACAGTCCGAGTTAACTGTTAGTCTAGAGAAACAATCTCTGCCAGACTGGAGAAACTTTTTCATGACAATAGAAATGGAAGCATGTTGATCTATTAATGCATGAAATCGTTCCGGACTGTTAATAAATGACATGTTTATATGTTTTAATGCGTTTAAAGTCTGGTCTAAAATCTTTATGCAATTATTATATTTTCCTTGATCATTCACACTGCTGTTTTTTAGTTGGTATAACTATGTGCATGCTCTTATTTTACAAGGAAATGTCCTAGCATTATGAGCAGTTGATGCTGATCGACGTACTGTTAATAAGTGCCGTCATTCGGTTGTTAATATATAAATGTTTCAGCGCGTTATGGTAATGTATAGCTTAATGTAAGATTGCCTATTCCATAATAAATAAAGCAGCGTGGCGTCACGGATTTAAAGCATAAATAGTCTCTATCTCTCCGTTTACGTGTGTGTAATTCTGAAAATGCTTCCATGTGGGGGAGGGGTGCGAATTTCGAATAATTTTCGAATAATTCTCATCGATCTTCGAATATTATTTTTGCTTTAAACGCCCATCCCTAGTATCTACTGGTATGTGGAATAAAGCCCAAACACACTACAAAAAGGAATGTTGTAATGAAAAAAAGCAAATGGTATTTTAATGGTAACCATTAGAATTTTGGTGATGGTATCTTTTGAGTTTCTATTATTTTTTCCAGCAGGGCTGCCAAGCAGGCTATGCATGTTTAGTTACCAGCCATTCAGAACTTATTCTAGCACAAAAAATGTGATCCAAAAACCATCACAGTAATACTAATTGTTGCATTATGAGCCATTATCTTTTTCCAAAAATCCAAATTAAAATTCCTTTTTGTAGCGTCTTCTGGGCATTTTCCATTATTTAATTATCTTCTATTAGTTCCCATTTGCCAGATAACATCCCACAAATAGAATTCATCACAGCCGAATAGACACCATTATGGTTTCCATTAAATCCAATCCAATTACCATTATAACCATTAAATACATTTCATTTTCTATTTGGCAGAGTTCAGCAAAGTCTTAAATATAAATGTATTTATCCATGACTTCCTCCTTTCTTCTTTCATCCTCATCCTTTTAACTAAAATTGCATTTTAAGTGAGTCTTCACTATTGTTTCAGTGCAGATGATGCACCATTGTTCCTTCACAGGCACTTGTAGCTCCAAACATTTTTAAGTACATGAACCATACATGTCATGTGACTGGTAACTTCAGGAAAAAAAAGTTTTAAGAGTACTTCAAAAATATGATATTGAGAATTGACATTGTGTTAGAAAATGGTACTTACATTACACATAATTATAACCTCTGAATGCCAGTCAATCCTTTTTCTCAATGGTATGGTTATGGCATCTAGAGTATCAGCAGGGGATAAGTGCCGAGTTCCTGCATGTTTCTGTAGTTCACTTGGCACAGCATAACATCCTAAGTCCAATTTCATGATTTGGATGCCAAGGGAACACATATATTGATAAAATATAAAGCTTAAAAGCACTTTAAGTCACTTTGAATAAAAGCATCTTGCAAAAACTGTAGTGGTTTAACCTTATGATAATTCCTGATTCCACACCTACATAGTATACAATTTTATGCAATGTCACAATGGTATTATCTACTGAAATCTATATTATGCGACAACTATAGTGAGCAATAACACCCCGTTCTTCTACGGCTGACACAAAGCACCCGTTTTAAAGGAGGCATTTGTATTTACCTATGCAGCAGCCTGTTGGAAAATAATGCAGAACAAACGTGGCGTGGGAAGAGAACAAAAGCAAGTGTATTTCTCCATCTAAATTTGGTGCTCGATGGACCATGGAATACTTCTAATAAAACATGCAATTTAGAGCCCACATCACTAAAGTAATGGTGTCGCACCTTCTGCTTGTAGACGCTGGCAGCACTGAGAGGTCTGGGGGCGTGAGGTATGGTAATGTGCCATGTGTAATATCAACGCAGCCCAGCCGTCAACAAACTGAAATTACATTTTGATTTGTGAGCTCCCTCAAACGCAGCTTGTATTCCCTTTGTGTGTATTTGTACAATAATTCGAAAGGCATTTTTAACAACCACTACACAAATCATTTCTCCAATTACAATTCTTTATGATCTATAAACGTGGGGCTCCTTTTGTTACGAGGAGACTTTTTGGCCACTTTGAGAGCCTAAACTTTCCATTAGGTATGGAGGGGTACAATTTTCAAGGTAATGTCGTTTCCGGGGAACACCGTGCAATAAATGGAAATACATATATGAATATATACGGCTACTGGGATAAATGGGTATAACGTATTTTATAGAGGATGTATATCAAGTCTTTTATGATAAACTCTCTGCAAACAGTACACTAATAATTGTTTTTTTATACATATATTTCAACTAACATGAACTAACAATGAGCAGTGAAGTTTTCAGCATGTATCAATCTATGTTAATGTTGGTTAATGTCAATACAATTATTTGTGTTAGTTCATGGAGCATTAACCATGTTAACATTTAATTGTTAAAATGTATTGTTAAATGCTGAAATTAACATTAGGTAAGTTGTATCAATGCTGTAGAAGTATTCCACATTGTAATTTCATGTTAGCTAATTCATTAACTAATATTAACAAATAAAATATTATTGTAAAGTGTTACCATTTAAATACAAACGAAAATCAGTTGACTAATCAACTAGTCATTTATTCCATTAAAATTCAATGATAGTTACCTACTTTTGACATGTAAGCACTGGACACCATAAGCGCTTTTATATAACCCTTTTATCTGAGATCAGATAAAGCAACAGTGACGAACAGCTCTGTGCCAGAGAGAGCCTATAAAAGACATTCATCAAAAATCAATGACAGAACGAGTGAAAATGGAAATAGAAAGGCATCATATATAATGAAAGAAAATAAATGGCATCATAAATAAGTACATTATCAAAGAGCCACCCCTGTCAGTTGTGAAAAATCATTTAATACAAAGGAAGATAAAGGATGTTAAAAGGGAGGTGGAGGGTTTTGTGCCAACCTGCATAATGTTCCAAGAATGTTTAGTTTATAGTCATGCTATTATTATTATGGTTGACATAAGCAATTTAAACCCATAAAATGTCTGTACTACCTGACAGATGTCACTGAAATGGGTGTCCTGAGAAATCACAGGTGTCTCTGTGACAGCCCAGGGCTGCAGCAACGAAAGAAGAGAATCTGAGCATGTCCAGTAAGTGTCTTTAACTCATATTACGTGTTCAGGTTAGTTGCTTTATTCAGTTGCTTAAGTTAAGATGACGACACTGGTATCGATATCTTTAATGTTTTTTTAGTTATTTATTTAAATGCAATATTTCTTAGGTTTGATATCCAGCACAATGAACTTTTTCCAAATTTAAGTAAGAGCGCAAAAATCTTTTAATCTCATAAGTTCAAACCCAAACAAAATATAGTCATTGCAAAATTAGCTTAAAGGAACATTACACGCACACATTTCAATTCTGTCTTCATTTACTCACCCTCAAGTTTTTTCGAAATCTGTATAAATGTTATTGTTCAGATGAACAAAGAGCAAGATATTTTGTATGTATAAATGTAGGAAACCACACAGTTCAGAAGCACTTTTGACTACCCAATGTCATTTTTCCTACTTTGGTAGTCAATAGTTGCCAAGAACTGTTTGGTGACAAGCATTCTTCCAAATATCTTTCTCCATGTTCAACAGAACAAATAGATTTATACAGGTTTGGAAGAACCACAAAGTGAGTAAATACAGACAGAAATTTCATTTTTGGTTAAACTTTAATATCATAAACACAATTAGCATAACATGCAAGTTATACAGCAATATATGTCTCAAAGACATTTTATTGCACCGGAAAACAATGTGTAACGCAAGAATCATGATATATCTCACGAGGGGATTGCAGTCAGCTTCAATCTCTGTTCTGCACACGCCGTGCGAGCTGCTCTCAGAATAAGGGAAGACTCAGCAGATGGTGTGTATGCAGCGGAGTAGAGGGTCGGTGAAGAGACATATGGTGTGATGCCACTGATGAAGAGCTTTGAGTGGAGAGGTGTGAAAGAGTAGATGCTTTGAGGTCCTCTGAGAGCTAAATCTGATGATTTCACCACAACTGGACTACGGCGATGGCAGCAAGAAATCTAGACACCTACAATTGTTGTCTCCAGAGCAAACGAGTCGTTCTGCACGCAAATCACAGGTTTCATATGTGTGAAACTCTTAGAGCGGTGATATTAATCCTGTGTTTTTTGGCACATTCCTCTAGTGTTCAATGACTGTCTAATGCATAGAAACTCTAAAAGTGACAGTGGTGCAAAAAAAAATCTGTTATATTTTATTCACCCTCACGTCACTCAAAATCTGCTCATTGACTCTTAATTTGTGGAACACAAAAGAAGATATTTTGAGAATTTTTGGTTCTGGTTCAGGTTTTGTGTCTAAGCAATGTAAGTCAATGGGGGTCAATATTATTTGGTCACCGACATTCTTCAAAATATCTTATATTGTGTTCTGCAGAAGAAATAAAGTCATACAAGTTTGACATGTGGGTGAATAATTGATGAGAGAAATTTCATTTTAGATTGATCTATCCCTTTAAAATAAATGAAATGAAAGTAATGTTCACAGTGATATCAATGTGACGGTGTATGGTCAACATTTAGGCCAGATCTGTGAAACTGAGGACACAATTCGGTATCCAGGACAGTAAGAAACATCTGACAGATATAAAAAGGATGACAACCTCACGTCTGTGTAATAGTGTCATGATGAAAATGGGGCACAGGTGCGTTGTCCTTGAAAAGTCTTGAGGCTCCGTTTTTTCAGTAAGCGTTGCCCTGTTAATTATTCCCCATAAAGTTCAAAGCGGTCTGTGTGATTGATAATGCTCTCAATCTGGATGATGTGAGAAAGCTGTTAAAAATATATAATCAGCTGAAGACAAAGCATTGAGACTCGATTTCTCCCTCGACGAAATGACTTCCTTGTCCAAAGTAGTAGCAAAAATAAGTAATTTATGTCACCTTCATCAAATTTTCCCATGAGGCCACTATCAAAGTGTCTTCTCAAAGTTGCCTTAAATTGTCAGAGCGAACTGTAAATCTGGAGAGCCGAGTCAAGCCCCTCTGCATTATGGCACATACTTCTGCCTCTCTCTTCTCGGGGTTGTTGAATGTCAAAGTAATTGAGTATGCTGTCGTAGGTTGACATACAAAAGTTACAGCCTCTCTAATAAGGGCACATGAGACTTGAGTGCCATGCATAAACCATTGAGGTTTACTTTGAATATTCATACCTCTCTGAAAAGTATTAATACAGCTCTCTCCTGTTAATTGTTAATCTGACTCTCTTCTTTCTGTCATTTCAAACAAGCTCAGACTCCTGAATTAATGAGCAAAGAAAGGGAAACTAAAGATTTGTGAAAGAAGCGCATTAAAGAAACAGATGTAGAGTAACAGAAAGAACGCTTGCAGGGCTAAACTTAGCCAGACATTGGGATTTGTTTGCCTGTCTAGACCAAAGAGATCTACAATAGCTGGAGATCAGGATATGTTCTTTCTGTTCATCTCATTGGCAGTTGCTTGGTTTGGACAGAACGGCATGGAAGTATGCAAGAGTCACTAATGTAAAATGAAATCGTGATTAATATAAGCTTTAAGTGATAAAATAATGTCTAAATATTTCATTTAACAATTTAAAAGTATTAATAAGCATGTAAATAATATAACATTACATTTAAAATGATATGTTAATTAAAAGATAATTGTGAGATTTATCTTTCATGTACCATTACATTATATTTATAATATATATTTATTTTAATTAACTATTAAAATATACTGAAACATATCATTTTTTTAATTAAAAAGTCAATAATATAATGAAAGTTAACTTTAATTTACGATTAAGATACATTTTAAAATATACATTGTATTAAAAAGAAATAAAATAATTGTGCAAATTAACTTTCATATACCATTAGATTATATTTTTAAAACATCTTTTTTAATTAAAGATGTACAGCTTGTCGGCGCCAAGTGGTCCAGTGGACTGTGCGCCGACATGTCGTGCAACAGCACTTCATGCGACCCGAATTCGATTCGCGGCTCGTGGACCTTTCCTGGTTTCCGATTCCCTCATCCCATAATTTCCTGTCTCACTCTCCACTGTCCTATCCATATAAAGATACAAAAAACCTGTTGCGTAACAACTTTTCTTAGTCCCTTATTGGGCAATTCTCGAAAAAGTAGGCCATGCATCAAGAAAGAGCACGCCCACGCGTCAACCAGGTAGAGCAGGAGAAGGAGGATGTGCACACGTCAACCAGCTGGAGCAGGAGAGAGAGAGCACTGGGTTCGCAAAGTTCAGCTGTGTTCGTTTCTTATATAAACGTTGTACATAACGCTGGATTTGGAGATCGTTTGAAACTGATAGATTGAGCCGTCCCAGCGCTAAAAGATGCCGGACAATAACTGCACGTGGTAAGTGAAACTGAGTCACATGTCTGTGTTTTGTTGGCAATGGGTGCACACGATCTTTAGCTCCGCCCCCACCACTACACGCGTGCAAGAGGTCAGGTTGTCTGTTGCGGAAATAATCGTACAGCTGTATCCGTCATTTAAAAATGTGATTCAAAAATACTTTTTAAGGGTGCGATACTATTCTGTTAGTACGCAAGATTATATAAATAAATCATGAAGTTAACTTTCAATTTCAATAGCAAAAAATATTGACAATTCACAATAGACATCAATCGAGAACGATAACTACATTTTAGGATCAGATGGTGTAGTTACATCACCAACCACCAGGGGCTAACAGGGCCACACTAACCAAGTACACTATAGATAAGGAGAAAGAAATAAACAATTGAATATTTCTCCATCTCTGCCTTACAGCGCATAGTCCAAGTAGGGCTGCATAATGCAGACGGTGAGAAATCCATTCTGGAACATTCTAGAGGACAAATCCATCAACATTTACCAAGCAGATGTATCTGTCACCAGGAGCTACAGGAGAAACAAAACAGGCAGAAATAATTCATCTTATTCATTGGACTAGTAATATCAGAGCAAGGCTTTTTGTGTGAGAACCAGGATAGAAAAGCATCAAAGTAATGATTTACATTTGTTCTGCCTTCATGTCTGAAACCCCCGTTTAAATACAGGGGTTATACAAAAACCTGCATCCAAATGCTTCACAACACTTTCCCTACCCATCAAATGTCCCTTTGCAGAAGTAAACACACTTTTGTTTTATAGATGTTGAAAATTCTCGTTTCCCAGAACACCCCTCCAAAAATAAGAAGCCCTCTCCAATTCCCCAACCCTTCACTCTTGGGCAGATCTCTTCCTCTTAAATAGGACGAGAACACGCTGGAGATAGCTTGAAAGACTCTTTCTATGGATGAGCGGTGATACGGTGCTCTCATTGATTTATTGTGCCGTCTCAGTTCGTTGGCAAAAAGTCTCCACCTTATCGTCCAATCAGAAGTCAGCGGCAGCATATTTTAGCTATGCTGCGTGACCCCTCTCTCACCATCCCTCTATCTTTCTTGCCCTCTTTCAAACTCACTTTATCTCTCGTCCTCTCTCTCATTGTTACTTGTGGGTGTGTGTGTGTTTTAATGTGCGCGCGTGTGTGTGTTTTGGCAGCAAGCGGAGCTGCATAATCGAGTGGCGGTTGGTGACTGATGAAGGCGGCATCAGACTTGCCTCTCTGACAGTCAGATTACTTAACGGCACAGGGGGTTGTTTAAAATGGACAGCCCTCCTGCCTCCCTGCCAAACACACGGCACACTATGGGGACAGGTGTGGGATCATTACCGCACCGGCCTGCGGTCGGTCAACAAATAAAGCAAAAACATCAACTGAGTGAAACACTTTCAAGGCCAGATGCTTTTCTTTCATTCTTTCTTTAATGTTTTCTTACTAACGTGCCACGCAGAAGTTTCTTTCAGTTTATACGGACAACACACTAGTTTGTGCTTTGCCGCATGGGCTGCTGGGTAATAGTGCGCTGTGGAATCCGCCCTCGTATAAGCTCGGCAAAAGGTTCAGTGAAATGACAAAAGGGAACAAAAGCTAACCATGTGCAGTGGTTTTATCTATTTTCAACAGTTTGATTTAGGAGGCTGGTTATCTGAATAGCCAAAGTTTTTAAGTGAGATCAGGGCCATGTTTAGGAAGCACATGATAGGGCAACAGTAGCCAGGTTTTCATCACAGATTTGCGCAAAACTTATGCAACTTACTTTCGAAATGTAGCAAAAAAAAAATGAAATAACGGCATTAACCTTAAACAATGTTATATAACAGAATTGTAATTTTTTCATCTTGCAATTAGTCATTCCATCCAAACTTCTTTAGGTTTTATGGTAGGTTGTGAACCAACTTTAGAGGTGCATACAGCTACCCACTGTGATGAAGTGTGAAGAGAAATCTCGGTAGCTCTTTTTTTTACAGTACTGTTTCCCATGTACATACTATGTACTTATTACAGTAAATATAATAACTAGGTACTAACCCTGAACCTACCCCTAAACCTAAACTTATGCCATGTAAGTTACCTTTTACTACTCCGTACTTTCTTAGGTAAGTACACTGTAAGTACACATACTGTAAAATTAAGTGCAACCGTAATGTTTATATATATCCCTATATTCTTTATATAAACCCATTGTTCCTAACCAATGCCATACTCATTTTCCCGCATTTGGACTATCATAAGCTATAAATGAATGTTTTTATCATGATCATACAGTAATTGCCGAAAAACCGGGTGTAATTTAACTAGTGAAGAGCAGGTGGTGCTTCATGCATTAAAGATAAACTCAAATCTGCACCAGTAACATTTTCCATTTATGTGTTTTACCAGAAGTTTCTGTCATGCCTCATTTCCTGATTATAAGGCAGAAAACCCATATAATTAGAAATAAAAATGTATAGTAAACTGGAAATTAAGCCATATTTTAACAGATGTAAAATCTTTCAATTAAATTAATATTTATAAACGCTTATATACTTAAACTTTCATATACTTAAGAACTGTACATACTTATACTAATCATCAAATTACTACACGGACAAAAAAATCCAATCTTAATTTTAATAAAATAGCAAGTATTAAGATATTAATGGATATATATTGACATTAGTTTTCCATCCAAATTGTTGAAAAAAAAACTTAAACTCGGGTTTTAAAAAAACTTTAAAAAAATGTCTTGCCTACATTTAAAGGTATTTTAAATTTTTTTCATTTATATATTTATTTTTAAAGGGATAGTCCACGGAAATTAATCACCCTCACTATCCCTATAAGGTCATTTCAGTACTAAAGCCAATTCATGGCAAACTCAGTCATGGTTTAACAACTTTACTTATAATGTTTTTAAAGCATGTTTAATGAATACTTAAAAAACATACACACACTGATTAACAAGTACTTTTTGCAGCGCAAAACTTTTTAAACGTATCACTGCAATGGATGCGGGTGAGCAGGAAGCAGTAATGCGCAGAGATTGAGCTGTCAGCTGAATTGCCGCATGGGTAAGTGGGCCCGACTGCGGTGTTTTTGCACTGGGGAGAACAGCTCACTTCACTATCGCAGTCAGAGAAATCCTTCACGTCTCGCTTGGTCGCCTCGTACATGTCACTCGGCCCAGGTCGTGCCCTACCCCACCGGGACCAGGATGAACCACTGAATGTGCTGGGCTGGAAATGCCATCTTAACGTACATTTTCCAAATAAAGTTTAAGGAAAATGTCGTTGTCTGAGAAAGCAGTGGGGTTTCTGAATCTCATTGACAAAACCCAAAAGAGTATTTGAATGGAAATATTTTGCCCCACATAGAACTAAAGTGGAAGTCTACGACATGGCGCACTAAAGACCATTTTTGTAGGGATGCACCGAATATTCGGCCACCGAAAAGACTTTTATCACCGAAACAATAAGGCGGAAATGTTGTGATGACACAAACAGATACCGCTCCTTTGATGCATCTGTAGCGGACGTTATTCCTTTAATCGCAGCACTAAAGCGTCTCCTAAGTTGCATGCACCCTCAGGGCTCTAGAATGCAACCAATTCTTTGTCATTGAAAGATTATTTTACTAGTGACTGAAAATCTGATGGCCGCCCCTCATTCTGGCAGATTACAATGAGGGCAATTTGTGAACCCCGTTTCCCTTCAGCGTGATATGCTCGCGAAGCGACCTTCGTGTCGTTGTCATTTGTACTGACTAGACATGTGATGCGATTTGGAAAAATATTCCAAATAGGAAATGAACTGATAGGAAAGACAGTTCACCTATCAAAGTAAACCACATAACATGAAAAATGAAGAAGTATTAATGCAGATATCCCGCCAGTCCTGTGTAAACTATGGCATGCAAAGTTTTTTTATACCATGTTTTCGTGAGTTGACAGAGCTCCCCGTCTACAGCACCAGGAGTTATTTCCGCTCCACTGCTCACGCGAGCCGGACCGCGATCGCAAAACATACAAGTGATGATAAAAAGTCCAGACACTATTCACATGATAAACAACGTAAAACGTCACTGCTTATTAGTTGTTGTCCGTAATGTTTCCTATGTAGTGATAACGCGGAGCTCTCGTTCTTTAAATGTGCGCCGCACAATTTTCCTCACTTTCGTTTTATTCCAATGGTTTTGAACAGTATTTTTATAGACTTCAACACTAGGAAATGTTTTTTTTTTACTAAGTTGTTATAAGAGTAAGTCTCTTACCACTGTAAAGTTTTTTTTACATGTGATACTGGACTGTTGTGCTTTTATTTTCATAACTTAACTTTAAACACGTTTTTCTCAAAATTCCGTTGCTGAACATCATAGAGCTTCAGACGACCTCAGACATAACTTTAGTTACATACAAAATATATAAATTTGCACCATGTGTTGGGTTTTCCCAGATCCAATCATGAACATAAACATTAAAAGATTAAATATATTAATGAAAATAAATAACAACGGCTTTATTGGGCATTCGGTTGTATTAAAATACAACAAGTTCTGGGACGCAAGTACAGCGTGATGACATCCGAATATACTTATTACCAAATAACGCCACCTTGCACCATAGTGAAGGGTAATAATAGATTATGACAGATTTTTACGAGCCGGTCAGTCAAAATGACGGACAGTAAAAAAGTGTATCCAGATTGCTAGTTAATCATTGACAAGTAATTTTTGCCTCTATGGACATTTAAAACAAAGTGAACTGGTAAAACCAGTTAAATGTTAAATGCGTTAAATGCGATCACTTTGTTTTCATGAGCGAACATTTAATTGTACAACTTTTCAGCAGGCCTGTGCATTATTATTTAATATACACATGAGTGGGGTCAAGTTAAACATTTTAGTTGAATTTTATTTTATACTGTGCATTGTTGCAATGTGCTAAATAAATATTTGCATAATTTGTAATTGATTTATTCTTTGAAACTTTAATATTTATGCAATTGCAATGCCTTGATTTTAGTCAAGTTAGTACACATTCATAGCCATAAATGCAAGGGTACTAATAATTGGCTTGTTTCGGTTTTCGGCCTTGGTTTCCTCTTTTTCGGTTTTGGCCAAGAATTTTCCTTTCGGTGCATCCCTACATTTTTGTACAATAAAATAAGCTTGAGATTACAGCTGTAACACCTAACACTGTGTCCAGTGTATCACGCACGTGAAACTAAAATCCCGGCGCTCGCCAATATCAGCTCACCTCTCGGATTTAGCTCGCTTTCTGCAGTCCAAAAAAATGCCTCATATGAAAAGATTTGTGTCTCCACAAAACAAAGCTCAAATGTTTGGATAGCAAGCAATAAAAGCGCATGATAGGAGATAACGCATGCATGCATGGATGAAACATCAAGGGAGCACCAAACCATGCAAAATGGAAGAAAGTAACGAAATACGAGATGATCTTCCATTCTATTGACCCCTGAAGGCACATCCACCACGATAAATAAAAACAAAACATGAATGCTATGTTTGTTGGCCACAGCTATCTTTTTTGGTTAATTCTGGCTCTCTTCATAGTGTGGGACGTCTGATCTCCGCATTAAGCACCAATTGAGTTAACAGATAAACATAACCTCATTAGCATGTTATCAATGAAGTGTTATTCATGTAATCACATTGTCGCCTATCACTCAAAAAGCTATTAAAGGCAACTCAAAAAAAACGAAACAGCACTGCTCTCACAGAATTCTCTGCAGTGTGTTAGATACTTAATAGGGAGCTGTTTGGAAAGGCTTACTGAGTCTCCGGGCAGCTTCCAGGGCTTCAGAAGCGGTGTCAGCCACCAAGAACCGCTGCACGGCCACGCCACTGTCCTGCATGAGCTTCTTGCTCTGGTACTCCTGCAGGTTCAGCCATCTTCTGGGGCTCACCCTCGCCAACTAAAAACAAGACAGATCACAGTGTTATTAACACTGAAGGAGATCAATGGTACACATTTCCTGCCATGGATACACGGCGCTAAACGTTTCATTTATCAAATAGATTTTTTGGCATTCATTGTAATAGAGCAGATTCAGGGCCATTCTTTCTTCGTTTCCTTTTAGGGTTTCTCAACCTTACAGCTTGCAGCTGGTTTAATATCCACACGTACTTTCACAGTCACGTCCTTTGATGAAAATTTAAATGCGATAGTTAACAATAATCCATAAGACGCTTATTAAACAGACAATTTCCCATTATGCACTACTGCAGAATTACACTGAGACGGGTTATCAGAGCGGCATTAGCTGTTGAGGAGTCTACCGGTGCTAAATGCAGTCAAGCACCTGATTAAGTCATGCTTCTGAACAACTCTCCATGGCTTCCGCTAATTGAGCATCTAAGCGTCTCTATGGAAAATAATGAGGGAGCCTACCGAAGCTGGCAGCCTGTGAAGGAACAACAGCAACGTACACTAAAAAGTGTACAACTCTCAGAAGTGCACACTAGAAAAAAAAGAAACGCACAGATCAGACGAAGACCCCTCACAAACTTCCAATCCACTGGCTAACTTAATCTCCGGCATGAGTTGAATGATGCACTGCTCTCATTCTCTGCGGGGTTCCTCTTTATCATTTCACTAGCATACATCATAGTGTACCGTGCGCTGGGCTACACTAAACTAAATAAAGTATGATTCATCATATCATTGCATTTGATGCTCCCATCACATTTCTCATAACACAAAACCGAATTTAAAGGATATTCTTGGTAGGTTTAGTCAAAACTTTAATATTGCAGTGAAAACACCATTTTCTGACATCGCCTCTATTGTATAATAAACGCTCCCTTACCAAGAGCAGAAGGTAAAATTTGTCACATCCTTGTTCAGGCCATCATATAACATTGAATAAATTGTCTGTTCAATATCCGAACTAGAGGTTTATAATAAAAGCGCCGAAAAGTTCCGTGATGTTACAATAAAGGTCAAAAATGTGGTATTCAGGGCTTGACATTAACATTTTTGCTCAACTGGCCTCAATGGCTAGTGGTTTCCAAAAGTTACTAGCCAGTAGTAGCCACAATTTGGTTCATGGGAAAATATTTAAATTTAAAGTTATAAGATGACATTGAATTACTTGATTAGACTAAAATAAGTTAACATCATAATACTTGATTAGAATAAAATTAATTAAAATTAACTTAATTTTACATGATTTAGCTAGATTTAAAACATTTTCAAATACAAACTGACCACCCGAATATAAGAGCTTTATTCAACATGCTGGCATTGTAACCAATGGATTTTTCCGTTAACTTCTTCACGAGGACTTGTGTGTCGGTAGTGCGCATTCTGTTGACCAAAACATTGGGTGCAGGGAGTGCTAATGGGAGTTGTAGTTTCGTAGTGTCAAATCGAGCATTGTTTATAAATTCGCATGACTTTTAAGAAAACTACGATAAAAAGATATTCAACCCGCCAAAATGTCTAGTTGGAGTGTCTGTCTTACTGGCCACAGCTGTTAATGTCAAGCTCTGATGGTAATCATTTAGTTCTCAGTTCATTATGGCTGCTTGTTTATGACAAAATCAAAATCATGATTATTTCGGCCAAAACTGAGATCACGGTTAGTTACATGACCACTCTTTGAATTTTGAACATAAAAATATAAATAAACAACTTTTAAAATGTAAAACAGCTCCACCGATGTAGATTCTTGCAAAATTGAATGCTGCTCGATAATTTTTTCACCTCGATTATTTTGTTTTGTAATTGACAGAAGCCAAAATTTACAATAACGATTAATTATGATTAATTGCAATTAATTGCATAAATGCCCCGCACAATGTAAACCCATCTCTCCCAGCATAGTTTTCTTTTCTTATTTCTACTGTCTCTCTCAATGCAAAACTGCTGTCCAGAAGAAAAAAAACACAATCCATAACATTTTGAGTGTATGAGGGGGATGTACCCATCACCATGGCACTTCACAGCGAAGTATACAAGACAAATGTCAGCTTTAAAACATCACAATTTCCACAGTAGGGTATTATTTTTCTGACTCTAATGGCCACAATCACACTTAATAGCATTTGCTGAATTTTTTTACCTCTGTAGACGCATTTAAAACAGGAAACAGCTTGCTGTTGTACGAGCTAGCCTTTTGTTAACATACCTACTTATAAAAAGTTCAGCGGAAGGAATAAAGTGGTATCGCAGGCAAATAAATCCAAGTTCATATTTCAGTTGCACAGATAAGTTTCTAATGCTCTACTTAGCATGTCAGTGTGGTAAAATGTGACATGGCTCTTGAAGTGTGTGAGTGCATGTTTAATTGCATATTAAAAGCTTTTTATTTACACTTTAAGGCTTGATTCACATTTTGCTCCTAAAAACGCACGGCAACACGAGTTGCAATGCGTTCTCCTTTTATTCCAAAGTTTTCTAGTAGCAAAATGTTCTGCTACTAGATTTAGTTAAGCTGTGATCATCCGTGTCTCCATTTTCATTGAGCTTGTCTACACTGGCTGGATGGTTCTCGTCACATGACCTGCCGTGAGCTTGCGGCAGTCTGAAAAGTTGAGATTTTTTCATCTCGATGCAGCGCCTCCTATTTCCACGCGTCTGCTGTGCATCCACATTTAAAATAACAAATATGCACATGGTAAAGACGCGAAAGGAGAATAGTATAATTTGACAGTCTAGGGTATATTGAGCTTTACTGCTCACTTCTTTTATATTATTTCATATGGGAAATAAAAGTTCTGTTTTCTAAATAGACCATACTTTCCAAGCATTAAAGAATCATCCTTATCAAGAGCAAAGTTACTGAAACAAGAATTAATAAAAAGAGGAGGATCATAGGAAAAAGGCACAAAAATGGAAAGTAATCATGAAAGAATGAGAAAGAATAAGAGATGAATGAAATTAAAACTTCAGTTATGTGATAATGGCAAAACTGTCCAAAACCGTTCAACACTTTTCTTAGGTTGACTTAACAGCGTTCACAATATAATGACACCATGCAGGAAAACAGGTCATTTCGGGCAGAGCCTCATACAACGCAGCATAAAGGATGCTAGATAGAAGATTTGTTACAAATGACAAACATGCATGCCACTTTTCACACTGAAACTCAAAGTCAGATCTATACTGTTTGGTATTTAGTTTTGTTATAGAGCTGTTCAAAACAAGTTATTTTAGTTAAAAAAATCATCCTAACACACACAATCATGATTCAGAGTCATACGTCAATCAAACACAAGGGGGAAAAACTGTGACACCAGATGCCAGATGTCAGGTGTTTGAACAGCTAAATGTGGAGTATAATGACAGAAATATATGTTAAAATTATCAACATCGAAGCCTGGATGAAAGGCGTTGATATTTGTTATTTTAACAGTTATATTTTGGATGCTTCTGTCTGTCAGGTGTCATCAGTGTTCCCGATTCCCAACCCGCTTGATAAACTGGACCGCAGAAGTGCTGAAAGAGCACCATGGCAACCTCTTCACAAATGTGAGCAGTAATTGTTTTCTTTTTCCCGTTCTTGCTATATTTAGCAGGAGCCCACTGTGTGGGTTTACAGGTTATTAGTTCAATCAAGGGCAAAAGCAGGTGGAGCTGGAGCTGGAGCGTGAGGTGGGCTGCGCTGGGCTTCGGGTGGGAGCGGTTGGGGGGATGAGTTTGCGGCAGGTGTCTGATCTCCCCTGAGACTCTGCCTCAACAGTAATTATCTTCATCAGCACTCTGGAGACACAGCAGTTAAATACCAACACACACAAACAACCCTTACACACACAAACACACACACACGCATGCAGTCAGGCTCAAAGACAGAAAAACAAAACACACACTTAAACAAAGACCTTTAGGTATTGCGACATAAAAACACATATGCACTTCAAGTAACACCACACACTGTACGGACAAAAAGAATCCCATCCAAAATAAAAGTTTGTTTTCATAATTTACGTCATTGTACTGTGTATACTTATTTTGCATTTATAAAAACACATAAATATATATTTAGGAAATATATGCATGTACAGTACATGTATGTAGACAGTACTACATATGCATGTTTAATTAATTAATACAATTATACACATATGTTTATATCTTTAATACATATAAATATGCACAGTACACATACACTAATTATGTAAACAAACTTATTCTGGATGTGATTAATTTTGCGTGTTGTATTTAATAAATCAATCCATCAGCAGCTAAAGTCTAAATTAAAAATTACCCTTTCAAAACCGTGGTTACAGAAAAGCAATAAAAGCATCCCAACATCAACATAAAACCCAATTTCTTAACTTTCCCCATGAACGGTCAAGTCAATATTTTTAAACTCGGAGAATGAAACACATTAGAGAGTCTGCAATACTTTTGGTGAGAGTTTTGCTTACGGCAAGCTTGAAGCGAAAACCGTGACATTATGCAGTGATTGCTAAATGTCAAAGAATGACAATTCAAGGTAAAAAAATGGAAGTCTCCATTTCTTCATCCGAGTCATTCTGTTTAAAATCTGTTGAATGCTTAAAACGGTCCTGAGAGTTTTATCATCTCAGCACTCAGCAACTCAACTATGGCATTGTAGATATACGCTTTAATAGCCTTAGGAATATGGTAATTACTTAACTGTCCCATGTAATTAATTAACACAATCACTTAAGTAGCTTAACAGAATATCCTGCATTAATGTCTTAACGCCCCCAGTGAGCAAGCCCAGGCAAATAACTGAGGCAAGTAAAAGCTCCCTAAGATATATGAATAGTTCAGCTGTCTATCTGCGTTCTGTTCCATGAATATGGTCTCCATCTACCTGCCTATTTTTAAACATAAGGACCGGTCCTGTGTAAGCAGACCACGGTTGATTGTTTATACCGCAATACCACCATAACAAATCAGAAATGTAAAGATGCAATACATTAATGCCTTAATATTGCTATGATCACTCTTCGAAAGATAAAACTTGCATAAAATTGTTATACTTGTCGGTTAAAATTAATTGACGGCTAATTTACTTTTTCTGACAGAATGTTTCTCTATTCGGTTCTTATCCAAACATTATGTTGAACAGAAAAAGATTTACAGAAGTCCCACGTAATTTTATAAGTTTGTACCATATCTCACAGCTAGCAAAGCAAGGCGAAACTTTATGCATTACGGCTTTTACAATAGTCAAAAATAGAATTTTAGGTCAGTAACTAGGTCAACAAACAAAGATAGATTATAGTTTCACAGAACAAGTCAGAAAGCACAAAATGAGAACGATAAACTATAGAGTCACTGTACACATCACAATGTCTCTGAAGAGGTCCAAACCAGTGTCTATTCAGGTTAGTAGTAATAGAAAGTTTACACATGCCATCTCATCTACAGAGCGCGTGGTCTAAACCACAGAGCGCAAGTGCACTTAAGGCATGCCCGAATCCACTTTATCTATTTTAAGGATGGGAAAACGGTCAGCACACCAGATGCATGGTCTGAACGGGTTGTCCCTATTCTCTTAATGAGTCATGGGTGTGTTTTGGGCAAAAAGTGCAGTAAACCAATTATGGCTGCAACCACTAATTGATAAAATCGATAACTCATTGTCAACGAATTTAATTATCAATTGGTTGGTCTGTGACGTCAATTGCGAGCTGTGCAGTTATAAATCAAGTGCGTCTTCTACCCTTTTAAAGTTACCGTTTTAGATGAGTCTCTCAAAATCGCCCTTTTTCAGAGCTAACTAATGGCAGAGACCTGTAATTTCCATAACATATGCAAGGAACGTGATTGGTCGAGGATGCCCAAGCCGGAAAAAATAAAAAGACGGCCGAAATGCCTGTTGGAGTATAGTTTTCTATTAATAATACATTTAATTTTCACTTTCAACAACTTTTGAATGCATTTCTAGCGAGAAATTAATATTGTAGTTTTTAAATATATGATTAGTTACTGCTCTCTATTGCTCTTTCTCTCTTTTTGTAATTCAAATTGACTTCCGTAACACTGCCTATCTGTTCTTCTGGGATGCCTTCGTGCACAGACGCTGCCTCTGAAGTCATGGCTTCAGTAGGTAACCAAAGGATACCAGCGGGTTTTTTTTAACTGCGTCTTTTTCGACGGTGATAAAAGTTCCAAGGATTCATCTCCTCCGGCCGTCCTGCACAAAGGTGACTCTCTCTCACTGACTGCTTGCACCAACCACAGGAGGAGGGGCCACGTGACTTGCTACATTCCTCACTGCACACAACCTGAGGGATTCCTGCACTCTCCGTCTTTGAGGACAAGTAAAAAACTGCGACTACCGCAGGAACGGTATAATGGGAAATTGTGAAACCGCTGATTTTCAAAACCGCGGTATACCTTGGGAATGAAAATCAGCTCATACCTTATACACACACACAAGTTAACACAAATTCTAGCTAACTTGATCGATAGATCAGGACCGCTGCTTCACCTCACGAGAGGGAGATGATAAGAACAGAAAGAAGACAAAAAAAATATGAAAACCTTCGATATTGGCATTTAAAATATATGGATTTTATTCCAATATTATTATTAATGACGTGCGAATTTTCATGTGACTGAGCATGTGAGAAGTACATTCTGCGGGTTCGCAGGATTACAAACTCATGCCTACACCATGAATTTATGTTTGTCCAAATGCATTGTTTTTTCAACAAGGAGCCGTGCAGATTTATTTTTAGAGACATACTTATGAGAAACCATTCCCATCCAAATAGGGTTTAATAAGAGTTGATGGTTTCCATTACACTCCTGTAAGTGTCTGGCATGTCCTATGAGCGTTGAGTCTGAGGAGGGGAGTGGAAAAACCCTTCCCAATATTTTAAATTTGGACTGCATATTCCAAGCTCAATCCATAGGTGTCAATGTTACATACGGCTCCTTTAAGGAAAACAAGCAGTTCTAGCCCACCTGTGACTACAACTTTGTCTTCCCCAGAAATCTCAGTTGCTAACATTTAACAGAACAACAAAAATATTCAGGTTTGGAACTACTTGAGGGTAAATGATGACAGAAGGGAATAAAGAAAGTTCATCTCCTGAGCCATAGACCAACCCAACAATTCAAAAGCAACCTTATTTACTGACCTAAACAAAAAAACATTTGCTTTTCTTTAAGGTTTGAATCCTTTATTAGCATTGAAAAAAATAGCATTTTTGGATCCTTTGGGATGCCAGATGTCTCTAAAGGACGTGGTGGCCCAAAGCAGATCTTGACTTATCGGTTGTCCTCACACAAAGGTGAGAGGACAGAGGAAAGCTGTGGCAGCAGTTGCATCAATTTCTGCAGGCTAGCAGATGCTCCGCAAGGCGCCTACAAAAACTTAGAAAGTCGGGCACAAAGTTAAGGGGCTACATGAGGTTGAGGAGTCTCTGTATTTCTCATCAGGACTCATTCAGTGACTAACAAAGAGCATTCTAATGAATTATATAGCACAAAACACAAATTAACTCATTTTACAGCATTTATGTGCTAAAGGATTAAAGACCTGTGTATCTTCTGTGATGTTGCTTTTTTAATGGCAAAACTTAAGCATAAACCTAACTGTTTGCAAATAAACATACATTTTATATTTTAACAAGATTTTAAAATATGCTATATAATATATAAACACTAATATATACAAAACTTGATTTATTTGCAACAATGGTTTTATGCTTAAGATAATATTTAGGATCAGTTCTAGTATGAATGGCATGGAAAGGCTATTTGTTAGTAACTTTGTAAGTACTCATGATATATTCATTTCAGTTGTTACATTTTGTTGTCAGTAGTTTTTAAGATATTAAAATAGACCACTCAGACTTCAATTCAGCAGCAGAGCCTATAACACATTTTCCACAGAGTGTGGATATCAGAATGTAAAACAAATGGCCTGATAAAACAATAGAGTGATTGAGTAAATATTATTTATTTTAAAAAGTATTGTCCGGACCTCCGCCGCAAAGAAAATATAGAGACCGCAGCCGCCACCCCAAAGCCCGTAAACCAAGGGGAAACACTGAATACTGCTATAATGCAAAGAACAGCCAAATGATCCGCAGGGATGCGCAGATCTCTTATAATCCAACCAGATATAAAGATGATACCGGCACACTTCAGAGGTAAGGGTTAAAAACCATGGTGTGTACACGCCAAAGTTCTGGAGAGGGTCTACAGCTCTTGAACGTAATAGACTTCTGGCTCACTCATTACTCTTATAACCCTATTCAGATACAAGACTTGCTTCTCATTAACTTTGACAGATAGTAAAAACAGCCTATTGAAATGAATTGCGTTCGGAGGCCGTTTGTAAAAAATGATACTGAGTGAAGTGGGAACAAGTAAACACAGAACCAAATCATTTCTGCCAGAATTTTAAATATCCTCATCTTAAGGTAAATATGATACAGGGCATTGGCTGAAACAATATGGGCAACTCATTTAACAAATCTGCAGTGTGACATATTGCACATTGGATCAGTTAACTGGATTGTGTAAAGTATGCTATGATGTTACTAGTATAAAATATTATTTTTCTCCACCTGCATCGCCTTACAATACAAGAATCAGTTTTGAAGAATAATTAGAGTGGTTTGCAAGATGCAATTGATTTAGGATGCTTGTCTTCAAACAGCTATACAGAGAGTAAGAAAACAGGGTGAATTCAGGTCGATTGGGACACTTCCAATCTCTACAATTCATCTCAATCCACTTGAATTCACCCTATATTTTATCTTTTAGTTTATTTTTAATTTAAAAAATTTTACTGTCGCTGTCAGATGCAAACTTCAAGAATTCAAAAACCTTTTCAGCATCTGAAAAAAAACTATGATTTCGAAGTTGACATGCTCTTTTTAATATTTTTCAGTGTGTATATACAGTATTTGTAATATACATAGAAAAGCATGAGGGTGAGTAATAGGGCTGCAGCTAGCGATTATTTTAGTGATCGAGTACTTTACTGATTTTTCCATTGATTAATCAGGTATTCGGATAATAAATACTTTTTCTTTATTAAAGAGCAATACTTAATATACAAGAGAAAATAAGAGAGGTCTCTTAAAATGAAAAACTAATTTGTTTCCTTTTTAGACAAAAATAAAAATGTAATTGCTGAAATTGCATGCATTAATATCTGCGAAAAGTTAACCCATTCAATACATTAAATTGCCATATAACATTCAAAATGCAATATAATACAAAAGTATAAATAAGGAACATTAATAAAGTAGAAAAAATAATTTTAAAGGTAAACAACAAACTTCATCTTATGCATGATGCATTAAGTTTATCTAAATTAGTTTTAGTTTCTTTTTTTTACAATTGAATAGTAATAAATTTGAGTTAACCAGACTTTTATTTTGGCAGGTTGTCGGAAGACGCTTATTTTTTAGTATGTCTGTTTCCTCAATCAAATTCGTGAAATAAACTCCAAAGCAACTCTGGAGATGAAGTTCAGGTGTTCATGTCTTAATAAAGCGCAGACAAATTGTATTCACTCAGACACGCAGAACTGCCAGATGTTAAGTGTAAATAACACAATTAGGCATTCACTGGTCCGCATCTAGTTCCATGGAGTCAATGCAGCCAGAAAACAAGTTTAAAATAGAAGTTCACCATTTCAATAAGCTATAACTTATTTATCAGCATTAGAAATAGGTGTGAGCGTGTGAACAGACTGAAATCCGTGTCTCTCACGGTGAATGCGTGAGACTTGAGAGTCCTGTAACATGTAAAGAGTTTAGCGGGCTGTGCGTTAGTAATAAAGGTCAGTGGGGAGACGCAGTGCTCCGTATGTACCGAAGTTAAATTGATTAAACAAAGCTTCGAGGCAACAAAAATTGCCTTAATGATTTTTTTCATGCAAATTACTCGAGTAACTCGAGGAAGCGTTTCAGCCCTAGCTAGTAATGTTAATGGTGGAACAATATAAAAATCAGGAAAAATGGAGGTACCAGGTTTCCGCCTGACAGCAACGATCTAAGAGTCCAAATCAACAATTCACATAAATATATACAAAACAGATAAACTACAGTAGTCAGACTCACTAACTAGTAGATGACTAGTTATTTGGTCTCCAAAGTTATAAAATAAAGCAAAGGATCTCACTAGATTCACGTAAAGCGCAACAGTATGGACATGTTAAAGCATTCTGCTGATGAACGAGACATAGTTACTACGTAAAAGGCCGCAAGAAAGAAATCAACTAGAATTGGGCCGATAGACGATGCCCGATGGCCAACAGACATCACGATGTTGAGTCAGCATTGTAATTCCAGCAGATGTTCCACTTTCGTCACGTGACTTTAACTGCTCTATGCCTGTCTTTATAACTGTGGAAATCGCGCTGTATAAAGAGGAAACACAGTTTGCGCAGACCCACTTGACTTTATAACTGTACAAAGAAGACACCTGTCTGCGCAGCCCACGTTGCATTAAGAATACGAATGTCTGCACAGCCTGTATTGTTAAAAGAAGACACTTTTCTGCCCAGCCCGCGTTGTACAAAGACGTGCTTCACTTTAAAAAACCTCAGGGTGATGTCATCCCTAAAATCAACATCTACAGAAGAACCGGAGAGCACAACCAAGTCAATGGGGATGACGTCCAGTCCCACTGACATTATCTTGACTTGGACGCAACTCTGCCTTATCAGCAGGACAGAAGGAGTGGATAAGAAACACAACTGCCTTCCTCAGTGAGAAATATTGGCTTAAAATTAGCATATTCATGGAGGGATATTTACAAATCTGTATTGACCAATCCAATTCTTCGGGGAGAGGAAGAGAAGATTAGGAGAGCTCAATCACAGAGATGTTCTGAAACCGGGCTTAAAACCAGAGCTTCTCTGGAGGTCTTTCAAAGGGCACTGCTGTTTCATGATGAATACTCCATGTGGATATTGAAAACATTAAAACAGAGAGATCGTTTTTCACCCCATATCTATTACAGTAGCCTTTTCAACTGCATGTATTCTCATAACCATTGTATAATTTACATACAAATATTACTGCATTCTCATTTTTGCCATATATTTATTTATTTATTTATGAGGAAAAACCTTGTTTTCAAGAGGGGTCGACAATATCACAAATATCAAAAAACTTGAAATCACACAGAAATGATAGGTGAATCACAAAAATACAGCTAACCTTGGTTGTAAGTCTAAGCTTCACATTAACTGTACACTTATGCCTCAAATTTGATTGATTGGAAAGTTGTCGCATAGTCAACAGTGACATGGAGTGCGTTTACATGCAGTCTTTATCCAATTATGTTTAATAAGATGATAACAAGTAAGGTCATGTAAACGTGTAAAACGGTTTTCTTTTATCGCCGAATGCTAATTAACGGCGTAAGTAAAACCCACTCGGCAGATCATATAGCTTTTCGCCCATTACTTTGATTTCAAGTAAGTTACTGCATGTAAACGTCTTTACCGTTTTTCCCTCAGTTTTATTTTCATGCCTATGTCTGACAGCGTAATAGTAAAATTCCCAAACGTAAGAACAGTAAAATGACGCAAAAAAGTCTGTCCTCGAATCATGCAGTTGATGTGGAAATGGCGCAATGAAAAACTATTCTTGCATTTGAAGGTACTTGCGTATTGCTCATTCATTCTTCGTTAATGTTAGTAACCATTTAAATGATTAACACATTTTTATTTGGCTTTTTTTCACATAAAATCCTTTATCAGCGGCAGCGCACATAGACAGAAACGCAAACTTTATGCAAGACTCCGCACTGGCCATCTTTCTAACATTAACAACATTAACCGAGGCGAATGAGACAAGTGGAAGAAATCATTGATCAGCGCACATAAAGAGAGAAACTCTTGCAATAAACATGAGAACTGTTGCAGAGACTCTCCATGCCAATCTTTCTAACATAAACAACGTTAAACAAGGGCGAATGAGATGAGAGGATGAAATTATTGATCAGCGAACATACATAGAGCACTATGGTAAACACGGAGCTGCACACACATGCATCTCATGCGAGAACTGTTGCGGAGACTTTTCCCGCACCAGCATTATTCCAAACATCAACTTAACCGGAGTGAACGAGACGAGACGAGTGGATGAAATCATTGATCAACGCACAAAGACAGAAACTCTTGCAATAAACATGAGAACTGTTGCGGAGACTCTCCATTGCCAATCTTTCTAACATAAACAACGTTTAACAAGGGCGAATGAGATGAGTGGATGAACTGATTGATCAGTGTTCATACAGAGAGTGCTATGGTAAACATAGGAAGTGTAAATGAGCGTGCACTAAGCACCATATGTGTTATTGAGACTCTGCAATGGCCATGTTTTTTAAAGGGGTCATATGACACAACCAAAATGAATAGTATCGTTTGTTTTAGATGTAATGCAATGTGTATTCACGGTTTAATGTAAAAAAAAAACGCTGTATTTTCCACATACCGTGGATCTTTGTATCTCATCTTTGCCTTGCAGAATTCCTCTGAAAAGCAAGGTATGCTATGATCGGCCAGTTAACCAGTGCGAGGTTATTGGTCAAATACTGCAAGCGTGTGACGGAAATGTAAAGCTTCTTTCATTTTTGCAATTTTACGTGTCTAATACATGAATGGGCTACTTATAACACACCAAAGACACAAAAAAACACACATATTTGCATCATATGACCCCTTAATATTAACACCATTTAACTGCCTCAAACGAGTCAAGTCTGTGAGAGGAGGCGGGGCTCTGTTGTCACTACTTCACGTGCAGTTTGTGTCAACTCAATGTCGGAAAAAAGAGAGAGAGCGAGAACATTTACATTTCTGCATTTGGCAGACGCTTTTAACCAAAGCAACTTACATTGCATTAACCAATACATTTATACTTAGGTATGTGCAATCCCCGTGGATCGAACCCACAATGCAATGCTCTTACCACTGAGCTACAGGAAAGCTCACGCAACAGGTACCGATACGTGGGAAATGGGTATTGGAGCAGTTTCAGATTTTCCAGTATCGATACGTATCGAAATATCTATAGATATATTTGACAACACTAATCCACTAGTGTTGGGCGATATTCTCTATAGTCAGATCGTTCTATCGCCAGCCTGTGGATCGCCGATACACGATAGTATCGAGGGGCGGGGCAAATACGCATTTATCTATGACAAGCTGGATTTGTGGACAAATACAGAAGCTGACTTGACTAGAAAACATGTGTAATTAGCATTCTATCAGAGATTAAGTCCAGTGCAACCACCACAACCTTTTAAAGGAGAGAAAGTAAACTATTGCTATAAGACAATATCATTCATCCAAATGGGTCATTGATGCCTGCATGCGCCGTTATTATTTGATGCCAAACAGAAACAACTCGTGTGCTTGTTTTAAACCGTAACGCACATAGCAATTCCTGAGAGGAAAAGCCACAGCCTCGTGCATCACAAGCTCTCTCGTGCGGTAAAATCTAAAAGCAAACACATTATAAACTCTCTATGGCGCAAGGAAAAGTCTAAACCGCGTGCATTGCAAGCTCTCTAGTATGAAGAAATGCGCAATGCGCATTTGTAATATTGATTTGCGACATATATTGGCAAACAGCCAACTAATGTCTAGGGAATCAGCTATCGCCAATAAGTCTGAGGATCATTGATACACGATAGTATCATCAATCAGAAAAACCCAATAATCCACACTACACCATAAAGGCTAATTCACACCGATCCAACAAACGTTTCATGGATCAGTGTGAATTAGTCTTAATGCTCTCATAGTCAGAAACAGGGGGCATATATGCTCATGATGGCAAAGGAGAGAGTGAGCAGGCCGTAAAGAAAAGATCAAAGGAACATAACTGTAAAAAGATCTGTGACGATCAAGCTAGGACTAGGACTCAGATTACTATGTGAAATATTTTACATCAGAGAGAAGTTAGTGAAGTTGTCACCAGGGTGGTTGGTTTCAGTTGGATATCGGAGTAACAATTTTGTTGTTTCACAGATCTAAGACGTGCAGATATGTTGTTTTATAGTAACAGAACAATTTTGAGTGTCATTATATATTTAGAGCTGGCTTGCTGCATGTGCAAGTGTGTTTCTTTTGCATAGGTGTGTGTATCTTTTGCATAGGAGTGTGTATCTTTTGCATAGGAGTGTGTAACTTTTGCATAGGAGTGTGTATCTTTTGCATAGGTGTGTGTATCTTTTGCATAGGAGTGTGTATCTTTTGCATAGGAGTGTGTATCTTTTGCATAGGAGTGTGTATCTTTTGCATAGGTGTGTGTATCTTTTGCATAGGTGTGTGTATCTTTTGCATAGGAGTGTGTATCTTTTGCATAGGAGTGTGTATCTTTTGCATAGGAGTGTGTATCTTTTGCATAGGAGTGTGTATCTTTTGCATAGGTGTGTGTATCTTTTGCATAGGTGTGTGTATCTTTTGCATAGGAGTGTGTATCTTTTGCATAGGAGTGTGTATCTTTTGCATAGGAGTGTGTATCTTTTGCATAGGAGTGTGTATCTTTTGCATAGGCGTGTGTATCTTTTGCATAGGAGTGTGTATCTTTTGCATAGGAGTGTGTATCTTTTGCATAGGAGTCTGTATCTTTTGCATAGGAGTGTGTATCATTTGCATAGGAGTGTGTATCTTTTGCATAGGAGTGTGTATCTTTTGCATAGGTGTGTGTATCTTTTGCATAGGAGTGTGTATCTTTTGCATAGGAGTGTGTATCTTTTGCATAGGAGTCTGTATCTTTTGCATAGGAGTGTGTATCTTTTGCATAGGAGTGTGTATCTTTTGCATAGGAGTGTGTATCTTTTGCATAGGAGTGTGTATCTTTTGCATAGGAGTGTGTTTGTTTGAGTGTCAATTTTAAATATCCACGACGCTCTCATCGCTAACCTCACCTTTAAGGATCTCCTCAGTTGTATGGTATCCTTCATAAAACAGTCAGAGACCAGCTGTCTCCAAGGGTTAAAATCCTCATTACCAGTCATAGTTCTGCCATAAACCCTTTGAAATTACTGTTCTTAATTAGCACCTTCAAATGGCCTCACATTTAATTAACTTGCAGAATCCTTCAGGGGCATTATGATTTAAAAATTAACACATTTTTCCATTCCCGATTGTAACTAATTGGTTTGCTTTATTCAGAACTGATAGCTGCCATTTACCCTGCATAATACAGCAAATAATATAAAACCAGCCCCTTAACAATACAGTGGTGCCAGCGAGTGTTTATTATACTGTAAGGTCATCTCAGACATACTAAAGCCGAAGAATCTCTGTCCTTTACAAATCGACTGAAACATCATGGCAGAAAATATTTGAATTATAAAACATTAAATTCGGTAACACAAGAAAATTGTTATAATAAACATAAATGTATTTTCTACCTTGATCAAAGCATTATTTTTACATCGGCATTATTTAAAGCTTTTTATGCAGAAAGGTTAATTACCGTAACATGCCCCGATTTGTCTAAATGCATTAATTGTCATTTAAATAGAGTAATGGTGTAGTGGAGTAGGAGGGGCGAGACCGTGAATCGAGGCCGGTGAGTGAGCAGTTAATGAGCGTCAGCTGTGTGCGCACCGGTCTTGTATCACGGAGGAGATCGGGAGCATAAGAGAACGAGCGACCGGACCGTCGAAGAGAGAGGACCAGGCCTGGATTTTAGTTGTGGGCTGTTTAATGTATTTTTTTATTCGCCGGCTGTTGTCCGTCAGGGACTGTCAGCTGTCTTTTACTTTGCTGTTATTACTTTATTAAATGTTTAAATGTTAGCTGGTTCCCGCCTCCTTCCTTCCTTTTATATTGAACTTTGTTACATATGGTTTACCAGATGTTCTCAGAAGACAACAAAAGACAAAACCAAATTACTGACCGAATAATCAATAAAATGAATAAATAGTGGTAATAAAGTGTCCATGATTGATGGATTCTCCTCCTCTGCAACATTTTTAAAGGAGTGATTACACACACACAAAGATATTTACATTATTTTATCCGAAGAAACACATCTAGTACTTTTCAAATCACTATCAGGCAAACAGATTATATTGGATTTCTCTAGTTACAAGCTTAATATTATTATAAAAACAATATGTATTATTTTCTGATGTCTAATTATGCACGATTAATAAAAACGTGCATCATGGCTTTGCCTTTTTAGTAAAAAATATGTTGAAAACCAAAAAATTTAATCAAGTTTGACAACTTGTTACCATGATGTCGTCAGAATAACCCGCACGATTTCTGACCTACAGAGGGATTCAAACCCTACTATTGAAGTCCCAGCAAAGTTAAGCCCCATTGCTTTATAAACGCCCATAAAACACAGTGGTGGAAGTAAACTCAGTAGTGGTCATACAGCAAGAGGGTGGGAGTTCCCGTCACTTGCACTCTTGCCAACTTGTTAGGGTGCTTCACATTCAACAGCTTTAAGAACTGCAATTATATTGTGAAGGAGTTTTTTGGGGTCACAAGACAGGTTTCAGGTTTAATGAAAGGAAATGACTTGAGGTGCTCTTATTGAAACAAATGGGAAAATGTTTTAATTCGGAATATCAATATTCACGCTAGGTCAGTGTTGCATAATGAAGCAATTATTAAATTATCTGGTGGTGTAGAAATGGTTGAGTAAAGTCATTTGTGACCTTTGAGCGCTCTCTGATTTTGTTTTTTAAGCCGGTATAAGCGTCTGACTTCTATTCAGCAAGGCTAGCACTGGATGAGCGACAGCCTTTTGACAAGTTGACAAGAGACCACCGTTAGGCCGTGACACGTGTCAGCGGAGCATGTTGAAGGATTTAGATGGCACAGATTTGCATCATGGGATACACTTTTGGCTTAATCTCCTGAAGACAGTGACAGGCTGAAGGTGAAGGCAAGTCTCTACGGATATGAAATAGTTATCAATTAGCATATTTAATGAGGAAGATCATACAGAGCTAATAAAGACGGAGGTGAAAGAGGGCAAATATGAGAAAATAGACAAACAGGACTGGAAATAATACAAAATTATTAGACATTCTGGGCTTTTAGTTTTCAACTCACTCAAACAAACCTGCCTATAATTTTCAAGGAATCCTGTAGACCTTGACCAGTCTGTGTCGAGTACGGAGTCATGTGTTTTTGAGAAGTTTTGGTGCTAAATACTGCTGGAAAGTGGCCTTCACACTGTATAAAGTGAAGATGTGTGTTTGTTGGAAAGCTAAAACCATTTGAGTCTGTTTAACAAAAATTTCACTCAGAATTGTACACTTTTCCAACTTAACCGCACAGAAATTCTTGATTACCCAAACCTTTCAGCCAATATAAAATTCTCCTTTAAGGAACCACGTTCTCAGACTTCATACCGCACAGTCTTATCCTGCCTGTCAACTTTTCTGATTTGCGGCCATCAGAGTAGGATGGAAGGTAGGAAGTTTTTTTTAAGTAAAATATTAGATATTGCAACATTTGAAAACATCTTTAAGTTGTTTGTAAACATGAATGCAATAAAATAACAGAGATTTAGAAATTGCGCGACCTTACATTGTACAGATCAGTAACGGTAACACCCTGTCTGCAAAACACACACAAAATGCCCGAAGCAACACGACAAGTCTATAAATCCCATTATACACAGAAATTCTGTCCCAACTGTGTTTGGCATGACAAACGCCTTGTTCTTAATGTTTTTTTATTGTTGCATCGCACCGGACGCGTCCGGTGTAGATGGATGTATTAAGTTGGGATGTTGGGAGGTTGTGTCTAAATTTTATTTACACTAGATATGTTATCTTTCTATCTATCAAACTATATGATTCAACAATATCTCAATACCTCGACTCGCAAGGACAAAACGCTCAAGGCTGGATTTCAGCATATTTTAACACGTAACTTGTTCATATATTTCAGGCCTGAAACAATGATGTAAGTCTCTAATATTGTGTTTAACGTTATCTTCGTTAACCTAGCTGCTTTGAAAATTTAAGACTTCAATGAAAAATATGTTTCAAAGACTGTAAGGGTTTTACAATCACAATGTTATCGTTTTTCTCTCCTTTGGACATAAAGCTTTTTGATACGGTTTAATGGGAACACTTTTGTGATAATTTACACGGTAAGTAATTTCTATAATTGTTAGTAACTAATATGTGACCCTGTCTCTGGAATCCAGGCTGAAGTCTCAATCTAATTTTGAGATTAAAAGCATAATAATTTGTTTTCAATTATTAATTTCAATGTCAATTCAATTGTTCACATGTTCTTACTCAGTTAATGTTACAAGATATCAAGGTTATAAAACAGTAACTTATGAAAAATGACATTACCTTGTTTTCACAGGCAGGGTCACAGAAATTACTTTACATGTAATCCACAGCCTCGACACTTCAGATTGCATTCAAGGCAGTATGGAGAGCTAGCTTCATGTTGTGACACACTTGCAGGACCAGATCTTGTCAGTTATAAATATATTTTTTTATAAATTAATATTTTCTGGTTCCCTTTTCTATCTATTTGAATAATCTCCTTTAAAATAAAGTAGACACAATTACTTTATCACAGTAAATATTCACCTGAGACGAGTGTCCTGAAGGCTGTTTTCTTTTCCTGTGAGAAAGTCCTGAAGACCTCATCAAGAATTGCCTTGTAAGTCAAATTGTCAGCATATTCTATTTAGATTTTTTTTTAGAAATGTGTGTATTTTCTAGTTGTGATACCAAAAGGCAATGGGAATGATTTTTTTATTTATATATACACTACGTTTAGGATAACAAAACAGATATGAGGGTGACCTTAAGCATTTTATCGTTCACTACTCTGAAGGATGGAGAACTTCATGAACCACTTGCTGACATTGGCATTGCGATCGAGTGATTCAAGTTTTGAATTGCTTGACTTCAGTTACATAACATTGTGATAACATTAACTGGCATTTTCAGGAAAATAAATAATTCAAAAATATATATATATATTTTTTTAGCAATACAAGGTTTGAATTATAGGCCCGGTTTAAGGACTATGACTTAGTTGAATTAAGATATTAATGTCGTTTTTATAAAAATACCTTAGAAGAATACATAACTAGTGTGCATTTTGAGAAGAAACAATGGCACTGATTTATTTTAAGATATTTCTGGGCAAGTTATATTGAGCTAAAACAGGTCACACATTCATTTTAGTCTGGGACTAGCCTTAAGGCCTGTATGTGAAACCGGGCCATAAGGTTTTTACTTGCGGGTAATGAAATACAATGATTTAAGAAAAAATATACATTTAAGTTTTAATGCAAATTAAGTTCGATCAATGTAAATTGTAGGGTTGAATGAACACAGTCAATTTAAGTGCAACTGACCTAGTAAAATTAAGTTGGAAAATCTTTTTTAAGTTAAACCAACTGTTCTTTTTTTACAGTGCAATAGACCCTAAAATGGTCCCTTCAGACATTTGAAAGAACACATGCCAACAGAAGAAATATGAGATGCGAACGACTTTTTAACTTTTTCTCAGCTACCATTGAAACAGCCATCACAACTTTTAATTTTCTGTAACACTTAATTCAGCCTCATCATAATCATCATTACAGAAGAATTATCCCAAATGGAGCGGAATATGTGGCCCACAGGAGCATTCGAAGGTGGAACGTCTCCTTGAGAACACTGCCAAAAGTCCTTTGAATGATCGCTGCCTTCCTAAATTATTGAAAAAGCCTAAACAGCCCTCATGAGTAACGGAAATGGCTATTAACCTTGGCGAAACGATATTTAAATCCAGTTACAGCAAACTTGCTCTACTGTATCCCTGGCGGCCAAGAAATGTAAATGTGTTCTTGCTGTGGACAGATGGGAAAAACGCATGCTGTTTGAAGTTCCTTCACCAGAGGAGTCGCACCCTCCCACCCCGGCTTAAAATATTCAGCACATAGCCTCATCCCACGGACTACGCTGCTCTTGTACTCCAGTCGCGCATCTCAAGCTGCCACGGTAACGTGAGGCCAACGAGCTTTGACGCCTTTAGTCCTCACGTAAATATTTTGTGCGAACGCAGCCGCAAACGTTCCTTTAACTTCTGGAGGCGCAGCTGTGAGAGTTGTGATGAGGAAAACAGCTTTGGAATTATCTCTGCTTCCAGACAGAAATGTCTGAGGCAGCTCTGGCATTATCGAACATCGTCTGTCTCAAATCCATCTCCTTTTTTGGGAATTGTCGAAGACAAGCCATCTCTAATTTTGTCACAAAAGATGAGACTGAATTGGCACGATATGAGTCTGCATGAGCGGCACTACATCTGATTGGCCAATCGATGCTGCTTATCTCTGCGGTAAGAGTATAATAAAACGGACATAGTATAATCTCAGGCACACCGGCAGAAGAATTCCGAGTGCAAAGGTTTCTGACGGCCGATAGTGTCAAAGTACGCGGTAACTAATTGAATAAAAAGATCATTGATCAATGTCAGCAACTGGCAGAGAGCCAGACACCTAAAGAGACAGAGAAATATGGACGTGATCCAAACGTGCAAAGTCCAAACTGAAAGAAAACTGCTGCCCTAATCTACATCTCATTTATGTCTGAAGAACATCATGACATCGGTTTTAAAAAGACTAGCTTCTGAAATTAACCGTGACCTTCACACAATCTTCAGGCCTTTGGCGATCATCTTTATGAATAACTTTTTTTAATCTTCATGCTTTAAACATCTAAAACCATAAAGATGTCATTTCTGATAGCAAACAAGCCTTGAAAAAGACATTGCGATAAAGATAGTATAAGTGCACTTGGCACTATGTACCATCTCATTAGAGAAGGACCCGATCTCAGATGGATGAGGCTTGTACCAAGTTGCAGCGGGTTGCATCTTATTATACCACCGAAATGAAAATATATGCTATCTAAGCACTCTGCATGCACTACTACTCCGGATCTTACGGCAGGCTGGACTGCACTGAGTAATGAAGTGATGCCCTATTTACTGAATTGGTGTTCATCCAATGTCATTTTCCTCTGTATAATCTCTCTACATAACTTTAAAACCCCTAAACTAAAGGGACTAATCTAATCATTATAACATCAAAAGTACCAGAGATTAAGAAACCAAATGAATTAAATGAGTTGGCAGTTTAATATGGAAGTAATATGAACTAATGTTCGCTCATGACATCTTTCTGTGTTGTATTCTGGGTATTGAATCAATAAACTGATTGTCATCAAGTCACAAAATCAGGTCAGTCAAATCTCAACCATGTGCAGGGTTACTCCTGTATAGAGAAATTGGAGGCGCCCGCCTCCTCTCGCCAAAACTATGTCGGGTGTCTTCACAAGAAATGCTGCGTGCATTTAACAGATCATCATTTGTAACTGCACTTGCGGCATTGCGCCACAGTAGAGGCGCTGTTGGTCATCAGCACACTAAAGCAGGAAGTATGGTCTTTCCGTGTCCAAGCGCCATCCTCATGACTCAATTTTCGTCATCTGAAGGGTCCGCGGTCGTGCACACACCCCGTCCACATGCAGCCCACTTTTTGAGACCCCGCAAACGTGCCGCCTACAACAGCGCATGTGCAAAAAAAGTGCACTAGTTCACTAGGTGTCAATACACACATAGAAACTGTGCAGTGTGCCGTTAACCAAGAAGAATGGTACAAAACCAACACGCTGAAACCAAGAACAGTAAGCTTAGAAGCATATCCTTCTCCAAACTGTTTGGTTGTTGTTCTTGTTGTCTGCTGTTTGCTCGGATTGTTTCCGATTGAAATGGCGAAAACACTTCCTCCATCATTCATTTGCAGTGGGTTTGTAAATGCCCTCGGACAGTTTGGTCGACCACACATACTCATTTGTATTACGCATTTGTTGAACACGGACGTCCGCGCTTAACCGTGATGAGTATGCATGTTTGGCCACGAGACGCACACGGATGCGGAAAAACAAGTATAACCAGGCCTTTAGGCACTCAAAAGAGTTGCAGAACAAGAGCTGGCTGTGTTTCGTGCCTGTTTGTTTTGCATCCAAGTACGTTTCATTTCTTGAAATTTCTTAAATTAACATGAAGTACATTATTAATGTCTTTAACTGTGCAGTTGGATCGTTGAAACAGCGTATACTCTACACAGCGAGTTCGCCAGTATGAACGCACATTGTGTTCAGAACGACTCGCACACGAATGACTCATTTCAACCTATTAATTTAAACTATTGAACTTTTCAGTCACTAGCTAATATAAGAGATCATTGAATCATTTAAAATGAATCACATAGAATGCAAGATGCGAATGAGCTTTGATCATTTTAGTCATTTAGTAAAACTGGTGGGCTGAAAAGTGGATGATGATAAAAAGCATTATTCTGTTTGGTTGAATAAATGTAATGTTTTAAATAACTTCATAATTGTCATTTTCAACTAATTTTATTAGAACTTTTATTATGTCTAAGTCACTTTGGTTAATCCACTTAAAGGTACGGTATGCCTATATGTGTGTGTGTGTGTGTGTGTGTGTGTGCCAGTTTTCTTGTTTGCTAAAAGTCACTGCAGAACATCGAATGTGTCCTGTACACTACAATCTGCTGTTCAATCTGCTACAAAAAAAATGTATGAGACAAGTATGAGGGAAGTATTAATGGCTAATGGAAGTACCTAGGACATCTATTATTGTGTTGAAAGAGGATAATGGAGCCAGTAATGTGAACACAACATTGCACTATTACACTGCAGTTTGCGATTTTGCTTGTATGAGGGTGATTACTTGGTTGGCACATTATTTTTTCACACCTACAAAATTGTAGATAATAGGTATGGATTATTCCGATTCTATTATCGAATAAAAAACCTGCATGTAAACATATTTTTGCATTTTGGTTATACCACTGAGTTTGATAAAGAAGAATACAAAGAACTTCTCAAAGAGAGTCTCTATCCTCTGGAACAGATTTCTTCAATGTGCCAACAACAGACCTTGAACTATTTAGGAAAATCATTCAGGATGAAAACAGAAAATAAGACACCTTTCAATGACCTACTTGAAACTTTCTGTTCAGCTCTCCAACTGTCCTAATGACTGAATTTCCATTGGAACAAAAAAGTTGATCTACTTTGTGCTGTTGTCCTGATGAAAGTGCACTCTGTACATTTTTCTTTATAAAAGTTTTGTACATAAAGAAATGAGTTTGAATCTTTGTCATTTATAAACAACCACGTAGATTCGTAGGAAAAGATGAAGACTCCTGTCATATCATTCGCCTCATCAAAGATATGTTTTATTCTACTGCACATGAAGCGGATCTCCTCATTGACGTCAACTATTAACTTCACTTCAGTATTCCCCTTGCTATTGAACATTATTGTTCGCTGCAAATAAATCCTGGCTGATTGTAAATAGTGTGTTTGTACAATGGCATTGAACATTTTTTTTAAATGATTTCACATAAGTAAGGGTTAATCGATCCACGACCTGGAGGTGAAGAACCACCCGACCCGAAGCGGAAACTGAGAATTTGTAAAATTTGTATAAGCATTCGGACAATAAATAGCAAGAACAAAAAAAAAAATAAAAAAAAAATGTATGAATGAATGTTTCTGTATACTGTGTTAGGCTATATGAAACCAGTCTTCTTTTTGATTGCACTTATGCTCTTGTTGTACTTATGCTGTACTAATTGCTTCCATTACCTACCCCACTTGTAAGTCGCTTTGGATAAAAGCGTCTGCAAAATGACTAAATGTAAATGTAGAACTTTATTAAAAAAAATGCATGTTTCATAACACATAAATATTAAGACGACAGGAAAAACAGGTTTCATTCCTGAGCTTTTAGTTTGAGTCTAAGGTAAATATTAGAATCGACCTTTAAACCTTTGCCTCACACTGACAGCAAATATCATTGACCAGCTCAGCAAGTTTAGTCACTGATGGGTCAAAGGTTGATAGATGGACATGATTCTGGCCTATTGCTCCCTGACAGCCTGAACAGAGGACACAACTGAAGGTGAAACAATAATTACATAAAGCTTAAAAAAAGACCAGAAAAGGCACCAACAGACAACTTAATTCACAAAATCAAATCATAGGGTATAATCTTGAAAAGAACCTTTGCAACACAACCATACATATTCAGGTTCAGTTCCAATTCATTCATCATCATAATTCAGGTCATGCAATTTTATTAATACATTTATATGCTTACAGTATCCCATCACATGTGTGAAAGAGCATTTGACTCTCCATAACAATCCCAATAGCCGAATGATCGTTTATGCATCATCAAATTACGTTAAACTACCATCGCTATAGATCATCAAACACTGAAACAATCGTGCATTTATCAAACGACAGTTTTGCTGTATCTGACAGCTCCATGCATCAAAAAGCATTATGTCACTAGCTTCAAACTAACAGACAGCGACAGTGTCACGCCGATTTTCTTTTACTCGTTTGTCACAACACGTGGTGGGTGGTTAAATCTGAAATCGCCGCTCTGTTACCTTATTTCTGTTCACAAACAGATGTTTTGAACTTGCTCCTCGGAGTCCTCTCACTACAGCCTTGCAAGCCATGGATGCCGCCATGTTGAACCGGAAGAGAGTCCTGAAGCGCTGACACGTGTGTAGAGCGAGAGCGAGTGACGTTTACAGATTTGTGTTACAGGTCTTGAGAAGCCTTTTGTCAAGATTACACCCGGATTTAACTTACACTCTTATCCTTATCTGCTTTGTAGACAAAAGGTTATTTAGATATATATGAAGAGTTTGGTTTCAAAATAAGATAAGTCCGTTTAAAAAACAATCAGTTGTTCATTGAGCATTCCACATTATATTAACTGCAGTTTGTTTGTTTTGATTTAAGACATAAAAACAAAAAAATACATCTAATTAACACATTTAAACTCCATAAAAACTTAAAAAAACACGTTTTTTTTTACTTTGAAATCGGAGTTATCTCATTTTGGAACCAAACTCTTCATATAGAAATATTTGGCATTTTGTATGTTTGAAAAATCGCATTCAGTTCGTCATAAGAACCTACAATATAAATCTATTTGTAAATATTGTAACGTATATATGCAGAGGGATGTGTGAGTACGTGCATGCATAATAAAAAGTGTATAATAATTTATTAATAGTTAATGATTTATTTATGTGTTATTCTAATAATCAAAAAATATATATTTTAGCAACAAAAATGTATTTCTGTTATTTAGATTGTTATTATTAATCTATTAAATAAAGAAAAACATAATCTATTAAATAAAGAAAAACATATACATGCATATGTGGGATATAAGCAGTGTTTATTCCCTATAAGCGCAAAAGACGTTTCGTTGAGACACACTGACGCACGTACAGTATATATTTTCTCACTCACTCTCTATTTTTCAAAGCACTCAATACTTTCTGACATAAAGAAAGGGCAGCAAGGGCAAAATGATCATAAAAGCCAGTGATTATGATAGAGAGACATTTGCTAAGAACTTATCTGTCAGCAGAAACCCATTCAGAGAGGATAATGAACCACTGAGAAGATCGTAGGGGAATCTCTGTCACTCTCTTTTTTTCTCTCTGTCTCTCTCTCTTTCTCACACACACACCTTTTTTCACGTTATAGTCACATAGCCAAGCCTCTGTCCCATTTCGCAGATTGTAGTCACGTATTTTCACATTTATTACTTTCCTAAGTCTCATACATTTGAATACACGTTTTGTTATATTTGTATAACTTCACACTTTGTTATATATTCTGGAATAAAAAATTTAAATGGAGTCTCTAATAGAGCAGTTAAGGATGCTACAGTAAATTTGACGTATTCTTCTCTTCTGACAGCTTAAATTCATCACTCTCTATTTTTCTTCTTTTGTAAAGTCATGGGACAAGTTGATTTTCTTTTGGGCAAATGGAAATGCCACAACTATATTTGCTATTGTTTTCTTGTCTCTAGCAACATTTACTTCCATCCCAAACCTGGAATTATATGCAAAAAGTCTATGCATACAACTTAACGGGATAGTTCACCCAAAAATGAAAATTCTGACATGCAAACATTATCCAAACATTTATGCTTCGGTCAGATTTTTTCCATAAAAGTGTTTTGTATTTAAATGTGTGTCTTTTGTATGTGTGCTTTATCTCCAAACAAACTTGCAGCATTTTTCATTACTGTGGTCAGAACTCATGAATGTCATTCAGGATTTTTTCCCCTTTTATTTGGCATGCTAAAGTAAGAGTTCAGCATCCTGTCATATGAACGCACCTCATGTCATTGTAAACCGTAAAACTTTCTATATTCTGGAACATCCAACAAAATAAAACAAGACAAATGTATTTAACTTTAATAGAGTTTTGACAGTGTATTTTAAATTACCCCCAAAATTCTTTCATTTGGTCACATGGTCATTAGGTATACACTCCTAAAAATAAAGGTGCTTTGTCTAAATGGTTCCATAAAGAACCCTTAACATCTGAAAAACCTTTCTGTTTCACATCTTTGTGGCGACTAAAGGTTCTTCAGATTAAAAAAAATGTGAGAAAGGGATTTTTTTAAAGAGCCTTGGAATGAATGGTTCTTTGTATCAATATTTAGAACCTTTTAAGCACCTTTATTTTTAAGAGTGTAGAATGACAACGTTTTTATTTTTCATTGAATTCTATCATGTAAGTAAATTCTTGCACGGAATAAATTTTCAATGCACTTCATCCAAACCCCCTTTTTCATTTATACTTTGAGAGCCGTCCAAGAATCCTACTTTCAGGAGAGAATGTGTTTCATGTCCATCCTCCGCTGGGATGTGCAGCCCCAGATGTCGCAATGTGGTGATGTAACACCTCCTCTGCTTTCAACACTGTGAGCTAGCAAGGAAACCAAGGGCTTGTAAATAATTTCATAAGTACTTCGTTGCTGCTTTCATTTGGAGTCAGTTGTCCTCGCCTTGGCCTAAGAGCATCAAAAACCCTCCATGCCTAGGCAATGCGTATACTGTAGAAATAACCCCCACCATCTCACCAGCAAACAATGTGCCTGCCTATGAGCAGAGACATTCAATTTCTGATAGAGTCAGGCAACAAGGTTTTTCACAATTCCATTAAATGTTAATTAAAGTTGAAAACTTAAAGGGATGTCCTGTATTCTAGTGAAGATGGTGAGACTGTTCTGCCATCTTTCTTACAAAGCACAGCACAGTTGGAATCTGCAATAAGAGCTGAGAAGGTGCTACATTGACTTTAGATCACAAAGCATCCTAATAGAGTCTGGTGGTGTGCCTTTTTCTCTCTCTGAACAGTTTGTTTAACCTGTACACCCCGGTGGCTTCAGCAATCGCACTGCAGTTCCGCAAAACCCAAGAACATCTGGCCCCCTCATCGGACATCAGTCTAACTCTGACAGCGAGGAACCTCATTAGCTAAAGCAGAGAGAGGAAAAGAGAGAGCAAGATGCCCAGTTTCACTTTCCCTCACAGCTTGGTTCTCCAAACACCAAAGCCCTCAAGCCCGCTAAGCCTCTTACTTCTCCGTCTCTCCTCTTTTTCCTCTTCAAACCAGTTCTGTGAAAGTCCCGTCTGCTCAGATTCACCCCAACCCACTTTAAAAGCTATTCTCCTCCAGCTTAATGCAAATAAGGCTATTTCATTTTACTTTGCTGCCAGTACGTCTTCCACTAAAAAAGAATGAAAAGCAATGGCACGCTCCATCTGCGTGCAGGATGTGGTTCCTTTTAAGGCCGTGGCGGTTTTCCTGAGCACTAAGGGTTCTGTTGCGAGTACATAAAATACACTTCTAATCTGCAAATGAGGGGTTGAGTTCACATCTTAAACAACTACATGTTTGCTGGTGTGGCATTAGATGACCAGAAGTCTTGTTTTTTTTAACCACAACAACACAGTATGATGTACAGAACTGGGAAAGGAATGCAGCGAAGTGCTGATTCAACAGCGCAGCCTTACTCACAGAAAGCATAAACTTGCCAACGGAGGTAAAAAAATAAACTCGTCATATCAGGAAGGATTGTCGAACTGGTGCCGCATCAAGATTTAAGATTCCAAGCATGCAACAGTCTTTTCATATTTCTGCTTAAGACTGACAGAGGATGCACATTCCAAAAGGACGAAAAGATGATCAGCGATGTCACATGGTCTTTAATTGGCCATCCGGAGACACTCTCAAGTGCAATATCTTTCAAAAGAACGTGCTAAATCACTCTCTTCAACACTTGAGCATCGATTTCAAACACATATTCAGCCACTAGAGGTGATTTAATATGGCAGCGTACACGTACGCAGGAGCAGCCTGCATTTATATTCAGCGCTCAGCGAAGGATTCGACCGACTGCGTAGTCGTATTATAGCACTGCCAATCTATGTATACAAATTCAAGGTTTTCGAGGCAGAGCTGCTAAAGACATAACCACAGGAGAATTCAAAAGAGCAATGCACAGAATGCTTCATAGCTATGTGGCTGCTTGACACATTTTTGGCCGGCCATTGTTTATTATGTTTTTATTTGGTATTTAGGGGCAGTTTTATCTGTGATAGTTTACAGCAGACAAAAATTTAGCACAGATAAACTCCAAATGTGTCTGGAGCTTATGACTTGAATTTTTGTTCATCCTAAATTATACAAATTTGTGTTTAAAAGACAGAAACTCAAGAAAACCAAAAAAAACTGTTACGCTCATACTTATGAAGTCAAAAACAGTATAATAATAACTTGAATAAAATATCTTGATAAAGATACACAGCTAACACAATAAAACATAATAAATGATTTTGATCTGTTTTTGCATGTTAACTCTCTGATACATATAACACATAGTACAACAAAACAAAACAAACAAATCAACAAAACTCTGTATATCTTCCAACTTCCAAATATTTTTTTACAGCATTTTAATAATACACAAAAATCATGTGAAGTAAACCAGTATAATTCTCTACAGTAATTTTATTTATTGAAACTACATTCAAAGGTCAGATTTGCAACTTCCTCTTTTATCATCACTTTAAAAACAATCCCTTAAAAAAATGGATATTGTACAAGCAGAAAACTACCAGAACAATTTTAGGGCATTTCCGTTAATGCTGAATGTAATTTAATGTCGTGCAAAATGTAAAATACAGTTAAAACATAAAAAATACATACAAAAATAATACGGATAATTCATTCATATTAATACAGTATATTGTGCACTGTACAAAGTGCAGTATCTCTTCATCACCTTCATACTGCTGGTTGTCTCCATTATGGAATGAACTTGAAGCAAGAAATAAATAAAAAGAAACAGGGATTTTGCTTCCTCAAGGACCCTTTGCTGCACACATACACAAAAAACACGACATACAACTTCAATTAAACTCCCACACATGCTTAAGGTGCTCTTCATTCATTATAATAATTATTAACTATGTTCTGGAGATGAATAATATCATAGATGTTTGAAAGATAAAGAAATACACCAATAAAGATATCAGCGTCAAAAAGGGCATAATAGAAATAGTATAGGAATTTACACAGATTTGGAACTTTTTTTATTTTTGGGTAAAATGTCCCTTTCAAAACAAACATACACATAGAGTTGTTCAGGGAGACACAGGGTCATCTGACCTTAAGAGATCTCTTAATGAGGAAATTGAGTTAAATGTTTAAATTTAAAACCATTTTAAGCAAGATCATTACAAGTTTACATAAACGGCAAAACAATTTGAAAGAACTGATAAATTAAAATTCAGAAGGTAACTGTTCACTTAACCAGACCTCACAGAAATTCGCAACGATTTAACGAGGCGGGAAATTTGTATGAATATGTACCATGTAATTCAAAAACTTGGATTATTAGAAAACGGTTTCTGAAGCCCCTCCCTTCACCCCACCCTAAACCTAAAGTCACTAGGGCAGTCGCCATGCCCTTACTTTCTCTGGACTCTTTCACCGTACTGACTCACAGCGTGTCAACAGCGGACGCGACGCAACATGACAACCTACTCGCCCTCTTTCAGACCGCCAGAAACAGTGACCTTTGGCAACAGAAAGTGGGCGTATCCAGCAACGGGAGTCGATAGACAAAAGTAGAGAATTGTTCAATTTATGCAAATGATGAGCGACTTTAGCGAGTAACTACCAATAGGAGTAAAGCAGCGGAGCTCACGTCATCCGTCTCTTGTCAGTTACTGGAGGATTTGTTCAAACTGTTACTATAGGACAACCAAAGCTAGGAACGCCTTCAAACGATCTCACAGCAACGTACAAGCCACACACAGCGACAAAGTATCTGGCAGTCTGAACGGGCCTTAATGGGTTTGTCGCCTCGCGCCGCATCCATTGTAGACGTTAAAATATATATTATTGGTTCTAATGCTTTTCTTATGTCGTGCCGGTCGCATCCGGTGTAGACACGTTGTACGTTTTTCTCAAATCACGTGGAAGAATACCCCCCCATTATTAATTGGACTATGTTTAATCGTTGAACATTTACGTTTATCATATTAAAATAAATGCCTATAAATGCCACACCCACTGTGTCTGTCCTCTCTCACCCCGCCTTAGTTCTTAACAAAACAGATGAAGTTAGGGTTAGGGTTAGGGTTATTGTTTTAAATGGACCTGCAAGTTCTTTTTGTTAACACCACCAAGGTAAAGTTGAATCCCACTGAACTGATAAACCTTGAAAGTACTGTAAGCTGCTTTGGATAAAAGTGTCAACCAAATGTAACTCTCTCTCTTTTGCAAAACTGTCTTGATTGTTTAGTGTGCCACTGGGAAAAAAACAATGATTCTTGATAATACCATATAGAGTTCCCAGTCACAACATGTTTACAAAGTGGGCAGTAAGAGGAGCAGGTTGGCATGGATGAAAAATATAAGAGACCCATTAACCTTGTAATGTCGCTGTGAGCAGAGGAACCGCTTTCACTATCTTAAGCTCTCATCACTTATGGGCCCTTGGGGTCCTGCAACTAATTAACCTTGTGGAGACAGGCTGTGTTGTAGTGTGCTGAGAAGAGAATATTAAGAAACCTTTCAGAGGGCCATTAGCAATGAGATTAACATATCTAACTTTCAAGTGGATTTTTGACATGAAACCAATATTTGTTCGAACTCACACCACAAGCGCTTCGGCCTGTCTGAATTTAAAGTGACAAGGTTTTCTGAGAAACGAGAAGTCTCATGGGGTCAGCTGCGTGGCAGGTCTATTATAAGGATGTCTGATGTTTTTGTTTAGCATAACCATGAAAAGGGCTATCACGCATGGGTTTAAAGGATGTTTCTGGCCATTGCTCTAAAACGTTTAAATGGGTTTTGGACAAAAACTTGGGAATCTAAGTTCAATCAACAAAATAATCTTCATTAGAAACATGTGTGTTTAGTATTAGCAAAATAATGCTTTGACTCATTCAAGTTAAAATTGTTCAAATTACGTCATCACCTTTGTAAGGAGATCATTTTTCCAGTTGTATTTTTTACATTGATGTGGCAGACAATCTGAAATGAGCATTTTCACATATTTTGTAAAGTAAAATATCTGCTGTTTAGATAATTAATATGATCATGGTTCCCGTTGGTTTTATCTTGAAATGCAATATTTTATCCAGGGTTGCCAGATGAAAATCAGCCCAAAAACCCAGCTTACTATACCAAAACTCAAAATATACAGTATTTACAGTCACTGTTATGCATTAAACACTATTCCTTATTGAAAATCACTGTAATAATCATAAACACACTTTATGTTGACTGCTAATGCCTACAATCTTTTCACCTTTAACCTGGAGAATAAAAAACAGCTTATTGCAACAGTTTAAAAACAATGCTGCAGGAAAATCAGACCTGGCAACGCTAATTTTAATCTATGATAGAACTTTTATAAGCATTTGTGTTCACAGTAATGTTCATTATTTGCAAAGTGTGACATTTACAATTATTTACTTTAATTCACTTACAGTAGTATCTCATTGTATCCAAAGTGACTTGTAGTTCAGGAATACAACAAGAAGGTCATCTTAATATTCAACATATACTTCAAATTGTAAAACATGCTATTACAGTCTAAAACCTGATAATTGAAAACGGAAAAGTTGCTCTGCAGTTTTCTTTTCTTATCTCTTTTTAAAGAAAACATCATAACCATTTTTTTCGCAGGATGTTATGGTCATGGGGCCCTGGTCATTTCTATATATGTTTTGTAAATTGTCAGACTGTGAAGTGAGAGGAAGTTCTTTAAAGAACTTGCAGGGATATTTTGAGAAGGCTGGTGAGAGGGGTGGCAGAAGGGAGGATGTTCAGAGACCCTCTGCACCTCATGTATAATGCTCTTTGTGTTTTACAGGTAGGCTAGGCTGAGGAGTCAGACAGGAGTGGAAGAGTTGAGGTGATGGCAGGTGAGCTCCTCCAGAATCTCAAACAGCCCCCCCCCTCATCAACTTTCTCTTTTGGATCTGGCTGGATGTGTTAATGTAGCATTTTTTTCTGTGGTGGTAGAACAGTGGCGAACACCCATGGGTGTTGTTTCAGCCTTATGTTCATTTCGTTCTCTTTTTTCTCCATTCACTGCTGTTCAGACTGATGCATTAACTTGCAATCCCCTGAAAGCAAAGCTGAAAAAATTACTGTTTTGACACAATCTTAATAGTCATTTTCACGCAAGATTACGTTCCCTCGGAACGTGAGTCTGCGTGTGAAAAGAGCTACTTATTACTATAGGAAAGTAATAAATCTGGGAGAGAATCAGCAAATTCTTATTCACTTGTGCTCGTTTAGACCCAAAAACAATTATGTTGCAATTACGGTAGAGAATGAGAATGAATGGAAGAGAAATTAACAAAAAAAATTCAAACCCATGCGCTGAAATAATTCTGACATTCATTGTAGGTTCCTGGCATAAATACTGTACTAGGAAATATAACAAGAAAACATAATTATTAATTACAGTATTTTATTAAATAATGCCACAAAGGCCATTACACATGCTCATATATTCACAACCACATGCATTATTAATTATTCACCCTATTATTGCAAATTAAGTTGTGTTCCCCAGTGTGCAAATTATGCCAGATTGGAACAAAAAGACCCAAAACAGGAGTCGTGTTATGTCTAGAGCTCTGCAATCTCCCTCGGTTGAAGTATATGTAAGGAACCCAGTTAACACACAGGCCTGGAGCCGGGCCTACAGGGGCAACCCAGGCTTTGAGCTCCTATCATGGAAAGAGGAGAATGGACATGGCCTGTGTTTGTCAGAGCCCAGGGCAGCGTTCTGAAGGACAGATCACCCCAGAGCTCCTGGTGGAGGTTGGGGTTTGCACCTTGGCCGTGACCCATTGTTGCGTGTTAGCACCTGTGCATAATGAGAGGTAGAAAATAAATGAAAGGAATATGAGATTATGCAGTCCTTGATGTAAATCAGAGCCCATTAGAAATTCATTAAACACTCTCCAGAATACAGGGCTGAAATACGACTGCATGCATGAAATGGTATTAAAAGAAAGTTCATGAAGAGTAAAAAAAGACAGCAGTGGGTAAAAGGTCGTGCAGTTAAACTAAATTAGAAGAACGGGAGGGATGGATGGACAGATGAACGGAGGAAGAGATGGATAGATAAGAAGCAATCATCAAATATGAAGTGGGTCATTTTTTACTGTTAAAATACCTTATTTAATCTATGCAATTACTATGCAGAAATACATTGTGCAAACTAAACTTGTCATTATTATAACGTTTTAATAAAAATGACTCCCGTTTCATTTCGCTGTTCTTCTGAAACCTCATATTCACTTTTTCAGGAAATGAAAAAAATATACTTTTTAAATGACTGTGTTGTCAAAGTTGACAAGCACCTCATTAATACTTTTTATTGGTTAGATATTGGCAAAACCAAGTGACAAACATAAAGGGTGCCTTTATGATAATGATTATAATGAACAACAAAAAATCACAAAATACGAAGGTACAAGGTTTCAGAAGAACAAAAGGCATATTTTGGAATTACTACGCAAAATATGTGTTCCTGGATGTTTTTAACCACAACTAAAAGCAACTAAAGCGATCAACTAAAGATTATGCTGTGTAAATTAAATAATAAGGTCACAATTCTGAGTTTTTTCAATAATTAATGCCTGGTCAAAGAATGAGGGTTTATGGATCAATTAAATGGTTGTTAAAAACAGAACACATCCGTTTAAGCTCTATTTGGTATTATTGATGTTGTTTTGATGCTTATAGTAATTTTCTGAGCCTTTACGGGTGATAAATGTTTGTTTTGGTGCACATGGATTATGTTCAATACTTTCTAATCCTCCTCACAATAATAATGCGTGTAAACAAAAAAGTTTGGTGTGTGTTTTGTAGAAAATCAAATCTATTAAATGAGCAATATAAAGTAATGGTTTTCTTTCTATACTCTGCTGTAATATACTTTCTGCTAATTTCATTGATATTGAGATGACATATTTTTGTATGCAAACCCTGGAAGCGAGTAAGGATTTAAGGACTTCCGGTTCCATCGACCCAAAGTCTATGGGTTTTTTTATTGGGATTTTATGTAAATCGCCTGCAATAAGGTCTGTTGTTAACAAAATCCTTAAATATGTTAAATATGTAAACATGTTTTACCCGCTTGATATTTTTTAACGCCTTTATTGTGTCTTAAAAATGGTGGTGACTATCAAGTTGCTATAAAAGTTAGACGTCATAGCGCATATAAAGCTCACAAATAATGCAACATGGATTCATTCACAGCGTAATTATATACCAGGGAACACATTTCAAATAAAGTTTGAAAGAATTGTTGGAGGCTTGGTGGTGGTGATGTTGATATTGTGTGTCCGTCTACAGCATTTGTGTTAGCTTTTTACTTCTGCCAGATATATTTCGGCTTCAAAGGTAACAAATGTTGTATTAATTTGTAAAGATTATCTTGATAGATAAAACGTGTAAACATCATAAACCTTTGTTAATAACCAAGCTTATTTTTTGCCATATTCCAAAAGTAATTTAGAAAATGCATAGGCTTTCGGTCGAAGTGAACCGGCGCTGCACTTAATTCAGGGTTAGCCCTTAAAATACATCATCTCTGAGGTATCTGGATAAGCGAGCAGAAGCAACTCTTCAGTGTCAGAAAGAAAAGTATACAACATACACAAAATCATTTGGGACACAGTTAAAGGTACAGTTACATGTAAGGGAAACAACATATTTAACTGTTCTTTTAAATGTACACAATATATCAATTATGTACCCCAAAAGGTACCAAAATATTGGTTTTGTATGACTGTAGAAGTACAAAAGGAACCCTTAAGGGTACCACCCCACTGACAGCACCCTTGAATAATAAGCAAAGGTGTGTTTAAAAAGTATGCACCTACACTGCAAAGATGTATTTTATTGTCATTGCTATGCAGTTCTCCTTCAGGTAGTCTAAGTTATTGTGTACTCTCCTCTGCTCAGCTGTCACTGATTCAAACAGGCTGTTCCAATAACCTCTGCTGCATCCGCAATATAACACTGGCCGGATTTTATAAATTGAATTTCAGTGCAGCAAAGTTATTTTGATGTAGCTGTTTATTTATTTTCATGTGTGTCTGTTCACACAAGACGCAAATAGATATCAGATTGCCACAGAGCTCAGGCTGTACTATTAAATGTGTTTGTGCATGTGTGACTACACTACTTTCATTATTTTCATACAGCCCTTTTCATCTAGAAACCTTGTTTGGTTAGATCATTTGTACATGCATAACTTAAATGTCATAATATATTGAATATCATTTAAAGCAATAGGTTCACCCCTTTAATTTTACACTACCCTGTCTATTTTTCTATGTTTGGTTCCTAAATTTTCAAAAATCATGTTTTTTATTATGTTATCATATTTTGATTGTGTTAGTAAGCTGTATTTTTTAAGTTATTATGGCATAAATAACTGCAGTTTGATTGATATTTATTGGAATGTACAATAAAAGCATGATTTTTGAAAAAAATGAAAAAAAAGAGTTTACTCATTTTGGAAACAAACTTTTATATTAGTTCATCATACTTTTAATTCATATATTTTTGTGCCTCACCTTGACCGGAGAAAATTAAAATTTTCAGGCATGGTCTAATAGACATTAAATTGCAAGTGAGAATTCGAAAGGATCAACTGCAAAATACTTTATGTAAGGTTTGCAGATTTTATGTTACATAAGTTTCTATTCATGTGAAAATTAATTATTACTTGAATTATTTCAATATCAATTTAGCTACCCTCAAATTACTTAAGGCTGAACAGAATTAAAACATAAAAAATAAATCTTCTCTGAGAGTTTCTGGATGTGCACACAAACTTGCAGCCTGGTTTTCCCTTTTTTTACTTTGTTAAATAAGCTCTGTGTTTGGCATTCTGAGCACTCTCATGCTAGATGCACTTTTTGTGTGTTTTGATGATTAGAAAACTTCTAGAAGTAGCTCCAGTATATCAAACAGGAGAGAATAAAGCCGCAGTGACGTTCTCGGCCGAGAGGTCTTTCATGCTTTCATAGGGAAACTGTGGAGGTTATTGTGAATGGGCCTATTGTTTTTAAATGAAAGCGCCCACATCCAAAGCTCCAGCGCTGAAGAAAAACAAGCCAGTGTGTGTACAGAAGCCCCCTTCACCTGTGACCCTCCCTCTCAGATGTGCGGCAGCATATGTCCCTGTTGCCCCTTCACCTGGAAAAACAGAGAGAGATGTCACAACGTGAAAAGAACAAGCAGGATACTGGAAGAGAGAAGACAGAGAAGGCCTTGATAATTAAGACACCAGCTGTCACGGTTTGTTATGGAACCCAGAGAGGTGGTCTTTAATGTGACAGGATTGACATGTAACTCCGGCGAGTCCACAGTAGCCGATGACTCTTGAGGGCTGAGTGGGTGTTTTATGGCTTTCATCCAGCCGAGTATGTGTTTCTGATGCTATCATTATGATACCACCAAAGAACATCCTTGCAGGTCGTGCTGTTATAAAACAAAAATCCACGGCCAAAATTAGTGTTTCTTGAACCTTTGCGATAACGCGGAGCGCACCCCTTGAGAGATGAGGCAACAATCCAACAATCCCAATTTTTATACACTATATGAAATAAAGCATCTGCATTTCTCCAGAGCCGATTTTGCTCATTTAAATTCTTCATGTGTCAGGTAGCATTTAATGGGAGTTGTGATGATTACAGATCGGGAGGCTGGGAGTTCCCCAGGTGTGTAATTGCAATTCTTCGTCTTTTTTGCTCATCTGTGGAGGAGTTTGAATTAAAACAGAATCCATTAAAAAAGGATAAGAGGCTCTTTGTTGATTTTTAGCCCTCTCTTTGATCTATTTCTTGCCACCGAGCCCTATTTTTCCATTGAATTTTATACACTGTAAACCTTTGGTGTAGTTTTGCAGGAGGTTCACCAGTTACTTACTGTGGATTGAATTACTCTCCTATTAATACTGTTTTCAATTTGAGTTAAACTTTACTTTTACCAAAATTTAAACACTTTAAAAGAGCGCTTTTACTGTACAGCAATACACAATAAAGCGCTATATAAATGCCTCATTCATTCATTCACTTTGTCTTTTGAGATTCAAATTGAGCAAGAAGAGACTTCCATAAGTACAGAATCTCTGCAAAAAAATGACATCCTTCCCAATCATTTTTGCCTTGGTTTTTAGTAAAAATATTGCAAACTTCTTAAATTACGACACAAAGAAGCGCTCTTCCCCGCTGTTTAGAAGAAGTATTTCCAGAGGACCTTAACCCATTTTTGGAAGCATGTAGAGAAGAGATGGAACCTACTCTTGTCAGTGTGCTTAAGCTCCACTGGGGCTGGCAGGCACTGGCAGGCACCCTCCAGCTGACCTTCTCCTGGTCTCTCTGTACAGGGCTGTACACTCTCCTCCTGTGGCACAGCACAACGCGACCACCACTGGGATTTCTAAGTGCAGGCTAAAAAAACTCAACCTGATCATTGTTGAAAAACATAGCTTGCAAAACCTGTACTTTATGACGACCTTGTAAAAATGTTTCGCTGTAGTTATGCAGCTAGTTGCCAGTAACTTACTGTAGATTTATATTTGTCTAATTTATTAGCAACAGTTAGTTCAAAGATAAATGAACATTGCACATCTTTACAGAAAAAAACGGTAAAATAACAGCCTCATGCAAAGCATTCTGGGAACTGGAAATCCTCTTAACCTTAATTTGGTAACCAAAATGCCTTGCATGAGGCTGTTATTTTATAGTTTTTCTATAAAGATGTTTATTGAACAAAATAATCCCAGTAAATTACATGAATGTAAATCTACAGTAAGCTACTGGCAAACCTCTTCCAAAAATATTGTAAAATTTACAGGAATTCATTAGAGTGAAGTTTTAAGTTTAATTATAAGCAGCGTTGCAACTTAATAGTGTTGTTTTGAGATGACAGCTGGTTTCTTTGCCATTCTTTTTGGCTTATGATCCTTGAAGAGATTTAGAAGGATTTCTGTACTGTATGGATAAAATAAATGATATAGATAAAATAACCTTTGATATTTGTGGTTGTCTGGTGGACCAACAGAATTTTTCAGTTATTAAAGTAATTTAGCCATAATCATTCATTTAAAAGTACTTAACATCTTTCTAAGTCATCCCGGTGACAAGCAACAGAGACATACTTGTGAAAAAAAGACGTTATCTTAAATAAATATAAATTCTGATAAAATTATAAAAATTGTTATTATGCAATGAAATACAATTATTATTAAATATGGGTCCTACTAACCCCCCAAAAAAGATCAAGCAAAAGACATTTCCCACCTAAAGAAAATCTGTTCATCTTGAAGGAAACAGCTGACCAAATTGAATGAAAAAATAGTCAAAAGTAAAGTAGAGCTCATTGCATATGTGATTTTGAACATTTATTTCTGTAATGTAACTTATTTGTTTTGAGAATTCTGTAAAGATCAATTCTGTAAAACTGCATTTTTTTGCAGTGTAGATAGTTCTGGTGTCACATGATTGTTCATTAAGGACCTTTTCTTGCATTGTTCTTTGTCTGTATTTATTTCATGTCAGATGTTAATTTTGTGTATTCGTGCACCTTTTTGGATTATTAAAAGCACTGACATTGCACTTGGATCATGTCTACACGGGTTCTTGTTGGTTCCCCTCAGTACAAGAAATGTTCTTAATGACATTATGGTTTTAATAAGAGCTCATAAAACAAATAAAGGAGAACAACTAGATAGCTTCCAGTCATGCCAAAGAAACATTTACAGGCATGAAGTGCCTCTGTGTGACCATGACCTGAGCTCAATCTAACTTTCCTAGAATGAGGTTTTAAGGTTAGCTCTTGTTTTTGCAAAATCAATCCCTTGTTTAGTATTAACTGACAGGGTCTCTGATTGGGTTTACAGCTAACATATATCTTTCTGTTGATCAAAGAATGCGGGGAATTCCTTTCAATCAATGAGTCTGACAAACAACCCTTTTTTTCTTGATCCAGTAACACCATCGACCACAACAACCAAACAGGTTGATAAATATATCTGAGAAACAGACGTTTGTCCCAATACAGCGGGTTTCACATGAATGGAAAAGGAAATAATTTTCTCCTCGGCAAAACTTTTCATGATTTCTGCATGACCCAATATCTAGTACGGAATACTTTGAGGGATTAGCTCAGTCCTTGACATTGACTTGGGATGCTGGAGATAACAATGATGTGTCTTTTGTGAACACGAGGAAACACACAGCTTGCTCAAACCTATAAGCTGTAAAACTACGTGAGACATAGTTTGTTGAAGCTAATTTAATTTCTTCGTACTTCCTGACACTTCACGCTCTCTCTTTAAATAAAGTGCATACGTTCTGTACAGTTCAATATAGTTGTCAAAAGCTTCAAAATGTTCTCAGGAACATTCTAAAATAATTCTGAACACTAAAGCCATTAAGAACGTCAGAAATTTAAATAGGGTTCCAGTAGGAGGATCAAGGCCTCAATATGTTCAGAAATGACCTTGTAAATGGGGGCAGCTCGTTTCTTATCGCTCTTATTCTTTTTAGTTCATTTATTTTGAAGATATTTTGAGAGGCATTGTTTATCTTTATTAACATTTTGAAGTACAGACATGGACAAAAATTGTGCAAAAATACTAGAACAGTGTAAGGATTTATTATAAAAGATCGAAAACCGAAAGAAAAAACAATATTTTGACATTATCGGAAAAAAAGGTAAAATGTTTATTTCATTCACTTAACTTTTGGAGACTGTATATAAAGTTTAATCAGACACATACCTGGGCCGAAGTTAACTTCCGGACCATTTATCGGTCCGCCTTGTGTCTAGTAATTTATATTAATATTTTGTTATTGTATGTTGACGGTTTGTTCACAATCCGTTAACAAGGTTGCCCACGTGAACACGTCTGAAGTCCGGTGATGCAGACAGTAGTCTTATTTCAGTTTTTTAACACTACACAAACAACATTTATGAATATAAATGTTAAACGACTATCTTTATGATTTAATTATATATTTACGATTACAAAATAAAATAAATAAAAATGAAACGGGAAGTGTGTTTACATCTTACAAAGTGGAACTTTGGACACTGTATGAATGCATGTGACATCATCAATTGTTTTCTGCTCTGTTTATGTCTGCAATAAAGCAATTAAGCTGCTTTTATTTATTAGACGAAATACCTCCTGCAGGCAGTTAAGAATAACAGTCAACAAAAGCAGCTCTTCGGTATATAAATACTATCCAGAAATCTGTACTCCGTGGTCACAGAACATGCTGATTAACAAATTCTAAAAAACATCTTCCATAAATACAGACATTTGTCCAAGAAATACAAAAACACATATCAGACATGGGTTTATAGTCCTTTGGACTATAACACCTCCAGTGTTGATGGTCACTGAGGGAACAGATAAATTAATCTGTAGTCGATGGCAGATGCTCCATAGTGCCAGCCAAATATGAAAGTAGCCACTGGGAAACCGCATGTGTGCAGACGGTTAGTCATTCGCATCGTCCAGCATCTCTTTTTGAGTCACCACATCATGCAAGGCCAAAAATGGTGTTTTGTCTGATCAAATCAGGGAAAATTGTGAGTGAACCCTAATGGTGAATAGAGGAGAACCATGTCTCTTTATTCCGCTAACCCGATTACACCATTTCCCCATGCTGACAGACGCGCGGTTTAATCTGGAAGCAACACCTGTGCCTCGCTGCAACGCAAATAAATGAAGCATTAAAAAGCTGCAGGCACACCAATAGGATTTGAGGAGGATACCTGCACAAAGGTGACCTCTGGAGATTCCAGAACAGAGCTCCGCTCGGCCAACAATGGCTTCAAAGGGGCTTTCGTCACTGGTTCCTTGTGGAATGTTGACTTTGTCTTAATCTCTTTGCTGTGAAGGTGATGAAGACGAGGATAAAAGGTGAATTTGGTAGACACAAAGCAAGCAACAAAGCAAAACATCACACAGACGCGGTGATCAGTACTCATTGTCTTTTCACACATCTGAGCAGTCCGTTATTGAGTGAAACGTGTCTTTTTCCTCCTGAGAGACTCTGGAGGGATCAAGTACCGGGGTCCCAATCGTAGCCATTTGATGGTGTCTAGTAATGGCTAAATTCCTACTCTTGCTTTGCGTTGACAGCCAACTAGCCAAGACAAAAAGCTTACGGTCGTAAAAACGAGTTTAAAGAATCAAGATTTTTCCTCCTTCTCTTACCTGATCATAGTCCTCAAAACTGTCGGGGCAAAAGATTAACACTCTGTCTAGGCCGAATGCACTTTGTCACAGTGCTGAAAAGAAGAAAAGCAAAGCAGGCAGCAGTACACCATAAACTTGTTTTATTACACTGCACAGAGCACGCTAGCATGCTTTTAAATAATGGCCAATGTGCTGTCACCCGTACTGATGGCAACTGAGTCAAAATTGGACTGTGGGCCAGATTTTATAACAGAAACAGATGCAATATTTTATTGTACTGTTTGTTTGGTTTGTAAGCTTATCAAGTTATTAGATACAATAGAGGTTCATTTGGTCAACTTTTGGGAGCACCCTAAAAGTTAGGTCAAAACCCGATAAGACATGAATTTCAAGACACAAAAGTCAAATCTTCAGTGGATGGCTACAGGAGAGGTCAGGAAATAGTTAGATAATACCATGGGAAAGCAGCTGTAAAGAACAAGGTTTAGGATACAATGAAAAATACATAGGAGACAGGTAGAGGATACACTTCAAAGGCTACTCAAAAAGGAAAGGAAGATGGCAGCACATAAAACTTTCATAAGCACTTTAAAACTTAGATTAAAAAAGGTCCAGCAAAACAAAAAAGAATCCTTCAGATGGATAACTCGTCATATGTAGCTAAACCCATATTTTTCCAGCAAATCCCCAAAATATGTACCAATGGATCCGAGTTTGATGCCACTCTTGTCCATCTCTGTAAAACTGAAATATTTCGATAACAGCTCATGAATTCTAAAACAGTGGAACAATGAAAACTGAAGGGTAATAGTTTTTTCTCTATGTTTCATTCATTCTGAAATCTCCGGCTGTCTTCAATAACCCGGGATCTATTTTGTGGATGTGACTTTGAGAGAAAAGGATAAATGCTCTTGAATCCTGTCTGAGGGGTAAAGAGAATACGTGGGGGATATTTTTGTTGCTGTGTTTTGTCAAAGCCAATATAGATTTGCACCTGGAACTGGTGGTGCAGGAGCCTTTGGAGCAGCATAGCAGCATTGATTGGGATTGAGGGAGCCTGAGATTCTGTTCATCACGCCTTTAATTGCTGCAAGGGGGCTTTTATTAAACTGCTCAGACATTTTGGAGCCAAGAATCAAAACCTTTAGTTCGCAATGAAACGTATACTCTTCCCCAAAGCCCACCTTACAAAACAGAAAAAGGTCTGCTCTGGGGTTTAGTTCGTAATATAATATCCTGAAAATATTTTTTTTTTATTCATGGACATTTCATTTTTAATTACAGACTTCTCAATTTAAGACATAACATTGCAACTTTATGAACCCATAACATGTATGTTAAAATAAGATAAAAAGAAAACACAATGAAAACAAACAGGAATTAGGGCTGCCTAGATATTGCACATTGGGGTAGTTTTTTCAAACATTTCAGGATGCCTAAATGACACGTTTTATAAAACGATGATGAAATAACAAACGAAAAAAATGACGTTGACGAGCTTGTTTGAAAACGATGCAAGAAAACTATACGTGCCTCCGGTTTGCTGAAGGAGTTGACGCATGCGCATGGCGCGAGTGCTTCACAGAACAAGTGCACGTGAGTATTTCCACTTTCTCATTATTGTGTCAGCGGTTTAAATCGGTTAGTAAACATTATTCTTATGTTGTTAGCACGTGAAGGATCTTTGAGCACCTCAGGGCCCCGTTTCAGAAAGCAGGGTAAGTGCAAACTCAGAGTAAGTCAACCCCAGAAAACGGAAGTCTCAGGGTTTTTGGTTTCTGAACGCGAGGAATGTCAAACCCGCGACCGCGGGGTAAGTCAAGCCCATTTCAGGAATCGAGGTATCTTATACTCCGAGTGAGTCGGGAGCAGGTTTTATTCCGCAAACCCTGGGTTTGTTACAATCTCCGCCCCCTTTTCGAAGCGCGAGCGGTGTTGAAATTGCATACGCCATTTGTTTATTGATTCGTGTTCCTAATCGCGCTCAATTTAGTCACACAGACGTTAAAATGTCATTTCTGTTTATTCAGGAACCCATAGATGAGGAAGCTGCATTCATTCGCAGAGAGTTACATTTATGGAGGGAGAGAATTGTGAGGCCCCGTTTGGACGCTTTATCTTAACTTTTAAGGCCACTTTAAGTCGTATATTTAACTTTTCCCAAACAGGCATCCTACTAGCAAGAGCATTTAATTTCATTAAAATTTCCTGAATGAATAATGTTATTGTATTTCATATTCAGCTGCTGCCTAGACCTTTTTATTGCAGAAGGATTGCACCTACATGAGAGAGAGCGAGAGAGTTCAATATTATTCACATTTTTACAGTTTCAACAAAATAAATATAAAAGTGATTAACATATAAACTTGCGTATTAACACGTGAAGCAATTTTTTCTTAATATGTGCTCATATTCACCGTACGCTTGTAACAGTACTTTTAATTCGTTTGGCGAGAAATGAACATGCGCTTTTTGTCACATACCGTTGCCATGGTGAATCGTGCTATCTTCACTCAATTGATGATGGCTTTTCATCGCCATGCTGCACGCGTGTAACCTAGAGTGAACTTACTCAGAGTGGATTGAACTAAATCAAATCAGCTGGTCTGAAACTGAAAACTCAGAGTAGCGATTCTCTGAGTAAATCAACTTAGAGTTCAAATTTTAACTCGGTGTTGGTTGAACTTCCTTATTTAAACGGGCCCCAGGAGTGTTCTTTGTTTAGTTAGAATTTGAGTGTGTCGCGTTTTGCGCGCACTGAAACTGCTAGGCTGTGCAGATCAAATTTATTTGTAACATTACAAATTTTTTTGTCTTTAGCCTGCGAAACTAGGATTATAGGTGGACTGTCATCGTGTAGCCTAGTTGCGCTAGAAAAAAACAGGTGTGCTCGATTTCATGCAGCCGTGCCCAGACCTATATGCGTGTTATGTTTAAGTAACGCGAGAGTCGATTCGAAAGCAAACGGAGCGTTGTGTTCTCGCTGTACTTGGATGTCATACGCTGATCGGTCTGCGCAGCGTAGCATGAGGTCAAAAAGTTTCTCTTCCCTCTTGGCCTTCACTTGCTGTGGCAAACAGGCAAAATAGCCAGTAGGTACATTCGTATGAATTCCAATCCATCCTTGTCTCAAATCTTGCACATATTTGGACTTTGAATTATGGATGTTTCCAATCCACAATGTATTCAATTGCAAATTGAGGCTCTGATTGAAGTCGGCGCGCAATAAATATCCAATTAAAATGAGTTTGTTTGAAATGGCCAATACCTTATGTATATGCAAATCCTGTCTGAGGAAGGCTTACTTATGTTGATGACAGCACATTTTAATTTCTTTGTGAAAAAACATAGAAGGTCAGCTATCTAAAACTGTAAAGCTTGGGATCATATCATGCATTTTTAATGGGTAAGTAGCAGGAAGATTACATTTTTATGTAATTTTTTTTGTATGTTCAATTTGACTGTTTGCAATAAATGCCCCAAATTATGGATTTGTGTGGTTGGTTACAAAATGTAGGAAATAAACATTGTGTGTGAAACACTGCTGGAGGGTGTTTATTAAGAGGTGATATTTGTTTCCTATAATTTATGTAATGTGGATCTTTATGAGTGCCTTTTTATAATTATAAACTACACCCGCAGCAGTCCATTTATACCCAAATTGATGCGTCATATTTGAATGAACTGAAATGTCTGGCGAACTATAACTGTTATTTCAAACAAACCAATAAAAGCAAAGCTCCAAATATTGCACTAGCTATAATTAAATAAATGATCTATGTTTTTCAAAACAGTTTTGTCTCAAGTGATATTATGCAACTCTTTGATGTCCACCTTCATGGTCAGAAAACTATAAAGTTCTGAAACATGAGTTTTGTCACTTCTACAGTCATTTTAACCCCTAAATCTTTTCCTTATTCCATTTTGTCTAGCACCAGCAAACTTAAATAGTCTTATTCGTAGCCAGAACATTAAAGACCGCTTCAGCATGACACAGGTCTGTAATAGGATTTGCAGGTTATACAGATGTGCATCTTGGCCACCGTAGTTTGTTCTGAATTTTGTAAAGACTTGGCTTTGAGTCGTGATGCTGAATGAACTGCAGCTATGCCGATGTGTTACACACAAATCTCTGGCACTCTTAGTTGGTTAGTTTTAGTTTTACTGAGATCTCCACTGGTCCCTTGGCCTAAGGGTAGCAGACTCTCTGCTGGTTGCCCATTTCAGAACCTAAGAAGATCGTCTGGGTATTGTTTGCTTACTGTATCATGAATTCTAAGTATCCAGAGTTTCTACTTTTTTTCTTGTACTGTGTAGCAATACATTGAGAAACAGGATTCGAATGTCTGTCTTACAGATCTTCTCGGCCATAAAACTTATTCCCATGTAGACCCCAATTTTCTTTTCAGGAAGCAAAACCTGTGCTTCTACTCCCATAATCCTTTAAAATGTCCATTTAGATTCGCTATTGTGTGTCCTGCTGTATGCATGGCTACAGTAATAAAAACATGTTTTCTTGGTTTTAATGATTGCTTCTTGTAGAAGAAAACAATTATTCTCCAAGGGAATGGTGGAATAAGCGAGTGTCTGAGATCAAAGCTGGCTGGGCGGTGTGGGGTTTAGAGTAGCTGTGCACCTCTGATGGAGATGTTGAGTGTTGTCCATTTCACAAGATTTATGTAAAGCAATATGTCTAATAGGCTGCACATCACTCATCCCCTCTCCGAATCCCGCTTTCATCTTGTTCTGTGAGTGATCAAATAATGTTTACATGCGTGACCCCCTAAATAGAGTGATGTTTTAGTGGGTCATCGTGGTGTGGTGTTGTGTAAGCCCGAAACACATTGTTAAAGACAGAGAACACATTTATATGTGTGGGCGTGTGTCAGTGGACCTGTGTCTCCATGTGACACTTATGAAACCTGTATAACATATTTTTCTAGGACACAAAAGAAGATATTTTGAGAAATGTCTTGGTGGTTTTGTGTCCATTAGGGCTGTGGAGGTGGCAGTTTTTTACCACCGGACAAATTAACCGCAGAGGTTGGAAGTAATATGCAAAAATAATATTTATATTATTATATTTGCGAGTTGCAACCACATGATGAGTGGAAAAGAAACAGGCCTAAATATAGACCTTATTTACATACATTTTGAAATATGAAATGTACGTTCGTGTTTAATGCGAACATTTGTCAGTAAAATGTGACAGTACAGCATATAACATAAACATCATTTAATAATGAGAACTAACTTATCAGAAAGTTAAAGGACAGTTTGTAACTTTTTTAAAGTAAAATATCCAAAGACCACTTGGCCACTTTTATACATTTCGTTCAGTTGAGTATGAATATTTGTATATATATGTGTATCATTTTTAATTTAAGTACATATTAAATTACAATCGCATCCAGTACTTCTGTCTTGAAATGTGTGTGTTAGTTCTCTGCCAAACATTCAAATCTGAATAGGACATTGCGGATTAACCATTTTGTAATAAAAATGACAGCACAACCTGTGTTAATCAATATTAGGCAATTTACCTGCGTCTCTCTCTTAGGGATTGACAATTCCTGATTGTTCTTAATCCACCAAAATTTGAGCTGTTCAGAGACAAAGTCAAGAGCAACCAAGTATAACTGACAGACTCTCCTTGCCTGAAGCAACAGCTGTGAACTTAATTGGGTTAAATTTTTCGCTTAACAGAGAGAAAACGGTGCAAAGCTCCATTTTAAAGGAATCACGGAAAATGAACACGGTGATATGATCTTTGACAGGCAGGTTCGCTGTGACTGATTGTGCATCACGGATGCCCGGAATGCACATTTACACTTCAAAGGACTCTGAATATTTGTTTAGGATATTTTTGCGTTCTTCATACTACTTTGTAAAGTGTTTTTGAGAGGTGTCAGAAATGACAAATAAAAACATAAAATCATTGAAGGTGTAGAGAGATCTGCTGAGACGGGTGTAAAAAATCGCTCTCAGGCCAAAACCTTTATAAATCTCTATTCCTGGAATTGCTTCATTTTGGCACTCAGTGTTCATCTAGAATGTAAAGGATTGTGAAAATAAATGTTTGTAAATACTAAACTAAAAGATACACTGCTTCATGTTTTCCATAAACCTTAAGCATTGCTTAACAGAGAGTCGTATACCGTAAAAAGACATTAAAAAACAGTGCTAAATCTGTAAACCAAACATGCTCATTCAGTCTCTTTGTTTTGCTAGTCAAAAACATAAAACCCATCGCTCTCCTCCAGTGCCATTTCAGACATCTACTGTTCTGCAGTTTTCACAGACGGCAACATGAAAAAGTGCCATGCTAACGTTACTACATCCCATAATATCCCAGTCGCACATCAATAGGTTGTGTAAGAAGGGTAAAATCGTTATGATTAACTACTCATTTCTCCAAGTTATTTATGCATGGCCATTACAGGAAAACACGCCTAGAGACACATTGATCCTATCCTTCCGGAGTAAAAATGTCTTTATTGTATTTCAGCTAAGCAGCTCCTTTATCTTGTTTACTGTATCGACAGCACCGAACAGCTGTTTGCAAGACTGGAGCCGGTCCACATTGATGACATTGATGTGACACGTAGACCTGCAATGGTTAACCTAATCCGTAGTACAAAAGAATACGAAATCAAAGAATACCAAAGAAGATATAAAAAAAATCTAACAATGACGGTACTCATTACCTTGCACTGCTTTTGTGTCCAAACAATGGAAGTGAATTGGTACCGCTGTTGTTCAACTACCAACATTTTAATTTTCTGTGTTCTGCGAAACAAGATAACTCATACAGGTTTATAATGACACGGACACTCTGAAAATAAAGGTACTTAAAAGGTTCTTGACAACAAACCATTTTTGGTTCCACAAAGAACCATTCAGTCAAACAAGGGGCTCTCGCACCTCAGGAACGATTTCATAATCCGGGACGATTTCCCGGAAGTACCCACTTTTTGTTTTGCAGGAACCATCTGGAATTTTAGTTCGGAAGAACCTTTTCGGAGCTCCTTTTAGCTCCTTCTCCGAGGCAGGGTCTTAACCAGCGGGATAGGAACGACCCATGACGTAAGCAAACGCTGATTGGCTGAGCACAACACCAATCACAGCATCCTTCATCGCTCTGTTGCTTGTCATTGTTCGACGGATGCACTGAAATGACGCCGCTGTCGACCGGCTTACTTCACTAAATAGTTCCTTTTATCGGGAAATAGCCTGAGGGAAAACTTAGTTTGCATAGGTCAATCCTCAATACTTGTTTTGGAACTTTCCTGAACTTATCCTGTCAGAAAGCACCTAAAGGTTCTTTAAAGAACCATACTTCCTAACCTTTTTATAATATAAAGAACCTTTAGGTATCTTTTGTGAAATAGAAAGATGCTTTATGGAACCATTTAGGCAATAAAAGGTTCTTCTATGGCATTGTGAAGCATCTATATTTATAAGATATTTTTGGACAAACAATCCCTAAAATTCTGAAAGAAGCCATAAATCCACACATCACAGACACATTTTAGCTGGTTGGTCTCACACACAATTCACATTAACTACATTTTATCTTTTCTGTGGATTGCCATGTAGCTAACATGAGCTTATTATATGATGCTCTATGACTTACTGCCGGAGAAAATATCTAATAGTATCCCTGGCATGATTTACAGCATAGCCGATGTGTTGTGTGATAGAGGAAGTTTAATATCACCGGTCATCCATCTTTAGGTCTGTGATGCAGTGGTACAACATATAAAAGAGACACTATAACCACATATAAATAACACTTTATGAAATGCATTTAATAATGTCATTCTCTTCTGTTCTCATGCAATGACATACAAATGAAATTACTAAATTTGAATCCAACACGGGAAGTATATTAAATTAATATCTATGTGTGTCAATTTTAACATTGATTATTAATTATCTGAAAATACCTCATACGTTCTATGATGACATCCTCATGGATAATTCAATATATTATAAGAGATGCTTGCAGTAGTTATTCCATTAAGTTGATAAATACGCACCCTGTCTTCTGCTACTTCAAATTCAATTCACATTCAAAAATTGAATTGAAGTTTAAAATACTTTTCTGTTCACTTGTGAATGCTGCACACCACGTTTCCTACTCTGTCTCAAACCAAATGTATTTCCCATCTAGCCCCAAGGCTGTACATTTTACTGACAGATATTGAATAAAAACAAATGCACCGATAAAACTAGATGCTATTTTGGATTAACTAACCTGATTCTGTTTAAATGTGCTGTATAATTTATTTAATGTCCTGTTAGCTTTGATTTTAGAATTGATCAACAGGACAGCATTGTTCATTCAGGTGTGTAGAAAGTACAGTAGACGAAAACAGACAGCCCCAGGTCAGAGAAAACTGCTTGCTTCCTGAATATATTGGACGGAGACAGGAAGATAGGATGTGGGATTCGGCACATCAGAACGACTGTGCTTACCCAAATCTATATTGTCAGTATGACATACTACAACCACCGTTCTCTGCTACATAAAGCCGCCACTAACTGAGATTGATGTAGATGAGCCCTCAGAGCAGCTCCAATTCTGCCGCGTGCATTGGGAAATCAGTATGGTCTTTGAATTTCTCAAGTTAAGTTTGACTTTTATGATATCACATTAAACGAAAAAAAGCTGTCAAATGTAGTGGTCGATGGATATGGGGTTTTCAGTGGCTGATGGCATTAATGATAATTAAAGAGAATGGTAGCCAATAAAACTCAGATTATATGTAATGCAATTTTATGTCCGGTGTATGACATTTAACGACACCTAGTGGTGGAGTTGTGAATTACAAGAAATGTCTCACTTCACCGCTTCCCTGTCCGTTTCGAAGCACTACAGCATTAAAATATAGTCACATTCTCCCTTCTTAGCCGAGGGAGACAATGTAATTTTGAAACATGCTCTGTAGAGCAATGTGTCCATTTAGGGCTACCGTAGAAACAACATGGAGAATTCTATGCAAGGGGACCCACAGTTTATGTATAAAGAAATAGCTCAGTCTAAGGTAATAAAAAAATAACTCTTCAATATGCAAGGTCTTTATCCAGCTCTGAAGACAAAATTTTATGTCATATTATATTGCATTTCTGTCAATAGATCCTCAAACAAAGGACACATTGGACCTTAAAGGGTCAATCTGTAACGTATAAACAAAATGCTGTTATTGAGCAAGTACCTAAATAATCAATGTTAAAAACCTAAAATAATGATGAGCGTATATAATGATTTTATTATTTGAGTGCTTGTGTCAGATCTTGTAGGAAATATCAATATCAGTTAAAGGAGACATCATATGAAAACCCCACTTTTTCTGTGTTTAAGTGCTATAATCGTGTCCCGTGTGCATCTAGCAACCCAGAAAACGTGTAAAACAAGTACCCAGTAAGCTTGTTTATATGTGCCTTTCCCTGCAAGCATGTGATAAATCGAGCCGTTCAGTTTTCGCTCCGGTTGTGATGTCCAAAGTGGATTTTATTATAATGTTACCGCCCCACAGTTCCACCCACCGCGCTCCACTATTGTAGTTTTCACAAGCGACAGCGGTGTATGTGACGCTATGGATAAAGTTTTTGGACAACATGCAATGTAGTCGATGCAAAGAGTCCAAACCTAGGAGGAGAAAGGGGTAGATATATTTTATTTTTAGTGGAAATCCCTCAGAAACCATAAGTAAAAACCTCCTTGTTTGCGCGAATCACTTCAAATCGGAGTGCTTTTTCAACCTGGGACAGTACAAGCAGGATAAGCTTCAAAGTTGTTCCTCAAAAGTGATCGAGACCGACTGAACGAGACAAAACTGCCGATGTGAGTAAAATTTATCAACAGTCTAAATTGACCTAAATGTAATGTATATATATAGGAGGATAACGTTAGCCTATGATAGCGAAGGGAGCTACTTCAGTCAAGGGCTAAATAAAACATTCAAAGCCAGTTATAAACTTACTGTATATAATAGCAGATTGACACTTGGAGTGTAACTGTGTGAATGTTAATACATTATGTGCGTTATTATGTTCAGCTGCGGCAAGCTGTTTGTTTTGCTAATCAACAGAGACGAACACTGCAGGTTAGTTTAATTTTAATCGTCTCTAATCATTCGTTCTTAGGCTACAAAAATCATTCACAGCTTACTAGTTTTGCTTTCACTTTGTGTGTGTGTAACAGTTAACATTAAAACTTGTCAATGACAAGTGCTTTAATCCATGTTATTTCGCTGAGATCTCAGGTGCGCAATCCGTGGATTTTAGACAAGCATACGCGCACAGCAAGAGGGCTGTTTGCTGTGACAGATTTTTTTGTCTCCGGACGAATGATTTGAAACATTTAAGACAAACTAACCGCAGAGGAATTCAGGCAACAAAATTTAGCTAAACGATTGCCATGGCAGTGATACGTGTTTGTTGTGTTGACAAGCCGGACGCTGTATCTCATGACCAATTAAAGAAACATGCACTAAAACGGGTTGCTGTCAGCAGAGCCTTTAATGATGAGGAAAGAAGGTTTTTGCTTACACTGCCATTGAGTGTTTTTAAGCAAAATATGTTCCAGATATTTCATGAAGACCCTAATAAATCATACCGACTTATTGAAAGTGGTCATCTGAGGAGAGCTTTAAACACATGTACGTATAAGTACGTAAAGTATCCTGCATTTTTTGTTTCAAACAAACATCTTTAAAGCGGAGGTAACACACGCATTTTCTGCCAATCTCATATTTCTCTTGAGTCCCCATAGGGTAATATCACATAACCAAAGACTCTTCAGAGATCTAAAGTATATCACATGTATAAAAGATACAGCTGTACGATTATTTCCGAAAGGCAGTCGAGCTACTGGAGGCGTGCAGCGGGCGGAACTAAAGCACGAGCACACAATACATCATCACATTATTCCTGCATAACTTTTGATTCACGATACGTCCGTATTGCTTAAATTATGCACTTACTCACCGATTACCAACAAAACAGACATTAAACGGAGTTTCACGTACCGAGTGCGGTTCATGACCGGCATCTTTTAGTGTTAGGACCGCTGCATATATAAGTTTCAAATCCAGTATTACATCCACCGTTTATATTACATTGAAGCACATTGATGGGCATGCTCTTCCTCTCGCTCTCCTTCTGGTTTAACTGTGCACATGCACTGTACTGAGATAAATTGATTTTAAAATGAAAATAAGGACCTCCGCTTCGTCACAGTAATACATGGTTTTAAAGAAAACTTTGCAAAACTTGTTTGAAAATTAAGAGAGTATATTTTGCATAGAAATACTACGTTATGCGTCCACCTTGTTTTTTGGACACTTTGCTCATGTTAACCATCAGAATCCAACACTTGTAATAATGTAAATAAGACAATGTAATAATGCCATTTCAGAATGCAAGAAATGGCATTGGATCCCCCTTTAATGATAGCAAATGAGATGCACAAATATAACTTTTAATAATCTTTACATTATTAAGCCACCTGTCTAAATTATATTAGTTAAATGCCAACAAATGATGTTGCCATTGTTTGCAAACTAACTGAATTAATTAATCCAGTATTTTTTATTGATTTTAGTATTCATTTTATTTATCAAACAATTGTGGTCAATATGCATAATAAATTATGAAACAAGAGTTGTTTAGATTTGGAGAAGACAACAGAAGTAAATACAATCAGTGTTTATGTTGTCTGTGTTTCTCTACAGGTATGCATAGGCTTAGTTGGGCTATAAATCTGCCATATTTCTCAGTCTGTAAAAAGCCCAATAGATCCAGCTGAGAAGAGTTTGAATGCATTTTATTGATTCACCACGTCAAAAGGTCAAAGCCAAAAGTCCAATGTCTTCTCACATGGTGAGAAAGCTCAGAAACCCTGCTGTGAGATTTGGCTCTGGCGTTTGGGTCATTGTGCACACAAGACCAAACAAGACCCTACAAATGTCATCTCTCCTTTCTTTGTATGAAAGACCAAATGTTCACACACAGGAAAGGCTCCGAGAAAAGCCACACACAAATACGCACACTTTTTCTAGCCTGAATACAGAATACTGCAATGGTGATGATGCCAGATATCCATCTCAAGAGAGTTGTACTGCATAGAGCCCAAAGTCTCGTGTTCAGCCTCATTGGTTGATTATTAGTCACCGTACACTGGACACTCATAAACACAGACTGGCCTTTAGAATGTCACTAATGATAAACTTGTGCTTCTAGGCAAATTCACTGAGAATGAATTGGGTGACATAGTGTGGTCTGCTCACACGGTCAGTCTACTTATTTCAATGACTGATTCACTTCGAATGATACAAATTGGATAACATCGCAAATCTACCCACAAAAGAAATTTAAATTTCCTATGTGAACGCTACTATAACAACACGTATGGTACAATTTGAAAGGTTCTGTTGAGGAAAAGCACAAGCCTAACAATCAAGCATTTACATAAACACAATAGCACATAATGCTAGCAACTGCGTTCTTCCAGCAGCTCGCTGAGGACAGGAGTCAACATCTCTATGATGACTGAGCTATTGTCCTTCTTCATTTAAATTGAAATGTACTAACAGGACAAATTTGAGGATGAAGAAAATCGGACCAAAACAGAACCGAAGGAGGCACTAAAAGAGAGTGAGGTAAAACCAGCATTTCAATCACATTATGGCAATTGTTTTTTATCTTTGACGCAGGTTAATGAAACTAATTAGTCTTCGCTGCGTAGAAAGCTTCTGGCGTCTCAGATAATTGCTATTGGCTGAGATAGCAAAAGTCAATTTTACCTCACGCAGCGTAGGGGAAAATAAACATTGAAGCTTATCACTTCCGAAGCCATTACATGAGAGGTTTTACATCAACTCAGCACGCTCCGTAGCTTTAAGTCTTATTGGTGTGTCGGAAGAATCCTGTTACATTAAAGTATGCACTTGACAGGAAATACTTGAAGTTCACAAACGGCGACTGTAGTCGGATTTAACAAATAACAGGAAAATACTCTTATGTATCTATGCACACTGGTTTAAATACATTTAACCGAACGCGAACAGCAATATGCATTGATGTCGTTTTCCCCCGTGAACAAGCCGGGACACGCCCCCTCAAATGCCAGGACACGTTTCCTTTAATGGTAAAACATGCAGCAAAATGACTGCTTACAATAGGAGAAACAAAGAAACCGGCACCGCTATTAGTTGCTGACATTTAAAGCAGTTGGACTCAACGGTGATCCTTACGACTCATGAAGGAACCAGGTGTCCTTGGACACTTATATGTTGCACGGAATTGCGCTTCCTGATATTGTAAGCAGCCCTTTTGCGGAGTATTTGGTCACTCAATGGAGCGTCTTTTGTTGTGTTCACGTGGCGAAGTGAAGCAACCATGCATTTCGTGTAGCCTTCATTGATGTTCGCATAGATGTTTCGCACATCTATTTAGTTCGTCTGCTCTTTATATGGGACTTTAATTCTAAAATGCTTTTGTTTCAGCTTTTGGCTTATAGATTCATCACAGTGTGCTTGTTTGCTTTTTAAGATGCTCAATAGATATCTTGTTTTGTTTGATTTTGCTTAAACGTAAAGGCACAGTTCACACAAAAATAAAACTTTTTTCTTCATTTACTCATCTTCATTTCTTATCTGCATGACATTATTTCTTCTACAGAACACCAAGGAAGAAATTTCGAAAAGCGTTTGTAAGCAAACGAGAGTGACGCCACCCATTCACTTCTGTTGTATGGTCACAAAACCAATTCAAGTCAATGGGTGCCAGTTAACAACATTCTTCAAATTATCTTCTTTGGTGTTCCGCAGAAAAAAAGAAAGTCATACAGGTTTCACATGACAGGAGGGTGAGTAAATGATAACAGAAATTTCATTTTGAAGGGGAGCTATCACTTTAAGTACACTTTAGTGAATCATTTCTAAAAACATAAACTTGATAAAATATCTGCATAAGCCTGTATTCACACTTGACTTCTTTTTTGAAGCTGCTAGGGTCTGTTTTACATTATAATCCTATGGAGTAATCCATTTTTCGAAACGTCCTGAGGGCTTTTTTAAACGCCAGCTCCGGCGTCTTTTTTGCAACTCAGTGCGTCTTCTGAGGCTGAACATTTATGAAAAAAAAACCCTACGTCAAGCTCCTTTTCCCCAGCTAACCAATGACAGAGACCTTTCGTTTCCATAACAACATGCGAGAAACGTAATTGGTCCAGAAGGCTCCAGTTTGAAAATATAAAATGATGGCCGAAACTCCCGTTGGAGCACAGTTTTGTATATATGTGAGTAAAATTTTCTCTTTCAACAACTTCTGATTGCATTTCTAGTGAGAAATTTGTATCGTAGTTTTTAAATATTTGATATTTGCATTAGTTGTTGCAAAGATGCTCTCTAATTCTAATTCAAATAGACTTCCTTTACTTTGCCTATCTGTTTCTTTGGGCTGACTTTGTGCACAGATGCTGACGACGAAGTCATGGCGTTCGGCTGCTGTTTGTTTTTTTACTAAAATAGTGCCTTTGTCATCTTAATCTTCTAAAAAAAAGCAGTTAACTGTGAACACGGGCTTACCCTGTCAATTATGAATATAAAATATTTCTGGTCCTAGATTCTAATTGGCTGCGCCAAGTTCTGAGCCATTATAAAATACCCTGATTTATAACGGCTGACTGCACTAAATTCCTAAATATCATTTTATTTACTTTATTTTATGAAACCATGCTACACATATGGAATAACCTTTTTATAAAAGCAATAAGCCCGGCGAAGCAGTGGGTTACAGTGCATTTTGTAACAGCTGAGGGCGTTGTGCTTCTTTGAGCTTATTGCTTTAGTTTACTGGTTGCATAATAGTTAAAAAGCCTCTTCACAAACCTGTAAGTATTATTATCTAAAATCTTATCAACTCTGGGGCAAATATGTTGAATTGAAAAAGCAAGCTGTCTGACAGCTTTAAGAGTGAAAAGCTTGTCTCTAAGTGGTTGCTGCTGTTCAGGATTTAGATTGTTAACATATTGATCTAAACGAGCCTCACCTTGCTTTGTCTGCTTTTTATTGGTGCCCATCAATAGTGTGACCTTCATGTATACAAATGGCTCAGGTTTGGAGAGGAGAGAGAATGGATTATTTCCACTTATAACTATAAATCCAACCTAACCTCAGCCTTTAGATGTCAATCAATGCTCCAAAACTCAAGCTAAGACTCTTCGATCCACATCTGAAATAATAATATGCCCCATAAAGCGAGGGAGCCAGAGAAACTGAAATGAAATAAGCAAGAGAAACAAAACTTAAATCAGTTTCATTTGAGAGAATAGTAAATCTATTTATTGGATTACTGTATTTGTATCTGCTCAACTTTCTTACGGTTGGAGGGAGCTGGGCATTTATTTCTTTGCATTCAAACAATGCAGTTGTTTCGTAAGCCGGGCGTGACAAACTATGGAAGCATTGTTCTTCAAAAGTGCCTGAACTGCACAGTTTGAAAAATGACTGTGGGTCAAAAGATGTCAGAAAGATGTAGTGTGTAAAGTTCGGGATACTGCTGCACCCAGATCAGAACCGGGGAGAGGAACGAGTCAGAAGTTGGTGGAGAGCTGCAAACTGCAAGTAGGTCAGAACTATTCCTGGTGTCCTAGCATATGCCAAGAGATGTGCAGAGCAATAGAAGGAGAAAAAGAGGGTGATAGACGTAGAGAACATTTGCATACAGGAAGATGGAGAAGTTTGATCTGATGCCACCACCTGGCATTGCAGACCTCATCACACCTGACCAGTGTTTCTTTCGGTCCTTCCCTTTTAATAATGTCTGAATAAAGTACATGGTCCCATGGATCAGTCTAGACACCCCACTAGGCCTCTAATGTCTGGAAGTATGAGATGAATCTGCATCTCTTCCTGTGCACCACCCACTACTCTGGTCACCTCCAGTAGTAATTGCATGTAGAGAAGTTAAGAAATCCAATAAGGAATGACGTGAAACTGTGTGATCGCTTTAGAGAGAAAATCCGGTACCAATGGGAATACTCAGAATAGGTGTGCATGGGCGATACACCCACTGTTAAGACACCGATAGAGATAGAAAGTGATTAAATTAAACGGCACAGTCATAGGCATCTGTGTGGGGAAACCACTCGAGGGATGCCACTGAAAGCAAATGAAATATCGATGGCTACAATGACTTTGGCGTTATTTGATGGAGCAGAGATGAAATATTGGCTTGATTGGATTTTTTAATCAGATCAGAGATCAAATTTTGGAATAGTGTGGCGCTCACAAGGGTGAGTCATGTTTTAAACTATTTCTCGGGCTAGGTAATTCATCCACTGACAGTTCTCAGCTCAGTTTGGGGGGAACCGGAAATAAGTGTTTATTATCCTTTGAGGTGTGTAATTTCTTTCATGTTAAATTACTTTCTACTCCTGCAGTTTATGGTGGTGCCAACTAAAAAGCTCTTTGTTGGTGAACTTCTAAAAAGAAGAATAAATATTGTAAGAAATTAGACATTCATTTCCAGATCAACCAATGGTGTGAGTTTGGGGCTGGACTATCTGTTCGTCCATCCAATGGCAGACAGAGATAGGGCCAAATAAAAACAGTATAAGTTTTGAAAAATGTATTCACGTTTTTATACCCAAATTTGAACAAATTAACTTTTCTCAGAAACCAATCAAGCATAACACTGTGTCTACATCGGACGCGTACACTACAAAAGACAATACAACCCGATAGAACCACAATCATTTTACATTTTGTCCACACTGGATGCGTCATGTCTTGACACAACAAACCCATTAAGAAAAAGCCGTTTGTTGTGTCGCGTCCGATACAGTGTAACATTCAACCATTAAACCTATTTTTCTAGTAAATAACTATCATTGGGTATCTGAATAAAACATAGTAAAAGTTCTTTCTTGTACATCAGTCAATTCGAAAATCCATGGATAACAATTAAATTTTAGCATTAAAAATAATACAGTGACTAAATCACACACATAATGGTGGATTAAAAATGATTAAAAATTATGTTGGTTATCACCATTACTGTTTGTTTAGGGCAGTTTTGGCACAAACCTTACATGGCGTGGTAATCTAATAAATTAGTTGTTAAGCATTGTAGTCTCACAACCATGTTTGGTTTAAGCACATCTTAACTATGTTTAGGTCCTATACTCAGAAACTCATCACCATCCTTACATTCTCAGTTTTGCTTTTCATTAAGAGCAGGTGAAGCAGGTTCTCTACAGGATGTTCCTTTCATTCTGTTCGGCTTGCAGGGAGTAATCAAAGCTCCAGAGACGGGAGGTATATTAGTGTCATGGCATGATACAGAAATGATGAGTGACCACAAAGATTCCATTAGAAATGCACCGGAGCTTCTGGGAGCCTGGGGGAGCTGGAAAGACGTCTAACTTTTTTTACTTTGTCATATCTGAAGAGAGTTGGTGGAACGGTCACAACAACTCCGGAACTGTGGAATGTAGTGCATCTTCATTTTTTGACAGGAAATAAGTATCACATACGAAATAATGGTAATAATAAGTCCTCCTCTGAGCATTGAACTGGGGAAAGTCAAAGGTATTCTAGCATTTAATAAATGACACTCATAACTTCGAATATCAAAGACGTTCAGCAGCTGCTGTCTTTGCAGAGGCGTACTGTACATCAAGGACAGTTACTTTGTTTTAGTGACCTGGTTTGTCCGTGGACATTCGAAACTGAGGTGAAAATTCTGATACATAGCCATATGTACATTTAATAGGCTGTTAGCTGAGCTCCACTTGAGCGAGGGAATAATCCTTAATTATACCGCTCCACTGCTTTTGGAAAGACCACTTCACCCTTTACAGTCTATATGAAGGGATTTCCATTCATATTCATGACATGTGAACAATGAGGGATTTTAATCTGTAGATTTTAAGCAGACTCACAGATGTATTACTGAGAAAGACAATGGATGACAGATCCGAGTTTGTTGTTTACAGGAGCTTAAAACAACACGTAACACCTTATTCAACTTTTAGAATGTTTTATCATAGATTATGTAATTTAGTTTTGTGAAATTGGTCCTGTATAACAAGAGAAATGTTGTAGAATGGCATCTGAAGTGTTCAAACGGTTCAGTCATTTATTTCAGTTGCACACTGTGCTATTTTTACTGTCCTTTTTGATTGTAACCTGTCATTGTACAGTTGGACCGGGTGAGATCCATTGTAGACCGTATGAGATGCACTAAAAGGCCTTTTAGGTCAGGCTGAGCACATACAGTTTAAAAGCCTTTTACGAATAGCTCTGAATAAATATGGGTTTCCCAATTACCTGTTCTATAATTTAAATATTTAGTTACATATTTTTGTTCACTGTAAAAATTCCTTACTAGCATTTTTGTCTTGTTCTCTAGGAAAAATATCTTAAATATCTTAAAAAAGTCTTAAATCAATATCAATTTATTTGACCCATTTAGTCTTGTTCATGAAATAATTTGGGAAGTTTACAGTATGATTAAAACAACCAAAAAAATGATAACAAATTCTATCAATGTGAATTTAGTTTTATTTTAAGTCCTGAAATTAGTTTTGGATAGCAAAGTTGTGGTCAGAATTGTCAAAAGTTGGTGAGCTGAACTTTCAGGTGTAAATGCCAGCGTGACTTTCTTTTTTTAGGTAGCACAAGTACACTCACCTAAAGGATTATTGGGAACACCTGTTCAATTTCTCATTAATGCAATTATGGTGGTGGTGTAATGGTGTGGGGGATGTTTTCTTGGCACACTTAGTGCCAATTGGGCATCGTTTAAATGCCACGGCGAACCTGAGCATTGTTTCTGACCATGTCCATCCCTTTATGACCACCATGTACCCATCCTCTGATGGCTACTTCCAGCTAGATAATGTACCATGTCACAAAGATCGAATCATTTCAAATTGGTTTCTTGAACATGACAATGAGTTCACAGTACTGAAATTGCCCCCACAGTCACCAGATCTCAACCCAATAGAGCATCTTTGGAATGTGGTGGAATGGGAGCTCCGTGCATCCCACAAATCTCCATCAACTGCAAGATGCCATCCTATCAATATGGGCCAACATTTCTAAAGAATGCTTTCAGCACCTTGTTGAATCAATGCCACGTAGAATTAAGGCAGTTCTGAAGGCGAAAGGGGCTCAAACACAGTATTAGTATGGTATTCCTAATAATCCTCTAGGTGAGTTTATATGACAGAGAGAGTTGATATAGAGAGAATAAAATTAAATTAAATTAAAATTCACACAGTATGATGTTAGACATTTAATCTGCCCGGTTCCTGGAATGAGACTTTTATGCTGCTGAACCCAAAAAGAATTCAAAGAGTGAGCTGAGCAAAGGCACAATCTGTAAAATAATCTCTTGATAGACTGAACAAAGAAATCGGAGAGCAGTGCTTGAGTAAACAACACTGAAGCGCTGTGATGTGAAAGATGTTTGGTTCTGTATTTAGGGAAATGCAATAGCTTGATGTTATAATAATTTTTGTGCTTGTATGTTGTTTAAGAAGCATCAGTGGTATGAAAAAAAAACATGAACCGATCATTAACGCAGATCACTGGCTATGTTGACATTTACATTACAATTATGCATTTGGCAGACGCTTTTATCCAAAGCGACTTACATTGCTTTATCCTATACATTTTACATAGGTATTTGCAATCCCCTGGTATCGAACCCACAACCTTGTGTTGTTGACGCAATGCTCTTACCACTGAGCTACAGGAAAGCTACATTTATTGTGTATAATGTTTACATGTATTACATTAATATAAACATACAAAGGTTGTATCTACATTCCTGTTTGAATTTTTATGTGTCATTAATAATTCTGATAAATTGCCACAGGTTGTTGTGCGAAATGTCACTGAAATTCTGTTACAGAGACTCGGCATGCAAAGGCATGCTTTCTGCGATGTATTAAAAAAATCTTAATTGAATTATTCTTATTCAGAGTATGAATTTTGGTTAGAAAATGCTGTTTACTGTGGATGGAAAATGTGTAATGAGACTAATAGTCAGATTATTGCAGTCAATGTAAATATAGTCAGGTAATGAATATTTAACACTTCAATGCTCTTCGAAACATAAAACATTTTATGCTGTACTTCCTGAACTTTTACATGATAGAGTAAATGACACAGGGGCTTGACATCTATTAAAAATGTTTACAGTTGTATTTGTTAAATTCATATTTCAGCATTTATGCTTATTTCATAACTAAGGAGATTTGGAGTACTCTTCATGTTCTTGTATAGACAGTTTCATCGGACGCACACGCCTGACCCGAAGTTAACTTCCGGCCTGTGTTTGGTAAATATTACAATTTACTTTAGATTTAATTTATATTAATATGTTATCGTATATCAATTTTATTCAAATTACTTATTAAAACTACTTCACAGTTATTGATTCTTTGGAGAGGTCTACCAGAAGTTAAGTTTGGGCCACATAATGTTTGTTTATGTTGTTGCCGCTTTAACCGTCTGCTTATTATGACACTATTTTTCTAAAATAAATTAGACACATTGTTTACATTTTGTGTTGTATTTGTGTCTCTATTCAGTTTCTACTTAGAAATCCAAACAGACACATTACAGATACTAGAGAAGTGGACTGTATACTTGTACAGTGAGCAACCCAAAGCCACTGGGATCGTTCAGCAAAGGATAAAAATTGACTGACATTGCAGACAGAAAGACAGAGAGAAAGAGAAGAGAGAGTGAGAGAGAGAGAGAGAAAGAAAGAAAGAAACAAATGCTTTCACCAACTGACATGGACATGATATTGTCTTCCCATCTTCTGATGGGCGCTGCTGCCATTTACTCCATTCAGTGTGACCTGGCAAGCACATCTGAAAGGCTTTTCCGACAGCAAAAGACTTACTATTTTCTAAAGGAACAATGTATAACCTATTATTGAATCTTTGAGAGCTCAGGTCATGCATGCGCACTGTAGTTTAGGTCCCGTTAAATATCAAGGCAATAAATGTCAAATGCGTTGTGTGGTCACATATGAAAGGGAAGCAAGCGGTAATAGGAATATAATCTATGCTGTTCTCCCCTCAGTCTGTTTCACTTATGTAACTTGCTGTTAGTACTATATTTTTAGAAGGGAATTCAGTATAAGGTGACGCTACTGCAATATGTTATGGAGTATATCTGCAATATGCAATGATATGCAATGAAGGTAATTATTGAAAATATCATGCAAAGTATGTTTGCCTACTTTGTGGTTGGTTGGGATAGGACACAAAGATTGCATAAAAAGTGAAACGAAACTAATATAAATATATATGATATAAATATGATATTAATTTGCTGACCAGTCCTCATTGTTTTGTGAACGACTACCCAGCCAAATATTTTTTTCTATTCGCCTGAAACTAAATGATTATTTAAAATAACAGTTGATCTAGAATTTGTTATGGTTATTGTGTAACAATAATAACTCTAATTCACAGGATTGTAAGGACCTTTGGCAGTTTCAGATGTTAAGATGAATATGCAGTGGAGAAGGAGAGAGTTGTTGACATGCGTCAGGTGGATTAAGTTGAAGTGTGGAAAGTTAGTGGGTTTTGTGGCAGTGGGAATGGGAATGTAATTAATTAAAATGCCTGTAATAGCTCCACAGCCGATTATAATGGAAACACTGATATTTAGCCAGACAGGAATCTGCAGGGAATATTGTCTAGAATACCACGCATAGATTTTGTATGTTTGAGTGTTTGCGCTTGACCTACTTTTGCATGTATGCCCACTTCTAAATGTGTGTTTCCTGTTCTTTGAATCCAGTTAATAGCTGTAAACCATTTAAGATTTACTCTGTTTGAGGTTTGTGTCGAGACTTTAGTGGCTAGTGCACTGGCGGTTGAACGAGGAACACTGGATTTATAGGACCAGATTAAGAGATCACAGGCTTGTTCTTATAAGAACTCAGACATTTAATAATGTCTATCCTTTCCAAGGCCCTCAAAATGGTGTTTTTTAACCAACTCTCTGCCTATCTCTCACAGCACGACCTTCTGGACAGTCAATAATCAGACTTCAAGAAAGGACGTTCTACTGAGACCGCTCTCCTGTCTTTCGTCGAAAACCTACGGCAGGCAAGGGCTAAATCCTTGTCTTCCGACGTTATTCTGATTGATCTCTCTGCTGCTTTTGACACTGTGAACTACCAGTTCCTGCTGTCCACACTCTCCAAACTGGGCATCTTTGGAACGGCGTTCAACTGGTTTGACTCTTATCTCTCAGGCAGATCCTTAAGGTATCCTGGAGAGGCAAGATGTCCAGATCTCACCAGCTGACAACTGGAGTTCCTCAGGGATCAGTTCTTGCTCCTCTCCTCTTTCTATATATACCGCCTCCCTGGGTCCAATTATTAAGACACTTGGGTTCTCATACCATTTTTACGCAGATGATACGCAGATTTATTTCTCTTTTCAGCCAGATGACCCCACCGTCTCTGCCCGTATCTATGCCTGTCTTCTCTACATCTCTTCTTGGAAGAAAGAGCATCATCTACAACTCAACCTCTCCAAGACAGAACTCCCGGTTATACCAGCCCACCCATCAATTGAACACTACCTTACCATTCAGCTCGGAACCTCAACTATAACACCCACCAATTCTGGGATGATATTCGACGACCAGCTGAAATTCACCTTTCACATCGCAGCAACCACTCAAATTTGCAGGTACATGCTCTACAACATCAGGAAAATCAGGCCATTCCTGTCGGAGCATTGCTCTCAGCTACTGGTCCAAGCTCTGGTCATATCAAGACTGGACTACTGCAATTCTCTACAGGCAGGCTTTCCAACCAATGCAGTCAAGCCCCTGTAAATGATCCAGAATGTCTAGTTTTCAATCAGCCTAAAATAATCCATGTAACACCCCTCCTGATTTCACTTCACTGGCTGCCAGTTGCTGCCCGCATCAAGTTTAAATCGCTGACACTGGCCTTCAGAACGATAACGGCAAATTCGCCCCTTTAACGTAACTCCATGCTCCAGGTCTACATCCCCTCCTGTCATCTTCGGTCTGAAAATGAGCGACGCCTGGTTGTTCCATCACAGCGAGGCACCAAATCTCTTGCAAGAACCTTTACTGATTCAGTTCCCCTGTGGTGGAAAGAACTGCCAGCCTCCACACGAACTACAGCATCCGTCAAAACTTTCAAAAAACAGCTCAAAACATACCTGTTCCGCTTTTATTTGACTTGTGTCTAAAAAAAATATCTTGTTGTTCATTCTCTCCCTTGCTTACTCCAGCTTTAATCCTCCTAGTAGCATAGCCCTGTAAACAAACGGTACTGTTTTGCATGTTAACAAAATGTTTATATGCTCTCCTTCTTGTAAAACGCTCTGGAATAAAATCGTCTGCCAAATGAATAAATGTTAATGTATATATGACTAGTGTGCTAACTTTTACGAACACATCCCACAATCCCATTGTAAACTCACAAACGCGCTTAGCGGTGCTTGAAGAATAGTCACACCAACTAAATCACCTTGATGTTGTTTGAAGGTGTTTTTTGTTTATTTATTTAAGCAAGAGATTGTCACGAAACTCTCAGGGCTGGAAGTTTAATGGTTAAAAATATGAGCTGCTAACCAAGATGTTCCCTGTTCCATTCTGCTGTATCAGCATTTTGACCTTGAAATAAGTACTAGCTTCAGGGTTTCTGTCCCCACAATTAATGTACTGTAAGTCACTTTGATGCAAAGCATCTGCTAAATGGCACGTAACTAGAAATGACATTTTGAAAGACCCATAAACTCTCTGTGATTGCTCTGTCCTTCCACCGTGATGTAAGAACATAAAGCCCTTTTAAAACCAGACTGAAACACTGATTATGTGACTGATGTAATTAGAAATTTCATTAAACTGACACATTACTTTAATATTTTATTCTTGAAATTTAACGACCATATTCTCATTAATGGGCTATTATAAGATTATCATACAGTATATGTTTAAACCAAAATATGCTGGGTTATTTTCAACCATTCATATCAACAGGTGCTGTGTTGTTTTAACCCAGTGTTAGGTCAAATATAAATATTTTCTGGGTAAATCTGAATATAACCCAGCATTTTTTTGTTGTGTGTGTAATTTCTATTCTTGTAAATCTCTAGATTAGAGTGTAAATATATTATTATAAATTTGACATTATTTGTATAATTTGACTTTATTTTATGAAATATTAATCTTATAACTATGATGATAAAAAAACTCTTAAAACATCTCTCTCTTCACTCTTAAAAGGCTGATTCTCAAAATTGATAGCAGCCTATATTCACATTTTGTTCCCCAAAATCTTAATTTCTTAAAATGATTTTATTATGGCATAAAATACTAATACAAGATTATTTCGAAGACTAATTTAAATATTTTTTTTACTTAAAATCTAATAAGACGTAGGCCTTAATATAAAAAAATAACGAAAAAATTGTCATGTATATGAATAGTTTGGTTCCAAAATGAGAACTCTTATATAATCTAAAATCATGTTTTATTGTGTTTTATTGTGCAAACCAACTGCAGTTTGATTGATGTTAATGCACAAAGAAAAACATATTGGTGTTATCTCATTTTGGGACCAAACTCTTCATATATATACATTGTATATAAATAAGTAAATAATAAAATAAAGCAAATAACAAAATAACTAAAAATACAAAATAAAATTGACATAATACTAACTAAACCAAAATAATAATTATAATAAATAAAATAAAAAACAGCAATGATAATATATTAGGTGTACAATACCCAGTTTTTGAATTTTGTCTAAAGTCTTGGGGTTCCCCTGATCCTTCCCACATCATTATCATTGACAAAATAAAAAAAAAATTCAGGTCCTTGTGGGTCCCTTAATGTCTCCCCTTGAATTGCCTTCCCAATTCAAGCACTATTCATACAAACAGATGCCTGACCAGTTGCCAATGTACAGTAAGCACATGACAGGCACCCCTGTGCCAGACTGACAACTTACTTCATCATGTCCACTATAAGGAGCTCTTTCATCAGTCAAGGTTTTCAGTTCCCACATGACAGGAGACCGAAAGGGCTTCACCTCTGTGCTGTGTGTTCACGTGTATCTCACCAGTCTGTGAATCTGACAGGGTTGTTTGGGTTGACTTGAATTACACAAGGTCCCTTGATTCGCCTTAGCTCTATGAGCTCTCGAAGTATTCCCAGATCCATTGAATCTGAACACATGTTTTGCATGTTTAAGTGAATGAGAGTTCTTAAAAGAATCCTTAAAGACTAAAAATTTGAGCCCTCAAAGGATGTATCATCATAACAGTTTACGCTAATGCTTCAGAATTCACATCTAATTGTATGGCAAACAGCAAATAATCATAAAGGCATTTATAGTGGAGATAAAACATTTATAACTAACAGCACGATGCTATGTAAGGTGTGTGGCGAATACAAAATGCATTTCCTAATGGTCTATTGGTTAATACCAACAATGTGTTATGTAAACATATTCCTAGAGCGCCATGGGCTCCAGCTGCGATCTATGCTAGACACATTAAAGGTGTATTAAAGGAGGAAATATATGTTTTACCTAGTACCTCGTTTTATCTGCAATACAAAAACCCATATCAAACTCACGCTCATGAATAGAAAAGGAAAATGACAGAAAAATAAAAACACAAAGGTGGGTGCAACGCAAGATGTTTTCAAAAGCTGCTTTTAATCAGAACACTGGTGAGTCGATAGTCGTGTGCTTGAACACGTCCCCGAAGAGAGTCTATTTCAGGGACTTCGGAGGAGGACATCAGGTCGGAAAGCAAATGGAGGACCTTGGCAAGCTGGCCACATCTTTGCATTTATTCTCTCTCTCAGACATCAGGAGAGGTATTTATGCTTCCCCCAGTCACTCCATTACACAGACATTTGAACATTACGTTACGGCTGCAGTTTTCAGAAATACTACCGGGCCTCAGTATTGACCGGGTTATGTACTGCACTTTAGACTTTTTAGGAAACCAGCTTTTAATGTCATATGTCTGGGTTGCAATCGTGTACGAGGCGCCATTGTCATTGAAATCTGGTTTCAAGTCTATTTGAAGTAGTTTGGGCTGTTTTAATTGAATTCTCCTCAAGGAAAAGGTAGAAATCACATCAGGTCTCTGCTGATTTAGTAGCGTGGCATTTAAAAAGGCCCTTTGTGCTGATTGAATTATGTGATGGGGATGTTGGTTTTTTTCTTTGAAATCTTGTCCTTATGATGTCACCTAGGTTTGTTTGTAGATCATTCAATGTGTTTTTGTTACATTTTGACCCAACTAAAGTCAATTTATTGTGATTTACATTTATGTCATGTAAATAACATTCTGTGAAAATGTAACCTTGATAGCTTTAATACTGACTGAGTAATGTCAAAAGTTGAATTCCTAGTGAAATTAATTGTTGAAATCCAACTTTGATGCTTGTTTTCTCATGACTACATTATGAGGCTTTACCCGGGTTTTCACAGACTGGGTCACATATGTTATTGACCCACAGTAAGTATCCAAACTTTAGTGGTTGTAATCCATGCATGCTTTAGAATGCAGTGCCAAAATTGGTCATTTATGAAAAATGACACATGGCAGGTTATTACGAACCAAAAAAATCACTTAAAAAGAATAATGATAATCCTTTTTAGTTTTGTGGGATTTTAAAAAAACATATATATTTTTTTAATTATTGCATGTGGCTTGGTTTTAGCGACCGCTTGACTACCCCTAACTTTTGAGAGATTAAGGATTTATGTCCTAAAATGCTTTGTGATATGAAATATGTCAAACATGTTAAATTCCTAAAATTTACACTGACACGCGAGTCTCTTAAATCGACAAGTTAGCTTTTAGCCTCAAGATGTTTTGTGAATAGATTGATTTCACTCTGCCGCCATGTTGAAATGGAAAGCGAGGCAGATGTGGAAAAATACCGGAAGGGAAGAAAGACTGCGATGGTATGGATAACCAAACGGAAGTTATGAAATGATTTATGATCTTAAATGTGAAAATATAAACATAGACAAGCTGTTGTACTTGATCATTTCAGCTGTACCATGTCATATTTGTGACTGTTTAAGCTGTCATTTAATCGAATACTCATTACCTGCTCTAACGTTGTTTTTAAATGCATCATTTGTTTATTCATGTCACAAACACCCGAAGGGAGTCCTAGCCACTATCTGTCCTTCTGATTTTCTTCCCACATCTGCCTCGTTTTCGATTTGAACATGGCAGCAGAGTGAAATCAGTCTATCTGGGTCAAAGTTTATTTCTGTGAACGCAAAGGCAAAATGCAATAATACAGCAAGACGCTGACTGTTGTATGTGTGTTTTCTCTTGGGTTCTTCTGCACTTAAATGGGTATATGAGAAAGTGAAGGCCATGCTGTGTTTAATTTCATGAAAATCTGTTTCTGACTGAAGCAAACTGGTGTCCTCGAAATGCACAAGCATATGATTTCTATGGCAAACCCAAAAATACAGAATTAAATGGGCAAAGTAACTCCACGAATTGCAGTTATTCTATAGGATCTATATTAGCAAAATAACGCTTCTGTCAAATCAAGAAGTGTCGATTACAGATGTAGGAAATAATACTAGTAGGTTTTTGTAACATTCACTGCAAAGTAGGTTGGCGGGATGCTATCTTGAGACATTTTTCAATTTAAGTGTTTACCTTCAGGTCAGATAAAGTGGCAGCTAAATGGCTGTATATAATAACTGAATGTGAGCATGTGAGTAGCCTTGACTCGTAAGATCTTCAATTTCAAAACATAGTGAGATACCTTAATAGTGTCAAACCGATTAACACTTTGAATTCTAGCCATCAATAGCTTACTAGTCTCTTTATAAGTATACTCGAAAAATTTTAGCATCTAAAAAAATGACACATCACCTTTAAGAGTCTGTAAGACAGAGGCAAACTGATAGAAACTTAAAGGTTCTGTATGTAAGTTTCAGAGGCCACTATTGGCGATGTAGGAAATTGCAACCTACAGCTCCGCCACCCCCCTCCCCCTCCCAATAGAGAAGCTACGGTTGCCGTCACAGGACAAATGGGTTCCGTAAATGATAGCGGGCATTATCGGTGGTGTTGATAAATGCAATCTACGTCTCACAGGCGAAGAACAGACTGAAGTTACGGACAAGGACAGAGATGTCGTCGTCTGAGACAGCAGAGAGTAACCTTTGCAAGTCAAGTGAAGAGGCTTATTTACAAAGAAAAATAAATAAATAAAATTTACTTAATTCATAATTTACTCTAATCTTTATAGTGAATATTATTGTTACTTGTTTAACATTGTGTTAAACAACTGTGTAACTTCATTGTGTATTTTGCATAGCATTTTATGGCACGGTAACTTGGTTCGTAATTTACAGCCTATTGAAACCGCTTGCTAATGCTAAAGGCATGTAATCTAACCGCAAAAGTCTTAGCAGACGTTTTACTCATCATCACTCAGTCAATCAGAGGATTTAACACAGGTAGTAAGAGGGAGAGGAAGAGGGGGAGGAAGAGGGCGGAGAGGTATGTGTGTTGGAGATGCAGGCAGGCAGGGCGAGGAGAGGCAGAGGAGCTAACGTTACCCGTTAGCTCCTCTGGACCGCACAAGAGAGGATGTGGAAGCTAAGCAGTATTATAATATACCTTACACCCGATTTATGCAAATTATGATTACAAACATGATTTCTAACTTGATTTGCACACGGCCATGCAACAAGGACTTATAGTACAATTACAAAGTGCTAACATTTCACAAGGAAAAACGCTACTTCTCTTGATGATCAGCTCATCTGTTAGCTAAAGCTATCAAACAAACGGTCCCCTTATATAGCAGAAATAAGACAAACTTACCGGTCCAGCAGAGAGCTTGCAACTTCAGCGTCTCTTAGCAAACCCTTTCCTGCTTCAGTGCCCTCCGTGGAAAAGCCACGCTGATGTTTATTCGGGTGTTTTGCCTCGACTTCGCCTTGCTGCATCGTATTTTCTCTTTTTTGACGACACAGATTGACGCTATGTCTGCTCTTGTGCGGACGATGTGTGGTCCGCCATTAGCGTAAATTTCACTTCTTAATGCAACAAAGAACCGTTTCTATTTCTTATAAAAAAACACGACAAGTATATTTTGTTATTGTTCTTCCTCTTCTTCTGCTAATCCTTCTATGTAGTGTGTTTGCAAGCTGCCTCCTAAATACAGCCGTAGAAGAAGAACATAGTCCCGTGCATCCTTCGTTTTACGAAACTCGCTCAGTTTGTCGGTGTAGTGCTACTATAGAAACATGGCTCTGCAATTTGATATATTACATCGAAGGGTGTGCCCGCGGTGTATATACATAAAATGGCTGATTGTAAGGTAATATAAACATTTCGGTTAATTTTGTAAGGTATTTATTAACCACTCACAACATAATTTTGTAAAATATATTACATTTGGGTAAATAAATCCTTCAAAATGCTACACACTGTACCTTTAATTGGGACAAAGATCTATGAGCGCCCTTGACCTCTATGCACTGTGCAGCCATTTTGAAAGGAAAAAGTGAATTGCTTTCTGGGATGGAAAAAGCCTTTTATAAAGGTCGCAGTGAGGGCATACTGAAGATATAGAAGAGATGATGGTAATGATTTGCATTGGAAATATGAGTTACACTCTTACCCAAATCTTTTACAAACACCTTAATGCCAATATTATTTACCTCAATCTAGCCCAGTGTGTTTCTGCAGTAAAATGCAAATGGGCTGCTTGATCAAACATATTTTCAGGGAAAATGTTTGTTTTGCTATAGTTTATCTTTTTATAAAGGTTAATGTATTTCAGGAGACTTTAGCCTGCAGCATACCTTACCTACCTTCCTCTCTGATGTCCTCATATACTTATCCACATTATTCTGATAAACTCTAAGCTATTTTTGATTGCTGGTTTGTTGTAATTTATGAAATGTTTTGAAATGTCATTATGGGCAGGCTCTTTCTTGCTAAAAAGACCAGACTAGAACCATTTTGGTCTTTCTGATGGAGATGTTTAACCAAAGATATCTTGTTGCCCTCCAGAAGATTGTGTTGCCAGCTGGTGGTATGACCTGCATCTCTCAACAAGACCATATGAATCTTTAGCCATCTTCAAAAAATGGCTAAAGATGCATCTTTTTCATCAACACTTGACCCAGTAATACTAACACATATTTTCATTTCTTTTTCTATTCTATTTAGGGCTGGGACGATATGTATCACGATTCAAACTAAGTATACATGTCTAGGGTGATTCTGAAATTGCAATGGCCTTGATTCTGTGTTTTATGCACTGTTCTGCCGTGAACAATGGAAGTTCTGCTCGATCTAAATCACTACGAGATTGAGTTTTTATAACATACATTTGAAAAAGCAATACTTATAAAATATCATCATTATAAATATACTTTATTTTCATGAAAGATGAACAATGGGAAAATGCCTGAAAAGGTTTGAAGAAAAGTGAAGGGCCATTCGGATGGAAAACATTCATGGCCGCCATATTGAACTGGCCACTTGGGCACTTCTGCATGAAGGATTTCGAAGGGTACAACTGATGGACACTTCGCACTCCCTTGATTCATTGTGCAGATTCTTTGCGTGTTGACTGCGCATCCTTATGGGCATGGAATGATGGCTCCGAAGGGCACTTCAAGAAACAGTTGTTCGGTCCCCTAAACCTTTCAACCCGTTGAAGCTCTCACTACGAAGGGTAATCCCTTTAAAGAGCTTAGGGCATAGAAGGATGAGCTCTTCGAAATGGAATGCAGTGTACGTGTGTAAATCGTTCTTCTTCTGTGTCACATATTCAGACTTTCTGTGCGCCCTCTGGCTTTCGGATGTGGCGGCATTTAACTGTTATTCATTGGGAAACTGAGCATACGAATTGCACGATATATTGTACAGCCCTAATTCCGTTCATTTTAAAGAATAAACCCAATTTTGTGTAAAATAGCAGCCAGACCACATAAACAGTTTTTAGTTTAAAACATCATCATGTGAATAGACAATTCCAGTGATATACAGTAGATGTGACATTTGGAGTAAAAACTTGAAATATGAATTCTAAGGAAATGTACTTATTTCCAATATATTGAATCGTCTGTTTATATTTTACTAATCCCCTGATGATAGAGCCCGGGCATAAGAAAAGTATCAGTCTATACACAAGTTTTCTATTTTAAAAGAAGGAAATATACATGCGTTATGGATGCGACAAAAAAGTTTTTGAGAGAACATATTTGGTAGGATTTCTCTGAATTATAATGTGCAAACCAGAAGCAAATGATACCCAACAAATGGGAAGAAAAAATATTGTAATTTTAAATGTATTTTAATTTTCATGTGTCTATTTATAAGGAATATGGACCGTCATAGATGTGAGAACGATAAAACTTTAAGAAAGAGTTGTCATGGGTTCTAAACCACCAAATATTGACATCTGACCTATCAGCATGGTGAAAACATCTAGAAGTTTTTTGTATAATTTTTTATTTTAAGGTTGACATTTCCATGGAATTGCCCAAATGGTCCTTCATATCCATTGTTTGCAGTTCTCAACAAATGGCCATTTCTCATGTTGACAAACCTTCCAAGCATGTCATCTACTTTATGCAATTTGAAAACATGCGTCTGTTGTGGGTCATCAGAGGTCAGCGAGGGGTTATTATTGCTTTTTCTGTTTCAGCAAATGGAAAATTCGGCAGTCGGTTGCTGGAATCTTATCAGAAACAGCTGAATCAGCTCAGAGGTATGTATGTTTGTTTCATACACATGTCATATTAAAGTCCAATAATCACTTTTCCAATAATCGGTGCATGACTATAATATTAGCAAAGGCCAAACAGTATCATAGTAACATACCCTCACTTCCTGTTTTTGTGTACTTTAAGGCTTGAGAATGAGAGGACTTCTCAGGAGTCACAAGTAAGCTTCACTTGGAATAAGTGAATGTCTTTTTTCAGGGCTGTTAAATATTGAGGGGGAAGGTTGAGGCACTTTGATCAGCGACAACATGGTGCATGGCAATTAGGAGTGATGAATAGGTGAATCTCCAACATGAAACTCAGATCCTGAATAATTGATTTAAAGAAACATCAGATGTAAGAATCCAGAAGTCGGACCATCAGTGTCAGCCTGTGATGTATGGTGACTACGCTAAGAGTCCATTTCCTTCAGATCCGCTGGGAGGCTGTGAGATGAACAGCCTGGAGAAAATAAGCGTAGAGTGGACATTGTCTCAGTTTGCCGTGCCCTTGCTTTGGTTTACTGCTTCTCTTTGGCATCACTTTAGGGAGAATGTTTTAATATTAAATGATTGGTGTTTAGTCGAAGAATAACGAAACATGTGCTCATTTGTAGCTTTCTAATCTTTATATACAACATTGCCACAATTAAGAAATAGATGTTTATTGGATTTAGGATATTTTTATCCTTTTAAAGTCATTACAAACATGAACGCTTTTCTTTTGTAAACTGCACATGTAGTTTTTAGAAAGATTTTGTGTTCTATAAAAGGAAATAAATGATTACTTGGGGGCGGTCAACCCTTAACAAACAAAATGCACATTAAAAATGCTGTAAGACTTGCGCAAGTATACCGAAATGGGGTCCAGACCAATTAAGTCATTTGATCTTATTCACCGAATATCATCTCATATGCCATAGCTTGACAGTCCATGGTTACCATTCACTGTCATCACAGAAGCAGTAGCATGAGCTTCTCCTTTTGTGCTTCACAAAATAAATTCATCCAGGTTTTTATTGACTTAAGGGTGAGTAGTCTAAATGATGAAAGAAGTTAAATATTTAGGTGAACCCTTTCTTAAAATAGGACCTCAGGGCCTCATGTATTTCAACGTCTGAGTTCAAACAAGATTCAGGATTCAATTTGAACATTAATCTACGCAGGCGCTAAATCTGGTATCTGTTGGGAAACGTTAAAGGAACAGACATAAAAATACAGAATACATTGTGAAACATCAAAGTCATTGAGGGTCGATGGAAATTTATACTTTGTTCTTTTTGGTGTTTGATGTGGCTGCATTGTGTTTGCCAGCCATAGACAAATCACGATTGGTGTCTCTTTTATATCCCAGTTGTCTCTCCAAGCATCAATGAAAATTAGCTAGAGATTTTTGCTTAGGTCCACTGCTTGTTTGATTTTTCCTTTGTGAGAAATGTAATCTTACAATAGCCTACATGTGTCTCTACAGACCTCTTTAAATGACGTAAACAATGTTCAAAGGTGGTCCGGAAGAACTTCCAGTGACAGTTCTTTAACACTACGCAAACATTTGAACATTACAACCATAACAATCTTTCTAAAATATTAAACAAATATCTTTAAGATTTATTCATACATAAAAGATTGAAATATTGAAATAAAACAGTAAATAATACTAATAATAAATAGGACTGTCAAAATTTTTAATCTAATTAATCACAAAGTTTCTTTAATTAATTTAGATTAATCACAATACTAAATATGATTGAAAAATTCACGTTTTCCGTGTAGCCAACTGTTCTCAGAACATAAAGATAAATGACAAGAAGCGGATATAACATTTGTCTCTTCTTTTGTATTATTGACACATCCCAAAAATGATTTTAATTCTAAACAATTTTGGCAACCTAGCCATTGCTCTTAGCAAATACAGGATGGGTGAATGAAACGTTTTCTTTTGGAGAAAATCTAATTTTTTCTTCAAATTTCCACTTGTGTGCCATGGTTTGAAACTGTTGAGCACATACCTCTGCAAAGTGACGCTCTTCTGTTTTCATTAAGGTTAAAGCAAACGACATTAGTTTCCAGGTTTTAGTGATGTGATGCGCCGTCACACCCGGATAATTGTTGTCACTAACGGAGGTCCAGTGGTCTCCTGTTTACAGTTCTTGTCCATCCAGAGGGCCAACGGGTTCTTCCGACACCTCCATCTCGCTCGTGTCAGCCATGCTATTTACGCGGCGAGAATTGAACGCGGCGGGGGTTGAATTGTGGGTAAAAAATGGCGGGAATGCGTTAATAAAATTATCGCTGTTAATTCCAGAAATTAATCATCTCGCATTAACGCGCTAATTTTGACAGCCCTTATAATAAATAAATAAAATCTGAACCTGGAAGTGTTTTTTTGATCTGTGTTTATATCTCAGTGGTCTAGAGTAATGAAAGCAATCTCAAGAAAGTTATTAAACAATTGAAACAAATCTTCAGTTAGAAGTCAAACATTTCTCATCCTAAAATCAAATCATCCGACCACAGTGTTGTTTTTATAGCAAGTCTTAGTTGTGTCTCTTTATTTATCCTAAGGATTTGTTAGAGAAACATTTCTTTCATTTAAGTTAATGCTTAAATAAAACAGCTGAGAGCTCCATTAACCTCTCTGCAGTTTTTTTTCCCCTTATTGTTGTCTCTATATTCCCGAAGCATCAGGGTTGCAGGACAAAACTGGTACATCACAGCTATATAGAAACGAGAAGAAACAAATGCCCTACGCTTGCACGTACAATGTATTCTTTATCAGGTGACCTGTGTCGTGACACTCAGTCTAAAACGGGAGCATTAGTTATGCAATGCTTTATCTGAGGAAAACACCATTAAGCGTATTGTTCAACAAAATAATTCCCATTCAGCTTTCACTTTGTTTCTGTTTGATTGACAGCCAACATCAAGTGCCTTTCTGCATTATGGCAGGACAGACAGAGGTCAGATCTCTTCATAATCACTCTATGAGGCGCTGCAGAAGGTCAGCTGCTGTACAACATACACAGTATCATCATCTATTCCCCTACAGACCTCAGATCAGATGCATTCACAAGTTACCTTGAACACAAAATAGTATTGCTCCAGAATCGGTCAGACACAAATGATGCACTGAAAAGAGTGATGGACGCTTTGAATGAGTGACCTTCTACCTAAACGCTACACTTTTAATATGTCTCAAAATGTCAATTAGAGGCATTTTTGCATATTCGGTTTATTTCAACATTATACATGTTGTTTTGAAGAATGAATTGTATGATTCTGCTCATGTTAGGGCTATGGCGTTGTGTTAAAGGGTCCATTCAATCTGGCTAGCAACATTTTCCGGTCTTGTTTGCTGTTGTTCACCAAACATTCTCATCATTTTCTCTCTTTTCTCTATTGTCGCGAAAATGCCAAAATATCACAAGCTGTCAAAGGCTTTCAGAAATGGCCAAACCACCACATTTTTCATCAAATGGAATTGCTTGTTCTTGCAGGCTGTCCACAGAATTACACGTTCTTCACATAAGATCCACAATCTTTGACATTATTTAAAAGCCATTAATTCACATGTATTTAAAAGTTCTTTTTTTTGTGTAGGCAATAATCTGTACTTATTTTGGACATCCAGATTTATGGCTTACAATTGTTCACACCTATATAAATGTTCTGTATTATATAACCGAGCGGTTTCCACACAAATATAGTGTAATAAAATGCTTTGCATTGCAAGACAAGTCCGGCTACATGAGACTACCTTATATGAATCTCCATTGTTGGCTTGTACTGCACACCACAGACTCTCATGCCTTCGATACGATGCAAATCACAAATATCTTCCCGTCACACAGGGCTGAATATGAAGAGCGCTTTATGACCTAGACAGACTGTGTTTCATTGACAACCTTGTAATTTCTCTGCATGTTGTGTTCAGTCGCACCTGCTGAATCTAATAACACTCCCGTGTCATGACAAATCCTCCACCAATGGCTGATGACTAAAATGTAGAGAAGTGATTTACCATATGCTTCTTTACTTATGCTAGGTCATGTGAGTCACACACTTGTGGGCATTTATGAAAACCGAACACGACCAGATCTTTCTGATCATCACAAACACATAGCGGTGAGTGAGTCACAGACGTCTGGGAAAGGATGCTTGTATACCAAATGCTTGTCTGCTCTCATTCAATCAGTCCATCTTACTGGCTGTTGAGTGATATGTCCTTCCTCAGTCAGGATACGTCTGGATGTTACTCTGACCCACGGTCACAATTTTAACATCTACGCTTCGGGTCCAATGAGGTTTGATGTCTTAACATTTTATTTGTGAAACTGATATAAATCAAGATTATCACTTAAAAGAAGAACGTTTCCTAAAAAACATATACAAACACTACTGTTGTGTTGCTTAAAAGTAAATATGAACTTGTTTTCTTTGCAGTATTTGAGATCTAAAATAATACTGAGAATCCTGCTGTTATTTTGACCCGTTACTCCAGTTTTCTTTTCCTGCGAATAAATCCAAATGTTGTTTGAAATTTGTGAGAAATATTGTAGTAGTTCACAGAATGAAACAAAAAGGTTAATTTCACCTAAACACGCACCTATAAATACATTTTAAAATAAGAAAAACTGACATTGGTATGGTCTCTTATGTTGTCCCAGGCACAGTATATCTGTATCAGTCCATCATTTTTCTCATTGTGAGATAGCCGAAAGAAATTTCCTCCGGAGGGCTCACAGTTCCTCACACTTTTGTGACAACACAAACAGTATCTGGCCTGCTTCAAACATAGTGTGTGAGGGGGCAAAGAAAAAACGACAAAACATACACACAAGCTCCTCTCAGTATCGTCTCTAACCGGTAATAGATGGTTATTCCACAGGGATTGAGAGAAGCCACCAATCTGCTCTGTTTCTTTCACACACAAACACCTCTGAGACAAATAAGTCGTCTCAGTCTCTCTTATCCCACACGCTTCTTCAAACCAACCTCTTTGAAAAATGCACAAACAGCCTGTTTTATATCAGTTTCTGTGCCATGGCACCTGAGGGAGATTTTACACGGCGTCAATTAGAGTACATGGCTTGTGTGTTGCTTCTGCTTTACCATGAGGGAATAATTAAAACAAGCCTTCAACACGTTCAGTCCCCCAATAAGCAACGCTCCACATCACTCACAGTCCTGAAGCTATCATAAATATTTACTTGAATTGAAGAAAAACAGCGACATTTATTTCTCTCAAAATGCTGGAGGAGAACGCAGCGACAAGATTATTTGTGTATTGTTTTAATTTCTTTACCCGTAATTTACATCTAATGAGCAAACTGAGAGATGCTGTAATTTCGACACACTCTGAGGAGACGTCTGGTATTATACCACCGTGTTCAATTTATGGACTCTATACAATGAACAAAGAACATAATATTTACATAAGAGTTTATTTAATAAGGTCAGTACAATATATAAACATTGCTGGCGAGATAATGAGTTTCGCTGGCAAATAGTGTCTTCTTTTTGAAAGGATCAGATTATATATTATTTAATCTTTTTTTTGCTTTATATTTTGGTTTAGCATGACCATTTCTCCCTTCTCTGACCCAAACCAGATACGTTTGGACCCAAAAGCGGTGTTGTGTGATGTCACACTTCCTGCAGTGACTAAATTAGCTGCACCTAAAGTCAAATTTCATTGGTTGAAAAATCTGTTTCACATAATCGTACAGTGGTAATGCATATAGATATTAATAACTAGATGCCGCAGTAGCATCTGTTTGTATGGGCCACTATGTGTCGTCTGCCATATTGGAGTGGATCAGTGCGAGCCGGTGTTGCCAAGTATGTGACTTTCGTGTTAAACTGGGTAACTTTGTAACTGCTGTTTGGATTTGTTTTATCCACAGGTTAGGATTGGAAGGATTTTGTCAATCTTAAAATGATTGTATTTATGAAAGTTAAGTTCTGTTGGAGTAGGGGCATTAGGCTCTTGCAAAAGGATTTTGTTTCTCAGATCCAGTAACACTGCTATGCAGGTCCATAAACACTCAAGAGCAAGCTGACTGTGTGTGATTATGAAATCATATTTGTTGTTATGTAAACTTTATATTTGAAAAATTTACACTTGACAACAACAAATGTTATCCCATTTTTGGGGAATTAAATTGCCAATGCTGCGCAATTGTGGCATTCTAGTAAACTGTGTGTGACGTAGGTGGACCGTTCCAAGGTGGCGGACACGTCTAAGTGATTGTTGCGCCAGAAAGAGGCATCTAGTTATTTATATGCATGGACATGAATGTCACTAGGTCATTATTATGTTTATTATGTGTTTGGTGTAATATTATAATTGTTTTTTTTCACATCACATCACCGTAGACTTTGACATATCCCTCCTTCAGGGTAGAAGTGGGGTCTATCTCTTTCCAGTGTTTGATACTTGATAACTTACATTTTAAGTAAAGGTTAGCAAAGGACAGCTAACATCTCCTGTTAGAGAACAAGGAAACAGCATGTGTTGAAACTCTTTTTGTTGATCACACGCATTTTTCTTCAGCTTTTGTTATTCATTTCCAGGCCCTTTGGCCTTGAGGCACCTCCAAGCAAAGTAAGACTGTTTCATATATGCTTCAGATACTAACATCACTAAGTTCATGAATCATTTAGAGAATTTCCCCTGGATTCTTTGGAGTCTTGAAAAAACACTCCACACCCTGGTAAACCTTCCAAGTCTGCATTATCAAATGGCTGTTCTGGTCTAACTCTGATAACCTTGGTCAAAGACTTCATCAAGAGATCTAGGAGAGTGTATATTGGTGGAAAAGAAGTTGTAAAAATGTTTTATACAGGCTTGTGTGCAAACAAATGGCTCCTGGTGATTGGATTGCTCTGGTCCTTGGCATGGATGGTAGTGACAGATGCTTGGAAATATTAGGAGCCCAAGAGATGATGCTTAGAGATTAAAGAGTGAAGGCTACAGTAGTGATAAAGTTACTGTTAAATCATCACGTTTTCCCCAAACAAGCCCTACAGTGTGCAAAATAGCTATAAATAGGGAAAACTAAATCCCAGATGGAAAAAAAATTAGATTGAGGACGACGGTGTCGCAGTAAACACGCATAATGGCCATGAGAAACAGCTAATTGGATGATTTTTCTTTTAAGTCGTCCTTAGAGGCGCATAGAGATGTTTCCAGAAAGACTTTGTTTCAAGTTTTCGTGCGGCGCGACATTGACGGAACACAAATGTGATTTTTGAGCGCCTAAAATAAACATGGGCCCTATTCATAAGCCATACATTTTCATGAAGTCTGCCAGCACGAAAAGACTTTTTAAAACACTGTTAGTCAAATGCTGATGTGCTTATCTAAACTAATTCAGATTTTTTTCCTCAGTGCCTTAATTCTACCTTCTCCCCTTCCATTGTGCTTTGGTGCTAGTGCATAACAAATTATCCTCATTTTGTCACACATTCTGTGCTACGAGTCCGTGCTATTAAGTCCTTCATCTTATGCAGCTGCATTTTGCTGAGTCACAGCCATTACATTATGGCGCTAGCGCTCTGATGAAAGCAGTGGTCAACACGACGGGCGTAATAATATTCAAGGTCTGTACTTAAAGTTCACAGGGATTTATAAACTCTTTTTCTCATTTAACTCTAAGTTTTCTTTTTCCTCACGCTGGCCACGATATATCAAAACTAAATCGCTCCTATTATAATCAGTAGACCTGTCTACAGTGAAAGCACCCATTATGACATGAAGCAATACACCTTCTGTTGATAGACAACCTGGTTCTTATTTTGCTACTCTAGCTTTATATATTAGAAATATCTTATATATTTCATAGCATTTGAAAGTTGTACCTGGGCAATTCCATGAGGATATCGACCTTAAAGTGTCACAAAACCTCCCCTTTCAGCTACACTGTACCTCACTGTTCTGTTAAAAAAAAGCGTAAAATGGGTTCTGTTAAAATGAGCGTAAAGCGAAGGTTCCGGCATGGGAGACGGGTGCTCCAATAACAAGACGATTTCATGAACAATGAGAAGACATTCTCCTCACTTTTCAAGAAAACACAGTCTCAAGAATAATAATGAGACAGCGACGCGTCATCACATCCCTTCACTTTGGCCAGATGAAGATTTTAAACCCGGGAGGCGAAAATAGCACAAAAAAGCTAGAAATTAACTTGTTTTCTCTACTGTAATAACTTACAGTTGCAAACATTGTTTTCTATGATGTGCGACACAACAAGCGTTTTTTTACATCTAAAAAAATGTTGTTTAGTGTTTCGCTGCTCTTTATAGGAACAGTCCACCCAAAAAAGAAAAATCTGTCATTTACTCACCGTCAGGTGGTTCCAAACCTGTAAAAATGTCCTTGTTCTGCTGAACACAACAGAAGATATTTGGCAGAATGTCAATCTAAGGGTGAGTGAATAATGACAGAATTTTCCATTTGTTGAACTATTTTTCTGTGTTTTTAAAGCATAGTTTTTTATAGTCAACTAAGTAAATTGCCACATCCATTATGACCCATATTCCTCATAAATGGGCACATGAAAATTAAAATAACAGTTTTATGATCTACGAAGGACACTCCCTTCTCAATTTGTTTGGTATTTTTGCTTCTTGTTTGTACATTTTTTCACAAAAATGCTATAAAGTATGTTGTCTCTGAAAAACGGTGTCCTTTTCGTCACATTCATAACGCATTCATTTTTCTTTCTTTTAAAATAAAAAACTCGTGCATGTTTCTGATATCTGGACTTTAACATCAGGGAACTCAAAAATACAAATAGATAGTTCAGTCAATATATTGGTAAATAAATACATTCTCCGAGAATTTAGATTTCAAATTTTGACTAAAAATACCATATCCAAACCGCTGGATTTGCCCAGGTAATAATCTTTTACAACAATTTAAAACCAAGATTGGTACCACATACTTTATCATTTATAATTTCATGATATAGCACTTGTAAAGTTAATTTTACAACAATGAAACCGTAAAATGAAATCAAATCCATTACAAACAAATTTATTTTCATTGTATTGTTTCTGAAGTATAGCCTTGAGCACACAGCTGCTTACTCCGTGTTAGTAAACATTCTGAGATGATATGCTTTCAGAAGAGACAGCCTCAAGCCATTCTGGCAGGTTGTGTCCCGTGCATCATCGGTCAGTCACTTCTAGCGTACACGCGTGGTTGCACGAAAGCACCTTGTTAACAGCTACCCTCGCACAGGTTCCAATTACCTCAGCAGGTAACCAGTCAATTGCTCTCTTTACAGAACCAATACTGAGGGAGTAATACATATTTGCTTCTTTGTTACCATGTATTTTCCTCTGTACCACAGTTCCCCCACTGCTGATTCTAGTGTTGGCTACCTGCGCTCCTGCCTGACGCTTGGACGCCCCACAACAATAAGAGGACGAAAAACACCCTTTGGCTAGGCTCACTGTCTGCGCTCTTGCAGAACCGTGTTCAAAACATCAGAAATAAATCTGAGATTTAGGCATCAGTTGGGGAACTGAAAATCTGTACCACTCCAGTCCTGATCTGCTCATCTACTTTCATACTCGCACGAGCATTTCCAGTCTTAAGATATTCAGATGACGGCAGCGCCCAGGTTCTCCGCTCCAGCTGCTTTGAGCAGCGTTTGTCAGCCTTAATGTCACTTAAATGTCACGATGTAGTCAGTAGTGTCAAGAAAGGAGGAATTCATTTCGACACCGCTGCCTCATCATGCGCCTATAAAATTCCAAGAGATTTGGTTTGCCTACCTTTTATATCCCAATTGCCCCCCCGTAGAGACAGCGGTTGCTCTTCTTCCTACATTATAGGTGCATACTGTTACAAAGAAAGATCTTTCAAAATGTATAAATTCATAAATATCTGAATAAAAATGATTCAAACTGTGAGCTTCAAAACGATGTCAAATCATAACAAACACCGAATTCCTACAACACCACCGAGCACGCATAAATGGGACAACTGTTTCTCTGTGCCAGCCTTGCCAGCTGCAACTTTTCTCTGGCAACACTCAACAACCAGCAAAGAGCCGAGCACGACACAGAGAGCCATTTAGATTGTACAAGCAGGCAAAGAAACACAGCAGCAATCTTTGGATAATGAGATGATTACAAACGCAGCTGCGGACACCCTTCTATTAAAAGCACACTGAGCAGATTTCACTCTCTCTCTTCAAACTCTTCAAGATAATGTAGAATTGAGGAAGCATATTGCAAAATTAACTCTAGTCTTACTTCGCCTGCAGTCGCACACACACAAGGGACAAGGTTATATCAACACTAGGTTCTGTTGTGTCCAGCTACAGTGGGCAGTCTTGCTTTAAGGCATGCGATGCCTCTCCTTTCCTCTCCCACTCGCGAGGCGTATTGTCATACACACAAACACGCCTGCACTCACATTGGCGCACGCACACCAGTCAGTGGGAAGAGGAGAGACTCGTACCGAGTGGCTTCTCAATGGGAGGAAAGAGAGGAGAGACGGAGAGAGCAAGCGCGTGAGAGAGAGAGAGTGAAAGCGTGCTACACAGAAGTGCCGTCGCGTGCGCTGGAGCCTCTGTCTGTTTGCCAAAAGTGAAGAGGGAAATTAGCTTGTAATCTTTCAGAAGAAGCATTACCTTCAGAGAAGAGAAAGAGAAGGAGGCTGAGGAATAGGAAGAATTTTGCTTCTGTGGTGAATTAAATGTGACATGTCAAGCTGCTCGTCTCTCAAATCCAAGCTAGTTTCTGACGTTTCACGGCTCCGAGGGGAGAATTTGGTGTTGGGGGCTTGACTGTGTTCAGAGGATTGCTGGAAGACTTACGACAAGCAGGAAACAAGGGCAGGAGAAGGGCTCATCTTCTATTTAGTTTGATCCGAACAGGAACTTTGCTGGGGAGCTCTTTCCCGAGAGCACGGATGGATATGTGACAATGTTTGTCTGAGGATTTTTATAGGAACGTTTAACACACATTCCTTTGGCATTCTCCTGATCACATCGCACAGGTAAGACTAGGTGTGAGCGTTTTAACGCATTCAAATGAAAGAGAAAGATGACACTGAGTTTCTCGGCACAGGTGTGCACATTTTGGAAATGCCAAACTAATTCAAAGGTGACACATGCATGCATTTGCAAAAATTCTGTATATTAGGATTTTGTAAATATCTGTAATATTTGGGTTGATTATACAGATGCTTGCTTGCTGACCAATGATGATGAGAGTTATCTGTAGGGTCCATAAGGGGAGATTAGATAGAGAATTTTCCTATCAATGCTTTATAAGATCAGTGATGTTACATCAAAGGTGCAAATAAAACATTTTACTTTAATAATGTCGAATGTATTCTGTACAAATAACGAACAGTCTCTGTCATACAAGATGTTCAAACACATTAAAAGCATTAAAAGACGAAGGCTTTAAAACCTACCTCGCGGTTTCCCTCAACCTACTCTTGTGAATCCGCACAGGGTGTATTATTATAACTGTTGATAACAGTTTATCTTGTTATTGAATATCGCGGATGTGTGCCGAGAACCGGGAATATTCTGCGGTGATGCGCGCAGGTGTGTCCGCGCGAGCGCGTGTGGAGCGCAATGGGACGGTCACGAGGACGCGGATCATAAAGTAAATATCTGTATAATTTATCGCCTCAACGCGGATGATTTATTACGTCAATGTAAGAATTAGGCGATAGATCGCGCCATTAAGCAGCTGCTCTATACAAACTCCCGGCATTTCAGACATCATCATCACGATGGCGTGACAAATAAGAACTGCACGTTTAATATGAACAAATGCCACAGAACAAGTGTCATCGGTGCTTAAAATGACCTCTTTATATCCGATATTGATTATTTCCATGTGTCTTAAAACATGAATATTCTCATCTGCGAATTAATAGACTCGCTTGAATGCGTAAAATCTCTTTATATCTCACTGTGGTAAAGAAGAGACAGTTTAAGTTTGCGCGGCAGCGTGCCAGTCACATTGAACGGAAGTCTAGTCCTCTGGGAACAGTTCACATTTCTACAAAACTGCGGATTTAGAAGGCTTTAGCGGGGAAAGGAGATTACAATGTGCTGTTAATAATTATATGCTTAATTCTGAGCTCGATGAATATTCATTGGAAATTTCAATGTCATTTGAGGGGACGCTGAGTGATTCTCCTGTCAGCTTGAAGGGTGCAAGATAACTCCAATGTGCCATCCATTAATTAAACACTGTTTGCCATTTAAAGTGATGGAGATGTTGGGAGTTTTGCCATTTAGTGTCGAGTGATTTCAAAGTGTAAATACTGTTGCGGATTTCATCTTTTTGCTTGTGATTTTAAATCGGAAAGTTAAGACTTTTTTAAAAATGTTTAAATAGAAGTTTGCATGTTTAATATGCAAGTTAATTTGAAGTGAAACCACGTTGTTCACTTTTCTTTTTTCCTCATTTTTTAAAATATTTGTTTTGTTGATCTTTTATTAGGGGCATGTTTTGAATCTTTCATTCATGAGGGAGCTCCTTGAACTTGTGTTGCTGTTTCACAGTCATATACTGTACATATAGGTTATGCATTGGTCATTATAGGACACTAATCATTAACTAATGCAAATAGGGCTTGTTCCCTATAGATTAATTAGTTTGTTTTTAATAAGAGCTAGTGATCAGCCATAGACTGCCTGAGGTGGTTGAATATCTCTAAAGCAATAATAAATCTTGTCATACTTTAAAACTGCAGTGCCATGTTTACATCAAATAAATGTTTATGGAAATATTATTGCAATAATTCTTGTTGACAGGGTGACAGATATAATAAACATTGGCGTTTATCTCTTGTGTTCGTTTTGTTTTCTAGCAAGCGTTCCTGCCATGTCCTGGTTCCTCGGTCTGTGGATAAGTGTCAGCTGCCTACTGCTCTGCCACGCCACTTTGTACGAGACCATCCAACAGCATCATGTGACCCACCCAGGCCGCAACGCCATACAGATTCTCGGTCAGTTTCTTGTTTTATATACTTTGTGCCTGAGTATGGTTCTTTGTTCTCTTGGTTTGGAGAGTTTCATCTTGATGTTCGGTTGATGGTGTTGTGCAGAGCTCTTTATTAAACCCCGCTAGTGTTGTTGATCGATACCTCACACCATAATGTCACATTTAAGTTGCCGAAGATCATGTGATTGTTGTTTCTAGTTGCTCAAAATTTCACACAGTCCCGCTTGATCCCAAGCGATGCTCATAGCTGCATACAGAACTTTGCGCTAGGTAAAGAGTCATAATGTGCTTTATCCTCTTCTCCTGAACCCACGTGCAGTTCTCTGTGGATGAATGTGTTGGTACGAGCCCCACCTCAGTCGTGTTTGTTCTGAAAAGAGATTTGTGTAAAAATCCCCCCTCTACCAGCCCAGAACGCTTTGTTCTTGCTTTTCCATGAGTGACTTGTTAAGGGTTTTGGATCATGAGAATCCTTATCCAGACGGCAGCAGCACAAGTCTGCCGTTTGCGTGTGTGTGTGAGACAGGCTTGGGGCTAAACTCTCCTATCAGTATGCCGTGAATACGAGCAGCTTTGATCACAGAAGCTCTGGTGGAAATGACGATTTACGTCTATCGCCCGCTCTATGGAAGTATTCAGCAATTAAATACTCTTTCCCTGCGGGGGCCAGAGGAAGAGAGACAGCAAGGTGGGTTTCCCTTCTACACTCAGTATGCAAATGACAGCGTTGTGGTGCATGCTTTCAAAAGTGATGCCGAAGCTAAGAAACTCGAAAGCAATTTAATGTTGTGCAAGACAGATAACTCCATGCTCGATTAATATTTGCAGGGTTTTGTTTAAACTGTTCAAATGCTTTTATCTAGTGATTGACAATAATATTGTATTACAGAGAAATTGGTTCACTTAATAATAATCAAACTCACATGTTTACTTGCAGGCTGTTCCAACTCTGTATGATTTTCTGTCAAGCAGTCAAGGAGTTATTTATAACAGAGTTCATAAGCTGCTCTTTTGTTGCATCGAATATGAATGGTGACCACAGCTGTCAAGCTGGAATTTCAATCAAAGTTTTGTTCAATACTTTTGTTATGCATTTGCTGTTTGATGCTGTTTGTGTGGAATAAATCTAGTCGGTCATTTAGGTTTAGATGCATAAATTCTGTCGGAATTTTCAATTGAAGAAATGCATTTGATTGTTTATAGCTGATCAGCAGTTAAAGAAAGTTAACCATCTTTTTAATTGGACTCTCCTAAAGGATGCAATATGGACACATGTTTCATATCTCACAAAGCACTTCAAACTCATTAATCCAATACAAGCGCGAGCAAGAAATGTGCGAGGAACGTCAGAAAGACCCCACTGAATTTTTAACGTTGAGCTTCCAGGTTTTCATCCAGAGCATGGTGCCAAAAGATGTACGAGCAAGAGCTTGCCCCATGTAAGTGTTTTGTTAATAATTGAAGTGGTCGGCTAACCAACAAAGAGTCAACCCCCACTCCACAGCATATAGAAAAGTTAGACACGTTGTGTGAGAAATCCCATCTGCGGTGTTGGGAGGGTCAGAAAGGGTTTGGTAAGGGAGTGTTGTAGCTTTTAAACACGCTTCCAAACACACAAGCATGCACACATCTATATTTCAGCTGCCGACATCTTTAACTCTTATGTAGCTGAAGTGCTTGCTTATACAGTAGCTTGGCAGATTTTCAGGTGTCCAGGCAGAAGCTTAGAGACTTTTTTTTCTGGGAGACATTTTTACATAACCACGAGTATGACTCTCAGTTGTTGTTTCCCTATGGCTTTGGGGGTCACTTTTGGCTGATTTGTACGAATTTGTACGATCCCATGAGTATTTTTTTTTGAGAAATCGTACATTTTTGTACAATTCACAATGTGAATGTTTGAATTCATAAGCATCAGCCACCTCGTACACTCTAAAAAAGCACCAAGATATGGTTTTATATAGAACTTAAAGTGGTTCCCATATGATTACGACACAAGAACCAGTTTTAGTTCCATATGGCACCATGAGATCAGATTGAAATATATGGTCCACTTTCAATGTTTGTAAGAAAGACGCTTTTTGATAAACTGTGCCTTTAAAACATTGTGTACCATGTTGTAATGGTTTGATAATTCTACATCTATTAAATGAACCACACTTTTAATGGAGCCTTTAATATGATTTCTTTATAAAGACGTAGGTGCAAAGGCATGGAACAGGATAATTAGATGTCACTGAGCTCACTGAGCCTTCCCATAAAACCCTAGTTTTGTTGCTAACCGAGTCAACAAACTTTTAAAGCTGCTTGTATTGTTAATTGACTTTACTAATGTCAGATCTGCAGGCAGCAAAGCCTGCCCTTCAGTAACATCTAGCTTCAATCTCAGCTGACTGTGTGCGTACTTTGAAGAATGATGTCTAGATTAAACTGGTAGAGTAGAGTGAACTCGAACGATGATGAGTTTTGATGAATGTTTCCTAATGAGACATCTGTTGCTTCGAAAATACTTTATCTCATGAGAAAAGAAGAATGAACTGTGCTTCGATGTCCACTATAAGTAGGTATAAAGCACATAGAAAAGTTAGAAATGACTTTAGAAATGCCTGTGCATATTTTAGACGAATATAAAGAGCATTTGAAGAGATTGAAGCTGCTTTGTTTCTAGTGATATCTAAAGTCTGTTTAACTGTTCATATGTTTTCATTTTCTTATTTTTAGCCATTCATTTTTATTACTTTGGTTCTCTGTAACTAGTAAATGAAAAAAAAACACTTGCTTAGATCACATAAAGCCATCAATGTGATCACTCGGACCATTTTATGGAAACTATGATTAATCTAAATTTTGAAAGCATCCCTAGTTTGAGAAGACCTTTTATTATAAATAGATTTCCATTGCCTGGAGAGAGATTTAACATTTGAATTTTTCTTCCTTTCCTCGGCGCTATTATCCGGCAATCAAAGCCTATTAAAACAAGTATCCGAGATTAAAAATGAGACTGGGTTAAGAAAAGCAGAGCATGATTCATTTTGAAAAGCTGTCATCATTTATTTAACTGTGAAACACCCCCTCCGATGATATTTGAGGACAAACACTTTAAACCAAAGCCAAAAATGCGTCAAAACCCAGATATGAGAGAACAGCACGTATTACTTTTTGGTTAAGACAGGAGGGTTTCATCTTAACCGGGAGCAATTGTATTTCCAAATCTTTTGTAAATGGTGAGATGTGTCTAGTGTCAAACTGATGTCTCTGGCACTGTAAGATGTTCAAGTAAGACAGTAATCTCTCTCCGTTCTCTGTAAATCACCACTCATAATATAAGACAAATTCAAGATGGAAATGTTATTCTAGGAACATTGTGGTGAATATTTGTTATCCGTGTTGTGAGAGCCTTAATTGATCAGGGAAGAAACTTGCTGTTGATGAAACAGAACTTATTGAATTTTTGTTTACCTTTGGTGTGGTTATAAATTAAACTGTGAAATTATGTTTTTGCCAAACTCTGGTGTAGTGGTTAGTGGATGTTCTCCTAAAACATTGCGTTGTGGTGCTCGTGCAGCTTTTAGTCCAGCTTGAGATCTATTTTTCTCCTTACTAAATAGGCTAAAATAACCAACATTTTAAGAGATAATTTTGTCATTTCAAACCTCTTTGGTGGTACTCATTGACTTCCATTGGTTTAGTGTATGTACAATAGAAGTCAATGGGTTACGGCATTGTTCAGTTACCAACATTCTTTAAAATATCTTCTGTGTTTTCTGCAGATAAAATAACGAGAGGGTGCATAAAAATTCCCAGAAATTTCCTTTTCGGGTGAACTTTCCCATTAAAGGAAGAAGTTTATCTGTTGATGCTATGAATCCATGCCTTCTGTGGTCAGCTTTGGCAATACAGTTAGCTAGATCATTATACGGCTGTGGATGATGGATACAGTAGCTGTCAGGTCAGAGGTGTTGTCTGTACAAGTGTAATCCTCCAAGCATTTCAGGCATTTCACAATACTGCTGAAATCGGCTTACCTCCTATAACAGGAACTTGACTTGAATACTAAAATGGATTTGGTAGCTTTAGATTACCCCGTCCCATTTTTTGAGAAACGACCCAAAAACCCTTCCCCCGTCACAGCTGAGGCTTTTATTGAGTAACGAGTTGAGTCGCTCCACTGCTCCATCACCTGTTCAGGCACCGACTCCAAGACGTCCGCATCCCATGAGTCCATGCGGGACGGGCCCCCGCTCCACTCTCAGGCGAGATTGATGGCGGTCCGATTCCGGGCAGCCAATTCTGGTCTCTCAAGAAATAACCCACTACATTGACAGATGAGCAGAATGTGACATGACACAATCCCAGGCTGCGGTGCTTCTCCCCCACTTCCACTCCTTCTCGGCCTGGACCGATCTGGGTTTGGCCAGGTACGCGCCTGCTGCAGGCATTCTGCTGAATTTTGCCTGGTCTGCCAGAGCCGTAGCCCAGCAACAGAGAGAGAAACTTGCCTCATCTCTTTTCTCATTTATTTTCTATGCTTTCAGAAAGCTCCCAGGAATGTGAATTACCAATATAAAAGAAGCAGGTCGGGTCGTGGTTTGGTTCTATTCATAGTTGTATGATGGCGCAACAAATAGCGACGGCAGATTATAAGTCAGATTTGCTCCTGTTTCACTCGCATCACATTGTTAAACATCTGTTAACAGCCCAAATGAAATCAAACCAGGTGCTGGCGCATACGTTACGCCGCTATCGTAGCACAGCATCATGTGTGTAATCTTTATTGGACCCTGTAGGTCTTGTGAAAGAAACCGTCTGGAAGTAAAACCTTGTCAAGGTCAGGAATTTGATCATGCAGACATCCGAGTCAGAATGAGATGACATTAACAGCCGATACTGTCATTCTGAGCGACAGGGCATATTTAACTTAAATTCTTGCTTATCTTAACTCTTCTGTGATGATTTGGTGTTAATGGTAAAGGGTGAGAAATAATATTTAAAAAAAAAAAATGTAAAAACCAATGAGGTGGTGACTGTTCAGCCTTGAGATGAATAAACCAAAGTAAACCAATATTTTAAATGAACATAATAGAAAGAAACACAGCGAATAAGCCTGCCTAAAGAGGGTTGAAATGACTTAATATAATGCTCAATAGCTGAATATTGAGTTTATTCTATTAATTTTCACATTATTGTAAATAATTTAGCACCAGCTAAAATATCGCCTTAATAGCCACATTTGTTACAAAGTCTCACTCTTTGCCTCACTTAATTTGTATTTTTAATGTGATTCATTGACCGAACACAAATTAAACAAAATAAAAAGACTTCTCCACTATAATATTAGTGAAAATCTGATATTGTGACAGGTGTAGACTCAACACTTACTGGAGAACATATTGAAAAAATATAGAAATGTTTAGTGTTTTAAATGTCAATTTAAAAAGAAACATAAGATTCTGTACTTTCAGGTCATTATTTGACCTTGTAAAATTATTTGTACTAAAAGTGAATTGTTTTGCTTCCTTTTTTCAAGTCAACATTTCACTTAATTTTCTGAGCTAAAAATAAAATTTGTAATAAAAACGTACACAATCGTAGATGTAAATGTGTCATAGTTTGTGACTGCAAGTTGTACTTTTTTAAAGCTACGTTCGTAATTTTTGCATCTCTATCGTCATCATGTACATAGTTTTAAACATAAAACCGCAGGTTACTTTACATGCTTAGTTTTATCGTCTGATGTCATCAACGATGTCATGAACTAACACTTCCCACTAAATCTGACCTAATAGCTCAATTTATAAAGTCATTATTATAAGCACACCGTTGTGAATGCACATTGTGAAATAGAGACACTGTCAATCACTGATTTTTACATACTTGCTTAATAGCAAATTTTCGTTATTTTTTATTAAAAAAAGTAACAGGTTGTAGCTTTAAAACACAGATTTTCGTTGTCACATTAATAAGGACAGATTGAACAAAGGCTCGCTTTGGAAAATAACAGAGTTGAAGTGCTGGTATGTGGCTGTTTTATTGTGAATTAATCTGATTAATTTCATGCCCACTTTTAATTGTTGCAAACTAATTAGAAGGGGGAATTGATGACATAAAGCCAAATTCAATTAAATGCAGCTCGCTGGAATGGCGTAGTAATCTGATTTCTTAGCAAATTGGATGAAGGAGAGGCTGGATGATCCACACTCAAACCGTCAGTTTTCGTTTATTCAAAACGTTCTGTTTACAGTTATCTTAATGATATACACATTTTCTCATATTCACTAGTATGGTTGTCAACAGTGGAGTTAAACTGATTGCGTTAATAAAGTTGTGTGTTAATTTGTTTCATGATAAAAGTAAAGTTAAAAAGGGCTAATTATTTCACAATCGGGCCTGTTAAATTCACGCCCATAGATTCTTTATTTTCTCTTTGCACATTACACACTTCCTGCTTTCCTTCCATCCCTCCAGACTTCCTTCTGTCTCAGGGCTTCCTTTCAGACTTTCAGAAATCCCTCTCCTTTTCTCCCTGACGTCTTCCCCGATGCCCTTCCCCCTCCTTCTCTTTCTCGGCCTCCTTTTTTCTCTCAATTTCCTCATCTCTATCTGGCCCTCAGACGATTTGTCATGGATCAGATGAGACAATTTGTCATGGATTAGTGCTCTTAACTGTGTGTGTGATAGTAAAGGCAGTCAGTGGAAAAGCTGAAGAATCCCATTACAGTTCTTTTTATGGTAGTGTGTACGTGTGTGTGCACTTGCATGTACAGACGTGTTCGTCTGAGCGAGGGGAAGCACAACTGGCATCGTATACAGACCTTCACACATCTATTTCATACTATACAACTGATCAAGCGGAACTGTACGGGCAGGGACGTTTTATCACTGTATCAGACACGAGAGACTATTGTTATGCTACATGGTTTGCATTGTTTTTGCGCCAGATTTTCCAAGCGTTTTTCCTGAACCTTTGCATGGAGCATAGGCTATGAATGCATTGTTTGCTTCTTCATGCTTCTTCATATTGGAAATATTTACAAATACAGGCAAAAAAAGATAGTGTGACGCGATATCCATAATCTTTCTCCTGGTGAGCATATGCCGCTCAGCAACAGCGAGATAGGGCGATTATTCATATTTACAAAGCAAAACTGTCATTCAGAAGGATGCATCACGGCGTGTGCATTAAAGGATTTCTTTACCAAGTGCAATGAGACGGAACAGGATTAGAAACCTGGTCTCTTATCTCAGCCTCCGTCTGTAAATAAGGTGGGCATTGAGGCTCACTCCATCACCGCGCGCTTATTCAAACCATCTCGATATGTCTGCACACATAAAACAGGCGTCCGGCTCTTTCTCAGAAATGTAAGAGCTCGCACACAAACCAGCTCATCGTGGAAGAGCTTCATCTGTAATTCGTGCCAGAGACTTGATAGCATTTGCATTTTAGCATTTAGATCTAATTACATGCGCTAATTACGGCTGAATCTGACTCACATCTTTGTTTGGCCCCGCGGTTGAATTCTTAGAAGCGCTTTCTGATACCATTTTAGGAAAATTGAATTTTTGGAATGCAAAGCGGAGATATGGAGCCGCAGTATGGCCTGACCGGTCAGTGCTTCCGTTGGGTCAAGTGATCCCAAACAGCAAATTGGAGTACATGAGACCCACAAATCATAGAAATTTGAGTAAGCGACACAATTTTTTTTATTAGAATTTATGTTCGAGTGCACAAGTAGGATGTTAATATACAGACCGTTCTGTACAGCGTGGTTCCAAATGTGGGGATCTGCTTTACCTCGGTAAGTTCTGCCCTCTTGTATTGTGGAAATTCATAGGTGTCCAGAGTCTCCACACCGGAGACTTGACTTACAGTTTAAGGTGAATAGGCATATTTTTATTGGCATATTGGTAACTGCACGATACTCTTAAGACCTGTTTACACCCAGGAAGATAACCGTAGAGTTTTTTTATTATTTCTAAATTTAAGGTAATAGCTGCAGTTTACAGCACTAGCTAACACTAACTTTAACAATATTGATAAAGAGAAACAAAATCGTTAGGATCACTTTCACATTTTTTTAAAACATCAAAATCCATTTAAATAAGTTAATGTTGTAGGTATCTTCTGTACATTTATTATTCTTGGTCATAGTATGTTTCAATAAGCAAACTGTTTAAAAGTAACTTTATAGATTTTTTTCAGAATTTAGTCAATTTAAACAGATTTTCTATGTATAATGTAAAACCGGTAATTTTATGCATTTTCAAGTTTTTTAAATATATGTTCACAAAAACGTACAATTACGGAAAACTTGCACATTTGCAAGAAAAACGTAGAAACATGTTATTTTACAGGGAGAACCAGCTCTTTCTTTATTTTTTATAATCTGAAAAAACTTTTTTCGCCACAAAGAACTTTTTTTCTTTAGATGTTAAAAGTTCTTTATGGAACAAAAAGCTTCTACTATGGCATCAAATAACCTTTTTTTAAGAGTGTATAGGCCATGAACAAACTGCAAATTTACACACCACATTTAATAATGTGATAATTGGTAACATTTTGGTGCTGGGAATAAGAATTTAACCCGTTTGGCATCCGATGTTTTTCGGCTAAAAACTTTTTGTGTTTTGTATGGCAGTTTTAACTACCACTGATACAGGATTTAAGTGGTGTATGCTTACACTGAACACTGTCTTGCAGTGTTGCCATGTCCAAATATTTTTTTAAACGCTTCTGGGCTTGTTGTTTGGTCTAAGTTAATAAAGTGGTCAGTGTGGATGTTTGAGATATATGAGCTTTTTGTTGGTTTTATCAAATAAAGCATTTTGATTTTGAAGGATTTTTGGGGGTAAACAATGCTTTGTCTAAACGACGGTGAATGTTTTGGGGGCACGGGTGTTTCTGTAAGACATGCAAATCTGACTGTTAAAAAATCTGTTTGAATGGGCGTGATGCTTCTGGAAGAGCAACTAGCCCTCTGTCTAAAAGTGGGAAATTGCTGTTCTTTTATTGTTGTTTTCTTGGAAGTCACATGCAGATAAACACATCTTGATGCAGATTTAAATATCCCCAACCCTAAACTTTAGTCAACTGTAGTTTTCAATAAAGCGGTTGTCACTCCCATAAATGAGTGAACAGTGTGTGTACATAACGAGATTAAGCACTAAAAGGTAACAGCCAAATTTAAAGCAGTATGTGCGTAGCTATAATGTTTAGGCAACGCTGTCTTGCAACTGAGCAATAGAGTTTCTTTGGATGGATGCTGCCACAGATGGATTGGACCAGTTGCACTTCAATATCTAATTTGTTCAGGAACTGTCAGAATTGATTATTTTAAATGCGACACTTAAGCTGTAAACAAGCTGTACATCCCTCAGTATCACGAGAGATGTGCTTCTCTTGTGTATCATGCACAAAATACACCATAATTGTCAGTGATGTAGCATACGGTGACAGAGCAGCTAAACCATTTTCTTTCGTTTTAATCCTTCCTTTGTAATTTTGTTTTCTTTGCAGTGAACTCTAGCCTTTAGGGGTGTAAGTTTGACTAGAGAAACATTTATTGACTGGGTAGTTCAAAGTGTGATTCAGGTCCAGTTCAATCCCCACCATGTTGCCACGGGTCATGTTTCTCCGGAGCAAATATTTTTCTTCATTTCAACTGTTTTGTTTTTCATTTCGAAAGAAAACCATAAGCCTGTCCGGATCTCGAAATCATTACTCATGTTCCAGCATACAGCTAGGTTTAATATATATAAACACATCTCGCCAACGTATGCCTGCACCGGAACTGTGCATTTTACAAGCACTTGTGTAATCTTGTGTTCAAAAATGCAGTTGTTAAAGGAACATTGTTGTTTCGTTTGTGTGGAAAACTGTCTAAATAAGAACATTGTTTACATTGTTTGGTTGTCAGTACCTGCAGAAGATCAACTGGATGACATTTATTTTTAGGTTTCTTTTGATATTTGTGTACAAACATTAATACACATACATACACAGACAAAGCAAAACATTAAAGGTTTCTGTGATGTTCACTTGTTTTCAGGTTGTCTTTATTGTGATTAATAATGACAGATGCGAAAAAGGTGCTATTTTTGTCACATGCTAAAATAACTTGTCAGCATAGCTGGCCAGCTGAAGCGTTTGTTATGGACTTGTTTGATTGTGTTATTCTGTATGAGGGTAAAACAAAGCGAGACTTGCATACGGTCCTCTGCAAAACTACTTTGTCAACAAACACACAGTTCACCTCGGGGTTTGCTGGTTATTATCTTCCATACAGCTTTTCCGTTGGCTTTATTCCCATTGTTTTAAAGCCATGACTTACATGAATCACTGTCTACTTTTTTGCTGCTGGATAAGAGAAACACAGCTCTTAGATTTCTGTGGGTTTTCATGGCCAATTTAGCAAAGCTCACTGCGGGTATTTAAAAGAAGCATTATTTATTAGAGCTGGATTCAGACAGACACTGAGAGGCTTCTGGTGTTCCTCTTTTCTTTTCTTTATTGCTCTCGGTACAGTAGTGACCTTCTCTGTGAATCAGCCTGGCATCTTTAAGTTGAAATGTGCCGCACGCATGTACCATTTTATCCAAAAACAACCAATGCTGATAAACTTATAATACCAGTCTGTAAGCACAATTATTCATAAATTATTCATATAAAGCACAAACATCACAAATGCTATTCCTCATATCTACTTTTACAGTTGCTTTTCGGTTTTGCTTTCCCCTAAAGTACATTTAAGGTGCTGTTTGTTATTTTTTAGGAGGATCTATTAACAGAAATGCAGTATTATATAAACAACTATGTTTTCAGAGGTGTATGAAGACCTTACATAATGAAGCGTTATGTTTTTATGACTTTAGAATGAGCTATTTCTATCTACATACACCGCAGGTCCCCTTACATAGAATTTAACATGTTGTTTCTACAGTTGCCCTATATGGACAAACTGCTCTACAGAGTGCGCTTCGTAAATACGCTATCTCCTTCGGCAAAGAAGCGAAAACTTGACAACATCTTAGTTCTGTGTCACCCGCCGTAGTGCTTCAAAAGGGCGGGGTTGGAGCGAGCCATTGGTTGCAATCCGCAACATCACCCCTAGATGCCATTAAATTTCATATACTGGGCCTTAAGCATAAGACTATTTCTTAATATTTAAAATAAAAGTGAATGATTCGTCTTGTCTCTCACAAAATGCTCACTGCCCTCCCTTTATTTTTTCCCGTGTACCACCAGCTATATCCCAGAAGTCTGCAGGGCCCTGTGCTTTTGATGTTAGTGCATAAGTGGCGTCTCGGTGTGTGTAATATCTCCTCTGCAGATCCCGCAAAGCATTGATTACAGCACCAGCGAAAAACAGGCCCTGAAATCTTAAGGTGAAAACTCTTGAAAGCGTGCGTTGCTGATATATGATATATATCATCCCCCTAGCGCCTGTCATTTTTCGTCGCATTGTTCGTCCGTTCTGGAGGAGCGGGAATGAAGCAATTACGGTTTTTACTCTTCGCTGGAGAGGGCAAAACAAGATGGCATTTTGCGATCCCTCCAACTTTTGAATACATTTGAATTGTCACGCCGCATCCAAAACCCACGAAGGCTGGAGAGGGTTCGGGGCCAGCCGTGACAGTCTGTTGTGATGTGTTTTTGTGTGCGTGTGGGTTTCGCGCCGAGGTTGTGGAGAAGGCAGGGAGGAGTTCTCATTAAGGTGGTGTGTGTTTGTGTTGCGTGACAGGTCTTTGCCTCTTCCTGACATAGTGACACTTTCTGTGACATGGAGGAAGAGAAAGGATAGAGGGAGAGAGAGAGAGAGATGAGGAAATGAATAAAGGAAGAGAACCAGAGAGAGAGGGAAGGTAGCAGCTGTGTATGTTGGTACTGTGCCTTGAAGTGATGTTCTCTGAATTCTTTCACGCACAAAGGTGACATTTTCGCATCAAGCAACATACTTAAAGATGGATCTCTGTGACTCTTCTGCTGTGCTTTAAAAACACCTGCGGGATTTAACTCAGTGTGCCAACTTTTGATGGTTCCTTGAACATTTTGGATCGCAGAGTCCTCATAAAACTTTACTTATCTATGTTGCACAATCAAGATAGATTATTGTGTTTTACAACAACATTGCACTGTTTATATGGCTTTAAGTGACTTTCAAAGTACATAAAATAAACTTTATCCATATTGAATCATGAAAAATAAATCTGTCTTTCTCAGTCTAACATCTCCCGTTTCAATTACACTCTCCTTAGCACCTTTGACACGTTCTCCATTAGACTAGGAAATTCTCCTTTCGTCTTGATGCGTTGGTGAAGCACGAGAGATTTCTTAGATTCAGATCTTCGCTCTCCGCTGCACGCGTGCGCGGATGTGAAGAATTACTGCTCTGCTGGAATTAGCCTGAGCACCACTTCAAGTCCGAATCAATGAAGGGGTTTTAAATTACACTTAACAGATGAAAGCCCCTTCACCTGTGATAGACACTCTATCCAACCACCGCGTAATGAGCAAATGTGCTAAGAAGTGCCTCGCTGGTCATGTAAGAGCCAATTCCTTAGGTAATGTGCACAGTTTTTTTTTGTCCCTACAGTTTGTCTGTGTAGGTACATAGATAAGATTTTTTTGGTGTGTTGTTTTTAACAGAAGACTTGCACCGAAATGTACTTGCCTACTGATAGCGCTGTTTATTTGCATTGCACTGTCTGCAGTGTTTTAGCATCAGATACACTAAATGAATTATACAAAAAAAGACTGTGGCACAATCTTGTTGCTCGGTTACTCTTTATAATTCCGAAGTGTGCTTGACTCCATCAAGATGTTTGACCATCCAGATGTTTTAAATGCTCCAATATTGAATACTATTTCAAGATTTTAATTGTTGCATATAGTTATATGGTGCTGTATGAAATTGAATATGGCCAACTCTACAGATTGTGTGTATAATAATAAAATATAACATGAAACTAAAATATGATTTAGATAATTAAGTATTGGAGGTTTTAACGGCAAGATAAACAAACAAAGAATTATCTGGCGGAAACTAAACTTTTAGACTTCTGTAAAGAATCAGTAACAGTTGAGTAGTTTTAATTGAATTACAAAAAATTAATATAAAATAAAATAAATAAATAAATAAATAAATAAATAAATAAATAAGATAATAATTCAGTTAATATCAATATAAAATACATTTTAAATAACAAAGACCTAAAATTAACTTCAGGCCTATATTAAAAGCAGAAAATATAACTAAAAAACATAATTTTCATGTAATAAAAAGTATAAAATGTAAATAATAAATAAAATGTAATAAATAATAAAACATATATATTTTTAAATATAATAAAATAAATGTATTAAAAAAAGTAAAAAAATATTCAAAATATATAGATGACATATGAAGATGTAAACAAAGCCGGTTCAATGCGGCTCCAGAAGAATTTCTTGTTTCAGTTTTTTAACATTATACAAATGTTTGAACAAAATACATCCAACAGAAAATTTATAACCATCCAAAATGTTAAATTAATATCTTTAAGATTTAATCGTATATGAATGAGTTAAAAAATAAAATAAAACCACAATTGCTGCTGGACCAGTGTGAACTAGATGTCTTCAATGGTCCACTTACAACCGAAAACCCGAGATCTGACCCGCCCATTTTCGCACTACCGTCCGAACAAACATCGCATGCTCAAGTCAAGTCTTACCGCAGCATAATGCGTGAATTCAATTAAAATAAACTGAGCTGCGAGCCGCACTGGTTACCAGGCCACTGGAATTTGTTTCTGTAGCCTATCTCCGATGGTCAGGCTGGTGAGTGCAGGGTTGCAGAAACACATATGTCCAAGACGTTAACATTTGGGTCCAGTCCGGTTAGGATAAAATGTTCGCCGGGTCAGGTCGGACTCGGGTCTAGCTTTATGGGGTCTTTCTCGGGTCGGGTCTTTCTTTTTTTTATAATTTATGCACGTCGGGTTCGGGTAAAAGTGATTGGGGTAATTTTGGGTAGGGTAAAGATCTTTGGACTCGAGAAGACCTCTAGTGTGAACATCTTGCAAAGTGCTCTATAAAATACAAAATGTGAAATGTAAAACTCAATTTATACAAACTATACACAAAGAAAATATACACAAATATCTCTTTTAAATGAGATACTGCTATCCATATGCTTTTCGCGAGGTAGGAAACTATAGTTGTCAGGCAAGTAGTTCAGAGCTTTGGGAATAAGGTATAATCTATAATGAGCCTAATTTACATAGTAAGGGGGCGTTTCGAACTGAAAAGAATGACAGCGTCTTCATTTAAATACTCAAGACAAACACATTTAGCACCTGGTTCAACTAGATACGAATGCCTGCTCGGTAAGATACTTGTTTACACACTTAAATATCTGGTGCAGCTGTTAAGTGATTTTTCCCCTTTGTCAATGTGAGGACATAAATAGAGCCATTTTATCCATCATCCAGCACAGACACACGACGACATGCTTCGAGTATTTAGACCTTATCATGGCTATAATGGAAGTCGTTCTTTAATGGCGAATGTATAAATCGGATCACGCGATGTTATGCGATACCAAAGAGACAGACTCAGATTAATTGGTTTAAAGGCTGCTCTGACGCTCCCATCGCTTAATCCCGAAAAAGCCCTGATAAAGCGATGCTCTGGTCTGTCTAGGATTACATCTTCTGTTCAATTTAGTTTTAGAGGAAACATAAGCTAGCATGAGTTGCAAGTTCGGCTTGAAACGCTAGCCGATATTTATTATTCAGGATTGAGCGCTCCATCCGAGAGACCAAGGAAAGAACGCACAGGCGACACCGTCCAAGAGAAGATGCACAAGATCAATCCCTGAGAAATGACCACATCTATCATTATTTGCAGATGCGGCTCCTGGGAGACGCAGGGACTCATCATGGAGGGCCGTGCTGTTCAGGCATTTACATCTGTGTGTGTGTAGGTGTGTAGACAGATGGTCTTTATTTGATCGGGGAGGGTAGTAATGGCAGAGGAGATGGTCTAAACGAGTACCTGTCACCTGGACTCATGAGTTGGCCATCATCTCAGCATCCCCTCCATAAATATGTTAACATTGTTAAATGGGCCACGGTGTGCAGCTGCCCAGCTTAGGGTGGCACTGCCAGGTACGTCGGGCGCCGAGCCATTGGCGTTTTGGAGCGGGTGCGTGAGTGTGGTGATGTCAAAATCAAACACCTGTGAGTCTTTTAAAACGATTACTTATGCAAATGATACGTCATATAGCTTGTTTGTTAAAAGCAGGTGATGAATGATCGGATAGTATTGAAAGAGTCAGTTCATCTGTGTTTACTTGTCCACGGAAGAGCAAACATGTTTTCTAAAGCCCGGTTTCTGTCCTGTGCTATTTTACTTGGAAATTCATTTTTTTTATTTAGCTTAAACCATTATGGCTTTCTGGTTTTCGTTGGTTTATGCTGGCCTGAAATGAATTTGCGGCACATTGTTGGCACGTTGGTATTTTTGAGGAACTGAAAACTCAAACCTGGTCTAAAGTCAATGGCGCAATTTTTTTAAAAACTAAGTTATTTAGTTCTCTCGCACGAGCAGACGTGTTTCCTGTCTGGAGAAGTGTCTGCTCTTCCGAATTCCGCCGTGTAAATAGCGAATCTATGGCGTGAGTGCAACTGGCTTTTAAAGGGAATGGCAGATGAGAATCTGATTGGTTTACTGCATGTTAGTTCCCCCAAAAAATCATTACTCATCAAGAGATTCGGGACAACCTGGTCACACCTTGCGCCCCGGCGCGCCAACCGTTTTCCCGTTGGTATGTGGCTTTACTAAGTATAAAAATTATCCAGAAACGTCATTTAGAACCCTAGGATTTGTCGTTAGAAGGAAAAACTCTGTTATTACCTTATTTGGAAGGGTCATGAAAATTAATATTCAGCTCTGGTCCGACGTCATAACACCGATGTCAAAGTCTTGGATTGGTTTCTTTTTCAATGGTCCTTTACAGGCACAAGATTTACACAAGATGGAGGAAACAATAGTGTTTGAGGCTCACGAAATGTCATTTCCATGAACAGACCTCTTATTATTCATCTATGCCTAGGTAAATACAGTTCCCATTCTAGAGCACCTTTAAGCAGTTTATTTGCAGAAGCATCACATCGAATCCCAACACATTTATGTAAACTGTAAATGAACACAGCCAAACAATGGCAATGTCTCAAAAGTATTACAGTATTATTGTACATTCTAGCTTTCAGGCGATACGCCAGGGTTCGCATTCATGCCTTATCTTGTCACGCCCTACAAATCCATTTTGAAGGTTAGATTTTAAAGGCAAGAAAATTTGACTCTTATCGCCCTTTCCTTGGTCTTATGAGATTTTAGATTCCACATTTTACCCAGAGCAATAGACAGAAACTAATCTGTACGCTTGTAAAAAACGTGGTCAGGCCATAAAGGCGACGACTCTGTCGGTCTAAATCATGATATTAGTTCCTTAATGGCCCGATATAAAGCGGCGTATCAGAGAGACGATTTCTGGCCCTGGCGACGGGCGGACAGGAGCGTGAACGTTTCGAGACCATCATGAGACAGCTCACCCATGACACATTGAAGGAGACCTGTCAGTTCTAGAACCCTCTGCCATTTTTATCACTACGGATGAGTGTCATCTTTGCCTCATAACTGAGGCTATTTCAGGTTAACTGGAGGCTTAGTCGCGGACTGCATATTTATCAATATTTTGAAGACAAATAGGAAGGCGGAATTGCTGTCGATACAGTTCTTCATTAATCTTATGGGCTAGGGTTATCTTTTAGCTCCATATGTGTGATTTGTGTGTCTCTACACATGTGTGCGTATCACAGAAAGCTTTTGTCTTTTAGACAGCGTGAGGAGGAGCACTATTATACTCTATAAATAACTGTGCAATTAGCAATTGAATGGTAAAGAGAATTCATTTTCAATGCTTTTGAATCAAGCACTGACAAATTAGCAGTCATTATATGTCACTGAATCCTAATTGACTGAATCCATTGACAATGGTGGGATATTTATAGGGCTGATCCTTGCACAAAATGCCTCGGCATATTCTCTCTGTTGGAAGCTAGTTCCAAGGTCATGAATGATAACTTCAATCCAGCCAGCAGTAAACACTAAAATCGAGGAATCACACGATTGCACATATTTTCAATGAAACAGTGAGGCATAGATAATTTTTTCCTTATTTATTAATGAAGTGAATTTGTAATATGAAACTGACGATTGTAAAGTCATTTGTCCACAGTCATGGCATGGACCCTGACAATTTTGTAATATATATAATATATTTGTAATAGAATACAGAATAACAAAGAAAAATATATTTTTTCATTCATTTTAGAGGGTAAATATTTTGTTTTTAAGTTTTACAGTCATTATTCAAAAATATTTCACTATAGAATAAAAATGATCAGAATTTAGTATTGCTGAAGGCTGTAATATGAACCTATTTGTCTATTAAACATCCAATTGTAAAAGTGATAGTTCTTACAAAAATTCATTATTTATTCACCCTAATGTCCTTCCAAACCTGTATGATTATTTTCTCCTGCAAAACTTTAATAACCAAACAACTTTGTCCCACATTGACCTCCATTGTATGGACACAAAACCAGGTGGACATTTCTCAAGATATCTTCTTGTGTGTTTCACAGCAGAAAATCATATACAGGTTTTGAATTACATGAGGGTGAATAAATGATGACAGATTTTTTATTTTGGGGTGAACTAAGACTTTAAGCAGTTTACATTGTCCGACTCCCAAAATTTAGAAACAGATGATACAAATGAGTCCCCCTGTTTATTTTTATATAATAGGACCATTTTCCATAACGTGAAGATCAAATTCTTATGATAGAGCAATCAAAAAATTATTAGAAATCGGACACAGCGCCGTCGAGTGTGTCGAGACACAGCTACAAGATCTCTCATCAGATTAAATCACACTTGATAAACTCCATTGTCTATTTTACAGCGCATTATGATAAAAGGAATTGTGTTTGGTAGACTGAGTGAAATGATTTCATTTGTTCCGTTTTCGTGCTCTCTTTCTAACCCACAACTTGCCCGCTTGCGTTCTGTCTGACAGCCATCTCCAACTTGAATTGAGTTCTCACTTTCCACTCAAGCCCTCATTCGATGACAAACGCACACAGATGCATCATTAAAACAAAATAAGATCGGATATAATCAAAACAATGGCTCATTGAGACTCAACCCTGTCAAATGAGTGATTACAAAAACCCTTTGTTTAACAGCACAATGCGTATTGTGTGTTTGTCACCAGTCTTTGCCCAAACAAAACATTTCTCTTCATTTTGCATTTGGCTGAGCCCTGCCAAACAAACTCTAATCACTGTCCAAACTGAAAAAAACGAAAACTCCTGCACATACTGTTATTTGCTCTTAAAAAAGTAGAACTCCAAGCTGTGCTTCTGTTTATAGGCCTGAGCGAGGGCTCTGTCCCTCTCTGTATGATAATTGTGTCTTGTTGCTCTTGCAGCCAGTGCGAACGTTTCTCAGCCAGGAGAATGTGTCAAGCATTGTATTTAGTAGCTCATTCGTGCCGGTCCTCTGGTCTAAATCCAATTTATCAGCCGTAATGGACTACAGAAATTGTCTCTTTAAACAGCCGTCTGAAGGCGGTCAGGCTAAATCAGGGATGGTGCAGAATCATACGCTTCTTATAGAGAAGATGGGAAGATTCGGGGCATCTTGGAACACATGTTAGAAAGAGCATCAATACTTTTGAGCCAGAAGTGTGTGAAGTGACGATGCTCAATGTATTTTTTTTCATGATTCATGGATCCAGCAGCAGTACCATCATCTGTCACTATCTTCGTCACTGTTTTCCTGTTAATGTTTCCTGAAACCCCCAAAATTAGAGGCCATTCATTGTTTTATTGAAGTGTTGCTTTAGAAACAACAAGCTAAACATATAAATCACATCAAAAGAGACAGAAGAGAGAGGAAGAGAAAGGAAAATAAGTGAGGGTGGTGAATAAAAGAATTTGGAAGTATCTACTTTATAGAGAGTGTGAGACATACCCAGAATTTACATGATAAAAATGAACTACAGTATAAAGTAACGGTTGGGCTTTACAGGCCAAACACGTCCAACTAAATGTTCTCCTTCCTGATGTGTGACAGAAAGTGGCAAGTCTTTTAAAGGACCAGTGTATGAAATTTAGCGGCATCTAGCGTCAAGGTTGCAAATTGCAACCAATGGCTTGCTCCACCAATCACCTCTCCCTTTCGAAAGCACTACGGTGGCTCACACAGAACTAAGATGTCATCACATCTTATGACTCAGATGTTTTAACTTCTTTGCCGTAGGCAATAAGGTGTTTATGAAACGTGCTCTGTAGAGAAATTTGTTAGTATAGAGCTACTGTAGAAACAACATGGGGATTTATAGATCCACCAAAATATTACAAGCTGGACCTTTAAATAATGACACAGTAGTCTTAAACAGAACCCCGAAGAGATTACATGAAAATGTATGTAGATTTATTTAAACTGTTGGCTTATCAAGTCAGTTTTTCCTCCAAGGAGGCATTTATTGTTTAGTACTCTGAGAACCCAGAATCACCAAAAATAAAGCCACATTGCCATTTACGGTTTAGAGAAAAGTCTTGGCATTTTTTTTGTACAATATGTTTCAGACAGTCCGTGGGCGTCACAAATAAAGCTGAGAATAGTGGCGCGGTGACCGCGAGGATTCAGGCACAGTTTGACTGAGCAGTGTGCTGGAGAAAAGTAGACCATTCCTTCGGTTTCACACGGCAACTTTTCCTCTGCCAATTCACAGTTGAGCTGTTAAGCAGTGTGTGCGTGTGTGTGGTTTGTTTGCAGATGCGCACTGAGATGGTTATTGTCACATACTGAGGATACCTGCAGTCACAAAGGACAATGCTGTGCCCGGGACGGTTGTGCGTGTGTGCATGTGTGCATGTGTATGTGTTAGATTGAGGGATGCAGCTGTCAGTTGTCAGATTCTGTTGTGATGAAAAGGGAATGAAAGAGCAGCAGTCTCTCGTTCTCTCTCTCTTTCTCTGTCTCCCCGTCCTCACGATCTTCAGCTCCAAATGGTTTTTTAAGGTTGACTTGCTGGCTTATAAGACATTTAATCTTTTCATTGTTGTTGAACTAAAGTCGAAAATCTCAAATGAAAAAAGAAAAGAGTCTTGAAAGTTCACTGAAAATATTCTGATGAAGAACTGCATTCTCTCACTCGCTGCAGTTAAAGCATGTTTTGAACATGCTACAGTTTTTAAAGGGACTCGATGGAATTTTCCCCGTTGAATGTCCTTAATGTATTGGGTCGTGTTGGGCATTAGTTAAAAGGAATCCGTTGTTCGTCTCTGGAATGCAGATGGCAGGTCAAGCCTCGCCAAGTCAATAGAAATATCTGCATTAGACAGGATGAGATGTGCGACTGGAGTCAATGCTTTCAGTGGTGAAACACCTGCGAGTGTGTTTGTGCATAAATACTGTTCACTAAAATGCGGATGTGAATGGAGAGTGTATTTATTTGGTTAATGGAGTGTTTGAAGGTTGGCTAAGTAAAGTAATGCATATTTACATTATTTCTTATGAACGTGTCCAATGGTGGGACAGCAAATATTTGGTAAAAAATTACACGGAAGATAAATAATGTTCTTATGATGTTTTATATATATTAATATATTATTAACAGTTTGTTTTCAGATTTTATTAAATATATGAAGGAAAATGTGCCCCCTCTCTCTCTCTCCCTTTCTCCGTCTCTGGCTTCAGGGAATAATGTGCCATTATCTTTTAATCAGGTCTGTGTCACAGGACTCTGGATGATATGAAATGCATTCGGTGGATCAATGTTTTCAGACCTCACATCTTGTTTTAATCGGACTATCATCTCTTCTCAGCTTCACCACCACACAGAGCCGTTCGAACCAAAGTGTTTTTCAGGCATATACACACACATTTGATGATAGATCTTGTTCTCAACTTGTGACTCTTTTGTGAATGAGACTTGTGGGTTCTTTGATGCTGAAGTGTAATTCCGCTGAGAGCCTGTTATCAAAGGGGGAGGCGTGGTAACCACACTCATAAAAATAAAGGTGCAAAATGATAACATAGAAGAACCATTTTTGGCTGAATAGGTTTTATAAAGAACCTCATCGTCTGCAGAACTTTTATGTTTCACAGACAGTGAACTTTACAGTAGAAAAATGTACCTTTGGCTATAAAAGGAAAGAAAGAAATGGTTCCTTTAGAACCTTGGACTGAGTGATTCTTGGGGACCCAAAAATGGTTCTTCTATGGCATCTATTTTTAAAGATGGATGAATGTTGTGGGCCTTGTGATATAAGACAGACCCCCAAATATGGGACATCTTTTGTGAGGACCCCCTTGCTAAAATACATATCTATATTTGTACTTTAGCAATTTTCAATACATCTTTGCAAAGACAAAATAAAGGAAACTGTAGTGAGAAGAACTCTCTATTAAGACATGAAGGAAGAAAGATAAACACTTAGAAATAAATATGAACAATTTAAAATGAAGCAGTAATAATGTTCAGAAGACATTTAATTTCTCTGGGGACCCCAGTTTGAAAACCCCTATAAAAGGACACAAAGACCACTTTAAAATTGCTTTTGGTAAAGTATTCTTGAATGAATAAAGTATTTAAATGATGCAAAAAGTTTCAGGTTTAAAATCTATTATACAGTTCCCATTGTACGGTAGATTAAAATATTGTAAGTGTCATTCTGAAACAAATCCGTTTTAGTTAACACCACATATTTCCCACAAACAATTCCACTGTGTTCTGGAACAAAATATTCTCTGTGTAAGTGCATAAAGTACAATAAACAGATTAAAATGGTTTGATAAATGGAGAAATGTGACTGGCATTCTGCCATTTCTATAAACTCTTTCTGTACCTGCATCCTTCTTATTCAGTTTAGAAACCGTTCATAAGCCGCAGCCTGCTGAAATAACTCAAACCTAAAATTTGTCACCAAAACAGTGTTTGTCATGTGTTGACAACTTTTGTAAAATCTGGTATGTCAATGATCCTTCCTTACAAAGGAATCCAGCAAAATACAGAGCATTACAATGAGATTCCGGCCGATTGCATTGATCAAAGGAGTTCTGAGCTTGTTCTGAGTCCACAGTACAGATGAACTCTGGACAGAAAGGTCAACGGCTCCTTTACATTATTCATGATGAGGAGCGAGAGAACGCTGAGCCGCGTCTCGAGGGGCTTCACCTCTGTTGCTCTTTTGGCCCACCGACACCTTGAAGTAAGTCTTTCTCCGTAAGCCAACTGGATCCTAGTGTTCTTTTAATAACCGCCGCTTGCGGGAATGCTGGCAGAACCCGGGCAGACCCCACTTTGCCCCCTCCAGGGCTTTAACACAACTTTGATCTTCGGTACAATGCCCATGTGAGATTCCCCTCCTTTCTCTGTGCCTTTGATTTGGTTCCAGGCTTTTAGCGGATGATTAGGAGACAGAAACCGTGGAGGGTTAAAGTGGCAGGAGCGGAAAACCTGACTGTCATGTCTAAATATCAGATTTATCACACATATGCACATGTGTGCAAGTGCAGGTATGTGTATAAATATGTTATTGTCCTGGGAGTGTGCCAGCAGGGGTTGGCAAGTACGTCTGTCACCGCACAGACATTTACAAACCTTCGTGAAGGACTGCATATGTGTGTGCGCGCGCCCACATATGCTCCTGTCGTCGCATGCACGTCTGTGTGTTTATAGAATTCTCCCCAGCAATTTTTGGTGTAATAAGACTGATGAAATATTAATGTGGTCCTGGTTTAATGACTCATAAATTGCATTCAGATATTCCGCAATCTCGCGCTCTCATAACCTGCTCATGGACTTGTTAAATCGGCTAATTTAAAGCTCGTAGAGGCGGTGAGATTGTGATGCTGAACGTATTATATTTTAGAACAGAAACACAAGCTGATCAGCTGATATTTTTTAGAGCTCTTTTAGAGCCGCTGTACTTTTACAAGGACTGATGTTATCGAATAACTGCTTGTGACTTTGAATTAGATAAGAGGCTCAACGCATTAATATATTAACAGAGACATTTTTTATACAACATCAATAATTTACCCTCATAAGAAAACAAATTTGTAAAAGTAATCAGTCCAAAACGAGATGTTAGGGTCAAAGCTGCATGAATTGTGAAAGGGTATTTGTTTGAAGATGTGTGTTTAATGCATAGCGTGACATTGCAGAGGAATGATTTGATGTTACGTTATTTGGATGCGCTTGCTATAATGCATTTAATTAGCTGCTAATGTTATATGGACAAATAATGCGTTTGCTCAGTGTGTTGTGTGCTTACAGAGAGCATTCTTTTGTGAGTGATTTGGTTAAGCCAGTGTAATCTCTCTCATTAGCGCTGGTGTGTTTGAGCAGCGTGCCGCTGTGTCTGCGATGGGGATTGAACTTTTGCCGCCCCGAGACGCAGTTTTAAATGTGGAGGGTAGGGTTATGCACAAACCCAAACCCGCACATTTACAAAAAGCCTGACTTGATTCAGTCCTCAAAATAGGTGACATGTGAATCAATAATACACATTCGCTTCTCTTAGGACCAAATTTAAAAAAAAAAATTTTATATCACTATGGTAAAAAATAGCCTATTAGTTTAGTCATTGCTAACAGTAAGTTAAGCCAAAATATTGCAGCGTTTATTGGAAACAGTTTATCAATGTGGGTGATTCTCTTTATTAAAATCGTGTGCCCTCATATCCTGAGTTATAATCTGAAAATGCAGTTCATGTCCTGTATTGACTATCCAAATTAGATGACGTAAGTTATATATCTTGAAGAAAGAGAAAGATGAAAGCATGTCACTATTTTTCTCTTCACCATTTCATTTGGAAACGCGTCAAAAGACAGAAATAAAAACAATCTTTACTTCCGGTTCACAGGGACTTTAAGCGTAGTATTTTTACTTTGCTTACTAAGATTTAGTTTTCAGAGTAGATCCTGTTATCTCAAGCTCCAAACATCTGGTCTATATATTGGTGGGTTTCACAATCAGAAGGAGCTTTATTACCAAGTATGTTTACACACACGAGGAATTTGACTAGGCGACAGGAACTTAGTGCAGAAGAAAGTGTACACAAGGTGCAAACATAGTGCCAATGTACATAAAGATAGAATTAAATTGTCATGATTCTGCCGCATCATATCATGTTTCTCTTGGTGTAGCGCCGTGATCACGACAGAATCTCTTGTTTTATGTAGAGAGAGACATTCTGGTCCTGTTGGCCTTCCATATGCTCTCTCCGGTCCCGCCCTCTCGTTACCTTATTATTGCTTGTACCGATTTCATGCCCCACAGCTGTTCCCCCTTGATTTGTACCTTATTCAACGCCCCTGTGTCTTCTGTCTTGTGCTGGATCATTTCCGATTGTTGAAGTGTTGGGTGAAGTGTCCTTTCCACCCACCCTGTCTTGAGTCGAAGTAAGTCTAGATTAGTTTATTGAAGTCATGTCTTGTATTCGTGGTTTTACCCTTGTGGTCCTTTTGTTTTACCCCGTGGTGGGTTTCTGTTTCATGTTTTGTATTAGTGTAATTGAAGCCCTTGTTTACCCCTTACCCGCTGTCTGCGATGGGTCCTCCGTTCCTGTGTTTCCATGTGTGCCTCCATTACATGACATTAAATAAAAACAATAATGCACTATATACAAGTGAAAAATATTGACCAAAACAACTTTTAATTGTTTAAATGAGTGTGCATATTTTTTTTTACAGTTTGTTACTAACACAGGCAAATATATGTTTATAATAACATAGTATTTTTACTTTGTTGACTTTTTGTTTTCAGAGTCTGCCGTGTTAAGGTTCTGTTAAAGACGGCATGAAATAAAAATTGATAAATTATATTTTTAATGGAATATTGCAGTGTATTTTAAAGTGACTTCTATGTGGACTTCATGATTTTTTTTATTTCTGATGCTCTCATAATCTTCAATGAAAAATGTTAACCCCCCTCAAAATGATCTCTTTTCACTTCCAGTCATGAGGAATGGTGTTAGGGGCGGGGCTTCAAAGACTGACTTACTGCCGACGATCGAGAACGTCCAACATCAGTTCTCGATGTCGTACTTTTGGCATGTTGCGTCGCACCTGTCGCGTGCGGTGTAGAAACAGTGGTAAACCATTCTAGTCAGTAGAGGAGAAACAATGTGGAAAAAATTTATAAATAACTTCATTCTGTCTGTTTTTTTTGAAATTTTGAAATCCAAAAAAACTTTTTTGTTACTGTACTGTAGCGGTATGTTCTTTTGTGCAAACTTAAGTCCTTTTTAAATGTACACCTCAGCAAACATGATAAAAGCATTTCATTACCATTCAAAAACACTCAAAGATTATCTACTTTCTATGCATTTGCTTCTTTTAAGCTAAGAGTGGAAATACAATACACCTACTCACACATTTACACACACACATATACTTACACATGCAGAGATGTCTTGAGTTTTGTCAGTGGGCACTTTTCTATTCCTCAACCCACAAAATTATAAACTACTGCGAGTGAAACACATTTATTATAAGATTTCACCTGGTGGTGCCAAATGAGGCCCGATTTTATTGTTGCTTCAGTGGACAAATGGAAAAAATGTAAGCCATACAGGGTAATGATGTTCAAATAATGACTTGTACATGTACAACACATTTACACTCGCATGGCTATTCGTACTCTTAGTTTATGGCCTACACTAGAGGCGTCATTTAGGATTTTTTCCAAACCTGAATGTTTCGCCTCAAACTGAATGTGATGCAAATTAAAGTCAGTATCTAAAATAAGTTGCATTCCACAACGAAAGTCAAATGCTTTTATACAAAGGTCAAAATTTAGGGAAACTATGATTAAAGATGCGATCATTCCTTATTCATATGTTTCCTTCATCGAGAGGCGGTGCAGCAAACAGTTGCGAGCCTTTCATGCTAATGAAGAATGTCACCCCTCATCTTCATTCAAATCTAGAACTCGCAGCTTTCATTCGAACAAAAGGTTAGCTGCATGAACGCGCAGTCCTTGGTACTTTAATAGACTTACATAAGCGTCGTTTCCCTTTGGCATCTCGCTTTTTTTATTTAGACATCTCACATCCCTCCCCTGTGCCACCTTCATGCACATACAGTCATCATGCCCACCTCCTGTCTCGTTCTCTATCTGTTGCACTGGGAATGCTGGTTTATGAGTAGAGACGCACTGCCGGGCCCCTGGGCTCCGACGCATCTGGAGCCTGCCATAAACCGTCCTGCTTCAGCAAAGCGACACATCAGCCACCCAGGCCTTTTCTGTAGCTCCCATTCTCTCCGTGCTGTCTGCTGTGGATCTGTGAGAGAGCACTCAAAAAAGTACCCTAGGTTTCTCTGCCTGTTGTTTCTATCTCAATATAACTTCGAGGTCATGGAGTTTGTGTACTTGTGAATACTTCCTCAGCTGCAACACTATACAGTATACTTAACTTATTGGAATAAAGAGCGGTGGGATTGAATAAAAGGGCAATCCCTTAAAACCAACCAGACTTCATAGTCAGAAGAAGTGTAAACAAGAGCATTTTGAGATAAAGAGAGGCAGCATGTTGAGTTCTGGTGGAGATGGAGGTGTGTGAGGGGAGAATGAGAGTCCTAATGGGACGTAGTGGGCAGTTTGATTGGCGACTCTGAGACACAGTGCTCCATCTCACTTATCCTCCGTTTGCTCAATTTCCTCAGTTGAAGACAACACACCTGGGGTCCCTCGCTATCTTCCCCTCTTACCAAACCAATCGCTCTAACACATTATCAGTCTCTATCTGTCCAGCTGTATCCGTCCAGCAATATTTATTTGTCTGTCTGTCTGTCCACCATCCATCGTTCCGTATCTATCTATCTATCTATCTATCTATCTATCTATCTATCTATCTATCTATCTATCTATCATCTATCTACCCATATGTCTGTCTGTTTATTTATCTATGTATCTATCTACCGTATCTGTCTGCCATCCATACGTCTGTCTATTTATCTATGTTTCTGTGAATCTGTCGGTCTGCCTGCCTGTCTATTTATCTTTGTATTCATCCATCTATCTGTCTATCTGTCTACCGTCCATCTGTCAGTCGGTCTGTTTATCTTTGAATCTAACGCTCTATCTGTCTGTCTATTTACATTTATTCATTTATTTCATTCTGTCTGTCTGTATGTCTGCCATCCATCCATCTATCTGTCTGTCTGTCTGTCTGTCCATTTACTATGTATCTTTGAATCTGTTTGTCTGCCATCCGTCTATCTGTCTGTCCGTCTGCTCTATCTATTTACTACATATCTTTGAAAATGTCTGTCTGTCTGACTGTCTGTCTGCCATCCATCTATCTGTCTGTCACTTTACTATGTATCTTTGAATCTGTCTGTCTGTCTGCTATCCGGCTGCTGTCTGTCTGGATGTCTATTTATCTGTGTATCTATCTGTCTGCCTGCCATCCATCCATCCATCCATCCATCCATCTGTTTGTCTATTTATCTATGAATCTACAGTATCTATCTATGGGTCTTTCTGTCTGACTGCTCTATGTACATGCATCTTTGTATCTATATATCTATCTTTCTGTCAGTTTTCGAGGTCTATAAATATTTAAAATGCGGTCAAATTTTAGTTTTTATTGTTTTTAAATATGAAAAAATATTTATTATTTATTTATAAATGTATTTATTTGGAATGTAGGAAAAAAAATTCACAGAATGGAAAGAAAAGGAAAATAATTGTGGAGTGGTTTCTTAATTAAGAAAAGTCTGTAGGTGTGGAAATATATATTTTACTGCAGGAAAAACACCAGACTGAACAAAGCATCCACTTAACTAAATAGAGCTGGATTGATAAATCTGTCTGCTTTCTGAAGAGCTTTTCCAGTTTTCAATACACAGTAAACAAGTGAAAAGGAACAGTGAGTCCTTTAGCATTTCAAATGTAACATCAGTCAGAGCATAGCTAGTCTGATGTCACTGAGCTGCCTCTTAAATTTTGAAAACAGACACAGTAAACCCATCCACCTTTACAGAGATATGAGCGATTAACGCTGTTTAATGAGATATAGTTGTATAAACAGGAATTATTCCCTACTGGTTTTACAAATCAACAGTGCTTGAAGTGAACTTTTAGTGCCGATTCATTTTAGCCACGGTAGGAGAATCACAAAATACATTTGTAGATTAGACTCTGCCCTGAACAATGCGAAAAGAATCCATTTGCACCCGCAGGCAATTGGTTTGTTTCGACAGCAGCGAATTTCGACTTAAGCGTTTGTGTTGGCTTACGCCCAGTCGTCTCTGCCTCATGGCAGCGGGCTATTTCGGTGTCACGGGTGTGACATTGTTTTCACGCTCTCAGCCCAAACTGTGTGTGCGTTTGTTTCTGAGTAGCACGAGACTCTGCATATCCCCGGGGCTTGGTCTTTCTGGTCAGCCAGGAAAGGAACCAGGGGAATCATTAGGTAAACCGAACCCTTAAACCTGAGCTTAAATCAATGAACAGCACTGCCAGAGGAACAAGATGCACAGACAGCCCCAGGCCGGCGTGAGACTTCCTGATCACGCCACTGCTGACACAACAGCTTGTTTTATTGCCATCAATCTTGAGAGACGCAAACAAACATGAAACCTATGCAGACTTTTAAATATTACTTCTTAATAGGGATGTAACGTTATTATCGATATCGTGTTATCGCAAAAGCAAAATTGTCTCAGTATTATCGTGGTCACATGATTGTGTCGGGCCTAACATAGAGAATGTTCAAAAAATTTATAGATGTCACCTTTGGCAAGGTCCATCTGGTGCAATTATTTTTTTTATAAAAGGGATTTTTAGGTCATTTGACCCGACTCAGAGAACACTATAACTCATACTTCTAAGCAACAGTTATGATTAGAGGATTAAGAAAATGGGATGCTTTTGGCACATTTCAAAGTTATTAGTTGTCATTTTAAATATTGCAACAAATACTGTAGACTTTATACGGAGGTATTTTTGTGCAGTGAGATTTTGATATTGCTACATCCCTTCTCTTTATAAGAATTTACATATGAAAATTCAGTCTTTCTCACCATCTTTTTTCTTTTCTTCATACACCCACACTGATAAAACAAGCACTAACATATTTTGCGCTAATAGAGCTTTTACATTCTTTAGCCTCTCGGCTTTTACCCTAAGTGCTACATCAATTCCAACGGTGTTCATCGTCCTCAGTCAGAGTATGTTTTATCCTATTATGACACGCTATTGAAAGCATCCCTGATAAAGCTGCTTAGAAATGTATTTTAAAAGGTATCCTGAGCTAACTAAAGAACCAGCTCGCCACATGTTCATATCTGAAACATAAGATCATGCATGTTTGGAAATATCTGTTGTCCTGAAAGACTTATTTGCATTGCACTGTGTGTGTTGATATATCATCATATGGATTTATTGATTCTTCTAGAGCAGAAAAGCGCTACACCCTTTTGCGACACCGTTGCGTTCATACATTAATTTAGGTCCACATTTTCCCTAATGCAGCTGTGGATAAGTGTTCAACATGAGTCATCACACCTCTTCTAAGTTGGTAGAGTCGTGTTTGTGTATCTGATGTCTGTATATAAAGGTGTCGGTATAAATGTGTGTGCGTCAGATTGGTCCCGTGGGAGAGATCATTACTGGTGTGAGGCTGGAGTTTGAGTAGCTCACTGAATCAGACATAAAAACTTCTGGAACAGCTGTGCAGAGCATTGTTTACACGGCCCTCATTGTGGATGCATTAATCACATCTCTCGCATTACCCACACAACCACCAGCTGCGAGGTGTGTGCGTGTTTGTCTCCCGCGTGTGACAAAGGTTCGAGCGATGTCCGAGGAAAGTCACAGCAATGAGCTCACACTTTATAAATCACTCCTGTCACTTTGATCCTCATTATCCCGTCTGTCTCTTCTCTCTCTCTCTCTCTTTCCGATCCATCTTTGGGTAAAAGGGTTTTGTCACAGACTGTGTTTTGCATTTAGAAACTTTTGGTTATGTCAGTTGGTGGCACACTAGTGTCAGCAGACTCTTAGCTTTACAGTCTAAACACTCGTCTGCAATAAATTAAAGACTGTTTCACTTTACAGGCCAAATATGTTTAGTATTCAGATAATATGTGTTTATTATTCTGTGCATATTCAACATCAGTGCATGAGCTCAGTTTCATACTATTTGTTGATATATACAGTATTTATATGAAGAGTTTGGTTCCAAAATGAGAAAACTTCAAAAAAAGTAAAAACTCTTAGTTAAACACTGATTATTTTACACTTTTTTTTATATTGTTTTTCAGATGACACGTTAATTGTATTGCTGAAAATTAAATTAGTTCATTTTAAAAACAACAGAAGTTATCCAATAAAGACATGCAAGTTTTGGAAGGACAATGACAAAATTTAGATATTAAATAGTTTTTTATATAATACACAATTATGACTCTAGAAGTGGTTGCCAAAACATGTTTTCCACAGTTCTGACATTACAATCATGAAAGTAATGTCATGATTTTGAAAACTTGATGGTAATGGAACGTTTAAAAAATTACTAAAAGAGGCCAACATTAAATCAGCAAATGTACTCCAGCAAAAATAAGCAATTAAAGAATACATTTATTTGCAAATTTATTATAATTGTTACATTAGTTAATGCACCTGTAATAACATTTTGTATTGACATTACCTTACATTAACAAGGATTAATACAAGCTGGAAAACTAGATTGCTCATTGTTAGTTCATGTAAGTTAATGCATTTACTCATAACAAACACGGCCTTATTGTAAAGCAGTGTTTTCTTTATAAATGTGTTACTTTGTTGAAATCAACACTTCATTTTGTGTCCTCAAAACTTTGGAGTCGAAAATATTAAACCAACTGAATGTTTAATAAATTATAGGCAGAAGTCTATGGAACAGTATCATCAACGTCCATGTTTTTAACATCCGCGCAGGCCACTTAAATTCAATGCAGGTGTATCATAAATCTTACCAGACGAGCTTTAATGCATTATGATGGCATTGCACAGTCACTCGAGCCAGAAATTGCATTAAGTCTGCTTATAGAGTTTACACACATACAAAACACTCATCAAACTCTGCATGTGTACCTCCTCACGTGCAAATTTATCGGCCACGTTGCCTCTTGATTCCCACACGGCCATGTTCTCTCTATCTGTAACCCAGCGAAAATTCATTTTCAGCACAGTGTAGCATAAATCCAGCAGCGGTTGGAGGTGGTGATTTTTCTCCCACGCTGACGTTTTAACAGGAGGGGGAAAATGGTGGGAGCTCATTTGATAGCGATGCAATGATATAGCTGGCAGCCCTCAGTGGAGCAGAATGCTATAGTTTATAAGCGTGGATCTGGCTGTCGCTGGGACATGCCGCGGCTCGTAAACAAACTTTCCCATGATTAGACAGAGGTGGATGTTACCACAGGGGTAAGGATGGGCCTCAGGAGAAGAGCAAGTTTAAGAATCGTCTCAGATGTCATGACTATAAACCGAACTTAAACGCATATTCATGATCTGGCAATCTTTAATCTGATTGGCTGATGTGCCTAATGTCATAATCATATAAATTTGCTTTAATTCTTATGAGTGAGTTCATGAGAAATATGCGTCTGATATATGAAAGAATTGTTTGAGTCGGCTTATTTTAATGAATTGGAGAATCCAAAACGAAATGATCCTTTACGATTGAAACTGATGTGAGTTCAGAAAATTGAGGTTATACAGGGCTTATTTGTTTTTACCTGGAAACACGTTGGTGTTTGCAATGAAGAGGCACTAATAATAAGACCAGGTTGAGGAAATCTTCGGCTTTGTCTCAAGTCTCAGATAAAAACTGTAGAAAAGCGAGACAATTTTAGAAAGGGCAAGAGGCATTTAGGACTATGACAGCAGTCAAATTGAAATTTGTTTAGCTGTTATTTGTTAGGAAATTAGAATCACTGTTTCTCTGAGCTGAGCTGAAATAAAATCCATCACTTGGTTAAATCTTGTCTGAGCCAAATCAGTATAAACTACTGTGATATTTGTCCGATATTTATATCCATGACAGGAAAATATCACTTTTGTTCACATGGACCGTTGAAAGAGAAAATTTGACCCGCTGGTATTGATTTGAGGAAAAATTCAAGACTTTGCAAAACTGATCAGATTTCATGATTCATTACAATCATTAAGATTTTGAACAGAACATAGAGACGTAATGAAATTGTTACGACACATTTTCAAGCATTTTGGACACTTCTTTAGCTCTTGAATGCCATAATTCAGATGATGAATGCACTTTGATAAGGCCCTATTAAAAGCTCACGTAACAGTGGTGGCCTCTCAAAATCTCTTATATCAGTACGGCTTTCATTGTATTATTTACAACATCCATAACGCTATTCAAGGGAAAAACCTTTTATTCCAAGAGACACAAAAAGAACAACAATGCTTGTTCTATCCATCAGGTCATATTTCCACCTAACTCTCTGTTGTCCCCTCCATCTCTCTGGCTTTCTCTAAAACGCACTAAAATGTCTAAAACACACTTGAAGAATACACAGCATTGTCTTCGGCTTGCAACTACATCACTTATTTATATCAGAAAGAAGGCGAGGGAGCGTTGTCCGATGCAGAAGTGTAAAGAGGGCAGGACGACTTCTAGGTGCCATGGTAACAAGAAGGTTGGCTGTAGCTCACCTTGCTCTTATGACTATTTGTGTGACGGTAACTTTTTCTGACATGGCAATGGATATTCATGTTCTGGAGCAAACAGAGGGGCCCTTATAGCGAGACGAGTGAATATGCAGTCAGTCAAACTCTTGTAGAGCTTCTCCTGTAGATGTGATGCAATAAACCCCATATATACGCAATGGCATGAATATGTCCTCTGTAAAAGTGAAAAAGCAGAAAGAATGGGTTTTCTGTGACCTTTCGATTTCACCTGCAGCCCCTGGTGCTCACATATGCTTTTTGCACAGAGCCATCACCAGGACACACATACACACATGTTCCCTCTGGAGCTGCTCAACATGGCCTTTATCCTGCTAAAAGCTGCTATGCCCGTATGCATGCGTTTGGATCTCAAAGCGTCTGCATAATAAAACCAGAACACATCAACTCTTACTGGGCAAACTGAGCATTTATAAAGAACTAAATTACTGTTCCCGCTAATGCTCTGAGCTCTGTCAACAGCAATAATAAGTGTAGTGTCATTTAAAAAAATATTTGCACATGACTCAGACAATGCTTTTTACAGCTCAAAATGGCAAAAAAATAAATCTTGACAACCACAGCTTACAGTTAGTAGCTTTATTGAATGGATAGTTCACTCAAATATGAAAATTCTGTCATCAATTACTCATGTCATTTCAAATTTCTATGACTTTCTTTCATCTGCAGAACACAAAAGAGGATATTCTGAAGAATGTTGGTAACAAAAACAAGGGTTACATAAAGTTGAGCAAATGGTGGCAGAATTTTCACCTTTTTAAGTTTTTTGCCATTTGCAAAGGTACAAAATGAGAACTCATCCAGCATTTATTCATCCATAATGACTTTTATTCTTCTCTACACAAAAGAACATATTTTGAAGAATGTTGATAACCAAAGAACATTGTCCCCCATTGACTTCCATTGTATGAACACAAATCCACCAAGACATATCTCAAAATATCTTCTTTTGTGTTCCACTGAAGAAAGAGTCATATATAGATTTTGAACGACTTTAAAAGTAAGTAAATTATGAGAGACTTTTTATTTTGGTTTATTTATTTGAAGTTTTTAGTAGTCTCTTGAAAAACAAGATGAGTCATGCAAGTTTTGGTTTATTATTTAGGAAGAGACATAGTCTGCATTTTAGATGTATCTGCTGAAAAGTTTATTTAGCCAACATTTCCGCCAGCACAGAGATGGCCTCCAGTGCCCAGATATGAAGTCAAGAGTTGCACGTGGTCTTTCCACGGCATGGGAACATGGCGTACAGGAAAGGATAGCTTTGGTGAATGCATGAGCTAAAAAAGACGAAGACAGTTAAAGACACACAGAGAGACAGAGAAAATGAGAGATCTTTCAGTTCAATCATGTTCTCCCCATTGACTGATAGTAGATTCTGTTTGAGCGCCGTCTTGGAGTATTAAGTCATGTGCTCATTCCAAAGATCAGCGCTTTCTGTGATGAAAGCGCAGATTGAGCACTTGCCACACACTTCCGACTACCTCTACACACACACACGCACATCAGAGACCTGCTACCATGTTTCCTGGAGGAATGTCATTTCTTGTTTTAACATGCAAAACTGAGTGATCATTTGAACCTCCTGCTCTCTCTGGCAGCTATGTACCAATGACTGCTTTCAACACCAGACATCCTATGATCTGATATTTTATCATTCTAGTGATGCCCTCTGTGCTTGAACCCACACCCTTACTAGAGAGAAAACATGACACGTTAAAAAAACAAAATGGTGAGACAGGTAAACAAGGCATCATCTTTGTGCCTCTTGCAGCACCAAAATTACAGCATGGATGCTGTTTATGGCAATTCTAGTCAGATCCCAAAAGTTTTACAGTCAGGAACAGTTTCATTGGCTTATTGTACCAGAGTTCAGTTCATAATGTTATGCCCTTAAAAGACATTTTGACATTGTATGCCCTTTTTTTTTGAGATCCCAACATGTGTTTTTCACAAGGGACGGCTGTGCTACGAGAGCCTGTGACATTGAAGCACGATGAGATGGGAAAAGATTCTCTCCGAGGGAAATATGACCCCAACCGAGAAATATGGGGTTATGGGGCCATTGCTTGGATGAGCTAAACTCATCAGGAAAAAAGAGGAGGATGTGAAGGATGTGGGTCAAGGGCCAAAGAGTGCCAAGGGAATGGGTCAGTGGTTACAGTAAAAGACAATGTTCTTTATCGATCCACACACCACACACACATTTCCAAAATGCTTCCAACATTCTCGCTTTTTTTCCACAATCCTGTCAGACAGATTGTGAAGGTGATTAATGACACATCAATTGATATTCCCTGATCGGAGCGGGACCCACTTGACTTTTTATGACAACATTTATTGTTGAGTATTTATATATTTATTACAAAGAATTGACAGAGACAACTAGGAAGGCACATCACTGCTGTCATTAAAAACACCCTGATAGTGTTCAAGGTTAAATTTTAGTTTCAAGTAAAACTAATGCAAAGCATTGTGCTGATTCTGAGTCATCACAATTATGGTGTTGTTTTAATAAACAGAGAGATGTCAGGTGCTTGCGGTTGAGACGTCTGGATTCAGTGCGATGTTCTTTTTACAGCATTGCTGGAAGCTTCGGAGTGGAATCGGAGTGGAATCGGGCAACTATGGAAGCTGTTTTTACATTCCTTACTGTACACAAAATAAAAATGCTGGTCTATACTCTCACACTATTTTGTTACAGCGCTTACAAGACATCAATGTATCGACATTGTTCACACATTCTGTTTAGAGTTTGTTGACAACCTTAAACTGAAGTACAAAACTTGTGCGAGTAGCTTTAACCTTTATTTAAACATTTGTAGATTATGTGTCCTCTGTTAAAAATTGATATTGTATCAAATACATATTAAATTAAATAAAAGTGATAGTTAACCCAAAAATCAAAATTCTGTCATCCTTTACAGGACTTGACCCCATTCACTTCCATTGTATGGACACAAAACAAATATCCAGTTAACAACATTTTTATAATTTGTACATAGTTATAATAAAGAATCCTCAGCCTCAATATGTAACCTTGAGCTTGGACCTGAATGTCCACATCACCATTAACCCAAACTGGTGAATGCCGGGTCTGTTCCTGCAGCTCCAGCAGGACACACAATCCATCCGTGGCAGTGTTTATCTGCAGCGTAGATAGCAGTCGGTATTCACAGACACGGGGGTCCACTGTAATTTCAGCACTGGCTGGAGGTGGGCTAAATGCAGGCTGGAGAGCAGCAACACGCTGATCGCAGGACGTTGTGTTAGTCGAAGCAGTTCGGCCCAGTCTGTGAACACTAAGATGCCAACTGAAACCTGGGTAATATTGAAATCCCCCTGTAGGTTTCACGACTTGCTTGAATGTATGATATTTTATATATTTAAGCAGGCTTAGGTTTTGTTTAGTGCGCAATGCAAGCGTGGACAGCATACAGCAGATTTGTAAAATGCACGGCAATTTTAAATCAAGTTGTCCTCTTTTTTGAAAGCATGTGCAATGAAAGCAAAAAGTTGAGGAGTTTTGTTTGTTTAGACGTGTGTGTGTGTGTGTGCATATGTGATTATGAGAGTTTCAAAGAGGGTTTGGAGAGACTAAAAATAGGATCTGCATGCTTCTGAGTTTCTTTTCATCAACACAGGTGTATCTGCCTGGAATAACGTTTACCCATCATTCCAGTTGGCAGGAGGTTTGGTCTTCATCATTAGAGGTTTTTTGTCTGACTGGATGCTTTTACCGAGATGACAGAAGAGAGAGAGCCACACTGATGCAGAGAAAAAGAGAGATGGATTGAGGTCATAGGGTGGAATAAAGTAGTGGTAGATTCTTTATTTTAATCTTTTCCCTCTTACGCATAGCTACTGCGGATATTCACATCAACTTACTTCACCAAAGTACAATTCACATGAATGGATGGAGGGACTTAAATGAGTTGATCCTCCAAATTATTTTTTTAGCATGATAGGCAAAAAAACTATGTATTCATCTGAATGGGTTAAATGTGGCATAACTACAGCAAATGTCGGCGTGCAGGACATAATTATTCACAGCAAGATTTTTGATGAGAAGAACGTCTCTGCAACCAAGAGAAAGATACTGCAGTTTATGCATAAAAATGTATTTATGTATATTTTTCTGCCAGAATTCTACCCAATTGAGACCCCTTCAGCCATGAGATGGTTGACAGTAGTTTAATACTTTTAAAATGGAGCTAAAGAGAGAAAGGAATTAGACATTTTATTCAAGTGTCTAACCGCACCTGGACTGTCACCGTCATTTAAGGTAATGAGTGTGCAGACTCCAAGTGACTTAAGAGCATACTCACCTGATTCAGAGTCAAAACATTTGTCTTTTTTCCTCATGCAGGCACAGGCAGATTTCGTTTCATTATCTATGTGAATAAAAATTAAGAACAATCGTCAGGCGGTCACAGTCTAGTTGAACCTTGATTCAGTTGATAGCGCCATTTCGAGCTCTCAAAGTAGTCATTGTGGGGATGATAGTTTTTACAGACATTTTACTGAAAAAACTGAAAGAGGAAATTCGGAACTGTTTAATTTATTTTAACACTGTTGTCGGATTAGATTTTTAATTGTATTATTGCAACAGTCTTGATATGAGGCAGATATGTTGGAGAAAGACATGTCAGTCTTAACCTATTTAAGTCCAAGCTGTTGTTAATAGCTACTGGGGACATCACAGATATGGCCCCCTACTGTACTGAATGGCCTTAAAGCGAATCTGGTCCCTAATTTCCGTCAGGTCAGACTATGTTTGCAATAACTCACTGTGTTGCTCGAGGCACAGCAACATGAAACCTGGCACTAATAACTGGCTCACGTCATGATTATTTGTTGGATATTCCCTTCTGGCCGTTGACATTGAAGCATCAGCTTGTCGTCCAGTTATTAACATTTATCAGACCTCTAATGTGTGAGAGGTAGGCCAACATCATAGCTTTTCTATCCGACAGGTTAGTCGGTTTTGTTTAGACGCATGCCTAATTTTTTTACTTCTGGGTGCATGGAATTGGTACTAGAAAGTATGCAAACTCTGCGTTATGATGGAATGGGAATTGTAAATGCACAATTAAAATTATATTCTCACAGTTTTGGCAGCTTAATTGATTATGACTTGCAATTTAAATCTGCAGGCAATATGCAGGATGATAGTTTTTTCTTTATTTATGTTAATTATGAATAATAAAATAATGCCATGATCGTGGGATGTTTGTGTAATATGTCATTCAAATCATTCATATCAAATTACTGTAATTAAAAAAATATGAAAGTAATTTAATTATTTCATTTCTCGTTACATTTCATTTATGCATCTAATTTATTTTTTTATTTTTGTATACCCATAAAATGCATTTGCAAAAGTAGCAAAAAGAAACTAAAAAGCCATGGAAAAGTTTCTTGGCCAGTTTTAATGTGACTTTCATGTAACAAAAAGGAAAAAAGTTTGAATTTGTTAGTTTGAATAAAAATCCACCCCTGGGACATAAAAGTGCCTATAGCTTAAAAAACATCAAGCTATCTCCATTAACAAGAACATTTCCTTTTTCATTATGCAGATTACTTCTTTTACACAATAAAAACATTTTGCTCGCATTCTAAGACACATTGAAATTAACATAATCCATGTTAACGGTTATACAAGCTTGCTGGGGAAAGGATAGGATGAACAAAGATCCAAATAGGGCTTTCAGCTATTCCCAAGCCTCACTTTTAATTTATGCCAGTGTTTTATTTCCCAAACTTTCTCTTTTTTAGCGTATAAAGAACTGTGCAACTGACAAGGTGACCGAGCTGTCTGTGATTTTGTTTACTCTGACAGGACTAGATAAACATGTGGCCTCTTGCGTAATTGTGTCTGGTTGCCCATCACTTCCCTAGCTGTCCATCTTTTATGCGCTACTTTACATGCTCTCGGTTCAATTTCCTATTAATCAATTATGAAGACCTAAAAGGAGTATGTGCGCTACTTTTTTGAAGGTCATATACATGTGCAGAGAATGCAGACGCTACATTTGATGTGAATTTGTCAGCTCCCACAACACGAGGCGGGTTTGTGCTTTGTCAGTATGTGGATATGAGACCTCCCACTGAAAACTGTAGGAATGGGTTTAAGTGAGACCATCAGTGGGTGCTCATCTGGGTTATGTTTGGGACCTTATTCTCAAAAATGAATGATATGTACACTACAGTATGTATAACATTACAAGGTTTTCTCTGCAGAGACTGTACACTATAATGTGTAAATTATTACTTATGGACTTCACAGAGGTGTGCAAACACACTTATTAGTATTAATATTACTCAACAGCCCAAGCCTTGAAGTTTATACTCAGATGAGGACCACAGGGGCTGAGGGAGCCATTTGGGACAGGGCCTTATGTTGTGTTCAGACCGAACGCGAATTGCGCGTCAAGCGCGAGTGACTTACATGTTAAGTCAATGCAAAGACGCGATAGACCTACTTGCGGCGCGAATCGCGCGAATGAGGCGGCGCGAATGACGCGAATTGCGCGAATGAGGCGGCGCGAATGAAGCGAATTGCGCGAATTGCGCGAATGACGCGAATTGAGCGTTCGCGTGATTCGCGCGAATGGCGCGTTTCGCGCGAATCGCGCGAGTTGAAAATTCTGAACTTTGGCGAAAATTCGCGCCGCGTTAACCAATCAGGAGCTTGCTCTAGCAGTCAGGTGATTATGATGTTCCGAGCGGAGGCCGAAATCCGAAACCGACAAAATGGAGGACAAATTAATAGTTGCTGTCTGTGGACACCCGGAGCTGTACGATTCTTTTTCCTACTTTTATAGGAACAGGAATAAAAAGGATCTTGCTTGGAAGAAAGTGAGTGTGGAGGTCGGAGAATCTGGTAAGTTGTAAAAACGCTCTTTACTCAATTTGAGCTATATATATGTATACACATATTGAGACTAAAAATCAACAAAATCCATGTCCGCCATTTCGAAATGAGACTGGAGCCGCCTGCCAGAAGCCCCTCCCATGACGCGAATTTGACGCGCGAATCGCGCGAATGAGGCGGCGCGAATGAAGCGAATTTGACGCGCGAATGAAGCGAATTTGACGCGCGAATGAAGCGAGTAAACTAAAATGTTCAAGCGTCCAACTACACGCGAATAGCGCGATTTATTCGCGCAATTCGCGTTTGGTCTGAACACAACATTACAACCAAGCACACAATTGTAGTAGTTGGTTTGCATCCCTGGAGTCTAGACCCTCAGTCTAGTCTGCTTTCAGTCCAACTGGGGATCAGAGGTCTTCCAGAGCTCATGCATTTTCAACACTGGCACTCGGGAATGGATAATCATGCTAATTAAGACTGGAACAAAGGAACTCCCGCTCTGATCTTCCACCGAAGACTGCTGACTGTCAGCCTTTTTAATACCATAATTACCTTCACCAATTACAGACACAAAAATAACAGATTCAATAATAAATTATTTAACTTTTTCTCGACTATTTTGCAACATCAGGCATTCAGAATCAGCAAAAAAGTTCATTTTAAACAGTCAAATATATGCTTTGCTTTCTGTGGCATTGTGGTAGGGTAGAAATATAACTATTTTAATGCACCTGTAATGCCTACATTATGTAATTAATCCTATGAAGGGGGGGAACGCCATATACAGTTCTTGCTGTGTCTTATGAAAATTATATTTGCTAGGATAATGAGACATAATTGGACAACCGTTGTATTTCAAATGATGTACTGTATAATGTACATTTACGCTATATTCTATATGCTCGGCAGATTAAATACATAATTTGTTGCTGCTATTTTTTAGCCGCGCCCCTTCCAGTACATACAGAAAACTGTGACTTTTCTTGATCTAGTGGCAGAATCATGACAGAACCTCTTCTTTCATGTGGAGAGAGGCATTTTGGCCCTTTTGGTGTTCCATTCTCTCTCCGGTCTCATCTCTGTTCCCGCCCTCTCGTTTCCTCATAGTATTCCTCATAGTATCCTCATAGTATTGTTACTGATTTCATGCCATGCACCTGTTCCCCTCTTGATTTGTTTAATTTTATAATGGCCTTGTGTTTTCTGTCCTGTGCTGGTTCTTTTCGATGCATGTGGGGGAGTTCTTGTCTTGTCAGTGCAGTCTAGTCTATTTTGTGATATATGGTAAATGTTGTTTTTAGTCCTGTCTAGTTTATTTAGTCCATGTTCCAGTATTTATGTTCTGATATACCCTTGTTTGTTCTTTTACCCCCTCAGGGGTTTTGTTTTGTTGTTATTGTTATTATTATTGTTAATAAAGTCCCTTACCCGCTGTCTGTGCCTGGGTCCTCTGTCCTTGTCACCCCTAACATGACACAATATGTATAAAGTGCCTAACATTATCAACTTAGTGGTTTGGTTGTTTTTTGGTAGTTTGAACACAATATTCATACTATTTTAGTACATCTCTATTTTAATTATGATGAAGAGTTTTATAGAGTTTACATGAAGATGTTCAAATATTTTAATAGAGGTTGCCTTTATACAGCAGCGGAAACAAAAAGTAGACCACTCCAAAATTATTTTCATCGTACGTGCTACGCCAAAATTAAGATTTTTGTTTTATTCTGTGGACTACTCACATGATTTTTGCCAAATTACAAATAAAATATTGTTTTTATTTGAGGAAAATTAAAATGGGACAAATTGATCAAAATAAAATTAAATATGCAAGAAAACAAATTCATATTAATGTTTAAACAACACAATAATAATGTGTTTACATGTATTTTAGGAGCAGTTAAAATTATTATGGAATAAGCCTGATTTTCTTAACACCTTTCATGCTTCTTTGACTTTTTTCATTCCTGACATTTGTTTCAGTCACTGGACCAGAATTCACAATACATGCAGAAATGCCGATTATAGGCAAAACCTAAGTGGTCCAAAAAAAATTCTTCAGCTTTATATTCATGAGTTATTATATTCGTTCCAGTGAATGTACTCTAAATAGATTGTTGAATGTAACAATAAAGTGGTATGTTTTAGACAAATGAAGACACGTATAGTAGATAGACACGGATAGATACTTTGTCTCATATCACTTGTTGTTTCTGTTAAAGTGAAGTGTTGATTGAAAGACCAGCATGATTTTGAACAATTTCATTCAGAAATTGCGTCTAATTTTACCTTAACTGCCCAATTTAACCCACTGATCAAACAATTACTCTTAATTAGTGAAACTTTTCCGATTCACTGGAGTGAGAATGGACCTATTGCCATCACACTGATTCTAAAATTCCTAGTATTACATGAACTGGACTTTTCTTCTTCTTATGTAAATAATAGACACTAATTAGAGTCAAAGAAAACAGACAATTACATTCTTATCTTTTTGTCTGTTCGAGAGGGCCTCAGATTGATCTCCACTCATACAAGGTGAATTGACTTTGAAAGTGCATTGTGTGGAACAGAATGAAAAATGAAGTTCACATCCAATTGAAATTCAGTCTAACCGAGGCCATTCAGATCTGAGAAATACTTTCAACATAATTCTAGTTTTGCATGAGTGGATATGAAGATTAAAAAGGGAAGCACCACTCATTCAGAAAGGGCACCATTCAAAACATCAGCACACTTGACTATTTATGAAGTACGTCAGCTTGAATTCAATAAAGATTTCATTTCTGACTTCCACATTCATGTTAATTGTTAAGTCGCTCTGTATTTCTTTTCTTTGAGTTCTTTGATGCCAGCATAATAACATGTATTGCATGAGACGCTATTGTAAGAAGAGCTTTTGGTTGAGAAAAAGAGAAATACAAGTCAGTTTTTAAAAAACATGAAATTAACCATCCGACTCTCAAAAATTGAAATGTAATGGAGCGTCACAAGAGACATGTTGGCTTTACATTTATTTGTTGTTTGCCGTCAGTGAACCCTGAGGATGTACACGTATTTAATGTGTATTATTCGTTCCAATTCTGTGGTAGCAGCATGATTCCATCCGGGGCATTCATGATGGGATGAGAAGCCCTTCGTGCCATACCATTTCTTAAGCTAATCCAATTTGCCATGGCCAGACAGAAGCAGAAACTTCCCACAAATTTATCTATGGGGTTCAGAACTTCAATTATACTCTGTCGGTCAGGAAATGTGAAATCCTTTCATCTTGCCTACTATTGCTTTACTTGATCGAGGACATGGATTATCCCCTGATAATTTCCAAAGAGTATTATGTATCCCAAATGCAAGTTAGGTTTAACAGCTAACTTCAAGCTTTTCCGGAGGGATGTTTTTACACATCGCTATGTAGAGTTAAAAGTTGTATTGGGGCTGCTACTAAGACGGATTTTCTAAGAGGATATAAGTGTGGAGCAAACATAATACAATGGTTAGCAGCTAAAAGCGGCTGTGGTTCTCCCAGATTGTGTGTCTGCATTTGTAAGCGTTAGATCTCGTACACCAGGGTAAGGCTATGCAGAGGTAACCTACTTCCTCTCTGGGAGACACAACTGGTTTACAGTATGCGCCTATTTAAACCTGCATAAAGGGGCAGGGTGAGGACTTAAGAGAGACGGCTATTTTCTTAGATAATGCAGGCACGTCACAGCGCATGCTGAATATTCACAGTATATAAACATTCAGTGGATCTTTTGCAGCTACTAAATATTATTGACAGGTCGCTGATGGATTACCGGTCAGGTTGGTTGCAAGTTTGTAACAGTACAGCAGATGAATAGCTTTTGTCAGTGCATGATGTACAGATTCTAAGCATAAAGCCAGAAGAGCATCAGTCAACCAATGATAGAACCGCTAGACCCTAACATCACAGGAAACTATATGAATGTTCCTTCAGTGGCGCTAAACCAGGTTTGACAGTGACTTGTCTTTAACGCAAACATTTATGTCTGCTCATAGGCTACTACTGTCCTTGTTCCCCCGTCAATGTTACTTGCGTAAAGTATATTTTAAATAAAAACAGAACCAAGACGTCATCACATTTTCTCTTCGTTTGTCCGTTTTGCACTCCATCATGCCAATAGCGTGAGGATATTGTGCCGTTCTATCAGTCATTAAACCTGCCATGATTGGTTTGGTGATCTTAAATTAAGCTTAAAAACACCTTATTCAAATGGCCATATTGAGCGTTGCCTTCCTCGCCTTTTTTGTAATAGCAGTGGGGAATCTTGTTCATACCTATTATCTTTGATATTAATAAGGTTATGTTATATCTGCCTAGTGGCATAATTTGCTGACAGGCAGCCTGTGTAGGCTATACCCAGAGCTGGATTTGCATTTACTTTTTTGGCAAAGGCTTCTGCTCGGTCCTAACAGCTAACTACATGTTCTTCTTTGTTCTGCAGCCAAGTGAAAAAAAGAAAAAATAACGTAAAATATAATGATCATTTCTCAGAAGTGGAGACACTTCTCAAAGTGTTATAATTGTTGCCATGTTATGTTAATAGTTCCCTACAGACACTGAATCTCCTTTGGATAAGTGATTCAAAGCCGAAATTTTGGTAGTCTAGAGACTCACACAAGCACAACACACGCACGCTCTGCCCACTTTCAATGGATGAGCGGAGGCACACAAAGGTTAATGAGTGATAATCGGACTCTATTAATTTGTTCAGGATGATATCTCCAGTCTTGATAATGGATTGTAAATTGGTGCGTGTGTGCGTGTGCATACTGTAGGTGTTTGCAGGGTTGTGGCAAAAGATAATGAAGGTGTATTTCATTGCACAAGCAGACGCATCAGCACAGCCTGTTATAGCCACTAATACCATCCCTAGCGTACAGTTCAACACTGTGAATATTAATACTTTTCTCTCTCTCATTTTTTGTTTTTCTCTAAGCTGCCATTTTCAGGATAGATAACACCGCACGCAGTTAGTCTAATAAGCCTCTTACTGTCAGACAAAGTCAGTTGATTTGTAGATGGGTGTTTTGATAAGATCAGTCAGAGACCTCAGTCTTGTGTGTTTTACAAGGTAAAAGCGTCTCGCTGCTGAAACAAACTTCCCAAAGACAGGCTTCAAAACAAACAAGCTATCCCCAGGAGAAGAAGTTGTGACGGTTGTGCTAATGAATGTGTTATATGAGCGACAGCCGGGCAGTGTGGCGAATCTTCACCTTTCGCTTATGAACAGACAAAATATGTGATGTATTCCTCCGCAGCCAGCGGTGCGTCTGCCTGGGGCATATCCATCAAGCTCAGATGGATAAACAACGTAGATCAAAGGTCAATGATTGTGCAAAGCGCATCACAGGAAACAATGGCCTCTGAATTATTGAGTGCTTCCTTTTAGAAGATTCTTATCCCCTGGCCCTAATGGACGCCTCGCTAAAAGGCCGAATGAAAGCGTGAATTATTTCTGAGTTAAAGAAGGAAGGAGGCCCCTGTCAACTTTCAAATTTTAGGAGCTTGCATTATGTGTGGATGTTTCCCTTGAAGTCAGCGCCACGTGCTCAAACACAGACGAGCAGAAACACAATGGTTCACAAAAATCTTACATAAAATAAATAAGACAGTAAAGACACTATGTAATGAAGAGATAATTTATTAAATTGTTGCTGTTACAGTTTTGATGTGTCGAGAAAATGGAATATCAACACATCTTTAGGTTATGTAGGCTTTAAATATTTATGAAGTGTTAACGGTGTGGTAAACGTACAAGGCTTGTATCATGAATAATAATGAGGTGATTCCAGAGTCATGGATGTGACATTTTTAGTAAAAACTTGAAATACAAATTTTCAGAGAATTTATTCATAGCAAATATATTGAAACATCTGTTTATATTTGACTAATTATAGAGTCCAGACATCAGAAAATGTCAGTCTATGCACAAGTTTTTAATTTTTAAAAGAAAAAATATATATTCATGCGTTATGGATGTGACAAAGTTTATGAGAGACAACATACTTTGTAGGAATTGTATGAATTATGTGCAAAAATGTGCAAACCAGAAGCAATAATAACCCATAAATGGAGAACGGATTGCTTTATGTACATAGAACATAAAATATGTATTTAATTTTAATTTGCATGGGCCCATTTGGGCAATTCCAGCCTTATGGACGTGACATTTTGCGTTGTGGATGTGACATAAAAATGGTCAGAGAATGAATTTGTTACGATTATTTTGAACCATCTCTTTATATTTTACACAACCCTTGTTGTTAGTGTCTAAACATCAAAAAATGTCAGTCTCTGAAAAAAAGGGAAATAATCATGCGGATGTAACAAAAGAAGGACACAGTTTTTTGGAGACAATAAACTTTGTAGGATTTCTGTAAAATAAAATGCACAATCCTGAAGCAATAATACCGAATGAATGGAGAAGGGATGCTGCTTTATATATCATCAAATAGTTACTTTATATTCATTTTTATGTGTCCATTTATGAGGAATATGTGGTGTTATGGATGTGACAATCCTGAAAATGGTACTTAACTTACAATGAAAAATCATGCTCTAAAAATAAAACAAATGCTTTACAAATTTGAAGAGAGATCTCACATAGGTATTTGAATCACCCAATATCCAAATCTGTGCTGTTACCATATTAAAAACCACTGGTAAAAACAAAACATTTTCGTGGTAAGGTTGACATTTTCACGGAATTGTCCATTTATTTATAATCGTTATGGATGTGACCATTCCATTATGGATGTGGGAATTCACTTGCTATGAAATCTTTAAAAGGGACTTCATATAGCTATTCAAACCTCCAAATATTGACATAAAAATGATTTTTTCATCTTAAGGTTGACATTTGCATGGAATTACCTAATTAGCTCACGTGGTTGGCCAATCATAAAAGTTTACATGACCACAGCACAACCTGATGAATATTTATGAGGTAAGCTCCTTCCACTTAGAGTCTTGTTTCTGTATCACTACACTGCCCTTGACTCGCTGTTTCCACGATGAACAAGGACTCTTACGCCATCCACAAAACAGACAGGTGTGCCAATCAATCAACACCCTCCCGCAGTCTCCATTCACTCTCAGGCACTCAACCCTCCCTGCGCCTTTCTTTCTGAACATGTTATCCTTCAAACCCTCTGCTCTCGGCTCCGGTTGGGTTTAAATAGACGTCCCACCATGTTGCCATTTGTGCATGTTGTTGTGTTGCTTATGTGTTGTTTCTGCTCTGCCAGGTGGCAGTTAGTGGCCTGTCAGGGGTCCTTAACTTACCATAGAGCAAAGAAACGGTAAACAAGACCTCCGGGAGGTAAATCAATACACGTGTCACGTCAGTCACAGATGAAAATAAAGTCGCCTTCGGTGGACCCTTTTTTTAAAACGCTGAATTAAACACATTACAAAGAAATGCGGTGGAATCTGTCACACATTGGATTTTGTGAGTTGAAGAATGCTTGTAGTAATGTGTATTATTTTCACCTTGTAAAGTCATCTTGACATGTCGTAGGCAATACAGAGTGGGCCTTTTCCATTTTTGTAGTCCTTTGAAGACTGAAAAAGGTGATTTGCTATTCTCTACAGGATAATATCTGCTGTCTAAGTATCTGTTTGGGACAAAAATGTCAAGATGACATCAGAGACTGTAATCCTCTAAGGCAGAATATGCAGCATGGATTACCAAAGATGGAATCAGACCCATGCCTGAAACTTCTCATTACTGTCAGTTTTGGGGCACAGAAGAGCACTGAGACCTCTTACCTTGCTCACTGGCCCTATCCTGTCAGCTCTCTGTCTTTTACCCATAATTCCCTCTGCTCGTATCTGTGGTTAAAGTCGTCCTCTGACTCTTGGAGGGTTTGAAATGGTGGTTGATATTCAGAAGCAACTCTAACAGTAAAAATAATTTATATGCATAGTATCTTTTGTGTGTAAGAATTGGTATTGGTATTATCTATTTATCCAGAGTGACAGTGAAGATTCTTCTTTCAAAACATAGGCCATTACATGAAGTATTTTTTTGTTCCCAATTGTTTCTTTTCTCATTAAGACGAAAAGGATTGATGCAAATCTATATGAACATATGTGGGTGGTTGACAGATAAATCGTACCATGTGTCCTATGTTGTGACGGCAAAAATATAGAAAACAAACTGTTAATAATATATCATTTTTATTTATGTTCAATATATTACATACAGTATATTAGTTAATTGTTTATGTTTCGGCATCTATGTTCAGCTGTTCATTTCATACATTGTATTGTTATTACATTGTAATAATTTGGATTCTTCACACTGAAATATGAATTTATTGTATTTGTTAGCAAGATATTGGTGAACTTCACCATTTCAAGCTATTTATTGAAGTGTTCAAGGCACATTAAAAGTGGAAAAAATACTGTGTAGGCAGTGTTTGGAGGTACTTTTACAAACTAAGCAAGTTAACGTCATGTTGGTATATTTGTTAATAAAATAACAATTAACATGAACAATATTTCCACATCATTTACAGTATTAAATGAGTAATGTAGAGATTTTAGCGGCATCTAGCGGTGAGGTTGCGAATTGCAATCAACAGCTCACTCAACCCCTCCCTTTGAAGCACAATTGCTGCCTCATGTGATAAACATGTCGTCACTTCTTCACTTCTTCTTTTGCTACAAAATTTATTTACAAAACAAGCTTTGTCGAGCAGTTTCTCCGTTTGGGCAACTGTAGAAACAACATGGCTTATTCCATGTAATTCCATGGCGATGCGTGGAAATAGCTCATTCTAAAGTTATAAAAACGCTTTATAATGTAAGATATTTATACACCTGTGAACACATAGTTGTGTATATTTTATTACATTTATTTTAATAGATAGGCCAAAAATTACACATTGGTCCTTTAATGTTTGTTAATCCCAATTTTAACATTTACTATTAGATTTTAAAAAATCAATATTGTATTTGGCAACATTAGTGCAAAATGCACTAACAGGAAAAACCGTAAGACAACATTTGTACCAAGTATCGCTAACAAGAACAATACATCCCGTAAAATGATGTTGCTTATTATATGTTCATGTTAGCTTATGCATCAAATGATGGTAACAATTAGGGCGTTACTGTAACATGTAAACATACAGTAAACTCATTTAATGAGCACTTTATGGCATTCTAATGTTAAATCTCCTGAATGAAGTGCCCAAATCAAATCTAATTGGCATAGAGAAGCTCATTATACAGTTGCCTATATGGAACAAAGCAAACATCAAACAAGTGAACATCGGTTGTAAATTGCTAGATCTAAAAAACACTTGAGGATTTCATAAATAAAAATGTAACAATGATTACCCATACATAAAATCACATGGCTGAAACTTACAGAAATAGATGTTGCAGTATGTATAGCTTTCCACAACTCCATATTCATCTGCTCTTAGACCTTGAAGATTCTTCGCAAAGCTCACTCATGCTGAATCTTGAACTTTAAAGCATCACGCCTGAATACCAAATTCAGAGGTGCAGACTCTACCAAGGTCAGACATATATGTTTGATTTCTTGGTCTCCATCTGGTCAAAGTCTTTGGATTTGGAAAGAACAAAAAATACCATTGAAATGATTATGCAAATCCTTTTAGGTAACAATCATGGCTTACTAACCTTAAATGTGTTTGATTGACAGGTTGGTTAGATTACGGCGTCTTTGATTTAAAGGATAGTTCACCCAAAAAAGAAAATTCTGTCATAATTTACTCACCATCTTTTGACTTCAAACCTGTGTGACTTTCTTTCTTCTGCACACACAAAAAAATATATTTAGAAAAATGTTGGTAATCGAATAATTGGGGTACCCATTCACTTCAATTGTACGGACACAAAACCAATGCAAGTCAGTGGATGCCGCTGTTTTTCAGAATTTTCTAAACTATATCTTTAACGTACTTGCCTGACATGCTCAGCAGTGTATACAACTGTACCTGGCTGCAGTGGTCCATAGAATAGTGCTTTAAATTTGGTGTTTCCACTAGTTAAGGAAAACCACCGGAAAAAACAAAAAAACAAGCTAATATAGTGTACAGCAACTTTTGGATGCATTATTTACACATCGCTAAGCTGTGAAATTGTGTTTCTTTTAAACATATCTCCACAACATTAGTGAGGAATTACACCGCCTATTGAGTCTGCAAGGCGCCAGTATTTCGCTTTCGATTAGCGGAGCTGTGATCCACCGAAGCCCAAATAATTAAGCCACCCATGTGGATAGGCGTCAAATTCAATGTAGTGCTGGAGGAAGTTTTGGGGATTAATGCAAAAGTGCTCCGCCAGCGTCTTTGCCAAACTTCTAACACGCATTTTCTGCCCTCTGGAATAATTATGACCTGACAAACGGACTAAAACAACGCACATTTAGCCGAGGGCTGAACACTTAGAAATTCACACATGTGCACATCAGCACCCTAAAGTCACATCTCCCAAACAGCTTTCCACACACGTGTGCGTTTAACACCAACACTGCAGCACACTTTTTACGTGGTGACTGTACATACTGTGGGAGAACGAAAGAGAGAGAGTGAGAAAACTAAATCATTTCAACAATCTGGAAAATGTCCTTCATGCTTCCTTCACAAATCTGCGTTGTGGTGGTACTCGAGTTATTGTGATTCGGACGCAACGGTACAATGAGAAAAATACCTGCGAGGTGGAATTAAATCTGGTTTGGACCAAGCAATCGAACCAGCCTTAAAGACGTGGGAGGTTCAGCATAGATTTGTAATCTAATAACGTGACCTTTAAATGAGAAAAATAATTGCAGGTGGTTTGATGGCACATCATGAACACACTACCGCTCACCTAGCTGGAAAAACAGATGCTGCGCTAGGGAGAGAGAAAGAGAGAGAGAGAGTATTTTTTTAATTTTCTCTAATCTCATATTCGCATTGCCGAGAGATCAGCGAGATGACACGGTATCAACTTGGCCAGCGCTAATCTTACAGTAATGCCGCATGCAAGTGAACCACATTCAGTCAATTTTAATGTCATTAGTTCGAGCTACAGAGGATGAGCTTGTCAACGGGAGAGTAATTGCATCCTTGCGCTTCTACCCTGCTTGTTCTGAAGATGTGATTAGATTCCAGCATGCTATTAAACACTTTGGCTGAGGAAAATGCATGCATATTGACTTGTGTATACATGTAGACATTGTATCACTGATCTTCATTCTGCGTCCGTCTCACATATCTAAATGGCCCCAAACACTGCACCTAAATCCAGTTGTCCTTTATTTTCCAAGTGCTTAGTCATACTCACACATGGTTCACACTGAGTTTGTAAGGTGCTGTGGTTATGGCTGTATTTGCTAATTCAGGAGTGACTCTGTTTTCTGTACACACATGGAACAATAGATCCAGTTGTCACTCCTATATCTTTGCTGTGTGTAAATGGCTCTCCAAATCCTGTTGGTCATCTTTACCTGCTTACTTCACTCTTTTTTTCTTCTTTTCTGCTAATCGGTGTCTTTCCCATTTTGCACAAGTAAGGTCGATTTTAAAACCACAATTCGTAACTTTTTTCAGGGTTGAAAACTGTCTCCCTACCTTATCATGCATCAGAACTGTAAGCTTATACTAATGTATTACATGAGTGCTCAAGTCAGATTTTGTGGAAAATATAAACTGCTATTTTTATGTTTTAACAGATGCCGATAGAGAGGTAAAACGTACGAAATGTCACCATAAGCCGGAGATTTTGCATGTACACGGTTAAATATATCTTTGCCCTCTCAGCTGTATTTGTCATCCACCGCAGCATGAGAGATATAGATAAGATAGCACCGCGTAACAATGCAATCGTACTGATCTTGTGCGTGTTGAGCTCTCTTTTAAAAACCATTGATAGATAAGAGATACTATAGCTGAAAGAGGTCTGTAAATACAACTGGCTCTCGCTGACCAGACACATGCAATCTTTCAGAAGTACTTTTTTCTCTCTCTCCATCAGCCCTTCAAGGCAGTTTACCTCCAGTTTAAATACTAGAGCAGGTACAAATAAAATGAATCGTCATAATCACTTAAACTATGGTGTGCCAGGCAGCACATATACAGATGGGCACTATATGTGAGAGTGAATTTTGTTTGTCATTTCCCATAACATTGCGCAATTCCCATTCAATCTTTAAGAGAACGCCTGCACTGTCCGTTTTTCTAACAACAAATTCACATTTATGTACAGCAGATCAGCAGTTTTTGACTTCTGAATTTTCGCTCCAATTCCATCACCTCCAAAGTGACACGGTGTCTAACGGTGCTGGAGTGTTGCATTGTGTGAGGGAAACAGTATGAAGAAATCTCCTCCGTGTTGATACAGTGGCTGGATGAAGTCATAGAAAAAATGAGACGAGGGAATCAACAAACATCCTTTTCAGTCTGACAAATATGTTGTTGCCAAGCGAAAGGAGGATAAAGATGTTTACTTAGAGGAACCGACCAGTTTGGTGCCTAGGTGCCCAAGGTCTCTATATCTCTCCCTCTCAGAACTGAAGGACTGTGCAAAAAATGGATTCTCTAATCCTATTTCGTTATTTTCATCATAAGGGTTAAGATTTGAATGAGGGTGAGAGGAGTTAGTCCTGGATCTGCGTCTAGCCTGAAGAGCTTAATGGATAAATAATGAAGGTGAGTGTATGGTTGAAGATAATGCGTGGGGTCCTCAGGCGGCCTGTAGGCCAGTGTCATGCTGAAGTGTGTGGTTCTCTAACGCTCAGACTTTAGACTGCCATCTATTTCAGATCTGTACACACTCCAGAAGCGTGTCATTTATAATGCAGTGTTGTTTAACAAGTAATGAGGGTTCCAAGGATAGTTTCAGAAGTGCATATACCGTGGTAGACAAAACAACAACAAAAAATCTTTGTTAAAAGTTGTGTAGCCCACAGTGAATAATTACAGGTTGAATATATGATTATGTTTTGGAAAGTGTGTTTGTCATTGTGAAGGTCGGTTGAAAGTTTTTTTGCACGCTTCTCGATGTTCAATATGTGAGTGTTGCAGACTTCATGATTTATATGTGCCTTAAACTTGGCTCACAAAGAGAGTTACTGTTTATACCGGGTCTTATAGAGTCACTATTTTTTGTGTTTGCCAGACCTGCCGCTCTTTTATGGTACTTATCCTTCAATGTAATCATTGCGTTTCTTGTCTCTCGTACACATTGTTAGTGATGTGTGGCACATCACTTGGTTTCTTTTTAATGCAATACCATCAAGGCCAGTATTACTGTATATCAATACCAACAAACATGAATAAACTTGTGGCTCCTGGAAGACTTGAATCTGATCGGTTGATATCAGTATTTTCAGTAAAAATATTGTTATGTAGTGGCTGCTAAACTCTATAAGTCACTGTTGTCACTGGCGATCTTTTACACTATTTCTTATCTCTTGTAGCACTATTTGGCCCTTTTCTTCTCACATAATACAATCAAATGTTCATGTCATTTTATTCATTTTGCAAGTAGCTGTACATTAGGTTGCATAATGTACATTCAGCCAGATGTTATCCTACCATAATCTCCTTCTTGATGAGACAATCACTGTCCAGATCACCTTGTTTATTTAGCAATGATGAACATTACACTCACCCTTATTTAGTATTTTTTTAAAAAAAAAAAATTTGAGCATTAGGATTGAAAATTAAATATATTTTGGTCTAGAAGTTAAATATTCAGACCACATTTTTTTTTTATTTGATCATTTTTGATATCCTTTATTTTAATGTCATACACTACCACCACTAGAAAAATTCAATTTAAATAAATGTCACATTTGGATTTATCATTATTTAGTTTGAAATATCTTGAGATGCAAGCACTTTTCTCTCTCTGTGCTTGAATACGTGCTATGATGAACTTTCACTTTTCAGCCTGTCTGCAAGTATTGAGATTGAAAAACTATTTCCAGTCCTTACTTCAAAGCCTTTCATATGCATACATTTTTATGCTGAATACATAATACATTTCCTAGTTTAAAAAAGAAACATTTATTATCTTCTTGATACAACATTTTAATAAAAGTGTATTTTAATCCTCAAATCGCTATATTTTATTTCTCATGATTACTTTTTCCAAAAGCTTGTCCCTCAGTTTGGCCTTTCCTGGCGAGCTCTTTTTCACTTCATCACAGTTACTTATTTTCTGGTAGTTCATGCAGACACTTCAGAGCAACATTGACTTGCGTGCTAGATCAGAGGTCACTGGACAGACTCCTTGTAAACTTGTAAGAAGGCATCTGTGTCCGCTTTTTCTTTTCCGTTCCTCAGCGAGCACTCCACTTCTAATCCCTCTCCCCTGCTGACCGCACAGAATCTGAGTTTTCGTCTCTCAGCGGAGCTCATGTTCATCCTGTCAGTCACAGAAGCCACCTGCTTTTGCCACTTTTAGATAATATTAATCATTTGCTGTAAATTTGAGTGGACGTTTTGTGAGCAACATGAATTACCGCATATGAGTCTTACAAGCAGAGCTATGGTTGTATAGTTATATAAATAGCAGATCCTGAATCAGTAGTTTAATAAAGTAAATAAAATAAGTAAACAACCAAATATTCTGTATCGTTTAGAGTCACTTGAGTGAAATGTTTCTCTTGACCTAAAAAGCTGACTTTTTCTTATAAAGTTTCTTATAAAGTCATTCTTGATCTGAAGGCACATATCCAAATGTGAGAAATTAGCTTGATCAAAATATATATATATTTTGCAAACAATTTCTTTTATTGCAAACTAAAATTTGATTTGTTAAAAATATTTGTACAATTAATTACTTTTACAGAATAAATACAAATCAGCCTATTAGAGCCCAGCATACAGTTGATGGGAACTTTTCAGAATAAGTGAAAATGAATACATTTTTGTTAATTCAAGGCAATAGGTGATTAAACAACGGGATAAGCTTTGATGTTCAAGAGACTATGAATGTATGCATTCAAAATATTAACAAAAATTATTTTAAATGTTGTGACTGCTCAAGACCTTGACCTGTTTATTTATTATTTTAAGTATTGATTTTCTGCTGATAACAATGTATTGATTCTTGAGGCAGAACTGTATTTCAATGGTGGACGTGCCCTTATAAAGGACACGATTTAACTTTACACAAACTCCTCCACCCTCCCTCCACCGGCTCATCAGCATTCATGATGGAATTTGAAGAGCGTAAATGTCAGTTGCTGATGGGGGAATTATTGTCCTCCCAAAATTACAAAAGCGTTCTCCCTGTTTAGGAGACAACATTCTGCATGAGGCCAAAATCTGGACCAGGCAGAGGAGATTAGGGTGCCAAATCACGTCTCAACCGCAGACACCCAGCCAGCCTGCACATTTATAATTGATCTGAAGGGTTTGATTCCGTCATACAGGAACACTCGGGCTGTTGGAATTCATCTCGCGTTACTGTGGTTTGTCACATGGGGAACCAAACTTCAGACAATAAGAATCTGTCATTGCATCATAGAGACTGCTCTGCTGTTGTTGCCTTCAGCTGTCAATCTGAATCTCAAAGGCATATGTCTAACATTAACAGGTCATTCCTATTACTGATGATGACTCTGGCTCTGTTCAAAATGCTTGTAAAGCTGAATCGTGTAACTGCTGTGTCTGTGATGTCGCGCGTGTGTCCTGAAGGATGAAAAATGACATAAATGCGGTTATGTCAGTTTCTTAAAGGGATAGTTCACCCAAAAATAGAACATTTTGTATTCCTTTGTTCAACCCCAAGCTGTATAGGACTCTTCCTTCTGTGGTTCACAAAAGAAGATATTTTGAGAAATGTCTCAATGGTTTTGTGACCATACAATGGAAGTCAATGGGGTCCTAAAATCTCTTCTTTTGAGTTCTGTAGTAGAAAGAAAGTCTTGCAGGTGTTAAATCACACGTGACTAAATAAATCATGTAAGAATTTTATTTTAGGTGAAATATCCCTTTGAAAGCTTATGTGTTTTGAATGAAAATGAACACCGAACATCATGCTTGTCACTACCAAAATGGTTGCTGTACCTATTAAGGTTGATTATTTACTTCAAGTGTTGTGTATGCAAAAATGAATGCTGTTTTTAGAATATGTCCTCTAGAATGACTCCAATACTGAAACAAATTTGTTAAATGGGCACAATTTGGACTCCACAGGTGTCTGAGTATCATTTAAGAGTCTCTTTAATTGCATAATTCAAAAGAACTGTGTCTTTAATAAAAGGTTATGAAAATCATTAGATAGTGCCAGAAGGTATGTTACACTGTCCTTTTCAGGTGTTTCTAAAGGCGCTATGGTAACAGACATAGGACATAAACACCGAACCTGATAAGATACAAATGGACGAATATTTCAATTTCCCCCTAAACGGCCATGACCTGTAGAGCTGAGGCCCAGTGTTGTGCTGGGCTGAAAAGCCACAGGAAGTGCACCATTCATGGTTTTATTAATAACCAAGATATCGACATGGACGGGATCTCAAGGTGCCGATGGAGAGTGGGTACAGTGTGCTTTCAGCACTCTGTCTTTTTTCCCCCGTAGAGAATGTTCGGCTTTTAACAAGCCAGATGGAGCCTGAGCAGCCACAGATTTAATGGACCTGCTTGTAGTGTATGCAGTGGAGGTCACACTCAAACAGCCAGAGGAATGAATGGACACCAGTGCATTCAGGAATTCCCACAGTTGCACATGTTCTTGTTCACCCACTCGCATATACACAATGAATGAGTCTTTTATCATTCATAGCAGTCCTGTTCCCTCAACATCTTGAATACATACATTTATTTACATAACCGTTCACTCATACATCTTGTAAGGATCACTTTTTTTTCGGTGCAGACGAGCATGTATAACTTGTACAAGTACGACTGTTGTATTTTCTTAAAAGAGAATATGAACTTGTTTTCTTTGCAGTATTTGAGGTCTGAAAAATACATATTTTCTGTTTTTATAAATAAATGCAAACAGAAACAATATTTGTATTTGTAATTGTAATTTGGGAGAAATGTTGTCAGTTGTTCACAGGAATGAAACAAAAATGATAATTTTACCTAAACAGATACCCATAAATAACAAATTCAGAAAAAGTATCATTTCAAGTTTCGAACACTCATTGAACATTATACATACAACTTTTAAATAAACTAAACATTATTTGGATGCTATACTATGAATACAAACTCATCTTTAGGTGGGCATGAGCCAGAATGCAATGCTGAAATAGGCTGGCAATTCCCTTACCCATTCTGACAGTTGTTTGGCACAGACTCAGAGGTGGATTAGTGGTCAGCAACATTTGGCCCAGTAATTCCACCAGTCTCAGTGATTACCCAGCGGGGTCATCCAGTAGTAAATGTGTGCATGAAACCCCATCTGTGTTCTCTGGGCAACACATGCCCCATAAGTTACTTACATCTGTCCGCTTGAACATGAAATGGACAACCATATTCATCAGATACGTCGTGATATGCTTTTATGTCCATTTCATTCAAGGTGACCTGATGGTGGACATTTAGATCCACTTGCTCTCAGCAGGCTGCACTGCAGCAGGGCATTCTGGGTAATGGGAGAGCGTGATTGATCAAATGTCTGTTGACTGGCTGACTGCCCGTTTCTGTTTCGTCCAATCACTGACTTCGAAAAGCTCCAAAAGCAGAGAGTGAGAACAACTGGTGCTGCTAAGTTCAAACGTGAGAAAGTGATTTACCCTTAAGGTTTTAAAGAAATTTTATTCAGATTTGTGTGTACTTTATTGTACGAGTAATGTAATCTGTACTTTTTATTTATTTGTTCTCTAGGTAAGGAAAGAGATGGAACTAATACTTGTACATTACAATTCAAAGCAATAAATCAAATTTATATATTTCTTATTTTGCTGCATATTATTAGCATTTTCATCAATCAGCCACTGCAAAAAGACAATTAATTTCAATGTAAATGTACATTTAAATATTAAAACAACATTTTTCATAATAGCTGCTTTGGTTTTTCATCTCGCATGCAGTCAAATCATTTCAACTTACACCTACCATTTTGGAGAAAAATCATTTATTTACATTTTTTAATATTTGTAAGGCACCAACATGTAATATCATCAGTTTCATTTGACCTAAGACACATTTAAAAGACACTTTTATTTTAACGAGTAACATTTAAAAATGCTCTTCTTTTTTCTCATGTGCATTTCTCAATCTTCAATCTTACCTCGTGGTCCTTTTCTCATTTCTCTCTGTTCCTCTTTTCAAATCAGCTTTCAATTGTCCACAGAAATTTTTGTTTCTTGGAACTGTTCCAGCCCTTTTATCGGCACACTGATACCGAAATGCTTTTCCAGGCAATCTTTAGGGGGTGGATAAAAGGTAGTCAGAGTGGCGTCATCTTGGTTTAGGCACTCACTCTCTTGCCAGCTCTTAAAACCTGATGTGGCCTGTGAAAGGCTGTTCTCCAATCTGAAATGCAGGCTCCGCAGTTGGGGGGGGTTATTTGTGCATAAAAAGGTGGACATTAAAGAGAAGAATTAAATCGTGATTTTGAAAAATAGTGTTGAGAAAGGACCGAATAGAGCAGAACAACTTCAGTCAGAAACATTCAGTCAGAAACCTTGTGTGCCACCCTAATAACAGGTCCTGGGTGTGTGCATTGACCCTTAACTATTTGACCAAATATACATTTCAGGCTGCGTGAATGTGACTGCTTAAAATATTTTACATCACTGTAGGCAAATGTTGAAAATAATAGGTTTTCTGGTCTTAGCCGGTTTGAGCTGGTCTTACTGCTTGACACAATTGACACACCAGCTTGGGCAGGGTTACTTTCAGCAGGATTAACATACAGTGAATATTACCGGAGCGTTGACTCCCATATACACTTCCAATAATTCCAAATGTATTCTGCTTGTGTTTATTTATGTAATTCATGAGCAGATTGCGACCTCGATAAAACATTGTAAAACTAGAACCCAGCATATTTTCCTTTGCTCTCAATAAGTTGTAAAAAGGATTTATTAAATCTGACTACACTGTAATTTTAGTGCTGAATATTTGCATATTTTTTTAGTAGACCCACGATGGAATGAGTAATATCAGAAAGTATTATTTATTTCCAAATATACTTTACTTTTAATTAAAAAGTGTCTTAGCAAGAAAGAAATCTAACAGTTTTCTAACCTGATATGTGAATTAATGCGTTTGTATGATGCAGGTGTGAATGGCTGAGTGTGTTTGTGTGTGCGATAACAATGTTGAATAATATCCCGTCGCTTGCGGTTTGTGGTCGCAACCTCACAAAAGCCTCTCTGAGCTTTTTGAATCTCATCAAACCCCTTCAATTATGATGCACGGTTCTCCATCTTCTGCCATGAACAGCATCTCTTAGAAATTAGAGCATCAACAAAGCTCAATTTACCGTAGTGATCTGCAGGGTTTATTTTTCCTTTTATTTCCTCCAACAATACACTTTTCCTCTCTTCTTTGGGGGTTAATTGAGTCTTTTGACCCCATTGTCAACAGAGTCTGTTTGTGGTTGCTGGGGAAATGAGTTTGTTTCTATTCTGGCTAAACACAATGGAAAGAATGGAACTTGATCGGTTATTAGGAAGATGATGTGTCATCCATTTCCCAGAATGCCCTTTCCCCTGTGCTTTATGACCGTATTGGGATGCCAAAACAGGCCATAATGATAAAGACAGGCTTCTTTTTTCTGAGCATGTCGAAGAGCTCCAGTGCATATATTAGAAGACTTACACAGTAAAAAAAAAAAACAAGAGTATTTCTTGTCAGGAAATGCAGGGTTTAGATCATTACAGTTAAATGTTGCCATGTTTATCTTCCCACATCAATCAAACTGTCAGAGCAAATATCACAATTTGTCACAGACGTGGCAGTCCAATATGGTTAAATGTATTGTTTTGAGCTTTATGTAACCTGGATGATGTGTTTAGTCTGTATGATAAATTAGTCCGGGTGTTTGGAGGCTATAAACTGACTCATATGATTATAATAAACCTATGAGTCGTTGGAGGTGGTACTGATGTAGTTCTATACTTTATTGTTATTTCAAAAGTGTTAGAGGTACAAAAAAACGTCTTTGTTCTTCTCTCAGTTAAAAGAATAAAGGAGAGTTTGATCATTTTGACATACTCTGTTGAATTGATACTCATCAAAAACAACTTTACTATGAAACATATTTTCATATTTTGTCACCTTAGAATTATAAGGTACTATCTGCATTCTGAGCAGTTTGGAGATATTGAGCTTCACAGTTTTTGCATTCAATTTGACTTTCTAGATAAAACCTTTTTGTTTTCTTAAATTGTGCACATCATAAAGAAAAAGGCATCACATCATGGAAATAAGAATAAGAATAAGCCCATTGTATGGTAATAACTCAATTTTTACAAAAAGCGTATAATTCAAAGGCGAAGATTTGCTGAGATTTGCATATATTTGATCTATTCTGGATTTGTATGATATTTATTTTGATAAATATTTATTTTAATATAATACAACGTAATTTAATTATAGAATAATATCTTTATAATAATATAACATTACAAATCAGACTTAAACATTTGCTTACAGTGCTCATTTAAAAATATATAGAAAATAAAAGAGGCACCAATAGCCCTGGGGTTATTTCGCTGACATACAGTATAGTGCCAGTCCACTTGAGTTCAATTCCTGTCTCAAGAGTCTTTTGCCGGTCCCAGTCCCCTGTCTCTGTCCAATGCTTTCCTGTCTATTCTCTATTCTCTTCTCAGATTGAAGGCAAAAAGCCCCTAAAATATTATTTAAAAAAATGTTTTTGTATTCTATTAAAGAGACAATCTTCATTTACTCAGTTGTTGTTCCAAATCTGTTTAAATTTCTTTGTTCTTATGAACACAGAGATATAAATTTAGAAGAATGCTACCAATCAAATAGTTATTGGCCACCATTGTTTTCTGTAACAGAGCATTAAGGGATACACAGCACCAGAGAACAGACACCTGAGATAATGTGCCCATGACGTATTGCCTGCCTCTCATGAGGAAGGTGAACTGCTTTGCTTTGACAGTTTACAAGCAGTGCTTTTGCCTATATGCATTCACAACTGTGGGGGGCGGGAACGGGGGTCCGATCTTTTATTAACAGCTGTGCAGCTTTTAGATTTACATTCTTCTTTTTGTATTTGATAACCATTATTTCCGCAGGCTGTATTCTAACGAGTAACACTCTACCGTGTCAATCAGTCATCTGTGTCCTTCCCTAGCCCTAGGAGCTTAACTTTTACCTCTAAATTAATTCCCCAGAGGAAAAGTGAAGACAGTACTAGCCAGCGGAGTGCTCAGCTGATGTGGAGCGCAGCTGTACCCTGTTTCACTGATGCCGCTGGCTATCTTTTCTCGCTACACACATGTACGGTAAATGAAGCCGCTATGATGCATTTGCTGCATCAAGAATGCACCTAAAGGAAGAAATATTCTTCTATACTGGTTGTTTCATGTTCCCATTAGTATGAGACTCTTCTTTTTAGTTCATCCAAAAATGAAAATTCTGTCGTCATTTATTCACCCTCTGAAAACCTGAATGACTTTCTTTCTTCTGCAGAACACAAAAGAAGATATTTTGAAGAATGTTGGTAACCGAACAATGGCGGTACCCTTTTAACAGACACAAAACCAATGCATGTCAATGGGTACAGCCATTGTTTGGTTACCACTATTTTGTGGAAAAACTGTGAATCATTTATGATGAATTATGAATGATTATAAATGTCTTTAAATATAGATCCGGGGTCCATTCCCATACACCGAGGCTTGTCCAATTGTTTATGCTGTGAAATTTCAATGGCCTGAAATCTTCCTGTCCCTGTCATATTAATAATGCTTAGGCAGTGCAGTTTTTATATTTTCCATCGCTCACCAAAGAATAAAATGGAAAAAAATTCTTTGCTCTGTCCATTTGAAGAAAAGGGTCATTAGAGTTCCACCATTTGTTTGTTTCAGGCCAACTGAATCATAGTCAATTCACAGCGGCTGTTCCAAAACATAATGTCCATACAGCCGTGGTGACCTTTTTTGGACCCCGGCAGCGGGCGGAAAGACAGAGTGTTCAGAACTGCTAAAATATTGCCCCTTGTCCTCAAGCAACCAGCGGCTCAACGGCAGAACGATTTGGTCATGCTTTTTCAGGGGGCAGCTTTACAGTTACGTTTTGGTTCACATAGGTTTTAACGGGTGCTCATCGTCTAGACCCATCAAAGGACTGTGGGCTTTTCATTGAGAAAATTAGGATTGTGCACTTATTCCTTTGGAACCTTAAGACGACAGAAAATGGAAGAAGGATGTAGTTGCACATGTATCTGCCATGGTTTCACTTGCAAAACCACGTGTGTCTAATCTGCTCTGATAGGTTATGTTTGAGTTCGTGCTTGAAACTGAAAGGAACATTTTGCTCAAAGATTAAAATTCTGTCGTCATTTACTACAGTGAAAGTCTGTAAGAAACAGAATGACATTTAACAAACTATTATTCTCTAAAAACACATTGTGACCCAACAGGGTGATAGCGCCTAAATTTGGCATGACTCTTATTTACATGGCTCCTTATTTACATTGTTTTTTCTCACATTAATCCTTATTCACTCGCATGTCACAACCACCAAGCTGATGTCACTTTTACAGCTGCGAAACACACACTTGTCAAATAAACGCACCCTCTCGATGTCTGAAATAATTTCATTTGTCGTGTGTCTTGAACTTGTGTATTATCTATGAGCTTGTGCATTATACAGGCTGCATGCTAATGTACAAAAAAAGCCTGGTGCATTTTCCATGAGATTGTTTGTTTTAATAAGAATCACAAGATCAAGAATCATCTTCTTGCAGCCTTAATTTCCCCGTAGCCTGATTGTGGTGTGAATACATTACTGTGTGATCCCAGAGAAAAATAAATTGCTCAGACATTGCTCTTTCGGGGCTTCGGGAGATTTAATGGTGTCCTTATTTTCCCATTTTTTGTTATAACAGCTTTCATAAGTTTATTCTTACATTGCTAAGGGGAAACATACATGCAATAGTTAGAGTGCAGAGATACTAGGACAACTGGCCTCATGCAAAAGAAGTAGAAAAGTATTAAGTACTCAGTGTTTCCCCTAGGTTTACAGCTTTGGGGGGGGTTGGTTGTTTGGTTAGGGAAAATTGACGAGAAATCTTAAATCATTTCCTTTTCATTCTTTATGTGTATCTATCTATCTATCTATCTATCTATCTATCTATCTATCTATCTATCTATCTATCTATCTATCTATCTATGTCACATAAATTGGTTGTCTGGGAGGGTAATGCTTTGTAAAAGTAAAAAAATGTTAACATAAGATATCTATTTAAAAAAATAAAATAAACGTATTTAAATCTTTTTAAAATTGACTTTTGCAAATAACCTTTGTTAAATTTATAGAAGTATTTGTTAATATTAATGGACCAGAGCTAAAATAGTTTTATTTTTTAACTAACAACTAAAAAAAATGTATAAATACTAACAAACATATTGCTCATTCATTGTTCGTTAATGTCAGTTAATACATTTATATGATAAACAAATTTTAAATGGGCTTTATTTGTGAGACGTTTTTTTTATATGATGCATTTATTGGAGAATAAATGCGGGGCGGGGGGCGCCCCCCTTATATAATGGTAGGGGAAACGCTGGTACTGTTTTAGGTTTACATGTGAAGAAGAATGTTGTCGCTATTCTCATCTGTATATATCTGAGCATTAATTTATCACTGGCAATGTGCCCCTCGTGGCTCCTGTTCAAGTCCATTAAGCAGTCAGTGAAGTTCAGTTCCTCACAAACTCAAGACGTCTACTGTATATTACCGAGCTGAAATTGTGAAGTAGTCCTGCATCGCTCTCTGTAAGGTCTTAAAGGGATAGATCTTAAAAAGATGAAAATTCTCTCTTCATTTACACACCATCAATTTGTTCCAAACTCGTATAAATTACTTTGTTCTGTGCAACATGAGGGAAGATATTTGGAAGAATGTTAGCAGCTGACATTTCCGGGGCATCATTGACTCCCATAGTAAATATATATATTTTTTGTTCTGTTTAAGACAAAAGAAGATATTTTATGAAACTTTGAGGAGCAAAAACTTCTGAGACACCTTCGACTACCATTTAATTTTTTTTAACAATGTTAATGATGCCCTAGAAATGTCAATTGCTAACGTTCTTCTAAATATCCTTCTTTGTGTTCCACCAATGACACATACAGGTTTGTAACAACCAGAGAGTGAGTAATTCACGACATTTTTGGGAAAATTATCACTCTAAAGGGTAAATAAAGTGCCAAAGATTTGAAGTTTGATCATATTTGTTTTGAGGCAACAACTATTCTATGACCATTTGCATCTCTCTCTCTCTCAAAGTAATCGTTTTTGCTGTGCCTTTCAAACACTATTTTAACATGTGAGATAAGTTACAGTGAATTGATTTGCTTTGGTGCATCTTTCTACTAGTTGCCTCTTTGCAAAGCGTTCATTATTGTGACAAGTTCACAAAACAGTCCGCTGTCAAATGTGATGCTGCAAGGTGCTGGATTGAAATAATAAGGGATGTTTTTAAAAAGTTAGGTTTTGTAGCTTCTAAGAGTATCTATCCAGCTTCTATCAGGTATTTTATCACTGCGACTGGTTGGGCTGAGCTTCTGAATGTCAAATAGGCAGTGTCGAGATGTGAGTGATGTGTTTAACTTCTTGAAGGGACAGTTCACCCCAAAATAATTCTGTCATCATTAACTCGCCCTCGAGTTTTTCCAAATCTGTTTATCTGAGAAGTTTAAATCTGAGAAGTTTTGATTGAGAAAGAAATTTGATTATTCATAATAAAAATTCTGTCATAGGTGAGAATATTCTTGCTGTTGCTGATTTGTGTGTGTGTACTAGGTGTGAAAGCTGTGAAAAGTAAAAGGGCGAGTAAGACAACACTTGATTTGTGAAAATTATTTTTTAACCTGTGATGAAAGTGGTCGATTTAAATTATAAAATATATAATTTATAATATAATATATAATTATAAAAGATTATAATCAGTCCAGTGGACACCAGGACACCTCCAAGTGCATGTCCCAGAATTCCCCACTCACCCGGCCTGAGCTGTGGGACCTTTAAAGCTTGTCAGGCAACAGCACTTCACATGTTATATTGATAAATCTCTCCTCCCGTAAACAGAAGCGAGAGGGGCTGTCACAGCCTCTCAGTCATTCCCCATGTACATGGCATCAATAAGATGGATTTGTTTGGTTTGTCCTTTAGTTAAAGCTTTTCCCAATGAAAGTTTGGTAGGGATGGTTGATGTGCAAAAGGTAGAATAGAGAGAAGTTACGCAGTAAGTAGCATCTGCTGTTTTATTGAGCCCCTTGACCACCTTATGGTCTTCAACCCTAGAATCATCCCTTTGGACTTGCCCCACAAATACTGGATTAATATTAAACTCACATCTGCCTGGCCCCCATTTCAACTTATGGCAATTCTTACTATTTGAATTTCAGATTTAGCTTTTGCACATCTTATGCAACATTCATAACTCAGGTATGTGGTCTTAAAAACAATGCACACTTGGCTGGGAGCGTTTGCATCAATCATGACACAACAGAAGCTGAGGGTGAGATGAAAACGGTACCCTTGAAAAAGCGATTTTTGGTGCACATCGGGAAGTTCACATGGGAGAGTCTGTATAGTGCACTCAGCGCAGCACATACTTTGCAATCTTAGATGCCACTTCTGTTTTGTGTCATCGCTGAGTTGCTATGGACACACTGTTTAGCTGGAAATTAATTCAGGACGTGGAGTCTATTTACTGACCGGTGGCAAAGAAAGTGCCTTTTATATTGACTTTCAGATGTAGGTTGAAAAAATCCAAAGGACACAGAATTGTCATTGCTGGATGGGAATGGAGGGTCTTTCGGGTAGAGGTATTTATGTAATCAGTTTACTTTGAGACACATGGACACTTGTACATTGACATGTATGCACCTTGCAGGTTCTTTTATCTGACTTACAGTGGAATACAAAATAAAAAATTGATCTACAGGATCTGTTAAGCTATTCAGACAAACAAATCTGTCCCAAAACACCAAGTTGTCAGCGGTAAACCAATTGAGGTGAGCTGTTGATGATAAACTAAAATGTTGAAAATTGTTTTTCTATAACGTGTGAAACAATATTTTAGTGTGTAAATAATTGAATGTCCTGATTTTGCTGAGTTTCCATGTTCCTACATTACACTGAGTCCTGTATGTAAGCATCTTTTGTCAGTCTTGGAACTACAATCTTGTCAAAGAAATCTTCCGACCCAGTCATCTGCATAACCCAAATAGTTGCTCAAAAACTAACAAACTAACAAGAATCCGATGGGCTGTCAGGAACATTGTACTTGGACCAATGTTGGCACATGAAAAAATCAAGTTTACAGTGAACAATATAGTGCTAGTTTTAGAATTGAGTCATACTGATATGCTGGTTCGTGTTTTTGCCATCAAAATTATCTTGAGTGCTTAATCGAGATCTTCATTTTAATGCCAGTTGAGTTTTTTATGACTATATCTCGGTTTTAAAGTGGCTTGGGTTGTTAGGTGATGTACATGTTCCTAGTGTAAGACACCAGCCCTCAGTAGAAGAAGAGTGAAACAGCAGATCTTCATTTGAAAAAAATTCCAGTGGTCATGTCTGCCAGAAGGTCTCTAAAATATTTACAACACCTGCAACACAGATTCTGCAGTTTCTCAGCGCAACTATTTCCTTTCTTTCCACAAGGGGAGAAACAGACAAAAAGATTTTCAAGGTATGCTAATTGAAAAATCTAGGAAGGGATTAATATTCACAGTGCTTCTTGGAAATAATAACTGGAAATGCTTGATGTAAAGCTCTTTCGAATGGGCTTCAATAAGAGTGAAAGTAGAAAACAGATGCTCAGAAACAAAGAACAATGAAGCATCGGTCACTAGCCTTGGGGAACCGATTCAAATTATTTGTGTTCTTTTTTCCTAAACAACATAAAATTCTCAATAAAGAGGCACTTCAACAGCTTTCTTGGGGTCTATATGTTTCTAAAACCAGTGAATTAAAAGGCAGGACTAATCCCATATGTACAGGATATCAGGATAGCGCTGCGAAATCTGTATTAACAAAAGACTGATTAACAGCTAAAAAGACGCAGAGCTGCGATCTGTGCCACGACTGTAAAAGTAAACTTTGAAAGCCGTGTTTTTGTCCTCCGTTGATATAACATGGATATTTTCAACAGCAAAATCACATTAAGAAGGTGCTTCACGATGCCATAATAGAAACGTGCTTGGTCAAAGTGATCCTTTAACACTCGAAGAACTGTTTCTTTAGATTACTAAAAAGAATGAAATGGTTATTTTTAGACATAATGAGTAAATGGGGCTTTTGTAGAGATACTAAATTTCTCCACCGATACCCATAGCCGATTATTTAAAGGGATATCTGTCCATAACGATTCTGAAGATTAAAGTAATGTTTCCTAACTTTCTGAATATTATTAATTCATGTAATGACTAATTAATATTGAACATCAAACTGGTGATGTTTCTTATGTTTTTGTTTGAACAGACCGATACTGATCATGGGCAATAAATCATTGCATCTCTATTCTTTAAGGAACCAAAAATAGTTCTTCTGTGGCACCTCTATGAAGAATATTTTCAAGCATCTTTAATGTTTATGCTTAAACATTATTTAAATTCTTCACAGAAATGACATACACATAACAGTGTTTTAATAATAATACTAACAATAATATGTTTTATTTATATGCCGCCTTTCCAGCACTCAATGACACTTTACAATAAAGGCAAACAGTACAAAGAGAATAAAACACACAGACTTCAGAGCAATAGAAAACACCATGAACGGCTTATGAGATATAACTATCTGAAAATTGGTTAGTTTTGAGTAACGTTTTGAATTCAGTCAAGTTATTTGCACAGCAAATAGCTGTTGATGATGTTCATAATGGATAGTGATCAAGGTTTCAGGTTCTTTGGCAGGATTGCCATGACAGGCAGCACTGGAGCGACACAGAAGTGTGATTGTGGCACTGATCAGTGTTACATCTTCAACACTAGTGATAGGTTGAAAAGAGAGAGTTTTTTTCTCACACTCTTCCTCTCACTTTCTGTCGCTGTTCCCCTCTCTCATCTCTCACTTTCCCTCTCGCCTGGGGTTTGTAAATATAGTATAGGGAAAATAAGAATATCATTGCTACACCTCTCTGCTTTTTCTCTCCTCCATTTTTCTATGACAATAAGTCATTAAATTATTAATTATTATAACATTTTGAATCTGGCTAGAACCGGGGCATGTTGTTTTCATGAAATTCGTCAGACTGCAAGTTTGCTTTGCATTCTCAGTGTTGCCACCAGGGGTGCTATAGCGGACATTAATGGTAACTTTGCTTCTGCGGTCAGTTTCCTTATTCAAGAAATGTAAATGCAAAATATATTGAAGAGTAGGAGTTCATGTTGACATGTTCACGGCAACCAAGTTAGATTTTGATTGAAAAAGTTGAAAAGAAGAAAAAGGCCTTTGTTCAATAGTTCTGATTGATGTAACTCTTAATTCTAAGGTGGCCAATTTAGAGCCATATATCCCATGAAGAAGAGGAAATGACTGGGAGCAAATGGAAGGCTCCAGAATGGTTTGGACCCTGAAGGTTTTAAAGTGTGTATTAGGGACAAGCCGAGTGAATGAAAGTAAGACACATTTGAAGGATTGTAGTCAGCCTATTTCAAGGCCCAGAGGAACTGAAAGACTATCCTGCTGCTTGGACTCAGCTGCTTCAAACCGGCTGATGTGAAACCGCCCAACAGGCCCCCAGCGTCCCTCTGTGAACATTCATGTGGACAAGAATATACTATTTGCATAATTTCATTACATATGCTCAAGGTGAACTCAACACCTGGTGTTTGAAGGTCAATGGCTGCTTCTTTTCGTGAGGGTGTGATAGCTTTTGTTATGATTTACAGTGTCAAGGGACATGTAGGAAATATTAAGCATCATTCAAAGACATTAAAACAGTACATACTGTATGAATGTGTGTGTGTATGTGTCCCTCGTTGTAAGACCACCATTAACCATTCGTTCATTGGTGGTGGGCATCAGTGGGTGGCATTGAAGACTTTGTAGTTTGCTGACCAGCAGTGGCATAATCACCCATCAGCCATTATAGAACTACTCAAAATGAGTCTGTGTCAATTTAGAAAAAAAATATTCAACCCACAGGTTGGGATATGTCTAAGCAACCCACGCGGCCCACGTACAATGTTTTTAAAATATGGGAGAGGGAGAGAGTTCCTCCTTCTTCTCAGTAAACCCGTCCTCCACATGTCCTTTCCTGAGACGGGCTCCCCTGTGGCATCATAATTGAAAATTAAGAAGGTTCAGGGCCATAATTAATCTGAGACCTTTGACCCCTGCGGAAGCCAGACCTGCATATCAACTTATGTAGGGGTCATGAGATACATCTGAGGGAGGACACACACGAGCACACACACACATTTATACCTCAACCTGATAATGTAATGCACCCTGACAGCTTTTTAATTATCGCCCTATCCCAGGTCGTTAAATGATGCCTCCAATATCCTGGTCATGTTTCTGCAGCAGCTAAGTCAAAGTAGTATCTCATTTGTTTTTAATTAATTATCAGATGAAGTCATAAGGAGCGGGTTACAGGCTCCACCACGACTCCTTTTAAACGCTCATTTGTGAACTTTGTTCTTCATGCAAAAATAATTAAGCGAGTTATTACTCTCAGTTTAATGGTGGAGCACGGAGGGGCTAGAAAAAATGAGATAAGCGTGTTTGATTCAGCAGGATAGGGGTTTCAGATTGAAAAATATGGTCAATTTGTTATTCATTTGAATTCTATCCCCAGGAATCCACTAACAGGCTATATTGTTTGAATCATGGGCTGCATTTTACAGATTGTGAGAAAGTACAAAACCTGTTGATATGTACTGTTTGTAGTATATGACTTAGCAATTTACAGATTTGAGTATAAATAAGTGTATTTAATAGGAAATCCAGGCTGCAGAAATGAAGTCAAGTCAAGTCAACTTTATTTATATGGCGCTTTTTACCATTTTCATTGTTACAAAGCAGCTGTACATAAAACATATTGACTATAAGCAAAACATATAAAGCACACATTTGAGATAAGGGAGAGAGAAACACAGTTCAAATATTAAACAGACTATAAATTCCTATATGTAATATTAAATAAGTATTAAAATTAATACATATAAGTAGACCAGCCTACTATGTGATCTGGCTGTTTAAGACTTCAACAACAGCCCTTCAGCAATCATAATAATTAAAAAATAGTTTTTCGTGTCAACAATATAAACGTTCAGATATCTCTACCACATTTTCGTTGGAAAATGAGAAAAATGTGGGTATTATTAAATAAAAAAACAACTAAATATGAAAAATATATATAAATACATACAGCCGTGGAAAAAATTAGAAGACCATTGCAAAATTATATTAAGTTGTAATGAATTCACTATTTATAGTTATATGTTTATGTCAAATCATAATTTTTATTTGCATTTAATTGCAGAAAATGAAAACTGGAGAAACAGGTCAAAATAACAGAAAGATGCTCTGTACCTCAAATACTGTAAAAAAAACAAGGTTATATTAACCTTTAAGCGATACAACTGTAATATTTGAATATTTACTTGGGTAAAGTTAAAAATATTTTTTTATGTGATAACCTTGATTTTTTTCACAGTTGTTTGTGTCTTGTAATGCTGTCAATCTTTAACATTGCTGTTGGATGATTTTGTTGAAATTCAACAGACACTGCACTGGAATTATCACAAAAAATATAGAAATGCTGATTAAATGACATTTGGAATGTTGCTGTTTTGGGTGTCATAGATTTTACATTAACAAACATTTTGACAAAAACAATAATGTTACCCTAAACCCTAATGTTTCTTTTCTGAATACAGACAATTTAATGAATATTCATTTGAGTGGATTTAATATAATGGCCGTCATGATGCATGAAAATGAACATCAAGCTTTAATTTAAATGCAATAAAAATACACAACTGACACCAAAGCACAAAAGACCCTTACAACATGTACTCCACATACATACTACACATGGCCTGTGTAACACAACTTCATCATTGTATTCAGTGACCGGTATCTACTAGTCCCTCTGAAATGCAATTTAGAAAATGAGCCACTGGAGCGTGCAGTGTATTACAGCTCTGTTCCGCCACACCATATCACATTTCTGTCCGTGATCATTACTTTTTGAATGTGAGCTCGGCGTTCTACTCTTGGTCTGAGCGTCTACCTCCAAATAAAAGGATTCATCATCAAGACAGTGAGCCGCGGAATTATGTTGGCAGTGATTTATCAGCGAGCGTCGATTGATTCATTAGCCGGGACATTATATTGCTTTTCTTTGGACAGAGCAAAGAGCAGAGTGTAAGAGAGAGGCATAGCCACTCGGTGCAGCTCATTAGCTGCCATTGTATTAGCTTGGAGCTAATTCCCTGTGGCTGAGAACATAGAGATCTTAATGAGAACATACATATCCCTTTATCCCATACGACCCAAATGAATTATGGTAGAGATGAGTGGGCCACAATGCACCCAAAACCTCTGACTAAACGAAGTGCTCACACAAGCTTTAATTTAAGTCCATATCATATAGGGTGTAAAAGTACCCTAATATAAAAGAAATATATTGTTGCTATAGCAAAACTGCACTGAGACCATTTTATGCTGTCATGTATTATCACTGTAGTTTTTCTACACATTTTATGGTTAAAATATGGTCGCTTTAGTAACAGAATGTTATATCTGTAATGATAGACTATGGGTACGATAGTAAAGCCATGTAACTATATAAGTTTGAAAGATTTTTTAAAAAGTAGAATCTGTGTAATGTTTTCAGGGTCCTTTCATGCAGTTTAATTAAAAGTTTTCCAGATGAGCTGCATCCTGATCCTGTTTCATCCCTTACGTACATTTTATATATGGCTGTATGCGGCCTAAAACTCTATTCAGGGTTTAGTCTAGTTTGAGGCACCCTGCTGCATCAGTATAGTGTAGTGTCAGAATCCCTGCTGTTTCATTTTAGCGTAGTCTCAGACGCCCTGCTGTTTCAGTATAGCGTAATATCAGATTGGGTTGCTTAGTTGCAGATAATGACAGAATCATTCCTCTGTCAACCCGTTGAGGGCTTTGCCAGATCTCATTTTGTTTCCGTAAACTCTGTGGCATTGTCTATTTGGGCATTTTAATGTAAGACATTCTCACAGTAAACAAGAGCGTGATACTTTGGGCTGTGTGTGTCCGCCAAGTGTGTTGGATCTAAACTATATGCTCGACATAAGTACTGTGATGATAGCTTGTCCAGACAGGGTCACTTCAGGCCAATTACCCACCCTCCCTTCCATAAACAGAGTTTTTCACACGACAATCTCCCTCAGAGCGTCAAGAGCTGTGTAGAAAAGGATGTTGGTCGAGACTAAGAAGTGCGTAGCTAAGAGAGAGAGGAATAAAAGCCAAGGCAGGGACACCCAGTGAGAGCACGCTGCGTTTTGAAAGAAAGGACAGGAGGTTGATTAATTAAATTTCTGAAAGGCCAGACATTTGGGCTGCAAAAGCCTCAGCCGCCTGTTGTTGCGCGAGCAAGGACAACTGTGACAACAACAGCAGTCTGAAACTGAGTTGTATGAGGCCATTTGCCAATTTGATTAGAAACGTTTGAAACCAGGAGAAATTGAACTGTCTCTAGAATCATTACTCTCCGCCCCAACGTCCCAGAAAGTAAAATAACAGTTGCAAATATACGTATAAAGCACTTAAACCACTCAGAAAGCCATCTGTCCTGAACACGCCTGTTTTGAGAGTGCAAGTCTAAATGAAATTGCACGTCCCTAACAGCTGGCAAGTTAATAACATTAGTATATTTTCTGCTAATTAGTTCATATAGATGTTGACAAATCAGTGCAATGATGAAAATATTAATATACAAATTGCTCCATAATTCTGTAAATTGGTGATCCTGAGCATCTCGGAAGATGGCAGGGAAAGACAATTATCTTTTTCATGGTCTGAAATGAAGTGAATCGTAACGATCGATTTCTTTCAGTCGGTTACTTGTAATTCTTTTGTGAGCAGAATAATTGTCTGAGTGCGGCAGTTACTGAAAGATTATTATACAGTCTATTTGTGATATATTATTTTATTCATTGAAGGCCCTATATCATATACTTTGACGATATGGTGGCTATATATTGTGATGATTGCCATAGCAATATTTGCAAATGGTAGGGCTGGGATTTGATTCCAAAACGAATCGATTCCTCAATTCCAAGGTGTTGAGAATCTAGAGTCCATTAAAGGAATCGACTCCTCGTTTAGAGCGTTCATTAGCTCAAGCCCCGCCCCCTTAGCTGATGTCATTGGCCAACTAAATCAACTTAGTTTCTTGTCTAAAACTGTGCAGACTTCAGAAAAAATGATGGATGAGATCCAGAGCTGTGGAATGACATAAAATGTTCTGCATCCATAAAAGCTAAATCTTTGTTTGCACACACAATGCTAATATAAATTTGCACACATTTAACAAATCATATAAGTAAGTTTGCTTTCCAGAAGGACTGTAAACTGACTATCTTTTCTTAATCTCCACCGATGAGCTCGGTATGTGCATGAATAGTATTGCATGTGAACCGCAGTCTCACTACATATTAACTTGGACGTCTGTTTAAAGCTGTTAAAGGATTCTTGGGATCGATTCTTTCGATTACCAAACCAGGAATTGGAATGGGAATCGACTCCAAAAGATTCAGAATCGAACAGCCCTAGCAAATTACTAAAAAGTAAATATATTAAATATCCTAACCTATCTTGTATTATCAATGAGTGTAGATTTGGGTATGGATGGATGGTACAGCCATGTTTGGATATTACTGAATAATCCTTTCCAATATAAATATTGCATGTTTCTGAGTTATGTTTTATTTGTGAACAAACCATTTTTTTCACATTATAAATGTAGTTAACATGAGAGAGCGCTTGTCGCCCTGACTGCCATCTCTGAAGCAATGTTGTCGGGTGGTTTTTCGTCAATCCTCAGACCAGTGGTGTCTATAAACCCTGACCTTGAGTAATGAGAACCCATCTTTGGAATGATCCGGCTCACTTGGACATGACAGGGTTCAATCCGGTCACTCGTTCCATGGACCGCTATCTCCAGCTCTGCTTGCTCTAATGAGAAAGAAGAGAGGGTTCTACTAACAAGCGATTTCATCAATGTGAGCAATGAGCTGACAGAGTGGATCTCTCTTTTGACCTACCTAGGAAAAATGAGAGCGACCAAAAGAGAACAATCAAATGAGGATTAAGAGTGTTGGACGGTAACACAGACTTCCTAAAATCCTGTAACAACATGATTCTGTACTTTCTGAATAAAACCGTAAACAAATATTTGGATTTTTTTTCTTTTGCTTCATACTATAAGAGACATGATCTACAATATAACATACTATTTAAAATCCTAAATTATAGTAGTCTACAAACCATAAAGTGTCAGATTATAGTTCTATCAGAAAGACTCAGGAAACATAGAACGATAGATGATATTTATTAAACATAATATAATAGTTCTTTGGGCATAGGCCCCGTCCAATGAATGAATCATGGAATATGGTTCCGATGTTCCTGCCTGAAGATAAGGCAGGGGCGGAGCCTACCCCCGGACTGAGGACGGGACCCTGACCTGGTGGTGGTGGTGGGGAGGATGGAGGTTTCACACACGCGATAGTTTCTGCGAACGAAAGAGAGGGTAAGTACCATCCTTATATACTACGTGCTGAGGGATGATAGGCTAACCGGTAATTAATTATGATGCGAGGAGTCTTCCTGATAGAACTTGCGCGAGAACTTTCATTTCTCCCCAAAATAAAATGTTTCATTAGTCGTTGGAATACACATAAAAATATATTTTTTGCAAACAATTTCTCACACAGTTGTGTTAGTTACCAATAATAGTGTTGTTTAGTTACCAACATTCTTTAAAATATTTAGTTTTGTAACCAAAGAAATGTTTTGAATGATATGAGTGTGAATACATTAAAATGATTTTTAATTACGTGTGAACTATCCCTTTAAGCTTTCAAAGATATAGATTGTTCTATATTTTATAAAGCATTTAACTGCTTTATTTCATATAATCTGTCACTTTTTTGTTACAACCGAAGTGAAACGAAATTGGATCAAAAAGTGCTTTGAGAAGTCACCTTTCTTAATACAAAGGACACATACCTGCTTAACATTAACATGCTGGCCAAATCCAGTCACACTCTGATGTGTAGCCGCATGATTTCACAGTCTGCATTGATAGCACAAATCAAATTTAAAGGCGTGTTGCCCTGACAGATTAGAAAAGCGCAGTCCACATTTAATCTCAGCCGAGGCGTCTGTGTTGCCATTAAAATGGCCGAAAATGAAACGCCTCAGGTTGCCTTGTGGGAATCGGTTATTTGTCAGCATGCTTGTCAACAGTAAACGAAGTTTCTTTTTTCGCTTTCCTTTATCACTCTGTGCAGACATCTTTTTTTTTAATTCATCAATCCTCCTGTTTATATTACATCACAAGAAATGTTTTATGCAAACTAAATTTAAATAGCAAAGTAATCATATTTTTATAATATTTGCATGTTGCTAATCACAAATATACTGTATTTGATCTATTTCATTTAAGATTCTGCAAAGCCTATTTCATTTTATCCTATATATACTGTATCTAGGGGCCAGATTTACTTAACTGGGCAAAATAGCTCGAGTGCGCAATTTAAAAAAAGCGCAGTTGGGACATTCCTTTGGGTGATTTACTTACAAGGCGCACATTAAGGCGCAATATCTCATAACCATAATGACCTTCGGAATATACTAAGAGCAGCGTTTTAGACATGCTTTTTGGGTTTTAAATAAAGCCGCAAATTCCAGTACAAAGATGGACGCAAAATTTCGTAAATCACTTTGCGTGATTCATTAAAATACTCTCCTTCCATAAATTTTGCGTCTGAAGATGAAACTCCTACTAATGCATATGCAAAAAGGTCATTTGCTAAAACAGCTGTGTCCATGCCTTTTCAACACAAATTTTCACTTCGTGTCTGCCTGTCATGCCAAAAGAGGTGTTTGCTCTGCCTCAAGCTGTTAGTAAATCTGGCCCAAAGTCTTTGAAATTAATTTAAGGAGTAATTGAAATATGACAATAAATTGGCTGTTAATCTGTTATCTGACATTCATCTTTTTGTGATTTTCTAATCCCTTTTCGTTTATTTTATTTGTTGTCAACCAAAATTACAGGATAGAATTATTAAAAAGTAAAGTTACAACTGGGTAAATGAAAGACACAATTAAATGAGCTAAGTTTGCCTTTTAGCCATTCACGCAAATAGAGTGCCCTAGTTTCTGACCACACAGAATCTGTATTCAGCTCAACATTTTCTTATACATTAAAAAAGACGCCTCTCTTGTAAGTGTATACATTTAGCTTACGGCTAATCAGACAGAATGAGATGTATTTTCCAGCATTTCTTAGCACAAATGGCAGATTGATCCAAAGTGATGTGTGCAAGACTCCATGGCAAATAAGGAAAGGCTAAAATAAGCCATGTAAGGATGGTTTCAGTAATATGATAAACCCTTGCTTGGCAAAGTACCTCTACTCCCCCACTACGGAACACAAGTACAAATGTCACAAGCAATTACACACAAAGCATGACAAAAGAGTATTATCATGCATAGCTGTGTAATGACACTAGCATTGATGCCTGCCGGGCAGACAGAGGATGACTTGAGAGACTGCACAACATGTCGCATGTTGAGTGGAGCCAGTCTTGTTAAAATGCTTCGAAAATGCTTAAAAGAACAGGCGACATGAAAAACAAGTGGCAGAATAAATTGGAGCTTATGGACGTGGTTTGGAAATGGAGGTCTGTTATGCAAAATCATGCATGACCCCAATGTGCCATTGCAATATAATATGATTCCTTTTACACAGCACTGTCTCTCTCTCCCCCTCTTCACCTCTCCCTCTCTCTCTTGCTCGCACTCTGTTTCTGTCTATATATTTCACTCGCTAGACACATACAATGATTTTAGCATGCATGCATAATTTGGAACAGATAAGTGGCAGCTGAAGCATTATGCCCATTAATAAATGAACAGCGTGTGTGATTCCAGAGCTCTGATAGTTACATAGTGCACAGGCTGGAGGAGACTATGAAAAACTACATAGCTGATTGGAGTAAGGAAGTGTTTTCTGTATTTTCTTTATACGGAAACTCTTTGGCCTGGTTTGACATTTAAAATGTGATGTCATTTTTTTATGTTGTATTTTGTCCTATCCTATTTTAATATGAGTTATCTAAAAGTAAGGCATTTGTATATTAGATCATATATTCTGTTACTTTCTGGGGAACAGAAAATGTAAATGTTTTAATAATCACGGCTTGGCTTGTGCCGTACGACATTTCAAAGTGACCACATCTGTCAAGTTCCAACAAAGACGAAAAGCTGCATAAATACAGTCTAACCGACTCCAAGACTTCTGAAGCCATATGAAAGCCTTTGTGTGAGGAAAAGGTTATCAATAATGAATGACTTACATTTTGGTTGGTTTTTCACACAAACCATTAGCAAATAATGTTTTTGATTAGGATTTCTCGAAACTGTCACAAAATCTCTATGAACTGGCACTGCATAAACATTCTTCAGAAATGTTCAATTTAGTGCTCTATAGACCACTTTCCCAAGATGTAAACAATGGTCCAGCAGCATTTTTTTATTTTATTTATACAAATCTCACATAAACGTATAACTAATTTGTTTAACATTTATGTTCGGTTATGTTCTGCATGGTGTTAAAAAACTGAAACGGAAAAAAGTTCTGAAAATATGCATCTGGACCAGTGTTGGAGCAGCTTGTTTACGTCTTCCGGAGTGGTCTGTAGAAAAATAACACAAGTTTGGAATGAGAAGGTGGTAACTAAATAAAAAAAATTATAAATCTCTGCAGAACATGAAAGGGCCTTTTTCAAACCGGGATGGATGTTTCTCAACCATCCAACAAAAAAGGGCAGAAGCCCATTTTACCACTATTGGGCTTATCACAACAGGAATAGGAATCCATCCAATAGGAGATTGTGAATCACCCACTTGATTTTTGGAAATGAATTAAAGAGATTGAGAAGGCTCTGTTTGAAAACACCCCATAATTGAGAAACTCCGCTTTTTGCTCTGCAGAGAACCCAGTCTAATTTTTTGGTGAAGTGCTCCTTTTAATACACACATTTATTTACTTTTATTGCTGACCGGGAAACCACATGCTCAGTAATGACCAGCCCATTACCACATTATCTCTCCATACCTGGTCTGGAGTTCATGCTTACAGTCATTACAGTATACCGTCTCCATTGTCTTCTGAATCATTTTGAACCAGAACAATATAATTGCAGCATCTGTCCCTGTCCAAGTTGCAATTCCATTCACAAGCATCCCATAATGCACCACCAGTTACTCACCTCTACGTGACCTCACACACGCTGCCGTATATATGCATTTGGTGCGCGCCTCTCTCTTTACAGGCAAGCGATATCAGTCTTGTTCCCTTTTCTGCAGTTTTCTTAATAAGTCCTGTTGTGAAACTCCCAGCAGGCGGAGGTAATTTCATGCTACTGTTAGTATTGATAGTAACTTTGGGTGCTGGGGGCTCAGTGTGACAGCAGGGCTCGTGTCACGTGCCCATGTACAGCTATTTTGTGACACTCATTAAGGATTGATAGAGCCCATTTATTTTGGTGTAATTACCACTTCCATTTCTTTTTACGACTGGTCGGGACACAGCAGGGACTGTGTGTACACACAAGGCATTTTTTAGAGCTCAATAAGCAGGCGGAAAAGGCCGCTGGCAAGGCAATGCATGTGTTTCAAAGAGAGTAATGTGTTATTCGTCTTGCCTTAGTGCGACCGTGCAAGCTTCCATATATAAGCGGCAGATATGTTAAGCTTTTGACATCTAACTCAGAAATGGAGTCTTTTGTCAAGAGTACAGGTCTCAGATCCCTAAAGTAATAGTTTTCTATATGGTACAGGTTACGGTTTTACTGACCCTGTTGCTGGGGAGTTTATCCCCTGCGTTTTTTCTCTAACACACATTTACCTTAATAATGTCACATGTTAGCAAATTGTACATTTCTCTTCTCTTATACATTCTGTCATGGAATACATTTAGTCATTCTGTCAGGAAAATCATTTTTTTAGACTTAATCCAAGTCTCACATTCAAATTTCCATTCCTGGTAAATGCTTACATTCCACATTTTGTGGGAATGTTGTTTGCACTACTGTGTACTGAAAAATTAAGAGACCATCTCAAAATCGTTTTCAGTTTTTCTGAATTTACCATTTATATGTTTTTAGGTAAAATTATCAGTTTTTGTTTAATTCTGTGAACTACTAACAATATTTCTCCTACATTTCAAATAAAAATCTTGTTTCTATTTGCATTTATTTGAAGGAACTGAAAACTGGAGATAGGGTCATAATAACAGAAAAGATGCTCTGTGCTTCAGACCTCAAATACAGCAAAGAATTCAGATATACAGTTGGACTTTTAAGCAATACAACAGTCATTTTAGGAAAATTGCAAAAGTTATTTTAACCTCGATTTTAATCACAGTTTTCATGTGTCTTGTCATGCTGTCTGTCTTTTACAATGCTGTTGGATGACATTATGTCACTCCCGAGGTTAAATTTTGTTGAAATTGACTGGACTAGAATGGCCACAATACATCTAGAAATGCTGATTGAATAAAATTTTTGAATTTCTCTTTTTTTTCATGACGGTATGTGTAAATAATCAGGCAGGACTTCTGTTGCTCAGTTACTCAGCTGTGGCGAGGTCACCGCACCATCTGAAACACATCCAAGCTCTCTGCGCTCTCTTATTCTATTTGCCGCGGGCTATGTTTGTACGTCTGCGTGCAGTTTCTCTGATCCAAGCACCACTGGTGCATGTGTCCACTAGCTTGTGTGTTTACTTGTATGTTTTTTTTTCTCTGGGGACGCCAACCCCAGCTGTGGGGGTTGTGGGTATATATACCGAAACGAGGTCAGAGATGTGGAGAGAAATTTTTCAGAAGAGGCCACGAGTGGGCGTGTTGTCTAATAACATGTATGCTATACAGCTGTCGGGAAAATCCAAGAAAGAGCCGCATGTCATGTTCGTTTGCACGCTGCTTGAAGAGATCCATCATGAAAGTGCTATGAGACAGGCGGTAAATCCGCAGCAGGCTGTTCTGTTGATACTACGGACTCTATTTAGCCTCAAACAGCCTCTGTAATGTTGTTATCAATGGACCCTTTGGCTGTTCATACATGTTGTGTTGACTCAGAATCAATGCTGATTCACTCTCATGGCTCTGGGCTCTTTAGAGCTACTGGACATTATCCAGCGTGTGAATTTGGGCTGCGCGGCACCATATTTCACGAATGCCCAAATGGGCAACAGGCACATTCCACAAATAAAGTATAATTTGGTTTGCCATTACATTTTAGAGTCACGAGGCATGGTGTTAGAGACCTAAACCATTTGAGAACCATTATATGTGTGCAATTATTAAACAAACACGAAAAGAAGGTTTACACACTACTTGTCTTAAATATTTTTACCTGTCCCATGGCAGCCTGTTTAATGTGGGCTAAATGTATAACTCTGGTAAAGCTGTTTTGTCTTTAATGTTTATATTTTATTTACGGTTTATTGCTAGAAGCTCCAAAATTCTTCTGAGGCTTTAAAGGTGCCAGTGTTGCAGCCAATGGCTCACTCCAGCCCTCCCTTTTGAAGCACAACTGTGGCTGATAAGGCACTAAGATGTCGTTTTTTTTCACTTTTTTTGCTGAAGGAGATAACGTATTTACAAAAAGCGCTCTGTAGAGTAGTTTGTCTGTTAAGGGCTATTGTGGAAACAAGATGGGGACCCGAGGTGTATTTACTGTAGATAGAATTATAGCTTCATTATGTCACCCCTCTGCAGACATAGTTATGTATATTATATTGCATTTGGCAACAAATCCCCCAAAAAGCATTGCACTTTCAAAGAATATTCCAAATCAGAAAAAAACCATCAATGAAATATTATGTTTGACTTCATGAGGCTGACTGTCAACACTTTCTTAAAGGGGTCATATGGCGCGAACACGTGTTTTTCTGTGTCTTTGGTGTGTTATAAGTTGCTCATGCATGTTTTAGACACGAAAAATTGCTAAAATGTAAGTGTCGTAAAAAGATGCATTCTATCTAAAAGCGAATGCTGACCCAGACCTGTCTGAAACGCCTCGTGTAACCACACCCCCACAAATCTACGCAAGTAAGGTGGGCTTACCTGTCAGTAAAATTGCTTGTTGTACTGATGTTACAAATTTGTTAAGAGGCGTTACATTTCCGTCACACGCTTACAGCATTCGACCAATCACTACGCACTGGTTAACTGGCCAATCATAACACACCTCGTTTTTCAAAGCAATGAGTTTTGTAAAGAATCCGCACGTTTCAGAGAGACAGGGCAAATAGGAGATACAAACAAAGTATGTGGAAAATACAGCGTTTTTTTTTAACCTTAAATCACGTATACATATTGCATTACATCTGAAACAAACGATAATATTTGTTTTAGCCGTGTCATATGACCCTTTTAAAGGACTAGTTCACCCAAAAATGATTTGATCATTTACTCACATTCATGTCATTTCAAACATGTATGACTTTCCATTTGTCGATATTTTGTTTGTAACCAAACAACATCGGCCCTATTGACTTCTATTGTATTGATACAAAACCACAGAGACATTTCTCAAAATATCGTTTCTTGTTTTTCACTGAAGAAAGAGTTATACACAGGTGTTGAACGACACCAGGGTACACAGGAACACGACTTTTAGGTTCTGCATCTTTCGGTGAAAAGTGTCAAGAAATGCCCCGCACCACATATTCTTCACAAGGTCTTGACACAAGACTACACAAGCAAAGTGTCAGGGAACTTTTGCAGCCACACAACAGACAAGTATGGTGTCAAACCGCACCTGTGCATGACCTGGACACAGCGGGGCACAACGTGTTCCTGATCTTGACTGCTATAACAGGTTCTTATAGCGAGAGACCAAGTCTGCATGTCGAGTGCATTATATTCCACAATAGTGCATTATCCACAAAAAGCAACAGTACATATTTAACACATGGCATAGTGAATGATATGCTTTGGCAGTATGAGAAAAGGCACCCAGATATTCACAAATCCGTAAGCAGAATCCCCCTAGGAGTCCTCAGATTGAATGATCCGTGTTTATCTCGACGGCCAATGCGAGCTGCGAGATTGCTGCAGACGACCGTACGCTCTGTCTTTGTACCGTTCACGCTTCATTTCCCTGCACATTTTATAGAAATATGTCATGTGAGCTAAATTAATGTCAGCCCAGAGGGAGCAACATGTCTGGAGTTATCTGATGATCCCACAGAGATCAGGAAAATAATCTTTGCTCCATTTTAAGCGGTGAGAAATGCATTTGTACTTCTTTTAAACATCAGATGGGCGTCCTCCCTGATTTAAAGATGAGAAGCTTGATTTCTGTTGCCAGCCCTGAAAGCTGGTGCTATTAAACATAAATGCATTATAACAGCTGCTTCTCATTCTCTTTGATTCTGCGTGCTGTCGGGAGATTTGAATTTTCGATGCTAATCAATAAGAGAAACATCTGAAGGAGAGACGCAGTTATCCCAACTTTCATTCACAGGCTTGATTTTGAGATTTGTGTTGGTTGATATGAAAAGTCTAATTGCTGACTCAAGAACAGCCTTTGTTTTAAAATTTTAATGTGATGGAGTGCCTTAAAATCAGCAACAATTCTGTATAAATTATGGCTGTGTGTTCTATAGATTCGCGATAATACTGTTAATATTAAGATCTTGTTTTTATCTAATGTTGAATCACATAATGTTTGGTCTTTTAGATATTTTGTTATTTGTTATTATTCCGCTCTATTTATTCTACACATTTTGTGTTTGTCTGTGGGGATTAATGAAGTTTTTTTATAATCTTCTTATCTTAATTTCAATAGCTTCTCTTCAATGAACCAGAGATGAATGAGGAGCAGTTATTTACTTTCTATCTTCAGGATTCAATCTGAAATGCTTCCATTTCTCTGTTCGTGTTTCATTTCTTAAATTCTGTTGGAGCCCCTTACCAATTACATTTGGAAAGGAAAAAGATTTAATATTTTGCAAACTTCTGAGGAAACATAGGTGTGGTTAGGCAGATTGATGCAGTTTGACTTTGTAATATATTACAGTTTAATGGTTGTCTTTTGAGTATCACATGGTTTCTCTATATTCTGAAACATGTCATATGTTAAAGACCTTATCACGTAATGAATACCTGTTGTTAATCCTGTGATAGATATGAGACTTGGCTAATTGTCTTTGTTATAAATCACGGATGCGGTTACATTGAATTGCAGGTACAGTATATGACACATTTTATTATTGACACCTCAAGGTGAAAAGAGAGAGAGAGTAGAACAATCACACATCTCTTTCTGTTATTAGTCTTGTCATATATCATATGGCTCATTATCACTGAACTGTATAGGCTTACAAATGAGCAACTATTTTAGTAAGTGTAAATCTAAACAGGGGGCAATCATGCCAATCTGTGACATGGACTGTTTTGCGCTTCATTGTTTTACTGCTTAAATTTGACAAAAAGGCCTACAGGCCTACTAGCTTTTCAATGGTAGGCTCCGTAAAAAAGAGCCTGTGACAAGTGGGTCATGGTATGTACAAATTAACTATGTTTACACGAGCAAAAATAAGTATAATGTGCAACACACATACAGTAACAGGAAGCAGGTTGTTTGGAGGTAATATGTGTGAGAGTTATTTTAATTACTCTAATCTCTTCGCCTGGCCGCTCTGTTCCACACTCCTTCATTACTGTGCTTTTAATTAGCCTTTAACTCACCAAAAACAGCAGGCATCGATTCCCTTAAAGGTAATCTCTATGTGCATTACTGTAATGACCTCAGGTCCACAAAAGCCTGATGGGACGAATGACCAGAGTTACTTTGATTGATGCAACCCACCTCCAAAATAACCTCTGGGGTGTGAGAGAAGGAAACAATGTCTGAAATTAACACCGTGTGACAATGGCGGGTAAAAACTTTCTTATTGGACATGATGCTGTACAGTATAGTTGCATTGTTTTTTTCCAGGATATTTCATATATAGGCAATTGTTTGTCCCTGTAATAGTTTTGTATAGTTTTATCGTAGTTTTATTTACTATTAAAATAAATAATAATTAACATAAACATTTTAACTTAGCTTTTATTTTTTATGTTATATTTTGTTTATTTTTAGCAGTTTTTTATGAGCTTTTGTCATTATGTATAGGTTAATTTTGCTGTTTCATATGAGTTTATTTTATATATTTATTTTATTTTAGATTAGTAAGGTAAGTTTAGTTTAAAACTAGTTTAGTTTTTATTTATTTTCAGTTAATTATATTGCCACAACCTAAACATATTTCAATTTATTCATGAGGCAACATTTCTCGTTTATGTTTATTTTAAGTTTTTAGTAGTTTAAAAAAATATATATTTTCGTGTTTAGTAATATAATATTTATGTTTTATTTTTCAATAAACAGAAATGTTTTCATAGTACATAGTTTTAGTAAACTTTAATAACCTTGGTAAAAATGAGAATACATTATACTACGTTCTGTGACTTGAATCATCATACAACATTTGTGGACCCTCACCTGTCACAAAAACGTGAAAAAGCCCCGTTGTAAATCTGACAGTGAAAAACGAAACTTTCGGTATTGTGGATAACCTCATCACATTTTACACTGAGGTAAATGTTGTTAGAATTTGCCACAGATGACCAATCGTGTGAGTAACTGTGTTTAATTTGCCAGCTTAATTAAATTGCCTGTTGTTCTTGGCAAGTGTTAAGTTTGGACTCTGGACAAGAAGCAGAACTTCAGAGAACTTTACTGGTATGGGGCATCCTTATAGTACTTAAATAAATCTTGCTCAACACCCAGTCACTCTATTATGAAAGGGAACAGATGTACCTGTGGCCACACACACACAGTTACTGTAGCGATGATTACCTGTAGCTAACAGAAACATGGTGTGCATGAGTTTGGCCTCAGCAGCAGAGCTGAAGTGGTCATTTGTCCTCTAAGAAATTCTGCATTAGACTCAACTCACAGTCCTGAGGTGTCATTACTCCTCTCATTCTGGGCACAGATGGTGCCAGTGCAGGATGGTTTTACGTCCACCTGTCTGATGGCCACATAAAGCGCAGCTTCCCCAGCCCCTCTCTCCCTCACGGTCACACACAAAGATAACAGCCGACAAAACACACTCAGCCCTGGTTATGTTGCCACGAGATGTAAAAAGCTTTAAATCCCAATGAAATACTTTTTGCGGTAGGTTAACCTATTATTAGCATCCATTAGGCTCGCCACAAGTCATTACGGTCAAACCCAATGAGATACCTTGGAAGGAAATTAACCTTTCTGTGTCACAGCATTTGTGATTTGAGCCAACAGCTTGCACATAAAACAGATATACCGCAACAGTGTTTATTGTTGTCAGATAAATGTTCTGTAAATGTGCTGGGACCTGATTTATATTTGACCTAATACGAGATAAATGACCAAAATCATCAAAGAGTGATTTCAGCGCCAGCCATTTTGTTCAAGATACCATAGTGTGACAATAGCTTAAACATACAGTTAATGCATCGGTCTGTCTCATAGAAAAGAAATATCCCAAATGGTAAAGTCTCTTTAATAGCTTAGTTGTTTTTCTTCGACAGAACAATGAGAAATTAGTTCAAGCCATAAAGAGCCTCTTACTCCTGAAAAGCCAATCCCATCTTTATGGAAATCCACTTTCCTCAATAATGACCAGGGTCTAAGACTGGCGTCCTCAAAGAACACCGGTGGGAGAAATCATTTACACCGACTGAAAGAGCGTGTGAATCTTATCCTCAGACAACGACCTTAGAAAGCAGGAAATAGTCAAATGGTCGATAAGGCATTTAAAGCAGTTTAAAGAGGTTAAATATATGGACTCCTGGGGGATTTGTCTTGGCATTTTGTGGTTTCGGGCAAAGATATATCATCGAGTCAGCTTACGGAGAGTAAAGCAGCCAGCTGTCAGCAAGGGCAGGGAATATTTTTGGTGTCATACTGTCAGCTGGTTGTTGGGATGGATGTTTTAATGGGTCATCAGAACTGCAGAGAAAAAGCATTGCCAGACGTGTTCAGACAAATGAACGGCGGAACATGGGACGGATGACAGCGCCGAGACGGCAATCATGTTCTCCGCTCGCTTAAGCCTTTGCACACTCTTGCATAACGCTGAAACGGAAAGAGTGGGAAAGACGACCTGAAGTGCAATGAGAAACTTTTATCTTCACTAACTTCCTCACTGACACTTACACCGTCCAGAAGTGAAATTGTCTTGCACGGCTTCTCTCTTCTGGGTATGAAAATAAATGCTGCAAAATTCACAGGGATGGGTAGATTTGGAATGCAAACTGTTAATATTAGTAATAAACAAAACAATACCGTTCATAACTATCATATAAGTGATCAGAATTTGAAATTTGTTAACATTTTTAAGTGCATTAGCTAACAAGAACAAACAATAAATAATATGGTTGTTCGTGTTAGTTCATGGTGCATTAACTAATGTTAACATTAACAACTTTTGATTTAAAGATGTATCCAGAAAACTCTGAAATAAACTTGAACTAAGAGTAAATATGCTGTATGTAGTATTGTTATTCATGATAGCTAATGTATTGAAGGAGTAGTTCACCTTCAAAATGAAAAATCTGTCTTCATTAACTCACCCTCTTGTCATTTCGAGCCTGTGTGACTTTCTTCCTTCCACAGAACATATAAGAAGATATTTTGAAGAATATTGTTAACAGCCCCCGATTCGCTACCATTGGTTACAATAGAAGTGAATGGGGGCTGTGCTGTTCTAGTTACCAACAGTTTTCAAAATATCTTCTTTTGATTTCTTAAGAAGAAAGAAAGTCATACAGGTTTGAAATGAGGGTGCGTAAATGATAACAGAACTTTCATTTTGAAGGTGAAATACTCCTTTCACTAATGTAACAAATACAACCTTATTTTAAAGTGTTACACAATAACTTTATATCTATCAAGATTTACAGAGATTAAAAAAAAAATAGGTAAATTATTTTCAAATTTGGTGTCAAAAACATTACTGTATATAGCTAATACAGGTTTATATAGAACACGTTGGCAGATGTGTATATTAACACATGTATAAATTAGCATCCGCTTACATCCACTAGAACAGTTTGTGAGAATGTGTTGCCCCTTAAATTTGTTGGAATAGGTGCGAACAATCGTTCTCGCTCCAGTCAGTATGGTGAGCCTTTCTCCCTGATGTCCTCGCACGAGTTCTCCTGTAATTGTGGGAAGTGGGAGCGGGCAGGCGGATAGCTGTCAGGGGAAGATAAAGAGGGTTTCCGCGGGTGTTGGGGAACGGGGAGCATCTGATGAAGGGCCTCTCCGCAGCAACCCCACTGGCTGAATTACCTGGCCGCTTTATAATTGTGTGAGAGGAGCGTTTCCAACAGCCCTGTCATTACTCAACCGGCCCAGCCTGACCCAGCGAGGGAGCTGCCTGCCGCCTTCCCTCCTCTCCCTTCCTTTCTTTTCCTCTTCTTCCCTTCTGTCCACCTCTTCCCCCTTCCTTTCTCAGGGTTGGTGCTGTGTGCTTAGAGGGGTACACCATTACCTACCATCAGCCCCCTGACTCCCCCCAAGCTCTCACTCGGGGGCTTTCTATTGTTACAGTGACCTGCTAGTTGCTTTGTGCATTCTGAACTTTTCTTTTTTTTATATCATCATTTTGTCACAATGGGGTCCTTTTTTGCCGCAGTGCACATTGTATAACCGTGTACAGTATCTACTGCCCGCATTCGCTATTGCATTGTTCCGAAAAGCTTCTGCAATGTCCAGAATTCTTTTCCTGTCCAGAGTTGCATTATTTTTTTGGACCAAAAATGATGGGAGAGTCGGACCGCTGAGCGAAGTCTTCTCCAGCAGATCCCAAAGATTTCAATGGGGTTAAGGTCTGGACTCTGTGGTGGCCAATCCATGTGTGAAAATGATGTCTTATGCTACCTGAACCACTCTTTAACAATTTGACCCCGATGAATCCTGGCATTGTCATCTTGTAATATGTCTGTGCCATCAGGGAAAAAAATACTCATTAATGGAATAACCTGGTCATTCAGTATATTCAGGTAGTCAGCTGACCTTATTCTTTGGGGACATGATGTTGCTGAACCTAGACCTCCAATCCAATGGGAGGCTTTTACCAATTTTCTTAGTTTAATCCAGGTGGTGACTTAATTTTTTGGATGGGCAGTGTAAATACAGTATATATATATATGTATTTTAAATGCGTTTGTGAAGGACAGGAAGTTTGTTAATGACAATAAGGACTTAATATGACACATCATTTCTTATTACCTATCTATACGAACAATTGTCATCCTCTCAATTGGGACATTACGGTATATGTCTACTGTACATTTGCCTACGATTTTACTTATACACAATAATTCACAACACTGCCATCGTCTGTCTGGGCTCAATAAAAGGCCCTGCTACATCCATCCAGGGTAAAAGGCTCGGCATTGAGATAAGATAATCAACACGCTTCAAGGCTAATTTGCGATGTGGAGAAAAGAAAGAATACATGGTAATTACATGGAAAAGCAGGCATTCAGAGTCTGTGGAAGAGCCTATAATTTTCTCTTTAGAGGCTTTTTACAAGGGCCATTTGCTCTAATGCTGTTTTAAGTGATGAATGTGGAAGTTAATCTAATTAAAGAGCAGACGCTTCACATCTGTTTGCTTTTAAGTTTGATTGGTAATATCAGTTTCTTGGATATAAAGATGTTCAGAAGTTCAATGTTTATGTAGTGGAAACTGGGTGTTTTGAACGTTTTAAGATGTGCATTAAATATTTACATGAAGATTCTCTCAACAGTGTTAAAAGTGGCCAAAGGTTTTAATTCGGCCTAAAAGTGGCCAAATAAATAACCAGTAAATATTTAATGAATAAATAAAATATCTGTATTTTATAATAGCATGTAAATAAACGTCAGATTAAACAATGCAGTATACCCATAAGATACACATATCACCGATGTTCTTTTTGTTTTTCATTATAGGGTTGACGTTTCTTTCACAATGTTTAAAAGAAACATGGACGAATCATTTGTCAATTGTGTTTCCAAATTATTTTCTCTACAGTACATTTCTTTAAAACTTATATTTCTATCACTGAATTTAGATATGGAAGATATCTATTATTTGGATACACGTCGCTACCTTAGATGCTGTTGAACAAACTGAAATATGTGAACCTTCAGTTTATGCCAAAGGTAAAATCTGTGTAACATGCCAGTGATATACCTGTGTGTGTGTGTTTTTACAGAGGGAGGAACATGTGAGGTCATCGCTGCACACAGATGTTGCAACAAGAACCGCATTGAGGAGCGCTCGCAGACGGTCAAGTGCTCATGTTTACCGGGGAAAGTGGCCGGCACTACACGGAACAAACCCTCTTGTGTAGACGGTAGGAATCCAGAGTCCACTCTCACACCCAAACATGAGGCAGAGGGATGACGCTTCAGATTTTTGTAATGATAAAATTGATTCAGGGAAATGTTTTTAAAAGATAACAACAGTTAAGCGTGATAATAAAGGCTCAAGGGATACTCAATAGGAATGAATAAATCCAGCTGTTGGCCTTGTTTATCTTCACGTGTTGTCTGCATTGTTTTGGCAATTTATGGATTTGGCACGTTTAAGCATTTAGCAAATAGGTAAATGAGCAAAACATACCAAAACCCATTGAACCTAATTCTCTGTCTCCATCAGGCTGTTTCTAGATGCTACAGTAGGTTATGGGAATGCAGACACCTTAATCGGGTCATTTAAAATGCCAAAAACACACGTGTCTGGATATATTGCCATTTACACTCGTCCGATAACACTCTTCTTAATGGTCAATCTGTAGTAAGCCTAATTTACACAGAAAGGAAGAATGTTTCCACTTGAGAAGACTGACAGTGAGTAAATGTAAATGTAAATGTTAATGACAACAGATTGTGCCCCGTTGAACTGAATGGTTATTTAATAAGACAGGTGTTTGCATTGAAGTGGTGTGCACAAAAATTGGATCTTGCTGTTGTCATTTTATCTCTTAGAGTCTTCGGTAATGTATGTGTAAATATTGCTTTAGCAGAAATTCTTTGTGAGTCACAGCAAAACCAAATAGCCATTATAAATGTGGACAAGGATAATGGAGGATAACAGACCTTTAAAGAGTTCCTCAGGTGACATTTCGCTTCAGCTGTCACTTTGATCTGATTTTACTGGATTTATTCAAATGCAATGCAAATGCCAAAGGCAAATATGACCTCTCTGCTAAATTAAGATAATCCTCCGCCAACGTATAACTAAACAAATATTTAGAAGAAATACGTGTACATATGTTGTGTGAGTTACATTTAAAGTTCAATGGAATCTTTAAGCCTGAAGTGAAAAACTTTCATGGTGGAAGCAGCATTTAAAAAGAGAGAGACACACACATCTGCATAACATTTACATTTAGTCATTTAGCAGACGCTTTTATCCACAGCAACTTACAGGTGGGATAGGCAATGGAAGCAATTGGGACAGCATAAGTACAACAAAAGCATAACTGCAATCAAAAAAGAAGACTGGTCTCAGATAATCTAACACAGTATACAGAACCATTTAATTTTTTCATAAGATTTCATAAATCAGCATTGCACTGGAGTTCCAACCCAAATCCACAGAATACAGAATCCTTTCCTTCTTCCTTCTTTGGGGATTTCACCCCTTTTGTCTTTTTTGTATACTGGGATTTCACCCGCCCAGGTCCTAAACATATTGCACTGAATGTCAAACTTTCAGAGGTGCGAGCGCAGTCCGTCTCTTCGCAGCATACTGATGTGATCTGTGTGTACTAGCATAAAGAAACTTTTACACTTCATGCTTCTGTGTATGTGTCCTGCAGGAGGACCAAATCCTGCACATCTGCTAGTTTATCGATCAAGCCAGGCAGCTTATAATGTGGGCAGGTGAGATAAAGAAGGAAGTTGACAGATGATGGGCAGGGATGTGTGTGGGGTTGACTGTCTGGATGTGCAAGCCATCTCCATATGTTTTAACACAAGCCACGCTGTGCAAGGAATAGTTCACACAAAAAAATAAATGTTTGAAGAATTTATTCCTCATGCCATCCAAGATGACTTCCCTTCTTTAAAGTTCCAGTGTAGGAAATTTAGCGTCATCTAGAGTAGAGGTTGCGAATTTCATCCAATAACTCACTCCCCCCCTCCCTTTCGAAGCACTACGGTGGCTGACACAGGACAAAGATCTCATCATGTTTAATTTTTCAGTCAAAGTATATAACGTATTTACGAAACGCGCTCTGTGGTGCAGTTTGTCCGTTTAGAGCTAACGCAACATGAATTCCGTGCAAGGGGACCCACGGTGTATTTAGATATAAATAGCTAATTCTAAGGTAACAAAAACATAACGCTTCATTATGCAAGGTCTTTATACACCTATGAAGACATAGTTATGTTTATTATATTGCATTTCTGTCAAAAAATTACACGTTGGACCTTTAATCCTTCTACATTAAAATCTGGTTTTGTCATCTTATAACAACTTGCTGAAGCACCAGAAATAACATAAATTCATTATTAAAGTAATCCAAATGACTAATAATTAATATCTTGGTCTAATTTAGTTATGTTGAAATGTAAACAAGCAGATAATGATGTCAAAAACTAAATTCATGCTCATGATTTATACAAAACAACTAGTTAAGAGTTAAGCAGGAACTTGTGTTGTTTGTTAGCTTAATGCCTGATTTATACTCTCTTGTATCATTATTGCTTACAAATAGACAAAAAATCTCACAATTTAATAAACCACGGAGTCACAATGTGGCGGAGATTATGACAGCTTTATTCTTTAATGTTTGCACAAAACCAACACAATAATTTTAGTACAATACATTAATAATTATTCCTCACAGACCTCTTCAACCGCAACAATGTTTCTAACTGCTTTGCTTTTTATAAAAACCCTCAGTTTTGTGTAAACACACACACATACACCATACTATTGTTCATCAGAGTGCTAAATGCAAACAGCTGCAGGTGCGTTTGCACATATGTGTATTGATTTATGAAGCTGGGCTGTTTCTTGTCCATTAACTTAAGACAAGTGATTATACAGGTGTGGAGAAAGTTCCTGCTCCCTTCACATGTGCTCTGGCCTGGATACACACCCGTCTTCTGCTTGATAGTAATACTGTTGTCATGAGTAATGACTCTGTCAGGTGAGCCTGACTGAGACCTGAGGGAAAACCTGCGGGAACGGCCTCGAACACGCTGCTGCTGTCACACACGAGCAAGCTTTTGCTCACACAGTCACACCCCACACACGCATACAGCAGACACACACTTCATAACACCACTTCTCTGTCTAGTACACACACACAATGTCACACAATTTGTGTCGCCCTACTAATATCCGTCAGAACTTGCTGAAAGGGTTCACATCCTTCACACACGACGAAGTGAAAGTGGCTAAATTTGGGGCCTCCTGTCACTATACTTTTTAAATGCCATTTAGATGAAGTTATTGGGGCATTCGCATAAAAAAACATTCCCTGTCTCTCAACCCGGCGGGTAGACAAACAAAATATAGTTTTAAAATTTAGTCATGTGAACGGTCGATTCCTGCAGCATTGTTTTTTCCAAACATTTTATTTACCAACAATAATCGTTCAATTGTATTATTAAAAATACAAATTTGCTATAAAAATCCACTGGAGGCACTTCTGAACATTCAAGAAAAATCAACCCTCTCTTTTCACCTGAAGGGTAAACAAACAAAATGATGAATCCTGTTCCTTGAAAAAACGTAAATATATGTGTAAATGATCCACTTCAAACAGGCGGTGCAAACACACATTGGCTAATTTCGTGTTAGATTGGAGAATTATTGGTTTGGGAGATACGAGGGTGGGTGGCTGATTGTTTATTAGTGCGTGTTTACGCAGTGGCAGTTAGTGGAAGTCTGCTGTCAGATTATCACAGCATTGGAATTGATTATTAGCTTTGACAAGGAGAACTCTGTCCCAGTTATGTCAGACCCAACTAGATTCTTACTAAAGAACATCCTTTTAAACATGTCAAATGTGGGGTTTAATTCACCACATACACATACGGGGCCCGTCACATACAAAGAGAGGAAATAACTCAGTTTTAAACGCATTTTAGTTCAGGGTGGTCAAAGTAATGCTAATATTAGAACGAGTTATATCGAGGTTTTCATGCTTTTTTGTCCTTTTTATTCTTGCAAATTCTCTCAAACTCACTCTGTTACATACACACTCAAATATACATTAACATGTCTTCTAGATGGTTTCAAAGCAAAAACATAAACAAACGTTATGGCGCATGCAACCTTTCGTAGCCGAAACTTAACTTCCAGTACACATCTGAGAAAAGTCCCTGTGGATTATTTCTGATAACAATCAAAAGAAATAACAAAAGTTAAATGTGTGTCTAGCCAGTATTAGTTTGGTTTACCAGTAGAAGAATGGTTATTTGGCTAAACGTAAATGCGACTAAGTTACACGACCCATTTAATAAAAATTATTATTATTATTATAAAAATAATGTGGAATGAGGCGTTTTGCTGGAGGGGGCGTTTAATATAAAGCATGACAGGTTGTCATTGAGCATTTTATTGAGGCCTGGTGGAATATGTGCACACAATGCACACAAGATTATTTCTGTGCTTTTTCTTACAGACATTTGGCATGTGATTGCACATCTTCATACACAGAACCTGTTGGGAGGGGTATCATACGGCACTATGTATAACCATCAAGGGCATTGTCAAATACAAGCATTTTAATTACCGTTACGTGTAACTTCATAATTACACCGGCGACTCTAATGTTTCCTCATTTGCACATTCTGTCTGTTTGTTTATTTGCAATTAAACTTTGCCCCTGTTTATATTTATTCCAGATTTATGGCGTCATGTATTTCTCACCTTAATAACAAATTGTGTTTTTAAGCGCTTAATCTGAGGAAAAATCAATATTTCGAGTGCCAGTCAACCATTGATGTTCAGACAAAAAACATCAGTGGTGTCCAGCATGGACAGAACTGTCAGAGCTCATTTCCACAGAGGAACTGGGCATTAGACCTCTGAGACAGTTTCACCTGTGAGGCAGGTGCCCAGAGAGAGGACGGGTGAGGATTAGGGCGACACTACTCCAATAAACGTCCTCTGCTCTGTCACTTCCGCACATACTTGCTCTCCTAGTCTTAAATGCCTCCTCATATACAGAGAATATTAAATTAGAGAATATTTCAATTACCATTCTCAGTTTTTCTGAATTGACTAGCCTATTTGAAGGTACAGTATGTGTTTAGGTAAAATTATCATTTTTGTTTCATTCTGTGAACTACTAACAATATTTCTCCTACATTTCATAGAAAAATATTGTTTCTGTTTGCATTTATTTGCTGGAGAAACAGTTCAAAATAACAAAAAAAGATGCAGGTTTTTTCAGATCACAAATGCTGCAAAGAAAACAAGTTTACATTCACTTTTAAGCAACACAACAGTGATATTTGTTCATGTATTCAAGAAGGTTGAAAATATTTTTATCACAGTTTTCACGTGTCTTGTCATGCCGTCAGTCTTTCACATTGCCGTTGGGTGACTTTATGTCACTCTTGAGATTTGCTTTTGTTGAAATTCAGCAGAAACAGAATGCTGTTGAATGAAACTTGGAATTGGTCTTAATCAATATCATATTTTTGTCTTTTACACACATTTCTAAAATTAACCTATAGCCCATTTAATCAAACTTTGTTTCAACGGCAGACAATTCACATCCTACTGCATCCTTCCATGACATGATGTGACAAGCTATTTGTCCATCAATTCTCAGCACAAATTCAAACCATAAAAGTTTGTGTGAAAACTTTTTAATGAATATAAATCACTTCAGTTTATTAAATTCTTTAACCTGACTGTACTGTACACCCCCACAGTACAAAAATAAACCTAGGAATGCAACATATTGTGCCTGAGACAAGACAAAAATGCTTGAACCTAAATAGATTAGCAGCAGGCATCTGGATAATTGAAGTGTGTTTCGGTTTAGCATAGGATAATTTATGTGTTGAGAATGTTCCAAACCCTATAAATATTCAATGATTGTGTTATGTTTTGCTTAAAGCTGTGGACGGTTTGTCATCACAATCAGCCAGACAATGTTCTTGTCATAACAGCCGACTGAGACCGAGTGTTCTGTTAGGAGCGCACACACATACACAGTAGAGATCTTTTCAGCACAGGCTGAGCACTCTTAAGTCAGTAAGAGACATTCAGTAAGAGTGAAGAGCATGAGGGAGTCATGATGAGAGACCTCACATCTCTCTTTGAATGTCTAATCTTCCTCTAGAGAAAAACACTGACTTGATGCCCTATCCTTTCTAAGCTCTTCCAGCTCTGACCCACAGAAAGAATCCTGATCTCAGTTCTCTGTTAATTACACCAGGTTCATTAGAGCTCCTCGCCCTCTGACCTTATCCAGCTTTGCTGCAACCCGGAGTCGATCCTTCCACACCAAACGCCAAAGACCTTATTTAATCAATCTGGTCATTAACGGACCGTTAGGAAGAAAGAGTTTCTGTTTGAGTAAATAGAGAGACAAAAATGAGATAAGAAACTGGAGTGGTTTAAACAGCGAGTACATTCTTCATTTTGATGACGTGCGGGACAACAGCGGGAGGGGTTCACCATTATCTCCTGTGACGTATCGATCCAGACCCCGGCGCTGTGAATTAACACCTGCGAGGAAAGCATGAGAATTTAAAGTGTAATTGCTTAACGCTCTTAATCTCTGCTGGGAGAGATCGATTGAGTGACGTCGGGAGAAACGTGGCGTGCTTCAGAAACCACCAAGGAGTCCGTCATGTTATATCAAATTCTAATCTTGATAGGCGCTTGAACATTATTTGCAGGAACGTTTTCAGGTGCTGTAGCTGTAGTGGTCGTCAGGCAGCAATTTACCTTAAATGTTTTGGATTGGGTTTGTAACCACTGACTCTAAGCATTAAACTTCGGTAGTTAATTCAGCCAGAGTCACAAAATATTTGAACATCATTTACATTTTGTTTTGTAGACATTGGAAGTCTTACGGCAGTTTTCAGGGAATTGGAAGTCCCCTTAACTGAAATTAAGTGTTTTTTATTTAATGAATTGTATGGATATAAATATGGATATAAAATTAGTTGAAAACTAACACAAATAAACATCTTTAAAAAAAATAAAAAGGTGAAATTATAGTTATAAAAAAAATATACATTGTGTTATTACTGATATGTACAATTGTTATTTATTAGATAATTATATTAAATATTTATATAATTTAAATGGTTGTAATGATTTATACTCGGTTGTAATAAAATATACTATATAAATAAAAAAATAATTTGTTAGAAGTGCACTAAATGATAAAGTTGCTTTTTACCTAAAGGATCTTATATGAGCCACATTTTCTTACTTTTTATAATCTGAAGAACCATTTTTCACTTCAAATAACCTTTTATGAAACAAAGTATTCTTGGAATATTCAGTCAAAACAAAAGCACCTCTAAAGCATTAGTAAGTTTTCAAAAAGTTAAATATTATTTATTTTATAATTGTGTCATGCAATCAAAAGTAAGGTAAACATATTTTATTTTATTAAATCTCCTTTTTACTAAAACCAAAATCAAGCCATATGAATATATTTTCCTCTTTCAGGATGTTCCCAAGCACAGGTACCTGACGGACCATTTGTCATTCCCGTTTTTATGCGATGACCCTGTGTATGTGCTTGTGAGGGTCACCTCTGTATCATCCTTAGTGACACACGACATAGCGAAATGTTAATGACGGACAGCCTGATTTATCTAAAGGCAGTCGACGGCCAGAATTGTGTGAAACCTGACAGTTCTGCCAACCTGCGTGCTGTTCAGGGTCATAGACCTACAAGCCTACAACACCTGCTCCCAGTCACACTGATGATCTAACCCTTATCCACAGTCCAACTGACAAGCTAGATACACTGATCTCAAATCAGGTAAAGCCAACCTCTATCTTAAACTTTGTGAGTGGCAGTAAGTCCGTAAGAAGACCAATGAGCAGTAAAGTAAGGTCCTATGCCCCTGGGGTCCTGCGGTGCTCCAAAAATAAACTTTTATTGCACTTTCCTGGGAGAAAACAAAACCATGCTGAGGCTAGGATGGCAAAAAAGTTGCTGAAGCTGTGACTTTGTGATGGCTGGGAGGATCCGGAAGAGGTCCGATGCCTAGGGACCTTAAAAGGATCAAGACCCATTGGGAAAGGCCTGTCTCCAGGCTGGGAAAGTCACCTGAAAGGGGTCTGGCGTGAATCCAGGCAGATAAAAGTCTCGGAGCATAAGCGCCGACCCCGTGTCCTTTCTCGTGAGCTCTCTCCCGCTTGCCAAGTTTGAGATGGAAAGAGAGAGCAGCCCATCTGTCAGACGGGTCAAACGCTGCTGAGGCACGCGTCTCACCATTTGTCTCACTTTGCAGTATCCACGTTAAGAGACTGCCAATAAATGATGAAAGAGATAGAAGGAAAATTAAATAAGTGTGTTTAATTCAGTCAGTGTTGAAAATGTGGTTTGAATTGACAAATATATTTAGTAGGTTTATGCTTTAATACAGAAGAAGTCGTTTTTAAATGATGGAACTTGAACGGTACAAATTGAAAGAAATTTGGGTTTATTGTAACATCATTTAAATTAGTAAAAAAAACAATTTGTCATTGGTTTGTTTTCAATTGAAAAAATTATTTATCGTACTGGTGCATCATTGATAGCTCCTTTTCTGGTATTATATTTATACAAAAAACTTGAATTGTCCTACTGTATATGCAAATCTAACTCCATTCCTCCATCGCAAGTAAATATGATGCACTTTAAGTGTTGAATTCAAGACTCACATTTCATAGTCCCCATCACAGTTTTAATCTAGGCTCCTGTTTCCATCATCCCTCTGTACGATGGAATTTACATTTTATGGCTTTTTTGCTTTTTACAGATATTACCTCACTATTTTTGGTTTCGAATTGCTTCAACATTTAGAGGATATTCATATAAATCTTTCCCAGAATTGTAATGAAAAAGTCTTGTGGGTTCCGCTTACTCTCTGTGCTCAGGAGCATTTCATCCGAGAATCTGTGCACAAAGAATTACACTTTTTTAGAGCAAGTTATTTTGCCTTTCTGATCTGTTTTTCACAATGTTGCCATTTCAGAAGTTTGACCATTCAGGCGGCCATTTGGATTTGTGCTTCAATGTCAACAGATCTCACTTGCGGGCCTTTAGGAAAGGTTCACTGTGGGAGCTGCACTCCAACTCTTAAGCCATGTTTCTTAAATGTAGAAATAGTGCGGATACCTCACCACCAACTCCCGCCGACCGCTAATTGCTTTGTGATTAAGAAGGTACACAGTAAAACTGAGCTGTTCAGAAGTGCCAGGTAAAGGAAAAAAAAGAGCTTGAGATAATCATTCTCCATCCGGTCCAGGCTAAAGGGACTTTAGTGTTTAATGAACCTTGGGCTAGTGTGTGCACTGCACATGAGACTGAGGAATTATGGGACGACTAACACTGCCGTGTCGAGGTCTCTTCAGTGGCATTTAGGCCAGTGTCTCTGTAGTGTAGCTGTGTTTGAGAAGTGTATGTTTGATTGGGGATTGTGTGCAACAAAGAGAGAAAGTATAAAAGGAATTTTGCAAAGAGTAAAAGTTTAAAAGTCCCAGTGAAAATCTGCTGTTCAAATTGAGATGATGTAAAGCATTGAGCTGAGACTGTAAGTTTGAGTGAGATTCAGAGGAAAGTGGTGAGCTAGGATTTCTTTTTTTATTATTGATTCATTTTTACCTTTTCACCTTGGTGGCAGAGCACACAAAGATAAATATAGATTTGAACTTGTAACCTTTAAATGCTAAACAATTTAGCTCAGAACGATTTTCTCACAGCATTGAGATGAATATCATTTAACGGTTGAAAAAGAAGGGCTTGACGGTAGACAGATTTAATTTCATATACAGTCTTATAATTTCACTTTTCGCTAAATTAAAAGAAGTTTTCACATGTGGCTAGAGGATTCTCAGTGTCATGAGAATTGAAATCCTCAGTAGAGAAGCAAAAGTAACCCCTTTGAAACTCTTGGCTTTGAAAAATCACGTTTCACACTTTTACGTATATGGCATTTTATGTGCTCATTGAAATGGTATCCCACTGTGATGTCGGTGTATTTGGAATCCAAACCACATTGAAACTAAGAGAAGAAACAATTTTAGAGCACAGGTTGCGTCAGGGGAAAACACACACTGACTTGAGGCATCCTCCATTTCTGACTCCATGTTACCTCTGTTTCTCCTCCCTCTGTCGTGTGTAGTAGTGAATACACGCTGACATTCACATAAACACTGATATCATATGCTGAGTAGAGGTGGGTATTGCTTGTTTGTCTTAGAGGAAGTACTCTGCAAATTTTACATTGTAAATAATTGTATACATAAAATTGAACATGACATAAGCTACTTTATTAATATACGTTTCTAGTCTTGTTGTGAATGATTCATCGGTGCTTGTTATTCCAAATTAAAAGCGCACTCTCCCTCTGAAAATGTTTTGTTTTTATTCTGACAACACTACAATTTTATCCACCTGCATTGAGGTCTGGCTTTATCCATTTTTCAATCGAATCTATTCCTACACAATTAAACAAAGCCCTGTTAAATATCCTGTTTTACTCATAATAATGTCAGATTTGGCTTGTATTCATGTTCAGAAAATATGTTTTAATTTAGTGTAATACAACAGTAAAATGTGGTTCCTCTGCAAGTTTGACTTAAACATTTTTGGAAGAATGTGAAAAATTATATTTTGTCAAAGTAAAAAAGATGAATTAAATCAGTTATTTAAACTACTCAAATTATTTACATTATTTTTCCATGTATTTGAAATACTCTTTTGTTTGTGTGTTTGTGTTGTGTGCAGCTTCTATCGTGATTGGGAAGTGGTGGTGCGAGATGGAGCCGTGTTTGGAGGGGGAGGAGTGTAAGACTCTACCTGATAACTCCGGCTGGATGTGTTCTTCTGGGAACAAGATCAAGACCACGAGGGTGAGGACTCACAACACAGGGAACATCACGTTTTGCCTGATTGGTTAAAACAACATATGCGGTTACATGTGTATGGAACATTTTCATGTGAATTTGTGTAAATTCCCAGGTGAATTTCTGTAAAGTGAGTTCAAATTTAAATCAAAATGGTAATTAAATGTAAATTCAACCTTTCAGACATCTGCGAAGGTTTTCAAGAAGCTTAACTTGTTATATGAGCTACATCTATACTGTCTCAGAGACGAGAGAGAAATTGTGTGAAAATGGATCTCACTAACCTGTTTATTCCTTACAAATGGAAGCTCGTGCTCAGAGGTCACATCTTCATTTATCTTAATGCTGAGGTATAAAGAGGAGCGCTTGCGAAACAGGAATATAACAAACAAGTTCTAGATGACACGTCCTGAGTCATACAAAAATAAACTAACAATTTACAAAGTACATGTGTAAGTCAACACATCAGGGGTTGTGTGACAGCCACGCTTATCATGATGGGACACACACAATCCTCTAGTTTAGGCCACTGTAGCCTGATTTTTAAGTGATAAACAAGTAGAGATTTGTATGGGAGAGGAGACAGCGCTGGAGGGGGTTAGGTCCCTTCTTGGCATCTTCACAACTCCCTCCCGTGTTTAACTATCTCAAGCCCTGCTTAAGGGAATCCGATGCTGCCTGGATGAATTTCGAGATTTCAAAGGTAAGATCATGCATGCAAATCTAATGAAGCACAGAAAGCATCTCTGGCATTATATGTGCAAAAGCATAAATAGAGTTCATAAAACCCTCTGGCAGTTAATATCACGCTAAACTCTCAATGAAATGAATCAAAAGAACCTATAGTCAAAAATAACCTTGTTTACTTTGTAAAGAAGGTATGGGAAAAACATCAATTATGCTACTTCTCCACCAACAGACTGCTGGTACCCAGTGTAGAAGCACGCAATGAATTTCCAGAAATAGTTATTTTGGACAGGAAAAAAACTGACGGCCCTGGAATAGAAACTTTGTAATAATTTATTCACCTTCATGTCATTCGAAATTTGTCTGTGACTTTCCTCTGCAGAACACAAAAGAAGATATTTAAAAAAATGCGTTGGTGGTTTTGTCTCCATAGGACTAGAATGGAGGTCAATGGGGTCCATTGTTGTTTGGTTACCACCGTTCTTCCAAATATCTTCTTTTGTGTTCTGCAGAAGAAGGAAAGGCATACATATTTGGAACGACAAGAGGGTGAATAAATGATGACAGAATTTTCATTGTTGGGTGAACTATCCCTTTAAAGTCTTAAAGTCTGAAACGCCAGAGGTCAGGGGTCAAAACAATGACAACACAACTTTTCGAAAACAACAGCAACTCAATATGACAAGAACAAATTGAATTTGCAACTGTCGGTTGCTGTTAAAGCAGGTTGTGACTGCTTGAAGACACTGAATCTAATTACTTTGAATGTTAAGATTAGAACAAAGATCAAATTAAATTCTAAAATAAAGACAGACATTACTGCAATGGCAAGTTTGTGCACAGCCTATGTAGTAACATATTCAGTTATGTCAACATTCGGTTCTCACATCTTCAGAAACATGGGTCAGATATGAAAGCAGATGGGACAACGCACATCTCTTAAATTCCCAGCATTCTTTTGGTGGATAAGGAGTATTAAAATACCAGTAAACACAAAAGAAAAACTTCATTCTGATGACATATTTCTTTTTCTCATATCTTCCTTCTCAGAACACGCAGCCATACTCAACATTTTAGCTCCGAGGGCCACAGAGGCTCAACCGAAGCTCAGCGGCGTCCGTCTACTCATCAAGGTTTGCCTTCCATTTTCTTTAACCATCTCGAGCCATATGATTAGGCTGCACATTTTAATCACTGCTCATCAACATCATTACACTCCAAAACATAATTATTGCTGAGTCTGTGTTTGCGAGTGTGTTTATACGCTGTGCATGATTAAAAAGCCACAAATATATTCCTCCTCCAGTGTCTATTCTCCTGTCAACGTAATTTATAAACACACGCACACACAAACAAAATGAAATATGTGAACTCGGCAGTCGGCGCGGTAATTACTGAATACAGACCGATGCAGTTATGAAGTAACAGATGCACGAGAGAACCGTCTTTGGCGTGTGCAGTCCTACACTCCAAAACATACTGTGCCATTGTGCTAATGCAACATAATTGCCGGCACGCAGATACGCAGCCACACACACGAGGGACTCAAATTAATGACCGTACACACACACACCAGGAAAGACTCATCCGTGACCATGTAGCCTTGAATAAGTGCATAACGCCGGAATTCATGTTTTTCTCCTTATAGCCTAACATTGTTTTGTAAGCTCCTGAGCATGGAAAGGATTTGATTACAGTGTTTGTGGGTTCCCCTACATTATCCTCTTTAATTTGAGTTGTGCAGGGCTTGTCCGTGCACGTGTGTGTTAGATCAGCATAGCTGTGTGTTTTGTGTGTTGTGTAACCCGTATATACAGTAGTCTGGGTTGATGTATGGCTGATCCGCCCCACTGGAGAATAAGTAGATACACCCACACTGGCTTTCTATTAAGACCTTTGACCGTCTCACTGGTTTCTAATCCGTCACCCTCCATCGCCCAACCACACACCCCCTCCCCGATGCTTTCTAGGCACTCCGCCCCATTGAGGGAGTATGAGCAAACAAAACGATATGCTAAATCCTAGCAGTATTTTCAATTCTTTAAAAAGCACGACACACAAACGCCGCTGCGGCGTCCATTCTTTTTCTTCATTTTTTTAAGTTGGCATGTTAGAGAAGCCAAAGCGTGAGCCTGACACCCTTGTTTCTTCTCTTTTTTCCTTTATGTTTTACAGAGAGGAACCCCTCCTTGCCTGTACAGTAGCTCCAGACAAGGCAGGCCTCTTTTGAGGAAGGCACACAATGCAAGAGGCTGAGAGAGACCCTCACACTTGCCCTGCATAGACCTTCTTTTACCGATTCCTAATGGCTTTAGCATTCGGTTTCTTTATATACAACTAAAATCAATGCTTCAAAGAGAAGACAACGCATACAGCTTTCCCTAATTCATATACCTCCATCATTATATGTCTCGTGTGAGAGGAGACGTGGACTGCTGTGGCGATGGGTCTTATTTGCTCAACAGTGTGCACCTAAATAGGAAACATGCACTAACATGAACATATTAGAGAATAAAAGCCCTTAAAGGAATAGTTTACCCGAAAATGAAAAGTCAATCTTTATTTAGTCAGCCTCTTGTCATTTCAAATCTGTATGAATTTCTTTCTTCTGCAGGAAAAAAAGATATTCTGAAGAATGTTGGGAACCAAACAAGTTCAGTAACCATTCACTGTTTTATGGACACAAAACCAATGCAAATCAAAGGGTACCGCTGTTGTTTAGTCAGGCACATTCTTCAAAATAAGTATTTACAGAAGATATAAAGTCATACAGGTATGAAATGACAAGAGAGTGAGTAAATAATGACAACATTTTAATTATGGTGCGAACTGTTCCTTTAAGAGCATTTAAATAATATGGTTACATATGTTGTAACTTAATGTTAGAAACCTGGGAAATGTAACCTGAAACATTTGTTTTGTTTTATGTCATAAATTGTGCAATCTTTAGTCTGCACGTTCCGTACAGAAATAAACTCCTTTAGGAAACATGGCGTTCAGTTTTCAACATGTTCTGGTCATTTTTTCCCATTTCCTGCCCGAGTCAGATTTAGTGGGCATTTATGTCTTTGAAACACATGTTCATAACAGAAGGCGTTTTACCAGATACCTGTGCTTTGTGAAAAACAAAACCCCATCTGGGTGGCTTTTCAGAGCAGAAGTAATATGCCAAGTGATGAAGCTGAAGATTATATGGGGTAAAATTGCATGATTATCAAGTCAGTTCCCAAGGGTCCTGTTGAACCCTGTTGCACCCGGTGCCTTGCTGTATCTGAATCTCTTTGCCGCTGTCAATGTCACATTAAATTAATTCTAACACATTCATGCTGTCTGGAGTTTTGCTGTATGTTACCCTCATTTAAAAGTGTCATTCGACGACAGGACAAATCTACACCAGATTACAGTTTTTAATGTATGGGGCAATTGTGATGCAAAACAGATTTAAATGTCATTTGTGAATTAGAATGCAAATAAGGCACGTGACGACAATAACTTATGTGATGTGGATCCGGACCAATGGCGGATGCGGTAGAGACAGTAGAGGTCACCTGAGCTGAGATGCAGATAAATATGACAACATTTGCATAGCACCTCAATCCATTGCAACAAACCGCATAGGGAGAGGCAGAGCAGTGCATGCCAGCAGACAGCTGAAGACAAATTGCATCAGGGTCACTATGGTACTTTTTTGTGAAATATGCGCAGGCTGGGAAATGCGAAATCGTACGTAAGGCTTGTGGAAAAATGAGGAATGTTCAGCATAGCACAAAAAAAATGGTTTAGCACAAAATGGATTTCTGGGACAGAGCTGTCAGCCAAAGTTTACATGCTGTCAGTGGACGTAAAGATTTGAGTCCGGCAAAGCGGATTATTTAAAACAAAGAGATTACTGCCTTCTTTGTCAAAGAAGCATCCGTCTTCCCTAGTCCTGTGTTAATTTAGCTGGAACGCCATGAAAGTTCAGTTCATTATTGAGGTTAGTCACGCAGCATTCGCTGTGATGTCATTGGCTAGCTGAGTAATGCCCAATTTCTTCACGGAAGCCATCCGAGCTGCAATGACTGCCGTGAACTGGTTCCTCTCCAGGGAATCCAATATGATGGACAGCTCCTCTGTCTCAACCGGGCCGTGCCTATAATGATGAGAACACGTGGGGCGTAACATTGCCGCATGATAGCTGTCTGTCTGTTGGGTTACGAGGGGCCTCAAGGGGTGCTTCTAATTTTTGTCCCCAGTCTCTCTCTCTCAATCTGTAGCTTACACCTGGAACACTTAGTTTGGAAATGTCAGCTTATGCTTTATGTGCTGAGGGCGAAGCCATGGGCTTGAGCTTTTAATTAGCTTCATTGTACTGATGACATCACGACTTGCCGATACACAACCCTCAACAAGCGCTGGTGTTTATGTGCATTAGAGAGAGACTCCGACTGAGAAGATCATATTAAACATTCATTATATGAGGATTGGTGGATGTTTGCTTTCTGAGAAGCAGGTCTGCGTTGACGTAAGTTGTCTAATTGTTAGTGACCGGGTTTGTTATCGTGCATTTCCTCCAGTGTGAGCAAAGTCGGAGAGCGGAGAGCGAGACGCACTCACCAGACACACTAAATAGGGGTCCGTGAACTCACCGAGAGATACACAGGAAGAATCTTATTTCCCTCTTGGCATTGCTGCCGAGTTCTTTTCGTTGCAAAGTAAACAGGGATGATGTGATTGGCTAGCGCCATGATGTGCAAGAGGCCACAGCGATGGTTACGCATTCACACACGCAACTCATTTTACAGCATGGCGACAGTCATTTATCTATCTAGCATCCTACAGATGTGTACACAGCGTCTTCCATACACAAACAATGGCTTCACAATTCGAATGAGGGCTCCTTGTGGCTTTGAAAATGTAAAATTCAGTCGTCCCATTTGGGAATCGTCCAAGCATTTGACCTTTCTTCTAAGCATGCATTTGTGTGTTTTCCCCTCCCTTTTCTCTGTTATTAGATTCATCCCCGAACCTAACAAAGAGCTCCTTCACAGGCAGTGAATGTGGATTCTCTGTCAGAATGGAAGAAACCATTACATTAAAGGGGTATTTGACTGGATTACCTGTGACTAAACAATGAAGGAGAACATTTCATGGAGATAAAGATAGGATTTGCATATGCGGTGCCAAGGAATATTAATAAAAGTCATATAAATAAAGCAGTGTTTTTCCATTTTCTCGGACACCGACAGCTTCGTCCAGTTGTCTCAGCCGTTTTCTTTCCTCTCGACCGACGTCCTCCGGTATTGAAATCAAACAGCTTATTGGGGACGTTTACTGGATTTCAATTTATATTTGAAGACTTTGCCAAACATTAGGTAAACTGGACAATCCCACCATAAGCTGTGAATGACTGTTTGGAGGATCACGGATGATAAGCGGTGGTCTGAGAAAATGAGGTGGAAATCAATAGGAGATGTCTTTATTCTTTCATCGTTTTGTCTTCGCTGTCTACGCTGGCTTTGGTTATAGACTGGAAGCTTGCGCAATCCCCGCTATTTCATTTCTGAGTTGACTGCTGACCACTGAGTCCACACACTGTTCAATTGGAATCCTCCCTCATCTCGGGTCAAAGGTCACCTCACTGTCTACACCAACAAGATATCTCTTTATTTGTCGGCATGCTCTGTGTATTTCGTGGGAGCTTTGTTATGAAAGTACCTGTATATATTTCTGTATATATACATATAGATGCATATTAAAAGATGTCATACGAAGACCTAACATGCCCTTAAAACCTGTTGAATAGGTTTGAGACGATGTAATTCCTGACTGTATTCATGGTTCTGGTTCCTTAAACAAGAAGTACATTTAATCACCTGTCTGTGAAAAATACATATTCTTTTGTCATAATGGTCATTCTGCATTTTTCTTTAGAATGAGAGTTTAAGAATGATAGAAAAAACAGATGTTTGATGGACACTGCGGCTCAACAAAAAAAAGCCCACAGATGCTTATTGGAACACATTTCCATTCGTACATGTAGGCAGATCGACCTTAATTCATGTAGCAATCTGTTCCATGCTGTTATGAGAATAGGCATCATCTTGCTTGTGTAGATGTCATGAATACAACACAATAGAAGACATTCAAGTTGTAAAAGATATACACGATGAAACATTGGATCTGTGTCAGTGGCCCAATACGTGATTCAGTTCAGATAAAAGAAGCCCTTTGTCACATACTTCTCAAGATTTTAGTTTGACAAAGCTTGGGGCAGCTGAGTTATATTTTTGAGTAAAATGACATCTTGATAATGGTTGACAACGTGTAAGTTTCAATGATCTACCGTACCTCCACATTAATTCAGAGGGAAATGAGCGTTTGTTAAACACTGTAATTGTCATTAAAAGTGTTTCTGCTTTGCTGTGTAATGTGTTATTCAAGGTGAAAGAGACTATGGGGAAGTGACGGGCTTCATTTCTCTTTACTGGAATCAGTCTAGACTTACAACTGCAGTAGCCCTGGTCCTTGATAGATAAACGTGCAGCCTTATCAGAAGCAGATCAATATTAAAAGGTTTTCTATACACTCTGTCTACCTTTGATTTATCTGCCAGCGATGCTGTTCTCTGTTGATTTTCATGTTTTCACTTTAAGTTGTTGACATTTTTATCATCCATGCATTTGGGCAACATAAGGTTGTTCTGTGTGTTATTTTTAAGTGGGAAAGCGAAAGGAAGGACATTTTCTCAGGTAAGTTTAGCCTTCTAAAGGTCCTCTTGATACACGTCAGAGACCTTCTCAATCTTTTCTTTGAAAGTACAGCCACTGAAAAAATGAAGAGACCATTTCTCAATCATTTTCAGTTTTTCTGAATTTACTATTTATAGGTATGTCTTTAGGTAAAAGGATCCTTTTTGTTTTATTCGGTGAAATCGGTAGAAACCACTGAACTACTTCTCCCCAAAACTGGAGAAAAAGTTCAATATAGCAGAAAATGTGCTCTGCATTTTTTCAGACCTCAAAAACTGCCAAGAAAACAAGTTCATATTAACTTTTAAGCAATACAATAGTAAAAATTATACATGTGTTTAGGAAAAGTAATTTTTTTCTGTGATAACCTAATTTTGATTTTTATCACAGTTTGTATGTGTCTTGTCATGCTGTCAGTCATTCGCATTGCGGCTGGATGACCTAATGTCACCTGTTGAGGTTTGATGGAGACTGGACTGGAACGCCCACGATACATCTAGAAATGCTGATTTAAATGGTCTCTTCATCTTCCCCACAGATGTACAAAATAGTGTTACAATATAGCAGTTGAGAAATTACAGTATAAATAGCAATTGAGCAAAGATTGCGAGAACTGTAAATAGTGAAGAATAAAAAATATTTTCAATGTGGAGACTTAAAAAATATATTATAGAGACAAAACAGTAAAATTACAAAGCCTGAAGCCTTTGTAATTGTGACTTAGCCTGTGAAATTCCAGCGAAAGTCATCTTTTTGTGATTTTCGGTTTCCTACAAAAATTCATGAAGAACATTCTGTGAAATATAACCATGATATATTTAATATGACTGAGGAAGACCAAGTCAAAAATTTAAGTCATAGTGAAATTTATTGATAGAAAATTAACTTTGAAGCTTTTATTCTTATAGACTTGGATTTCACAGACAGTCACAACTAGTTGTTACATTTGACTATTTAAGTGTTTATTTTCAAGTGACAACACTGTAAAATTGTATATCATTGAGCTGTTAATCATTTATCTATTGTAATATAAGGTACAGTAGAAAATACATTATCTTTTTTCATATTTGATTTGTTAATACACAATATACTGTATGAACCATGCCTGTCGATAAGATTCACATGTTAATATAACCTCTAATGAAGAAAAAAGGTAGAAAGGAACTCAAATTCACTGCTATGACAGCATTGCCTACAGGGCAATGTATGCATTCTGTATAAACAGACTTCCATAACTGAATCTTTGAATTATACAATTCCCTGTGGCCTCTGCATTTATCAACACTGCCCATTTGGTTAACTTATTCAATTAGGATACAGATTTTCAGTTCCAAGCCAAGACAATTCCCATCTGACTCTCATAATGAATCTTCCGGGGTGCCATACTTCTTCAGGTTTCTTTTCTCTCTTCAAAAAGTACCAGATTGTTAATCATCCAATATGTAAAAATCTGTTTCATTATTTTTCAAGTCATTTTTTATCAGCGAAGTCACAGAGGGTCCAAGATTGACAGCTACATCGATCTCCCAGCAGTTTTCCTAGAATGCTTGGCGGGGAACAGCAAACAAAAAGCTGTGTTTTCTGCTCTTCAATGAGGCGTTCCCTCATTTTGCTGTTGTTTATCCATCTAAAAGGATACAGAGATGCTCAGTGTCTCGGTGTGAATTCGGCACGTTGGAAGAATCGGAGATCCAGCGGCAGACCTTTAACAACATGCTGTGGCTGAGACAGAACGGTGAGATTATCCTGAAAAAATTATGTAAATTAAGGGATTTTGTTCACTGTTTATTCAGGGTTTTATTGTGGATGGGCCTTAAAAGGTGCTTTGGGGTGGATGCTTAAGGAAGAGTATTAAATTCTCTTTCATGCATTTGTTTCTTGAATAAGAATGATGGTGTCTAGCTGTGGAGAGAGTCCTGTTACGTTTTAGAGGGAGAGCTGCCTTTGCATAGATAACAAGATGCATTTACCACCGCTGACATCTGTGTTGCTTAGGTCGGGTTTTATGATGATCGCAGAACTGAATTTTGCTTTTGGTTACCCCAAAAGTTTTATAAGCAGTATCTCTGTGAGTGCTTGAGAATTAAAACATTCTTGTGCATTAAAGGTGCTGTGTGTCTTTTTTCTGAGAATCTCTTGAAAGAAATGCAATATAATATACATTACTATGTCTTCAGAGGTGTATAAAGACCTCACATGATGAAGTGTTATGTTTTTATTATCTTAGAATGAACTATTTCTATCTACATACACCGCGGGTCCACTTACATGGAATTCGCCATGTTGTTTCTACAGAAGCCCTAAATGGACAAACTGCTCTATAGAGCGCTTTTCGTAAATATATTATTTCCTTCTGGAAGGAAGCGAAAATGTGATGACATCTTTGTTCTGTGTCAGCCTCCGCAGTGCTTCGAAAGAGAGGTTGGAGCGGTGGAGTAAGCCGTTGATTGCAATACGCAACCACACCACTAGATTTCATACACTGGACCTTTAAGACATCAAAAGTTATGTTTACTGTGACTGCAACAAATCCAACTTCTGAATGCATGGAAAAAAAAGAAATTGAATCAACATGTTCAGGTATCCCCTATAACTTAAAGTTGTATGAGATTTAGCCTAATTCAATTATGATATTATGATGAACGGTCACTCTTGTATGTTTAACAATGTTTTTCACATTTACAGTGATTAAAGTTCAGGACTGTTAAAGGTTATGGTCATAACACATCTTCTTGGTTTATTCCTCCACCTGCGATACCTTAAAACAAACTAAATTTGAAATTCACAGGCTTGAGACGGACCAAACTAAGAAATCCATCATTGTCTTGCTGAGTGGCTCTGTGTTATACACGTCAACTTTTGTCTCTTGTAGGACACACGGAAAATTGCTGTCGCTGTGTCTTGCTAGATTTCATCCTTCCTCCATCCTATTAAGCCCTGAGGTCCACAGGTTTCACAGAGAATCAGTGGTATACAATTTGAAAGATTGAAGATGTACAGTATTCTTCATATACAACATGGTTAAGTGACTGTCTGGTCAGATTTTTTTAGTGTTGGCTAGCAGCTGTCCACTCATGATATATGCACAAAATTTTATATGCAAGTTTATATTCATGTCCGTCATTGCCAGCCTAACTAACAGGATTTAAAGTAGTCTGGTTGTCATCAATGTAAATGAGATTTGTTTACACATTGTGTGTTTGAAATATGTTGGCCAATCTAACAGCTTCTGATTGCTTTCATCTTTTAATAAGATTAATTTATTAGCTCAGAATATCAACAAAGTATACAAATGTTATGTGGACCAAACTCAACCTCTGATTGATGTCCACAACGAATCAATAACTGTTGAGTAGTTTTAATTTAATACAATTAATATCCAATAGAATCTTAATGTAAATTAATATTGATATAAATAAATAAAAAAATTGATATTATAACCATACACAGACAACACAGAATCAGTGCATAATATGTGTAGAGCCGACTGATAACTGAATTATGGAGAATTCTGATAAACGCTGCAGTTCTTTATATTGCTGTTTATTGTTTTGACACAGTAAATATGTTTTTACAGGTCTTATTGAAGTATTTTTAATCAAAAGCTCCACCAATGGGAAAACTTTAATGGAGTTCATTAGAATATTCTTTTCATGTTACATCATGACATTTCTTTGTTCACCCGTCATTTATTCTCATGCTCTCTACAACCTTTCATCACATGTTATGATGATTTTTCTAGCACTTGACAGGTTTAACACTCACACACACACTTTCCTTTCTTGTTTTCATTCTGCTTATTTATTTATTTATTTATTCACTTATTAATATTTTTATTTGACATTGACAAAGCATTCTTTATTCATTTTAAGAACTCATATTCTACATGGAGCCCCAACAACACACAACTAAATGTTAAATAGCCAGCAAAAATAAGACTTACTGTAGCATGAATTAAATGTTGTGAAATGTTGAAATTTTTAAAGGAACGATGTAGAAACTGAATATATATCATAAAAAATTTCAGATGGACATGCAGTCTTGGTGGTTTGATTGTAGATTTAGGGAGCAGGTGCAGAACAAACAAAAAAACCACAAGCTTTGATTTCTTTAGCATCTGTCATCTTTAATGCCGTCTAGGCTGCATATGTACCAGCGCATTTTTTTATTTCACCGGACCGCCTAAAAGCAATAAAAATGTCCAAACCCCTGTTTAAACTGGCTTTACACCATCTGGGGCTGTCATCGCACAATCCCACAATACAAGATCATTAAAATTCAGGTCAACACTGTACTACTGCCTAATCAGATTCACTCTTGAAAGACGGCCAAACACTTTTATTGGCCTTTTTTAGCATTCATTTACCTATTCAACACAAAGGTAGAAAAGTTTCATGCTCCTAGCAAACTCAATTGATTCTTATTCAAAGAATGGAAGTACCCTATATTTATACCAGTGTCATAGCTAGAGTTTTTTATATGGGGTGGCCAGAGGGTGCCAAGGCTACTTCGGGGGGTCCACAGATCATAAAAGAATGCCCTGTGTGTAACCCTGACCTGGCATCGAATTATAAATAAAATAATTCTAAGATTAGAGGAACAAGTGATCATTTACTTCCCAGAGTTTGTCGCAAATGTGACAAATGTATACAAAAGAATTGCACAACGTAATGCGATTAATGTCTTTCTAAATATATGTAGATGAAATAAATTATAAAATATAAATAATGAAAATGTTGAAAACATAGTTTAACCCTGATAACATGTTTAATTTAAACAGAAACAAAGCAGCACCAGAGGTGTCTTTAAACTGGTGTGGATCAGAGCAGCATATCCAATAAAACATAAACTCATTTCATAGGACTGCAAGATTAATTCAAAACCATTGATACTGATTTTTACCTTGATTTTGTAATCTTGATTATTACTTTCAGATATTAGAATACATGACACTAGAAAACAAGCTGAGAAGCTTTTATTAATTATTTAATTGCTGTTTCATTGCTGTTTTGTTTCTCTGTGGAACATAAAAATCAGTTGTTGAAGCGGAAAATATATAAAAAACAAACAAAGAACATTCAACATCACTTAAACAGTCAATGACTTCAGGTTAAAGAGTAAAGAGGCTGACTACTCTAATGAATCTCTTTCTTACATGATATCTGTACCGTACACGGTTGTTGGTTATAAACTTTGTGAGCGTGGAGCACTTCAGCACAGCTCTTCTTCACTGGTAAATAATTTAAAAGGTTCTGATTGGAAAGTATCATCATACCATGAACTTGATTGGCTGTAATTCTCAAAGCTGTAGCAGATTAAAAACACAGTTTTTTTCCATGTTGGAGTTGTCCGTTCACAATTGTGTTCTGTATTTTACATAGACGTTAATACAAGCTGCTGCTTCATTTTGTGTGGATCAGAAATATGTACAACCCCCAAAAAATATGTGTATTCTCTCAATCAACGCTGCCCTTTTCAAATAATAAAACAAACTCTTTATTTCTTCCACTGCACACGTCCCTCTTCAAAATCTTCACTGTCCTCAAAATCCTTGTGACCATAGACATAACAGACACCGCATTGGCACTTCGCTACGTTGCTTCCACACAAAACACTTGGGACTGGTCATGATCCTCCACAAAACTAGAAAGCAATGACAATGTGATCATAGCAGTAGACTTCTACTATTTTTACATTTTAGCAAATCATTTAGTAATTATTTGTTCATATTTTTGCAGTACTAGATCTAAAGTGGAAACCAATTATCAATTGTAAATGTTTATAAACATTTACTAATCATTAGAAACTTCATTGTAAATATATGTCCCAAAATACCTCACTTTACCTTATTAACACATCTTTAAAAATCATGTATTAATAATTTGTTCATCATTTGGCAGTGCCCAATCTAAAGTTGACTGTTTTTCATTTTTTGTGAATGTTCACTAATCATTTAGTACCTTTATGGGTTTTGGACTCTTACAACACTTGTGTAATAGGTGGTTAGTTGCATTTAATGCTTGCTAAAGGCATAAAACTCATTGTAATTTGGGTGCAAGGCACGTTTTGCCTCAACATTTGCATGAGCATACAATTCTGTACAATAAAATAGAATATTCTTTGAAACGTTCAGCAACCGGAGAAAATGAATCAACATTTAAAGAGAGAACAGTAATCACCAGGAATAAAACAATAATCAAATCATGGTGATAAAATTGACCCCTGTACACTGTTGACCCCTTAAACCTACAACTACCCCTAAACCAGTCCCTGTGTATCAAAGATGTCATGAATTACACTGAAGAACCCAAATGCAGGCAGACCAGGGGATAAAGGGGTTAACAAAGAATTTATTTAAACAAGAAAAGACAGGAACAAAAATGCCCACAAGGGGATCAAACAAGACACGATAGAAAATAATAGGAAAAAAGCAAGCAGGAACTAGACTAACTAAAACTAAACTAAACTAAACTAAACTAAACTAAACTAAACTAAACTAAACTAAACTAAACTAAACTAAACTAAACTAAACTAAACACTTACTAAGACTCACTAATACTCACGCAACAGTAGGAATAGGCACAGGCACAGGCACAGGCACAGGCACAGGCACAGGTACAGGCATAGGGACAGGCACAGGGACAGGCACAGGGACAGGCACAGGCACAGGCACAGGCACAGGCACAGGCACAGGCACAGGCACAGGCACAGGCACAGACACAGGCATGTGCATTCCATGACTCCACCCCAAGACCAAGAATAGACATGACATGATGGTGGAATCATGACACAAAGAAATATCAAAACCAAAAAAATGATTTCTATTGAAACAAATATATGTTTAGTAGTTTCTTATTTTAATTATCACTAAAATTTTGCTACACATTGTCTCTGTTTTTGTATTTTCTACTACACATTGAAATTCAACAGCCTCTGGTTACATGTCAATAAATAAATCACTGCCCCATGTTATTCTAATGCACCATGTGCTTCACAACATTCAGTCAAAGTTGGCTGTAATTAACGGGCACGACTGTGACACCTAATAAGAGATCTAATTAAGAAAACGAATAAGGTGTCAGACTCCTTTCAAAGAGTGTTGGACAGGAAGATTAATCGCTCGCTGGCCTAATTTGATTTGTGACAACAAATAGGATGACCTGGTGAGTTGTTTTAAAAGATCCTATTCCCAAGAGCATATGACATTAATAAAACATGTACATGTATAGGGTTGGAAGACATCATTGAGGCTTTAAATCCCAAATGGATCATCTTATTCATTTTAGCTTTTTTAAGAAGAATACATTTACTTAACAATTGGAAATCTGTCTGCAAGAACTAAAGCAGCATCAAATGAATACATAAAGAAATGAACGGAAGTAAAAAAAGAATCTGGTTTAAATTTGATATTATAGTTCTTCTTTAACATTTTGTTATTTCAAGGTTGATTCAAAATTGTCTAATATTTACTTAAAGTGCGATACTTGTATGAATTTAATTGAACTTCTCAATTAAACTTTAATCTATAAAGAAAATCAATAATTTAAATTGTATTGCACTTAAAAGACTTTAAACAATTTTCAAAGAAATTATCAATAATTTCACTGAATAAAAATATATATACAATTTTTTATTCAATTGATGTATGGCACACAGTTTTAGTGTCATTTTAATAATGACACCTAACAGTTTTGACACATTTTTTTTTTATTGTATTGTCTGTATATACAGTATCATGTTTAGGATTAAGTTCAAAACATGATGAAGTTGTTCATTTTGGGTTATTTCCAGTCAAATTTTAATTTTGTCCAGCTTGACTCACTACACATTTTGGAATATAATCAAAATGATTTAATAAAGATTACAAAGATATAAAATGGTTCTGTGAAGTATAAACACTGATAAACTAGTGAGGGTGCTTTCAGTTCACAGGGCCTTAGCTGCAGAAGCACTCGGTTATAGTCTGACAAAATCATCAATGTGTGTTGTCTTGTGTGTTCCACTAAATGTGTGATAACAAATGCATGTATAAGAATGTGCCCTGTGGAGACGTCCTAATGCTCTGTGGAAGTCTGCATAAATGCACAGGAGTCAGACTAATAAAATTATGGCTGACATTAATAAGCATGTGATTAATGTGAACTACAGACGACTAGACATGTGTGGGTGTTGCCTTTGCTTATGTGCACATCCTCTGCTCAGCATCAGTGCATCGTGTGTATGTGGATCAGGGATTTTGAAAGCAGATCATTGTTTCTGAAACTCATCAATCACAACGGATTTTCCCTCAGAATGAGCAACAAGCAGAAATATTATATTGAGAATGTTCATCTGGATGGAAACATGACGTGCCTGGGTAAAAATGGAAGATTTCATACACGCCAGAAAGCAAATTTTAATTTAAATTAGTCACTGTGAAGTATGTCAGAGGTACAAGACAGGCTGCCTAGATGAACATGCATCTATGCCTTATAGACCTGCATATATTCCTGCCAAACATATTAAAGTAAAACATTGGTTTCCACAATTTAAAACATGAGAGGCAATCTGCCCCCATCTGTCAAATCAGAAAATATAGTAAACACCTGGGCATTTTGAAAGAGTAGAGGAATGTATGCTTTGCTTACATTTACATTTATGCATTTGCCTTTTATCCAAAGCGACTTACATTGCATTGTATAATACATTTTGTTTCTGACCATCACAGGTGTAAAGAGCACCTGAAAACCACACTAAAGTAAAAGTAAAGATACCTTGCAGCGAAGATTACTCCATTACAAGTTACAAGTCACAAATTCCAAAATGACTTCAGTAAAAGCCTTAGAGTATCTGATTTTAACAGTACTTGAGTATTTGACTCATAATGAATGTAGACTCAAAGAAGCACTAGTCCTCAACACTTAAGAGACGTGTCAGTGAAAAACAAGAAACAGTTGATTCGTGAGGAGAGCAATCGCATTTATTTTTTAAAATCATAATAAGATTGAACACCTCAATATTTCATGAAAAAATATGTTTGACACCATAACCTACATACATTACAAACACCCATTTAAGCTCAAGTGCTCATAATAAACAGAACTCCTTCAAAAAGGTCTCTTCAATATGACGGATAAATAAAATAATGTTAAGTAAAATACAAAAAAAGCCTTTTTGCACTGGACATGCTGGTTTTGACCTCATTTCCAGCTGCAGTCATGTCCTCATTTCACATATAAACCGTTCAGGAAGTTTTTGATAATCCACTCGTATTCAAAATAAGAAGTCATGTTGGCAAATTTTAGTAAGTTAGGGCAAAATCCACAAGATATAGCACCTTAAATGCCCTGTAAATGGCAAAATTAATTATTCTGTGGCAAAAATAAACTGCTGCAAAAAAAGATAGGTGCCAGTCAACATGTAATGTGTAATTGCATTAGTCATTACAAATGTAGTGAAGTAAAGAGGACATATACTTGTCCAGAAATGTAGTTAAGTAGAGAGTTAAAGTTGATAATATCTTTAATTCTCAGTACAACTACAAAGTAGCCAAAAAGACACTTAAGGAAAGTAACTAAGTACATTTACTCCAATAATTCAATTCAATTCAAGTTTATTTATACAGCGCTTTTCACAATGTGTATTGTTCCGAAGCAGCTTTACAGGGGCAAATAGGAAGAACAGAAAAAGTAAAACACAGCACAGTACATGGTGTTTATGCAACAAGCAAGATCATTCTAATAAATAATATCTAAATTCTAAATAAATAAACGCAGACTCCCGGTAAGCAGGCCAACAGTGCCGAGCTGTGACGAGGAACCCAAACTCCCATGATTGAACCAGGATCAGCGGGGAGGGCCAGATCACCTCTGTTGTGTCATTGCTGCACTCAGACAAATAGTCTGTCTTTCCTCTTGGCTGGGGGTGTATCGGTCTGAGTTGGGATGGTCCGATGGTCATATTTCTCTTGGCTGGTGGTGGAATTGCCTTAGATGGAGCTGGGATGGTCAGTCAGTCTGCAGCTGTAGCTGGCGTAATCTCAAGTTGGGAATGGGCATCTGTTGATCGTCTGGACATGGTGGAACTTCTTTAGGTGCTACGTATGAGAAAGCTCGACCCCCTTTGGTGGATTTGGTTATTCTAGGTGATATCAAAAGTCCTAAGTTTTGAGAACTTCACAATACTTTACACCACTGTACTAAGTGCAGTCCCCTGGGATCAAAACCATGACCTTGGCATTGCTGGTGCCATGCTCTAACCACTGAGCCACAGGAAAGCTATCAATTGCTATATAGTAACTGTCTAACACATCGACATCATCAAAAAAAAGGTTTAAAGATAGGTTGCATCTCTGCCTATATGCTGGTCAACTTTTGTTTCATGTTCATATTTTTAGGGTCCATTTTGTTTTATTGGAACAAATACTTCAGAGAAGAGAAACCAACCAAACTGAGCCAAGAAGTTAAAATTCAAGCTACATTACAGTTCAATGGACCTTTTTCACAAGATTGATGACGTGTTCAACGGTCCGCGTTCAAATCCTCCAAAGTATTATAAACAGTTTTTTTTTTAATAAATGTAGGTTTATAACACTACACTTTGTTTTATATTACCTTTGTAACAAATTACAAAAAAGTAGTTAATGCGAGGATGTTTCTTATACAACTTATGTGGAAGTCACAATAAATTTGACATCATTCTCTCTTTTGTTATCAGACTCTCTCAACTTTTTTATTTTGTTGAAAGTAGTGAAAAAAGTATCAAGTTTTCTTTGGCTATTTGAGCAAATGAGAATGCAAAAAAATATTTATGGTAAAGGTCTCCCATTCACCACTATAGACGTTAACCCAACTATGATGACGTACGCTGCTGAGAAACCCGGAAACGTGAAAAGGGTCTATTGAAATGTAATTTCAATTTATAGAGTTTATCACAAATGTCAGCATGGTCATTTCAATGTTATTAAGCAAGTATTTGAATCAAGTGTTTATATTACTGATACTAACTGTTGAAAAAAATCTGGTTCTAAATAAATACGTGACTTTTGTATCAGCTATTTCAAATTTAAACCATTTCATGAAATGGACGAGTGTCAGAAATGTTTAATCAGAAGACTCGTACTGCACCAACTGTACATTGATGTTAATCAACATACGAAATTAGTATATTATTTTTTCAGAGACTAAGAGACATAAAGTAAGTTAGCATGATAGATAGGTGTTGTTATGAGGCTACACAGAGACACACAGGGTGAGGGTCTAAGTGCAGTCTTTGTTGATAGGGTAATCCAAAATCCTAAACCTAAACAGGCAAAAGTCCAAACACATCTAATCAGTCCAACCAGAGCAAACAAACACAAAGGGGTACAGGCAAAAACAGGGTAATCCAACCAGAACCAGAGACAAAGGTAGAAATGCTCAGAGATGTAGCTGTAACACTGACAGGCCTTCGCAATGACTGGTTGAAAAAACTATTTTTTTGCAACTCAGTTATTTGTTTCAAGTTTCTCTTGGAGCAGAAATACTCTAATCTGAAATTCAAAACCGAAAAAAAAAAGGAAAGTTTGTGAACATTTTTATTCAGAACAAATTATTTAATTAAACATCCGTAAAGTGTGAAATGTTGAACTATGCTTATACATTATAGTTCACCGTGCAAGTTTGTTGCTAATATCAGTGCTATTAGCTTATTACTGAGGTGATATCATCAGCAATTTCATAATATAAATCTCTTCTCAGTCAGCACTGCTTTTTTACATTAAAGTCAATTTATTGATGACAATGTTATTATCAAAGTATTGTTCCTAATGTAATTAAAGTGTCTCTAATGAATCTTGAGACCTAACTGATCCCTTTAAGCCTCCCTAACCGCTTTATCTGATACTTGTTTCAGTGGTGGCTCTATTCACACACATTACAATTCATACCAGCCAGGGATTCCCTTGGAGACGCTTCATTTAGTTTTCTCTATGGTCTGATAATCTGAAGGAATCACTTTAATTGGCTGCCTGTCTGAAGTATGGGTAAAAGGTCTTATGTTTGATTGGAAGGTGTGTGTAGATATGATGTGCATCACAGAGTTGTTGTGGTGTCTCTAGGGTTCAGTGACTGTGGGGACTGTCAGGCTGCAGAGAGACTGTGACACAGACATATTAGTGAGATTGGAATACTGCAGCCTGCTGTGGGACATGTCATTTCCTGCACAGCGTGACATCTGGGTGTGACAGGACAGTAGATGCAGATGCAAAATAAAAAATACGGATACAGACTGTTGTGTGTGGCAAACAGTATAGAAGATATCTTTAGTTGAATTTAATGGGAATGTTTATAAATGCTCAGTATTCATGCTCACAGTACATTTTTTTACATTTTTTTTATCTGTAGTCTTTCATCAAAATGTAATTGATACCAAGCTCTCTCATTTTACATCCCATCCCCCAATGCTGAAATCAAGCCCACACCCTACATTTTTACATCACTTATTATTATATTTAAACATTGTCCTTTCTAAACACAAATGGGTTTTAGATGCCATTTCTTGTCGACTGAGTTACGAAATTACTTGCGTTATTCGTAATGTTCCATAGTTTTGTAGTTGATATGCATGGCAATTTTGGAACAGTATTATTGTTGTCAGTCAGAGCAGCATTAAAGGTGCACTTTTGTTAAGGTTTCATTGGCCAATATGACAGTCATCAAGAAATAGACTGAAATCAGGTGTATGAAGCATTTAAAGTAAATGACATATTGTAAATGTGTGCAGTCATATATTATATTATTATATTATTTTATAATATAAAGTGAAAATATTATTTCACAGTTTGAAGTAAAAATATTATTTAACATAATAAAGTGAAAGTTTTAATATATAATAATCATTTTTAAGATACAATTTAATTACATTTAATTCACGCTTCTAACAAGACTCCCCTGACCCGAGAAATGAATGTAGACCATCACACCAACACGTTACCGGTGAAACATCCCTCCTTCCGCTGTCACATTCCCTCTAACACCCCAGACCCCTGACAGAGCAAAGACTGACCCTTACTTGCTGCCCTTGCCTTTTAACTCCTGGAGACAGTCAAAGGTCACAATAGGTTGCCAGCATACGGTAGTCCACAGATGGAAAGAGACCAGAGTTGTGCTCCTGTCACATCGACATGCGGAGGTCTCCTCCTGAGGGAGGTGAGATGAGAGAGAGAAAGAGAGAGAGAGAGAGAGAGAGAGAGAGAGAGAGATAGACCCCTTCCCAAATCCTACCTCGGTGGTAATGAAAGGATGGGAAACATGTGAATCAGTGGTGTGCCTGCAAATGCCCGGAGGCACCTTGGCATTCACAGGCAGCTAGCAGGTGGTAGAGTCAGGCAGAGTCTGTGTACTGCACACAAGCACGTTCCCTCTATTCCTGCCTGAATGTCACAAACCGGGAACTCAGCCAACAGAAATCCGGGTATTTGTGAGATTTTGTCAGCTGAACATGTTTGTGTAAACATGAGGGAAATAACTTAATACCGTCCTGGGAAAGACTACAAAAGCCTGAGGTACACTCAGGTCAAACATTTGGTCTGCATGGTCATTTCAATGTAATTTATTGAAAACACTGAGGACTTGTAAAATCTGATTATTTTTATAATCACTCTTATTAACCCAAATTACCATAAAGTGCATCAAAAATCTCATCCCCCATAAAAATCTTTCCCAAAGGTGATAGTTTACACCAAAATTAATATTTATGTACTCAAATATCATTTACTCACCTTCATGCCATTCCAAACCTGCATGACTGCATTTTACTTTCTTCAGCAGAATACAAAATATATTCTTAAGAATGTTGGTAACTGAAAAACGCTGACCCCCGTTTCCTTCCATATTATGTACACAAAACCACTAAGACATTTCTCAAAAAACCTTCCTTTATGTTCCACAGAAGAAACAGTCATTTGAAGATTTTTTTAACAAATATGATGACAGATTTGTTTATCATTACATCATTACAGTACTGTACGAACTGACAAATACATCAAATGTGATATCAATATTTTCAAATACCAGTACTGGAATTGTAATGGAACTAAACAAACTGACACGTCAATGGCCTGTGTAAACATAAAAAGACATATTAAGTCAAACAATTTAAATCAAAATAAACAATGCATTGTGTGGGTATGGTCACAGTTATGAATAAACTCTACACCTGTTGTCACACATTATCAATCTATTTAATCTAATGTTAAAAATAAAGTACGTCTATATACATTAAAATGTGCCATACACATACAAAGTTTTTAAAGGTCTACGAGTTTGGTGAAATACTAACAGATGCACACACAAGCAAACAAAACAATTTTCGGCTAATTTAGCTTTTAAACTTCCTTAAGACTTTTCAGATATAATAAAAAAACATTCAGTTGAAGCCTCTCTTGCCTGTATGCTTGTTTAGTATTGTGCAATAACCATCATTGGACCAGCTCCTAACCCCTAAACCGTTGTGACCTCTGAGAAACCATGAGGACATGTCATGTTTTATTCAGTCCATCAGTTGTTCAGTGATGTAACCACAGACTCCACATCAAGTCTTCACACGCGTGCACTCTGACACTGCAGCCGGTTCAAGATCTTTATCTTGATCACACCCTGCGAACTTAAATGCACTTATTCTGCTGAGAGACATTAAACGTGACACAACACATCGGAGCAGGACAGAGAAAGAGAGATAGAAAATAATAGAAAGCGAGATACACACACAAAGCCTCTAGATTTACCTCTCTGGAGAAATGGAAACTGGGACAGAAAAATGTAATGAAAAATTAGTGTGAGACACATTTAAAAGATAAACACAAACATCCATGAAAATTAAATGCATGAATTAATTAAAATAGAGCAACAGATATGAAAAACAAGACTTCGTTTTTGTTCTTCTTTATTCCTATTCCAAGAAGAGTATGTGTGACAATAAGAAAAACAACTTTGGGATTAAAATCAGCCGGGCAAATAATGAAAACATCTGAAATGCAGTCCTCTTTCTCTCATTCCTAGTTTATTCTTTACATGAGCAAAAAAGAAATGAAGACATTTAGCCAGTTTACATACTCATGAAACTTGTTTTTCACACAATATTAATTGTTTCACACTTCGGACAAAAACATGTTCATTTAATGCTCCAAATCATTTTTAGGCTTTTCCCCTCTCACACCCATGAAATCAGACATAATTTGTCGAGTAAACAAGCCCTTAATCTTTTAAACGGTTACAAATCCGGCATTCTAGGCATGAATGATGAATTATGTATGATTGATTTGGAAAAAAAACTCTGCTAACAACAAACATTTCAACACTTGTTCCATGCCAGAGAAACAATTTTTTTCCAGGCAGTTGTTTAGCGTACCCAAATGTTGCCACGGGTCATTTGCTAAATGCAGTTTCTAAATTTTATCCTGCGTGCTGCCTTCTTGACAGTAATTAAGAAAGGCAGTAAATTATATTTCCATGATTTTTTGGGGGCAAAGTTCTTTAAATAGCTTTTAAGAAGACATACTCCCAAGGCTGTGCTGGCCAACATGTCTTTCATATCAAATCATATCACATTACATCACCTTGCAAAGTTTTCGTGAAATGTGGTTAGACGTCGTTGAGCATATCGGCGTCTGTTTGTGTGATTTATGAAGTGCTGTTTGCTAGTCTATGTTTATGCCGGATGCGACAGTGAGAAATGTGCTCTCTTTGTGCACACTGTCGTCAAACCAAATGGAGGAGAGGACATTCATATACTATTTTCCAAAGCATATAGTTTCTAATGGACCGGTTTTTAAAATGTGCACTTATCCAGATTGCACTGATCTGCATTTATCCAGATCAATTTCAGAATGCAATGAAAAGAAATGCAAGAATTAAGTTACATTTTATGCAAAGTGACAAGAGTGAGGATGACAATAAAGCAATTCATCAAAAAGAGGAGAATGTTGATTATAAATACACTTTCAATATTAATTCGATTTCTTATTTTATAAAATATAAGCGTCAGAATATCTAGTTATGATGCTTCTCAAAAAAGCACTGCCTATGGAAATAGCTTCATAAATTTAAAAAGAGGCAAAAAGAAAATAAACAAAATGATAGTGTTAACTGCAACTTGCTATCAAACACTAACCTATCGGTGACACACGTAAACACTTTTATCCATTCAAACACACTATCCTCTTGACAGAATCCTGATCTTCAGACACACATAGATCACATAAAAAATAAATATCACACAAGGTTAGATATAACTTTAAAAAACACCCGCATGCTTAGAGATTCACATATGCACTTACAGGCCTGTTTGTCTCTCGTCGGTTCATCCATAAAGCTCTTCTTCAAAGCACTCGAATGTAACAAACGTGGCAATACCTTGTGCTTCAATCCCATCCGACACACTTCTGGTGCCATTACAATGTGCCTGCAGTTCTAGCACCCTGGCTAAGAGAGAGAGTGGGTGCCAACAGGCGTGTATGTTATCAGGCTCGGTCACATTGGAACCTCCCTTGGCACATTTTAGTGAAAGGTGGGATTGTATCTGAGAAGAATGAATCAATAGCTTTCCTGGACCCAAGATCATCAGCACAGACTGAGGTCAACGCAGGGTACTATTGTGCCTCATTGGTTTGAGGAGATAACGGATTTGGATTATTGTAACAAGAAGAGATGAACACTGACAAAATCTGTTGGATTAACATGTTAAAATTATGTTTTCTCAGCATAGTTTATGTTCAGATTGGCCAAATTATGTTTGTTAAATAAACATGTATTTTATTTGTTAACATTTACACATATGCATTTGGCAGACACTTGAATCAAAAGCGGCTTACATTGCATTATACTACCCATGTGTGCAATCCCTGGGATCAAACCCATGACGGCGCCATGCTCTAACCACTGAGCTATTGGAAAGTTGTAAATGTTTGTATTGAACTGTTAAAGGTCGTATTGTAGTTCTTAATTCTGACATTTTTGTTATTGTTAATAAAAAATGTAATTTATCTTTTGAAAGTTATTAAGTCTGATACCGATTTTTCAGAATGATATCTGCAGATCTACTCAGATTTTTAGGATAAAATTAATACTCATTTTTTTTCCAATGTTATTATGCAATGACTGTTAATATTGAACATCAAACTGGTGATGTTTCATAACAATTTCTATGTATACAGAGCTCAAATTCATTTCATTTTCCTGTCCTCTTTTGATTGACTGGATATATCTGCACTGATCATCGACTGTTTTTAAACTAGCCAATAGTGAGAAAAAATTCTTTCTTTTACCAATTGGCCAATTATTGGTCTGTGCATCCCTTGCGAAACATAAATTCTTCTCAATCCTAAAGATAAAATAACATTCGAACACTACCAATTGTTTCTGTTTATTCAAAAACACATAAAATATCACAATTAAGAAAATTACTCTCCAAATGCAGTCTTTCACATACAATTCTATTTTAACAATTTACAAATTGTTCATGTAGTCCCAACTTTAAGAAATATATTTAGATGCCTGAACATGTTGTGACAATTTCATATTGTGACAATTTTTTTAATTGTGTTAAATTAAGTTGTTAAAATTAAGTAAGTTGTTTTCAGTCAAAGCTCAAAGCTAATGGTTTCAGAGATCCCCAATTAGAAATCGGAAAGATTCATTATAAAACAAAATTACGTTTTAATCTTGAAAATGTATACTGTACAAAGAGCTCATGTGGCTTTAAATATGCTTTTTTAAATTGAAAACAATGTTATGATTAACAATTTTAACATTCAACCTTCGATGTCGATTCTCTTTGAAACTTTTCCCATGTGTCCTCAAAGTTTCATAGTAAACGTCTTAAAGAGAATTGGTACTTTCTGAGTGGACTGTAGCTGGTTGTCATGTTCTGTAATTCATTTCATCTGTCAACCCAGGCAGCACATCACTCTTATTCAAAGACTCGCTGAGATGTCATTTGCTCTTCATACTTACTTTTCATTATTTCATAGTCTAGTATTAATAAATGATTCAAACCCAGCATTTATGTCCTAGATTATTCATGTTTTGTAGCACTCTTTGGATTTGTATGGTGACAGTCACAAGAATTCACAAACTAGATGTCGTTCAAATTCAGCCCATCAGAGTTTGAGCGAAGTGCATGTGTGCCTGTAATAAACATTTCACAGCTCCAGTGTTTATAACAGCTCCCTCATAATCAATTGTTTATATCAAGGTTTTAACTCACATTCTGAGCAAACAGCCGTGAGAAATTTTCATTTGAATATGAATAAAACTCGACAGGCAAGTAGATGCAGCGCTGCTTATGTTTGCCTTTGCTTTATGTTTGGTTTATTTTCATTACAGAGAAACTCTACGTGCCACCCCGTAGAGTTTAAGTGGGCTCTTGGGACAAAGATAGATTTGAGCACAAACAGACAAGTCTCTTATGAAATCTGTCTGCAATCTTACACTCATTGTCTTGGCACACTTCCTGTCTCTTTTCACAAGAGGCTGGTCTTGAGATTTATGTTTCCTGGAAGAGCAGAACATTGATCCACCAATCCAAGCTGTAGGTCAAGCATGTGCCTACAAGCATGGCATGTCTCCTCCCAGGTTGTTTAAAGTGAAGGACTTATGTAATGTACTGAAAATAGATGCGTGCATTTTTTACCTGCCAATGAAACTCAAACAGTCTTTTTAACATTTTGTTTCATTCGTTTCTTTAAATACCAGTGATCTATTGGTGATTCTCATTTTATCGTTTTGCTTTCCTCTGAGAATGGACATATATGCAGTAGAAGACCATTGCCACTAGGGAATGAGGGAATTGAACCAGAAGGAGCCCATATTTCAGGTTCAACTTCAGAGCACAGCGCCCTCTAGGGGCGAGGGCTGACAAGCTCATAGACTTCATTGCATAGGATTTATAGTGGCTTTCTGCATCCCAGGAGAACGTCATAACACAACAAAACCTTTTAACTGCGGACATGGATGTGGAGATAAGCATACCCAGAGGATACTGTATGGCTCAGAGAAGACTCTTTCATAGCTTAAATAGAGTTTTTAGCTATAAACCTCATCTTACATCTCAACGAAAATTCCTTGAGAGATATGAACATGGAAACAAATGAGAGAACAATAATTAATAATACGAGAAAGAGGGACTATTCTGTAAACGTCTACATTTAAGATAACAGAAATCACTCTGACACACACATGCATGTCTGCTTTTGTCTGTCGAATTTCTCACACACAACTCATGACCAAATCATATGTCAAATTTCTCATCATGCGTGTACCTCCAGCTGACCATTTGAAAAGAGAACAGGATGTTGAGCCTCTCCCAATAGCAACAGACCTAAAAATACACTCACACCATCCCAGGAGAATTCTGGCAGTATCCTGGGCTTCAGTAATGAGAATTCAAGATGGCTCTCGACCCCATCTCCCATGGCTCAACATTGGAATCACAGTGGTTCTGATACACTCATCACAGCTCACAAAGCAGACGGCTGGAGTCAGAAGGGGCTTTGAAACCTGGAAGATGTCTGGGCAGGCCCAGGGCAAGCCTTCCATACAGAGCTGTCTTATAGAGAGAAACCTCATTTAACACTTCACAAGCCATCGCAGCCCGGAGAGAGACATTGAGAGATAAAGAGACAATGGTCCCGTCCTTTCTGGCACGCTCAATCTAACACGTTTTCCGCTGGACAAGGTAAGCTGGGCAAGAGTGAATAAAAGGACAATAAGAGTTCAGAATTAAAGTTGAGGTTGAGCTGGAGTGCGCGGACAAAGTTGGTTAGATTAGATAATCTTACAATGATGAATGTCGGAGCTGATTCTATTTCAAACTTTATTAGACTGCAGTAATGAGCAAGAGAAATGCCTTTTCACATTGGATCTTAAAAGATGTTCACAATCTCGGTCAACAAACTGTTAGCCTGTTTTCTGAACTTGACAGATTTTTTGAGAGCTTCACAGTATACCCAGGCAGCAAAGTTAAAAAAAACACAGATAGGCCCACTTGTTTAAAGGTGCACTCAATTCATTTTTGGTTGTGTCGCTGTTAGATAAAACAATGGCATTGAACTGACACTTCAGCATGATGCAGCATCACAAAATGATGACCAGCCAAAATAAAAGTCTGGTTAACTTGACCCGATCAAGAAGAAAAATACTGTAGTCATGTATAGTCCAATACTACAGTATACTATAATAATTATACGTTACTATAGTATTCTGTAGGATTAAATACAGTTAATTGACAAAAAAAAATGTAGTATATATAAATTTTACACTGTATTCTGCAATGCATGTTTCTGATTGGCTCCACGAGACATCCCCCGCTACTGTTATTCAAAGATAACACATCCGTGAACTGCGAGTCATCTTAACCAGCGCAGTTTAATTTTACACTTAAATTAAATATGAATGTGACTCAATCACGACATACTGTTTGTGAGATGAATATGTGATGAAACCAAATTGCAAGTTTCTAGTAATTTCCGGGAGCTATTGAGAGGCTCCATGTTCAGCCATTGCTGTGAAAAAAACTGTTCCATTGGAGTCAACAGAGTTGACGCAACTCTCTCTCTCAATGGCTCTGGTAGGGCACTAGAGCGTGCATTATTTTAACATACATTATTTACCAAAAGTAGCAAATGTATTTATTTAGGTGAAAAACCTTATAACAGTGTTGAAAAAATGATAAGTGCACCTTAAAGTTGCTGATCTATTAACAATGTTTTTGACCATTTGTTTTGAAGGAGGGTTGCATTCATATTGCTCACATTATATTAAATAGACAGCAAGGTAGTGCTGTATTCAAAAAGCATTTTTACTGCTGACTACATCACTTACAAACTGCGTTTCTACTTTTGTATTTGTGGAAGAAAGCTTTGTTAATGTTCCTCTCTTTAATGTCAACTAGAAAACTCAAAGCAGCTCCATGTTACCTAGTGCAAAATAACTGTACATGAATTTTTAATTTGCTGTTATGATTCTAATCAGAAACTCTAATTAGCAATGCAAAATGAAATAACTTTATAGTTATGGCGTGACCCAGAAGAGCAAATTGTCAATAAATTGAAGACCAGACATTAAGAGCAATCCCATTCCTTACACATAAATAAAAAGTTTACTGTGTTGGCAAGCGGATAAATTGAGTTATGCTACTGCATCAGCATCTTTACAACCTAACACGCATGTTCTATTAACATACATCTATAAATGCTCCCAGCCAAGTCTGAACCGTCCAAGGAAAGTTTGTCCTTCAAGCCCAGCCTGTTATGATTACCTCTCTCCTATTCACAAGCACACGCGCATACACACAAGAGAGCAGCCGCAGCCAGTGGAAATCCAAAAAGCCCCTTTCACCTGACTGATGAAGTCTTTCCCATGAGCACCTGTGGTGTCTAGCATCTGCAGTGCGCCGAGCAGGGAACCACAGGTATATAAAGAGATCCTTGTCCATCCTCATCTTCTGACAAAGCAATGCAGTCATCTATAGGTAACGATAAGAATGTCCATCTATCACATTGACAGAATCCTCTGTGATATCACTGTCTTAAACAAGAGGGTCTCCTTTTTCCTCAGGGGGTTAGTGAAAAGTCAGAGTCCTCTTGGCAGGGTAGAGATGTTCTTGCTATCGTGTGACCTAGTAATAAGATGAGACAGAGATTAGGATACATACAACACAGATTGATCTTTGTATTATCCTTAGAATCGTTTGAAAAACCTCATGCAAAGACAATATATGTTCCTGTATACCTACTTTTAATACAGACCACTTCGGAAAATGTAAACACTGGTCCAGAAGCACTTCCAATATTTTATTTTTTACATAGATAGTTCAATTGATATTTCGGTATAAATGTTCTGTAGGCTGTATTTCGTTTTTTTACGTTTGTGTAGTGTTAAAAATTTAAATAGCGTTGGACCAGCTTTGTTTACGCCTCAAACAGGAGATTATGAAAGGCTCACAGTGAGGAAGGATAATAAACACATAAAGAAAATATATTGAATAAGAGGATGGTAAAGTAAGAAGACATTAGAAAAGCAGACAGATGAAAAGACAGACAGAACACAAAATACAAATACTGGCTCATCGCCACAATCTCCAGTGACGGGCGCTGGAGTCTGCCAGTAACTGTTCCAATTCTGCTGCTATTAAATAAAAATGTAACGCTCACTGGAGTAGTAAGTCACACCCTGTCGCCTTCTGTACCCCATGTGAGTCGCTTCATTGGTTTCCGAGGAAGCAGAAGGCGGGGCATGGCCAAATGAGAGTAATGTTAGCCAATCACGATCTAAATCTACAGTATATGAAAGACCCAAAGCCGTTATTCGTTGTTTTGTTCCCCTTCCTGCCAATTTAATTAGAACTCTTAATTTGAAAGCCTCAGTGGAGCCCGTAGCCATAATGCATTTTAATGAACACAACAGATGTTCTGCTGTTACTTTATAACTCTGAGCAATTATTCTTATGGCAGTTGCGTGTACTATGCTACTGATTTTTTTTTAATACATCACCTTATGTCACACCTGCAGAGAAACAGCAGTCACTGAGGATTTCACACTAAAAAGAAAAGCTTTCTTTCACATTGAATCTGTCATCTATGAATTCATCAATTGCTGTCTTTATTTCTTTATATAGCTAAACTAAATCTCACCAACCTCAACCATCAAAATTGACGAAGATCAATTATTTTGAAGAATGTTGGTAACCAAATAAGGGCGGTACCCATTGACTTGCACTGGTTTTGTGTCCAGAAGTAAATGTGTGCCATCATTGTCCGGTTACCAACATTCTTCAAAATAGTTTATTTTGTGTTTTGCAAAAGTGAAGTCATACAGGTTTGAATTAACAAGAAAATTAGTAAATGATGACAGAATTTTCATTTTTGGCGCCACTTTACCTGTAACCTAAATATAGACATCTTGATTCATGTTGAACTATTCGAGCTAAACTGATGCACAAAAGGTGCATCTTTAAAACAAAACATTTAAATATTGAGTCAAAGCTAGTGTGGAGGTACAATCTTGTCTCTGCATGTTTGTCTATGCTTGGTCTTTGAATCTTTGTTGGCCTTTGAAAGTTCTCTCTGTATGACTCCTCAGGTCCTCAGGGATTTGTTCATGCGCTCTATGGAGTTGCTCTGAAATGTTTATTTATCTTCAAGCCTTGCTCATTCTTTAATAAGTCTCTTTTAGAAACTTTGATCGATGCCTCTGCCTGTAATGTTGGGGTGCAGGAATGATTGACAAGTGGCCTTTGAGAAATGCTCATTACACTCAAAAAGTGAATCTTACGGGTACGATGGTGTCTACATCCCTGCTGTAATGCCCATAAACAGGTAAACATTCCATCTGTTAGTTGAAATGTAAATAAATCACTTTATACTTAGCAAACAAAAAAAGAGTTTTAGAACATATTGTTAATTGTACTCTACGGGGCTTCATAGAACCCTCTTATCCAAGTAGAGCCTCAACAAAACGCTTCTTTGAAAAATGGTTTGCCTGAGAAATGGCCCGGGGAGGGTGGTTTCTCTAAAAGCAACACCCTTGTGAGAATACTCCAAGGGTGTGTTTTGATGGCATATATAATAGCTCTAATACAGGTTTGTTTAAAGGGTCTTTTATGCGAACAAAGAAGGTCTCACATCCCCTTATCCGTCAGTGCACCGTGGCCAATACACACTTTCTGTGCCAACATGGGTCTTTTGGAGTTAAAACGTAGTATTAGAAGGCTTCAGGCTCTGACCAGCCTTTAATCAGGATGGTGTATGAGAGAGGTTATTTGTCCTTAAGACCCCCCAGAATAACACATCAGCTGTAATTTGAGTTCAGAAACCCCACCTTGGGGCATGCAGATACCAGATCGACTCACCTTGGTGGTTTTGACTTTGTTGCCAGTGCTGCAGGACCAACCGGTGAGATCTGGAAGAACTTTACATTCCTCGCCGTCCAAACACGGGTGCATTTGGCACCACCACTTCTGCAGTACAATGGAAGCTGGAGAGGAAATTAAAAAATGAATTAATACAACATTATAACATTTAATCCACTATGAATTGTATATATATATAATCGCTCACACAACCTCTCTCATAGATTTTATACAATTTTGGAAGGTAATTCAAAGTAAAGAGGGAGGAGGAGATGAATGGAGAAAGAAATGGCGAATGGGGGAAAGGACGAAAAAGAAGTGGAATTGAAAAAAATGAAAAACAGATGACACAAGTAAAAAAAAATTAAATATGAAAGTTGTTGCATTCCTTATAACTGAGCATATTCCAAACATCAATTCAGGGACACACTTCAAACCCCCAAAATTATTGGACACTTAAGCCACACTTCAAATGCATGAATGTCATAAATGCACGAAAGAGCAAAATGTAAAACCAACTGAGATCAAAATTATGCCAGACAACAAAAGCATACAAAATAACCGGCCCAACATTAGTCTAAAATGAGTCGATGTTCATGTATTGTTTGATTATCTATAAATTATCACACTTGTACTCATTCATTGAAACATCATGTTCCTATCCAATGAGTCTCATAAGAATATTGCTTCAAACAAATTCAATAACAGATTTCAGGCATCCAAATAAATTTTTGAGGCCATCACTAATACAAACCTCATCGATTCCCAACTAAGAACTGTATACAGCAATATACTTGGACAACAAAGTTAGAATAATAATAGTAATTAGTAATAGTAGTAGGCTGTCAAACACACACCTACGGATACAGAGGGTAAATAAACAGGCGTTCACACCATTCCAGAAGATCACAGTGTTAAAAAAACTTCCTTTTCATTACCACCCTGATGTGTTATAGCGTAGGAAAGAGCAAGATGAGAAGCTGTGTTGCTCATTTATTCTTACTATAAAGTACACCTTGAATGTCTTCAATGCATGTATGTCTACTCTAAATCATCTCGCTTCCAAACATACAGAGGCAGTTCTCAACAAATCCAGTCCTGCAAGTCATTCAATCCGCCGCTCAAATGAGGCTTAATGAGATGAGTTACTTACAAGCCTATTGTCCTCATAATAGGAGAGAATAAATTAGTGGTGGGCATAGATTAATTTTTTAATCTAGATTAATCTAGATTAAAATGGTTCATTTGAATTCTGCCGAAGGCATTCAGAATATGTGTGCTACCCAAATAATGACTAAAAGTAAGTCTTTGAAAATGGGTTTCTCAAGCCAGGTGGCGCATTAGACCAGGGGCTCATCTCCTGTTTCCAAAATGCATCACAAACTGCTTGAGAAATCTGTTCTACTATGATAATTTATGATGAAAATTAAATTATTTTCAATAAGATGTACTTGTGTTTACTTCCACATTAGCTAAGGGATGCTATGCGTTTAGGTGGTACTTGAGACTCGAAGAGCTCCAACAGTACATTTACATTCAAATTTAGTCATTTAGCAGACGCTTTTATCCAAAGCAATTTACAAAGAGTTAGGGAGCAACAAGCGATATGTCATACAGGAGCCATAATACATTAGGTGCCAATGCAAAGTTACTGGTTTCAACTAAAGCTATTGGTTTACTGTACGGAATTGGTTTACATACAGTTGGTTTAAAAAAAAAAAAAAAACTTTCTCTCAACAGGTGGTGGACCTACCTGTTGACCTACTTGCTGACCCGATACCTACTTGCAGCGCGAATCGCGCGAATGAAGCCCTGGTTATGAGATGATGAGGCGGCGCGAAAGACGCAATCACGCGAGTTGAAAAATCTGGTTGTCGCCCCCTACAGGGCAATTAAGCTATGTATACATCCGCGCTAAAATATCAAGGTGAAAGTCATCATAGCTTGCGTAGTATAGACCCAGCTCCCAACCCAACTTTGAGAATAGATTAACGGCGATATTTTTTATATCGCGCGATAAGAGTCTCACGTTAACGCAGCGCATTAACGCATATAACGGCCCACCACTAGAATAAATACAGCAAAAATCTGCTTTGATCTGAATTATTCTAAATAACGTTGAGTGTTGATGCCTCATAAAAAGAACATGAAAACACTGTATTCATACAGCATATATATTTGTGTTGGTGTTGACTCTTACTCAGATGTGGAAGACAACGGATGATCTCTTAAAAAAAATGCGATATAATATACAACACTATGTCTTCATATGTGTATAAAGACCTTACATAGCACCGCGTTATGTTTTTATTACCTTAGAAGGAGCCATTTGTATCTCCCCTTACATGGAATTCACAATGTTGTTTCTACAGTAGCCCTAAAGGGACAAACTGCTCTACACAGTGCGTTTCGTAAATACGTTATCTCCTTCGGCAAAAATGCGAAAACATGACGACATCTTAGTTCTGTGTCATTCACAGTAGTGCTTCGAAAGGGAGGGACGAAGTGAGCCGTTGGTTGCAATTCCCAATCTCCCCCCAAGATGACGCTAATTTTCATACACTGGACCTTAACAAGTAATACTACCTTGGTCAACCAGTTTTACCAATCACACAACAGCATGCAGGTCAGAACCAACCCAGCACAAACCAGCCTAGCCCATGGTGTTTTCTTTTTTAATCAGGGAAGCCCACGATTAAAATGTCTGATTTATGTGTCTCTCTAATGGTTTGGAAAATCTGTGGGAGGATAATTATCATTAATGTGTCTGTTATTAAAATGAATGATAACCAGGAGAAGAGAAGCTTTCATAACAGATTTGTATCATTTGAGCAAACATTCAACATGAACAAATAGATGCATATTCAAAAAAATGGTATGAAAGTTAACTCAGGACATCAGTTACAGTGGTTCATAATTCACATCTCATATCAAACGCACCTCTCCTTTTTAACAGCAGTGAGAACGTATTCCTGCTTATGTTAACACCCAGGTGCTAATGGAATTTTTTTTTAACATTGTGTACAGTCTGTGTCTGTGCTGTCACCTCTGTTTCAATTGTGAAGCGCACGCAAACAGAGAATCAATGAAACACCAAAAACTATTTATTAATACCAATAAGCAAGTGTTTATAGTATGCACAGCTAAAGACTTCAAACATGTTTTACACAAGAGGCTCTGCACATTTTAAGCATCTGAGCTGCTAAGCTTTTTGGAGTTAACTGGCTTTTGGTGGAGACCTTTGTCAGGAATTTTTTAGGCTTTTCTCCACCAAATCTTTCCTTCCACAGTTTAAGCATTTAACTGGATAGTGTTTGGCCAAAGCTCACAGACTCTGCCACTTCAGCACTAAAAGCAGGCAAAATCTGTCAGAGTAAAGCCACAAAGCATATCTCTCCTTCTCTGATGGTCCTATTTTCAGTGAAGAAATGACCCGACTGAGGGCATGAAGGCCATTAATTTAAGCTCTAATGCTGTCTAGATCCATTTGAGGAGCAATGCAGTAAATCATTGCTGACGTGAAAGACTATGAGGTATATAGGAACATTTCCCTGCCCCCATTTCCTAAGGTGTGAACGGCACCTGTAACCGCAGGAAAGCACAGTGACGAGGAAGAGTGGAGGCTGGGAAAAACTGGCGAGAGGGAAAAGCAAGATTGAATAAAACAGCATGTCTGACATCTTGAGGAACTGTCTCACTGTCTGTCTCTTCTTGTTTGTGTCTGTAATTGTTGGCAGTGGGGTTTGTGGCATGTTGCAGTGGGCCTGGTGGGGAAACACAGCATGTGGCAATCATAAGTATTCTAAATCGTGCAAACTTTATCTCCCACATGCACGCATACACATATATATATATATCCACAGTTTTTAATATGATGCTTATGTGACACTGAGGGAATAACAGGAAAAAACAATCTTCTTAGTAGGAGTCAACGCATGTGTGCGTGTGTGTCCTCACCCAAGTGTGGATGCTTATGTTATGATTGTGTTAATCCCTACATTACATACTTGAGAGGTTGCATATTTACAAAATCAAAGGTCCAGTGTATATCATTTAGCGACATCTAGCAGTGAGATTGCGAATTTCAACCAACGGCTCACTCCACCCTTCCATTCGAAGCACTATGGTGGCTAACACAAGACTAAGATCGCCGTCATTTTTCTTTGCTAAAGGAGATTCTTCTTTGCTAAAGGAGTAAACGTATTTATGAAACACATTCTGTGAGCAGTTTTCTACTACTGTAGAAACAACATGGCGATGTCCATGTAAGGGGGGCATATGTGTGTATGTAGATAGAAATAGGTCTTTCTAAGGGATTTAAAACATAACGCTTCATTGTGTAAGGCCGTTATACACCTCTGAAGAACATTATTGTGTAAGGCCTTTATACACCTCTCTGAAGACATAGTTATGTACATTAAATTGCAACCTAACAAATAACTCATTATACATTTGTGTGACAACCCTTACTATGGAAATTTTACTTCTTATTAGTATATTCAAATAAATTTAATTTAAACTTTCATATAATTGTGCTTTTGCATTGTTGATTCAAATATACTTTTAAATTATAAGTATATAACATTGGTATATATTGTTAGTACAGACATAAGAAAACTCATAACTAAAAAGAGAACAGAAATCAAGAAAAAGAAATCATAGAAAACTAAATTAAAGAAAATTTAATAGTATTAAATAATAATATTATATAATATTAATATCATACAAATTATACATGTTTTAAAAGAATACATCGTATAATTGTTCATTAGATGTACATTAGAGATACTAACAATAAAAACAATTGTGTTTAGGTTTTTAATTAGGTATATGTGGCATACAGGGTGTATTTCTTATTTGCGTATGCTGGATAATTTTTGTACATTTCTTTTTCTTTTAGGTGTAATGTATACAACTGACATACATAGACAAGTGTGTACTTTATCGCACCTGAGATTAATGACACTGAGGGGGTTGCGTGTGTGTTTGTGCTTGAATAAAAGTTATTTGCAACATCTCGGAACATGGTTTATGCAGCAGAGACTCAGATCTCCCCAGTATCAATCTAATTCCATTTATACCCGTCTATTAGATTACCCAGCACTCTGTCTCGGCACCAGAAAGCTTGAAATGACCTCATTTACAACACTATCAGTTTAGCTACAGATTCTGCCTTTGACACACATTAATGCAGTGTATTAATTCAGCATCAGTCTTTGCGGCTAACAGCACATTTGTCTCCTTAAGGACAAGCCCGAAAAACACACCTGACCCCAATGACCTATTTATTAAACAGCAGGCATTCCAGCTCACAAATCCACGCACAACTTGTTGTGAATCAAGAAAGTCGCAGCGGGTTTTCTTGACACCTGCTGCCACATACATGTAACCTTAGGTGGACTTTTGCATAAGATCTTGATGACAGAAACATGAAACAAAATTGGTAAAGACTACCAAGGGTTAAAGGTCCAGTGTATGAAATTAAGTGGCATCTAGCGATGAGGTTGCGAAATGCAATCAACAGCTCACCCCACTTTTAAAGCACGACGACCGCTGAAATAGGACAAGATATCATCACAATTTCGCTTCTTTGCCCAAGGAGATAATGTGTTTACAAAATGTGCTATGAAGAACAGTTTTTCGTTTAGGGCTACAGTAGAAACAACATTGCGAATTTTGTTTAAGGGGTCTCACTGTGTATGTAGACAAATTCCAAATTGTATCTAAACAATGCCATGTCTTTCTCACATTTAACACGAGGGTCTGTCATGATTCTGCCACCAGACTCAAACAAACATGACTAAGAAGGCAGAACCATGACAGATGGCGCAGTCCCACTGCTAAAAGATGCCGGACATGAGTTGTACACAGTAAGTCAAACTAAGTCATACATCTATGTTTTGTTGACAATCGGAGTGTACGTGCATAATGTACAAAACATGAAAGGATTAATGTGATGATGTGTTGCTTGCTCGTTCTGTAGTTCCATCCCACTCTCGCCACTAGTCCCATCTCTAGCAGCTCATGTTTTTCCAAAAATAATCGTTCAGCTTTATCTCTCTTTGAGAAGTTAGATCAAACTAAATACTCTTCGAAGACACGACTTATGCAGTACTGCTGTATAGGCACATTAATATGAGATTGGCAGAAACTGCCTGTGATACGCAATCTTTAAGCTTGTTTGTTCAATTTCTATCTGTAAAGAAGATTACAAAAAATAATTTGCCTGAACAAAACATTATAATGCATATAAAGGCCATTTTGAGTTTATTTGGCAATAATGACATCATGTTATCCCAATATCTCATTAATCGTATTTATCTGTTGAGGGGCCTTATTCATGCAGACTAATGGCGGATGAACTAGGTGCCGGACTTGTTAGACAGGACCTTAATGTCCTCAGAGGTGTGGTGAGAACTGAGATTCATATCAGAGGGTCTGTCTCAAGCCCTAAAGCAGAGCAGATTCCCGTGCACACCGAGCAGGAGTAAAGAACAACTCCCCACCGAGACTCAAAACGCACCGTCTCTCAACTTTTCATTCCCTTACTCTAATGAGATTTTAATGGGCAGGTCCACTGAGGCCCACAGAGACTCAAAAGCTCTGGGAGAAGTGACTAGAGACATAATTTCAGCCCGTCCCATCCACTACTAAAAAACGTATGAATCAGAAAACAGACATAAGTAATCCTTATTCATTACATTTTCATTGAATGAGGTTTATATTGAAAGTCCTCTTATTGATCCACTTTAAATCCTACAGTAGTTGATTTGTCTTAAGAAGTTTTAGGCCTGCCTCAAGTCTCATCCTCTTAAAGTTTCTTTCAGCCCGTTTCTAAGGCTCTGCTGTGGGTTTACACTGAGCTTTTAATGACAAGTGAATGGGTAAAGTGCCCTCCAATGGTCAAACAGAGAAACAACACAATTTAAATGCCTCATATAGAAGAAACGCTGGTTATGTTGTAATGTATTATTTTGTTAAGTACTAGGACTCTGATTCATCGTTTTATCTGATAATTAAATCTGGAATTGAATAGGTATATTGGTAACACTTTACAATAAGGTTGTATATGCGAACATTAGTAAATGCATTAACTAACATGAACACACAACGCAAATATAGTTTTCCAGGATGTTCATTAATAATATTTGTTAATGTTAGGTCATGTCAATTAAATAGTTCATGTTGGTTCTTGGTGCATTTAGTAATCTTAACATTTACATCATTTGATTGTGCATGAACAATTGTTTACTTTATTGTAAAGTGTTACACTTATATAAGTATATTCCTTATATCTCATTATAAGGAGATAGGGTTAGGAATGCAATGTGGTTTATCAGAAACATTTCACATCTTCAAGCGTTGTAAGTGTCATACTTTGCAAAATAATAGCTAAATAATAACATGTAGTTCAATAAAATCATTAAATACAGTATTTATCACATAAATAAAAAAGTAAGTAATGTATTTAAAAATCAATAATACATTTAATCAATCACTTAGAGCAAAAAAACGTAAATTACCAATTTTCACTATTTTGATGGCTCTTGTAATAATTGGATTATATGACTTTAACCTGTTTTTTGTAGACGGGGTCATATTTGGGAACACTAACACTACATCGATGTCATTTGTCCTTCAACACCAATCTTTAAACAGCAGAGCTACTGACATGCTATTGAAAAATGCGTTTGATAGTGTTACTAGTGTGCTACTTGTAGTTGCTGTAGATCCTTCTTAGTATTAGATATTTATGAAGCTGAGAATATATGTGTAGTCCAGAGGGACAGTGTGAAACTGATGACCTGAGGGATCTAGAGATACAACAGTGTTGATAAGAGGTGAGGACAATGACTCTCAGCTTTCTCTCCTTCACTGGAAAAAACACAGGTCAATCAGTGTCTTTATTATGAAATAAAGCGCAAATAAAGTACACATACAGTAAAGTAATTAAAATACTGATAGAAGCCTGAATTCATTATCAAGTTATTTTGGATAAAAGTGTCTAATGTTTCAACAAACTGTAGTTTATTATAAATTATTGCTAGAAGCTAGAAGTCAACATTATTTTTTAAATGTCTGAAATGCTACAAAGAGCATGAGGCTGTTAAAATCCTTTAACTGCTCCATCACATTTATATCTGTGCTTTTATACGCAGCAACTTAAAATACATTCATTCTCGGTTCTTTTAAAAGACGCAGCCCCTCACATCTGTAGGAAAAAGAAAACGCACCTAATGTAGGAACCATTTTTGCCATTATATGAACTATTCTTAAAGGGATAGAAGCTCCCTGCTTTCTCGGTCTTTTGTCTCGGGTGTCACGGAAGACAAAGTAGAAAAATGGCTGGCAGCGCTCTCCCTCCTGCCTTCATGACTAAAGATCGTACAGCACAACCAAAGGGACACATTTAGACCTACTTCATCACCCAAACTACACTCTCTTGTCCTAAACCTTTAGGCCATAAAGACAGAGTCACAACATTTGTCATACCAACAACAGTTGTGACATCAGACAATATGAATACAGTATGAATACAATTTAGGCTCTTTTAGAGAACTATTTACTCTATGAGCATACATATAATAATGTTCATATTTTTTATTTTATGTTTTTTTATTCACTTATTTGAATTGTAATTTGGATCACACTGAATCCTTTACAGCAATAAATAAAAACAGAAATAAATAATAATAATAATGAAATCATCTGTATCAAATAAAATTGGTCGAATCCCACTGTATGTCACACACTTATTTGGATTAGTAGAAAAAATGCATTCACCAAAATATTTAAATTCACAGGATGTTATCTAAAAGTACATGGACAAAGGTTGTATAGAAACACATGGACAGGTGATGAGCGCTTACCCTCCACGCAGGATGGCTGTGTACGAGTTGTCCCAGCTACCTGCCCAGGAAAACAGGAGCATTTGACCGTTTGTGAACGTTCCTCGATTTTGTTCTTATTGCAGCATCTGTGGATGGCCACCACCTCACAGGTTCCCTGCTTCACCTGGTACGAAGCTGCAGGAAAGAACAGAAAGATGAAATAATAATGTTTTTTCTGTTTGATCTGTTCATGAAGGGTAATGATAACACATCTCTCACACTGTAAAGCTATATTGTAAAAACATGCCCAAAAAGCGAATGTTTCGTTATGTTAACAGATTTATGGTCATGTTTTGTTTCCTTCAGAGAATGAATTATATATTACATGCGTCTGAAATCACCTTCTTCCATACTTTTTTTACATTATTCCATGCCATGCTAGTGCATGGTTTACTTCCACTGAGTTTTCTTAGTATGCATTATTGGATGGACAATTCCCTTGAAACGCCACCGAAGCAGAGCCACCAAATTCCAAAAGTTAATAATAATGACAAAAAATATTGGAAAACTGTGAAGGGTTTCAAAAAAATATTCTCTCAATGTTAAATTATGCTTGTTCAAGTCCCAGTGAAATTAAAAATGACAATGCCTATTTTTCATGAAATGTTGCACTGTTTTTTCTAAATAGTTTATCAATGTGAGTCATTCTCTTTATTTGAATTCTTGTGCCCTCATAATTTTTAGTTATAATCTGAAAATGCACTTCCTTCCTGCAATGACTACTCACAAATGATGGTATATAAATAATAACAAAGTTAGCTTGCTCTTGAATTTAACCCTCATAATCTTCATAAAGCACCAAATACTTATAATAAAGAATCTATATTTAATGAGAATGGCAGCATGTAACAAACCGCTAAAGGGCTGCTTGTACAAAGTCTCCACTCTCTCTCTCTTTTCCTCCCCTTGGCAGAGTATTATATACATAATGAACACAGAGCTGTGTTCTGCTGTTTAGAGTGTAAATAAGAGGCTTGAGCATTGGGTTTTTTACAACCAGCCTTACAAGAGTGCTGAATCACAGCCAAGATTTGTCTCAAAGAAAAGTGGGCTCTTCTGCGCAGCAAGAGGCCGAGTCGAGCGCCAGTTAAGGACGTAATGAGAATTTATGAGTCGTTATAACACTTATGTGCTGTTATAACAGGTGGGTAGAAGAAAATATTAAACTGATTTAATTAACAAGAATGTGAAGTTATTAAAAACCTTTAACATTTCTTAAATATTGTATGTCAGTTAATTGACAGTCAGTGCATAGTGATATATTAATGTGTGGAAAACCATCTGTCCTGCTGTCACAGGAGAGAGAGAAAGAGAGAGAGAGACAGAGAGAAAGAGAGAGAGAGACAGAGAGAAAGAGAGAGAGAGAGAGAGAGAGAGAGAGAGAGAGAGAGAGAGAGAGAGAGAGAAAAAGAGAGAGAGAGAGTTGAACTGTAAGCTGGTGACAGAGGTCCACAACGTCCATAAGTCACATCTCCTGAGACATTGTTGGGAAAAATCCTTCATCAGAACAAGAACACAAAAGGTCTGTGTCTCTGATACTTTTAGGATAAAATGGAATGGCAAGGCAAAGCAAGACAAAAAAAACATTTACAAAAAAATGGCAGCATTACAAACTAATCAACACAATCAATATCAATCCGCCTTAACGCTGATTCTGTAATGCACACACCCTCAACTCTGAGCTTAAAGTATGCATTGTATAACATTGCGATGGCTTTTATTTAATCTAAATAGAATTATTCTTCCATGACTATAATCACTATTTGTCGTTGTGTATTTCATTTAAAATAGTTTTAGGAATCGATTTAGCTTTGTAGATAAACCTCTTTGTTTTCTAAAACAAGTCCCAAAATGTACACAATTTAAAAAAGAAACATCACACAATGTAAATAAATTGTCACAGAATAAGGATATGCGAATTACTCAAATTTGACACAAATGTCAGACAGAACCATATCATTCCAAGGCAACAATATTTGGGATTACAAATTCTATTGTAAGGTCTGATTAATTATAACAAATATTTAGAGCACTTTCAATTTATCCAACTATTTAGGATTTACCTAAATGTTTCCCACTATTTAGGGTTGTGCACCATTTAGAAATTATTATTAATTATACATTTAGAAAAGCTTTTTAAAATGTATAAATTAAAATCATACTTTTTTTTCCTTCATTTTCAATGGACATTCATTTTTCTGATAAGTTTATTATGAGAAAAACAGGGGTTACAATATATAAGTGAATTTTGTATACATTACAATATATTCAAATTTAATAAAAAAATTCACAACTTTTCAAATTTATGATTGTAACTGTGTGAATTTTAATCAAACTTTGCTACCATGTTAAATTTGAATTCCACTTGAATGTGTTATGTGGCGAACGTGTATACACGATCAGTTATTCCATTATAATAATGACTTTTTACGTATTCTGACATAGCAGCCTTACATTTTCTAGATCTCCGCACATACACACCCAACTACACGTTGGTTTCCATTTCATCAGGCCATGCTCCCCGTCCACCACTGTGATGTAGAGTTTGTTTGACAGCTTCCTCCTGGGAAAGGTGGTGCTCCTCAGTTTAGAGAGGTCTCATTCTTTCTACTCTGCCTTGTCTTTTCATTTCCTCCTCTACTCACCTCTATGCCTTCTTCCCCTAAGGCTCCAAGTGTAGCCCCATAACCCAATCCCATCTCCCCAATGCAGACCTCACCGACTGGGCTTCAATTAGAGAAAGCGTGTAAAGTCCAGGGGGCGACTGCTTACATGCAGAAAGCCCACATACGTGCCGCTCGAGGGCCCGACTCGCTTCATCTCTGTCAGTCTCGACATTGCTGGATAAACAACAGATAAGGGGATATCTCTAACTGTGACTGTGACTATGACTGACATCACAGGGCCTCACCTGCGATTCCACAAGGGCATCGGGGAAATAATGGATGATGGAAGGAGAGGCACACGTATGAATTTTATTGAGTTTGTGGAAATATATAAAAAGTGCCTGAGAAATATGCTTTTGCACCCAAAACAAAGCTTGCTGAAGATATAGGTCTTAAATTTGTTACACAGTCACAAAAAACAGACAATTTCTCAAAGCTTTTGTGTTCCACTTTGGTCCACATTGTCCTCATCAAAAAGAATCTCAAGAATCAGAAATTAAAAGTTATTCTTTAAAAATAAATCCTCCTATATAGAATCATCAAGAAACCCCTTTTTGGTTCCAACTAGACTTTAAAATGGTTGGAAACAATGTTTACTGTTTTCTAAGAAAATATATGAATAATATGAAATATATAACATTTGGAGTTTTTACTGTACAAACCTTCATAGCCATTATCATAGGAAAGGATACTTTCTTTTTAACCTGACTACATTCCCTCGAAGCACCTTACGAGTCTCAATCTGTGCATGCATGGGTCTTGTGTGTCTTGTTAGTGTGCAGAGAAGCAAGAGTTTGGAGGCTCAGAGTTCGGGGGAAGACCCCCCATCACCACTAAACCCCAAGAACAAAGTGCCCACTACCTCCTACTGGCATAATGAGGTCACAGGAAAGAAATGAACACCCCCTACAACCGTCCTTCCTTCCTTCACCCTTTAGTATTTGTATTTGTAAACACATATATGTACACATTTATTTTTTGAATATTCATATTAATGCACTAAAAGCCTTGACACGCATTACAAGATTCCGTTTTGGTGATGTTGTGTACATAACTAATATAATTCTAATTTACAAATGTTCTGTACTATGGCAAACCAAATTAGCTTTTAATCATTCTCAGGATATGAGTTTTTAATTATCAACAATTACATTTTTACTAGTTAAAATTGTAATTCTTGATATCAAGAATACAATTTCTTGGTTTTTAAAGGCAAAATACCTTACTGTACTGTGGTAAGTGTGTGTGATGGGGGGGTTGTGCGTGCGCAATGGGCCAAAGCTCAATAGGCACGGTCCGCTACTATCTTAATTAGAACTTATCTTAATTTAATTCTTACTTATGTAAGACAGCAAAAATAAGTATATACATTATATTTCCTTCTTCCGTTAAAGTAACAGCTCTTTTTACTAGGTTCGGTCAATGATTAATCGCATCGACAATAAAAGTTTGTGTTTACATAATATATGTCTTTACTGTGCATATTCATTTTGTATTTAGATTTGTACATGTGTATATATTTAAGAAAAATAAAACATAAAAAAGAAATAAACAATTATATATCATTTAAATTATACATTAATATGAATATTCAAAAAATAAATGTGTACATGTATGTGTTTACAAATACAAATACTAAAGGATTATTAGGAACACCTGTTCAATTTCTCATTAATGCAATTATGGTGGTGGTGTAATGGTGTGGGGGATGTTTTCTTGGCACACTTTAGGCCCCTAAGGGCCAATTGGGCATCGTTTAAATACCACGGCGAACCTGAGCATTGTTTCTGAACATGTCCATCCCTTTATGACCACCATGTACCCATCCTCTGATGGCTACTTCCAGCTAGATAATGCACCATTTCACAAAGATCGAATCATTTCAAATTGGTTTCTTGAACATGACAATGAGTTCACTGTACTAAAATCGGCCCCATAGTCACCAAATCTCAACCCAATAGAGCATCTTTGGGATGTGGTGGAACGGGAGCTTCGTGCATCCCACAAATCTCAGAACAAAGCTTTCACGCCTGATCTCACACTATCACTCATGTCTGACTAACACATCTGTCTCACACAGGCAGGCAACACTTCTCAGATACTCAAGAAGTCTGAGGTCTGACACATCTTCTGCCCAAGGGACTACAGCCACTCACAACCCATGAGATCTCACAGTTTCACATACAGTACCTCCATTACAGAGTAATAAGTTGTTGTTGTTTTTTGCTAAATCACTAAACATGCAAAAACTGTATTTTGATGAAAAACTGAAATGCATTTGAATGAGCATCAACTGTATATGACCCTTTTGACACACCATCCAGCAGGAGTCCTTTGTAAAATTCACCTCTGCACCATTAAGCACAGTCGACTCTGTGGATAATCGTAAGATTTTTGTGCGACTCCTCCTCCAGAACCGGAACACTGGAATTAACCGCTCGGTATTTCACCGTAGCCATCTTGTTCTGGAATTTAAAGTGCTGTTATGATGGTCTCAGAGTAATAAATCTCAGATCAGCCTGAAATCAAATAAGATTTCAAGCATGGCTAACTGTCTCTATCCCTGTGGCAGGCGCATCTTGGTGTCGAGCTAAACGCCATTACCTTGAGCTGATGGGGCAGCCAGGCGACTCATATATTCTGACAGTGCGGGGCGGGTCCGCCTTTGTGTGATTTATCAAGAAGCATGTCTTTCTGCTGTCAACACCAGACTGGCGTGTCAGCGCCAAAAGGGCAGATATTCTGTGGCTCTGTTTGAAGGCACTCGGTTGATTGTGGTGTCCGTAAATACAGAAATTAAGCATTAAGATACACAAAGTTACAGTGTTGTTTGCAGTGTGTTTACATCACAAATGTTCTGCGTTTGATTTCAAGGTAACTCACACGCAGTATTGATACATGGGTCAGGGTTAGCATGGGTCACAAATATATGCACTGAATGCACTGTCCATCAATGCACTAAGTCATTGGATAAAAACATTTTTCAAATGCATGAATGTAGGCCTAAGGCCGTGTTCAGACTTGACTTCTTTTTCAAAGCTGCTAGCTTCTGTTTAACATTTTAATCCTATGGAGTACACAGTTTTCAAAAAAACGTCTTTTAAGTTGTAAAAAGTTCAACTTTTCTGGAAAAAACGCCCTACGTCAAGCTCCTTTTCACAGCTAACCAATGACAAGCGAGTAGTGTGTTGCTTCCATAACAACATGCGAGGGAGGTGATTGGTCGAGCAGGATCAAACACGAAAAACTTAAATGGCTGCTGAAACGCCGGATGGAGCATAGTTTTATGTAAATGTAAGTTAAACTTTCACTTTCAGTAACTTTTGATTGCCTTTCTATCGAGAAATAAGTATTATAGTTTTTAAATATGTGATTAGTTATTGCAAATACGCTGTCCGTTTATAATTCAAATAGTCTTCCACTACACTGCCTATCTGATCTCTGGGCTGCCTTTTTGCACAGACAAATCCTCTGAAGTCATATAGCGTTCGGCTGCTATTTGTAACCAAACACATCCATGGCCAGTGTCAACTTTTTCTTGTCAAAACAGAAGTCAAGTGTGTTCATGGCCTTACTATACATGTATGTTTATATGCACTCATATTATTCCTCTGTAATACTACCTGTCAACTGAACAACATTTTGCTTCACTGTACACTTTTATGTTGCTGGTTTCTGAATGACTCTAAATTTGACTTGAGTTGAAGCTAAAATTTAAATCCCATTATCTCAATATTAGCAGCCCCAGTACAACACATCAGAAACTCGCTATGCTAATCTAACAGGTGCAGAGCACAACAATAAGCATAGTCCAATGGCCTGAAGCCAGTGTCAGCGACCAAACCATTTCTCATCCAAGCACATATGGATGCTGTTGAGCAAGCACAGGCAGACGAGAGCAAAGTACACAAGATATGTTATTGTTATTAAAACAACTAGATTCAACTAAATACGCAACAGAACACATTTGGACATGCTATGCTGAAACACAGGACCGCATGGCAATCTTTCAGTTGTCATGACAACAAACACAAGTCATGTCTAACTTTCAACTGGGAACAAGATTCAGTACAAAAAGTACAATTAACCTAAAAATGCTGTAATCATTTGTTTGTTTCCGTAATTGTTAAGCATATGTATACTACCTCTGTGCCCTTATAAGAGGTTTAAGATTATATTTTATGATTGTGCTTTGGATCACTACATGTTCTTTTTGAAAGTTTCGAAATGCAACTCTCAGCATTGTTCCAAATCTGAATAAATGTCTTTGTTCTGATGAACACAAAGAAAGATATTCGGAGGAATGCTGTGTGATTCACAGTTCTTGGCCACCATTGACAAACATTGTAGGAAAAATTACTTTATACATTTCTTTGTCCTGTTGAACACAAAAGGGCCATTTCTCAATATGCGTTCTTGTCTGTACTTGACTGTTCTTGTGGACTTGACCTGCCATTTTTATCGAGGATGCATTGGGAGGTTACTTGTGTGAATTAATGATGCTAAATTTCCCTACATGCATTGCGCAGCAACAGCAGTGGAGCAGTAAAACAAATAAATGCTTATAGTATTGCAGTTATTTTGTCACAAAGCGAAGTTTTAAGAGTTGTTTAGGCGAGAATGCGTGTGTTTAAAGTTCAAATCTGCAGTTGGTTAATATAGATTGCGTCTACTTTCAAATTTTCAGGTAGGATTTCGGAGATGTGAGCTCCAGGCAATCACCGGGCGCTCAGCGCTCAAGTACCGCCAAACGCGGCCTCTCCTTGGCAAGTGCTTCTGAATCTCACTGCTGGCTCTGATGTCTTTGTAGCTTTAAACATGAGATATAATCAATTTGGGGTATTTCTAACAGGCGATCTTTGGTCTTATAAATCTATTATTTGTTTCTGAGGAAATCATTTACACTGATGGCAAGGTTAAGTTAACTTTCTATTTTTGATTTAATGTTGTACCCGGGGGGTGTAACGATACTTTTGACTAAATAATTGCTTGTTAAATATTCTATTGTACAAACTTCTAACACTTTATAATTTTCAATAATTTAATTATATTCTGAACAAAATCAGAGCACTCATGTTGCCAGAATCACATCTTAATATTTTTTAAATAAAAAACGACAGGAAGCACTGTTGTGTTTTGTCATATTATTTCATTCAACTTCGCTTTAAACTTATAGCTGCATTAAAATAAATTTTATGAACTAGGATTGCGGCATTTGACTGAGTGACTCATCAAGTACTCTGCTGTTTTATTTCTAATATAACCGGTCTCCATCCTCACAAGTTCAAAATCTGAACTTGCCAAGTCCGATCTAGCAAGGATAAAAGTCTGTTCTTTGCGTTCTTGGAATTGAGAAATGGCCAAGAAGATATTTTAAAAAATGTAGGAAAGCAAACAGTTCTGGGTCACTTTGTTACTCTACCGTTGTAATTTTTCCTACTATGGTACTCAATGGTGAACATGAACTGTTTGGCCATTAGCAAATGCTTCCAAATATCTTTCTCCGTCTTCAACCAAAAAATGAAATGTATACAGATTTGGAACAACAATTTGTATTTTTAGGTGAACTGACACTTTAACCTCACTGCTGTAAATGCTGTTGTAAATGGTTAGAAAATCATTTTGTAAGAAAAACTTTTTTCCTTTGCCTTGGGGCTACAGAAGATGCGGCAAGGACAAGTGGGGATGTGAACTACTGACTTGACCAGGCCAGCAGAGAAAGACTTCACTGTTGAGCCCTGAGGTGATTTTTACACTTGAGCTGCCCTGTGCAGACACCTCATTTATCCAGAGATCTATGTCTCAAAACTCACTCACTGTGACCCACAAAACATTCCTGTCAGATAGAGAAAGAGACAGTAAAACAGATGAAAGATGTGCTTTTAAAATCTCTCTCTTCCGCCATCTTCACTAATCATAAGCACTTGCAAATTCACTCATTTCTAACAACATTTCTGAGTCAAAACTAGACAACGAGTCACACCTACTCACGGTTAAGTCTATTAAACTCAAAATAGGAATTGGTTTATTGGCTAATGTCAAAATACCAGACAAAAAAAACTGATTATCTGAATGAGATTATAAAATGCATATACATTTTTTATTCAGTCTTTTATGTATGATTATCATTGCATCTTGCATGGTTTTCAATAAGCTGGCTCGGGCATTTCTAGTGAAGGGTCAGCTGTTGAGATGCCAATATATACTCGCTGCCTTTAATATTTGTCTCGAGTCAACATCAATGAATTTTGTGTCCCTTAAGAAGAACAGTGAAGACACAACAGTCCTTAGCTCTTGTCCTCTCATGACCCTGACAAGTTTTTTTTCATCTTAAGCAACTAGATTCATGCTAAGCCTAAATATTTAATTGACTATATTCTGATTATAGTTTCACTATTGATGCTGGCAAAGTTAACTCAGAAAATTAAAGATTGCACTGCCCCATCAAGTGACATTTCACCAGAAATGTTCAGATGGCGTATAGTATTGGATCTTAAGAATATTCCTTAATATATAGCAAACCTTTTTCACTTTTTAAAGAAAGATATTCTGCGTTTTACACCTTGGGTGACGATTGGATTATTGTTCTAGAAATATCACCCAGTAACAGAATTTCTATTGATGCTCAGCATGAAACATTGTGAAACTAACAAGGTTTCTACAAGAACACCGTAACAGTAAACTGTTCCAGCTCCTGGTTTGTTGGTTTTAATTGGATGTGTTAAGTGTCATTCCAGGTTTGAACAACAACACACAGACATCTAAACTTGTTTTTACTCTCTACGTCAAAAAAAGACGGACACAGACCAAAAACAAGCTCACACAACCCAAATGAGGTCTCCAAGTGGATGGCCTTTGGCTCCAGGTGACTCACTTTGACACAACGCATGAAAGTTGAAGTAATGTGTTGAAAATGGCAACAAACAGCTCAAGGAGGTATGCATAAATGTTGTGGATGCTCATTAAATGCAATGCGTGTGGAGACGTCTGTCGACAGTATTGCCTATAAGGATCCTATAACAGCGGACAGAAACAAAAGCAGCCGCTTGCACGCTATTGTCTTTATTTACCCGTAAGCATGGACAAGCATGGCAGCATACGCAAGACAAGAAAAAGAGGTTGTTAGTTGTAGTGTCTGGTTTCTGTGTCAACCATCAGTCAATGGCCCTTGCCTCGTTTTAGAGTGATTCAGACCATCCATTCCCATTAGTGTCTATGTTTCCGCTGGAGAACTTTACAAATGACCCATTACTGCTTCTCATTCAGACTGTGAGGGCTGATTCCTGTACAGACATTAATGGAGCTTCAGAGTCACCGTGTGGCTGCAAATGGAACTGCAATGATGAACTCTTTCATGGGCTGCATGGTGAACGACAAAGAAATTAAACCAGTTCAAAACATGCCGGCAAAGCTATTCTATTATTATTTTAGCCTATTATTATATTTTATATTATTCCATAAAGGAGTGTAAAGATCTCAATTTAATTTGCAAGAAAATGTAAAGCTGTTCTGTCATAGTTCAGGACTAGGGAAAGTCCTAAAATATTTTTTTTTGTTAATTCCTACACTTAGAAAAAGAGGAAAAAATACACACTCATAGCCACACAACAACATATAAAGAAAGATTTATGTGCAAAACAAAAGTTGGTTAAATAAAATAAGATTTCTTCTGAAACTCTCTTAAGGGGACACATACTGTATGAGATTAATGGGATCTTTCTCTCACGAACAAACCCTGATAAAGACGTCTCCATTTTCTCTTCATTTAATATCATTTCCCTCAAATGGGAAAAATAATCTGACTTGGAAGAGCGCAGAGCCGGAGGCGATGATGGCATACTACTTTGGTGGCATGTGAAAACTTTGCTGACCTTCACAAACACACTGCTGCTGTAATTAGTACCGAACACACTGATTAAAAACACCTTGGTGAGAAGCGTAACCTCTTCTCCCCGTCAAAATGAGAAGTACCATCATCCGTCAGGCCGGCTCGAGATGCTGGTGGCATTTCTGTGCCAGCAAAAAAGGTCACCTTGCATTAGCAACAACCAAACAAAGAGAAGTCGTAATTAAAGAAAGTGTGATAATTAGCCAGAGCGACGCTGACTTTGGGGAGGACTTTGCATAATATGAATGATTCAGCGAAAGAACCCGAGTCTGACCTTTTGGCATGCTAAAATATTTATGTACTGCTGGTCACTTCGTCGCCATGAGGGAAGCTTTCATGAATTATGCAAATCAGAATTAGTTAGCTCGTGGGTGTCAATTAGCGTGGGGAAGTGGACATCATTTTTAGTTTTTGCTCTGTATTTTTTTCGATGACGGGTGTGTGTGTGTACAGAGGCACATAGAGAACTGTGTGTAGAGTTTATCACCTGACTTTTTTAAGATCATACATATTAATACAGTCATTACAGAATTGCCCCTCTATTAAAAACACCTTACCTTGTAGATGAGAACTCTAATAAAAAGAGTGACTTTTGTGCCGCCCGCATTAATGTTTCCGCAGGACGATGGTGCTATTGTTTAATACGATGCGGATATGATGCAAACATCTTGCATTTCAGTTTCTGAACAAAATGCAACTTGACAATAGCAGTGTTTAGGTCAAGTCTTCGTAAAAAACTAACCGATATCCTACTGAAGGGCTCATTGACATTCTCTAGTTCAATCACAGATTAAACACATTGTTGTTGTCATTCGTGTCATGACAGAATTTATTTGTGAAGCGTTCATAAACTGATTTTCCAACAGGGATTTGGCATACCTGTATGTCCCCGCAGGGTCCTTGTACCGGCAGAAACTGGATGGCAAGACCATATTACCAAGGTGAACAAGACTACGAGCTTCGACAGCCACAAAGACCGCCCCCAAAGCTTCATCTAGAGAGAGAAAGAGAGCGAGAGTTCAGAGAGAGCATTGGAATTGAGTCAAATTCTGTTTCAGCATTTCTTTGACAAATGTTCAAGGTGGTATGGAAACCCTATGTCTTCGCTGTCTCCACCGTGTTACCTTTCCGTCCCGTGTTCTGGCCTTTCAGATCACTCTCTTCCCTGTGAGACGGCCATGTCCCCTCCCTTATCCTCCTCACTCGCTTCTTCAAAAACTTTTCAGAATCTGAAGAGACAGAAGAGGGGAAGGCATGAGGTCAAATGTGTTTCTTCAGTTTTGACACTACAGGGCTTCAGAGTTTTGACACTACAGGGCAATTCCATTAAAATGTCAACCTTACCTCTGTTTTTACTAAAGGTTTTTACCATACTAACAGGACAGATGTTTAAATTTAGCAGTTAAAATACCCATGTGAAGTCTCTCTTAAAGTTTGTGAAACATGATTTTCCATAGTCCGGAAAGTGCAGTTTTTAGGGTTTAAATTATTGGAGACATGAAAAATTAAATAAAGCAGCTATATTATGTTCTATTTGTCTGGTATTTTTGTTTGTTTGTACATTTTACTTCACAAAAATAGGGTTGTCTCTTATAAACTGTGTCCTTTTTTTGTCACCTCTATAACGCAGGTTTATTTTCCATTTGTAAAACAGAAACTCATGCATAGACTGATTGTTTCCTGAAGATTAGACTCTACAGTATCAGCAATGGTTTAATCAAATTTAAACAGATGGTTCAGTATATTGGTAATAAAATACATTCTCTGTGTGCTTATTGCCTATCTCACATCCACAATGCGAAATGTCACATCCATAACGCTAAAAAATTGCCTTACAGGTTCTCTTTTTTGTCTAGTGTCCAGCAGTGGGTACACATTGTAATTTTTGTTGGATTCTTTTCCTGAATTGCCATTAACAAATGTTATATTCGCCATATTGTTAGGAATGAAATGTCAGAGTCATAGAATGTCAGAATATTGTTTAATTCCATGACTTGTTGTTCATTATAGATTTTACAACCATTTTAAGGTGACCTTTATATAACACAACTAAAAAGATCAACTCCTGGCCCATAAAAAGGATCATCTGTAGTGGAGGAAACAACGGCACAAAAAACAGACACTAACATGATGATAGAAAAGCATGGCTGAAATTTGAAATTGCAAGAAAAACTAAAAGAAGTGAGATGAGGTCTGAGGAATGAATAAAAAAGAAATGAAAGGTTTGCCTTAGAGGTGAACAGAAAAAGAGGGGGGGTGTAGACAAGGAGGGCAGCTTCAGAGAGGAGTATACATCCTTGGGGCCCGATGCAACCTGTGTTCTTCAAAAGCACCCGTACGCGCACAGGCAGCGGGGCCACAAAGATAGGACCGATACTTGTTTACAGTAGTTCACCTACCCCCGGGCTCCATGCGATCACACACTCACAGAGACCACCGATAGACATCTCACAAGTTCAATAGCGTCCACGGCTCTCTTTTTCGCCGTTTGCTTCTATTGGACGCGCGTTTGAACACTGGCTAATACACACACGCATGCGCAAAGAAAACGTTTGTTGCCGCAGGTTGTCGGACATGTGCAAAAGCAGAAACAGGTCAAACTCCTGCTTGACTCTTTACCTTGACAGACAGAAGATGAATACGAAATGAATACCGAGTAGCACAACAGTAGCCCCTAGCATAAAATGACAACATGAAAAATGTACCGTCATTAACATCTGTATCGTCTGCAACCATGGTATATAAAGACAATATGTCAAATATACACACTGCCCGTTTATAAATCAGTCATACGGTGAACTCACAGAAACGTCTCAAGACTATGTATTGGTCGTATTTCACTCCAAAATCCCAGGGAAACATTAAAAGTGATATGTGAAATTTTAGAAATGGTAATATATAGGGTTTTGCTCACTCATAAGACGTACAAGCACACCCCAAATCTAGAATAGCCTATATAGCATTTTAAAATGATATATTAATTTAATGTAAAAACTTTTTTAAAGTATAAATTATGTATTTATAATTTTATTTTTTTATACAGCCTTAAATAAATTACAAATATACTTAAGAATCGTAATAAAAGAATAAGAAAATGTTGATTATTAAAAATCTGCCAAGTTTCCTAATATTCACTTTAGTGGGTCTGAAGTGGTGGGTGTAGAATAGATCATAGTGTCGTTCTGCCCCCTTGTGGAAATACTATAAACTGCTTTTAAGGGAAATTGAGTAGGAAAGCCAAGTGGTCTGAGGAAAATAAAGAGTTTTGTTAATATGTGCTTTATTACAGTTCTATATTTTTATTTGAAATGTCATAATTTATGTTTTGAGTAATTTACTTTTATAAAGCTTGAGTCGGTTTATCTCAGCAGGTACAGACTGGTGCTTTTATTTTGATTATCTGAGTGAGTGACAAGCTCATAGTGTGTGTTGACTAAAACACGGCTCGTTTTTCTCATTCTCTATCCATAGGCAAACTCACAACAACACATTCATTACAGCGCTACAGTGCTGTGTGTTTATTGCTTGCTCCTGTTAACACACACGCACTGACTATATTCACACACAAACTGCTGTCCACATTCATGGCGCATTAAATCATCCGATTATCTCCTGTATTTCACATCATTCTTCCTCCGATACACAACATTTTCACTTCTTCAAAGTCATGTAGCTACATACACCTGTGTTTGCTCATTTGATGATTCTTCCTCCGTGTGTGTGTGTTCATGCCTGTGTGGTAGTTATCAGTGTATTAACTGAAGAACTCTTGAACAGAGCAGACCGAGATGATCATTATGTGGAGTGGGACGGTCTGTGCAGGAAGGTCTGTCTGGAAATTGCTTTGATTTGCATTTGGCTTAACCTCAATCACAAACACACAACAATGTGCACACATAGACACACACACTTCATTGACATGCAACGGCCGAATGCCACCTCAGATAAGGAAACTGTGCCCTGCATTTGATGTCATCAACTCCTCAACAGAACTCGCTACAGAATCATTCAATAAAAATACACGTGCAGGTGAGCAAACACGTCGAGTACACATGCCGCTGTGGAATACCTGTCCAATTTACCTGTGGAAAATAAAGCGCAGCCTCAACTGTACATTACCTGCTAGCCGGACTCATTTAAATTGACCAGTGAATTGTGAATTGAATTTCTCTGGAATAGGGAGAACCAGAATGAAATGGACCCCAGTATTACATGCCTGGCTGGCTGATGATAATGAAAACCTTTTAGACTTCTTGATGAATTAGTCTTGCATCAAAATCCTAGAAATAACCTAAACTTTTAAGTGAAGAATCTACTGATTGATTTATTACTGGTTATATACACAATTATATTTGTCGACCAAATTGAAAGGAATCATCACAGTTGATGTTAAAGCGAAGTTGTTAACACTTAACATTACCCTTTATGAAGCATCTATATATGTGTTGATTAATTATTAATAAGTGATTTACAAATGCATTATAATGCAGTTATAACTGCATGACTAAAAAGGAGGATTCTAACGTAATGCCTGCCAAATAGTGAGCAGGTATAAGAAAAACAATATATCACCCTACAGTGTCGAGTCTGACAGCCTATATTGCAAACAACATCAAGATAAGAATGAATCCCTACATTTATTAAGCATTTATAAAATGGGAGTTAAAAATGGCTCACTATTTGGCAGGTTTTTCGATAGAATGCCTCTTTTTATTCATGCAGTTATAACTGCTTCGTAATGCATTTGTAAATGACTTATTAATCATTAATGAACACATTTATAAATGCTTTACAAAGGGTACCTTAATGTAAAATGTTAGTGTGAAATTATACTGAAATTATGTTGAAATTATTATTTTCAGCTGGAGGGAATATTATTATCAAGTATCATCAACTTACAACTGAGTCTGCAAATAGGCCTGGATATGAGAAGGTGTCTTAACACTAAACAAATTGCACACTTCAACTTTGTGCCACTGTAAGCAGACACCATCGATACTGAACCTTACATGTCTCATTCATATTTTAAGAATATAATGCTTTTAATTTAATATACTAATCTTTATATTTTAATGTTTGTGTCAGTATGACAGATGTGTATGTCCACAGGTTAATTGCATCTGCAGTCAATGGTTTTGTCAACTTCTTGCAGCTGTTGACAAAAATGTTTTTTTGTCATTTTCTCTGTCACTCATTTTCTTCAACACACGAAAGCCATTTGCAAACATTCCTGATCCTAAATACACCATTTCATGCTCCGAGTCTCAAACAGAGCAGAAAAATGACTCCGTAAAACAACTCTATCTCTTCGACGGGAGGCAACCAAAAGTAAGCGTAAAATGTGAGGGGGCACAACCAAGTTCTTAAAAGCATCTCCGATTTCTGGAAAAATGCACAATATTGTAATGCGGCGGGAGGCCTGGGCCTCCGGTGCATTTGCTTTTCAATGAAACGTTTCCAGCCTGCTGCATTCTCATGCCTCGATGCAATATCGATGTGTGTTTACGTCCACGAGCATCTGTGGGCGCGCTCACCGTAAAGCTCCGACAGCCAATCCGAATGGAAGCGGGGTGTTTCCGCACCGCTGGTCTTGCTGTATCTGTGTGTTTGCAGATGAGTACATCAGCTCTCGCTCAGCTGATATTACTGAAGATAAGCGGGCAATTTCACCACCCGGCACTGTACGGCGACTCATTTCAATATGTGTTTATGGGCTTGTGTGCGGTTAGCGCGTGATTATTTTAGAGACTATTGGAGTTGTACACGATTTCCTGCCCGAGTTTAATCTTCAAGAAATGCAAGAATAGATAAATACTAGCAAAAATGTATTTTGCTTCATAATGCAAAAAAGCACACACATATCATGACCTGACTTTATAAGAAATACTAAATGAACTTAAATGACTGCAGGTCTGTACAAATGGAAAACTGGTTACAAATCTATTCATCAATGGTTTTAAAAAAGATACATTTTAGCAAAACCAACTATAAGAAACTGCATATTTGATGTTTTCTACTGTCAGCTGTGAACTTGCTACTGTTTTTATATCTAGCCCGAGGGTAACACGAAGACAAGGGTCATAACAGAGTTAACGTTACAGAAGAATTGATCTTCGTTGCACTTAAGTCCCATTCACAGCCTGTTGCTCAGACCAGAGTCATGGTCCCCAAGATCTAATGACTCCTGCAGGCTTTTTGTCCATTTCCTAACCAACCCACTAAGAAGAACAATCTGTCTTTCATTTCATTTCATTGCTTTGTGTGAGTGAGTATGTGTGTGTGCTTGCCTTTAAATGTGAAAATGCGCATGTGTTTCTTCCTTTTAGATTGAACTGCATCACATTTAAACGGTGAAGTCAGTAAGCTCCTTTCTCAATTGCTGAGGTGCTGGCTCTCATGAGAATGTATTGAGACTGTACAGGTGCTGTTAACTGTCCAATTAGCTTTGCTCTGATGTTCAAACTACATGAAGTCTACAATGATGACCTAATTTTTACAGAAAAAGACGCTTGATTGCTTCATTTCTTCAATGGACAAGCTGTGTCTTTTGTATTTTGTCATTATAACTTGTAATCTTTCTTGGTGTGTTTGTAGATAGATATACTACTGAGAAATGTTTTTCACAACATTAAGACATGTAATTCACTTTTTCGCCTTTTAAACAGAAAAATGAGAAGAAACAAGATAATGTCTTTTTGCACTTCTAAACATGAAATTTAATGTTATGGTTAGTGTGAGTCTATAATTATTATTGTAAACATTAAAAAAGAAATATATCGTTGTTGTGCTTCTGAAACCTCGCTGGTCCAAATTCGCTGTTTTATGGAAATGGTTAAAACACTTTACGTTTAAAATTATTACACACTGTGTTGTTAAAGTTGACACTTTTTAATACTTTTTATTGGTTAGATAGTTGCAAAAACCAGCGACAAACATAAAGAGTGACTAATAATAGTTATATATAGCTAAAAATGAAAACGGAATACGGAGATACAATTTTCAGAAGGACAGCAGCGATATTAGTTTTTTTATTCTTGATTTTATATTCATGCATTAAATGAGTCACACACAATGATAAAAGGTTAATCTAATGCTAGAATTGGCATCTAAATTAACTTTCTGTTTCTTCACTTCACTTAACAATATTCTCTGTAGTAGCAGTCCCCACAGTTCATACATTGCATCTCCAGTAAATCCATCACATTTTATTGCATCACATATGTCTACAGCGTTGCAGAAGAAATCCCAAAAACATTTCAAACTGTGATTCGATTGGCACTTATTAAATTGAACTCAGTAAAAGTTAACCAGGATTTCTGAAATGAATATATTGGTTCTATTTGTATTTCACCTATCTTCAAATTTTGAAGATACATTTTGGACCAAATTGATTGGGTGAATGGATCAAAACTCATATCTTCACAACTTTGTTCTGGTCAAGTCACATGAGCCAAACTTCCAGTTATCCATAAATTAGATATGTGCATCAAAATAGAATCAAATTATGATAAAAGCAAGAAATAAATCATGGATCTATGGAGTACTGCAAAATAGAGAATCAGCACTGTTATGGTTCGACAGGGTTGAACCCAAGTGCAGGCAAGCAAGGCGGATGAAGGGGGTAACAGGGTTTATTTAACAATAAGACACTCAACAAAACAGGCAAAACAAAGACCCACGGTGGGGTAAAACAAGAGAGGAATAAATGTATATATATAATTAAAGACAAGGACACTGACTAACACTAAACTAAGAAAACAACACTTGAAACGAACACTAGACTAAACTCACTTAGACACGGGAAACAGGAACATGGTAAGACGAATGGCAACAGGAACATGAACAGCAAACAACTTGGTACGGGTACAGAGAACACGATCATCAAACAATCATCAAACATAAGGCAGACGAGGAACATCATACAATGAACGAGCGACGAGACAAAGAAACATGAGGACTCTTATAGGTAAGGTAATTAACACAAACTAGGAAACAGGAGGGTAGGGAAACAATGACGTGACTCGGGGAGAATATGGAAGACCGCAGGTGTCACAACCATCTCTCCCCACAAGAAACCATCAGGCAATGCCATGGCTCCACTTGAGACAAGAATAAAACATGACATGATAGTGGAACCATGACATAAGCCCCCCCTTTAATGAACACCTCCAGGTGTTCATCAAGGGGTAACTAACAAGACAAGACTAAACTAGACAAGGACAAAAACCAGACAGACAAGGCAAACATGACAAGGGGCAAACACGACAAGACAATGCATGGGTTGGGGTGGGACAATAAAAACAATAAACAAGGGAGGGGGGGTGGGGACAAAACAGAGTACATTGGGGGAAGTCCAGAAGGGGGAGGGCTGGGTGGGGAAGTTCCAGCCCTTGGGGACGCGCCATAGCGCGGAGCCCCAGGGGGCATGACAGGGGAAGTCCTTTGGGGCACTGTTCTTGTCCCCGGCAGGACTGTTGGGTTGGACCCCGGCTGAAACGCCGGGCAGGACAAGGGCTGGACGGCCGGCTGGAATGCCGGGCGGGACAAGGGCTGGACGGTCGGCTGGAATGCCGGACGGGACACAGGTTGAAAGGCCGGCTGGAATGCCGGACGGGACACAGGCTGAAAGGCCGGCTGGAATGCCGGACGGGACACAGGCTGAAGGGCCGGCTGGAATGCCGGACGGAACACCGGCTGGAAGGCCGGCTGGAATGCCGGCTGGACTGCCGGACTTGACCGTGGCTGGGCGGCCGGCTGGAATGCCGGGCCGGACGAAGGCTGGACGGCCGGCTGGAATGCCGGACCGGACGAAGGCTGGACGGCCGGCTGGAATGCCGGACTGGGTGCCGGCTGGAATTCCGGGCTGGGTGCCGGCTTGACTGCCGGGTTGGGTGCCGGCTGCTGGGCCGGGCTGGGTGCCGGCTGCTGGGCCGGGCTGGGTGCCGGCTGCTGGGCCGGGCTGGGTGCCGGCTGCTGGGCCGGGCTGGGTGCCGGCTGGTCGGAGGAATCTACGGCCGTAGTGTCCTCTCGGACCGTCCCGCCCCCACGGCGCCCCCCCAAAAAATAACTAAACTAGACAAGGACAAAAACCAGACAGACAAGGCAAACATGACAAGGGGCAAACACGACAAGACAATGCATGGGTTGGGGTGGGACAATAAAAACAATAAACAAGGGAGGGGGGGTGGGGACAAAACAGAGTACATTGGGGGAAGTCCAGAAGGGGGAGGGCTGGGTGGGGAAGTTCCAGCCCTTGGGGACGCGCCATAGCGCGGAGCCCCAGGGGGCATGACAGGGGAAGTCCTTTGGGGCACTGTTCTTGTCCCCGGCAGGACTGTTGGGTTGGACCCCGGCTGAAACGCCGGGCAGGACAAGGGCTGGACGGCCGGCTGGAATGCCGGGCGGGACAAGGGCTGGACGGTCGGCTGGAATGCCGGACGGGACACAGGCTGAAAGGCCGGCTGGAATGCCGGACGGGACACAGGCTGAAAGGCCGGCTGGAATGCCGGACGGGACACAGGCTGAAGGGCCGGCTGGAATGCCGGACGGAACACCGGCTGGAAGGCCGGCTGGAATGCCGGCTGGACTGCCGGACTTGACCGTGGCTGGGCGGCCGGCTGGAATGCCGGGCCGGACGAAGGCTGGACGGCCGGCTGGAATGCCGGACCGGACGAAGGCTGGACGGCCGGCTGGAATGCCGGACTGGGTGCCGGCTGGAATTCCGGGCTGGGTGCCGGCTTGACTGCCGGGTTGGGTGCCGGCTGCTGGGCCGGGCTGGGTGCCGGCTGCTGGGCCGGGCTGGGTGCCGGCTGCTGGGCCGGGCTGGGTGCCGGCTGCTGGGCCGGGCTGGGTGCCGGCTGGTCGGAGGAATCTACGGCCGTAGTGTCCTCTCGGACCGTCCCGCCCCCACGGCGCCCCCCCAAAAAATATTTGGGGCTGGAAAGCTCCGGACTCGGGACCACAGGACTCGGGACCACAGGACTCGGGACCACAGGACTCGGGACCACAGGACTCGGGACCACAGGACTCGGGACCACAGGACTCGGGACCACAGGACTCGGGATCACAGGACTCGGGATCACAGGACTCGGGATCACAGGACTCGGGACCACCGGACTGGATAGCACCGGACTGGATAGCACCGGACTGGATAGCACCGGACTGGATAGCTCCGGACTGGATAGCTCCGGACTGGATAGCTCCGGACTGGATAGCTCCGGACTGGATAGCTCCGGACTGGATAGCACCGGACTGGATAGCTCCGGACTGGATAGCTCCGGACTGGATAGCTCCGGACTGGATAGCTCCGGACTGGATAGCACCGGACTCGGGACTGTCCTCCGTTGCCTCTTCTTTTTCAGCCGAGCCACCCGTCTGGTGGTCGGCTGAAGGAAGGAGGTGAAGGGCACAGCTGGTTCGGGGTTGGAGGCCTCCGAGGATGACCCCGAAGACGTTCTCCTCCCCCGCTTGCCACGGCGACCAGTAGGTGGAGGTGAAGCTGCTGCGGATGAGGCGGAGGGATCGGCAAAGCCCATAACCCCGACCTGCAGGGTACGACCCTCCGGGATAGCGCCCAGCGGAGATGGATAATAGGAATGTGCTGGGACCCTGGACTCCGACCTGTTCGTGGCATACCGCCACACGACATCGAAGTCCAGCGGTCTCAGCATCCTCATCTCCGCTGGCGACAGAGGATCCCTGAGGCCGCGGCTGAACAATACCGCCAGCTCCGCCTCCCCAAAGACTACCTCCTCTGCGGCATCGAGGAACCTATCGACGTAGGTCCCCAGGTCGTCGTCTCCTTGACGGATGCCGCAGAGGTGGCGTGCCTGGCGGGACCGCAAGCAGTTCACCTCGGTTGCCTGCTGGGTTCTCTTTGGCTCGTTCATTCTGTTATGGTTCGACAGGGTTGAACCCAAGTGCAGGCAAGCAAGGCGGATGAAGGGGGTAACAGGGTTTATTTAACAATAAGACACTCAACAAAACAGGCAAAACAAAGACCCACGGTGGGGCAAAACAAGAGAGGAATAAATGTATATATATAATTAAAGACAAGGACACTGACTAACACTAAACTAAGAAAACAACACTTGAAACGAACACTAGACTAAACTCACTTAGACACGGGAAACAGGAACAAGGTAAGACGAATGGCAACAGGAACATGAACAGCAAACAACTTGGTACGGGTACAGAGAACACGATCATCAAACAATCATCAAACATAAGGCAGACGAGGAACATCATACAATGAACGAGCGACGAGACAAAGAAACATGAGGACTCTTATAGGTAAGGTAATTAACACAAACTAGGAAACAGGAGGGTAGGGAAACAATGACGTGACTCGGGGAGAATATGGAAGACCGCAGGTGTCACAACCATCTCTCCCCACAAGAAACCATCAGGCAATGCCATGGCTCCACTTGAGACAAGAATAAAACATGACATGATAGTGGATCCATGACAAGCACATCTATTATACAAGCTGTAAAGTAGAACCTACAAACAAATAGTTCTTATCTAAAAAATATTTTTGACAGCCAATTAATGGGAAGGAAAACAAATATCATTAATTCCACAGCAAATTATAATTAAGTATAAGTAAACAGCCTGTCACCCTTCTGCTGTAAAGTCCATACCCTCCCCCTCTCTCTCTCACTCTCTCTCTCTTCCTCTTTCTCTGATAAATGCATTGCCCTTTTTTGTTGTCCTAGCTTTCTGTGACTTTACAGTATGTCCTGTTTCAATGTGGATTTGAACAATCAATGAGAGTGCTCCTCCACTGTCAATGACAGGGTCTTTCTCCTTGCCCTATTCCCTGCAAAGATGTGCTGAGCCCGGCCACTGTCCCGATTATCTCACACCCCCTATCACTAATGACCAGACTCCTGCAGGCTGCTGTGTAATTATAATAATGACCGAACGTGCTGGGCGTGCAAACACAGGGGCCGAAAGAGACAGGGGAAAAGTCAGGCATGGGTAAAGAGAAGAGGAGGAAGGAAAAAGGGAAGAAATTGAGAGCAAGTGTGATCAATTGTTAATTTTACAAAGGCACTGAGATGTGTCAACGGTATCAATAAGTGAATTAATTTGTCTGTGGGGCTGTGGAGTGTGACACCATACTGCCGTGTTCCCTCAGGATCACTGGTTTATAACCTTTTTCCTTTCACTCACACTTGCTTCTGCAAAAGAACAAACATAAAAGTTCTCAGTGAAATGATCATTGGTGAGAATGTTTGAATACCTACAGTGGTTTGGATATAATTTACATACTGTATGCTCATACACACAAACGGAAATTGGACAAGGACATTCATGGAAAAGCCAATGCTAGTTTAGTAGCATAACCACCAAAGCCAGTGTCCTGAAAAAAACTCAAACCGATTTGCCTCACAGGATGTAAAAATCTTTGCATATTTAGGCGACTTTACACAGCTAGGTAAATTCAGCTCTGTTCATGACACAATGACGCAATGTCGTATAAAAGCTATTCATTATTCAATCATTCCTGCTCTGAACTGCCAAGTGTCAACGCCAAGGCACCTCTGGTTCTGCATTGTGTAACATTCAAAATACAAACTTTAAAGATAAAAAACTTTCAATAAATGAATGCAAGCAATGAAGATATTTTAAAAGCACAATGAGATCATGGAGCATCGCAAAAATACAAACACAAATACAAAATCAAGAACTGGCCAAAAACGGAACTAAAGCGACTGTAACATCCAAAGTCAGAATCCTATTGTTCTCTTTTTAGTGCAGTAAGTGGGATGACTTCAGTTGTCAACCCATTTAGACCATTACATTTGTAAGATCTAAACTCAGGACTAAAGATGGGTTGTTTTGTAAGATGGCCCCAGTGAAGTAGTGAAGTGATGTGAGGCCAATGTTGTTCCATACTCGGAATTTGTGCTCTGCATGTAACCCATCCAAGTGCACACACACAGCAGTGAGTAAAATAAACACCGTGAACACACGCCCAGAGCAGTGAGCAGCCAGGAGTGCGCTGATCATTCACTCCCTCACCTACAATCCCTGCTGCTAGTGAGGCTCGAAGCAGCAACGTTTGATTACAAGTCCAAGTCTCTAACCATTATGCCACGACTGCCCATACAGGGTTCTTGCATTTGAACTCTACATATATATATATGGGCCATTTATATATCAAGAGTTCAGATGCAAAAACCCTCTAAAAGACACATACGTCAAAAATAAGATTACGATATTGAGTGAATGTTCTCCACCATATATGTTAATCAAATAATTTTTCTTAAAAAAACAACTAAATGCACATTCTGCCCGGCCTGGTATTGCTGATAGTAAAAAATATAACAAATTTAAATTTAAATGAAAATTTGAACTAAATGAACACGGAACACAAGAAAAGATGGCAAAGATATAAACTGAATGTAAAAGAAAAAAAAACTGACACATTTGTTATGTGTCAAAATGCATGAAATGCAAACATTGTTGTTGTCATGATAGAGTGAATATTTTCCAAATTAATACATATTCACATTTTCATAATCTTATATTCTTAAATTGCTACTTTTATATTTAAAATGATCTCAAACTATTGCTTGTGGAATACTGAACATACATGTTTTATTGTCATGTGACATATGCTCTTTGACCTATGACGTAACAACATCCTCTTTACGGGCGATGGTAAAAACATAATTTAGTCACGAGAAATTAGTTTATCTGTACCTACATTTGAAAAGAAGACATTCAGTTTTTCACAAATTTTATTTGATGTACTTGTGAAATTGGATCGTTGCTCAGCTCCCGTGGCATCATGGGATAAAGTAGTGTCTATCTAATTTGCACTTACAAATCTCGCCGGAAGCAAAGTGAAACCATCCGGCTATTTTGCCAACTTATTTTTGCATACTGGGGTTTCGGACATATTCATGACTGATTTTAGCCCACTACATAATGGAAGTAGCCAATTTCTGATTGTATTAACTGTATAAACACTGCAAAAACAAACATGTGGCCACACATTGCTTCATTGTAAGTGTAAACAATCTACAGTAAGACTAATGAACTACACTGCCAAAAAAAGCTTATCTGACTATTAGTCCTAATAATTCTCACTGTTTATTGAGCATGGTGTCTTTTGTCAAATTTTACCAAGGTTAACAGGGTTTTAAACACTCACTTCACGTTGTGCCTAAGAATGTGCATGGCCTCGAGTGGTTTATTGCTATAATAAATCAGACTTAATGTCTTAAACTCAACTTTACACACTCCACTGCTCAGAGATGCACTACATTGCTCTGAACAAAATGAGAAAAGCAAGCAAATGTGTGTATTTTTTATGCATTCGAGCTTTGGTTAATCACACATGAGACCGTTTTTTTATTCAGATATAACACAACCCTGACAAACATCTGTCAGCTGACACAGAAAGAGTTGTAAAGTTGCTCTCAAACACACACACAAACACTATATCTATTTTACAGTTCCCAATCTCTTGAGGTTTCGAATCTCGCATTAGGTTTGAAAGCTCAATGCGAGATACTGAAAAGACAAAACGGGTTTATTGATAGAGATTGTTGTCAGTTGATAGAGAATCTCCACAACTGCAAAGCAACATTTCGGTTCCATTTGCTCAGGCCACAAAAGCACTTATTGCCACCCACAAAACTGATGCTCATTTAAAAGGCTTATTTTTTCCTTCAGAGTTGTAACCTGAATACAGAAGCAAATGCTCCACCTTATGCCAGAGCAATTCAATCCACTAAGGGGAGTAAAACTATGGTTTCGGCTCATAACATTCTGAATTATAAGTGTTGTTGAATGTGTGTGTGCTTAACACGCTTGATTCTGGTGTGTTAACGGCTCAACATATTTTCATTTAAATTTGACAACGCTCTGATCAGACAGAAGCGCTTGTGCCTTCAACATATCCTGTGCCAAAGCCTGTTATTTAAGGCAAATCCTATTGAAATGGATGTCATCGATTGTGAGTGGAATAAACCAATCCAAACCACCACACATTGCAGAAAAGATGGATCAGATGCTGTTTAATACCATCGGAAAAGTACATTTTTAGGCTAAGTCAAAAGAAAATTAGAAGACAGTTAGAAAGGCAGGATGAAAGAGATGCAGTACCTTCAGAAAAAAGTTCTGTGGCAGTCTCAAGTACCAACAGAAAGTGTTCATTGTTTAAAACAATTTCAATGTAACTGTAGTGGAATAGGCGGGGCGAGACCGTGGTTCGAGACCGGTGAGTAATTGTTAATGGGGCCCAGCTGTGCGCGAACAGGTCTCGAATCACGTAGGAGCATGTAAGAGAACGAGCGACCGTACCGTCGAAGAGAGAGGACCGGTCCCGGACATGTTTTACGTTTGTATTTATGTTCTTGTGCTTTACTTCCGTGTTTTTGTTTTGTTCGCCGGTGGTCGGCCTTGAGGGGACGCCGGCTGTTATTATTTTATTAAAACTATATTTAAATGTCTGCCGGTTCCCGCCTCCTTTCTTCCTTTAAATGAACCTTGTTACACTATCTCATGTGTTTTACTTTTTCACACACGTTGGTTGCAGAAATTCAATGAAATGCTCATGACAGTATTGGTTTAGCATGTGTGTGCTATGAACAAAGACATGCCTTTATTAGCATTTCCTTGCTTGATGTATTTTTCCCTGAAGTTTTGAGCATTCACTCTATTTCCTTCAAACTTTCTTGTTGACTAATGTGCCCTCTCATGCCTCCCTTGTTTTTAAGGTTTCAGGGCCAACTGACACGACGTGTATACGTGAGAGGGATAGAGAGAATAGTAGAGAGTCTCCCGAGGGCCGACTCCCTCCGGCATCTCTGTTTTTCACTGTCAGCACTCGCAGCGGCCCGTATTGAGACCTGCGTCCAGCGGAGCATTGAGATTTGTGAGAGGAAGAAGAATGAGCGAACTGGGAGAGAAAACGGCCATCAGGGACAATCTCATTTACAGATGAGAGACTTTCCCATCACTGCCTTCTGCTCCTAGTGAATCTTTCACTCCATCATTAATTTCTCTCGCACTCCTTTCGATTTATATCTCTGCCTCCTTGTCTCTCCGTCTCTTTAATAGCTCCTCCCCACTCTCACACACATACTTGTTCACACATAAGCTCTCTCACTCTCTCCGGTCCTTGTCCATTCTAAGAGCATCCATCCATCACGGCAGCACAGACTGGATGGCTAATGCCAGCTCAGAGCTCAGAGAGCATATCTGTCCGGCTGAGCTGCTCACAATCCGTGCCTTATCTATCAGAGATCCCCCAAGCATCCCCCATCCCACCCTCCTTTTGTGACTCCAAAAGTGTGCTAGGCCTCCCATGGAGAGGAGAACGATGGGTCAGGAGTTAATGCTAAAACAGGACTGACATCAATAGGTAGGTAGGCAGCCCTTCAGATGTTCTTTAGTAGAATGCACATGCCCTCTGTCACCCTCTCTCTCTCTCAATGGGAAAACTGTGATGGCCCAATAGAAAGGATGGCAGTGTGTGGTAGAAAGACAGGATAAAATATAGACGGAAAGTAAGACATATGCACATCCCTTGGTAAGCACAGGTTTCATTGAGTAATCTCCTCGGGCTCAGCTGCACAGCTTGGTTCTTAATGTGAGTGTCGATGACAATTAAGTCCCTTTACATTCTCGCCCAACCTCTGCCTCTCTCCGCTGAACTAATGACACAATTGTCTCTGCCAGGCACCGCGAAGGACGCGAAACAAAGGGGAAATAATTACTCCCTCTCAATATCATTTGGAGAGAACAATTGGCCACACAGCTCGTCGGTATAAGGGGTGGAGACGGAGATGAAGAGCTATTACTACATGATGTGGGGAGGCTCTCATTACCTCGCCAATTATAATGCGTCATGGCACGAGAGAGTGCCTGTCATTTAAGCGATCACCACTTGACAAAACGGTCCCTGTCATTTAATTTACTGGTATACCAAATACGCACATCCAGCTGTTTTCAGTGAAATTTGGTTGCCTGCACCTGGTGCATCTGGTTCGGCGGTACGCGCTACGAGCGCACTGCGCTTCAGCCGCGCACTTCTTCACTTGGAGATGTTAACGACAAACATTAGAACCCCAGATCAAATGATCGTTCAATTGGTGCTTAGCTGCATAGAAACGCCAGCTTATTAACCCCGTTCAGCACCGGTGTGATCGCGGGCTAAATCATTTAATTTACCACCAAACTGCTTCAGTTGAGTAAATGATCAGGACCAAGCGAGTCCAACAACTAAATATTTAAGCGCGAGTTGCTATCACGACGATGCTTAACCTCAGATTATAGTACGGAGATATTTAGAAACATTTGTCAAAATCATTTGGAAATGATTTTCACTGTCTGGATAATGGAATGGGGCACATTACGCACGACCTCTATATAAAAAGTTTTTATCGTTATCAGCCGCAGTTTAAATTGCGATTTGATGGCAACCAACCACATCGTTTGCATTAAAAAAACAAGTCATTGTTTTGAGCTCAAAACAGAGAGAAAGAAAATCAGTTTACCTGCGTTTATGAAAGCGAGTGCATTCTTCTTCAAAGTGTGACAGAAGTCCAGGCGAATGCTTTAAAAGAGATTACTTTCTACTCACTCCAGCGAAGCTCGACTTCAAACTGCAGGTCGAGCTCACTAGCCGCCTGTCCATCACACGGACCCTGAGTGGGCGAGAGCGAAACGGAGATGGAGAGTTCATAAACCGAATTTGCCCATTATTTTGCGCATCTGTCCGCAACCCATCAACGGCAGGATGAATTAGAGGGAAAGAAGGTAAACGAAACGCATCGTTTGAATCTCGCGTAAATCCATATGGAGGTTAGTAGACTAATGACCTTATAAGGCTCCAGACATGCTTGTCAGGTTATTAACAGCTGTGTCCCCGCGAGGCGCGCGTCACACGCGTCCCGGAACCGCTGGGACTGTGAGTGATGGGGAAGTCGGCGATGATAACCGCGCGTCGCACACTCCTCCAGAGCTGCGATCGATTTGACAAGAGAATTGCGAACTTGCCTTGGCTATTCCGCGCACGTGCGTCGGCTGCACCCCCGCCCCGCGTGCGCTTTTTCAAGTAGCCACGCTAACTGATGTCATAGCTTACAAGTGTTGAAGTGAGAGGCTTTACTATGACAGCCTCGTCCAAAGCGAGTGAAAATATTTATATATGGATGCCATAATTTGTATTAAATCTCGTACATGCCTGCCACTAAGAACAGTTGCGCTTTAATCCTGTGCTCAAACAGGTAGGCCTACATTTTTTTGGAGATCGATTTTGCCCATTTCTTTCAGTCTCCCTGCGTGGGCGTCTTTGAACATTTCTATCATGGGGCAAATGGTGTTATCAATCGCCAATCACTGTCTGTCACTCCTCAAGGATGAGTCTGGTGGTTGAAATGTAATCTCTGTTTTGAATTGCGTGGATGTTCCATGCCAGATTTTGGATGTCTGCTACATTGCGTGTGCACGTGTCATTCAGGGGTTTAACACCTAATGCCCCTGAATGAGTGTTATTTCTCATTGTTACGCGCACGTCTGTGGCTATGACTTGAGATATGAAATGTCTGGGTTAAGCCACCTACACACCAAAGACTTTCTAAACTATAATATGCAGGGAGACCCGATCTTGTATGCTGTATAGAAGTGGTCTCCACTGTATGAAATTGTATTCTTTTGCTCTTTTAGGTATGAAAAGGAGATGAAAGGAGTACTAAGTACAAGATGAAATATAACCCCACAGAATCCTCTTTTTAAGAGTACGGGCATTGCACTCAATATCCCATGCTATTTATTTTCACCATTGAACATCATCTTTGGCCCGGACATTTACCTAATAAAATATTAACCGCAAACAACCTTCTGAAGCTCTTCTAGATCTTCACTGCTTGTTTTCATTGGCAAAAAATGCTGCCCTATTGCACTTTTCATACGGAATGTATCGAGTCGTATCAAATATATTGCGGCGCAGTGCGCCAAATATTTAGACACTGAGCACGAGACAAGTGCGCAAGAAATGGAGTCAGCCGTTGACCTGCGAAAGAGGAGCTGGCGGAACCAAAAAGGGCATTAACGTGTCCGTTGACGCCAGAGCATTGCCAATGACAATAAATAAGCACAACACAATATTGAAACAATAGTTTTGCAATTATTGTAGGTTTCTTGTTAAACCGAAGATATTTTAATGCAATGCGAGGTATTGATTTATAAAGTTTACACCGCAGTTCGCGACATGGGTTCGCTTCAGCACCACGGACAGCACATCTTACTTACGCGAGCTCATTTATTCTTGAAAGTCACCCATTAACTTTCTGCTTGGGATGAGTTTAACGCACATGTTGTAATAATGCTGATATTGTAGAATTGGAGGTACAAATATCTTTTATCAGAAGACTTGTGTCATAGGATCCCCGCTGAGACTCCTTCTTTCTGTGTTCTCTCTGAGGAATGAGCATTATGGAAATGGCTGATCATAACTTGAGGAATATTTCTCCCAACACAATCAATATTTCCAGATTTATCCTCTGAAAGAGAGCGTTTTCTTGCTTTGTGGGACGCCTGTTGAAGCGGGTATGTAAGATGATCCGTTGGAAATTGATTTATTTCTGTTGGTTGGTGAGAATTTTGTTCTCCGTAGCAGCGTTGGTACACGCAGGATAATGGATATTATGCATAAAGACAATTGGTGATGGATGATGGAAAACAAACCTAATCTGCATTTCACAAAAAGAAGAGCAGAACCGTACCACTCTGTCGAATGTCGGAAGTAAAATTCATTTCCTGCAATATCGACACTCAGGGAAGACGGATAAATGAGACTCCTCCAAAATACAAGAAAGTTGGGGCCACAAACAAGCAAGCAATAAATATAGTTTTTTTCCTGACGAAAATCTATACTGGAAGTGGGAACCCCAGAGGCGCTTATTTACATGATGTAAATAACTACAGTGTGAGATAGGGCTCGTGGAGCGCACTCCTCCAGTACAACGAGTACTGGCGCGGTAATAATTGCTCACTCCCCAACAATTGCACCAGTGACATCCCATTACTTTAAACACGACAAAATAAGGCCACCCGCGCACGAGAAAGAATTCACTGAATAAGACATGAAGGGGAAAGTCTGCCGTTATTAGCTGCGTGAGGTTCATCATTAGAAAGCACTGAGACGGAGTATAATCCTTCACGAGAGCCGCTATAGCTGTGCCCTCACGCGCGCCGTGTGTGTAATAAACGGTCTGTGTGCTCGTGCACGCACTCATTTAGCTTTGATCTGACGGAGAGACAATCAAACAGCATTTGTTCATCATTTAGTGTGAACGGGGTGTGGGTCGTGAAAAACAGAAAGTAAAATAATGACATATCGTGTCTAATGAAGCCTACTTAATGCATTAAAGTGTTAAGCTAACTTTGTAATTATTATTACTGCCCAAGTTAAGAAAGTTCACAGCAAAGCATGACAGCATCTGACTGTATGTGAGTGGGAACGTCAGCACTCGTCTGGTGGACACTTGATTCAGAAAATTTAGTAAGCGATGCGGAATCATTAGTGGTGTTGTACTGTCATCTAGCGGTCATAAAACACCAGTGACAGAGTGTCAGTGGGATTTAGGGTTGTGTACGAGTAAAAAGAAAGACTCAAAGGGATTATTTACCCAAAAATGACAATTCCTTCATCATTTAGTAACACTTCATGTTACTCCAAAGCTGTATGACTTCACCAAACAACACTGGCCTATGTTGTTTTCCATTGTAAAGACACAAACCCACAGAATAAATAATGGCAGAATTTTAATTTAAGTGTGAACTGTCCCTTTAATAAATAAAACACACTGCTTAAAAAAGTTCTCTCTAGTGCTCTATTTTAAAGTCACTGTCCAAATTTAGTTAGATTTTTCTGTAACAGACCAATTTATTTTTATTTTAGTTACATGTTTTAATTAAACCTAGCATCTACAAGTTTTATGTCCAATAAACATTTTGTTCAAAATATGTGGTGTGTGTCATCACAACCCAAATAAATGTCATTCATTTGTCATTTTCGCAAGTCTGAATGGTGCAATAACAGAAAACAGAAGATATGTTTCAAAAAGTTTAATATCAACTTTTAAAATGTATGTAAATACAAACATATTCACATAAAAAAACAGTGCGTCTATATTAAATAACATTGTTTAAAAACTCATTATATGAGTTTATAAATACTTTGACATATTGGAATTGAAAATTCACAAATAAATTCAATATAATAAGACAATGTTGCAAATATGGTCATTTCATGTAACTTTTTGGAGAGCCTAAAATACTGATAAAAATACTTAAAAACAATACTGCACCAAAAGTTCAAATGGCTTCACCAATAATACTGAAATGATAAGTCCCTTGACAGTGCTAATATTACAAGAGCTAAAAATGACATTCACTTGCTACAGATAAAACATTAACTATGTAATAAATACGGACCGGAGGTCATATCCTCAGCATTAATACATTAAAAAGCGAAATAAAAATTATCCTCGATTATTTTTAGGCAGTGTCACACAAAAGTATGTGGAAGAATACAGGAAGTGCAAACCCAAGCCTGACATCTGATTACTTTCACATTCACGCAAAAATTCCCGTCAAGAATGTGTGCTTGAATGGTTGTGTAGAAATAAATTAATTAATTACAAATCTTTAGCTATTCTGAAATAAGTTACAAATCTACACTTAGATCTATAAGCGTGACGTCTGCAAAAAATATATATATATCCAAACATACTTAGGGAAGCTAAACATCTGAAAATAACAAATCACACCAGCCTACAACAGACAGAAAATCAGAAACAGCACATGATAAATAAATGAAACATCTTTTTTTGTTAATGTTGTTTGTGCTTTCACGTTTGAGACATTTGTCTTTGTAGGCAATGGTTACAGTATTAGGAGTGTAACTACAGTTCATCCCGGGCTTGTTTCGCACGCCACTTCGGGTGCCGGGTTACATGTTCAGCCGCTAACAGAACTAACCGCATAAACTCCTCGATGTCAAAAGAGTAGTTTGTAAACTTAGGATGTTCCCCAAGAGTTGGGTGATGTCCCTGAGACAAAAACAAAACAAGCACATAACAGTAAATCATAAGTTGAATTTTAGAACTTGCCTGTAAATTAAAAATTGATATTAACGGCCATTATTTGCAGTACAACGGCCCTCAAAAGTATAAGGCCACGATTAAAAATGTATGAATGTCACTGCATTAAACAAAATATACAACACCATGTGGCATCTGAAAAACAAATCCGTTACACCAACTGGTCCCAGGGTTATTTTTAGTGGATGTATTAAGTTAGTTCCCCATACACATCATCAAATTTACTTTGGATGTGTTCAAATAAATTGACCGGATAGTGCTGATATTTCGTATTGCTTTGAACAGCACAAATACTGTTTTATCATTTATCAATGTGTTTTGCCCTTGCTGCTGTTTTAAAAAAATACCACTTGGTTTGAAGTCTAATGCCTTGACATTCGTGCATATAAGTGAGATCCAAATTCTTGAACTCAAATATTGTTTTCAGGGGTTGCCGTTATAAGTCTATACTGTAAAAAAATCCCGTTAAATAACGGATAAAGTACTGGCAGAAAATGATTTTCCTATATTTTACGGAAATTTCGGTTAATGCTAAAATGCAATTCAATCCAGTGCAAAATGTAAAATACAGGTAAAACAACTTAAAAAATTGATACGGAAAATTCCTTCATATTAATACAGTTAATTGTGTCCTATTTTTACATATTTTTGTTAAGAGTGTACCGTAAAACTTCTCATCATCTCTTACACAGCACATGATTTGTGTGCTATATAGGAACCCTGAGATTTAACACAGTACATTGGAGTGTATCCAGGCCCCAGTCTGTGTGTGTGTGTGTGCTCTCTTCACCTTATCCTGAGGGAACACTTTGTTCCTTTTTTGCCAAGTCATGTAATGGACCCCTCTCAGTCGGGCCAGATCGCGGTAGCAGCTCTCATCTTGACAGTTGTACCTGTGGAATAAAGGAAGAAGAATGCTTGACGTCCCACACTTAGCAGGAAGCGCCCCACAAAGCCTCCACAGACTCAATTTGATGGATAACTGTTTAATTAGGCTGTAATTCACTGTCACACAGACACCCAGCTCAGTTAGAGATGCTTTACTTCCCTCCTCCCCAATACCCACACGCAATACATTAGACGGTATATTGTACAGCACAGAAGGCTGATTTCACCCACGTGAACGCCGGAGTTGATTAATGTGCCAGTTAGATGTATACCATCGCACGCTTTCTCAAAATCAGCATAGGGTGCCAGATTAACAGAGACATACTAGAGAACGATGTCTTACGCAATGACATTTTAATTTATTAGCGGTTATACTGAAATAAACTTTGAAAAGAAACAAGCAAGCTGCATACAATAATTGTTTAGATTACATGGTGTATTACAGGGCGCTCGGAACATTTAAAGGGACAGTTCATCCATGAATTAAAATTCTCTGATAAACACAAAGAAAGATTGGATTTGGAAAAATATCTACAACAGACATTTCTGGGACATCATTGAAGGCACCATAGAAATGATTGTTTGATAATTTTTTTATTCTGTTGAAAACTAAATGAGATATTTTAAAGAATGTAGGAAAGCAAACATTTCTAGGGCACCTTTGACTACTTTTTTTATTTTTCCTATGGTGGTCAATGATGTCCCAGACATGTCAGTTGCTAACATTCTTCCAAATATCTTTCTTTGTGTTCATCAGAACAAAGACATTTAAAGGTTTAGAACAACTTCAGGGCGAGTAAATGATGACAGAATTTTCATTTTTGGTTGGAGTATCCCTTTACGTTGAGCGTTGGATTTCCAGGCAACACACGAACTGATAAAACCTATTCTGAATGCACTGAATTTGTTCTGAATAAGAGTATTGAATGCATCAATACACTCCATATTTAGTATTTTTGGCTTGTAAAAAGAGGGAAAATAGAGGCAAGTTCATGCTAAATACAAACAAAAAAAAAGAAAAAGAATGAATGAAGTATAAAGAGTTTCTTTTCTAAACCGAATTAACAGATATTGTTAAAAAAAACTTGACATATATCCTCTGTCATTTTGTCTCTGAAGAAAATGGATTTTGATTTAATCAAAATGTAATGCAAAACAACACTAAAATACACTTTCAAAGTATGATGTCAAAAAAGTGTAAATACTCTCATTAAAACACTTGAGTGCATATTCTTAAACTCTACAGAAGTTGAAACCAAGTTTGCTTTCATCTTGCTCGTGAAGCCAGCCCTTCAATGGCATAAAGTTGAAGACACAGTTCACTCAGTGAGCAGAGACCTACCACCAAGCCACGTACAATTCAAATATGACGGCCCAGTCGGGAAGGAAGATAAGGTGAGTCAGTCCGGCTCCGTGCATCCCAATGAAGACATCAGAGTTGTGTGTGATGTGGATCTGCTCCAGGAACGGCATCTCTCTACGAATACACATCACCTTTCAATCGCTGCTGAGGTCCAAGCCAACATCAAACCATATCAATAATTTAAAGACAATAAAGTCGAAATCACTCACTTGTATTTATAATCCACGACTCTGACCTCAAAAGAAGGCACAGTCTTCAGAGCATTTATAAACTGCACACACACAGCAGGGATTCAGAGGGAGATTAACGAGACCTCACACTCATGTGGACAGAGGCCAAGTAAATCGAGAATTTTTTACCAAGCAGGGGTCTCCGGCAAATAAGAGTTTAAATGGGCAGTTGAGGAAGCGGAGTGATAAATCAATGATGAGCAAAGAGAGGGAGAGATGGAGCACTCACCTCCTGTTGGTTTATTATCCTACGATACTCAGTGCTCCTTGCCAACAGTGTGACACGGATTTGGCCTTCCTGACAGAGTGAAGAACATCATATTCAGTGCCTAAATATACATGTATATTGTAATATATATTTTCCATTGACAATATGCAGCTATATCAAAGCTAAAACTGTTATTTTAATGTTGGTTGTTGAAAACAAAGCAAATGTGCATAATGTGAGGGACACAGACAATGTGGAGTAATAAATTATACAACAGTGCCATCTACTGACAGATGATCATAAATTTTAAAATATCTCTTGAACTTCCAAATCTGTTAACGCAGGCACAGAATATGGCCTTCGAGTGAAAACCTTATTGCAACTACACCAGAGCCTGTGGCACATATTACTGCGTCTATCGCCTTTACTATCATATTTTATGACAGATTGTCTTCTATCAAAGCAACATTTAAATTTGTATGTGTATGGGTGAATCTGTCAGGAAGACAAAGATGTGAGTCTCAGTGATTTGATGAGCAGATGAGAAAGGGTCAAGGCCAGGTGCACATAACAACTGTCCCGGATTTATTCCCGTTGTGTGGTTTAGCTTTTTACCAGAATAAAACAGATCCAAAGTGAGTGTTTTACACTGTGAAAAGTTCTTACCAGTGCAAAAGTAGCTGGTGTTGTGTGTGGTTGCCAGTGTGTTTTAGATGTTTGTGAGGTTGTTGTTGTTAAGTGGTCATGTAAAGGCCCAATACAAAATATCCTAACTCTGAATATAAACTGTTGGTTCTGGTCCTTGATTCTGATTGGCTGAGCCGAGTTCTAAGCCGTCACAAATTCCCAGATTTATAGCGGCTGATCGCATTATAGCCTTAATTTCACTTATTTACTTTATTTTATGAAACCTTTATAAGGGGGTTTTAGGGACTCCGCTTCGCGTCATGCCACAACGCCCTTTGCTGTTATAAAATGCACTGTAACCCACTGCTTCGCAGGGCTTATTGCTTTATTATTTATAATAAGAAAATTGGCTTTTCATACGTTTGTAAATTAGAATATACTATAAATATAACATTTAATTAATATTTGTATATTCATTAATAAATAATAATTGTATTAATTAATATTATAATTTATCATTAGTATATAATATGTAAATTAGTGTTGTAGCCATTTAATTTAAGGACTGACTTCCTGTACGGACTTCTTTAAGCAGATCAGATTTAAAGCATTATTAGTACTGTGTTGTTGCGTTTGTTTACCTTCGGCCCCTCTTGTGGGACACCGAGTCGATAAAGCACATGCTGGGAAAATGCCCGGAACATCCCTTCACTGTGACAGTCAGAGATCTTTCAAATGACACAATATATGACAAAACAGTCAGACACACAATATGAACAGATGCAAAGCCGAGATGAACAAATGCAAAGTCAAAAAACAGAAAGAATAGAACAGTCACTTAAGAAACACCAGATGAATTTTAGGATAAAGCCAACAAAAAAAATCAAGAGAAATCTCTTTTGTGGACGATTAGGATACGCACAAGAGGGGTGTTGTAGAACAGACCGTAGCGCATTCTCGGAAGGAGAGAGAAAAACGCATCTTTTAAACACACCTGTGAAAAACAAGAATTTAGAAATAGCCCAAAGAAAGAAGGAATTTGTGTGAACAGGTCAAAATAGCTATTTTACCCTTTTGGAGTCAAAGTTTTTGAGGTGAATGATGTCATGGTCTGAAAAAGCCTGCCAGGTCTCACTGAACAGGTCGCCATATCCATACACACTCTGAGAAACAAGGCAAAATGAACACTTTATTTCATTAATTTAATTCATTTTTAGATTCCTGGCAACAATGTTAAACACGCATTTCTATATCTTATTTTGTCGTATTTTATTTGGCACCTTCAGTAATATTGTACCATATAAAAAAGTCTTCCCCTTTCGTTCTGCTCTTTTTTCCTTGGCCTTGAAACACTAACATTTGAACAATAGACAGGATAAGGTCTCTTTGTAAGTCACTCTATTTTCTGACCCTAATTTCCTTTTTATTTTTCAGCAAAACACCACCTGAACAAATTTTTGCTCTCTTAACAGACCTCTTCAAACCATGGCTTACAATATACAATGGTCTGAGAAAAAGTAAAAATACTTTTATATAGCAATCTATTCAGCATGTAGCATAATAACATTCTACATTTGCTTATATAATCACTCAGATGCTCCAAGGACAAAATCCTAAACTTTTTATAAAATTATGTTTTAATAACACTGTACACCCCACTGCATTTGAAAAAAAAAAAAAAAAAATTAGTTTGAGTATAGAAGGGAACGCTTACTGTGTCCCACATGACAATGTTTATGTCACGACTGAAAGAATTGTTGAGGTGTTGAGAGATGTAGAGGTTAACAAAGTCACAGAAATGATGGTACATGTTTACACCTGCAAAATACACAGACAAAATCTAAGTTATAATTTGACTAAGCTAGTTATCCATAGACCTGCTGATCCATTATCCACAAACATAAAAAGATCTCTACCTGCATCCAGCTTCATAAATACGGTTGGTCTATCGATGATGACATCACAATGCTTGTCATCTACGGGGAGGAAATCAAGCTCAGAGTACGTTTGCAATTCTGCAAACCTGAAAGTGTAAAAAAACAGACATCTGAGTGCTGGAATTCTTAGCATTTACAATCAATTAATTAAAAAAATGATGACATCTTATACCGAAGTTTATAATAATAATAATTTACAAGGATATAAAGTGGTTTTAGGGCTGTCAAATGATTAGTCACCATTAGCGCATCCAAAATAAATGTTTGTGTACTGTGCATATTAATTTTGTATTTATAAACACCCAAACATATTTAGGAAATATTTACATGTTAATATTTCCCAATAATTTAAATTATATTATACACAAATGTTTATTCAATTTTATATATTTCTGAAATATATACATGTACAGTATGTGTACTTTTATTACCTTTTAAACAATAATTCTTTAATTTTTATTTCATTCAATTTTCATTTTATTCTGGATACGATCCTCCAGGATAAAAATTTTGTCAGCCCTAGTTTTATTACTTCTATTTTGAAAAATGTCATTACCAGGACTGAAGAGGACTTTTATGTGTCCCTTCTGAGGCCAGTGCTTTACTATTTAGTCTGCAGTGACCACCAGTCTCGCCCATTTCCAGGAAGTCCTCTTTATACCTGCAGTGTAATGAGGAAGAGGAATGAAGGATGAGAGAAACACCAGGGACTCGTTCAGACAAGAAGTTCTCACAGCTTTGCCCGACAGGAAACAACAGTTTTGCATTTTCCTTGACCTCCAACAACCTCAAATGGCATCACTGACCTTTCATGACCTCTGCGGGGACTCCGCAGATCAAGGTACAAGTTTGTGGCCCTGCAGAACTGCATGTGACTTGAGCACTTTAAAGAAGAATCCCCCTTTGCAAAAATTTGAAGGATGTCAGTAAAAATCGATATGTATGTGCTTAATATTGTTTGAACATGCTGAGGTAATAAAACAGGCCACAATCCTTATAAACCTTTATAAGCTGCGTTTTGATGCTCAACAGATTCTGTTTAAAAAACCTGAGGTGCACAGCTCATCAGTCATGTACAGGTAAGATGGGAGCTTTAGTCATATGGAGAAAATAGAGAAGATGCAAAGAAAGAGAAGCTCACAGGAGTCAAAGGTTTGCACAATGTCTTCATCTCATTGAGTCTCTCCTTCACATAGCCAAAATCTGCTTGCTTCCAAAATAATTCCTGCGCAGCTTCAATAGAGCTCGCCCTAAGGGAAGAGATGAGAAAAAGCGCAGCCGTTATCCATACCACAAGCCAAAACATAATCTAAACAAAACTTATTGCTTACAAAATCTTAAAGGAATGTTCAGAGATAAGGATGTTGAGAGTGTTCGAAAGAAAATATGGTTAACTACACTAGGGTCACGTGATTTATCAAATATTAAATTTTTGCGTGTATTAAAGAAAATAATGCTCAATTTTGTATGATTTTCATAAGTCATTACTACTATTGGTCAGTGTTGGGTGTAACTAGTTGCTAAGTAATTAGTTACTGAGATTTAATTACTTTTCCCTTAAAAAACTAAAGTAAGTGATTACTCTTGTTTTTTCTGTAATTTCATGACAGTTACTTTGGATGTCACTGAACTAAATACTGAGTAAAGTATATAATACTGGAATTGACATTAAAATTCAAACTCTAATTTTAAATGCATTAATGTACCTTTCTCACATTTGTAATACTTTAGTCACTTAATAAGAGTACTTTATGTGGTTTTATATTATTTATTTAAATTAATTAAGATTTGTTTTATGTCTATCCTTGACTCACCTAAACTAATCAAAGTTTATGTAGGATATAGAAAGTAATTAGTAATAAATAATTAAGTACTTTATGGAGAGAGTAATTTGTCCAGTAATATAATTACACTATTGAATATGTCATTTCTAACTAGTAATTCATTATATTTTCAGAGTAATTTACCCAACACTGCTATTGGTCACCCTTCATGTTGTCTGTAGGTTTTGCAAATTCTCAATCAATTAAAGGTATTATAGATAGTTAGTCAACTTTGACAACATGGTGTTTAATTATTGATTTTTCTTTTTTTTCTGTAATGTAGGAGTTTTGAAGATAAAAGCTTTCAGTCCAAGATTGATGATATGTTAATCTAATATATAGAAAGTAAGTGAAGACTAGGTTTACGTTTTTCCTCTGTTTTTTACTAAACATGTTAATTGTACTTTTAAATCCTGCTTTTAAAAATACATTTATTCTACAGCAATACTAAAAAGTATCGTCAACATTTGGAAGGTATGTCATCATATTATGTGTCTCTTCTTGGATAGGTCAGAGAAGAAAAGGCATACCATCCAGAATCGAGGCTGGTACACACAGGATAACTGAAGCGGTGTTCTGGTAAGCAGTTCTTTTCATAACCCCAGCAGGCCTTCCTGTGCAACAGAGCATCCTGCCACAGCAAACACAGAAGATACCATCACCTTATCATGCATAAGAATCATCTTATGATGCAACATCACCTACAAAATTCTAGACACTTTCAAATACTTTGCATTGCTTTATAAAACAAAACAAAACAAAAAGCATCTGGTTACAAAGAATAACATTTCTGTTAACATTTTTAAAGACAATTGTGAAACTACAATCACACTTAGTTTAAGACCAATTTATGCAAACATTCAATGTTAAAAACAAGAGCAAATAACTTACTTTAAAATGGCAAAGCGGATCCTCTTTGCAAAGCTTGGCCACACGTTTGTTGTTGTTCAGAAAGTATGGGATATGTTGCCGGGGCAGAGCCAGACTGCTGTAGTCTAGCTGTGGTTTGTGGCTGGTGTCCTGGCCACCGTCTGTGGCGGAGATGGTTTTATAAGTACAGATCAGGCACAGAGCTACCATCAGAAGCATAGTCCCTCAAGCCACATGGAAGGAACCACAGTGGCTCTCAGCACCTACAATCATTTGTAAGAAGAGAGAGAGAGAGAGAGAGAGAGAGAGAGAGAGAGAGAGAAAATGTGCAAAGAAGTGACTTGGAGGAGGGAAAACAACTCCAGAAGTACCAGTGTGGGAACCTGGATCTTACTCCATGTGGAACTCTTACCACAGGAAATATTCATGACCTTTTTCCTTCAATTGTCTATGCAATACGCCCAGGAGGGAAATTAAAGGGGTCAAATGCTGCGAACACATGTTTTTCTGTGTCTTTGGTGTGTTATAATTTGCCCATGCATGTATAAGACACGTAAAATTGCAAAAATTAAAGTGTCGAAACAAAAGATGCATTCTATCTAAAACCAAATGCTCGCCCAAACCTGCCTGAAACACCTCGTGTAACCACATCCCCACAAATCTATCTCAGTTCCTGGTATGATTTGACTAAAACCGCCCAAATGTATATGCAATAAAGGTGGGCGTACCTGTCAGTACAATTGCTTTGGAACCTGATGTTCCAATTATGGTAAGTGGCGTTACATTTCCATCACGCCCTTGCAGTTTTCGACCAATCACTATGCACAAGTAAACTGGCCAATCACAGCACACCTCGCTTAAAAATCTGCGTGTTTCAGAGAGACAGGGCAAAGAGGAGATACGAATATGCACGGTATGTGGAAAATACATGTTTTTGAACCTCAAATCGTTCATGTATACACATTGCATTACATCTGAAACAAATGATAATATTCGCTTTAGCCGTGTCATTTGACCCCTTTAACATTAAAACAAGTACACATTCTGTGCATACCTTGTGCAATGAATGTGGGCTACACAACCACAGACATAAAATCCATAAAAGAATTAATGAATGTCCTGAGGTGGTTCTCATTGCACTAACTTTAAGTCCAGCAGTGAAGTTCATTCTATAAATTCACAATAAACTTAAAATAATTGAAAATAGAAACAAACCAATGAAATAAACAATATTTTAATAGATATAATGACTGGCTTTTTGTTATTTATTTAGGTTTATTTGGGTTGTGTTGGGCAAAGTTAACATGAGGAAGACAGTAGGAAATCAAATTTGAGACCCATAAGATTATTAATCATAACCATAGATCTTTATCGTCTTTTCGTGTTCTCGTGAACATAAGCTCTAATACGCTCTGGTTATTTATATAGCAAAAGCAAGCTTTACTTGACATGTGCAGGCAGCTGCTGAAGAGAAGGTGAAGGTCAATTATACAAGCACTATAGAAAGCTGTAGGGCTTTCCCTTACCCCGCTTAACCTGCCTTACAAAGAAAAGCGTCAAGGGCGCGTGTCAGGAGCAAGTGTTCTCCTTAAAATAATAGTGGTTTACCTAAAGTGTGCCTAACAACCACTATTTTTGTGACAACCATGATCTACTAATAATATGTAATATTTTACTAAAATAAACAAAAATGTAACTAACGTGATTGCTACGGCTTACATTTATCTAGTTTAAAAAGTTTAACTAAAAGTAAAATTTATATTTCTCTTTGTTAAAAATTGAATTATAAATTGGTTTAAATTTTATTTCAAAAACTAAGGGATTCGAAATGTTGTCCCAGAAATAAACTGAAATAATACGTTTTAACTGTTAAAATGATTGAGTGAAAATAAATTAAAAATGTAATTAAACAAAACCAAATTAAATTAAATTAAATGAAACAAAAATAAACTAGTATATCAAGCTTTTAAACAGTGTAAGAAAAAGGTTTGTATTTTTAGACCACACTGGCTATTACAAAATAACCACAGATTTATACTGTAGTAACAATATTAAGCGTAAAAACTATATGGCATTGAAAGCAAAAAACATGATAAATGTTGAAAAAAGGAAACTACAGTTGATATGTTGCCTTATGACAATGCAATATAAGGTTATTACATAGTTATAACCATGAGGAAAATACATGTCAACTGGTGTGGTGATGTGCAAGTCTCATTCAGAAGCCCTGAGAACTTCAAATGAGTGAATCCAAAAGCATGTCACCATGGTAACATGATAACATAAAAATACAATTATTGTTACTACAATAAAACGTAACTCTAGTATTAGTATTAACATATGAAAAACAAAATAAAAACTTACGGAAAGACTTTAAAAGCTTTTCTTAAAGGAGATGCTTATTTTGTTAAGATGCAGTTACCGGAGTAACTATGGTCATCATAGTCTATTGTAGTAGTTCTTTAACCAGTTTTAAAGCATTGGTCTTTTAACTGAGGGCCCCCAAGATGGATCCAGGTGGGGCATAGATTTTGCGGCATTTTATGAAATATAGAAATTCATAACGAATTGTGTGCAATCACACATCAGAAAAAAAAGATCCACAACCAAAATAATTGATGTTCCAGTATTGCTTAACTGCATGTATTTTGGTTTAATACAAATTTTACGTTTAAGATTATAAATCTTTCTTTGGGGAGGGGCTGCAAAAAAAGATGCACTATACACAAAGGGGACCTCAAGTTTGAGAACCCCTATTTAAAAGTACTTTAGCTTTAAGTAAGATGCATTCATTCTTTCTGAAAGAGTCTCAGATGCGATCTGTCTGTCTACGAGTGACTTGAAAAGATGAACAAAGGCAATCCCGATCCACATCATTCACAGAGCAGCTCAGATAACAGTAACACACAGTAAATGCACAATGCTTGATGTAAGAAACTTGTGATAAACTTCTCTACACTTCACTATAATATTCAAAATAGAGGTTTATCAATGCTGCAATGGACGTAAAACATCGAATCCCGTGTTCCTGGACATACAGCGATGTCACTGAATAGGTTTTAAAAACAATAATAATACAGTGTTGGATGGAGACCGCAGAAGCCACGACGGCTTGACACGTTACCAGAGTAAAGAGACTATCAGCTGTCCCACCTTTAATTATATCAGCGGCTTACTGACCAAAAAAACATACCCGCTATTTTAAATCAGCCGACGTCAACTCTGTTCTGATTATTTATACTTCGGAGCCAATTTAAGTTAAAGTAGTAAAGTTGTTTGTAAAAAAGTGTGAGCATACCTCCTTGGAGAAACTAAGAAGCAGTGGGTGCATTGAGGGATGCAGTCGCCATACTACCGGAAACTATAAGCCGGTATGTGTTACCGCTTTTGACCGAAAGATGGAGCTGTCGGACCGGGTTTAACACTGTTGACAAGGTTCAGATGTTCATATTTTCTACAATAAAATAAACATTAAATAACAAATAATTGTTAAAAGCGATTAATGAATGAGTCGGTTTAATACTTGTCTCTTACTTTATTTACACACGTGCATAAAACCGTAGATACACTAAAATGCCTGACCTTGTTAACATTTTTGACTGTAGATATCATGTGTCATACAATATGACAATGAAACTTTTTCCTTTATACCCTTCTTACATGAGCTTCCCAACAGGAGGAGAAAGGTCAACTAGTGCAAATCAAGTAATTTAAAATATGTGGATAATGAAAAGCAATCTAAAAAACATATTTCTTTTTACAATGTAAAGAGAGGTCAACAGCAGTTTGACTGTGATTATCGGAGTGATTTGCAGCTTAGAGGATAGAATTTACAAATAATCATTCTGATTACAAACCAAACACATAAATAAGTCCCACTTCACTGTGCAAATTCAAGTGTCGTTACATCACCAAATCTAAACACCTATACACTGGTAGATATATAGTCATCTCTGTTATTTTAACACAATATGGTTATTAATTCAGAAAAGAAATATTAAAAATAAAACCCCATAGCCGTAAAAGGAATCAGGTTTAAAATAAAAACCCACAGCCGTAAAAGGAATCCGGTTTTAAATACCTTTATCAATGACTCTTCAAACACGTTGAACAAACTCTTTTCTCAGAAAAAAATACTTTTAAGTAACTAGGTCTTTTATCACTAACGCTGTGGGATGCGTAACTGTAAAAGCACAATTACTCCTTCTACTGTGATCTCTGTTTACAGCCAGTAAGTCCATTATTTTTTATTTTTTTTCAACAGTTCATCAATTTGTGTTTTGTACATGTTCTTCACATCCTCCAGGTCCAGACGTAGTTCTTCTGCTTCTTCTGCCTTCTCTCCATACATCTGCAGGATGGTGTTGTGCCTCTGCTCCAAGTCCTGCAATACCCAGTCAAACGTTTGGTTAAATGTGATAGTGTGTAAAGATCATTGTGTTCAATGATTCATATAAGACATAGTTAAACAGTCTTAAATAGAATGAAGAGTGTATTTATTGTGATTTTTTTTATTAAAGCTGTTCACCATAAGCTGTACTGTCAGTTTGGGAATCTCCTTCACTTGACCATCCAAATCATCATTCTGATTGGTTAGTCTCACCAGCTCCTCTGACATCACGGTTCGGCTTCTCTCTAGACTGGCAATCTCTAACTGAGCATTAAGAATTATAAAGGAAAGTGTGAATGACAATCTAAAATGCGTCATTGACTATATTATAACTTTTAAACGCTGCTGTCATACTACAAAGATCAATTCAATTCCACACCTGCAGCTGGGCTATCTCGCCCTCTCGGAGTTTCAACTGAGACTGGAGGTTCTCAATTACACTGGACCCACCACCCAGCCGAGCCGCCTCATACAGGTTTGTCCCACTGATGGTCATTGTGCTGAAAGAATGGTCCACAGAATCCTCTTGCTAAAAAAAGTAGTCAGTAAAATGATTCAATATCAACATGCACTTATGTATACAATCTGTATATATATACATTACTTTTATACTGTCATTTTTATGTCAAAAGCCGGTACAAGCATGGAGAATCATTAATGGATGACATGAGTATAAAGTAAACATGAATTGACATTTACAAAAGACTATTAGATAGTTGGGAGGAGAAAAACGTACTGCTAGATATTCCTGTGAATAAGCTAAGGGCATGAAAGTAGGAGATGAGTTTACCTGTGAGAATATGGAGGAATGCAAGCCAGCGTGTTCTGTTCCACTGATCGAACTGGATCGGGACAATGAAGGAGTGGAAGATGCTGGAGCTTCGCTTACAGATAGAGATTTGTTGTCCTGAGGACACAGAAACACACCTCAGCTAAAGTCTGACTGGAATCAAGTCACTAAACACTTGCTGCGGAAAAACGTGTCTCGTCTTTTCATGTAGAATAAAGGACAAACCTTTTCTTTGAGAGCCTCTTGTGCAAGGTAGCATTTTTTCTTCTCTTGTTCCACCTTCATTTTTTCCATTTCCAGCTGGTTGGTGAGTAGCAACTAACAGGACCAAATAACGTAGACATTGAGAATGTGTGTGTGCGTGAGTATGGCTATAGTTACAAAGCTCGGAAAATTATGTATTACTATGAAAGTACTAAAGTATGATAAGGAGCAGTACCTTATCCTTCTTGGCTTCCTCCACAGCTCGAATGTGATCCACTTTAAGATTATCCAGCTCCACACGCTCCCTACACATACAGAAATCAGTGTTTTACTTTGTTTAAGAGGACTTTACCGATGCTGAAGATCTTTTTCTTACCTGCTGAAGTCATCCTCCAGTTTTTCTCGCCTCATCTTCTCTGCATCCATTTGACCCTGCAGACGCCCCTTCTCCTGTCTCAACAGAGATGTCTGGGATTCTAAAGATGTGATCTGCGCTCTAATAGCCAGCAGCTCCTCAGTAGCTGAGCGTTCTTTCTCCACAGAAACTGCAAGCTGGGCTTGAGCATCAGCTGAGACAGATAAAGAAGTGAACTCGTTCTTAAACCACAGATAACAAACATGACACCTGGTGAATTTCAAACACTGTATGGTTTATTGTTTGGATCAATGGACAAATGACATGAGGAAGTCTCACCTAAGCGGTCAGAGATGTTCTTCTCCAGTTTTTCCCATGATGTTGTCTGGGCCCCTAGCGTGGCCTGAAGGTTCTCTATCTGTCGAAGGAGGGGCCGTGTTGCTGAAGTAACAGTGTGGCTGAGCTCCTGATTCCTGGTCTCTGCCTCTTGCAACCTCTGTACAGGAACGAAAAGGAAGAATAAACACAACATCAGATACACATGAATCACTGTGCAAACATCAATTGTAAGTTATAAGGGTGTATGCTTTTTGAGACAGAAGATAGTCCCTAAATCAGAAATACGCTCCATAAATCAAAGCTTAGAGCAAAGCTTAGAGCAGTTTGAAAAGAGGATGCCTGGAGCTCTGGTTACCTGCTGCAGCTCACTGATCTCCACTCTCAGGTAATCTTCTTTCTTGGCTTGCTGCTGCTCAGCCCGCTGCAGAGCTAGCCTCAGATCTGCCACCTGATTAAGTCAAAGTGAAACATGACATGAATGCCAGCATCTGTTAATCAGCAATTCAGTTAGGCTTTGTGCTAACTAGTTGAGCAACCAAAGTGTTAGGATTAAGTATTTAAACTCCATTACTACCAAACATTCCAATGCTGCTGACTGAAATAATCGTTTTAGATGAGAATGAGTTACCTGATTGCCCAGTGCCTCTTGTTGGAGGCGGGACTCTTCCTGGGCTTTCTCTAATGCCAGACTAAGCTCATCTTTCGCCTGCACCTCTCTGGTCAATGCCATTACCTGAGCTTCACTATCTTTGGTGGCATTGGCTTTGTGCATCTCTGCTAACTCCCTAAACAATGAAAAAATCGAATATTAGCCAACTGGAAGAACAAAGATAAACAACAGTGTCTATAAAAGTTTGGTTTATATATACTTGTAGGAACTGTCCAGGGCTGCTTCTAAACTGCGGTTCTTCTCCTGAAGCTCCTCATTGCTGGTCTGCAGTCTGCTCAATTCCTTCTCCTGGTGCTCGACCACAGAGTTCAGCTTCTTGATGTTTTCTCTGTGCTGCTTTTCTACTTCCTCCTTACCGTCCAGAACCTACAATCACCGAACGGAGAACACAAACTTCTGTATTCTCTTCTCATTCTGCAGACATTTGATATGGCCTTACCATTTTGGATACGGAATATTCCCTCCAAGCTTTTGGAATAAAAGTTGTCTCTCTCACCTGCTGGAAGTGTTTCAGTTCGTCTTCCTGCTCTTTAAGTTTTCTGGTCTGTTTGATGATCTGTGCATCACTTTCCTTCTCTTTAACACGCAGCTTCTTTATAATGTTGGAGTGTTGCAACTGTTGTTTGGACAGTTTCTCGCCTAATAAAACAAGGAAAAGCCGGAAAGTAAATTGACATCATGACCCAGACCTCCAGGATCATACAGGAAGTGACATTATAGGATCTGTCAATAAGGTAGGTTACACGGCTAAAAAGTTTCACCTTCTTCAAGAAGCTCTCGAATCTGCTCCTCCTTCTCTTTTATCAGTTCCAAAGTCTCATTTGAGTTTAACCTGCTCGCTAGTTCCTCTCGGAGGCCCTTAATTTCCTGGTGTCATGAAATGTGACCGGTATAAACGTAAACAATGTCATTCACATAATATCTCAAAACAACAGCTAAATTATAATGTTGATTTGATTAAAAATAAATATAAAAAAGAATACCTTTTTAGCAATGTCTCTTTCTTTGCACGAAAGTTGAGCTTTCCTCTCAGTTTCTGCAATGCGCTGAGTAAACTCGTCCTTTAAAGACTGAACAGAGGAGCTTTCTTCTTTCAAGTTGATCATCTCACTGTGGAAATAGTGAAATGGTTTGATTCACTTAAAATAGACTGATATTCCAGTCGGAGCCAATAGCCTTGTGGTTAGTGCTCCGACATGTGGCGCTGTTGCGCTCTGAGTAACCCAAGTTCGGGTCCTGGCTCATGGTCCTTTCCCGATCCCACCCCCCCCTCTCACCCACTTCGATTCCTGTCCTCTCATTGTTACTGTACTGTAAATAAATACGAAAACCGCCAAAAATAAAACTTGCAAAAAAATTACAATGGAAAAAATAATAGAATTATATTTCAATCTCATTACACGCATTAATAACCCATGATTTTGCCAACATGTATAATTATGCATGACATAAGATAAGGCATAGTCTGTGATTATTTGTACAGTAAAGCATGTGCATATTGTATGTAAAAATAAAGTTCCTTACTATTAGAAACTGGCATCACAATGTCTGGGTTTCCTCAAAATGGGTAAATATTATTGCTGCCTCCATCGGTTTTTTATGGCCTAGTCAGTTATTAATCATTCGAGCATGAGTGTTTTCTGGAGTGTTCTTTCCTCAACTTACTCTTTGAGATTGTCATTGTCCTCCTCAAGTCTGGCCTTGTCTTTACTGACTGCAAGTAACTGTGATTCTCTCTTCTCTAGACGTTTCGAGAGCTCCTCAATAATCTGTGGAGAATACAAAAACAAAACAAACATTTCTGCGTATAAAAGAGAGTGCACAAATTAATGTACAAAGAACAATAACCTTCTATAATTCCCATCACACTAAAAATATTAGGCTACCCTTTGAAGCTCTGAAATCTGAAAGGCTGAAGGACCCTGTTCTTCAATGGTAGGTGATGTCACAGTTTCACTCCCATCAGTTTTTTGGTTGATCAGTGTGAGGTCAGTCAAAGGCTCCTGGTCTACTTCCTGTACCTCGTCCGTCTGTTCACAGTTCACCGGTGTTGCACTGCGCCCGCTCTCCTCCATCTCATTGTCATCCACGGAATGGTCGTTCATCAACTCTGTCATTCCATCCTCCTCCCCCTGTTTGGTCTCAGGGGCTGACTGAACAGGAGCAGGCATGCTTCCAGCCGTTATGGAGGCTAAAGTGCGGTTACCTGGTATCTCATCATCGGAATTGACTTCACTGACGCTACGGCTGTCCAATGACTGCATGCTAAATGAGTCGATGCGCTCGAAGGCGTCTGAGGAGGAGCCGCAGCTTTCGGTGAGCTTTGGGTATTCGTCCAAACGGGGGAAATCGGCACACGTTGAAGCGGAGAGCAGCTGGAAGGAGCCCTGCATCAGGTGGAGCCCTGCTTTGGCCTCAGCTGTCTCCTGTCTGGAGCTGGCAGAACTCTCGCTGAGCACACTCTCATGGTCCAAAACCTCAATGTCGCTGGTAGTGGAAGTCCCAGAGGAGAAGGCACTTACAGGAGGCGACGGGGTGTCGCTTTGTCTGTCCTCCGATTTAGCGTCTTTGGATTCTGGCAGGATCTCTTTAATCTGGACAGGCGAGCTTTCAACTGGATTTTTGCTTTCAATGGTCAAAGGTGGTTCAGAGCCATCAAAAACAATGGCAGACTCGGTCTCCGAAGGTGACAAAGGTACATCTGTGAGCGTGACATCGTTAGTTAAAGCCATGCCATCAGACTCTGTCCTGTCCATGCTGGTTTCAGTGTCCAAGGGTTGCTCCTCTGCAACAACCGAAGCTGGAAAAACTAATTCTGCTTGTGATAGCACATTTGCTAAAGATGATGTCTGCTCCAAAAGCTCTGTCCCAGTTTGTGCGGTCTCTGTGGTTTCTTTACTGCTGCATCTTTTGAGGATCATCTGACCATGTGAATGAGAGTTAACATTGTTTTTGATTTCCAGTTCTTTATCCTTTCTATCTGTTTTTTCCTGCAGCCTGCGGTTAGTCTTGGAAGGTGGCACAGACACCACCTCAGTTTGTACATCCCCGTGGGGCAGAAAAACACTGAAGAAATCCTCAGATTCATCAAGCACAGTCCGTGTGACAGGCTTAGTGATAGCCTCTGATGAGGGGGAGAGTGTATTAGTATGTTCCTCTGTGGGAGAATTCCACTGGTTCATACCCCATCCTGTTGACACCGGCTTTCCAAGTGCATCTGAAAAAGCACAAAAAGTACAAAAGACTTTAAATGTAAAGCCGTAGTGTTGTTTAACGTTGTGTGAAAGGTCTTTCATGCACGTCACTGCAAAGTAGATCGTTTTGTATTGACATGGCAGTGTGTCGTCTAACAATCTTTTTTTTCATTTAACACTGAACCTACCTGCATAGGTCTTGTCGGTCGTGTCACCCCACTGGTCCTCTTCTTTGATGTCCAAAACTCTATCTATTGATTTCTGAGCAGTTGTCAGAGCTTGTTTCGCAAAACTAGACAGATGTGATGCGTTGAACCAACTCATATTGCTGTAATGTGACCTGGTTGGGTACCAATGACGCACAACGTCTACATAAAACAAATAATAATTAAAAATGTCCCAAATCTAAGCTGGTTTATTCACGAGTAAGGTTGATGTGTAACGTTATGTCTCTCTCAGCCCGTTGTCCACATTAGCTTAGCAGCTAATTCTGCTGCCAGAAACACTGACACTGCGCTGACAGTCCTCATAAACCCATGTTACAATTAAAATCATCAACACCGATAAACAAACAACTGGCTGAGCATCATTTTCGGCTTTGTTTACGCTTCTCTGTGCCGCTACGTTGCACTTCTCAGCATTGTTTTGTTTAGTTCCTGTCTGCCTGCTCGAGCTTAACTTCCTATCCACGTAGCACCAACATATCCTACATGAGACGTCAGAGCTACGTCACTCCTAGCGTAAACGATAAAATAAACAAAAAATAAACCGTAGGTTTCACTATACTTTACAATAACAACTGAATCCCATTGACTACCAGGGTAGGAAAAAATGCAATGGTGGTAAAAAGTGCCCCAGAAGTCTTTGCTGCCCTACATTCTTTACAATTTCTTCTTTTGTGTTCAAATATTTGTTCATACTTTGGTAGTCAATGGGGGGCAAATATCTTTCTGTGTGTTCATCAGAAGGCAGAAATTAATCAGTTATTATAGAAATTACAGAAATGATATGCAGGAGGACCTGCGGTGTACATAGAAATAGTTTATTCTAAGGTAATAAAAACAACGATTTATTGAGCAAGTTCTTTATACACCTCTGAAGACATGGCGATGTATATTATAATTGCACTTCTATCAATAGATGATCCCAAAACGTACACAAAGAACCTTCAAATGATGACTGAATTTTCAGTTTTGGGTGAAGTATCCCTTTAATAAAAGACAGATTTTTTTTGGTGAACTATCCCTTTTAATAAAGAGTGTGCAATAAAATATGATTTTATACTTGTTTAAAATAACATACTATTTTTAATTCAAACATTATTCTTTTTCTACAACACTGATCAAGAAACTGTCAAAGAGCATTTGCACAAAAACAAAATAAATACATAAACAATATGCAGTTAAAAAAGGACGCAAAATCCACCAAAATGCTCTTATCCAGGATTACAGCAGTGCAAAACAATAAAACGAGAGTCTGGGTGCGTATAACAGATGGACAGGGTTGATAAAAAACACTAAATAACATCAATAACCAGGTCGAGCCTGTGTTTGCGATGTCACCAAGGGCATACAGCAACATGACATTTACAGACCAAATTTTCTATGGGTGCATAGTTTTGAGAACTACTGCAATAACCACATCTAATTGTCCATGTGAATGAAGCGTTTTTCTTATGCGACGAAGTTTAGCTTGAAGAGCACTGTCTGGGGAGTGGTAACATCAGCCACTGCTAGCTCTTGGCCATCCACTAGTCCAAGCTCTATAAATGCAGAAAAGATAATTTTTAACAACATGTTTAATAGTTAAATCACGTGCTATTATCAAAGAAGTCTTGCATTTACCTTTCAGTGTTTTGCTTAGATTTGGTCGTGTCCTCTCTTCAATGGATGCTACAGTCTGAAAATGAACCCAACAAGAGTATATGCAATAAATGTTGAATTCTATGCTCATTCGTGAAATTGAGAAGCAACCCATAATCATTTATTACTGCACTCGTAAATAAATGTTGGAAAACACTTTTAACCTGTAAATAAAGAGTTTTGTTTTTTCCATCCAAAGTTGTAGTGATAGCAGGTGATTTCATTTGGCTAGAATAAACAAAACGATTAATTCAGAGTTATAAACACAACAAATACAGATTTTGCATTAATAAACACAAATGAACAACAACATCCAAAGAGTTTCGGATATTTTCTATTTTCACGAGCAATATGATCAAATAAAAGGAATATAGTAGAAAATACAGATATGAATGTTTAAATAATTCTCATAGATAATATAAAGTGTGTTTGGAACCAGATTTGAACATGGCAGAACATTGTAACTTACAGCGATGCGCTCTCAGTTAAGTAATCCAGAACCTCCTGTAGTTTAGTAGAAGGTGAAAACTGCAGGTCCTGTGGCACCTGACTACAGGCTAAACAATTCTCCTACACATGCAAAACGATGAAATAAACGGAATATTCAGAAGTCAAAAAAGCAAATTATATTACTCAATTTCAAGCTATGTATCATACCATTTTAGCTATTTGCCTTCAACAGAACACAGACACAGATATCGTTTTTGTCCATTCGAGTCAATAACCCACTGTTGTTTGGAACCCCTTCACCTTTTATTGTTTTTATGGTACCCAGAGACAGGCATACAGCTTTCAAAACTACATGAAGATGACTAAATAATGCCAAATGCATATTATTGGTTAATTTTTCCTTACGAGTATCTAGCTAAACCCCCAGATGGGTTCTAAATCACTCACCTTTCTCTCAGCCTCAAAGGTGTATGTGTATAGCCCGTCAACATCATTGAACACCAGGTAGTTGTTCAAGGGAACGTAGGCACTATTCAGCACCAATAAACAGTATATAAATATCGGGGATTGTGGACAATAATTTCTATGTTCTTTTCTGTTAAACATGGCAGTTAGACTTACCTTGTGGCAATTTTGAAAACTTCTGTGGAGCAAGCAGCTGTATTGTGCAAGAAATTTTCAGTTATATCTCAAATGTCAAAATGTAAAATAAGGCTTGTTAAGATCAGTGAGCATTTAGCTTGGCAGCTTACCAGCAATTACAGCATTTGTAGAAGCCACAGCAGGAATTATTCTCTTTACAACCCCTAAAATACAGATACAGTAATCATGAAACAAATTTCTGAAAATAACACCCCAAACTCTTAACTTGTCTGTAGAGTGCTCTAGTATAAGCAATAGTAAGGAAGGCTGGCAGCAAAGGCCATTTAATAAACCAACGTTTTGTTTATTATTCATATACCTGCACAATTTCTGTTTTAATTCTTTGTCACCTCTACACAACTTGGATCAAAACTGTTTGAGACATGTAGTGTCATGGAATAAGAAATGTAATATAATAACCAATGTCCAGGCCTCCCTCACTTACCCTGGGTGAGTCTGTAAGTCACTCCTGTGATGTTGAACTCTGCCGCTCTCTCCAGAGATTTCTGGTACACCCACTGGATGTGCTGCGGATCGTCGCCATCAAGGGCCAGACCATCTTGAAGATAACATTTAAAAAAATGTTGAATACAGCCCATCACATCTGCTTTCGATAAATGTTGTAGATTCAGTGCGATGGTGGTACAGTCACATTATACCTCCAAAAGGCTTGTCTTTGGGCCATAGCAGCATGCGGACGTACTCAACACAATGTTCAGGTAACCGTGGCATCGATGCTATAGTGCACATTGGAAAGTTTATCTAAACAGGAAACAAAAATAACAAAGTTTAACATATTAAAATATTTAAATTGTATATTTTAAACATAAAAGCCTAGTATGTTTTTCAGACCTGCGGGGGGTACAGCTCCAGGGTGCAGTCTATACAAGCCGTCATTCCTGGAAGAATGACTCGTGCATTGCCCTTAAAACCTTCTGTACCACCATCTATTAGAGGAATGATGGAGCTGGGGTCCAGAACACCATCCTCATAGACCAGCAGAGATAGCTGACAAACAAAAGAACAACATACTTAAACTATAGAAACCCTTATCATATATGCCTAACTCCCAATATATTTCAGATGTTGTTGTTATACAAGACACTAAACACATACCAGCATGCCATTCATCCATCTTCTGGCAACAACAGAATCCAGACCACAGACTATTATGTGAAATTCTAAGCAGCAATAAGAAACAATCTGTTACACAAGGTGTTAGATAAGCATAAGCTATTAACATAATGTACGTGTCCATATTTTATAAGAAAATAAGGTTGTAGGTTGTAATTACGCTTATAAAATCGCTCATCCAAGTCTTGAATTTTCTTAAAATGTCTGTTAGGCTAATTAAGGAAACATTATTTTGGCATGAATAGAACACAATACTAAAATAGTTTAAATTATACATGCTATCAAAATATAGTTAAATTTCATCAAGGAATTTCATCCTTGAAATTTTAAGTGCCCTGGCAAAGCTATTACAGTGTTAAATACTGAGTTAAGACTAGAAGATCAGCAAAAGTTTAGCAGAATTTGTATGGTATAGGATACGGGACAACATTGCATCCAGTAATTCTGTTGTTTATGAAGTCTGCTGCCACCTCTGCCTTCGGTCGACCCACATCTTTAGGTCTGCAGAAACAACAGGGAGCAGATTACATAAGTAAAACAAGAACAATGGAAGTCAACCAGCTTCTCCCATCATCCATTTTAGATTAATGACTAACTTACCTAAAGAGAAACTGTCTGTTGAGGTTGGAAACATCGATGGTGTCCATGTCCACAACATGAATGTGTCGAAAACCTGACAAGGCCTTGGGGATAAAATTGGACCATACATGAGCTTGACCGCAAAATTAATCCTGGGATAAGATGTGAAATTTCTAAAGTCGATGCAAAGGCCGTCTATTAGACAATAGCCTCTTTTACTCTACAGAGGCATATGATGATTAGAAATGGAAGTTACAGAGCAACAAGGACCGTACCAGATCTTTAAGCAGCTCACATCCAAGTCCACCAGCTCCAATAACCAGAATTTTGCATGTGTCCAATAAAAACTGAAGTGACTAAAAAGGATGAGAACAGTTAATAAAGACAACAACAGGTGAAAAACAACAGAAGAGTTCACACATTTTAACAGTGATTTTCATACCTCTGTGCTGGGTTCAAAATCAGGATGAGTAAATGGTCCAGTCCTCTCTAAAAACTTTTTGACGTGGTCCCATCTTCCCTGCCATTCACCTTGATCCACACTTCCTCCGTCCACAACCATACTGTATATAAACAAATAAAAATATATATTTATTACACAATTACACCTTACTTATCAGTTACACACATATATATATATACATATACATATATACATATACACATACATACATATATATTAACATTCATATGCACAAACAAACATGCACTTATACAATTCGCAATGCACAATATAATACAAAAAACCCTAATGTGCTTTGAATGAGTGTTTTAAATTCAGTAATTAAACTTGGCTGAGTTTAAGTAACGTTAGAATCCATAATGTCAAGACAAATTACAAATTTGTATTTTACAATGCTATGAAAGAACATAACGTTAGTCCTGGCAGTGTTTGGAGGTTTCGCAAGCGTTCACCTTCTAGCTTTTAGCTAACTTACTGGTTCATTTTGTATGTGTTAGGTGAGCTGTTCATAATCAATAGCTGAACAGTATTTGCATTAAAACTCAAGCGGATTTTAACACCTCCCAAACCTGCTGGCTGCATTTAAATTATCATCTTTCATTTCACTAACTTCTCATTCAGCTCCTCTATTCGCCTTCTTTTCTTCTCCCTAAAAAAGAGAGAATAAAAGAAGGTTCATTCATACTCGGCTAGCCGCAAGTTAAAGTCCTTGCGTCCTGTTGATTGAACTACAAGCACTGTTACGAGGGATTTTTGATTCAGTTTGTAGAAAATATCACTTACGGCTCTTCGGTTTCCGCCATATTGTCATTAATATGCAACGTGAAATGCGCAACCTTATGAGAAAAAACTGCAGTCCACCTGACGCACGATTCCATTTTCAAAATAAAAGTCGGTGTACAGAGCGTAGTTAAAGTAAATAATGCAATATTCATAAATATGTACTTTATATACCTATGTGTATTATATACAAAATTAGGGAAAATTCAACAATTTGTCTTGGGAGCTTACAGCAAACAGAATGTGAATTATTCTGAGAGTGATGTATTGGTTGTGCTCTTGGTTATAAGCTAAGGAATACGTTCAAGATGAAGTACATCTTGTATTAAAAGATCTAAAATGCTCCAAATATTGAAATGCCAGATCAATATGAATCACTTCCATACTTTATATTCAAAGACATACTCATTGTTTGTTAAAAGAGGTGAGATAGTTGTAATTTTGGTGGGGTAGTTTAATATAGTTGTTGATATTCAATATGGGATTTTAATTTGTAGGATATTATGGGTTTTTGTTATATTCATCGGCACCTGATAAACACATTGGGCAACTGTATGCGTAGGGCCTGGAAGCAAGGCCATCTAAAAAACAAGTTCAGCAATCAAAATATCCATTTACCAAATAAACAGTCCCAAGTAAATGTAGGCGTATATGCATACTGTATATAATTTAAATAGCTGTATACATTTTATTTTTTACATTTATTTTTGTTTGATTGTCTCTGACTTACATACTTACTATTACTGAAGTTACTACTGTTAGTTCCTTACTTTGATAGAATGCTCACGTACTTTGAAATCTTATTAAGTGTCATTGTTTGGAAAATACTGACCTATTTATTCTGGAGCAAATCCCCTGTAGGTGTTTGTTGGTGAAAAACATTCAAATAGATTTATAACAACATGACAATTAACTAGCATTCAATTGTTGAATAAATGAGCAAAAATATACACTTGTAACTTGTAATATGGACACTTTTAATATATTATGCACCAACAAATTAGTTTTATTTTTTATGTGGTCCAGAGTTTCACATAAAAAGGGTTGTTTATTTATAGATTAACTGATCAGTATGGAACTTTTGTAAAAACAAATGTCTTAATGCTAAGTAATAGTACTGACATTTTAGCCGTTTAATTTTTGGTCTATTAAAAGCTCAAATGCTTTATAGCCCACACACTGTTATTGTTTGGTGTGGGAAACTCGTATCAAGGTTACAAAAAATCATTTAAGTTTTCCTGGAATCATTCAAAAAAATGACTCTTTGGTTTAACATGATTCAATCATGGACAGTGGTTACACATGTTTGAGTCATGTTTTCTCAACATGAAATTAACATGTACCAAGAACATAAATTAATCAAGTAACCTCAACATGAAATGAACATGCAGAAGAACAAATAGCCATTATTGTGATCAGTGTTTGCTGTAGTAGGTCTCTTGAGTTTTAATGTTAATTTTTCTTTAGTTGTCCATGTGTGTCAATGTATAATTACTGAAATTAAAAACACTTGTCTGTCTGTAATCCTGGTTGTCATTATGTGCTGAAGCAAATGATGTGCATGTTTGTGAATTCTCTGGAGAAATTGAATAACTTATAACATATTAGCCTATATTTTTTTTGCTCAATGCTAGCGCTTCTCTGTTGCATTTCTCACATGTGGCAAACAGGTATCATAGGTAGAAAATTCACTTTTCACTCTAGATGATAAAGTTTTACAAAAAAATCTGACAGCTTTGAAGCACTGTTAATGGTTAAACTAAATTTTTAGAGTTGACACTACGAAATACAACATTATTTTAAGTCCGTTTTTTTAGATATAATTCATATATAATCCAATTTGGTGTGAAATATTTAATAATGTGATGATTGTACACAACTGAGTGTTTGAAAGGAAAATAATGACAGGCTTGCTTAGAGAGGTGCAATTTAAAGACATCTAGTGTTGTCGGAATACTTTTCAGGAATACTTCACTTGTGAATGTTTTGTGATGTTAAAGCATTTTTCAATGTTTTGTTGATAGCGCTATCTATTCATGCGAAGTGGGAGGTCCATAAATACTAGGAAACAAAAAAACATAAAGAAACATTTTGGTTTACTCAAAAGAGACATATTAAAAAAAAAATGTACAAAAAGCAATCCTGTATTTCCAAACGTCTTTGATTAATTGTAAATGTTATAATCTGGAATGCAGATTTTCATCTGACAATTATAACATGACCTACAATTCTGCAGGGCAAGCAACATTTACATTATTCCACCATGGGCAAATCAACCAACATTTTGCAAAGAATTACACCGTTGGCACAATGTCCTCCTCAAGTGTCTTCAGACCTGAAAGGGATACTCTTGCAAATAAAGCAATAGTGGGCGTGGCAATGGCAGCTGTGTGTGGCAATGAGTGTGTCTGTTTATTGTAAGACGTGTGAGGTGCTGTAACGTTGGGAAGGCCTGAGGCCTGTGGAGAGGTTTTCTGAGTTTAAGCAGAACGGCATTGTCCTTTGACACCACGTGATGTTCTTCTACTTTTCTGTCCCCCTTTTCCACTTGACGGGTGCACACATAATGCTGCAGAAGACTAGGAATAGAAGGAAAGGACAGTAGGCAAGGTCGAGCTGGGAAGTTGGAATCAAGGCGAAAACGACCACTGTCATATTCTATCCGTACATTGGTTGGGCCTCTCAAAGTCTTTACTGAGAGGGTGAAGAGGAAGAGAGGATGGCTACTGTCACGCACAAGAAAAGTCCCTTCTGACGCACCACTGAGGGCATCTCTCACCTCACTGGCCGCAATGCCACCCCAGTACCATCCTACAAAACAAAAATATCTATTTGTTATAATGACATTTATAAAGATTATTTTATTGGTACATAATAAAATAAAAACAACTAGAGTTTAGCATGGCATTGCATGTATATACCAATGAAAGCTACACAAGCGACTTTTTATTTATAAATGTGAGTTTATGTAAAACAATCCTTTTTGTTGCATTCTGTACACTACTGACAATGTTTCTCCCAAATTTCAAATAAAAAATATTGTTTTTTATTTGCATTTATTTGCAGAAAATAAAAATTGGACACATTGGTTAAAATAACAAAAAATGATGCAATGTTTTCAGAGCTTGAATAGAAACTGCAAATTCTTTAACTAAAAAACTACATCATAGCTTTCATGTGTGCTCTGTTTTTTATGAGAGTTTATGCCACTCCTAAAATGTGCTTTTGTTGGAATTCAGCAGACACTGGAATGTCTGCCATAAATGTAGAAATGATGAGTAAAGGCAAAAGTTGGTCGCTTAATTTTTTCCAGAGCTGTATATGTAAGCAATAAACCTACAGTGTAAAAACATTACTAGCACTAGCATAATCTTGGAAATTTCCATAACCCAGGATATGACAAGATCCCCTGAGAAATGATGCCCTGAGACTATGAATATGATTTTCTTCATAGCAGGATATCTCAAAAGCTCTAACCATTGTTCAAAGGAAAAGGAAGTTGTTGATGACAATTACCTCAGAGTAATTATCCATACTAAAGTGACACCATTGTGTGTAACAGACTAAATAGATAGTTCTTTGACATGTCATTGTCTTTCTACACACCTGAGTACAAGCTGAACTGTGTCAGCTCAAAAAATCTGTATAATGCTGAATAGACTCCTTTATTTCTGGTCTGATCCACATCCACCTAAAGTCTCAAAAGCATTTCTGACACAGCTTTGTGAAAATGAAATGCAACATCAAAGCAGCCTTAATCTTAGTAATTGTCATGATAGAGCATACATTTTTCAGTTCAGGTTCACATTAAAGGTAAACTTGCACATGCTTATTCATTTCATATTTGAACATGTATAACTTTAGATTTAAACATTATTTATAAAATAATAATTGGTGTGTAAATATGGTCCTAAATATCAGCTGTGCATATGGTGAAATTGTAGATAAATCTAGCAGAGCACAAACAAAATGTGTTTTTTTAAAGCACAATTTGAAATTTATTAATGTAAATGCAAGATTGAATACCAGGTTTGTGTATAAAAAGTTTTACTACAAAACATGATTTAATTTATAGGTTAAGGCTGAATATTAATCGTTCATGTGTTTTCATTGTTTACAAAGTAAGCCTTTAAGTCTACAAGAGCAGTTAAAAGGTATACCTGAGTTGTGTAGGTGCTGAAACGTAGTGGTGATGAAGCACAAATCTTCAGCAGTAGCCCATGGTGAGACATGTTGCAGGAATAGTGTAGTGTGTGGGTCATTGGCTTTGATGAACTTCTGAGTCATCCCTCTCATTCTGAGTACTCGTCTTCTTAGCAACCCTTCCTGGAGGTGGCCCTGGCAAAAGAGCAGTGCTACAGAAGAAAGAGCTTGTTGAGATTATTTTTTGCAATTATATGTAATTAAGCAACGCTTTCATCATGTTATGCCTTCCCTGAGATGACACAGTCCAGGTGAAAGTTCAAAGGTTAACAAAACATTGCTGTGCGTTCTATGTCTATCTTCTAGCATTTGTAAATTTAACTAAACTCAAGGAATAGTCGAACCAGATAGTGAAGTGGATGAACTATAAAGTGGACTCAATAAAATTTACTCCATACAAAGGCAAACTTTAGGCAAAACAGCAGGGTAGTAAAAAATAGGCCTAATAGAGAACATTATTCTGATTAACCCTAACTCAAAAAGTTAAATCAAAGTTAAATCAAATTGACTTTACAAGTGACTTGTATTTAAATACACAAAAACTCCCCAAAAGGTCTTGTGCTTGGCAACATGTTTTGAGTTACTTGCAGTGTGTTTGGTTGAGTGAATTAACTGTATTAAATGCATTAAATGTATTTTAAAAAATAATAATATGCACATACCCCCCAAAGTCTTATGCTATGAAGGGGATATTTTGGAGCATTTATACAAGCATGATGTCAAATAATTTGGTTAAATCCTAAATATAATATTTAGTGAGATTTAGTTTTTAGCTCAAAACAGTAAATGTCCAAACTATTTAATAGGTTTGAAACCCAATAATAAATGTTTAACGGTACGTTTTCGCGCAATAATTAGCATTAGAATTTAAACTTGTTGTACTGCTGATGTTTAAGCTGTGGTCTTGGAAAACACAGTCTAAACAATTGAACAATACCTTTAGGGATAAAATAAACTAAAAGTTAAAATAAAAAAGAGGAAGCTGACCTCCGGCCTGGACAAAACATGCAAGGCAATTAATAAGTGTCGTGATTTTTTAACTATACGTTCAGCCTGTTGTATGTCTGTAAAGCACACATGCTTCTTGATGAACATTTCATCATTAAAAAACAAACAAACACAGAATGTTATTTGGATACATCCTCAGCAAGAATTGGGAGTGGAATAGTTAAGTGGCTTAAACCAAACTATAATAACAGTGTGTGTTAAACCTGAGCAAATAGGGAATTAACAATTAATATGTAAGTTACTCATAATTTTGTACAACTGATCTTATGGGTGAACCCATCAAACACGTCTGGCAGGCTTTCACTGTGGATCTAAACAAAGAAACCAAAAACGTTGATTGAAAGTATGAACGGGTTTTGCTTAAATATGCTATATGTCTTACCTTTCCCGGCATAAAATCGTCACCTTCCCTTCACCAACAGATATCTCAGTGTGCACTGACAGTTTGAAAATCTCGAACAGGTTATATTCACACGATTGTAAATCCAGTTTAGTGTCAAAGCCTGTTTAAAGTTTATTGTCAAAGACATTGTTCCAGCAATGGCGACAAACCGACCGCAAACAATGAATGTCTCGTAAATACCTAAAGATTTTGAGTTTGCAACCTAATTCCTAATCTAACAACGAGTCGTATATGGTTGTTTGGCTATTATTCTCCTGAAACAAGAGCACCGAGAAACGCCTTTGCCGCAGGTCTGGGTTTCATAAGTTGACGAGCATTCTAGGAATCTCATTCCAAGAAGTGCGCTACATCTCAGCGCTCGCGGCCTCATTCGCAGAACTGCGCTCTCTGCGCTTCCATTGGCTGTCTGGCGTATCCCGTTTGACAAAGCGCCCCGGCCGGTTTCAGCTGCGGATGACTTTCCCAGTAAGAGCTTTCCCGGAATGCTGAAACAGTCGCTGAAAATGACCTATGTGCCAGCTAAATGCACTCAGAGAGAGAGAGAGAGAGAGAGAGAGAGAGAGAGAGAGTCGGGCGGTAGCTTTTGTGGAGGTGTCTTCGAGGTAAACGCATGTTGAGGCTAATCCTTGAAAATGTTGAACAGTTAAACTCAGTTCAAACAAAGTTCGACAAAAAGGAAATTTACAGTGTGGATTGGGGTATTTTATTTAAATTATTACATAAAAATCATCCAACAACCTGCACGTGTGGCTTTTGAAAACCATGTTTCTAAGGAATGAAAGAGAAACTAGTTGAAATCAAAAGTTAAAAAAAATAACATCAAACGGAGAGATCATAGGATATATGTTAAAGAGAGCATTGAGAGTGATATGAAACATTCTGTATCGGATGTTATTTTGTCATTCTAGTTGTCATCCTTGTCTCCTGCTCCTCTGATCATACGTTTATTCCCTCGTTTCCCTGTAGGGCCCTTTGGCTTGGTGAAGGCTTGTTTGAGAGCATGCTGCTTTGGGTACACCTCTTCATATAGGAAATCATCTGTCAGCCCCTCTCCGCTATCAATCTCCATCTGCACACATATCAACAACAGAAGTGAAATCACACACTCCACAAATAGAAGGCCTTGTTTTCTGCTACACCTCTAAAAATTGTTGTGGTTGTTTTATTTCATGGTTGGGTCAAATAATGACAATGTAAGGCTAATTTGTATTATAGTTTAGGTTTGTTCATATTTTCCCAGCCGAGTTGAAACAACCAAGAATTTTTAGATTGTAAAAGAGGTCAGTTAAATGAGGTGATTTACTTTCAGAGAGGTTTATTCATTCCTGATTAACTAAATATTATTATTTTCTGTTTATACAGGTAGCTGTAAGTTGTAATTTTGGCTTGCTGTGTAAACATTCAAAAAAATATCAATAAATAAAAGAATAATGATGTATAAAACGATGGGTAACAGCAGTTGCAAATGAGCACTCACATTGGTAAATGTCAGTGTGCCTATCACCAAAATTTTAAATAATTTTTCTTGTTATAACTTGAGGTAACATGGTTAAAGGTTGACCTCAACAAATCAACATTTTAAGTCTTAATATGTAAACCTGAATGCAGTGTAAGTTGCTTTATATAAAAGCATCTGCCAAAAACATTATATACTACAAATATTTTAGCTTAATTGTTTGTTAAAGGGACAGTTCACCAAAAAAATCTGTCTCCATTTATTCACCCTGGAGTTGTTCCAAATCTGAATACAGAGAAAGACATTTGAAAGAATATTTGTAACCAACCAGTTCCACCATTGATTATAGTAGGAAAAATCACTATGGTATTGTCAAAAGTGCCCCAGAACTGTTTGGTTACAAGCATTCTTCTAAATATCTTTTGCTGTTTTCATCAGAACAAATACATTTATACAGATATTTCATTTTTAAAAGAAGGGTCCCTCTAAATGGTGCATTTCATTGTCATTACCTTTTTGGCGATCTCTATATGAAAGTCTCTCTCTACCTCATCCAGCAGTCGATTCTTACAGCTCGAGTACAACATCCTTTCTTTGATGCTGCAGCTATACCCAGGCATAGAGTAGATGAAAACTGCTCCATTTATTCAAACCCAAACCACAAAAACAACACACATTAGCTTTATAGAGAAAATATGTCTACAGTGTCATCTAGAGCAGGGGTTTTCAACTGGTTCTGTGCCAGGGACCACCATTCTGACTAACAAATAATCGGCGACCCACTATTGTGTGTGTGTATGTACGTTTATGTACGTATATGATGTTGGGGATGCAAAACACAATGTTAGCAAAGCTGGGATAGACCTGAAAGGTGCAAAGCTAGCCTATCCTGTGTCAGTTTGAATCTCAACTCAAACTCAAATTATTTTAAATATTCTCATTAAATTTAGTATTCACACCAATGCGCAAATATTCTGGAAATGTTTTGAAAAATAAATTATGGAAAAAAAGTGTTAAAAAAGTGATTTTAATAGAGAGATTAGGTAGGCTGGAATGCATGTCACGGACCACACGCAATGCCGCCGCGGACCACCAGGGGGCCGCGGACCACCGGTTGAAAACCCCTGATCTAGAGGACTAGCATAAAACTGCAATCAGCATCTCCTTAATAGGATCTATACTGACCGATAGCTTCCGTTGCCTGTCCTTGATGGGCATGTTTGTACACAAAGAAGTGGTATCTTGGGCAATCAGTGGGGATTCTACTTGGCAGCTCTCTTGTTTCTGTTGGAGTAGTGTGGACTAGCTCAATCGTCTCTCTTTTAGTGTCCACCCTCTGAAGACCACACAGTAAAAAAGGTCAATGCTTCGTGTGTGGATTAATAAAGTCACACTGTTAATAGTATGTGGGATTCTACACATTTACCTTATAAACTTTGAAATAAGTATATTTTGATTACAGTTTTTCTCGATTGCTAACACCCAATTCATGAAACAATCCACCATTTCTAATGACTATAAAGACATTCTCAGAACAATACACCAACTTGTACAAACCCCACACACAAACAGCCCTATTTTGCAAAGGGTATTTTCTCATTCAGAAAACACAAAAACACAATATAATGAATTGAAGTGTCAAGATGTAAACTCAAATAGCACACATTTGTCCATCAGTAAACATTCAGTGGCAAATCTAATGACACACCAATCAGAATCTCAGGATAATATCAATAGAAGCACAGGTAATTATGCATCCTAGAATCATATACTGGGCTTTATACTATTTACTGTAAACATACAGTATAATAATAGTACACACTTTATATGAGAGAAAATTTCATATTCTGTATCCAGTAAACTGCAGCAAGTGTCCACCCTTTTTTACCTGTTCTGTATTTTTGCAGAAATATGGAATACTTTTATAAAAATTGGGCCAAAGTTCCAGAGGATGCCACATTTTTACAATGCCTCCTATTGACAAATTGCTTCACTGTTCTTTTTCTTTTACAGTAACCTCTATGTAAGTGGCTTTGAATAAAAGCATCTGCTAACTGCCTGAATGTTAATGTAATTGGTGCAGTTGCATAATGTATGGGTTGTATGACCAGTTTATAGTGTTCTTTAGTTTCTGAACTGTTCTTGTCTTCAAGAACATTGTCTGTAAGATTATCTTCTTCTACTTTACAATAGTGTAACGTTTTTCCTAAAGCGTATTCTTGCACCTTTGCTCTATGTGCACTCTTTTATGTTGTATATTCTAATAAAAACTACAGTTTTTTACAATAGCTATGGCAATTTTTCCAATACTTTTAACATTTTTTCTAAACTTTTAACACCGTTATCACAACATCTGGCTGTGTAGGCAACACAAATAACACATTTATTTTTGCTTGGACAAAAAATACATATTTTTTTACTCAAATTAAAAATGCATTAACTTCTTAAATATAAAAGCTTAACCAAGACCAAAACAAAGTATTTTTGCTGCCAAATTTACGAATGCTATTTTTGTATGTCAGAACAGATAACATCACTTTCTTAACATAACTTATATTCTTACGTCAAAGTGAACAGCTGTTCATATTGTGAACTACAACACAAATACATCATCTGTATTTTACTCTATTGCTAACAATAAAAAGCAAATTGAAGTTATGCAAATTCAGTATATACATCACACCAGTAGTCTATATTTACGCCTTCTGTCATACACATGTGAAGTGAGGGACGGAACAGATGAACCTTTTGTGAGGGACCACATCCTAAAATACATATCCATCTATCATTTTATATGTGCAATGAAATTTTATTAGATAAACATTGAATGTGATATTACAGTATAAGGACAACATATTGCTTCCAAACTTACAAATATTGTAGAAGGTACATAACCTTGAAGAGTCATTTCAATATGTAGTTGTACTGTAACACGTAACTTTCACATTGAGTGCGGAAATATTTACTGGAAATATACAAATATAATAATTTGCATTTAGCAAAAAAAGCAGATAACCTTCTGGAGGCCCCTGTCGGTCCCCGGACCCCAGTTTGAAAATCCCTGTCATAGCATACAGAGAGGCTGGTGGCCTTTAGTGTCCAGACCTTCTTCAAGACACCAACAGGTATAATATTGTATAAGGGCAGACATGACACATATAAAATAATGCAGTTTCTGTTATTCCATCTTATGTTAGTGTTTTTTATGACATTGTGATGTGATTGACTGAATGTTCCTGTCAGTAGAGAACATGTGTTAGTGTCATGGTAGACACAGTGTATTGTATAAGTGTATTTATGCACTTTTAAAATGAGTGTTGGAGTAAAGTTTACAATGTGTGATTTTGAGCATGCAATTAACAGTTTTGACAGTTATGTGTTTTAGGTGTGTGGCTGTGTTTAGGAGTTTAGGAAACTTGTCAGGTGAACTGAAAAAATGGTCATAGCAATTGTAGAAACTGTTACACCGTGTGTAAGCTGTCATATTATTCTTGAATCCCAATTAGAGGTTTAAGAAAAAGTGTTGTGAATTGATCCCACCAGTGTCTTAGACTATGTTGCAGTGTGGGTGATTTTGAGTGCTTGTGCATGTGTCATGTCTGCAGGGAAAGTTTGTTTTTCATCAAGTTTGAATGGTTTTGAGAAGAAATCTTCATTTTGACCTCTAGGTATGTTTGAGGGAATCGGGCGAGATGTTATGGATTTGTGTTTACTGTTTTGACAATACGAGACATAATATCCAGAAATTTGTTTAAGCAATCGAGAAAAACTGTAAACCTTTGTGTGCTCACTTATGTTTTTGCGACTTACTAGTTGAAGGTAATTGATGCGTTTCTGTTTAAGTTGTTGTAAAGCGTGTTTAGCCTCCTCTTGTAATGGAAATGCCAAACCCTGCAAAGTCGGATTTTTTCCCTCCATGCTGATTTCTGTCTGTATCAGAAACACATTTAATAGAACCGCAAGGATTTGTTATTATTGTAATACAAAAACACTGAAATCAATAGATAAATAGAAGATGAAGAACAAACATCTGTAATAATAATCACATCAATGTTTGTAGTTTAGAATATGTGTACAATTAAATTTTTTACTTGAAATGTTAGAAATAAGTTCAAATTTACGTCATTAACTTAATTAACATAAACATTTATTTGTGATTTTAAAGGTTTAGATAAAATATACTTTACTATGTTCAGGCCTTTAATTGTTTTTGGGACAGCTCAAATCAGGTTACAAAGTCAATTAAATCACTCTCTATTAGTTTACAATGATGTTTTCACCCATCTCGATTTTTAAGGGATTTTTTGTGGACCCATTTGTTTTTCCAAGGCAATTTGGATTAATATTTCGAATCTCATTGTCAGGAGAGATGTTGAAGCTACCTTTGCTCGTCCACTTGCGGGGGCAACTAGTCTTCGCTCATCCTAAACAGAAATTTACAAATGTAACAAATGATTTCAAAATGAAATTCCCTTACACATCACATTTTCAAAATGAAGTGCATCATTAGAAACTCACCCGTGCAACTTTATCCTGTCAGGTGGATCATCAGGAAAAACATTGCTGTTACATTTTACTCCATTACAAACGACATTTTTTACTACTGATAGCACAAAAAATCACATTTTTAAATCTTGCTCACTTCTGTTATTTTAATCTGATGGAGCTGTTGCTCTGCAGTAGTGAGAGGGGCGGGGCTGGAGGAGGATAGGTGTTGTAAGTAACCTTGGAAACAGATGTCTTCCTACAGGACAGAACAGGGAAAAAGTGCATTTCACCACTTTAGCTAGACATTCCAATGCTAGGCATTCCTATTACTTAAATTTGAGTTTGGTTACTATTAAAATACATGTAAAACAGTTAAGATTGTGGGACAAATGTCAGAAAGAGATATATTCTGTCAACCTCCATATTTATATGCCTACTACCTTGACTGTTCCAAACAGTTCATCTTTAAGGTGATTTCCACCAAACTCTTTCTTAACCGTGGCTCGGGTAGCAGCATACACCATCTTTAGCCTCACCTGTGTGATGCAGAATGTACAGCTATCGTCAGAATATGTTACATTCAGGGAGCTAAAAGGAAACATTTATATTAATATGCTTACTCATAACCATGTAACAGTGAAAGTGTGAGGGGGAGAGTTTGAACACATTTGACTTTATCTTGTGTATTTACTCACTGGCGACTGGTCTGGTGACCAGGAGATAAAGAGCCACTCGTAGCCCTGCTGGTTCTGCGAGTCGAGACGGTAAAGTATATAACAGGGTTCTAGAGTGTCCAGAATGGGTAAGACACATGCGTCATAGTCCTGATCCCAGCTCTGAGACACCTCTCGATATGCCCCCAACACCAAGTGCTCTGAAACACACACAGACAGATACACACACATCCACACTTCATAACACACAACCTGACCCCAGATAAATGTCAGTGTGTGTCCACAAACAGCACAGAGCCGTCAAGCTGCTATCACACCCTGACATTCTGGGTTTATCTTCACCGTTCACTTTATTTAAAAATGTATGAATTTCATTGAATGAGATCACGTGGCAATTAAAGATAGCATAAACACTCTGTCCAAGCAACCTACTGAACCAAAACAACTATGTTAGGTTTTAAATGAAAAAGCAATTGGACAACAAGTATTTTCTGTTTGTCAAAACCACCATGTGGGTATTGAAATACTGTACGTAATGAACCTAAATAAACAATACTGTTTACATACAGAACTCACCGCTCTTGATAACTATCTTCATTATCCTGACAGCTCCATTTCTTGCCTTGACAAGAAAATCCTTCAAATCAGCATTAGCTGTTTCCAACAGAGAGGTGTACATCAGAAACACAGAATCATCTTCATAAAGAAATACAGATGTATCTATAGTATGAGCCTTTCTTTTGTCATCATGAATAAACAGAGAGACACTTTCATAGTAAACCCTTTTCATTTCTTTTTAACTTTTATGACATCTGTATTTATTGACACATGTTTTCTTTACAGCGGCCTTGTAGCAATACAAACTGTGAAAAGCCCTATAGAAATGAACTTGATCTGACAAGGGATATACAGTAGATTCTAGAATATTACAGATGATACATATCATATGATAGATTAACTTAATATTTACAAGAGAGCATAAGCACATGCACGAATTAAACAAAGATTATTTTACACGACTTCCATCCTGTTGCCTGTGCCTTATTCTTGGCCTCATCATGGTAACTAGGGATCAGGACTCATAAATGATGTAGGTTCAGGTGAGATGGATGAGGAGCGGCGCTTCCGCACGTAAGATTAAATTACCTCCCATCATCATTCACATAAAAAAATCTGACTATTATCTTTCAATAAGCCTCTCCGATGAACCATAACCAAATTTAGTTCACTCAAAACCACAAATCAAGCATAGCTAGAATATACCTGCAGAAAAATACAATAAAAAACCATCACAGAAATTCTAATGGAATTACTGGAATTAGTAAATGGTCTTTACTAGTGTTGGGATCTTACGGAAGGGAACCGAAGAAAACAATTAAATCTAACTGGTATAAGGCCTATAACTTACTGACATCGGAATTTATTATAATAATGTTAATCCTAAACACCTGATGGGTCAAAAACTTATTTGTAAAGGAAACCATTAGAATTTGTATTTTTTTTACAACAGTAAATAATTCCAAAATTATTTTTGAAAAGTTTTATTTTTTAATAATTACTTTTTTGTCTTAAGATTTTTATTGTCTTATTTCCTATTGTCTAATGTTACATGCAATATGTCAAACATTTATTTCCAAGACAGATGTGTATTCATACAAAAATACCAATTAAACATTTTCAAGCTTTCTATTCATACACAAGAATGAGTTCACTGGCCAATTTTGCTTACCATGAATACCCGTCTGATGCGACATCCCAAACAGCTCCAGTAGTAATCCAGTTTAGCCAGAATTCCAAGTTGAAAATGTCCTCCTATTGTCTTCAGTAGCGCTGGTTACTGGTGTCAGCACTGTGCCCAGTATAGTGCTCCAACTCACTTCCGTGCAATGATATCAACGCCACTTAAGCATCTTTACCTAGGGAATCCTATTTGAAACACGATCTGCGGAACTGAGAAAGATGTGTAGCCTACTAATACACCTGTCAGGAGATAGGTTCCAGTAAATTATCTAGAATTCGAGGAGTAGATAACTTGGATGGGAGCACCTGTTATAGTCTATTTTAGAAAGAAAAAAGGAAATAACCTAGTTTATCTGAGGGTCTGTGCATTCTGTTTCTCAGTCCACTTCAAACGGTTGTGTAAGGCTCCATTTGTGAAAAGAAATGGCACATTATCACTTACACACATTGCGGACCTGATAGGTGCAAATAAACCTGCCTCCGGCCTTTGAAAGCTCAAATTCCAGCAGCCTGACATAAGATACCGTGCAGGTGACCAACCAGCAGGAGGTTGTTCATTTAGACTAGAAACAGCTTCTGAAAACATGCAAATAGTAAATTTAAACTATCACTCTTTGAGAGTTTGCGTGCGGTTTATGTCATTTGAATAAAGGAAATGTGCTGTATCAGTTGTAAAAGGTAATCTGCATTGGCCTTTGTTTTTCATGTTCAGTTGTATGAAGAACAGCATGGTTTACATCTGATAATATTTATGGATATATAAAATACAGGGAAAGAGAAAATACCTGTCGGTTTGTAAGTGATGGCTTCATGTTTAATTCATTCAGCAGTGAGCACAGAGACCCAGCCATTATTTATTATTCACACACAGCCCTCCCTCCAAAGACACTATGCTTTACACACATAGATTCTCACTCCCCAGCACACATTTTTTTATTTCATTTTTTTACATTCTATAATTAGTCCAATAAACACATTAACATTTACAGACTATACCATATTTATATAAAACAAATTATGACATTTTTTTCGGTTACATTCCTAAACATTATACTTACTAAACTTAGACTAAATAAGCCGGCTTGGCCGTCTGCTGCCAGTTTCATTTCAAAATCAATGCAACAGCTGTTTTTACCCATCCAATTAATTCGCAGTGAAAAATCCAAACCATGGCCACAAATTTTCTCCTCTGAAATTCCTTTTGGGGCCGACGACGCACGTGCTGTAAACTTCTCTGTATAGGCTTGAGTTGCCCTTGCATGTATTGGACACGTAAAATTGCAAGAATGTAGTGTCGGAAGAAAAGATGCATTCTTTCTAAAAGTGAATGCTCACCCAGACCTGCTTGAACATCTCGTGTTACCAAAACCCAGATAGCACAATCCATCTGGCTTACGTCTATTTGACGTCTGCATTTACATTTTACAGACATCTGCAATATGTAGTTTGCTCATCTGCAATACGTCTCGGAGACGTCTGAATGTCTGTGATACGTCTGCTAAAGATCTTGAGATTTGCTGCGTAAAAACATCTGCTAAACATCTTAGAGAGAGCAGATTTACATCCATTCTAAATCATAAACATCTTACAGACGTCTTCAAGATGTCTATATAACGTCTGACAGCAGACATCTCCGAGACGTATTGCAGATGAGCAAACTATGTATTGTAAATGTCTGTAAGATGTAAATGCAGACATCAAATAGACGTAAGCCAGATGTATGCGTGCTATCAGGGAACCCACAAATTTACGTCAGTTCCTGGTATGATTTGACTAATACCGCCCAAATTTATACGCAAATATTCCAATCGCTTTGAAACCTGATGTACCAAATATGGTAAGAGGCTTACATTTCTGTCACACGCTTGCCGTATTTGACCAATCACTACGCACTGGTTAAGATGCCAATCATAGCACACCTGCACGTTTCAGAGCCACAGGGCAAAGAGGAGATACGAACATGCACGGGATATGGAAAATACTGCGTTTTTTAACCTTAAATCGTGTATAACCATTGCATTACATCTAAAACAAACAATTCGTTTAAGCCATCTCATATAATGCAATGATGTGGTGTAAATCCTGTATGGTGGAGGATGTGTACAGGTGTTGTCCTTGATCATAATTTGTAACTTGTCAATGTAATCCTGTATAAAATAGAGTTGTTTCCTACACACAGAATACCTTATAATTAAAAATGTATTGTGTGCATGTGTGTGTATGGAGGGTTCCACAAGACACTTATGCCCAGGGGCCTTTGAATACTTAATCCGGGCATGGTTACAATGAGCATCCTTCAAAAGAACCTGATTTCGATTAGTTGTGTACATGAAGAGAGGAGGAAAAAGATGTCGTTGGACTAACGTTACCAGAGGGTGTCTGTGACATGAATAAACAAATGATGTGTTTACTTTAAAAACAACATTGGAGCGTAACTCGACAACATCTCAAAGACGCTACGCACCATTCCACAAGTAAGTACAAACTTTAACCACAGTCTGTGTTCCTCTCACTCAACTGATAAAAATGTTACTGCTTCCAAATGCATAGACACTGTGTCTGTCCCCTGACTAATACAACTAAATGATAATTTATGTAAAAGTCAGAGAAAAAACCTTATCGTGATTAAACCTAAAGACAATAATTAATGAGCAAACCAACTCCTAAAGTTCGGGCTACTTATTAGATCACTAAATTCAAAGGCAGTTATTGTAAATGAAATGATTGATATACTCTGCCTATCTGAAACATGGATTAAACCAAATGATTTTTTCGGTCTTAATGAGTCTACTCCACCAAGCTACAGTTATATGCATGAGCCACGTTTGGTTGGTCGAGGTGGTGGTGTCGCAACAAGCTTAAGAGACTTTCTTAACGTAACTCGGAGAACAGAGCATACATTTAAAGAGTTAGTAGCATTAGATCAAGAAAATTACATTTCATCCAGTGTGTTATGTTGGCGTGTTTGAAAGTAAGCTGTCTGCCAAGTTGTTTGCCCGAAGGTGAATAAATTACAAAGTTATCGGCTTGTCGAAAAAGCAGTCGACTCGACTCTGAATCATGCAAACGAGACGTGAACTAGTACGGCCGCGTATCTACGTCACTAGACGTATAGTCTATAGTCCCCGCCTACGTTTTGTTAGGATTTCGTTGTGAAATTAAGTGCGTCTTATTTAAACTACCAAAGGAAGAACTTCTGAGGGAATAATGGTTACAATTCATTTTCAAACGATACCAAAGGAGTATAACCCCATGGTGTTACTGTGCGCGCGTAATTTCAGCAAAGATTGCTTAAATGTAAATGTAAATAATCTTGGCACGTTCACTGCAGGATATTGTCACAGTCACCAGGTGGAGTGCCCTCTCAAATCCACTAGAGGTCACTCCCCTCATCACCCCGACTGTCATTGCCATTACACTTCCCATAACCCATTGCTCGGACTCACTGCACATTGATTATTCTCACCTGTGTGTACTAATCTCATTACCTCTGCCATTAAGCCTGTTTTGTACTCTCAATCATTGCGAAGTCTTGTATTGCACTGCATTTCTGAGCATTCTTCTATTGAATTATAGTATAATGAAATTTGAATTGCTTTGGATTGAAGCATCTTCAAAATGCATACATGTGAAATAGTCTCTTCCACACAAATGTGTATTAACAAACAAGATAAATGAAATCACATTTAAATTATTACATATATGTTATCCCTGTAACAGCATCCTTAACAAGTATATGCAAAATATTGAAAACAAATTTAAATTTGTGGCTAAAAATCTACTATTGTAATTTTTTGTTGTTGGTTTTAATGGCTTTATTGTGTCCTTGCTGGGCATAAAACAACTAAAATCAATCAAAATTTGCTCTCAATGTCTGGTTGTGTTAGGTTATTTAATTTTGTGCTTATTTGTTCATTTGTTGTTGTTTGTTTTTTGTTATAGTCATTCTTTCTTGTATGCTAATGACTTTTGTTAAGTCTAACTATTCAATATTGATCTCAATAGTTTCTGTATGTTATACTTAGTTTATTGGCATTAATAGAACAATATTTTCACCGGAAATGTGTCAAAATACGGAAGTAAAAACGATCGTAACTTCCGGTTAATGGGGACCAAACTTAAAAAAATTTAAGATTCTCAAAGACTTTTATTTTGAAGTATTTTTGTATCATGCGTTCATTTTCGTTGTTCAAATTTTGGTGTAAAGGTTTTTGGCAGGGTAATGACGTTTGAAGCGTTATTGGTAAAAATGCGACACACATGTGAGATGTCTCTCATGATATTCAGGAGAGCGTATGTCACAGCGTCAACTGCAAAGACAGCGAATTCTGAACAAACAGTTCGATTGAAAGCAGCAGATATCGCGAAAAAACTTCGGAGTGAGAAACAGAATCCGACAGTTATCCAAAAAGAGGTCGGCCGAGTATGTTTTTGAAACATTTGCCTGTTTACTGAAATTACTTTATGTGCAACACGTAAATGTCCCGTTTTTCTTGTTTCCATTTCAAAGGTTCCGGTGTCCCCTTTACAGACGAGAGTAAAAGAACTCAAACAGTTCACCCGACAACTACAGTCTGTGCACCCTAGTGTATTTGCTAAGGCACTTTACAGGAGCATCCTTTATCAAGACAAAAACATACTAGTCGTAAATAAACCCTATGGCGTGCCTGTTCATAGTAGGTTTGAAAGCTCATAGTTATATGTCTAATAATACGAATCTTAAATACATTAACTCTGCATTCATTCTCAGGTGTAGATGGTATCAGGAACAGCATTGCGGAGTGTCTGCCTTTGCTTGCTAAAATAACTGATGACATGCAAGCAGGATCATATTTTCACATCTGTCACAATCTGGAGAAAGATAGTACCGGAGTTTTGATTTTGGCGAAAACGAAGGAAGCTGCTGAACATGTACACACACTCATCAGATCACATCAAATACAAAGAAAATACTTGTAAGTTAAAACTTTAATCCTCAATTACTGTATTGCATGTATGGGTAGTTGCATTTCTATTCTGTAAACTGATCTATAAGAATGTAGTGGGTCACAGTACAATAAAATAATCTTCTACTTAAATTTACAAACGAAAACTAATTGTGAACAGACTCCCATACTATAACCCACAATCACAAGCCTGTTTCTATTTGTCTCACTCAGAGTGATTACTGTGGGCATGCCTGTCCCATCTGAGGGTGTGATTGATATTCCCATAATAGAGAAGGAAGTTATGGGACCTCAGCCGCACTTTAAGGTACCTGAACATTATATAAACAGTGATGGTCACCTATGGAGAACCAAACCTGCTTACATAAAAAAAAGGGAAAATAAGTAAAGGAATGTATAAGCTTTTCTGTAGCTCAGTGGTTAGAGCATTGCGTTAACAACGGAAGGTTGTGGGGTCGAACCCAGGGGATTGCAAATACCTATGTAAAATGTATAGGATAAAGCAATGTAAGTCGCTTTGGATAAAAGCGTTTGCCAAATGCATAAATGTAAATGTAATGATCTATCCAATTAAATATTCATCTTAATTTCTTACAGTTATAGTTTATAGTAAGGGTAATTTTCTTACCCTTATATATTTTTTAATTGAAATATTATAAAATGTAAAGGTCATTTTTCTTAGATGGGTCTAAGCCCATTGTTCAGAGTATGTGAAGGCGGAGATGGAGTGACCAGGGTAAGAGCTCATCGACAAGCAGAGAGTGCAGTCACACAGTATCGAGTTTTAGACAGCACCAATGGCTGCAGCTTGGTGGAATTGCAGCCTGTCACAGGTACTGAATAATATGATGGGAAAACCACACCAGAGTTGAATCCAAGAATATTGTTATTCCCAACTCTGACCTGATCATTTATCAAATGTGTTTCAGGAGTAAAACACCAGCTTCGAGTGCATATGGCCCTTGCTTTGGCCTGTCCCATTCTGGGAGATCATAAATATGCTAACTGGAATAAACTAGCACCTCAGGTATGATAAATATTACACAACTTCATATCAAACTTTACTTAAACATTTTATACAGGTTACAGATAACTCCCTAGGTTCATAATTCAAGATCTTCAGATTTTTTACCAAAAACACTTGTTTAGTTTACAAAACAGCTTGCTTCGTGGTGTAGTGTTTTCCTGAGACATGACTCATAGTAACCTTTGAAGACTGAGCGCACGTCTCACATTTCTGATTACAGAAGCTGCCAGAGAGTGCGCTGCGACGGCTGGATCTGGTGCAGAGTAAAACCCGATATCTCCCGCTTCACCTCCACTCCCGAAGGATTGTCTTGCCAGGGGTCAAAGGTCATCATGAAATCACAGTGTCCTGTCCTCTTCCAAAATATTTCACCAATGCTTTGAAGAAACTACAGATCCCACTACCAGGAAAGGAATGTGACTGATCACTCAACTTAATTTTCAAGATGAGTTGCATTGAGGTTAAGAGGAACTGCTTCAATGTTGCAAATAAAGGATATTTATAGATAATTATTTTATGGCATTGTGTAAAGTGTTACAACTTTAATTAAAAGGAAAAACTGGAAATGTTTTATTTGCGGACAATGATTTTGTTTTGCAAATCGATCATAAAACCACTCTTGAATTGACTGCAACACTTATAATTTACAAAATGGTTTCATAAACGATTTACCTAGAAATGTATTATACTCAAGATGAACAAACAAGCCCGAGTGTGTGTTTGAATGCTTTAAGACAGTGGTTCTCAACTCTGGCCCACAAGATCCATTTTCCTGCTGAACAGACGACACGTTCAATTTAATGTTGGGCTGCACAGATTGTTTGTGATATCGCAATTAAGTACCACAAAAGCGATTCCAATCAGCACTTAAATCGCTATCGCGGTAATTTAATCTCATACACTGATAGATTTGCGCAGCGCTGCATTACATTGAACGCATCTATTCCTAAAGACGTTGATTAGCTTGTTCTGGTGTTTAATATCAGAGCTGGGGCTAAACCCGGATTAAAAAAAGGAAATTCGTGGGCCAGAGTTGAGAACCACTGCTTTAAGATCTGTATAATGGAACCATCCAGAAGAAGTAAAGGAAAACACAAATGCCAGAGCAGAAATCTCACTGTACAAAAAGGCATGTTTGAAAACACAGGCTTCAATTCTCCAGCCCCACTATAATATCAATACATATCAGATTACCATAGATGCATGTATGGTTTTATATGGAAAAATAAAAACAGAACCAAAACATCCTCATGTGTTATACATTCCTCAGGTTTGTGGGCTACTAAAAGCTCCTGGGGGTAAGCGAGGGTTGTGTAACATGTTTGTTGAAGTTTGTACAGGTGACCATCACATGGTTTTCAAGCTCAATGCCAATAAATGAGCTTGAGATCCTTTCAGTTCATGTCTTATTCCAAATAAAGAAAAAAGAGTGCGAACAAGAGAGACCGCATGAGTATGTGGGATGGAGCGTAACATGGCAAAGAGAGAAAATGCACACAACAGGAGATCTGGGCCAATACGATTCAATGGACATTAGGTGAACATAGAAATAGGCTTCTGTATCTAAAAAAAAGGCTTGAGTGTCCAAGTTCATTGAAAACCTCTTTGTTCCCTCTGTAAAAATTATAAGGAGACACTGCAGAGGCAACTTGATTTAGTCTCTTTGAGAAGAGAAATGAAAAGGTGCCTTCTCTCATTTTATCTTGCTTTGTTTTCCCCATCTTCTCTCAGTGTACGCTGGCCTGCGCAATGGAGATTATCTCCTGGATTTCCCGCACCACCATGATACGTGTGAGCATGTGCTCCAGTTGCTCGCTCGTGATTGGCTGAGTGGAGTACCAAATTGGGCTGTTAGGTGCCACGACGGGCTCTGGTGTTAGGTAATACGTGTCATTACGACCTTTGGCAGTCTGAGGGCTAAAAAGCAAAATCAGAAAGAGGCTTAACAAAAGCGGTATATATATACACATATGTGCATAATGTACTAGCATGTGAAAAGAAGTGGCTTACCATTTAAAGAGGTAAAAGTCATAGAGTTTAATAGGGCATCGCAGTGGGTTCTCTGGGTCCTCGGCTTGCTCTGCATACATGTCATCTGTGACTATAAAACAAAAATCTAATGTTTATATCTAACTAGTTTAATTGTGATCAGCAAACAGTGTCAAGTTCATTTTGACACCATTCCTTAATGTGATCCGTCTTACCTTTCTGCCCAACATGGTGGGGCCCAACTCCTTTCAGGTATCGGATGCTGGTGCTCTTGTCTTTTGGGTTGGTGGGGTTCTTCTTGGTGTGTCTGAGCACTTTGGAGAAGGCCACTTTCATATGCTGCTCTACTGTTGTCAGGTGGAAATACCTGTATGGAGAAAACGTTTAACCACTCAGCAATCACTGCCTTATCTTTGGACAACAGGTAAGAAGAACAAAACAGATGGAGACTCACTTGGTGTTGAAGTACATGAGTGTAGTAAGTAGAGTGGATGGAGAATGAGCTCCAAGCTGCTTACACTCCCACAGCATCTCTTCAGTCACGTGACTTGGAATTATGTATCCTGCAGGACATTAAAAAAACAATTACCCAACAATTCTAACATTCAAAGTATAATATTTTCAACACAAATGTTCCTTTACCAAGAGGATGAATACTGGGTCTCCACTCCTCCAGGATTTTGTGTAAACACTGACAAAACCGGCCGTAGTACTGATCGGAGAAGATGTCATCTACCCTGTTGTTCTCAAACAAGTACTAACCAAAAAGGGAAAAATAAAATTAGCCATTCCAATCTATATATGCTGAATTGATCACTTTACAGAATTAAGTGATGATAAACGACAGCGTGCATCGGACGCGGGACATACTTTCTGTATACATAAAAACACGTAGTAGAGTGAGTCAGGTTCAAATGGCTCCTCCTCCAGGCCCCGAGACTCATGGGTCATCAGGGACAGAGCCAAATTGAGCTCGCCCACTGAACTCGACACCAAATCGTCCTGAAACCGCAGCGGCTGCCGACCTGCAAAACAGATTGAATTTGCTGCACTTAAACATTTCTGAAAACCAGGGGCATCGCCACAACCCTTTAACTCTAAAATCTGCTGTTCCCCAGTATAAATTTCAAGTTTAAGTTTTAACAATTTACTTTATTTGTCAGAGTAATCATTTACATTGATAATGGCTGCAAAAACTGATCTATACGCAATGCACTTTAACCGGTCCGAAAACAAAAACTTGTGTAGCCTATGAAAACATAACTTAACTAAAGTAAGTTTCTAAATAATATCGATCATCTTATTTGATTCGATCATTAATGGCCCCTGTAGAGAGACATTAGAATTAGTTTGTACAAAGCAAGGATATGGTAGCAGTAAGGAGAGGATGAGTTTGGGGGAGGTAAGACTTGATAAACCAACTACTGTACATCCCCAGCAAGTCAGGTGTCAGACATTTGATGAAAAATGTCTCAGGATAACCTTTTTGTCAAGTCTGAAAAATTGCATTGTTGCTTAGAAAAGCATTTGTGTTCTGTGCTTGCAGAAATTAAATTATTATTCAATTTACTAGCTCTAGTTTAGGTCATTAAATAAAACGTTGGCAGTAACTATGGCTGAGATAACTTTGTGCAATTATAGGCAGTACAGTTTAATGCAGTACAGCTGGTTAAAAATGAACCAACTTTGTTTGGACTTGGCTGTGAAACAAGAAAATATATATATTTTAAGATAAAATATGCTCTTAATATTATTTGGAGCCATACAATGAATGGTTTCTTAAAATACTTTAATTGTAAATTCTTGAAAAGGTGTAATTATTGATTGTTATCAATGTGTAATCAATGCAGATGTGCAAGAAAAAAAAAACTCTCTGCTTTCATTATTTCCATACAAAGTATGTTGAAGATTCTTTAATATTCTCAAATACATACCGTTTACCTTCCCCAGTATCGTTGCACTGTATGAATAGTGGTTTAAGGAAGGGAAGTTTGAATAGTACATTGTGTTGCACATTTCTTGCACACGATTTTAAGAAAAAAAGGAATAGAAAATGTAATGGGAGGTCTGTGCCCCAGTAGAGCTTTAGGTCTAGCGACCTCCCTGCTGGAAACTTGAAGATTCTCAAGAATTATTAGCACAAATAAAGAGATATATCATAGTTAACAGAGCATTTATAGAGCACAAACTCACGTCCAATAGGTGCCAGCTTATTTTGTTCATTTTTATCCAGCTCGGCATTTTTGCGCTGAACCCAAAGCCTCCAAACCTCCAGCCCCTCCTCAGGCTTCAGTGTGTTGGGCAGAACCAGCTCAGGGGGAGGTTCCACCTGGGGCTCTACCTCTGTCTGAGCAACACAACAAAACATTATTTGCAACATAAATTACACAAAAAATAATGTATTTAACCATAATATACACCTGTTGTGAAAAAACTTTAAATGACTTTACTTGCGACACCCTAAATAATATTATTAAATATTTCACACAAAACCTCTTATTTACATCATATTCTTCAAAACCCATATGGCAACTTCTGTGTGTCTTAGAATAAATAACAAAAGTCAATAAAACTTGCCATCAAGCGAAAAATTTATAGAAATGTGTGATTTATACATTTATAAAGCCGAGTTTAAAAAAACATGATGGTAAATAAATGCTGGCATAATTTCATATGTAATCTTCCTTCCAATCATTTTCCTTTCCCAGTACATGAAACTAGAAAATATATATATTTAAAGATAAATGTGCTCTTAATATTATTTGGAGCCATACAATGACTGGTTTCTTGAAATACTGTAATTGTAAATTCTTGAAAAGATGTAATTATTGATTGTTATCAATGTGTAATCAATGCAGATGTGCAAGAAAAAAAATCTCTCTGCTTTCATTTTTCCATACATGCAACCATGTTAATAAAGTTTGTTAAGTATGTTGAAGATTCTTTAATATTCATGCTAACCTGCAGGTGGAGCTGTTGTTCCTGAGCCTCTCCATCCTGTATGTGCTGCTGCGGATCCCATATGTGCAGGGCCTGCGTAGTCCCAGAGTAAGCACCCCCCACAGTCTGCACTGCTACAGGGATGTGAATATTTCCATTCATAAACTGTGCAGGGAACAGCGAATGTACAACCTCCTCCTGCATTGTCACACCTGAGCCAGACATCGGGACAGCCACTGCCCCGGCCTGAGATATACCTGCTATCATCTTATCTTTGTCTTTATCCAGTGCAGTATGTGAGGCATGCACTTGCATGGTGCTATAGGCCTCCTGAGGGATGGCGATGTGGGCCACGCCTTGCTGCTGTGGAGCTGAGTACACGGGGATGGTCCATGTCTCACCCGCTGGCCCTGTGATGGTACCGGTGGTGCTGTACAGGTGGGTGCTATCGACGGTTAGCAGGTCTGGTCGAAGTGACAGGTAGCCTTGCTGTTGGCCCTGCGGGATGGCTAGTACAGTAGCGAGCTGTTGCCCTTGAGGCAGAGAGTAGGAGACAACCGTAGGTAAGTCTACCTTGCGTTTCTTAGCAGGCTGAAGGACAGCAGGTGACACCCCAGATCTTCTGTCCACTTCTCTCGGGGAGCCCTGCTGCTGAGAAGGTGACAGGGCCTCGACTGTCTGGATCTGAATCTGCTGAACCAGCTGGGTCTGGATCTGTAAAAACAAAAAAAAACTTTTGTAGATTTCTCTTAGCAGATCTAGAGCTAATCAACTGTAGAGGATGATTTGTTTTGCATATACTGCTGTATGAGCATTACCTGCTGCTGCTGTTCTTCTGTAAGATCTGCCTGCTGTACCAGCTGTGTTGCGGCAACCCCTTGTAGGAGCTGTTGGTTAGGTGAGGCTACGTGAAGTACCTGGCCAACTGTTTGACCCTGTTCCCCTTGAATCTGAACCTGCCGGTAGGAGACGGAGAGTTATTTAAAGCATCTTTCCATGAGTACATTTTTCGTTATGAAGAAACTTTTTTTTCAATTTCACAAGGTCACATGTTCAAACACAATTCCTCTGTGGGCCAAGGGTATTACAGTTTACTAAAATATATCTATTAATTTAAATCAAATCAAATATCCCCCTAAATTAAAAAAATGACTAAATGAAGATATTAAATGTCGCCTCTGATATACCCTGAAATAAGTTAAGTCACTAAAGTGGCAAAAATTATTAATAAATTATTAACCGCAAATAAATCAAAACAAATCTAATATTTCTACTTGTAAATATAAACTAAAGATTACTTGTATAGCAATATACAAATACAAAAATAATAATTTCTGTTCAATTTCTAACAATTTTTCATTAACATGAATACTAAAAATAGCAAACTCAAACTAATAATAAATAAAACTGCAACTCTGCTGTGGGAAAGCTCAGAATAATTTTTATGTCTACAAAACTCCCGTTGTAAAAATTGTACTACTTTTTTACTATTAATATAATTTATACATCAAAAATATAATACTAACTAACTAACTTTGTTCTGTGGAGAAAAGATACTAAATACACATTTAAAATAAACCTACAAAAGACAAAGCAGTCAGTCTAATGACTGCAATGGCTGTAAGATCATCACAAGAGACAACACCAGACACCATGCCAGAAACCATGATCTACTTTCTAGATAAATTAAGAGTGGTTTAAATTCAATTCAGAAAAAAAATGTCCGCACCTTGGCTTTAAGCATCATTTTGTTTTTTTTCTTCATTATTCCCAATAAGTCTTTCGAGGACAGAGATTGGAAACATGACTGCTACAAAAAGCCTGTCTTGATTTAACTTCCAAAGCAGCTGATCTACTGTAACTGCCAATGGCACAAATAATCTCACATAACATCAATTTTCAAAAATCAGATTTTTTTCATTAAATATCTCAAACATACATCCCCATAAATAGGTCTTATTTGTACTAAAGGTGGTCAAGTAAGTGCTGAGCTGTTAATGTTATAAAACTGTTCTGTAAATCAGAGAAGCTCAAATAGAAAAGCAAGAGTCAGACCTGTACTTGGATCTGCTGTTCAGATGCTTGGTGTACAGCTGCAGCCAGCTGGGGCGAGATCTGTGTAGATGTCACCTGCACCTGCTCAAAGATCAAACAGTAGATACTGTTAGTCGCTTCCAACTAATAAAAGGAAAAATAAACTAGAAAGTGACTCTCTGCCCTACCGGACATGCTAACTCAAGCAATGACCCTGCCACCTCAGTGCTGTCTGTATAGATACAGTTGGCACCCTGCTGGTAAACCATAGTTGTGGTGGTGCCAGTGGTCTGCTGACTAAACTCCTGCAGAACCTCAGGGCCTTTGGTAGCCAGCGACTCCAGAAACTCTTTCATGCGGTGCTGAGGTACAGTGCGTGCTTTTTGCCGCACATACTCGTCGAACGAGATTGCACCGCCTTCAATGGGCTCATTCATGACAGGTCAGTCCACCCTGTACTGGAGCCTGGAACACAGGGATATTACACTATTAACATATACCACACAACTGGTACAAACAATGATATGATGTTTCACATGATCATGAAGATGTTCTGTTTTAATGGCTTATGCTAAAATTTGTTTTGCAGATTAATATACATTTTGACTACATATAAATCATAGGATTTTTTACCGCCATTGAATATAGCTTATCAAATACAGACTCAAAAAACAAGACTAACAAATCAGTCTAGTATCTACATGTTTAAATGAAAATGTAAAAAAAACATTTAACGTTACAGAAACGCACCATAAGTCCTGCATAGGCTTAAAGTCATAATAAAAGCCATCTAATGCATCTCTGCATTATGCAGAAGATCTGATTTCAGATAGAGTACCAGTAAACAATATAAGATAACTATAAAACCTGTATACAGTCTTTGAAGTACGCACAGAATGTTACAAACTGGGCTTTGCACGTGGTTTGTTTTTTTCGAGTGATTTAATACACATGAATCGAAATGTGTGTATGTGCAAAGAGGATTCACTGAGATACAGCCTTCTGGACTTTGGACCCTTCAAGCAAAGCTAACGTTACTAAAATGCAATGATGGTCCTAAACACATAGCAAACCTTACAATGAGTAATCAAACAGTACACAGATAAACTAAACGGACTACAGATGTGTAACCAAAATCTGAACCAGTTTTGCCCATAGTAAATCACACTCAATGCTTTGCGACGAAAAATGTTAGCATCAAAGCTAACGCGCTAACCTTTATCAAACGCAAACCCCATATCATAAGATGCAGACTATCACTTGCATTGAGCCCTAAAATATAGTTTTCTTCTTCTACTGAATTGAATTCATTTTTGTTCAAGCAGTGAATGTGTATCCGTGCAAGCAGTTTTGTAGCTAATATGAGTAGAATGCTAACATAGCCGCGCATCTTTCCATGCTACCTTAAATAAAAGCCGAACCAATTTCCGCCAAAACACGCCGTTCAAAAACAAAAACCACACAAAATTTCGCCGTGCACACGTAAACCCTGTTTGCTCGTAGATAAGTCGTTATTTTTGCGCTCAAATGCCTGTTACAAATTTAAGTATGATTTATGCCGTGACGTGTGCTTATTCTACCACACACATAAATCCAACCGATAAAGCGCAGCCGCGATCTCCCAATCGCGTGCAAACATATCCTACCGTATTGGGAAAAACACGAACACGCTGATTGAACGGTTCGGATGGCTGTAATATATTGTTTTTAATAACTGTGTTTTCGGTAGAGCTGACGGAAGTAGGCCTGCTCTGACAGTGCTAGACCCCGGGCTGTCCTGTAGCGTGAGCGCCGTGTCGGGTGAAGGCGGGGACGGAATCGCAGCTCCCCCTTCCGGCTCAACTACTGCCGCGAGCACATTCACAATGCCATGAACGCGGAGCTCTCTGCAGATGGCTCGGGTACGCGCACCCACCGAATGTATATGCACTAGTAAACGACTATGCGTTTGCATAAAGATGACACTTAATAAGCGTCCCAAAATATATTTATGGGGTGTTGGTCATTTTTACATTTATTTATGTATTAGTAATTTATTGAAATGCCTTTATGTCCATACACTTTGTGAATCAATTTGTTGTAGATCATGTCGTTTTGGACTAATTAATATACGTAGATTTAACATATTTTATTTTCTAAATACGACAGACTAGTTAGTCAGATACAGAAAGTATTTAATACTTCCGCAGTGATTCACGTATAACAATTCACATTACTGAACAAGGTAAACGTTTAAGTTGTCATTCAGCGTCGGTCATTTCAGCGTGCTTGTGCCTTTAAGCAGAGCTTCATTCACCCCAGTCCGCCTTAAAGCGCCAAGCATGTGTCTGTGAGGGCCTCCCCCTGATCGCTCTGCAAAAGACTGACTGACTGAGCTCTTAAGGTGGACCGGGTGAGATATACTGTAGATCTATTAATTGTGCAACTGTTATGAGATCACAAAGAGTTAATTCCCACGGTCTGACTCTTAACCCCAAAATGACCCGGTCTTGTAATTTGGATAAATGTAACATTATTTACGAGCTATTTATTATTTTACATAGCATGACAAATTGCAGTAACATTGGCAATACATATTTAAAATAGCATATATTTCATCTTTAAACTTAACACAATCAACTGTTTAAACAATTGAACATGCCAAGTGTAGGCCTATATAATAAACAGATATAACATTTTAAACAAAACTATGTAAAACAAAATTAAATGCATTTTTACTCGCATTAACTTGACAAACCTTAGAATTATTATTATTATGGACTTTGAATTGCGTTTCTTTATTATATCAACACATGTTGTCTCGAACAAAACAAATTGGTATGCAACAATACTAATGCTCTTAATTAAATCACTTATATTAAAGAGATTGCCTTAAACATCTGTGATACCAGAAACAACAGAAATTTGACTAGACCTGTTGAAAACTAAAATTTTATTGATAAAACTAAATTGTTTGGACTGAGGTTCAGGGCTTAGGACAGTCATGCGTTAGTGCAGAGGTACAGTAGGACATCAACTCAACTGAACTCAACTTTATTTATATAGCGCTTTTTGCAATTTTCATTGTTACAAAGAAGCTGTACATTAGACATATTGAATATAAGCCAATCAATTAAAGTTATATACCTGTAAAAAAAAAGGTGAAACAGACGCTCCACACACACAATATGCACACATAGACATACACACATGGACGGACACACAGACAAGCACAAGCACACACACAAACACACAGGCATGCACAGTGAAAGTACACATTAAAGATAAAGGGGAGTGAAACACAGGTGAAATATTAAACAGACTATATATTCCTATATCCAATACTAATCATATACAACTTTAAAATTAGAATTCTAAAGCATCCCCCCCGGCCAGGCAAATAGTGCAAAACAGTATACAAACGGTGGCGAGGAACCCAAAACTCCAATCGAGAAAAAAAACCCTCAGGTGAACCCAGGCCCAACCAGGGGATTCCAGTTCCCCTCTGACAAAAGCTGCTGCCTCTGCACAAGCTTGACAGTGCTTGCACAACAAGGCTAAATAAATATCAATAAACTTACTAATAAGGTAAATTATGGATTTAAGATTATCATTAATAATCTATGAGCATTTGAAGTTTTGTATTGATGTCGTGTCAAGTTGCCATCATCTCAGCTCCTGTCAGGTCGCTGCTTCCCATTCTCCGCTCTGCCATCAGGTCTGGGCATGAACTGCATCCTGCGGTAACCTTGGAACAAAGAGTCAAGACTGGCTGAGAATAGAGTACTGTTCTGCACTCTTTCATGCAACAAGTACATCAGTTGTTGTTGGAAATATATTTCTGGTTCCGGTTGAAGTGTAGTCTATGCAATATTAAAAAGATCTTTAGTCTAGATTTAAACTGACAGAGTGTGTCTGCCTCCCGGAAAGTGCTGGGAAGACTATTCCAAAGTTTAGGTGCTAGATAGGAAAAGGATCTTCCACCTGCACATGATTTTGAAATTCTAGGTATAACCAGATGACCGGACACTTGAGAGCGTAATGCACGTGAAGGACTGTAACACAATAGAAGTTCACTCAAATACTGCGGAGCTAAACCATGTAGGGCTTTATAAGTATTAAGCAAGATCTTAAAGTTAATGGGATGCTTTATAGGTAACCAGTGCAAGGTTGACAGAACCGTGCTAATATGCGCATACTTTCTAGGACATGAAAGAACTCGAGCTGACGCGTTTTGGACCAGTTGGAGTTTTTATAATAGGCCTGCAGGGCAACCACCTTACAGTGCATTACAGTAATTTAGTCTTGATGTCATGAATGCATGAACTAACTTCTCTGCATCTGACAGTGACCACATATGACGTATTTTAGATATATTCTTAAAATGGAAAAACGCAATTTTACTGGAGTTGGTGACATATAACTATCGAATAGAACGCCTAGATTCTGAGCTGAGGACGATGGTTTAATGGAGCATCCGTCAATAGTATTCCTGTTTGTCGCGATTTGCGTGACACCTCGTTGTTTATTGCTACGAATTGAAAGCCATTCCGTTAATGCCGATGTCATTTTCGAGTCTATGTAGGAGTGTTGTCGTCAATGATATTGAATGCAACACTAAGGTCTAGCAGCACCAATAACGAAATACAACCTCGGTCAGACGCAAAAAGAAGATCATTTGTAACTCCAATCAAAGCAGTCTATGTACTGTGACATGCTCTAAATCCAGACTAGAATTCTTTCTTGATGTCATTCCTTTGAAGGAAGGAGCAAAATTGAGTTGAAACTACTTTTTCCAGAACTTTAGAAATGAAAGGTAGATTCGATACAGGCCTGTAATTCCCTAGTTCTCTAGGGTCGAGTTTTTTTTTTGACAATGGGCCTTATAACAGCCACCTTTTATGCTTTAGGCACATGTCCTAGTGTCAGAGAGGAGTTAATAATACTAAGAGAAGGATCTATAATTTCTGGGAGCATCTCCTTCAGTAGTTTTGTAGGTATAGGGTCTAGCATGCATGTTGTTGATTTAGATGATCTAATGATTTTAGACAGTTCATCGTGATCTACGGTAGAAAATAATTGCAATTTCTTCTGAGGGGCACTGTAGTTAGTATGTTCAGCGGGTTCGCTTCTGGTTGCATTGTTATAATTTTTTCTCAAATATCTTGGATTTTACTTGTGAAGTAGTTCATAAATTATGTTTTTTTTGCCAATTATGTGTGTGTTGCTGTGTTAAGAGTTTAGGAAACTTGTTAGGTGAACTTAAAACATGGTCATAGCAATTGTGAAAAAATGTAACGAGGAATCAGGGGAAGGTAGTGGACTTCAGTGGAGCATTAAAGTTATGATGCCCTCTAGTGGACTGTTAGAGACAGACACATTCATTTCAGACAGAGAGGAGAAACTGACTTTGAGGACAAGGGTTCCACCAAACACAACATATTGAAAGTGATGACGATGATCGAGATGTAATTTTAGCAAAGACAAACACTGACCTTTATAAAGCCACTTCGACAATGCCTGCTCAGTTGACTCCACAAACTCACACAACATTTACAAATAACAATGAGAGAATGAACAAAGACCAGCTTTTGTTAACAACCAGCAAACCGAACAACACTACGGTAAACTCTTCTCTGGTCAAAATGCATGTACATAGATTTATAACTAAGGATGACAAACTTGATCACAGTACATCACTGAATGAGTTACAGATGAACAACTATCAAGATGTTAGAGGGGTAATGCAACGATGTGTCATGCATTCAGACTTCCGTACAATGTTAAACGTGCTGTCTTCTCATGCTTAACATGGGCAACTCATCAAAAAACGAGTTGGGCATTTTACGTAGTATTTCTGTCCTCATTACACCCTCCTCAGCGATGATTATCTTCCTGTTTCAGGTCAGTGGAGAGGTAAAGAGACTCTGATATACAAATCTGTCTGTAAAACGAAAGAGCAAGGTAATCAGATACTGTTTTAGTTGAATTATCATTAGAGCTAGCTATATTCTTTATATCTACATCTAAGTGTACAAATTCTGATGCTCTCTCCATTTTCATGACAGATGAAAACCCAAAATGGCTTGGAGGTTTGTTTGGACCATTAACAGACTTGTCTGGTACAATAGCATCATGTATGCCACGTCCATGTGTGGTTTCCAACAACAGCAGCATCATTCGGCTACAGTGGGAGGATCTGAAATGGACACTAACCAATGAATGGGACCGTCATGTCTGTGGATCAGCTATATTCTTCTCATTGGTTGTAATTGTTTCTACTCTTGGCGTCATCGGTAGAACCCATTTGCCCCATCCATGGGCTTTCATTCTTGAGAATATCCTGCTGCTATTGGCAGGTTTGCTTCGATTAGAACTGTACAAGAAAAATAATGTCTCACCCTACCTAACTGCATTCTATAACTTACTCATTATATCCTGCTCTGGGCCCAAGCCACCCTGACATTGTTTTCTTTTGGGGTGTTTACACCAGTAAAGTCTGCTAGTTCATAAATGCAATGGCGATTTATTTTGTTTGGTGTGGTCCCGCTCACACTGCCTTTTTTGGAAGTAAACCAAAATTGTACACAAAACCACATGTGTGCTAAGGTCACCCATTCGTTGGACACATTGTCAGGCAGGGAAAAGCAGGACGTGCAAAAATAGGCTAATCATGGAGATCTTTCGTAGTAAAGTTTTTAATTTTCAGCTACGAACACAATATGCAGAAAATTTCATAGCATCCTATGATACTATCTCTTCTATATGAAGCTTTTATTAGGATTTTGAAAAGACAAGGATGTGCTGCAAAACTAGGGATGGGTAACAGATTTTTTTATGATATTACAAATGCTGCTTATCAGTGTACTTAACAGTTATTTTTACATTAAATGTAAAATAAATTGTCTTTAGCTTGGACCAACAGCATTAAAAGAAATGTTTTGGCTCAATATAGCTGCAACTTTACCTAAAGTTCAAAATTTTAAATTGGTTGCTGAATTTTACTGGAAAGATTTATGTATGTTTTTTATATTTTTTCTCATGGTCAGAGTCCTTCAGGTGCCTTTGACAAACTCCAGACAGGCTGTCACGTGCCTTTTACGGAGGAGTGGCTTATGTCTGGCTTCTCTGCCATACAGGCCTGATTGGTGGAGTGCTGCAGAAATGGTTGTTCTTCTGGAAGTTTCTCCTCGCTCCACAGAGACATGCTGGAGCTCTGTCAGAGTGACCATTGGGTTCTTGGTCACCTCCTTGACTAAGGCCCTTCTGCCCCAATCGCTCAGTTCGGCCAGGCAGCCAGCTCTAGGAAGAGCACTGTTGGTTCCAAACTTCCATTTACAGATGGAGGTCATTGGGACATTTTTCTGTACCCATTCCCAGATCTGTGCCTTGATACAATCCTGTCTCGGAGGTCTACAGACAATTCCTTAGGATTTACCCAAATAACAAACCATGGATTAACAAAGTTCTAAAACGATACCTAAATATGAACAAGATTGCTTTCCTACATGATCAACAAAGTAAAAGAGCTTAATAAATCCATTATACGTAAAATAAAAGATGCACAGAAAGAATAAAGATAATGTGGAGGAGAAATTAAAAACTAGTAATGTTAGAGACTTATGGAAAGGTCTGAATACAATGAACAAAGAAAGAAAACTGTCAAACAATATGGGGACGTTCAGTGTTTGGTAAACGATCTTAATACATTCTATTCTAGTTTTGAAAATATTCCGTCCGATCTGACTAAGAGTAATGTAGCCATGACCACGACCCGATCACATCCTATGATTATACAAGAGAGGTTGTCACAGTGCTTCGTAAAGTTGAATCGCACAAGGCATCAGGCCCAGATGATCCGAGGGGAGAATTTTGAGGGAATGTGCAGGGCAACTGGGATACATTTGTACAAGGTTATTTCAGACGTTTTTGGATAGTAACTTCGTTCGACCGCCTGGAAGAACCCGATTTTTACTCCAGTTCCAAAAGGAACACATGCAAAATCATTAAGTGACTTTCCAAGGCTTTTCTTAATTTTTTATCTTTTTTAATGAGTTTATTAATTATGCATTTGCAGAATTGGGAAGTTATGTGTGAAATCTGTAATGTATTGTTATGTGTAATGTTTATGTCAATGTATTGAACCATGCCACCAGTGTCAAAGACATTTTCCCCTCTGTGACCAATACAATACATGGACTTCATGGCTTAGTTTGTACTCTGACATATGTAACTCCAACATCTTATTAGAGATGAAAGGGACTCAACGCCAAGCACAAACCACAGTCTGTTTCTCTGCACAAATGTATTTATTTGACAATAATAAGAATAGAAGGATAAATGGAATTGGCAAAGAAACTGAATAAAACAAAAACGACAAACACTTTAGTACACCTACAGACCACAGGGCCCACCGGTTATATCACATGGCAAATATTCCACAAAGCCATATAAAAAAGTTACTATAATTAAAAACATTTACAATCAAGTATAAAACAAATTAAAATATTTAAACTCAATCCAAGAATTTATCATAGATTAATACCTGTATTTACATGCTTAATTCTCGGAGACACCCAAAACATGTTGATCCAAAAAGGCACTAAAACACAAGGCAGATATACATATTAAAACAAAGCAAACTCGCAATAGCAAAAAGGATTTGACTAAAATTACCATGTATGCTCTAAAATAGGTCTGCTTAATTCTTTGAAGCAACAAACAACAGTTTCTGACGGGGCACTCACCAATTCAGTTCTGTTAATCGATGGTCTTATCATCAGCTCTTACACAGCCTTAAGTTCCCACACTACATGGCGCTTCAAAGAGGAAGTCCCTAAAATTGGACTTCCTTTTTTAACAATCTGACCTGTGGGATTTGTTGTCCATCTCACTTGTAGTCCCTACATCTTCTACCCCATTACACATATACTGTTAACTGTGGGACCTTATATAGACTGGTGTTTGCCTTTCCAAATCATGTCCAATCAACTGAATTTACCACAGGTGGACGCCAATCAAGTTGTAGGAACATATCAAGTAAGATTAGTGGAAACAGGATGCACCTGAGCTCAATTTTGAGTGTCATCGCAAAGGCTATGAATGCTTATGTACATGTTCTTTTTTGATTTTTAATACAATTTCAAAGATTTCAAACAAACTTTAAACAAACGAAACTTGGCAAGGAAGAAACTGTAGGAAGGGAAGCAGAAACGGGAGGAATGACATTTAGGGGGTTCGTGGAAAAAGGTCCATCCAAATAAACTGCCATTTGACGTATAGTGTTGCGATGGATCGTAGTGTGAAAAAGCCATGGACGCCATGGCACCCCTCGAAGACCCCCTAGCCCCATGTCCACGAACATCATATGCGTACCTTACAGGTTTATCCCATGTATTTCCGCTTACCCGCTTGTCCTCCAACATTATACGAGTACCACGACTCATTTGTTAGCTTGGGGTTACCGCCCATTGGTGCCAGGGTCCACGAAACAACTATTTGTCCACTGATCAACTATGGGTGTCAATTTGACCTTCGACCCCGCTGACCCATCCATGGCCACGCCCCCGACCACCAAACCACTATTTGGCAGCTTCCCAACTACTTTTACCAGAACCTGCATTCTGCCACTCGGGACTGACATATGTTTGTCTGAGGGGGCGTGGCAATCGAGCTTTGTGGTTTTTAAAACAAAAAATTCATATTTACACGTTTAAAATGCCCATTTTGTGCAATGTCCACCAATCATTTATTCCTGGCCCATTCGATAAACTGCACGTGGAAGACATCATATTCAATGTAGTAGATACAAACTCATCATTTTACGAGCTGTTTCTAACATATGTGTTTCTAAAAGAGTGAATCGTGTTGTTTCTGACACTCTGAAATAAATATATACATTTAATACATTGTTAAAATGCAATCCATTTTCCAGTCTGTTCTAACTAGAAAATGAATCCATTTTCTAGTGTGTTTGCATTGCCTTTCCACGTGGGATTTATGTGAGTGGACCACGTGTAGTGGATTGGTGGAAATAATGCTTTTCAACCATATTTAAAGTGTATATATTTATTTCTAGGTGTCAGAAACAACACTTCGACCCGGGTGGTCCTCGGACCATTTTGGCATAAGTAGTTGGTTAGTGGTCAGATAGTGCTTCCGTGGTACGGGGGGGGGGGGGCCGGGGGTCGACCCGGGTGGTCCCCTGACCATTTTGGCAAAAGTAGTTAGTTAGTGGTCAAATAGTGCTTCCGTGGTACGGGGGAAGGGGCGGGGGTCGACCCGGGTGGTCACCTGACCACTTTGGCAAAAGTAGTTGGTTAGTGGACAAATAGTGCTTTGGTGGTACGGGGGGCCTGTCAGGGGGCGTCGCCTGGCAATAGAGGGACCAATCATTGAGAGGAATTGGGGTCCCAGGGAAAGCACAAACCGACCACCCCTGGACTATACCATTGGAATGAGCCCCATTCACTTTAGTTGGGCCGTGGACAGGCTTGGCGCCACCTTGTGACCGAATGCCGAAGCGCAGCTGAGGGGCTCTTCGCTTGGCGCGTCTCCCGTCCGGACCCCCTTGAGTGGGGGGGCGTGATTTCACCCCAGGTCTGCTCGGGGCGGTCTCCCCTTCGGTTGACCCCGGCGTCGGACCCCGGCGTCGGACCCCCGAAAAATCTGGGGTCTTCCCCTCGCAGCATACGCGAAACCACTTCCACAACCCAGTTACACCAATGATGATGTGAACTGCTCGCAAATCTCACGACATTCTTAGAGAACTCACAGGGCATGAAGCCCTGCACTGGTGCCCCCATTATAAGAGACAGAATACAATTTACATTTACATTGAGGCATTTGGCAGACGCTTTTTACATAGGTATTTGGGATCGAACCCACAACCTTGCGTTGTTAACGCAACGCTCTTACCACGGAGCCACAGGAAAGCTATATATAACGTCCACTCTGTCAGAAGAGAGAAAGGATTAAGACCCATTTGCACAAAACAACTGCATTAAAGCAATTTTTAGCACAGCAGTGCCACTCACTGACCTGTTGTCGGACAGGAGAGCCACGGAAAGGAATAGAAAATGAAACATCCAACAAACTCTATTCACAGAGATAGCACAGCTGGCAGGGATTTCAGACACAGGCACTGGAGACCCCACTCCTACTCAAAAGATACCAAACCATAATGCACCTCATGAAATTTGAAACGGAAACCAAAATGTTGTATAGGCTTACCTCTATCAACCAGGAAGTGGGGCATTCTTGGGCAGGGTCACGCAGGGTCATCATTTCCACAGTGCACAGAAGGACCCAGGCGTTTCAGCTTGGCCTCAGCAAGTTGGACTTGTGCAGAGTAAGACGGTTCAGCTAAAGCAACACTGACTACTGGATACTGTTACTATAGCAACGATTTCAACTTAAGAGTCTGTCTCCGAGTAGGCTTTAAAACAAGTGGCGTGACAGTCATTGCCACTGCTAAATTGAACACTGCCACCAATAAATGTAACATTGCCGTGTACAGCAGTAACAGAGTCCGCTGGTGTTGCCAGAGTTTTTTTTTTTGCCGAGTGGCTGGCATTTCCTCTAGACGGTCTTGCCCTTTCCAATTATTTGGCAACAGTTCAATCCCATCTCATCTTTCCCAAGGGACCACTTGTAATCTCTCCAGCATTCTTTTAAATGGCGACATCTTTTGTCCTTTCTGTGCTCTTCAGTCACCTTTTATAAATCCGTTCTCCCATGAGCTCCACGTTGCCTCAAGAATACCCAACATCCCAGCAGGAGGAGAGAAAAACTACACACCAATTAACCTCTTGGTCATGGTCACAGTTATTTGCAAAGTTGTTAACATGTGGGTCTGTTTGGCTCTTTGACAGTGCTGCAGAGCTTAGGTTGGCACTACAGGGGCCTATATGTTGCCGTTGTCATTTATTTTTGCTACTTTTGTTTGGTTTGTTGTGTGGTTTTGGTTAATTTTCTCGTCCGCCTATTGAGCGATTAATTGGGCCCAATGGTCAGGACTTAAATTAACAAACAGATGTCATTACCCCATCTCATCGATTTACTGCCACAAGTCAAATTTTAAACAAAGATTCACAAAGACAAAACTAGTCATTCAAGCTTTATTAGGTTAGTTCAAGAACCTGAAAGACAAAACATGGCACTCCAGCATAATAGAACATACAATTACAATTAGCCAGACATGGGCCGCGGGTCCTTGGGGTGAGAGGGCCGCGGGTCCTTGGGGTGAGAGGGCCGCGGGTCCTTGGGGTGAGAGGGCCGCGGGTCCTTGGGGTGAGAGGGCCGCGGGTCCTTGGGGTGAGAGGGCCGCGGGTCCTTGGGGTGAGAGGGCCGCGGGTCCTTGGGGTGAGAGGGCCGCGGGTCCTTGGGGTGAGAGGGCCGCGGGTCCTTGGGGTGAGAGGGCCGCGGGTCCTTGGGGTGAGAGGGCCGCGGGTCCTTGGGGTGAGAGGGCCGCGGGTCCTTGGGGTGAGAGGGCCGCGGGTCCTTGGGGTGAGAGGGCCGCGGGTGAGAGGGCCGCGGGTCCTTGGGGTGAGAGGGCCGCGGGTGAGAGGGCCGCGGGTCCTTGGGGTGAGAGGGCCGCGGGTCCTTGGGGTGAGAGGGCCGCGGGTGAGAGGGCCGCGGGTCCTTGGGGTGAGAGGGCCGCGGGTGAGAGGGCCGCGGGTCCTTGGGGTGAGAGGGCCGCGGGTGAGAGGGCCGCGGGTCCTTGGGGTGAGAGGGCCGCGGGTGAGAGGGCCGCGGGTGAGAGGGCCGCGGGTCCTTGGGGTGAGAGGGCCGCGGGTGAGAGGGCCGCGGGTCCTTGGGGTGAGAGGGCCGCGGGTCCTTGGGGTGAGAGGGCCGCGGGTGAGAGGGCCGCGGGTCCTTGGGGTGAGAGGGCCGCGGGTGAGAGGGCCGCGGGTCCTTGGGGTGAGAGGGCCGCGGGTCCTTGGGGTGAGAGGGCCGCGGGTCCTTGGGGTGAGAGGGCCGCGGGTCCTTGGGGTGAGAGGGCCGCGGGTCCTTGGGGTGAGAGGGCCGCGGGTGAGAGGGCCGCGGGTCCTTGGGGTGAGAGGGCCGCGGGTGAGAGGGCCGCGGGTCCTTGGGGTGAGAGGGCCGCGGGTGAGAGGGCCGCGGGTCCTTGGGGTGAGAGGGCCGCGGGTGAGAGGGCCGCGGGTCCTTGGGGTGAGAGGGCCGCGGGTGAGAGGGCCGCGGGTCCTTGGGGTGAGAGGGCCGCGGGTGAGAGGGCCGCGGGTCCTTGGGGTGAGAGGGCCGCGGGTGAGAGGGCCGCGGGTCCTTGGGGTGAGAGGGCCGCGGGTGAGAGGGCCGCGGGTCCTTGGGGTGAGAGGGCCGCGGGTGAGAGGGCCGCGGGTGAGAGGGCCGCGGGTGAGAGGGCCGCGGGTCCTTGGGGTGAGAGGGCCGCGGGTGAGAGGGCCGCGGGTGAGAGGGCCGCGGGTGAGAGGGCCGCGGGTGAGAGGGCCGCGGGTGAGAGGGCCGCGGGTGAGAGGGCCGCGGGTGAGAGGGCCGCGGGTGAGAGGGCCGCGGGTGAGAGGGCCGCGGGTGAGAGGGCCGCGGGTGAGAGGGCCGCGGGTCCTTGGGGTGAGAGGGCCGCGGGTCCTTGGGGTGAGAGGGCCGCGGGTCCTTGGGGTGAGAGGGCCGCGGGTCCTTGGGGCGAGAGGGCCGCGGGTCCTTGGGGCGCGAGGGCCGCGGGTCCTTGGGGCGCGAGGGCCGCGGGTCCTTGGGGCGCGAGGGCCGCGGGTCCTTGGGGCGCGAGGGCCGCGGGTCCTTGGGGCGCGAGGGCCGCGGGTCCTTGGGGCGCGAGGGCCGCGGGTCCTTGGGGCGCGAGGGCCGCGGGTCCTTGGGGCGCGAGGGCCGCGGGTCCTTGGGGCGCGAGGGCCGCGGGTCCTTGGGGCGCGAGGGCCGCGGGTCCTTGGGGCGCGAGGGCCGCGGGTCCTTGGGGCGCGAGGGCCGCGGGTCCTTGGGGCGCGAGGGCCGCGGGTCCTTGGGGCGCGAGGGCCGCGGGTCCTTGGGGCGCGAGGGCCGCGGGTCCTTGGGGCGCGAGGGCCGCGGGTCCTTGGGGCGCGAGGGCCGCGGGTCCTTGGGGCGCGAGGGCCGCGGGTCCTTGGGGCGCGAGGGCCGCGGGTCCTTGGGGCGCGAGGGCCGCGGGTCCTTGGGGCGCGAGGGCCGCGGGTCCTTGGGGCGCGAGGGCCGCGGGTCCTTGGGGCGCGAGGGCCGCGGGTCCTTGGGGCGCGAGGGCCGCGGGTCCTTGGGGCGCGAGGGCCGCGGGTCCTTGGGGCGCGAGGGCCGCGGGTCCTTGGGGCGCGAGGGCCGCGGGTCCTTGGGGCGCGAGGGCCGCGGGTCCTTGGGGCGCGAGGGCCGCGGGTCCTTGGGGCGCGAGGGCCGCGGGTCCTTGGGGCGCGAGGGCCGCGGGTCCTTGGGGCGCGAGGGCCGCGGGTCCTTGGGGCGCGAGGGCCGCGGGTCCTTGGGGCGCGAGGGCCGCGGGTCCTTGGGGCGCGAGGGCCGCGGGTCCTTGGGGCGCGAGGGCCGCGGGTCCTTGGGGCGCGAGGGCCGCGGGTCCTTGGGGCGCGAGGGCCGCGGGTCCTTGGGGCGCGAGGGCCGCGGGTCCTTGGGGCGCGAGGGCCGCGGGTCCTTGGGGCGCGAGGGCCGCGGGTCCTTGGGGCGCGAGGGCCGCGGGTCCTTGGGGCGCGAGGGCCGCGGGTCCTTGGGGCGCGAGGGCCGCGGGTCCTTGGGGCGCGAGGGCCGCGGGTCCTTGGGGCGCGAGGGCCGCGGGTCCTTGGGGCGCGAGGGCCGCGGGTCCTTGGGGCAGGGTCTTTCGTGTCCAGGCCGCACGGGTCTTTCGTGTCCAGGCCGCACGGGTCTTTCGTGTCCAGGCCGCACGGGTCTTTCGTGTCCAGGCCGCACGGGTCTTTCGTGTCCAGGCCGCACGGGTCTTTCGTGTCCAGGCCGCACGGGTCTTTCGTGTCCAGGCCGCACGGGTCTTTCGTGTCCAGGCCGCACGGGTCTTTCGTGTCCAGGCCGCACGGGTCTTTCGTGTCCAGGCCGCACGGGTCTTTCGTGTCCAGGCCGCACGGGTCTTTCGTGTCCAGGCCGCACGGGTCTTTCGTGTCCAGGCCGCACGGGTCTTTCGTGTCCAGGCCGCACGGGTCTTTCGTGTCCAGGCCGCACGGGTCTTTCGTGTCCAGGCCGCACGGGTCTTTCGTGTCCAGGCCGCACGGGTCTTTCGTGTCCAGGCCGCACGGGTCTTTCGTGTCCAGGCCGCACGGGTCTTTCGTGTCCAGGCCGCACGGGTCTTTCGTGTCCAGGCCGCACGGGTCTTTCGTGTCCAGGCCGCACGGGTCTTTCGTGTCCAGGCCGCACGGGTCTTTCGTGTCCAGGCCGCACGGGTCTTTCGTGTCCAGGCCGCACGGGTCTTTCGTGTCCAGGCCGCACGGGTCTTTCGTGTCCAGGCCGCACGGGTCTTTCGTGTCCAGGCCGCACGGGTCTTTCGTGTCCAGCCGCACGGGTCTTTCGTGTCCAGGCCGCACGGGTCTTTCGTGTCCAGGCCGCACGGGTCTTTCGTGTCCAGGCCGCACGGGTCTTTCGTGTCCAGGCCGCACGGGTCTTTCGTGTCCAGGCCGCACGGGTCTTTCGTGTCCAGGTTCCCGGCACGGGTCTTTCGTGTCCAGGCCGCACGGGTCTTTCGTGTCCAGGCCGCACGGGTCTTTCGTGTCCAGGCCGCACGGTCTTTCGTGTCCAGGCCGCACGGGTCTTTCGTGTCCAGGCCGCACGGGTCTTTCGTGTCCAGGCCGCACGGGTCTTTCGTGTCCAGGCCGCACGGGTCTACTCTCAGTGTAAACAGTTAGAGGTATTTGAGGGTCAGCAGTAGGTACGGTGGGGGCAGCTGTGGGCATTCCAGGGAAAGGGTAAAAAGTTAGGGGTACTTCTCGGTCAACAGAAGGTACAGTTGTGGCAGCTCTTGGGGGTCCAGTCCACCCAGGTCCTGTGGGGGCAGCAATCGGCAGTGTCAAAGGGCAGGAAAGAATCACTTCACGTTCAAAGTATACCAAAGGGAGATGCCTTTCCATATCCTAAGAAATACAAAATAATATTAAACCGTACAAAAAAGCATTAAATAAAATTGTGTAGTTGACAGGACTGTAACATCTTACCTTCATTACCCAACAGTTCCCAGTATATGGCGCTGTAACCACAAGAGCACCATCAACAGTATCCAGTGTGAACCCACATTTAGAGTACTCTAACAGCAGAGGCTGCCATGATCCATCAACTAAAAAGAGGGGTTGAAAGCCTCAAGAACAATTCAAGTTTAAACTCATTAAAGAATTTAAGACAAAAAAATACCATTGATCTTGACAGTTTCAGCACTTAACCCAAGAGAGATAACCATTTCAGTGGGCAGGCAAGAAACTGTAGGAAGGGGAGCAGAAACCATAGGAAGCATAGAACTCGCAGGGCACGACGCTTGCACTGGTGCCCCCATTATAATCAGAGACAGAATATAATTTCCATTCTGTCAGAAGAGAGAAAAGGTTAAGATCTACTTGGACAAAAGAACTGTAGCAATGTAAATTTAAGCACGACAGGCAAATGCACTGACCTGTTTACTGACAGGACAGCCACGGAAAGGAACAGTAAAAGAAACATCCCGACGAACCCTTTTCACAGAGATACCACAGCTTGCTGGTATATCAGACAAAGGGACTGGAGACCCCAATCCTATTTAAAATAAACCATACAATAACGGCCCTCAAAAAATGTGAAAAAGAAACCAAAAGGTTTTATAGGCTTACCTCTATCAACCAGGAAGTGGGGTATTCTTTGGCCAGGAACACGGAGGGTCATAGCATCATTACCACAGTACACCGAAGGACCCAGGCGTTTCAGCTTAGCCTCAGCAAGTTGGAATTGTCCTTAATTTAGTTAAATGAGTCAAGTCAACCAGTAGCCCATTTAAATAAGGCTGTAATTTAAACATTTACAATTAACAAACCTTGTTCACGAGACCAATATCCATTAGTCTGTTCTCCTCGTCTTTCAGCAGAAACATTGGATACACTACTGCCAATAATAAGTTTGTCAAAATTGAGTGTTCCATTGACAATGGTGCCATATGAAAAACCCCTTCCTGAAAATCCAGCATGACCAATCCTTAAACAGCTTACGGTCACCACAGTCAAGCTGAAAATGAAAAGATCCCTAAGCCCCAGCATTGTGAGGGCAATATTTTTTTCTACTCTACTTTTGAGTGTCGCTATAACAACTCAATCAGTTACAAAAAAAAACTTAACTTCAAAAGAGGAAAATCCCATTGAGACAGAGTGTGCTATTTGTACTCAACTTTTGTACTCAATCACTTGGTAATTTACATGGCTGACCAATCAAATCTTTCATCTATGTAATCAATCATCACTTAGCTTGCGGTTTTCACCTGTGTCTCATTATGTTGTGAGTTAACAAAAGGGATGCAAATATCTAAAAAATGTGAAGCCTTTGTTAATAGACATTCTTTGTTATTCTGGTTGTATTGATTTACACTGCATTATTTTTGGTTTTCCAGTTTTTCAAAACAAAGTTGCTTCACAATACATAAATCAAATAGATGTTATCATATCATATATCATGTCATTTTAAATTCATACAGTGCAAAATAGGAAAAAAAGTGAACTGCATCTATACAGTAACATTAATCTAATCTTCAAATTTTCAGATGAAAACTACTAAACGTTACAATTGTAATCCCCACTAGTTTTGCTAGCCCAGTCGTCATCACCAGTGATGTTAGGAATATCTAAATCTCTCTCCCAAACTTCTCTAATGGTCTCTGGAGTCAGTGATGTAAGGGGCTCATTCATAGACACATGCCTGTTGAACGGCAGTCCCAAAATGATATGTGAGGCTGGGGATTGATCTACGATCTAAAGTCCGCCTGCAGACTGTAAATTGGGCAGTGTTATGTGATGCTACCTTCAAATGCTTCCTCACTTTGGTACCAAGAGGGTGGTGATGGGACAAAAATGGTATCTACTCCAAGCAAGTGAGCATAATGGAGGGCATGATCCATACTGTCACTGAGCTTAACATGTGAGGGAGGCAATGGTTGACCTCAAATAAAGGGATACTTCACCAAAAAATGTAAATGTTGTCATCATTAACTCACCTTCGAGTTGTTCCAAATCTGTAAACATTTCTTTGTTGTGATGAACACGTATAACATTACAGATCCCCCCCATTTACTCACATAGTAGTAAAAATGACTTTATCTTTTTTTATTTTGTTGAACACAAAGATGACATTTTGAAGAATGTAGGACAGCAAACAGTTCTGCAAATAGTAAGTGTCTGGAGAATTAATTGTGATGAGAATATGTTGAGGTGAGATTTAAAGGCTCAGTCTCTCTTGTCTTATAGAAAACAGTGCCAGGGTGGCTTCGGCCTAGAGGAATAAAGTAACAGGTAATTAATAGAATGCAGTGAGGGTAGGGCGAGGCATTATTTTTCTTGGTCTTTGATGAACACTACTTATCGAAGCAAACCTGCTAACAGCAGCAGGATATTCCCAAGAATGAAAGCCCAATGATGGAGCATACGAGTTGTCATACTTTGGTCATACTGCGCGTGGCACGATTTGATGGAGACATAGAATGTCAGAGACTCAAAACTACTTTTTTAAACTTGTTTAAAATACAAAAAACTAACATTACTCTCATGAACCATACAAAGGGATAGTTCACCCTATGTTGCTGCACACATGTACAGTATATGTAGCAGGCGGTACAGAGAGAAATATGAATGTAAGGGAGAAGGTTCTAGGTTGGAAGCTGTTATTAGGTGTGTTTGTTTCTGGCCAGCAGAAATGTTGACACACATTCTGGGTAAACGAAGGATTTGCATGTGTGGATGTGCTGGATGTTTAGAGCAGCTCTGTGGCGTCTGAAATAGATCGGTACATTAACTGTATTGGGGTTGTGCAACGGATTTGCATGCGTGATAATTGAAACTGCTCCGTGGTGTCTGAAATAGATGGACATGTAAAATGCATCCGGAAAGTCTTCACAGCGCTTCACCTTTTCCACATTTTATGTTACAGCCTTATTCCAAAATGGTTTCAATTCATTATTTTACATAAAATGTTTGTTTAACATTTAAAAGAATGCTGGAGAGATTACAAGTGGTCCCTTGGGAAAGATGAGATGGGATTGAACTGTTGCCAAATAATTGGAAAGGGCAAGACCGTCTAGAGGAAATGCCAGCCACTCGGCAAAAAAAAAAACTCTGGCAACACCAGCGGACTCTGTTACTGCTGTACACGGCAATGTTACATTTATTGGTGGCAGTGTTCAATTTAGCAGTGGCAATGACTGTCACGCCACTTGTTTTAAAGCCTACTCGGAGACAGACTCTTAAGTTGAAATCGTTGCTATAGTAACAGTATCCAGTAGTCAGTGTTGCTTTAGCTGAACCGTCTTACTCTGCACAAGTCCAACTTGCTGAGGCCAAGCTGAAACGCCTGGGTCCTTCTGTGCACTGTGGAAATGATGACCCTGCGTGACCCTGCCCAAGAATGCCCCACTTCCTGGTTGATAGAGGTAAGCCTATACAACATTTTGGTTTCCGTTTCAAATTTCATGAGGTGCATTATGGTTTGGTATCTTTTGAGTAGGAGTGGGGTCTCCAGTGCCTGTGTCTGAAATCCCTGCCAGCTGTGCTATCTCTGTGAATAGAGTTTGTTGGATGTTTCATTTTCTATTCCTTTCCGTGGCTCTCCTGTCCGACAACAGGTCAGTGAGTGGCACTGCTGTGCTAAAAATTGCTTTAATGCAGTTGTTTTGTGCAAATGGGTCTTAATCCTTTCTCTCTTCTGACAGAGTGGACGTTATATATAGCTTTCCTGTGGCTCCGTGGTAAGAGCGTTGCGTTAACAACGCAAGGTTGTGGGTTCGATCCCAAATACCTATGTAAAAAGCGTCTGCCAAATGCCTCAATGTAAATGTAAATTGTATTCTGTCTCTTATAATGGGGGCACCAGTGCAGGGCTTCATGCCCTGTGAGTTCTCTAAGAATGTCGTGAGATTTGCGAGCAGTTCACATCATCATTGGTGTAACTGGGTTGTGGAAGTGGTTTCGCGTATGCTGCGAGGGGAAGACCCCAGATTTCTCGGGGGTCCGACGCCGGGGTCAACCGAAGGGGAGACCGCCCCGAGCAGACCTGGGGTGAAATCACGCCCCCCCACTCAAGGGGGTCCGGACAGGAGACGCGCCAAGCGAAGAGCCCCTCAGCTGCGCTTCGGCATTCGGTCACAAGGTGGCGCCAAGCCTGTCCACGGCCCAACTAAAGTGAATGGGGCTCATTCCAATGGTATAGTCCAGGGGTGGTCGGTTTGTGCTTTCCCTGGGACCCCAATTCCTCTCAATGATTGGTCCCTCTATTGCCAGGCGACGCCCCCTGACAGGCCCCCCGTACCACCAAAGCACTATTTGTCCACTAACCAACTACTTTTGCCAAAGTGGTCAGGTGACCACCCGGGTCGACCCCCGCCCCTTCCCCCGTACCACGGAAGCACTATTTGACCACTAACTAACTACTTTTGCCAAAATGGTCAGGGGACCACCCGGGTCGACCCCCGTCCCCCCCCCCCCCGTACCACGGAAGCACTATCTGACCACTAACCAACTACTTATGCCAAAATGGTCCGAGGACCACCCGGGTCGAAGTGTTGTTTCTGACACCTAGAAATAAATATATACACTTTAAATATTGTTGAAAAGCATTATTTCCACCAATCCACTACACGTGGTCCACTCACATAAATCCCACGTGGAAAGGCAATGCAAACACACTAGAAAATGGATTCATTTTCTAGTTAGAACAGACTGGAAAATGGATTGCATTTTAACAATGTATTAAATGTATATATTTATTTCAGAGTGTCAGAAACAACACGATTCACTCTTTTAGAAACACATATGTTAGAAACAGCTCGTAAAATGATGAGTTTGTATCTACTACATTGAATATGATGTCTTCCACGTGCAGTTTATCGAATGGGCCAGGAATAAATGATTGGTGGACATTGCACAAAATGGGCATTTTAAACGTGTAAATATGAATTTTTTGTTTTAAAAACCACAAAGCTCGATTGCCACGCCCCCTCAGACAAACATATGTCAGTCCCGAGTGGCAGAATGCAGGTTCTGGTAAAAGTAGTTGGGAAGCTGCCAAATAGTGGTTTGGTGGTCGGGGGCGTGGCCATGGATGGGTCAGCGGGGTCGAAGGTCAAATTGACACCCATAGTTGATCAGTGGACAAATAGTTGTTTCGTGGACCCTGGCACCAATGGGCGGTAACCCCAAGCTAACAAATGAGTCGTGGTACTCGTATAATGTTGGAGGACAAGCGGGTAAGCGGAAATACATGGGATAAACCTGTAAGGTACGCATATGATGTTCGTGGACATGGGGCTAGGGGGTCTTCGAGGGGTGCCATGGCGTCCATGGCTTTTTCACACTACGATCCATCGCAACACTATACGTCAAATGGCAGTTTATTTGGATGGACCTTTTTCCACGAACCCCCTAAATGACATTCCTCCCGTTTCTGCTTCCCTTCCTACAGTTTCTTCCTTGCCAACTGGAATGTTATTTGTGTTCAGCGCTGATACTGTCAAGATCAAATGTAGTTTTTTGTCTTAAAATTCTTTAGTGAATTTAAACTTGACTGGTTCTTGAGGATTTTTACCCCTCCTTTTAGTTGATAGATAATGGCAGCCTCTGCTGTTAGAATACTCTAAATGTGGGTTTACATTGATTACTGTTGATGGTGCTCTGTTGGTTACAGCTCCATTTACTTGGAGCTGTTGGGTAATGAAAGTAAGATGTAACAGTCGTGTCAACTACACGTTTATCTCTACTTTTTTGTGCTACACAAACAGGAGCGTTTCATATTATGATTTGGTCTTTCTCAGGATACGGAAAGGCATCTCCCTTTGCTATACTTTGAACGTGAAGTGATTCTTTCCTGCCCTTTGACACCGCCAACAGCTGCATCCACTGTACCTTCTGCTGATCCTCAAGAACCCCTAATCCCTAATTATCCATCTTGTTTGTGCCTGGGCCTCATAGGGCTAAATATAAGTTAAATTGGTTTCCTATTTATGCTGGAGTGTCATGTTTTGTCTTTCAGGTTCTTGAACAGACCTATTAAAGCTTGAATGACTAATTTTGTGACTGTTTGACAAGTGGCAGGCTGTTGGTTGTTTAAAGTCTGACTCTAGTTTCAAAGTTTCTGTGGCAGTAAATGGATCCGCTGGGGTGATGGCATCTGTTTGATTATTGACATTCTTCCAAAAATCTTTACTAATTGGACGCCCTACGTATAGAAACAAACAGTGGGAGAAAACAAGTGGCAAAATAAACTAGTCAGCCCTCAAGGCCTTACCGTTGGTCCAAATTACTCGCTCACCAGGTTGACAAGAAAATGAACAAAAACCTCATACCAAACAAAATGGCAAAAAATAAATGACAAGAGCCACATATCCACCCCAACCTGGGGTGAACTATCCATTTAACGTTTTCATGTGAGTAACATTAGTTTGTTTAGAGAAAATGCAAACACCTATGTGTCTTGACAACTTCGAATTTTAGAGACTCAAAACGGAACTTGTTCAAAATGCCTGTTATCAGCATCCTGTGTCACTACTGTACACGACAGCGCTAGAATTATTGGTGGCGGTGTCACGTTTAAGAGTAAGTAGGAAAAGACCTATGAACGCTTTTCAAATAAAATGTTTACTTTGGGTTCTTTTTGTATGTTTTTGACCAGCAAACTATGTGTAATGAAGAATTGGTGTAAAAGGTAGAAACGAAAGAATTTCTGTATGTAATGATTTTTTTGGTCAGCCTATTAAAATCACTGGGTCTTACCTGGCCACCTCTAAAAAATGTTCTGGCTACGCCCCTGCCCCCCTCACATGTTAACCTTGGTGAGAGTATGGATAGTGGCCTCCATCATGGTCACTTGCTTGGAGTAGGTAGTGTGAGACTGGTGCCAAGGTGTCCACACCAAAAGGGCACCACAATTTGAGAAACACAGAACTTCATCCAATACAATGAACTCCCCACAGAGTTTGTATCTCCATCATAGACAGCATACAACAATGAATGATGATAACCAACTTACACCTTTACATCTGTTCTCTTTTCCCCCTGTTCTCTTTCTCTCCAACTGAACTCAGAGCACGTCAAAGCTCACCCATGAACTTGATATGAAAAATACCATATCTTATATGAACAAAGAAGCTTCATATGCATATTTGGTATAATTTGAAATGTCTCAGTGTGATTGGTACAATGGTCTCATTTCCAAAGCAGTTGAGCAGATCATAACAAAGGTTTGAGGGTTTAAAGATATTCTGCTCGCTATTGAGGGTCATTCAATTCAAGTTTAATTAGCACCTGGAACCCTTGTCTCTGAGATTTCTTTCTGTGATGGAAGGCTGATTCGCCACAACAAGGGAAGCTGGCAAAATGTTCTGGGGAATTCTTACAAAGATGAACCACATGCCTTTAGACACGCAGCACTGTTTTTTCCAATGGCATCTTTTTGTACTGTCAGGTGTACATTTTAGACTCTTTCAGGATTTGATGTTTGTTTTCGTATTCTCTGAATTGAACTGTAATTGGCATGAAACATATACCTGATTAATAAATTGTCATGTCTGAATTTGTTCTAAATAATTCTGAGTTTATTAACTTTAGCAGATCACGCTATATACTTTGTTGCTGCAAATATACGTTCAGGTTAGTGACGGACTAAAATCGTAGGAGCATTGGGGAACGCCAGCTGAAGTTTTAGAGTTCTGGCTAACTACTTGGCACGGGTTTAAGTGTACTTAGACCCAATTACAACAGTAGCTTTTTGGCTCATCACCACCCTCTTGGGACAAAAATAAGGAATTTCAGGGTAACATCACATAACCCTGTCCAACTAACAGAGTCTGTAGGTGGACTTTAGAACGTTGCTCAAGCCCCGGTGCCGCACATCATTTTGGGACTGCTGTTCAACAGACTCATGTGTCTATGATTGAGCTCCTGGCCATCACTGACACCAGAGACCATTAGAAAGTGTGGGAGAGGGATGTAGATATTCCAGAATTGACTGTTGATGACGAAAGGGCTAGCAAAGCTAGTGGGGAAGGTGCTACTAGTCTTTAAATAATTGTAATGTTTACCAGTTTTCTTCTGAAAAATAGATTAGATTACTGTAACTGTATATGTGCAGTTCACATACTTTTTTTTGAAAACTGAGTCTTGGACTGTATGAATTGAAAAAGACATGAAGTGATGTAATGATATGATTAAATCTATTTAATGTATTGCGAAGCAACTCTGTTTTGGCAAACTGGAAAACCAAACAATGCATTGCAAACAATGACTTTCTTACTTTGACTTTTTTTCTTGTTTTCCAGTAAAAATGTCTAAACATTCTTGAATTTTCTTCATGAGTAAATTGTCCTAAGAAAAGAAGTCTTGTTTTTAGTAAAATAATACGAAATTTCAGTGAATTTGTGCTTAAAACAAGCAAAAAAAATCTGCCAATGGGGTAAGAAAAATAATCTTGAATTGAGTGACTAAGAAAAAGGTAAACCTTAATTCAAGATTATTGAAATTTTTATTGAGATTAATGTAAATCATTAAAACAAGAATAAAATAATAATGTCTATCAATACAGTCTTCACATTTTCTAGATATTTGTATACCTTGTGTTATCTCACATCATAATGAGACACAGGTGAGAACCATAAAATAAGGGACGATTGATTACACAGATGACAGATTTGATTGGTCAGCCATGTAAATTACCAAGTGATTGGGTACAAAAGGTGAGTACAAATAGCACACTCTGTATCGATGAGATTGTGAACTTTTGCAATTAAGGTTTTTAACTGAATTGAGTCGTTCTAGCTGCATCCACAAGTAGTGTTAAACAGACTATTGCCCTTGCGATGCTGGGGTTTAGGGATCTTTTACTTTTCAGCTTGACTGTGGTGACAGGAAGCTGTTTAAGGATTGGTCATGCTGCATTTTCAGGAAGGAATTTTTCTCATGGCACCATTGCCAAAAGAACACCAAATGTTTGCAAGGTTATTATTGGCAGAGGTGTATCCAATGATTCTGCTGAAAGACAAGGAGAACAGGCTAATGGATACTGGTCTGGTGAACGGGGTATGTTAATTGTAAATGTTGACATTGCAGCTTTATTCGAATGGGCAACTGGTTGACTTGTCTCATTAGAAATTAAGCAGAATTCCAACTTGCTGAGGCTAAGCTGAAAGGCCCGGGTCCTTCGGTGCACTGTGGTAATGATGCTATGAATTTTAACCCTTTCCCATGGTGGAATTATCTGTCTCCTTCCGCACCTGGGAGACCTAGGCCTGGGAGGCCCGGGCTGCCCGGACATGAGAGCTCTAGGTCCATGGTGGAATTATTCGTCTCCTTCCGCACCTAGGCCTGGGAGGTCTGGGCCCGGGCAGCCCGATCGGCATCCAGTTGTACCATGCCATGGTCCTCAACCAATCAAGTCGAAGATGTCATCTGTGTTTAAATATCCCTTTGAGCATCAATATGCTTGAAGTACTTAAATTGTCTTCTATTGATGCCGGGAGTGTCATGTTCTTAAAAACCTAATAAAGCATGAATGATTACAGTTTTGTTTCTGTGGATGATTGTTTAAAGTTGACTTGTGGCAGATGTTTGGTCGGCAGGCTCTTTAAAATGCATCTTTAGGCCCCAGTAAAAACTACTTTTCTAAAGCGGCAGTATTTTATGACAACTGTTGGATAGTTTGCCCAAAAACAAAATTCTATCTTTAATCGGACTCCGACTGTTCCAAACCTGTATAACTGTATATGATCTGCTAAACGAATGCAAAGGCTACTTGCAATGAAATTAAGTGAGTGAAAGTGACCGGTTCGACAGGTATGGTGACCCAAACCCGAAATGTGACCTCTGCTTTTAACCTACCCAGTGATTAGTGAGCACACACACAGCAAATGGTGAATACACCTGGAGCAGTGGGCAGCTACAACTGCAGCGCCCGGGGAGCATGTAGGGGTTAGGCGCCTTGCTCAAGGGCACCGCAATCGTTACCCGCCAGCCCTGAGGATCGAACCGGCAACCTTCTGTTCACGAGTCCGACTCTCTAACCATTAGGCCACGATTAACAGATCTTATCCCACACTGACTCATATTTTTGTAAGGTAACGTCAGTTTGTTTGCTGAAGATGGCAACGCAAATCGCTGTTGGCTGTACAATTCCGAGGCCAATTCCTGTCGAGTCGTTCTGTCTCCGCCATTTCGTGCCACGCGCAGTATGACCGCTGCGTCGTGCGCGCGCCGCTGACGTCACCGTGGGCGTTCCATCTTGAGGAATTAACGGACATCAGCACAATTCTCCCTCAGCGCTCAGTAAGTTGTAATCTTAAAACGCCTGTACTTTTGGACACGATATGTTGTCGTTAGGCCTGCTGGTTCGTTTGTTTTTCGCCGTATTTGTTATGCGGTCGGTTTTAGCTTGTTGTTTATACAGTCGGTGTGACGTTAGCAGAATGTTCGCATAGAGCGAGCACGCCGCGAGATCAGGTGGAGCAGGTCAGACAGCATAAAAAAATGACGTGTGATCGATTGTATCCGTTGTATCAACTGAATCCGTCTGATACAAGGTCCACTCGCTCTACGAGGTGCCACCCAAACAAGCTGCTTCGCTCCACCAGATGCTGATGATGTTGGATGTCTATTTGTATCTTTTTGACAGACATTAACATGCAGTCTGTATCGTAGCTCACAACCAGTGTTTAATAGCTGACCGTTCTTAAGTGGTGGGTTTCCGATTTTTTTTATTCGCCTCGGTTGATTGTTAGCAGCGGTGCTTGTCTCGACCATTTAATAGTATAAGCCTGGGTTGGGCGTAAACTGTCCGTTCACCAGCTAACGTTAGCCGGGCAGCTAACTGAGCTAGCGACTAAATTAACTGGCATAAATTATCTGGAAAACGATCGGATTATTTCTTCAGTCACATCCGTCAGTCTCAAATAGACAAATAGGTTTGTATTAATGTTTTGACCCTCTGTGTAGCATGTCATCCTGAAATCTGTCTGTGACAGCTCGACATGGCGAGAGTTGGCAGCGTCAGTTAGTTCCGTACAATTACCCTGTCGTGTTTATCAGGTTGTTTACAATATCAGACATTTTGATCATTCATTGATTTCAGTTTAGAAACGTGGGCAACTGTGTCTGGCATAACTGTTACCCGCCAACCAATTAAAGTTTCAATGTAACGCTAGTCAATAGTGGTTTAAAGTCTTGCTTAAATGAATTCATATGCATTTTCTTCATTTTACAGCATGTGATACATATAACTTACATTTATGAGGGGCAAGCTGTCTGAAGTGTCCAGACGACAGCATCCAGTAGTGATTCATTGTCTATGTGCAGAAGACCGTTTTGGATTACTAAAATTTGTCTACAGTATCGGTTTTTTATGTTAGGAAGATAGAGCTGGCCTGCTGAGGACTGAAACGGAAGGTATGGCGCTGTGTTTATCACCTATTGTTTAAATCAGGCAACAATTTGTAGCTTTTTTCACAGTAAAATATATATCAAATTAAACTTGAGTATGTACACAGAACGATGCGTAAGGATTTGTAATGTGCTACTTCTGTTGAATGTGCTTACTGAGTGTTCTGAATGTCTTGAAGTCTGTAGTTGAGTGTATTATTGCTCAAAGGTGCGCGTGCGCACACGCGTTGTGGGATGTGACCTTGGGAAGCTAGGTAAACGGGACTTTGGGGGAGAGAGAGATGGAGAGAATAAAATGACCCATTTCTGCAACAAAAATCTAGTTGTTTTGAAGTGTTTTTGTTTAGGCATGCCAAATAAGGGAGTTTCATTTTCTGAGGCCTTCCTAACACTTTGTTTAATCCCCGTATTAATCTTGACATATGAGTTTTTAAATTGTAAATTTTGTTTCAATAATCAGTTGAAAATAAAATTGAATTAATAGTCATTTAAAGGAGTTCATCTGCCTTTCCAGTCCTAGTACAAATGATTGTAAACGGGTTTGGTTTGTTATCCCATGCAGAAACTTGATCCAGAGACTGGCCTGAGACTCTTATCTACTAAAATATGGATAAAATAAATCAAATTGATTAATTCACAAAAAATACATATTTTTTTGATTAACTGTAAACACAAACAATTACACACCTAACGCCAGGTTGAGATGGTTACAGCTTTCAGATTTCACAAGTTGACAACTCAAATATTTCATAGCCAAATGTACACAGTTATGCCTGTGTTGGTACATTGCAACATGGACTAGCATTAAATGATGGAAGAGATTTAAAAATCAACTTCGAAGTAGCATAAGTACATAAGTTGGCTAGATGTTTGTTGCTCAAACAGGTTTCTGGAGCTTTTCTGTTGTGTATACATTTATTTTTGTTCTGTAAATACATCTAGATATAACTGGTGAGACAGCTCCCCAGGGTGTTCTTGGGTGTGTTCTATGCTTGTTAAACTGCTGTTGTGTTGAATATAATTGTGTTAGAATAGCTTTGCTGAGCGTATGTGTCACTCGGTCACTCGTCCATTTAATTATGCATGTAGGACAGACACATCAACACTTCTTTCCGGCTATAGCTTCACGGACATGGCAGTTCGTTCACAACGCCGTGTGTCACCTTGCTTTGTGCCACTCCCACATTTGAAGGATACTATGTTTCTAAACAAATTAAGGTCAGGGTTATTTACTCCACTCAGGTGTAGGCCAAGGGTTTAGTTTAACATGGTTCACAATGATGGCTTTTACTTACTTTAGCACGCTGGAAAAGACATTCTTACAATTAAGACACATTTTTCACGTTTTCTGTTTGACCATGGATCCAGGTGTGGTTGAGGTTTACATTCATGAGATGGTTTTTGCAATGCTGTCTGTTAGCGAAGGGTAGAAGAAACATTTGCATGTTTCAGTGGACTCAATAAGGTGAAATGAGGTTAACATTCATGATATTAAGAGTTGAAATGATTATAGAGCGGCTGGGTACTGCAGTAAGAGGGTTCATGTGTGTTGAAATAAGCTGAATAAAGAGGATTAGGGCAGACTGTTATTCTCTCGATCGTAGGCCCATTTTAACCCTGAGCTCACAAGCCAGACTCGATTCATACATCTGAAATTTGTTTTGTATATCGATGAATGAAAGGGATTTCTTTTACTTTTCTGAATGGTTCTGTGCCATGGTTGTTTGCCTACATTTTTGAAAGTTAATGTAGTTATTTATTAATAAAACAAGAAGTAATTTACACAATGGGGTAATGTAACGATGACCTAATGATGTGATCATATGTTCCCCTGAAATTTCTCAACTGTGGCTGTTCGAAAAGAACACATGCCTTAATCATTTATCATTATCTAAATGTGAACACACCATGTTTTCATTGTTTCAAGTTTGGATCAATACACTGATGTTGTAGAATTGGATTTGTGAAAGTGTCTGTTATACCTTTATATCATATTGGTTTAGTGGAGTCCAGTGTAATGGTGACAATCATTTTCTTCTACAGCCAACCCTGAACTGTGAGCCAGTCGAGGCCAGGCTGGACTAATGGTAGGAGGCACTGTTTATCTTTCTTAAAAGTCCAATTATTGCTATTGTATAAATGTATGTTTGTGTGTAAATAAATAATGTGATATTGATTTGTAGAATGCTGTGTTCATTTATTCTGATTAAATCATTTTCAAAACAAATAAACTGGATTGAGTTTTGGATGTTTTTAGCTTGGATAAATGATTGGCTTAGAAACCGTTTTGGGCACTAGTATGGCTTTCATTTTTCACCTCGCCCAAAGCTCACTTATGTGTTTATCAAGGCAAAACTTTTCACTCACCATCATGCTAAAACCTCTACTCACCATCGTTTTATGTTCATAAAACTAGTCTTCAAAGTCATCCACAGGTGTTTTGATAATGGTTTATTAAAAAAATTCTGCAATGTTTTACACTAAAATGGTCAAATCTAGTGGGTCTGAGTCACTTAACAGTTGACCCATAGACCCTTGGAGCATTTCAGAAATTATCAGTTTTCTTTGTAGTTCTGTCATGCCTCATTCGCTTCGCAACACCCATGGCTGTAGACTGCAAGAAGTTTGTCAATAGTGATGTAGTTTTATTATGCTAATGTTGTTTTATTCGGTTGGCTCAGAACAATTGACCCCTTAACGTCACCATAAATGTAATCTATCAGCAACATGTTAAATTAAAAAATATCAGCCACATCTTTTTGTTCTAAGCCAACCGGCGCGCTATCGTTGTGATTGAAAATGAACTTATGTTGTTGCTTGTTCCATCGCTCACGGCTGCATGACATAATCCCTTTTATTTTCCTTCTGTGGTAGACGAGCATGATTTTACGCCAAACCACAGATGCATGCACGCTCTCAGAATCCACCTGACCGCTGCTACCCTTTGCTTCCTGGCTTTTGAATCAGCCTATCAGAGGGCTGGTGGGGGCTGGGCTTAGCTTGACCCCACCCCTGTGCTGACCGTCTGAGTGAGACTGGCGCCTCCTGATGGATCAGGGTGGTAGCGAGCAGCCTGGGGTGGAGGAGCCTGATTCTGGGGGTGGTGCAGAGCGAGAGGTGAGCAGAAGGGCATCTGAGCCTGATCATGGCCTGTCCAAAATTACCCACAATGCCTTGGAGAACATGGGTGCGCTGGGCCACGGCCTGAAGCAGTTCTTCCAACCTCAGCGCAGACGTTCGTCCGTCTTGCCGTACGACTCTTCCTCCATAGGCCTTATCACTGAGCCCCTCGACTCGGGGGCAGAGCTGGGGGAATCGCCTGCCATTACGGTTGCCGCCCCTAACTCTGACCCCCACGCTTCCGCCCCCCCTGCAGCTCTGAGCCGTGTGCTGCACCAGATTCGAGGGCCTCCCATGATGAAGAGAGGGACCAGTCTGCAAAGCCGGCGCAGCAAGGCAGGGGGGGTGGGGGAGCCCCCCCAGAAAGGTAGCCCCCAGATCCACAGGCGCAGCACCCAGGAAACCTTGCTGCAGGCAGGACGGCCACGCTCCTCTTCCACCACGGATACACCCAGCAGCCCAGCTTTGGCAGACATGTTGTTGACCTCGGGGTATCTCTCCACCGAGGAGTCTGAGCGGGTGAGTGCCCCTTCCTAAGTGGGGCCTTTTTTTGTCCCATTTCTGTCAAAGGGAATATTCTATGATTGTCGTCCTACTCGATGTTCACGAACTCCGATAGTTTAATTGTTGAAATTGTTGATACATACTGGATTAGTGTGTTAGACTATTGCCAGTGAAATTGGAACTCATACTGGACAATACAAACTGTAGTGATCATTGCTGTTTATTTTTGCAAGGAACGATTTATTGTGTTTCTGTATAAAATGTAAACATCTATTGGAACCAGGAAATGGATGTCAGTCCATTAATTTTGAGTCCTCAATATGGTTGCGTTCACACACAATTTGTACACAATTAAGTCGTATTACTTGTGTGGTGTTACATATCTGAGTGTGGCCTACTGTTTTTATACATTGCGTAATTAATACCATTCTGTTAATGGCGTAATATTTTATATTTCTGTCCGTCACTGTTATAGTGCTGTCACATGTGAATAGAATACAGACTTGATTTTAGTTGCTGATTATACAGTCAGTCTGGCATCTGTAACAGTAAGCTGTTGTGTGTGTAAACAGGACATTTCCGGACTCAAATCAGTAAGTAACTCCTAAACATTGACAGTGTAAACATAGGCATAGTGACAAAACTTGTGAAACTGCAAAGGACAGTGTCACTGCTTTATTAACACATTTAACATATTAACTATTTACACCGTGTCTAAAACAGATCCAATGCAACATCGCAACACATAAGAAAAGCTTTTCTATGCTATTTTGAGGTTTTGTCCAAACCAACCGTGACAAGATACATTGTATTCTATATTCGAAACCTTTAGTTTTATTTTAGAAATGTTGCACTTCGCATCACATCTGATGCAGACAGTTTTAAAAGCTTGCTTTTGCATTTCACACTTATTACCACTGTTGAAGTTGATGTGCCTTGCACATACCCATTAATCATTTTATCAATGTACATGCTATCCAGGGCTGTAGACTGCGAGCAAATTGCTTGCAAAAGTGATTGTTTTTTTATAATGTGTGAGGTCAAACTTCAATGGGTCTCTGCAAGTTTTTAAACAAATTTTTGACCTGCCAAAGATTTATTTTTACATTTAATATGATTTATGGGTAGTGAATGACACGCTTGTGATTAGAGCAGGAAAGAGCAAGCAGAGAGCTCATGGACTCCCTCATGTGTGTCATGGACTAAATTGTGTGTCACTGTTTGACTTCCTTCTTTGTTGCGCAGACTGAACGGTATAAAAGCATCACTGGAGTTCTCCATATGCTTTTAAAAGTCTCTCACTTAACATTGATGTCCTATTCCATAAAAGTTAATCAGTAGCAAAACTTGAGGACATTTGTGAACTTTTAAAGTAAGTATTTGTACCTGTACACTGAAATTTACACTGACAGCAGCCCCTATGTGAAAATGTGTAAAATAAAAAACTGAAATTGCATGTTAAGATTTGCACTCATGGACAACACTCACGAATCTGTCTTCTGAATTTGAAGTTGCAGAAAAATAATCACAAATGTGTAAACTGGAATTTACAAAATACATTGGCACACATGTGTTACACATTTTCCTAGATTCAGATTTGATTTGCAACCACAAATCGGTCGCTACAACCTCTCAAACCTGTCACTGCAGTTTCAAATCTTCCCGCCATGATTTTTGCTACTACTTTCGCGATAAACCCGTCGCAAAAGTAACTTGTGCAATTGAAAGCACAGAGACGAGAGAAGGAGCGGCATTAAATGACGTCTTCTACCCCATCTGCAAAATATAATTTCAGGTATATACTGTGACAATAAAGATCTTGAATCTGATAAGGATTCCTAATTAAGAATATAATTTAGCTGATGCAAGTTTGCTGATGATAATGATCAATATTAAATATCCGAAAACATACAGTCAGCCTGTCATTGTGTGAGGCTCCTATATCTGCCTAATTGGAATCAGGTCTTGTATCACACTGAACGGTTTATTCTGCGATAACAACAGACTGGATACATTATCCTGCTACTAGTCACTATCACATGAGTGAATACTTTAAGCTCATCTGTAAAAAATCCAAACCTTCCATGAGAAAAAAACTTCCAGGTAAACCCACAACCCCAAACCAGTGTATGGTGGCATTGTAGTCAGCCTGGCATTATCTTTAAAAAAAAAAAAAACCTTAGTTAACAACGGAATATTAATTGTAGGCCTATACAAAGTGATATAATTAAAATGCATTAAAAATTGTTATCTATTCTAGATAGTATAATTCATGTAATAGGTATGTATGATAGTATACATACGTGTGATGGTTTCGCTTCAGTGGAAAACATTTTTTTTTTTTATAACTATTATTTGCTAGATCCTTTCATTGTGATTTTCCTGCCGTTAAGGGACAGTGTGGCTCAGCCGCATGGTTTCATCAAGTGCCGCTCCTTCTCTCGCCTCTAAGCTTTCAAGTGCACAAGTTAGTTTTGCGACGAGTTTATCGCGAAAGTAGTAGCAAAAGTCAAGGCTGGAAGATTTGAAACTGCAGTGACAGGTTTGAGAGTTTGTAGATGACTATTTGTGGTTGCAATTCAAATCTGAATCTTGGAAAACGTGTAAATATGTGCGATACATTTGTATCTGGCAATGTATTTTGTAAATGCCCGTTTACAAATACTTACTTTACAAGTTCACAAATTGAAATCTACATGCTCCCAAGTTTTGCTTGGAATACAGAATCCATTATATTTGTGTCAGATAATTTTTTTGCCAAGATATAACCTGAATATAAAGCTAAATAATAACTGTACAAATAACAAATGCAAAGTTTCTTTGCACTTATTTTGGATTAATTGGGCTCACAAGTTTTAAAGCGCAAATATGAAGTGGTCTATAGCAGACTATTTTTAAAGGGTGATGCAAATACATGTTTTTCTGTGTCTTTGGTGAGTTATAAGTTGCCAATGCATGTATTAGACACGTAAAATTGCAAAAATTAAAGTGTCGTAAACAAAAGATGCGTTCTATCTAAAAGCAAATGCTCACCCAGACCCTTCTGAAACGCCTCATGTAACCACATCCACACAAATGTACGTCAGTTCGTGGTATGATTTGACTGAGCCCGAATGTATACGCAAGTAAGGTGGGCTAACCTGTCAGTACAATTACTTGTTGTACTGATGTTCCAAATATGGTAAGAAGAGTTACATTTCCGTCACACGCTTGCAGTATTTGACCAATCAATACGCACTGGTTAACTGGCCAATCATAGCACACCACGCTTTTCAGAGCAATGAGCTTATTAAGAAAACTACTCATTCAGAGAGGCGGGTCAAAGACAAGACATACTGTGTTTCTAAACTTAAATCGTGAATACACATTGCATTGCATCTAAAACAAACAATAATATTCATTTAGGTCGTTTCATATGATCCCTTTGAAATACAGAGTGACAAATTAACAGAACGATTCATCAACTGAGGTCATTATGCAAGGTCTTTATGATTACTATAAAAAAGGGTGCGACCAACTGAGAAACTAGGTCGCACCATTGCAACCAACTGAGAAACTGTGGGGAAAAATGAGTCTAAAGGCCTTCAACATGTGTTTGATTGAAGGCAATAGCAGAATGTTTAAACGTAGCAGAGGGACACAATTAAATTGATTGCAATCTGTTGCATGCCACGTGTGTCTTAAAGATATCTTCAGGATTGATGGATGAGTTGACGGTGCGCAGATGTCAGGAAGCTTGTGTGGCAGGGTACTATGTTCTCTGAGCCTTGCTATATTTAGCCAAGTCTTTGGGTGCACTTCAGTGCATGGCATTTCTGTAGCCAGCACGGAGTACAATGTACAAAACAGCGACTTTGTCCCCCTTTCACAAGCCAGGCTGTAAGATCAGGGTAATTGTTTGCTTTCTAGTGTTTTGTAGGATACATTCAAGGTTAGATTTTCTCTTGCATGGCAGGTGCAGCAACTTTATTTAGAACTGCATTTCTGAGAGTTGCAAAACCAGTTACTCTTCTACATTGCTTTTTTTCTATTACTAGCTAGATTTTTCCTGCTTCTCAAAATAACCGTCAGTATGTTTTTACCGAGACCAATGTTGACTAAGAATAATGCATCTCTGCAGAAACATTATGCCTACAGTTCATACCCTTTTAGGCATGCCTTTTTTCGACAGCTAAGCATTTCCACCAGACACACTAAAGGATCTTGGTGTCTGCCAAATCGAATCAACTCGCTCGTTGTTGAAGGGCTTAGTGGCACCATCCAGAATGTTCCTCTCTCAAAGGAGGGTCCAAACATAAACAGTGTCATTCATTTTAGGCCAATGTTTGAGTCTGGATATCCTAGTACAGGGGTGCTTATGTGGATTCACAGGGGGGTGTGTGCTGCTTCTTAATTTTGAAGTAGATGCATAGTGCTACAGAGATTTACAGCTGAGTTTTCTGGATTTAGTCAATTTGAGTGTACTGTGTCATGATGTGGTTTTAGTGAAACTGAAATCTAACATATTTTGACATGGAGTTAGCATAGCTGCTTATTAGGGCTACATACATACTTTGTTAATCAAACAACTGTGGATTTCACGATAAACTGACCTAGATTAAGTGAAAAGTCTACTGTAATGGCAGTGACATGATTTCTATTGGGAGCAACTGGATCTTATCAATATGCTGTTTACCAAGTGAACAGTCTACCTAGATTTCCCCTCTGTGTGCATGGCCACATAGTTAAGAGATCAGCGTTTTGTCCTACATCGAGTTAGAATTGGGAGCAATTGTCTGCAGCAGACATTTGACAGTATTAACAATAATTAAATTTAATACAGTAGTAGAACGTAGCAGAGCCTATATTGTAACTATTAATCCTGTTTTATAGGATGCTTAGATCATTCTTAGATGTTGTGTCTATGATCAGGCCATATTAGTGATATAAAGTTCTCGACTTAACATCATTCCATGGGTGAAAGGACAGAGTTCATTTTAGTGTGATGTCACACTAAAGATTTAAGTGATCTAAGATTTAAATTTGCATTAAATATTACTGTGCAAAATCAACCAAAAAATACTACTTGGTTGTTTTTGGGGGGGTGGTTCTTATTAAATATTTCCCAATTGAAATGCAATGCATTGCAATTTTATATTCTTTATCAGTTATTTACAATGCCCTGCATTACCTTAGCCAGTTGTAATGTCATGGTACAGAGGTCAAAATGTTTAGTGGCAACTGAAGCTGGTGTAGTCACAGACAGTTCACTGTAGCACACCCGAGAAGATGGACAGCACGGAAAGTGAATTGGCAATAATTGGGGTGTCAATGGTGGTAATGTATTTAGATTTTTTTTGAGTATGTAAAAGAGAGAACTAAAATATTGAACTTTTTAAAGCGAAAGCGAAGTTTTTCAAGTTGAATGTTTTTCTGTTACTAATCTCTCTGTTGTTAGGATATGTTAAAATATATATCTCATTACTTGTTACATTATGTCTATAATGTAACTAATCTTGTGTCTATAACTTTTATCTAATCTTGTGTCTCAGACACTGAAAAAGGCTTAATATAAGTTTATTTAGACGATGTGGTTCTTCATTAACTGAAACGTGGGAAATATAATCACACTTAAAAGTAAATCAAGAAAAGGATATAATGTATCAATGCAACATCATAAGGAAACACTATATTTCCAAACTCTTAAATCGCACTTCTTTTTTTCAGCAAGAGCGTATGGACGGTTCTGGCCCAGCCGTATCTCCTAACGCTCTGTCAGGCAGTTCAGATGTTGGTCAGTATTGCGTAGATTCAGTGGACGGCACCCCGGACCCTCAGCGCACCAAGCAAGCCATCGCTCAGCTCCAGCAGAAGATCCTCAAACTCACGGAGCAGATCAAAATCGAACAAACGGCAAGAGACGACAATGTAGCCGAGTACCTAAAGCTGGCAAACAACGCAGACAAACAGCAGAGCGCCCGCATCAAGCAGGTGTTCGAGAAGAAAAACCAGAAGTCTGCCCAAACCATCCAGCAACTACAGAGGAAGCTGGAACACTACCACCGCAAGCTCAGAGAGGTGGAGCACAATGGAATACCACGGCAGCCTAAAGATGTCCTGCGAGACATGCATCAGGGTCTGAAGGATGTGGGGGCGAAGGTAACATCTGACACTTTTGTGCATAGTTTGTTGTATTGGAGGTTATTTTCTTAAAATGGTTGATTGGTTTGAGTTTATATGACAAGTATAATGTACCTCAGCCACACAAAATTATCCTGTTTTCTCTCAGGTGACTGGTGGCCTCTCCAGTATCTCCCAGGCCACTCACTCCGCCGCAGGAGCAGTTGTGTCCTCTCTTATCCGCAACAAGTTTGGAAGTGCAGACAACATCTCTGGCTTAAAGGACTCTCTAGATGAACAACAAGGGGACGAGCCTTTGCCAAGTGCCGGGACGGCTGTCACCAGGACTCCAGGACCCGGGCAACTACAATCCAGCCCGAAATACGTCAGCGAGGACGACTGCTCCAGCGCAACGTCAGGGTCGGCAGGGGCAAACAGCACCACCGGAGCTCCCGGGGGGCCACCGAGTTCAAAGGGTAATACACTGGAGCATGGTCAGAGCTCTGGCTTTGATACACTGCTGCACGAGATTCAGGAATTGAAGGACAACCAGAATCGACTAGAAGAATCTTTTGAAAACCTGAAGACTCACTATCAGAGGGACTACACAGAAATCATGCAGGCTCTGCAGGAGGAGAGATTCAGGTGTGGAACAGTAACAGCTGATTTGTAATGGCACTGGTAGCGTGGTATGCAGTGGATTATATTGCGTTCATATTTGAAACAAAAAGTACTGGAAAGCATGATGTTGTGCTATTTCTTCTCTCACTTTTTCTATGTGTATACTTTAGGTGCGAGCGCCTAGAGGAGCAGTTGAATGATCTAACAGAGCTGCATCAAAATGAAATTCTCAACCTAAAGCAAGAACTGGCCAGCATGGAGGAGAAAATCGCGTACCAGTCTTATGAACGAGCCAGAGACATTCAAGTAACTTATAGTCTGTTCCTATGTATATGATACACTTTTATTGAAAGCAATTGTTATTTCCAGAATATTTACATTAAGCATATGGTGTAGGGTGATGCAAACTCATGTAAAATGGTAAATTGCTAAATTGCAGTTTTTAGTAGAACGTTGAACGTTGAAGTAGGAGATTACGGCACTAATGCAAAGGTTATTGATTTGGCATGAGCATCTGCTCTATTCCTTAAACTATTTTGTGTCAATATGATGGCCAACATTCATTCTCGTAATTAAATTTTTATAATCAAATCCATACGTAACTCGCTTACAGGCTTCCTTGAGGCCCTAATATGAAGCCGCTAAAACGCTCCATTAGGTTTGTTTAGCTACTCTTGTCTTACATTGACGGGAAAGGAGGTTTTTTATTAACTGCATTTAGCATCATACTATTTCTATAAGCCATAACACTTCTCTCGTTCCATTTCTGTAGGAGGCATTGGAGGCTTGTCAAACTCGCATCTCTAAGATGGAGCTTCAACAGCAGCAGCAACAGGTGGTTCAGTTAGAGGGTCTGGAAAATGCCACGGCACGCACTTTACTTGGCAAACTCATCAATGTGCTGCTGGCCGTCATGGCTGTTCTTCTAGTGTTTGTCTCGACAGTTGCAAACTGTGTAGTTCCGCTGATGAAAACACGTAGCCGTACGCTATCTACGTTGCTCCTTGTTATAATCTTGGCTTTCCTGTGGCGGAATTGGGAAGCCATGTCCCAATACCTGGACAGATTCCTGCAGCACCCCAGATGACCTGCAGGGGAGCTGTTGTTGATTAATGAAGGGACTGCAGGGCAAGAGCTTTTTTTGAAGAATGGAGACTAACACTGCCTCAGTTGCACTTAGTACAGAGGGACCTGGTACAAGAGTGGCGGACATGGATGTATCTTACAACCTAGTTTCTCTTTTCTTTCACCGAAGGAGTGAATTTGTTTACATTTTAAAGATATTTTCCGTCAACATTAATGTTATTGCGGAGTTTCCTTTTATTTGTTGTTGGAAATGATGCAAGCCGTGTTGTTCATCGTTATTGTACTTATTGTTAGGATTTACATTTATGCAATTTACCGAGTGTTGCATTGCATTGACTTGAGGTTTTAACATGCACTGGATGGAGATTCTTCTCCTCGTTTTTTACTAACGCAACTACTCTTACTCTTTTCAATCTTTTTACTTTTCTCACTCTCTTCTACTGTCGTCTCTTCTCCTTTCATGCATCTTTAACTCTGTTCCATTTCCTGTATTCATAACGTCACTTTTCTCACAACCGTTTTGCTGCTGTTTGGACTTCAGAATGAATTGGTGAATGAAGGAAAAGATGGATTCTTTTGAAGAGGAGGCACATGGAGTTTGATTTGAATCGACTTTTGTAGACTAGGCCGAGGAATCGGAACACTCTTAACCCGAACAGGCCCAAACTGCCCCATGCCCCTACTGGCCTGCCCTCTTAGAGGCACAGTCCCCTGATATATGAACTGAATGAACATACTTGAAGAGCTAGAAATGCTCAAAGACACTCAGTGCTTCCGTACTGTTTCTTATAGCGACAATGAAATAGTCCTTTTTAGTTTTATTTTTTATTTTTAAAATGAAAAGAATAAATATGCTGTTTTAAAAACTTAATGGTTGGTCATATGATTGAATATTTGCTTTATACATTTAAATGCACACATAATTAATAAATGTTGGGTGTTACAGGTTTTATTTGGTTATTGTTGTCCAGACCCAGATCCATTGCAATTTTAACTGTTCAGGCTTGGTTTAGCTTTAGATCTAGCTTATTGGTCTCAAATCTTTCTTGTCATTAAAGATTCCCCACTTGTTAAAGGGTGTTAAAATAATACAGCTATTGCACATCAAAAAATCACCTTAATTTTCGATGCAACTTAAAATTATGCAAAGTGGAATATAAGGGAAACGGTCTTCCTATCGAAACGTTCACATTTACGTTTCTATACACTTCATATGAACTCCACAGCCAGAACTGATTTACATGTGAATTGTGTACATAATAATCATAATAATACTTCCCTCCATTGCCATTGAGAGCAGCCTGGGGTACATTTTGAGTGATTAAATATTTTCCCATTTTAAACATAATCAACAAAAATATGCTTAAAAAATATTATTTTGCTGTTTGTAAATGTTTTGTAAGCCATATCGAATATTGATTTATAAACTACCACCCCCCACTAATATACCTCATATACCTCATTGTTCAGTTGTGCAGGCAGCATCAGCTGGATAGGCTGTATCATCACTGTATTAACATGAGGTGCCACCTGTTGTAGAATTATTATAAAACCCATTTAAAATACAGCTTTTACGGATGTTTTATGCATGTTCCCCTGAAACATGGATTCAAAGACGGATGTTTTCAAGTTTGGATAGTATAAACAATTGAGCTGTTTTTTCTTATTTAATAGTATATCACTTTTAATAAATTATTCATTTAAAATTTGAAAATGTCAGTCCAATTTAAGTGACCAGACAAAACATATCCCATCCAACGTTTCACAAGAAGGGTTGTACAAATGATGAGGGTGCTATGAGAGGGATGGATCACTGTTTAAACATCCATTTTCATTCCACCTTTCCAAATTTGCATTTTATTCAATTGCCATTGCGTGATGTACTGTTTGCCCTCTTGATTTAAACCACACAAAAATGTTTAAGACTTGACAGAGAAATAATTTGTTGTGAATTTTAGCAAATGTTTAATATACCAAACAGGACACAGAAAACTGGCACAAAGGGTTCCGAAGGGGTTTGAAGTAAACGTTACGTAGCAACAGTAAGCAGTATAAAAATACAAATATCCAATTTCACAAATGTATCCACATTATACACAATCATCTAAGTTGTGAATGCTAAAAAACATCCCCTATGCTATTACAGACATATATTTAAAACCCAGACAGCAAGAAGAGTCCATTTGTGCATTCCGCATTTTCTCATTTGCCAAACACACTTCCTGAGGGAGGTTTGGGCTTTTCAAGTGCCGTCTCACCTCCAGACCGTACACCGCTGAATACAGACGGAGCAACCTTACCCATGCGCTCTACACAAGAAGACAAGAGCTATGTTTTTTACTGGTACAATATGACTTGTATGAATACATTTACAATATAACTGCAATACAATTTAATGCTATCTGATAAAAAATATAATGTTGCTTTTATATTCTATTGTTATAAATGTATAATAAAATAATATTATATGAACATAATGCAATGTTGGAACAATTATTACAACTGACTACATGACAAGTTTTCAAAAATGATCAATGCAGGATGATGAAAACTCACCACACTCGGCCATGACCTCATATGTTTTGCTCTTGACATCTCCTTTCAGTCCCAGTTTACTGCGGGCTCCTTTCAGGTCCTCCTCTTTAACAACTGGCCGCTTCTTCTTCTTAACCTCTGGCTGATGGACAGAGAAAATGTGAATATAAACAAATTAACTTTAAATCAGTTGTTCAGCAACACTGAATAAAATATGTGCATACCTGAGACATACTGTGAGGTTGTGGTCTTGTCCCTGGATGGTGGCCTGTTGATTTCTTGTGTACTCTCTCCTCTTTGTGCCCTGTCTCTTTTATACCAGCTCAAACTTCTCTCCCCCACCCCTCTTTTGTCATGATATAATATTAGCTCTTCAGTAAGTGTCAGAAAGCCTGAAGTGGGTGCTCCCTCTTTCAGAGCGTGACTACTATGAACAGCTGAACACATTATAACAAAACATCCTCCTATTCCTGTTTCAGCCCTCCTGCTCTCACAGACATCATAGCAATGATGTGTGGTCTATTTGTGTATTTGACATCACTGATATGGTGCTGTTTTTTGGTTTGGTGTGACACAAAAATAAAACTGACAATGTGTGAAAAATATTTTTCAGGACAGGAATAATATATATATATATGTATTTATATATACACACAAACATTCTTACTGAAAATGCCATTGGCCACATTACATGAAATATTGTCGTGTTTGTCATATTGCTTCTGAAAAGGCAGTCTTGTTGGAAATATAACAACATATTCATATAACCACATTACAGAATGTCATATATAAATATTACAACTCTACTCTCCGCTGCATATTCATAACTTACACATTACCACTGACAGCCTTCCAGGATATGGAAATACAAACATTGATGACTCATCCTGCACTACGTATACCGTTTTCCAATCAAATGCTCTTTAGAGAGCGTATCTTCCCCACAACGATAGCCCCTTCTCTTCGCGAAACAACAGCTCTCAGCTATGGGACGTCGATGTATATTTGGCTGCTCTAATGCACGCACTTTATTCTGTTTCCCAACTGTAAACTGGCTGCGAAGGAAGTGGCTTGAGTTCGTTCATTTCGAAGAGACGGGTGTTCATGTCAACATGCGCCTCTGTGACAGGCATTTTTCTGAAGACTGCTTCACTAATTTAGGGATGTTCGGCGCAGGGATTGTGAAATACCTGACACTGTCAGAAACAGCAACACCTACTCTGTACACTGTGGGCACTTCCCCTCCAGCACGCGTGAGTATTCACGTTTTCGGAGCATTAACCTAAGCACCCTGTTCGCTTCCTTAATAAACGTCATTGCTTTTGCTGTGCACGATTCAATAGTGCATGTTATTCTAAAGGGTAAAATGTGTTTGTTTTAAGGAGTGAATATAACCTTTATTCATAATATAAAGTTCTCCACCTCTGAAACGCCCTTTCTTGTCTGTTTTGACGTAAATGCGTGGTGACGCAATGAATCACTGAATCGACTTTGAACCGGTTCTTTAGAACAAACAGTTATTGTTCACTGAAAAGAGTCGGGCTTCCAACACTACTGGAGCATAGATAGTGCACCTGCCCTAGCAAACGATAAAATGGTGAAGAGGTGTGTTTTAGGCTGTTATACGCACAAAACCTTGTTCCCTTTCCCGAAAACACCTTGGCTGAGGGCCCGCTGGCTTGACTTTTTGCATTTTGAGGAAGGAGGAACATCGGAGAGCTCGCGCTTGTGTGCTAGACATTTTGCACCTGAATGCTTCACAAATTTGAAGCAGTACGAAATTGGATTTTCAGACTTTCTATACCTGATAGATATGGCCATCCCGACAATATACACAGTTGGTCCCTCACCAAGTGCAAAGGTAAGCAGTTTCGCATCGGCAAAACTTGACTGTCACTGAATCCTTATCCTGCACAACATCGCCGTTTATCTTTCTCGCGAAGAACCGCCTCCTTGGACAGGATGTGACTGTGTCATTGACATATAAAGCGACAAATCACTGCTCGTTTTATAATCCGTCAAAGTAACAACTCTGCTGTTTCGTGACTTCCTATTTTAAGATAATTGTTGAGGAGACATTCATTTGTAATATATATTTAAAAATATTAATGATTTATTTAATAATATTTTTGCTTAAAGGAAAATAGTGATATCGATCTAATAATGCTTTTAATAATAAGGTTGTCCTCTCACCTAAACTAACCAGCCACACCAATTTATACCGAATAACACAAGAAAACAAAATATTATGGGATAAGATAAACAACAAAAGTTCTGTAGATTAAACATTTCCAATGTTTAATATAATGTGTCTGCCCATCAGCCACTGACACGAGAGGTTGGCTGCCAATGTAGTGTCCCACTTATGAAGAATGTTTCGGTCCAAGCAGTAGTCACCCAAAAGAAGCCAAAAATACGAAGTAAAGGTAAACATTCATTTACAAAAGTTTAGCTTAAAGTTCCTTTTGATAGAGTCTATTATTTTCTTGTGTTCTGCTTACTGGCTTAATTTTTCTTTTGATTGTGTCAAATCAGCGATTCAAGTGAGACCTCTCCTGAGACACTGCACAAGCGTCTCCTGCTCTGAAGAGGATTTCAGCGCCAGCCCTGAAGCTCCATCCACATTGATGCTGGTAAAAAGACCACGAATGCAAGAGAGCGCTGTTAAGTCCACCGAAGGGCCATCACAGTGCAAAGAGGAAACAATACATCCTACTGACGTACCTGATATCATTAAAGAGGATGACATAAAGTAAGTGGACTTGAGTGTTTTAAATGGAAAGTTGCCCCCATCTTGTATAATTATTCCTGCCACATTTCAAGAGGTAACTTAAATGTGCCATGTTTTTGCGTCAGAATTTAGTTGGGGCTAAAATGCATGATCGGATCTTTTTATGTTCTCAAAGGAACAGTTCACCCAAAAATCCCACAAGTTGTTTCAAATTTGTGTAAATTTCTTTGTTCTGATGAACAGAGACAAAAGATATTTGGAAGAATGTTTGTAACCAAACAATTCTTGGCAACATTTGACTACCACAGTAAAAACAATTGCTTTAATTTATTTGTTCTGTTAATAAGAAGATATTTGGAAGAATGTAGGAAAGCAAAAAAGTTCTGGTGCACTATTGACAACCATTGTAATTTTTCCTACTATGGCAGCCAGTGGTCCCCAAGAAGTGTTTGGTTACGGACATTCTTCCAAAAATCCTTTTTCGGTGTAAATCATAACAAAGACATTTACAAAGATTTGTAACACCTCCAGTGAGAGTAAATGACAGTTTTCTAATTTTGGGTGAACAGTCCCTTTTTTTTCATCATTGCGTTTGATTCCATGTCTGGCATGATAACAAAAAATGTGTCACACATAGCTATTTTACATAGTTTATTGAAAAAGCATACATAATGTAAGTTTATAATTAGTCAGTTATTCGTAATAGTCCAATACAGTTTTTTAAAACCCCTCTCCATTATAGATTAAGTGTGTCCATACCACCAAAACTAATAAAAAATGCTCAGTAATAAGAGAGAAAGGCATACATTTCAAATCCTTATCAGTAACCATGAGCAGGGCTGACCAGAAAGCCTGCTTTCAAATTCACATTTCCTGTAAAACAAACACAAACACATACTGTACACAAACAAAACGATCTTTCGTACAGAATTTGTATGTAGAATCAATCAATGCCGGAGCTATCAACTTCTCAACTTCCTTCCTCGCAACTGAAAGCCAGACATGTACAGTTAAGTGTAAAACATATCCCAAATGTCTAAAACAACCTACAAGCATTTTTCCTTAACTTATCTCATTATCTAAAATAATAACTAAAATAATCTGAGACATCCTTGATTTTCTAAGATAAGTAAGTATCTGTGCTTTAGAGTTGGAATTAAACCAAATGCTTAAAATAGCAGAAGTGTGTCGGGGGTAGGGAAAACATGAAATTGGAAAATAGGCCCTGGTTTAATGTTTGATAGTGTTAATATGATATATTGTTATATAGAGGCATAAAAAGGAAAAGAAAGACAACAGCATACCAATTGACTAAAGCACAGAACGGCCACAATGCATCATCAAACTGTGCGAAAGACCACAAACGTGTCCTACACCAAAACCTCTACGCTTAAATGACAAGGGGAGACCAATAAAAACTAGAGGTCACAGACACAACAAATAAATACACAAGGAGACAAAAGTGGCAGTAATACACAGACACTCAGATACACATTCAAATGCCGAACAATAAGACATGCATACTATCACAGATAAGGACACAGTGCTGAACAGGGAGCAGAAAAAGCCTTTCCCTGCATTTTTGTACCTCATCGTACCTTATGCAAATCATCTCTGTCTACTAGTGCCTAATGCTTAAAAAAAGCATAGCGAGCAGACCATACCCAGCTGTTTAATATCATCAAGGGGCTTATAACACTGATGATAAATCTATTACTGCCAAATATTTATCAGTATAATTCCCTAAAAATTACCCCACAGCATATACTCTCAAATACGTAGTCTGGAACTGACTACAAGCAACCCTGAGCGGTTTCGCCCAGTCAGCGTCATCACATGCATATGGTTAAAGGTTCTTATCTTGGAAGAAGAAGAATGGCAATGGCATTGTGTTATTTGTAAAGGTAGATAAACGTATGAAATACAATTTTTTTTTCTCAGTTCAAAGGCTGGACAGAGGCATAATCCGGATGATCTTGTAGTGACTGTTTAATATCCAATGGCGAACCACTTGGTGTGGAAGCAGCACAGTACAGAATTGTGCATTGCAAAACTCTGACAGGTTGAAATATTGTGTTTCAATCGTTCTTCAACACCCATCATTTGTGACGCATTAAGGGTAGCAAAAATGTTTCTGTAACAGATAGACGTTTCTGAATAGCTGCAGGCACCTCTTGGGTATGTTCAGGGGATAAAATTGCAGAAAGATTGTGCATTGCTACTTTAGCCCTGTCCTTTTCCCACAATTCATAGTAAACTGCTCAAAATGTCTTTCTTACTGGTTTAGATTTCGTCATTATGCCCATCACTTGCCGATCCATGTACAGCCCTGTAGTAAATGAGCAAAATCCAAACGGCAACCAGAATGATTTTTGATCACACCGGAATACCAAGACGATGCTTCTTTTTCTTTACAGACTTGAGCCCTGTGATTCTTCGTACATCGTCATCACCATCTGAATCCTCCATCTCGTCATCTGCAGAGAACAGGATCTGAACAGCAAAGCAGAAAAAGAGAAAATGAGAGCTCATCTAAGCCCATTTTTCCAAGGTGCCGGTGATATTGATGACATTTCTTACTACAATTCTCACCGCAAGTGAAATACTCCCTCTTTTTTTATTTTACCAGTGCTATTGCCATGTAAAATGCATAACATTCTCCATCAGATCTGACCCTTGGAAAAGATGCAGATGTGTCACCTTGTTTCTAGTCGAAACCTAGAAGTGGCATGTGGATGGAAATACTAAACCTTCACTGATTGAGGAGTACGTGTCTTGTTGTTTTAACTATCAATTTTTCAAAGCTTCCTGCTCATATGCCCAACCTTGTCTATCACCAGTTACACAGTTGAACAGCAAGCTATTTTAATCCTGGGTTCGCATCAAATGCAAATTAATCGATGTGCACAAGTAAATTACATACAAGTCAATGCAAAGACACTTATAGACAAGAACTCGCCGCAGGTGATGCGAATGACACAAATCGGTTGGGCGCTAATGCAGCGAACGCTTGTCAATCACGTCTTCCACAAAGGTTGAAAATATCTGTCAGATCGCATCACTTATGAGAAGATAAAGAACTTTTCCCACGACTAATAAAGAGCATGGAAAGCGACTGTTCACGTTTGGTGTGAACCCAGCATAAAGGATATGCATTTATTTACCAGACGTTATGGGTCAAACAAAAGCCTCTCAGTTATTGAGAACACCCAAGCACAAACACTCTATTTGTTCAAGTTATCTTACTGCCCGTGTACCCAGAGGTAATAACCGGATGTGCTAATGTTTTGTGTGCCGGAACGTACAGTATAGAACCCTGTAAAAGGCACGCCCGTTTCATTCAATTATAAACTCACAGGCTTGCTGTATTTACAGATACTTAAAATCTAAAGTGTTGGGAAGGTTTATAAAAACAGTGAGGAAACCTTAACATTAATCGAGAAAGAGTTTCTTCTGAGAAGGATGTGTTTACAAAAAGATGTCCAAGTCTGGATTCAATAATTGTTGTATTATAATAGATTTATACATTCCAAATGTCATAATTTGTGTTATTTTGATATATTAAATGTATGAGTTTTATTCAACTTCCAATAAAAATGAGAAATTTACAAGTCTCTTTTTTTTTAAATCTGATTCAGACTTGGGGTGTTACAGAGTAAAAATCATCTAATAGCTGTCACATAAAATCAAATCAGGCGTAACTTACTTCTGATTCAGAATCATCATGTGACAGAGCACGTCTGTAGCGCACTTTACTGTTGCCACGAGGATCATCTTCTGCCTCCCTCTCCTCCAGTTTGGCTTTTGTTCTGCCCTTCTTCATTAGGAAGTTATCTACTACCCAGAACATCAGAGCCTGGATATTGCCCAACAGACACAGCGATTAATCTTTTGTATGAAACTACATATTGTACAGTTTACCTGTAGCCTAGACTGAAACAAACATCAGGTAATTTATCTGCATAATAGAAATACAGAATATTTAAAAAGCTACATTTAAAGCTGCAATTCATAACTTGTCTTTTTATCTCCATCCCCGTTAGAAATTAAAAATTGCACATACAAATTGACATTTCCCAGAACGTTTTTCTTAATTTATAAATCATAATTATAAGGTTAGGTAAGTAGACTGATTTTTTTTATTTACGGATTACAACTTTAAAATGGACTGTTTGTAAATGAATCATCTACTTCCATTTTAATAAATGCAAGGTTAACTTCTATACAGATGGTTAACCAACACATGAGTATGTCTTTATCAAGATGGTCACTTACGTTCACAAAAAACGGGACGATTAGCATGACAATAGCTAGTTCCAGATGAGGGTTTGTTATAGGGTTGAGCGTAGCCAGCTGTTAAACACACAGAGCAAACACATACATCATCTTAAAGACTGACATTCATCATACAGTTTATTTTGCATTAAAAAGACCAATTTAAACATCAATGCTTGTACACCATTAAAGGTATAGCTAAGCCAAAAATGAAAATTCAGTAATCATTTACTCACCCTCTTGTCATTTCAAACATGCACAACTTTTTTCTTCCGCAGAACACAAATGAAGATATTTTGAAGAATGTTATCAACCCTGCCAGCTCTGTTTTGCTTACCAACTTTCTTCAAAATATGTTCTCTTGTGTTCTGTGGAAGAATGTCATACCAGTTTGAAATGACAAAAGTGTGAGTAAATGATTACAGAACTTTCAATTAGAAAAATGATCTACTGTAAACAAACACTTTCTTCCAGACATGTAAAGCTTATAGCATGAATGAGAAACAACATCTGACTAACCTTCTTCCACTGTGGGATGAGGAGGACAAGCATGATCATGACCTTCTCAAACATCATGATGAGGATATAGAGCGCACACTGACCTGCCCATGCACTGCACTTTACTGGCTCACCTGCACAATACACAGAATACATAACTCATCAAACATTCAATGAATTTTAACATTTTTTCTATAATTATAGATTAAGAGAAACTAAGTGAGAGCTAATGAAGCTGGTATATATGATAGCTGTATCCTTCAATGCTTATATCACCACACATGGGTTTGCAAACCAGCTGGTGGATTAAAAAATAAAAATAGCTTCCGATTTGGTTTTTCAATCCAAATGATTAAAAATAAATGTACAAATGTCCGTTTTATTTATCCCTGTACCATATTCTCCAAAACGCAGAGAGTCCCACTGCCTCCACTCGACCACAGCACTAACAGCCTTCACACCACCATAGATGACCAACATGCCCAGTGTTGCATCCAACAGGAAGTTGATAAGGTATCTATGAAAACAGCATGAGGAAGTATGTTACTGGGCCCAGCCTATCACAGGTATGTAAATCAAACATGTAACACAATGGGGAAGTACAGCAACGTGGCTGACAAAATAACACTGACAAAGACGCACACACACTCACAGCGAACACGGGTCCTCCTCTGTGAGGTCAGACAGGTAGACATTGGCAAAGTGAATGAACAGCATCCCTATGGCCTGTTTGGAGGTGTCCAAAAACCTGAGAGAGGGGGGAGGGATCGGGGAGAGGGAGGGAGACCTGGTAAGAACTCAACTCACTCAGTGAGTCTTCCCCTTAGATTAAGCAAATGGGCTTTAGAGGGCTGCAGAGGTCAGTGAGGTGCAGTGTTGACCGTGCATGTGTTCCAATGAGTTTGTATAGAAGTATATAATGCTTACTAATAAAACAAAATGGCGCTTTACCAGATTTTCCAGGGTCTCCGTTCGTGCTTGGGCTCCCTGAAGCGTTTCACTGAGGAGAAACAGAAGCTTTCAGATGGTTTCAGTAGAACAGAAGTAATCAATAATAAAAATGCTCTATGGCCATTAAAGAGGGTCGACAAATGAAACAAAACATGAACATTTTAAAAGGAGAAGGAACTGCATAGTTATGAGTTTAAAACACGTCCTACACCCGCACAAAACAGAACCTCATGTCACGCGATACAGATGTCTGCTGGTCATCAATCATTTATGTGTTCATCAGCAGTGCTTTAAAACTATACTGTATGGCACAAAGACATTAATAAAAAGCTAGCCATTGCAAACCACTTCTACTTTTGTATGAAAAATTGGATAAATGTTGGCAACAATCACAATCTGGCATGTGGCTCTATACGAAGACATTTTATTTAAAGCAGGGTGCAAAATGCACAGCAGAGTAAACATAATACACTGCTCGCAGTGTTGTTTTTGAGGAGGAGGTGAGAACTGCTGGTTTCCAAGCTGTCGAATCCACTGGTGCGGCCACCCTGTTTGCCAAACGTGACCCAATGGCTCACACAAATAAAGGACAGCCTGTCTGTCACAATGACTGTTTGTTTGTACAGCTATTAACTATGTGCCTCTGAACACCATCTCCTACAAATACAGTTTACAAAACCAGTGAGGGAAGATACGAAATAGATTTTTGAACATCTTACAAGACAAGACATAACATAACTTACATCTATACGCTTTTATCTAAGGCGACTTAGTCAGAAGAAACAAATGTATAATGCAATGATAGATGCTTTATAATGTAGTAAAGTTGAAACTTCCCTAAGTAAAAACTCTGATCAAGTACAGATACTTCAAAAAGTACTTGAGAGTAAAAAAACTTCAGTACTGTCCACCTCTGGGAAGAAACACTCGTAAGAACTTTGGGAGTCAATGGGATGTGTGTCTCTATTGGATGCTTGGCATGCCATGGTGGCATTTTAATATAAAGTTATACACAACTTGGATGGCATGACGATGAGTCAAATTGCAAAATACATTTCTTATTCGTATTCCTTAAACGCTGGATGAATCAAACTCCAATCTGGGGTCTGCTTTTACCCAGGGGTAAACAATAAGCACAGAAGTGTGACATATCACACTAAATTTTATCCAGACGCACTTCTTCCATGTTTCAAAATGTTCATAACTCATCTTTGGTTATTAATTAACATTGTATACTTTTGCTGCAGTAATCCATTGCTTAATCCAGGGTTAAAATTGGCTCAGGTTTAAAAAATCTAATTTAACCATGGGTTACAAAACAGGATTAACCTTAATTGTAGTGTCAGTGTAGTGTGTATATCTTAACCAGGGTAGAGTATAACAGTTATTCAGGATAACCCAGGGTTAAACTAAAAGGGAGTTAACACTGCTTTTAAACATTAAAGATTGTTTCCAGAACAGGGTTAAGACTAAACCGTTGAACAAATATAGTGAGAATAACTAAACCAGGGCAAAAGCACAAATAACAAAACATCAAATGCAGAATAACCCAGGGCTAAAAATATCCCAGGTCAGTGACTTTGAAATGTGACAGGCCCATTGGTTTTATGAAAACACACAGTGATGGTTTGAATTCTTATACTTACACATAAGGGTACTGAAGGCCACTACTCCCAGCAGGCCCTGCAAGAATATGCCAAATGTGTCCATGAAATCCCCGTTGGAGCAGCCCCGGTTATCAGCATCAGTGGGGGAGGAGTTGGAGGTTGGAGGCAACTGACCCCGGGATAACACACTGACCCCAACCGCCGCCATTGCGCAGCAGTTACTGGATCCAAACTCGAACCCACAGAAATGTCAGCAGCTTTCACAGACGTGACGACACTCAGACTATCTACAGACGATGACACAGCTATCGGATGATCATAGTTTAAGAGTCTGCCGCCGAGCCTACAGTTAGTTTACGAGTCACAGTCAATAAAGCGCAGATACGTCGTATTTCATAATGAAACCCGATGGAAATGTCTTGCCATCCAGTTGTTAGCTACCTAATATCGGTCAGCAGGTTGTGCAGTACAGACATCATCATTAGCATCGCGCAGACATGCTACAGACTCAAGGCGTCAAACGTGAGTTTACTATTGATGCGCAGAATACTACAACACGCACGATGTCATGGTAACATTAATCGGTTAGATAAAATGTAGATCGCTGCGTTTGATTAGTCTGGGGAATAAAAAACGAAAGATCTATGGGAAAGTTATAGCATATAGACAGTCCACATAACTGCACCCAAAGTCAATAACGTTACATAAAGGGTTTAAAACCTTAACGACCAGTTTTATCTGGTTAAGAAATGTACACAGATACAAGTATAAGATAGTGGGTCCAGATAGATGGAATGATCGTTTCGTTTTTATAGCGGGAGTCTGAACAGACGCTTTTGCTAGCAAACCAACTGGTGAACGTCGTCCCGCCGACGCCGATGTCTCAAGAGAAAAGTTTCATCAGAAACAAAACAGATGTGATGTTTTGCTTCTTATCTCGGCTCACGAGCACCTGACAAAGCGAAATATTATCCGTAAAGGAAGGACTCTTCCGTGCTCACTTCATTCAGGTGCCGCTTACACTCATTTACGCGACAGTGTATTGCGTCATAGCTGTGTCGATGATTACAAGTGCATGATGGGATATGTAGTTTTGCGCTCGTAAACATTCGTACTAGCAGGTGGAATTCTTATACTGAATGTTTCATATACAGACATGTTTTTATTTACAGTAACCCTGCTGAAGAAAAACAATAGAACACTGCCCAAAACATTTTAATGGTTATAAGGGAAATTGTATCGGGTTTAATGGAAACTATAATGGTGTCTATTGGTGTGTAATGGGTTCTATTGGTGGGATGTTGAAATGATGCCCGTAATACACTACAAAAGGTGTTTTAATGATTTCATTTGAAAAAGCTCTTGGTATTTTAAAGAAAACCAGAATTTCTACAATGGTTTTGGGTTGTTTGTATTTAGCAGTGAAGTGTATACTTTATAGTGTACATTGTATAATATTAAACAATATTGTATAAATCCTGTACTGTGTAAATTATGTATTATGCACATTCTGTGTTTGTGTATATATATATATATATAAAGACCAAACATTAACCCGCTTACCCATTGTTTCTGTTTTGGTTGTGTGAGAATAAAGGTCATTTTATTTTATTTAGTATCATTTGGTTACAATGCCAGGGCTGGTGATCACAATTGGCCTGACAACCATTGTCTTGCTTTATTTTAAAGCAGGAGATAAATGCATCATTGACACTACATTGTGTTTCTTCACATTTTCTTTAAAGCGGTCATACAATCCTGATCCATAAACTTTGATTCTCCGACTTTTTACTGGCACAAATTAACTGTGACCTATTCATGACCCCCATTAAGACATCTTGGTTAGGTCAATCTTTGATGTCACAAACACAGTAGTTGTGTTAAGTACCACTGCAACTGAGGAAGTTAGCATACCTCATATTTAGAAAAACACTAATAATACAATTTCAGAATTATTGTCCTGATGTAAAATAAACACATCACACCACCATCTTAAGGAAGATATGACCTGCTGTGTTTGTTATGACATAAACTAAAAAAATTGTGTTTATGTTACCCCATACCATTCTCTAAAACGTTAGAATTCACAGTCATTACAAGATCAAGAATGAAGGCTTTATATAAATAAAACAGTTCCAAAGACCAAACAAAAAGAAGTCCATTCAATTTATTATCTTTTAAATAACACTTTCCACCAACATGTAATTCAAAGGAAACATATTTTAAATCAACAGCTTTTTTGAATGAATGGGGATGAAGAACAGGAAATGAACTAAACAGAGCCTGGCAAAACAACTTATCAAAAAAATCTTTCATCAGTTGAGCACAAATGCTTACAGAAGGGGGAGCAAGAGAAATGAAAGTTTAAATCAAGGGGAGACTGTTGCATATCGTATCAAGTCAAATAGTCTATAAATGACACCACTTGAGCCACAGCTTTGCATTGCAAGCCAAAACCAGGTGTTATTTTAGGCATCAAAACACAAAGTTTTTATTTAATGCATTCAAATACCTGTTCTTATCTATATGATGTTACAAATATTACAGCAGACATGTTCAAAAGAGTGCCAAGACTCTTCAATTTGGTGTTGATAGACCCTGGATTTGCCACTACATTGTCCATATCACAGTCAGTGACATAACCTGAAATCTTTGTGTGCTTAAATCTTAACCATAACTCTGTACTTTTTTATTTACTTACAATTTATTACGATAAGCAAATGTTTATTAGTATTTACATCAATCACAATTGCAGAATCAGGCATACATGCCTTTTCCTAAGTACTATTGTGTTACAGTGTAATTCCCAAGCTTTTATAGAAAACCAAAGCGAAATGGGAGAATAGCCCCACTAAAATTAACATCTGGTTATTTACACTATTTACATTCACACTCCTGTATGTACACGTTTACATACCGCTTACAGTACATGGGCAATTGTTATTTTGTGCTTAAGGTAATTGCATTGTCATCCGCTCTACAGTTAAGAAACGTTTCAAAAACAAGTAAAGAACTTTGCTTATTCTTGCAGAGACTGAATGGACTAGTCCTTTGGACTCAGGTTTAACATAACCTGAGCTGAACTAATCTCTAAAAGAAAGATCACACGATTAAACAAAGTAGTCCAGAACAAGGCTTGCGTTGAGATGGACAGCCCAGCTGTAAAAGTACCAGAATCACCCTGTTAAAAAAGCCCCTCCAGTAGTTAATCTCATCTGTGCCTGCTGTGTAAACAAACTAATGGTAAAGGAGGCTTCTAAAGCGCTAAGTGAATTTTAAAAGGTTCTATGGTCCATAGAGGTAAAGGCAGATCACAAACACCAGGTAACCGCCCGAAAAAGCCATAATGTCACAGCTCTACCCCTCTCTACAGAATGTCACCCTCAGCTTGCAAACTGTTGATAAAATGCCAGCTTGACCCTCTCAATGTGGTGGCACAGCTTAATGGCAGGGCCGAGCTTCAGGTCCATACACTCTTGCACGGTGGGAAGATTTAACAAAAGCAGGGCCTGACCATCAATCTCCTGTGAAAAAAAAGTGTGAGTTTTAACAAATGGATCGATGTGAATGTAATGGAGTTATGTGTAGGGTGCGCTTAATTACTTGATCCACGAAGATGCGCGCCAGCGGAGCACAATCGGTGGTCCTAATAAAGCGTACGACGTCAGTGACACTCCACTCCAGCGGACTGCTGTCTAAGCAAAGCTTCTGAGGAACTTCAACACGTGGACTCTTTAGAGGAAACGTTGAAAAACAGTAATGCAAACAGGTTAAAAAATTAAAACTGTATTATTGATTCACTCTCCAAACCTGTATGGCACAAAAGAAGGTATTTTGAAGAACGTTGGCAACCAAACAACACTGCCCCCCATTGACTCACGGCGCTTTCACACCTCTGGATCGATTGCTTTGTTCCGAAACCGGGGGTTAAATCGCTACAATATTGCAATTTATTTTAGTTCGGTTTCGCATTCACAAGGAAGTATTTCCAAACGGACCAAACTTTGTTAATGCAAGTCACGTGCGAGTAAACTCTCCTTTGATTGGTCAGAGTGCATCTGTTTATTTTCCGGGATTCCGCTCAAAGATGTCATCTGTCAGGATGGACAAACAGCATTTACGCGGCATTTTTGTGGCTTGTTTGGTTACTTCGGATATGTTACATCATTATTTTGAGCAGGAATCAAAACGGGACAACATTATTGCCTTGTACCTCTTGCGAGGAAAAGCAATTAGGAGACATTTCAGAAGTAGAAGGCGCACTTTGATTTTAAATTGCATTGACATGCTCACCAGAATTCGCCATCACCAAAGAGCTATCAGGTATGTTCCTGGTTAATAGAGCAATAAGCAATATAGTTCTTCAGAAACAATCCCCATCATACATTGTGATGCAGTCTGGTTCGTTTGTCTGTTGGGTCGGATTGCTTTCACACGTTTAGGGAACCGATCCAGAGTTCGTTTGCAATCGGGCCGAGACCGCATGAAAAAGGGCGTTTGTTTTGGGGCGGATCCTAGTGGTTCAGGCGGTCTCGGAGCAATTGTTTTGACATCCAAGAACCGAACCAAGAGAGATAACGCACCATAAGGCAAACAAACCCTTATGAGTGAAAACGTCCTTACATTGTTAATGAGAAAGATACAGGTTTTGAAAAATATAAGCGTCAATGACTGACGATAGAATTTGTATGCTTTAGTGAACAGTGCTCAGTTGAAGAATATGTTTAGAAACACTACCTTGGGTGAAGGAGGCCTGTTTTCATCATCTGAGCAGGAAGGCGAGCGAGCCTTGCGACGTCTACGTGAAGGACGAGGGGTTTCGGGAGGAGAGGTTGATGGGGTGGGGGGCTGTGACTTCTTTTCTGAGTATTCAGAATCATCCATCAGCTCGTCCTGCATCTCAGAGCCTGTGTCTTCACTCAGAGACTCATCGTCATCCAGGTCTTCCTCATCACCACTGCCCTGTAAAACCAAACAACACCCAGTCTTGTTAGTACATTTCACAATAAATGAACACCAGATTTACTACTTGCAATATCTGATATTTACACCGGCTCTGACAGCACGTCAACACCAGATTCTGTACCTTATATTCTAATGACCATTAAAGCAGATGATATGAAGCAGTCATACTCTCAGTCTGAACAGGTTTTGTTGAGTTACCTGAGGGGAGCCTACAGGAGTATTGTCGACTGAGGCAGAAGAACGTCTCTTTTTGTGGACGAAAAGCTGCTTCCTTCTCTTCCTCCTTCTACCTCGTCTCTTTACACCCCCTTCTAGGTTCGAGTGTCCTCCAGGAGGTCTGCCCACACGCCTGCTCTTCTTCTTCCCATAGTAGTACGCTAGTGAACACACTCAGTTAGCTTCACAGAGCAAATTTAACAACAAGTAGAGCCAAACAGTAACACAAAAAGTGAAAATTACTCACTGTACTTAGTTTTGGTGAGCACAGAGCAGTTTTCCGAGCAGCGGTCCAGAACCATACGTGGACCGAATAGGTTGGGACAGCACTCTAGTTTAATGCAGGTCTTCCGACAAAAGTCAGCCACCTGGTCCGCTGTGCGAACTATCGCTACTGTCGCCCTGTAGCTTTTTCCTTTATACCTGTGAAACACAGACTAGTTAGGAAAGCAACAAACAAATATTTGTAATAAAATTATATCATAAATGACATACTGTTAGTAAAAGGAATATACTTACTTGGCTTTAAGTGTCTCTCCGTGACCCTGCCAACGGCCCTCCTGGTCCAGCTGCAGTTCTCTCAACACTCGACTGGGCTTATAGGCAGAATTTATTAGCAGCGTCAGCACCTGTAAATGCGACAGGTCACCAGGATAACATGAGATGAGTTAATAAGCCTTCAAAGGAGTGATTTCATGAAAAACAGACTTTTTCCATTTTTAAATGCTAAAATGGGTCTCTTGTGCATCTGCCAACTCAGAAAACGTGAAAAATGACAAATCATTACCTTTTTACATGTGAGCCTATCTGCAAGCCTTTGAGAAAACGAGCGCTACAGAAATCGCTCGCTTAATGATGTAAGCAGCCGTTCTTATTATAATATTTCCGCCCCTTGTTCAGAACATTTCCATACCATAGCTCCGCAATTATTGTTTTCAATGGAAATCATCCACACTGAACGAGGCAAAGCAAATAAAGACATTGTAAGTACCGGTATTTTTTAAGTAAGACCCCAGGGACCTGTGGCAACTCGATCGTAGATAAAATGTCACTTTGACATGTTTGTCCATTCACTATTAGAAAGCAACGTATGCGGCTTGTAAACATGCAACGGGTTTGTCCTGTGTAACGTTAATTTGACTTGAGAAATAGCGATGCGTTTGTCTTGAGTATCTTCACTTCAGAAAACTGTGTGTAGTTTTTAAACACGCGGTTCTCTCTCCCGAAAGCAGTTGTGACCGGACCAACAGGGACTGGAGGGGCTTCGCGAATGGAGTGTGCTTATCGAAAAACATTATGTTTGGTGTTCAAAGGCGAGACCTTGTTTCTCGTTCGCTTTATGTGACCCTACTTTATTGTTTTGTCGCTGGGAGCACAGTCACACTGGCTTTGTTTTCTGCTGAAAAGGCCGCGGAGACTCACTTGCGCATAAAGAGACACACAACAAAACAGCGCGTTTCTCCTCACATGCAAAAGTGGGCATGTAGCGCATGGCAGATTAAAAGATACCTGGTGTTTTTTGAGCTGAAACTTCACATATACATTATGTGGACCCCTATGATTTATATTACATTTGTGTAAAACTAGAAAAAAATCTTATAAATTTATAGAAAGTAAAATGAATAATGTGCAAAGCATAACCTACCTCTTTCAGTACCAGAACACAGTTCCCGGGTCCCACACACTGGGGTAACTCTGCAATACGGCCCTTATTGAGGTAAGGCCCTGAGAAGCAGCGATGGTTAAAATAGATCTTAGGGCAGCAGTATTTGCCATTTGTCTGGCCAGCTGAAACAAGATCAGAATAGTAACAAGTTAGTGTGTCAGGATTTCACATGACCATGTTTTTTATTGACTCCTGTATGTTTCAGAGCTCACCTATCTCAGCCTGACTGTTGTTCAGTTGTTGTTTGGTTGTATCAGGTGAGGAGTCTTTAGACGGGACTCGACTGTAATAAAAGAAATGAATGAGTATCTCTCTATAAATAAAACTGTAAACTCAAACCTCTTTGTGTCTTACTGTTACTTACTGTTTCTCTGGCTGTACGACTGCCACCTTTCTCTGTTTCTCCACTGCAGGAAAAGAACAATTACATGGGTTGAGGTGTCTCATGTTTCTGAAGGTCAACAGTCAACTCAAATAGTCCCCACTTTATCAAGTTAACCCCTGGTTATTGCACATTTCTGGTCACACATTATACAAAAATGGTGCTTTTGTAAGGCACTTGTCAGAACTGGTTGACTAGTCAAGTGACAGCTGTAGTACATTTGCTCTAGTTTTCCTTTTTGCATGATGCTTATTTTCTTATTTTGGAACCAGAACACTTTCTTTTGTGCACTATTCAGCATTAATGCCTTTTATTTCTGCTTTGTGGCAAAGCAGCTATGTCTATTTTTATTATTGGTTATTATTTCTTTATACTTTTTATTTATTCAATGCAAAGCTCATTTATTTGTTTATTTGAAGGCATGGAGTATTTTTGCGTAAAACACATGATAAAATGGGACTGAAAGTGAACTATTTTTAAGAGTCTTCGTTATTTGTTTATTATTTATTTATTATTTATAGTTATTGACTCTTTGTGGAGGTTTACTGGAAGTCAGACTCTTTGTGCAGATCTACTGGAAGTTTGGGCCATAAAACGCTTGTTTATGTTGTCGGTGCTGAAACCGTCTATAAAAACATGAATAAAAATGATTTAGTTGTTTTAGTTCAGTTCCAAAATATTTGTGTTTTCTCTTTATTATGAAAGTTGGTCTAAAACAGTTGTTAAGCACCGTATAGAAAAAGGAACGAGGTTAAACAATGTCAAGCTATAGGAACAAGGTTAAACATAAAGACAGAGTGAGCTCTTTTCACTGACCTCTGGGCTTGACGGGGTACTGAAGAGGGTAGCCATTTGTTTCACACCAGCTCACTGGGAAAACATCCATGGAGTCTGTGTGAACTATGATTTCTGGGATGGGCTTCTGTGAACCTGAGCAAAGACAGAAAAACAGGTTTACGCTCAGTGTAGGTAATAAGTTTATTAGTAGTCTCAGTATATTTATCAGAGATCTTCCTCTGACATACGTTACATAATCATTTGTGGTCATCTAGAGCTGTCATCCTGAAAAAAGATAAAAGTGTTGATGTCACACCTTCTAAACGTAGCCACATGTGTTGACCTTTGACCTTGGTAACAGTTGCTACATGAATGTTTTCAGGGCACAGCGGGTTCACGGCCTCCAGCATCATAGACTCTTTAATGCACTGATCAGACGGGTCCTGTAAAGCAATTAAAATGTAAAGACATGCTTCAAAACCCATGAATAAGTTCCTAAAAAAGATGTTTACATTCTGCAATATGTACCCGAGTGTGAGTTTAGAACTGCTACATGACCAACTCCAGAGCTTTAAAAAAAAAACTCATAAACGATTTATAAATTCAGTTCAGTTAATATATTTATTGGTGATGTAATGATAGAGTCAGCACATGGGTTGATAACACAATAGTGTCACAATATTTTCAAGGACATTTAAAAAATTAAACTGTTATCTAATTGAAAGACTTGTTTCGGAAACAATTAACAATCTTTTTTGTTGTACATTAACTTATTAAAGAATTAACAACAGAACTGAAGGTTAAATTGATCCTTCTTGTTGGCAATTTAGAAAAATTTAACTGGATTAAAACGTGTCATATAAATACTATACATGTCATACATGTAAAATTAAAAAAGGAATTATCTAAACCCTTAGACAGAACTTCTCAAGGAAGATGTTAAATTTTATATATGAACATTTTTTAAATTCAGCATGTATCATTATAGTTTGTATCATAATATCGCCTTTGTGTGTTTTTTTTTGTGATCTGTGTTTTTGATTGTATTGTATTGTGATATGTACATACTGTATGTAATGTTGCATACACACCCTCCTGTGAAAATATATTTCCTCCTTGAGGATAAATAAATGATCTATCCAATTTTCTTTCTATATCATAACACCCCTAATATTCACATATGTAGTTCAGAAACTCACAGGTGGGAAACAGTGCTGGGGGACTGCTTCAGCCTCACACTGCTTAAGATAGTCTGCCCAGTCAAAATCCTGACCTTGGAACCCTATAAACACACACACGTCCATGAGTGCATTCTTCCTAATATACTGCAGATTACAAATTAACTTAAACACCACACGAAAAAGATCAAAAGTGTGGAGTAAAGCCCAATTACATATTCTGCTCTTATTTCATAAACATGTAATTAAACAGCAGGAAAAAGCAGAAGGACTTGCAGAACGGCATTCTGAGAAAATAGTTAGAAAGAATAAGGTCCTACTTACTAAGATCTTAATACATTGTTACGCATTTCAGTTATTTTATTGTCCTGTTGTATATAATGATTGAAAGAGGTCACACACCTGGAGGAGGGCTGAGCTTTACTGCGTTTTTTAGACACCACTGTGTTGGGAAGATTCCAGGACTGTCTCTATGACATAGAAAAGCATCTCCACCACCTTCTTTCTGTGCCTCTTCTCTCATGTCATCCATCCGCACCAGAAAGAACTGATCATTAAACACCTGTCACACACACACAGGTTAATGAGCACAGGCTGCACAGCTACAAAAACAAAACGACAGGTCTAAAACTGGCTTTCCTGTTCCTGTGTTCAGTTACTGAAAATGTATGTACAGCCTCCCTTTGAAGTTGAATCACACGTGGCCTGTTTTTGTAAACCAACATTACCATACTGTGATTGACAGGACACAGAGTGGAAAATAAAATGAAGCCCAAGGCTTAGGGTAGGGGGCTTGTCAGCCTGTCAGGCAATAAGTAGGGTACCTTCCTCCAATGGGTATAGCTTCTTTTAAAGCAGTAGTTCACTATAACATTAAAATTTCATGATAATTCACTCACTCACATATCAAACAAGCCGTCCATTTGTTTTTTTCTTCTGCTAGTATGGTGGTTTTTCTATTATAGTGTTGAGTTTTCTTATATAAAATAATACATTTAGTTAGTTATAGGTTTCATGTATTCTTATGAAACCATATTGGGCCTCGTGTACAAGTATGAGCTCATGAACACCAGCATGAACAACAAGCATCTTATCTTAGCTCCACGGACACCACACATCATTTTTAATAAGGAAGTTTGGTTTGTTGTATAGAGTCAAGGACGCTAGTATCTCTAAAACAGTGAGCTCATTTTAACAAAGCTAAGGGTATGAGTCTGAACACTTGAACATCTGCACACACACCAAATATCTTTTAGAACTAAGACGTACACCCCACACACTTTTGTAGGGAAGTCTAATTAAATCACATACAACCAAGGACACTGGGAAGCTCATTATCGCTAAACCATGAGCTCACCTTTGATAGAAACATGGTTAAATCATGTATCGTGCGAAACCCCCAGGAAAGTGTCAAGATAAAGAGGCACCTGTTTTTGATGGGCGCACGCAACCATTAAATCCTAATATGTGAGGCCGGAACTATGAGCGCAGAGGGACGGGCTAACGAAAAGGTGATATCATATGAAAACTGATTGAAAGAAGATGATGTCAAGTTAACATGATTGGTTTAAACTGTGATAACAACTTGAAAACAGTGTATAAAAAATGGAGTCAGATGTGTATTCGTTGGGCATCTTCAGATGAACTCTGTATGTCCCTCTTTGACTTGTTCGAACAAATTAAAGATTGAAACCTTTGAAACTTGGCTCTTTGGTCTTCGTGACTTCTCTCAACATTTGATGATCGAATTTGCCACAACACTAGACACAGAAACGCGAGGCGCCCGGCATGAATAAGCAGTGGGCAAAATGCATCCACTAACTGAAAACAATATAAAAGAGGCTCATCTAACAGCAAAAATGCGTTCTCTCTTATCGGCCCCTGATTCATCGGATGGTGTTGTGAAGAGCCTTTTAAACCTGTGTGACGGGGTAAGAGAATACGACAGACACAACTGGTAAGGCAGAGCAACCCGGGTGGGGAATTTATTACAAAACATAAAATAACGTCCAAAACTATGATGTCCGGGGTGCTCGTTGTGTGCTGTCGTCCAATCCGTGCTCGTGCAGTCTGGTGTCCTGTGTTTCCCTCGCTGGCCTCTCGCACTTCATCTCGTGGGGGATTTAGAAAGGACCCAGCGTTAGGCGTCTTATGATGCGGGACCCAGAGTGCTGGGAGCACGCTGCTCTTATGCCCGGCAGCTAATCGGCGTCAGGTGATCTCAATCAGCACTAGCTGCCGGGCCGTTTCCCAGGTGACGCTGATCCCGGAACGGCACCTCGTCACATTCCCCCCCCCCCAAGCGCCAACCTGGGCTCCGGGCAGCTCCTGTAGGCGCCTCGGGAAGATAATCGGGGTGGGAGGGAAAATGCCGCCTGACAGTCCGACCCATACTGACTGGAAGACGGACTGTACGACGGGCTGGAAGATGGACGTGGTCGCTGGCTAATTCACGAAGGGGACATCCACCTAGGCAGCGCTCTCGGACGGCTGGCCAGCGTCCTCCGTTGGCTGGGCAGCACCTCCGGCGGCTGAGCCGAACTCTCTGGCAGCTGGGCCACGCTCTCTGGCGTCTGGGCCGCGCACTCGGGTGGCTATACAGCACTCTCCGGCAGCTAGGCAGCTCGGTCGGTCTGCTAGGCAGCGGTCTCTGGCAGCTGGGCAGCTCTGTCGGGCAGCTAGGCAGCGCTCTCTGGCAGCTGGGCAGCGCTCGCGGTCGGCTGAGCAGCATTCTCTGCCGGCGGAGATCGTCCCTGAACTTCGGCGCCAGCGAACTCTCTTTCTCTCTCTTCTCGTCCTCGACTTACTTCCTCGTGGACTGCGGAGAGAGAGAGCGTGTCCGTCCTTCTTCCGATGCAGGAAACACGATAATTAGGGAGACCAGATAGCCGAGACGGTCTCTTAACTCCATGCCCGCATTCTCCACCAGTTGTGACGGGGTAAGAGAATACGACAGACACAACTGGTGAGGCAGAGCAACCCCGGTGGGGAATTTATTACAAAACATAAAATAACGTCCAAAACTATGATGTCCGGGGTGCTCGTTGTGTGCTGTCGTCCGATCCGTGCTCGTGCAGTCTGGTGTCCTGTGTTTCCCTCGCTGGCCTCTCGCACTCTCTCTCGTGGGGGATTTTAGAAAGGACCCAGCGTTAGCCGTCTTATGATGCAGGACCCAGAGTGCTGGGAGCACGCTGCTTTTATGCAAAGCAGCTAATCGGCGTCAGGTGATCTCAATCAGCAATAGCTGCCGGGCCGTTTCCCAGGTGACGCTGATCCCAGAACGGCACCTCGTCACAACCTGCGATGAAACTGAAATTTGGACCTTTACCAACAGCCCCCTGTTTAAGTGCATTATATGGATGAGAACCCTGGAATTATTTCCTCAAATGCCTCAAGTTGTTGTCAAAAGAAGAAATAAACATGAAACAAGAGTGAATTCTCAAGAAATTATAATTTTATAGTGAACTACTCCTTTAAGCTTTCTATAATATTTAGCAAAGGTTAAAAAGAGTGTCAACTACAGTTTTGGGCCATTGAGAGCATAGAGCAGGAGAGGTAGGTACTTCAGATGACATTAAGGATCAGTTACGGTACCTTTGTCACAGTGGCCGGGCTGATGGTGAAAGGAGCTGCTGGGTCCACAGCTTCTAGCTTCATTGCTTCAATAAAACAGTGTGGAGTAATGGCCGGTCTGTCCTGAATATAGAAGCATATAGTATGTCAATAAGACTGAATAATTTACAAATCTAGTGGTGCTGTATACCTTTTTTCAACACAGATTTAGATTTGCTGGAGTAAAATATGTTTGTATAATGGCAGTATAATAGTTTCATGTGTTTTGTATCATTATGCAGTATCTTCTCAGACAATAAATAATTTCAACCCAACCAAAATCCTATGCATTTATGTATTATTATACAGTGTAATTATCCCTTACATACATATGAAGAGTTTGGTTCCAAAACGAGAAAAGTCTATTTAAAAAATAATAATTCAACTTTTTTATTATGTTATCATGTTTTTATTGTGTTTTATTGTGTTAGTTAGCTGTATTCTTTTAGTTATAACAAACCAACTACCGTTTGATTGATATTAATTGAAAGGCACGATAATAAAACATGATTTAAAAAAAATGTCTCATTTTGGAACCAAACTCTTCATATATACTGTATGTTCAAACACTTCATGAACTTTTTATAATGAACAAAATGAATGAAAATAATTCATTTGTCAATTTAAAAAAATAAAATAATTCGATTTTCACTGCAATATTATTTTGGCCAAAAGATTTCACAATAACAATATTACCAAAATATCTATTGTATATGTTACAATAGAAAATAAAAATGCTATCAGTCAGATTCATCTTTAATTCAGTTCATCTTAAATTTTCTCCTTTTTTGGAGAAACTCGAGTTAAGGGATTATAGAGAGAGTTTGTACCCACCGTGGCTCTAGAGCAAACAGGTGCTATATAATTATTTACAATATTATCATGTGTGTAGCTTAGAATCAACCCAATATCAATAAGCAATGATTTTTCATAAATAGTTTATTGTGACACCCCTAATAGGCCCTATATTCACTTTAGCTGTATGTCCTACAAAAAGTAACATATTGTATACAGCAAAATCTGAGGCTAGTATGTTGATATGCTCTCTCGGAGCATAACCATTGATTGGTTAACCTCCACTTAGCAGCTGCATCTGTATAGTGTGAGTCACCTTAAATAAAGACAATATCCCCGGAGCAACCTGCGTGTGTTTTTTTATAGTGCATAAAGGCGACACTGGATCACAATTACTATGTTACATAGTAGTTCACTAGTATTTACTGACCTTGTAAAACTCATCACTGATGCTGGAGTCCTGTTCCTGAGAGGAGATGGTCTTCTTCACCTCCTCCCATTCTGCTTCAGTGTGTAGAGGGAACAGAGCTGCGACAAACAAACACAACACAAACAAGCTCAGCTCTCTGCTGACCTCATCAACTGTTTATCTTCTGAAAGCTAGCGGACTTTGATCTAAGCCCCTGTAAACCCTCCCCCATGCATCAATCCCTCATATTGATCTGCCAGGGTACACATGCAAGGATGACCCACTCGAGAAGGGTCCATGTGAACAAGTTTTGTGACAGTTGATGGAACCGTTGCTTCACTTGCCGTTCATATATTTCAACTATTTGTTAAACCCAAAGGATAGGGGGACATGCGACAAATGCAGATTGTGGATTCTTTAATCATACGTCTTCATGACTTGCAACCTTAAACATTTAGTGTCAAGATCAATATTATTTACCTGACAAGAAATAGGTTATGCACAAAAGTGATAAGTGGATATACGGTTCGGGAAATAATGAAAATGGATTATGATTTCTTAAATCCATTCTCAAATTATGCTAGTTGTTGTTGTACATGTTAGTCTGGAAAACATATGTGACACATCCTGTTAGACTTCTGGTTTGATGATTGCTAACACTGAAAAAACTTAAGATCCACATGTACTTCAAGTTTCAGCTGTTGTTACCAAGGTTTTAGCAGCACTTACATACTTCAAACACTAGTAGCTGGAATAAGTATGAGCTCAAAAAACCAGCCATGTACTGTGTGCCTATGACACACTACTAAATATTATTTTTAAAAACTGTATATATTATACAATAAACAGCTTTATCACAACACTTTTATCCAAAGCGACTTACATTGCGTTATACTATACATTTGTTTTTTAAGTACGTGCAATCCCTGGGATCGAACACATTACCTTGGCGTTGCTACCCTGCAAAAAATGACTTTCTTACTTGATCTTTTTTTCTTGTGTTCCTGTGAAAATGTCGACAAATTCTTGAATCAAGATGCATTTTCTTGATGAGCAAAATCACTTAAGAAAATAAATCTTGTCTTTAGAAAACAATATATGTAATTTCAGTGAATGTTGGCTTAAAACAAGCAAAAAATTCTGCCAATGGGGTAAGAAAAATAATGTTGAATTTTTTCTTAGTCAATCAATTAAAGATTCTTTTTCTTACCCCATTGCAGATATGTTTGGTTGTTTTGAGCACAAATTCACAGAAATTTCATATTTATTTACAAAAAACAAAATTTATTTTCTTAGGTCAATTTACTCATCAAGAAAATGCATCTTGACTTAAGAATGTTTAGACATTTTAACTGCAAAACCAGAAAAAAAGTCTAAGTAAGAAAGTCATGTTTTGCAGGTAAAGCCATGCTCTTACTGCTGAGCTCTATATAGAAACATTGCAGATTATACACATTTAACCACTATTTACATTCTGCAGCATATTATAAGGTAGGTGGTGCACAAACGCTCACATGCTGGAGGTCTAAGAGTACAGTTGTGTTCCTGTGCCCAGCCAGGCAGGTGAAGCAGGGGCTCCAGGTAAAAGACCCATGTGATGGAATGGGTGTCAGGAAGCCCCTCTGTGCCAGAATATCGAAGTCGTAAGCGACCCCCTATATTTTCCTCGATAACTGCAGACCAGACCACCCCGGCATCCTGACGGTCCACCAGCTCAACACTTAGACCCGGACTTAAAAGATCTATAGGATTACAGCCACGCTGGGCCTACGTAAAGAAAAACATTCAACATCTTTAGATCCACTTTATAATTCACGATCGTCCGTTTTAAGGAGAATCAAATATGTCATCCTTGGCACAGTGTGAATGTTAATGTAATCATATGGTAACAGTTGTCACATGTCCACTTGTAATAACACCAAATGGTACATTTTGGGGGGTTGGAATTTATATGGAACAAAGCTCACATTTAACCATTTTATAATTATTGAGTGAATAAAGACCAAAATGGGTGAAATGTTCCTTAAAAGGTGACATAATCCAGTATAATATCTAAAGCACGTCTCTCACCCCTTCCAGTAGATTAGCAGGTACACTGCAACTTTCATTCAGAGATTTCTCCACCAGAGTCTCCCAGTCCTGATGCTTCTCACGCACACCTAAACACAAATTCAGCAGCGTGTCAGAGACATTAGCAGTAGTCTACACATAATGATGACACATAATTTGCATATAACTACACAGCATCAAATGTACATACAATGTGCGTAGTGTACAGTGATCTGTCGATATAAACAGATCAAACCAATGTTTCATTTTGACAAATACAAATATCCTAAATTTAAATCCTGAAAAATAATCTGCATGCGGTTGCTTATGTGACGTAATCACCTCAGGGGTCACGATCGAGGGGGAGGAAATTCCAAAGGATGATGTTTTTTTATTTGCATGCTTTTATTTTTTACTTAATTCAAATTTTTATATTTTGTTACACTTATTGATTAAATAGGCCTATTCCCAATAATAATAAAATGTCTGGAAATCATCTTGCGACCCCACCCTCGTGGCCTTGGGAACCCCCTGGGGGGTCCCGACCCCTATTTTGGGAACCCCTGATCCAACATACTATTTTGTTCAAATAGTTAGACCATTTAGCACTTAAGTTTGTTTTATAACTGACATTTTGTGGTATAAGCCTAACTGAGGACTAATAGCTGCAACCATCTGGACCTTTCCATCCCAGTATCTGTTCCAGGATTTTATCGCTTTAAGTATCAAAACGGGCCCTCTAATAAATTCATAGATGAGAATTCTGAACCCATCACATACCGGCAAGCTATATAAAAGACACAACACCCATCCCCCATTTCCTGAATATGCCCACAAATCAACTATCAAAAACCACCTACAGGAATTAGCACTACGCTGCAACACAGCAGCTAAAGTACTCACTAAGATAATGCTTCGAATATATCATCCACACAGTGCCAAATAAACAAGCTTCTTTTATTTACCTACACGGTTAATGCAATTTTCAGCTCTTCTGCTTAGAGAACCATAGTATGTCTGTGTGTGTCCGATAGCATGGACTAAGTGGAGCTGTGAATCCATTTTCAATTCATTCTCATGAGAGCTGAGTGACAGGCTCACACGTGAGATTGTGGGATTGACAACACAGCGGAGCATGCGGTGAAGTTGAGAAATGCTAAACTTTATGCGAAACAAACTGGACGGCAGCCAATCACTATGTATCACACGAGAAGGCTGTGACATCTGTCATAAGCGTTTCAAAACCTGCACATAGTGCTGGAGTTTCCACTAGAACCAATGTATTAAGTATATTTATTTCAGACCTTGTATGCAGTTTGTGCACTTTCATTGCATTGTATACAACTTTTTGCTTTTGTTTGGCATACATTTTTTAAAAATGTAAATTTTAGTGTGTATTCTGACATTAAAGTAATGAAAATGATCTTATCTTTCTTTTTTCCGGAGAAGAAACAAACTTTTGTGAGCACGATAACTGGCCCCCATTCACTTGGATTGTTTTTTTGGTTTCGTCGGACGCGTGCACGCCTGACCCCTGCAGTTAACTTCCGGTTTGTGTCAAACAATATAGCTATTTATGTTATTTTTAATTTATGTTAATATTAATTTGCATTGTAATTTTACTGTATAATAATTGTATTAAATGAACCATTTGTTGAATTTTGTTACATGTTCATTTTATTGATAAATAATTTGTTGAATGAGTGCTGTAGTTTTGACGCATTTAAACAAACCCTGTGATATATTAACATCTGTGGGTTGAGCTTGGTATCGGGGTCTAAATTCTAAATATTGGAGAGACAAGTTTACCCAAAGTCGGTTTCTTATGCTTGTTATCAGAAATAATCTACAGCCACTCTATTGTTTGTGAATGTGTACTGGAAGTTAAGCTGGGGTCACATAAGCAGTAACGTTTGTTTCTGTAGTTAAGATGAAACCGTCTAAACAATAGAAGTAAATAGGCATCACTGCTGTTCGGTACAAGACTTTCTTCAAAATATCAAAATACACTTGTGATCTGCGAACCAAAGAAAGTCATACAGGTTTGAAATGACAAACAATCTTGTTCACCCAAAAATGATTTTATTCTCACTTTTTACTCACCCTTGTCATTTCAAATCTGTATTGCGACTATTCATAGACAATCATGCCATTCTTTATAAAGCAAAAACACTTGCAAAGTAACATATATATGGCAGAGCAGCAATAATAATACATTTGAGAATTTTTCATTTGCATTCTCTGCTCACCCTCGGGAGGTCTCATTGGTCGACCCTGCTGTCTGCTCCATCCAATCGGGTGCAGGTCGGCGGTCATGATGTCACACCAAAAGTCGGCACGCCGGTCATCTTGGTACCCCTCGTATCGCAGCAACAGTAGCTGTCCACATGTGGTAATTATTGTGGCCACCCAATATGTGGCTTCCGATTCTGTACGCACACACACCTCCAGCTTCATACCAGGAGCCAGACCAGTCTGCAGACCCTGGTCCACCTGCAGAAACGTAAAACAATACTCGGAACAGCTCACCTGAACAAACAAATCTGTGAAATCACATCTTGTGTTTAAACAAGGGTGTAGAAAGTGATATCATAAAATAAATACTTACATCAAATAAATGCAACAAAATATCTTTAATATCAGCGTGCAATAACACAGTAGCCTACATTTTGGAATTGTTGTGTGTTTTAAGAGTTGATTGTAGATTGTATAAACACTCCCTTAACTACATTTAGTAATATAGCAAACAGAATAAATCATTGGATAAACAATATTTAAGAAATAATATTGGTTTAGCTCTACAAGGGGACAATTCAAAAAGTGTATCATATGCTGGCCACATCAACTCACGTGTTTAAACGCATGATGAGGAACAGAAAGTGCCCCCGTTTCCTCCAGGTGGTCATCCCAGTTAAACTCGAATGCATCCTGACCAGAGTCTGCATCTAAATCAGATCATAGTAAAAATATAGAATAGTTAAAGGAGAAGTTCACCTTCAGAATGAAAATTCTTTCATCATTAACATGCGCTCTTGTCATTTAAAACCGGTATGACTTTCTTTCTTCTGCAGAACACAAAAGAAGATATTTTGAAAAATGTTGGTAACAGAACAGCACAGCCCCCATTCACATCTTTTGTAACCAATGCAAGTGAATGGGGGGCTGTTAACAACATTCTTTAAAGTATCTTCTTTTGTGTTCTGCGGAAGAAAGAAAGTCATACAGGTTTTAAATGACAACCGGGTTAGTAAATGATGGTAGAATTTTCATTTTGAAGGTTAACTTTTCCTTTAAAGGCCCACTGCAATGCCATGGAACGTGCAGCTTTATTTGATATGTTGATGTAATTTCAACTGAAAATGCAGTGAGCGCGAGACATATCGAGTGGGCCCTCCTACTTTTAAAATAACCAATAGCATTTCGTTTACATAACAGTCAGCCTCAGCCTGGCAAAGCTCGATTTAACAGCATGATAGCCACAGTGACAGTGGTGTAAGAATAGGCAGATCACTGTTACCAATGATGTGTCATTTAAAGCTTGTTATGTAGACTTGAAACGGGTCGGATACATTTTGTTTTTTCTCAGCGGATCTGCGTGTATGATTGTGCATAGGAAAGTATCTCTTCACCGGAGGACACTCACGTGCAACCGCTCGACACAAAACGCGAAATTAACACTTTAATGTAAATGTTTACACTGTCTGGATCCTCACCTATCTCCCATCTAGTGCATTATGCCTTAATTCACCATGTAGGACATTATAAATGTGCTGATACGAGGCACTACTTTAGCAGCTAGGGAAGGAGGCGGGACTCTTCGGAGTCTAACGCGGATTTCATTGGACAAGAACTTTGACGAGAGGCTGAAGTGCAGCAGGAATTTCTAGATTTCATTGAAAGCACGTGCCAGATTGTCAGTTTTGAACGGTTTTATCTCCTCTATGGAAATTTGGCAGCAATTAATAGCATATCACTTTACTGACGTCCTTAAGGCTCACTCATTTTTAATAAAAGGAAAAAAACACTTTCAATTTGATTTAACTGGTTCCTAAAGATACAGGAGAACTTATTTTGTACTGAACTTTGTTTGTAAAAATGTCTAGCATTCTGTGTCAAGGACAAGCGCTCTCCTAATCTATGTGTGCTTAATGCAGCAAAAGCTCACAACACTGAGATTTTCAGGGTCAGGGAGCAGACTATGGGATTGTTTTTTCAATTTATTTAGAAACAGAAAACAATGAAAGAAACAACTTACCAGACTCCAGTGCCTCAAGGCTCATCTCTAAGCCCCTGGAGCACAATCGAACAGCTTCTACATGAATAATGAGGGGAATGGGGAGGAAAAACAGAGACAAAGAAATTATGATGTTTTAATTATGCAAAAGCCTTTCTGTGAAACTACTTGCCAAATACAAAGTTTGTGTCTGTGTGTGTCAAGATAGAAACATGAGGAGACTTGAACAAGCCTTTTCAATACGTGTACAAAAATTTCACACGGCCATATTGAAAGGGATACTTCCCCCTAAAAGTGTCATCGTTTACTGACCTTCGATTGTTCCAAATCTGTATAAATTTCTTTGTTCTGACGAACATAGAGAAGCATATTTTGAAGAATGCTTATAACCAAACAGAGATTGAACACCATTGTAGTAAACATAACTTTATCTTGATTTGTTCTGTTGAACACTAAATAAGACATTTTGAAGAATGTAGGACAGCAAACAGTTCTGAGGCATTTTTTACTACCATTGTATTTTTTCTTACTATAGGAGTCAATGGGGGGGGAATCTGTCTGATTATAAGCAGTTGTCCAAGTATCTTCCAGTGTTTATCAGAAAAAATTATTTATAAAGATTTAACAACTAGAGTGTCTGTACTAGAGCTTCAAAATTAAAAGCCACTTGTTTCGCTCAATCACCCACCATTACATTAAATAAAGACAAATTCAATGTACATTTGCAACAAAAAAAAAAAAAAGCAGAAAAAATGCTCTAATAATGAAATGAAGGCAACAAATAAAAATAAAACATATTGAACAAAACTAATATTAAAAGATAAACTACACAATGACTAGAAGCTCAAAAGCACTCCTCTGTGTTCTCTTTCCAACTCAACATGCGATTTAAAATGTGTCACTCTTAAAAAAGTAGAAAGAAAGAAAATGGCTAACAAAGTTGCATTAACTCTATCTATTCATCCAGAGCTGTCAAGCTGTCTTTGTGAAGGCTGACATCTCTATTAAAGAGAGATGGACATTCTTCCTGACAGCCGTTGGCGGGCCACGACCCTCCTGCTCCGCTGGGATCAACTCTTTCAGTGCACCCCCCTTTGCTTCAACTTCGTCTCAGGGCCCTGGAGCACAGCCCAGGCCATGGACACAATATACTGGGGGTCACAGTGTTCTCCAATAGGGATTGAAAAGAGCAGCCAGGGCTGTTTAGAAAGACATGTCTCTTTCCCTTGAAAACTTTTAAAACAAATAAATAAATGGCGAACATGCGGTAACTACAAATTAAATAGGTGAATAGAGTAAATTAGGATTTATGAATGTTTTAACACTATTTTAAGTACAGTACATGTTCATTTCTTATATATTTTACAGTAGTCACAAAAACTAGGCATATAGTCTGAAACTGTGGTTTCCATGGTAATTTTTCAGAAGCTATAGACTTGGAAGGGAAAGGAGCTGAGATGTATATGAGGATAGAGCGGAAATCTATTTCTGGTGTCTATGAACCCTCAGCACATTCCTGCCAAAGTCTTTCGCTCCATCACCCCATGCAAAGGACAACTTCACCCAAATGATCAAGGCCCAAAACACACGTGTACACACACGCGCACACACACCGTGGGTTAATGTATATAACACAAGTGGCTATAAAAACACCTATAACAAGAACATGACATATGACGCAGTGACCGCTATAACGTGGATCAACCACAGAACTCTAACAGTCAAATCGTCACTCTTTAAAAAGTGTTTTACAGACATTTTGGATAACGTTTATCGTTCAGAGATATAATTCACGAAGTAGATGACACGTTTAACATATCTAAAAGTCAAATGAAATGCAAATCTTTTAAAAGGCTTTTTATTTTTACGTAACACTGTAGTTAAATATAAAAAATAAAAGGGTATCATCAAAATGATGATGAGTATTTTTCGTCATTTTATCAATAGAAAGCTTTAGGCTGCCGCTGACGCAGAACTTGCTGTTCTTCACAATAGTGATGTGACTTACAACACAACTTCTATTATGTAACAGTCAGAAAATGAAACTGTCATCATTTTCTCAAAGTGGTTAAAGAAGCTTATAATAAAACTGTATCGTTTAAATATACACGATACTAACCGCATATATAATATCATTGTACGTAAAAAAATTATTTAGCACTATTGTGTTGAACCAAACCCTAAGTAACCGCCATTTAGAAATACCGACGGCAGTAATAAATAAGCGATAGCAATCATTCTGTATTATTATATATTATTTAATATGAGTAATTTAGAGAAATCCTCCGGTATAGGACGATAGTTGCCTGACCGAGTGCGGTGTGTTTGGCTAGCTACATATAACTGGATAATAGCATTAAATGCATTCACGCCGATCGGGCAACTTTCATTCCGAAAGACACACAATGCAGTTGACAATTACAAATATCAAACCACGCGTTTTCTTAAAGACAATGTTTAGCGACGCTTTTTCTTTGATGCGAGATCCGCTGGTTTCGTGCACATGCTAAAAACGCCTGTAACCAAGTCAAGTTACTGAAACGTCATAGCTTAAGCAATAGAGCCAGGCACTCATACGAGCGAGCACAAGTCACCTTTTTTTGGAGACGGGAAAAAAGATGAAGGCAACGCAAAATCGCTCGTTGAAGCCAAGGTCACTTAGTGCAAAGGGTCAAATACATAAATATTTGGGATTGAATTTCGTTTCTTACCGATGAGGAGTTTTTCAAGTCGGTTTTAGATGCCGTGTCTTTTTCCGCCTAGTCGTTCACGACCTCATTCCAATATGGCACAAAGTGTTAATGCGCATGCGCCCCCTCTCGCGCGAGCCTCTCATCCACGAGCCCGGGGATTGATATTTGTCGGCTTTCGATTAAAAAGGCGAATTTGCCGCATATTTCAACGCAACAATTCCACTGTCCCATCTAGATCATGATAAAATAACATAAAAACAACTCTTTTGCTCATATTTAGTGGTTATATTTGTTATGTGCACGTACTGAACAATAAAAACAGTGGGACAAAATATTAACGGTTGCTTACAACTGTCATGACCTGTTTCAGTCTCAATCGCGCTGTTGTCGACGATTATTCTAGTTTATTTAACTTATTCGGTTCAGTGAGGAATAAAATAGCCTTTTTATTGTGCTATAAAAGCTTTGCCGCCCTTACTGTCGTTTGTTCAATACAGAAAGTGTTTCTCCTATTGGCTAGAATGTACCACTAAAGAGAGCTTAATATATCGCACAACTGCGCCACGCTGAGCAGCCAAATCCAGTTTAATTAATCTTTCTGGATCCTTCGATGTGAAGACATCATATTTTCATTTGAGAAACCAATTTTCTGCATATAAAAAAGGTGTGCAATTAGCATCAACCGAAATAATGTTTCAAAAAGCTACATCTATTGAAAGAGTGCTCTGACATATGACATTATGTCCATTGTTCCAGAATACAAAATATTATTATTGGAGGATCACGACGATATGATAGAATGTCTCTCATAAATATCACATTTTATTTATGATTTTGCATTTTTAAATGAGAAAAGTCGAAAAGCTAATGCGTCTTCTTTTTTGCTTACTGGTCCACCTGTCAATGTAATGCTACACATAAAGGTATTATTGCAAAATAAGCAATATGGGCAATAATTACGATTTTCCCATATTTTAATGAATGACATCCAGATCGCGAGTTTTCATTCACTAAAAGTCATTAACATGGTTCACGGGACTTCACGTGTGAAATCCTATAAAAATATAGTAAATGCATATTATATAGTATATTTATATTTGTCAGCTTAAGCATTTACCTATTTATATTTATACAATGTGAGATTTAAACTGTATGTTCCCAATTCCTTCATAACACCATACAACTGTTTAGAAACCATCTCAGCCACACACTTTCAGCCACAATCTTTTTTAGTCGATTTTTCATATTTGCTATATATTTCCTGCACTCTGTCCTATTGACCATCTCTAATTCTAAATTTGTCACAGGCTCTTGAGGTCACGTATACATGCAGTTGGAAACAATACCCACAAGATGGCAGTAGTTTCAATCTTTTTTAATTAGTTTAAGACGCTGTGATGGTTGAAGATGGGTCAGCAGAAAACAAATTGAATGGTATGAAATTACGGTTTCTTTAAAACGTTTATTACGACAACCATAATATCCCAGAATCATAGTTAAAATTGCTATTTTAAGTAGGCCTACTGTAGAACATATTCGGTTCTACATTATTTATTTTTAGCAAGGAGAAGGAACATTCACCTAAAAATGAAAATTCTGTCTTCATTTACTTACTCAAGTTGTTAAATATCTGTATACATTACAGAAAGGTGTTTGGAAGAATGTCTGTAACCAAACAGTTCTTGGTCACTATGGACTACCATACTATAGGAAAATGTGCTTTATAAATCTCTTAGCTCTTTTAAGGACATAAGAAGACGAACTGTTTGGTTATAAGCATTCTTCCTACTTTGTTCATCATAAGAAAGAAATTTACACAGATTTGGAACAACTCAAGGGTGAGTAAATGAAGACATCATTTTTATTTGTGGGTGAACTGTCTCTTTAAGAAGCTTTCAGAATTGTGGCTCCCTTAAGGAGCAACTGCAATTATTCTCCAGGTCAGGATGAATTGTCTAAAATCCTTAGATCATCCATATCAACAATATGCACGCTAGATCCTATACCTACCAATTTATTGAAAGAGATGAAATGAGATCCTCTGCTTAGTATTATTAACTCATCTCTCTCATAAGGACATGTCCCTAAAGCATATAATGTGGCTATTATTATTAGACCCATTGTCAAAAAAGGGACATAGCTGACGATAGACCTATATCATATCTACCTTTCATTTTTAAAGTACTTGCAACTTAAAACTGTAGGTTCATCACAACTATGTTCCTTCCTCCAAAGGAATGACATCTGTGAAGAACACCTGTCAGGATTTAGAGCACATCACAGTTCAGAGACTGCTCTGATCAGAGTAACAAATTATTTGCTTTTGGGATCTGATCGTGGCTGCATCTCGTGCTATTAGATCTTTGTGCCACTTTGGACACCATTGAGCACAGCATACTTTATGTAGACGTGAAAATGATGTTGGCGTTAGTGGAATAGCATTGAAATGGTTTTGTACTTATGTATCTAACCATTTTCAGTTTGTAGGAATAAACAATGAGATGTCACGCAAATCACTAGTCCAGAGCGGCATACCACAGGGCTCAGTCTTAGGGCCTGTGCTCTTCTCACTGTACTCTAGGACAGTTAATTCACGCATTCCACAACATTTCCCTAAAACAAATCCTCTAAGGGATAATTAGGCAGCAATATTTAGATCAATCGGAACCAGGAACACTTCCTATAACATCTAAAGCACTTGTAGAACGGTATTCTGCTCTCAGTTATCTTTTTTTTTTCTATTTGTTCTGAGGTCCGTAACCAGTCCAGATGATGGAGCTGAAAGAGGTAGGCTGTGGCTTGTCCCCACTACACAACAAAATTGCAACTGCAGATAGCTATTAGAATATTAAGGTGATATTAAATCTATCATCTACCTGTTTTATTTCTTTTTTGTTTGGGTTTAAGCCTAATGTGCAAGCACTGACACGCTTTTAGAGATGCAGCAGTAGTGCAAGAGGAGAACTGGTTCCTCCAGCTGGGCCTGCACACTGGCTGCACTCGTTTTGTTCGCCGGAGGCTGCTGACTTCAGCTCTCAAAATAGAATTTTGTTATTGTTAACATTATTTTAAATGTAACATTTTGTGTGAATTATTACTACCCCATATAGGAATTTATAGTCTTTTAGCATAATATATTAGCTGTTTCTCTTCTTTTATATTCTGTCTCTGTGTGTATTTTGATGTGCGTTAGTGTGTGTTTCAGTGCGTGTATGTTATGTTCGGTGTGTGCGGGCAAGCATATGGGTTGTGTGTCTGTGTGTCTGTGTGTCTGTATTTCTGTGCGCAACTGTTTGTGTATGTGCGCTTTGTGTTTGTGTGTGTACGCATGTCCTCATGTGAATGTGTTTGCAATGTATATTTTGTGTGAATGAGAGTATCTATTCACTATGCTCTTGTTATAGTTTCTATTTTATAAATGTAATGTATTGTTAATAGTTAACATGTTTACACATACCAATGTTTTGTAACCATATAAATTGTAAAAAGCGCTATATAAATAAAAGTTGAGTTTATTTTATTTCATTTTTGGACAATAGTGACTTATTCTAGGTTACACCGTTTTGTGGTAACAAATGTTGACTAGGTTGAAATCAAAAGTAAAGATGAAAAAAAACTCTTTAATGGTGCTGAATTCTGAGGAGTAAATTCAGTAAACAAAAGATCATAATTACCTTCAATAACAACAACCGTTCATTACAATATACATATATTTTTATATACAATTTTATACTTCTTTAAAATACCAACATTAAATAACAGTATATATTTATACTTATTTGTGTTGGTGCTGTATAACCTTCACCCATTAATATACTGTACCAATAAACTACCTACTACAGTACCATAAAATAAACCCTATCTACGAACATGTCTATAAGACTGTTTTTTCATATTGTAGGGGTTTTAGGTTTGCCTATATGAATCTACATTGTCCTCAATGTCCATTATTTATAGACCCATACTGTAAAAACACTATTTTGTGCTTGTCAGCACAGCCTGCTGAATGCTTAACTCCAACTGGCAAATCAGCATCTTTAAAACATCCCCCAAACATGGTACTGATTATATTTTTAACATGAGACAATCATAGAGTATGGGGATGATCAAAAAGGATCCTTAGATTCCTTAAAAGGCCATTATTTCACAACGACTTTACACCTTAAAAATGCTAAAATATACATTCCCTTGCTCTTAAATCAGGTCGATTTGGTCTGCCTGTTTATATGCGTGTTCTGTCATTTACTGAGGGATATCTTGTTCACCAAAACTGAGCTATGTGTTCATATATATGTTAGGGATATTACAACAACAATACAGTACATCATTAATGTTTTTTCGATTTAAAAACATTATTTTTTAAATACAAACATAAATACACCATTATGTATTTGTACAGTCCAGAAAGTGTGTGCAGGTGTAACACTGGTTGAACTCCTGGCTCTTGTATGCTGCTGTTGTTTTGAACGTTTTGAATCTGAACGTCTTGACCAAACTCTGCCTAAACCTTTCCTTTATCTAGAATGGTGTCCATGTTGGGGTTAATGAAAGAGAAGCCAGCAAAGGCTCCCGGGTCCATGGAGTCTATCAGGCTCTTATCACCTTGCGAGAGTCTGGGCTTCTCACTTAGGAACTCTCTGTCAAAGTTGCTGCAGTCATTGGGTGATTTCTAGAATAAGAGAAACAATTAGGCGAGTAGAATGTGTCTTGGGCTCATGTTATACAGATTAATTCCTTTTTTTACACTTAGTTCAGAAAGATATTTTGAAGAATGTAGGAAAGCATAGAATTCTGGGGCACTATTGACAACCATTGTCATTTCCCCTGCTATGGTAGTCAATGGTGGCCAAGAACTGCATTCTTCCAAATATCCTTTTGTGTTGATCAGTACAAAGAAAAGTATACAATTGTGGAACAACTTGAGGGTGAGTAAATGAAGACTTTTTGATTATGTTTGGGTGAACTGTCCCTTTAAGACAGTTGTTGTTGTTCACCACCAAGTTTTGTTCTTTGTAATAAGATTCTTACCACTTTTGGCTTGAACGGGGGATTCACTTCTCGCCTCTCCAGTGCAGGCCAGTTGATTGTCTTGAAGAAGGAATGTCCACGGATATTTCCAACAACACCAAGCCTTCGAGTTGGGTCCCGCTCAAATAACTGGAAATGTACACAGCACAAACTTTAATATAGAAGTAAAACGCAAGCAAGAGTGTCTTACAACTATAAGCCGTTCAGACTCACTTTCTCCAACAGGTCCTTGGACTCCTTCGTAATCCAGCGCGGAAAGTGAGGTGCGTCCATGCGTATGGACTCGAACAGCTCGTCCTCATCGTCTCCCTGGAATGGCGACTGACCAATCAGCATCTCATAGACCAGTACGCCAAATGACCACCAGTCCACAGAGAAAGTGTACTTATGTCCCAGCAAGATTTCAGGAGCGATGTAGTCTGGTGTGCCACAAAATGTGGTTGCTCTGTTTTCTCCAACCATGTTTTCTTTGCACATTCCAAAGTCTGCAATCTTAATATGTCCATTCATTTCCAGCATCACATTGTCCAACTTCAGATCTCTGATTAGGAGACAGACAGCATTAAGTAAATACTTGAGTAGTTTTTAGACTAGATCAAATCCCGGTCATCTGAAGAACTTACCTGTATATAATGCCTTGAGAGTGGAGGAACTGAAGTCCACAGATGATTTCAGCAGCATAGAATCTGGGACAGAAAACACATCAGATATAACAGCAGGACACAGCATCATTGTAGTCAGTAATCTTTATAATAAATGATAATAACAACAACTTGTCTAAAAATATTATAGAAATATAATAGAAATCATTTTTTGCTTGTTGTCAAAATTATTGTCTGGGGTTATTTTACAGATGCTTTTTAAAGAAATAATTCACCCCAAATTCTGTCATCATTTACTCCCCTACTTGTCATTTAAAACCTGTATGACTTTCTTTCTTCTGCAGAACAGAAAAAAAGATATTTTGAAGAATGTTTGTATGGACACAAAGTCTATGCAGGATAAGGAGACCAAGGGCTTTCTGCTACCAAAATTCTTCAATATATCTTCTTTTGTGTTCTGCAGAAGAAAGGAAGTCCTAGAGGTTTGAAATTAAAAGAGGGTTGGTAAATAATGTCATCCTTTTCATTTTAGGGTAAAATAATGTTAATGGACGTACAAGGAGGTTAATGTTGAATCTTTCTTGAGTATTGTAGCCGTTATTCTAAAAGCTGTGTAACATTTTACATTGCATGTCACTCACGTGGCTCGGAATAAATCAAATCGTCCCTTATCCTGAATGTGGAACATCAGATCTCCTCCATTCAGATACTCCATCACAAAAAACAAGTGCTCCTGTTGATAAACACACATCAACATCATTAATGAGGGATGGTTTACTGGTAACAACATCGACACATAATAATAAATCAAATCATTACAAATCTGAGATAAAGCTGATAATTACATAACACAGTACATTTCATGTAACTTCCCCTTCTGAATCGTTTGAGATCTCTGTACATTCCCAGACAGAAATACCAAACATACCATAGTGGCAGGATCGTGACAAAACCTCATGTTTTATGTGGAGAGAGACAATATTGACACAAATGGGTTGCCATACTCTCTCTCTACGGTCTTGTCATTGTTCCTGCCCCCTTGTTTCCTTGATAGGGCTCATTATGATTTCATGCCCCACACCTGCCCTCTCCTGATTTAGTTACCTTTGTAATGCCCTAGTGTTATCTGTCCTGTGCTGGTACATTGTTGGTGTCATTGTGGTGAGTTCCTGTGCTTTAGTTAGTCTAGTTTATTGTGGTTAAATGTCAAGTGTTGTTATTATTCTAGTTTAGTTAGTCATTGTCCTGGTTGCCATGTTTGGTTATGGTACCCCCTTGTGGGTGTTTGTTTTGTATTTATATTTTATTAAATGTCTTGTTAATACCCCTTAAACCGCTGTCTACGTCTGGGTTCTCTGTCCTTGTCCTCACCAGCCCCGTTCATGACAATATCACACAAATCGACATGTTTCAACATAGTTAATGAGAGGCTGTGCACTCCACGTTGTGTGTAATATGCTAAAAATATCAAGAACACTATTTTTATGTTATTTAAAAACTAAACTAAATCAAATGCCACCTTTCACTTGCATGATATACCAGTTACAAAATTTGTCTTAATTAACCAATTATTGTTCACTGTTTAGCATCATTGTGCTGAATGGATAAAGACTGACCTTTGACTGGAAAGTGCAGTACAGGTGTGTGAGGAAAGGATTTTCCCAGGCTAACGCCAACACTCGTTTCTCCACCATAGTGCATTCCACATCATCATCCATCAGTACCACATCCTTCTTCAGGGCTTTTATTGCAAAATATTCCCCCTTTCCTTTCAGCTCTGCAAGCATCACCTACCATAATACAAAAGCTGCTTAAGGACAAGAAGTCAAAATACATATAAAAAGGGGTGATATGTATCCTTACCTTTCCAAAGCTGCCTTTGCCAAGTACCTTGTGGAATACAAAGTCTTTTATGGTGACCCGGGTTTGGTGTGTAATTTTGGTTGGGGCAGGCATATCATCTGGCCATAGTTTCCCATACTGGGAGCCCTCCGCTAACACAAACAGATATTTTTTTTCACACATTATATTATATGCGTTTCATTTTGATTTTGTGTATTCATACACAAAATGAATCTAACAGGGAAGGGTTCGAATAATCTAACAGGGAAGATGCAGTAATTGAAACTCACCACTAGGGTCCCCTGGCTTGTTTTTGTCTATTGCTTGATAAATTCCGAATTCTGACAAAGAGGGATCTGGACGCTTTGTGGAAGATTTCTGTTTAGAACAAACAGACAAGGATAGATTTTGTCTAGGTACATTTTGGAGAGGAACATAATGCAGAATGTCAAACATAACCAAATGCAAAAAAGTAAATAACCATATAAAATACTTGCTTTTATAATGCAAGTGTTCTTATGGATGTCATAAAGTGATAGTTCACACAAAAATGTTTATTCTGCAGAACACAAAAGAAGATATTTTGAAGAATATTGTTAACCAGCCCTGATTCACTTGCATTGGTTTTATGTCCATACATAGAAGTGAATGGGCGGCAGTGCTGGTTGGTTCAAACTTTTTTCAAAATATCTTCTTTTGTGTTCTGTGAAAGAAAGTCACGCAGGTTTGAAATGACAAGAAGGTGAGTAAATAATGACATAATTTTCATTTTTGGATGAACTATCCCTTTAAAACATCAGCAAAGTGTACTAGGGCAACTGGTCAAATCACTTACAATGCTGACTTGATTCAAAGCCTCCGCCAGGAGTTTCTGGTTGATTCCACAGAGGTTGGCAATCTTGGTCTGGCATTTATGATGAACGTTCATACTACATTCTGAACAGAGATAATCAGTTGTATTACATACACATAACAAATATAAAAACCAGCAATTTCCATTTTCACAAAGCATTGGATAAAAAATAATAACCTTCACACTTGAGGCCTTGTTTGACCATTCCCCACAGCAGACTCCCACAGTGATCGCAGAAGGTTGGGCTCATGAAGTTATGTGTCTTGAAGCGATGTGGCATGTCAATCTTAAAGCGCTCCTTCTGAAACTGTGGATGCACAAAATTACCATCTCTGCTTTCATGTGTTGGGGATTTTAATGATCACAGTCAGATTGCTCAGTTTACTTTAAGTATTGAAAGCAGATTGACTAGCTCTTCCAAACTGTAGGTAAAATGTTCCTTCTCTAAATGACCAATCCAGCAGTCTCAAAAGTTTAAAGGCTCACGCATGAATCCACATTGGGGCTTGTGGACCAGAGACTTCTAAAGGCAATGATGCTTACCATTGTCTCTCGGCTGTTTGCCGCTGTTCCAGTGCACCGCCCTATGATCATATCAATGCACTTCTTGTGAATAGCCGCATTGCATTCTGCGAAAAAGGAAGGAAATGATATAAAAGTTTTTTTATATTTGGATTGAGGAAAATACAAAAATACTTAAAATATGACATTATAACATATTCAATATACATATATATTTATATATACAACTGTTCAAAAGTTAAGAATCACTTGACTGCAATGTAATTTGTGATATTAAAAATAATTTGAACTTAAAGCATTTGCTTACATCTTCGGAATGATTATTTTTTTAGACAAAAATATAATTGTGAAAACAATTACTTCTTTCATTAAAAAACTAAAATTGTATTTAATGAAAGTTTTTGAAATGGATAATCTGGTTAGAATAATGAGGAAATCCCAATAAAAGCCCGGGATAGATGGGAGCTACTTCAAACCTTTTTAAAAGCATTTTAGGGAAAAGCATCTTAAAAGCTAGAAAAAATATTAATAAGGAATGAATAAGTGATCCTAAACATTTGAACGCTAGTATATATATAATATAATATTACATTTTTATTTTTGTTAATGTTTTATAGATATCAATTGTGTGTTCTTACTGATAAACACAAAGGACCGTCTACAACAGACTATAAAAGCTGTAAAGACACTTACGCCTACACTTGTAGCCCTGCTTGTTGAGACCCCTGGAAGGCAAAAAAAATGTTTGTTGGAGTATTGATATTTCTACACAGCAGGTAATACACGAGTGTTAGTACACAAATGGAAAACTCTTATCAGGAAGACTTTGAAAAACACAGACTCTCTCTAACTCTCTATCGGTTTCCCTTTTTCTCACACACTTATACACACACAGTGTGAACAATGCGCTATAGCATGCCGTACTCTCTCACACTGTACAGGAAGGAGACAGCTCAAGGGACTTTGCTGAGACGGCTGAAATATCAGAGGAAAAGTTGAGCGCGCTTGCGCACACAAACACAGATGCTATCTAATACTATGATTTACAAACACACACACCAAGATTATATTCAGACCCCTATACAGATGGTTCATTACTGATGTCTAGTGGATTCCCTTTTGACGAATCATTATTTTAAGTTGCATCTCATGTTAATGGAGTACTTTCTATTTATCAGTCACTTTTCTTGCAAGGTTTCATGATCTCGCTGGATCTTGTGTCACTGGACTAAATTGTTATAGTATGTAAATTAAAAGACTGCGAGAGAAAGACTGAATTGCTTAAGGGCACAACAGAGCTGGATTGTAATCTCAGTAAACCTTCAGATTCTGGGTCACTTCAGTTGGTGCTGCACGTTTTCTAGATCTCTAACCATTAAACCACTACCTATTGCTTAAACCAATGCACTTAACATAAAAGCACCGTGTTAACTTTACTAAAGCTTTTATTTAAAAACATTTTTAACACTTTGGAATGTAACGTGTCCCATATGTTTTAGACATAAGACTTAAAATTGTGTAGCTTGGTGTATTGCAACCCATAAACATACATTAATGGATCCAAGCTGGGATAATTCAAGGACATTAAAAGTTCTGTATTTTCTTTGTTTTTCTTTACTTCATTTGTTTATTTACTCACCACACAAATTCCCGACACACCGAGCAGAAGGTGGGCTGTTTGAAGAAGGTGGCTGTGAACTCGTGATTCTTAATAAAATGAACCTTGGGTTGTTTGATGGCTCCTCTCCTTCTGTTCAGAGTAAAAAGGCCATCTCCCTCTTTCCCTGTCAATGAAGCCTTGTCTGTGAAGTTAAGAATAGAAAGTAGAGTTAGATGATAATAATTTTAAAATATTTAATAAAGCTGTGTAATTTAAATAAACACCTGAACTTAAGTGAATTATAATGGGATATGCTTGCACAATGATGAAACTAAAATGAAAGGATAATATACTCTGGAAATCTCTGTACAATTGTTAGAGTAGAGCAATAAAGTAAAATGAATAGCGTGTTGTAAACTTCAATAGGGCAAATAGGCCATTGACGTAAGATACAAAGGGTCCTGAAAGAGAAAGACAGAGAGAGAAGGGAAATAGAGAGAGAGCAGATATGGTACCAGCATGAAAACACGAGTAAGACGGCATGAGAATGCAAAGACAGCACAGATACCAACTGAGCTGGTCTCGGAATCTTGTGAGATAATGTCAAGAAAATAGGAATCAGAGACATTAAATAATAGGGGACATCAGAATAGAAGAAAAACAGGGAAATCCTCCACAGCTTTACATTGTGAAGCAGAAGATACAACTGAGCAATTCTGACATTCATATGAGCCAAATAAATCAATGTGATATGTGTATAATCTATATTGAAATCTACACATAACCATTTATAGAAATTATATACTTTTAAAGATATTTAAGGCGAGACATCAAAAGAAACCTTAATAAACAAAGCAAATCATGCTGTTTCACTGCAATACACAAAGTATTACATAAACAAAATAGATTTTATTATTAAAGGAGAACTGGAAGTGTTTTATATCTATTCTGCAGATAACTTATTGTACCTTTATTGTAATCCCAGTTCTCTATAAAATAAATAAATGTATACCCTGCCTGTGAGATGTTCATGAAATTGTAACCAGCGTTTATCTGATACAGTGTTCAGTGTGTGTTCACTGCATACCAACCTTGGTCATTATCCTCGAAGAAGTACTGCACAGACAACATCACCTTCCCGGAGGGCTGCAGGTCCACCCAGAACTCGGCACGGCCGTTACCTTTTTTGCAGCGCTCAGCGATGACAGAGACCCCGACCGTGGCCTCTGACAGAGTCTCTTCTGACGATTTCATCAGCAACACCTGTAATACACGCCCCTCCAAGATGTGTGCGTCAAATGAGGATTTCCACCCAGGGTAAATGGTGGGCTTCCTCTGGATCAGCGTCTTCCCTCGTTCTGTGTGGAGGAGGAATGTGTAAAAAATGTCTGTTAGCTTCCTAGGCTTTTTAAGGAACTGTGCGAGTTAAGTCTATTTATGTTTTGCATGGAACTTCTCCCTATGTAAGGCATTACAAATCAGCTACGCACAAATTTCCATGAGAGTAAGGATGCTGCTGCTTGGGAAGGCAGTAGGTGGCTCACTAGGCTTTATAAGAGAGCTTTGGTGTTGATGTATAGGTTTAAATTGATGTTCAGATGTGTATTTTAGCGTGCATTGTTTGTTATTCTGTTTTCAAAAACCCCAACTGACCTGTGCTCATTGATTCCTTCATCTTGATTGCACAGAGCGGCTCATCTGTCATCGGGGGAAGATCTCCCAGGTTAAATTCGTTGATGGCGATCCGCAGGAACGGAGCCATGGTGAGAAAATCGCCTGCTTACACACACTTACCTACAAACAGAAGGAGAAATTGATCAGGTAGGGGTACAACATCTAGGGTTAAATACAATTTAAAACATTATCAATAGGAAGCTCTCCATAAAGCCCTCGAGATTGGTTTTAACAAGTTGTAGCATGATTTTTTTCAACTTCCTATTGTGAAAAGCACAAACTTGCATAACAGTGTCTGCTTTTGGACCAGATAGTTTTGTTTTCTTAGTATGCAAAGTGCGGACTGGAAACTACTGAACTCAATCACAACCCTTATATTCCATACGCAGAAAAAAAAAAGTAATTTTCCAGGCGGAGCCCTTCATGCAGGACCAGATTCCAGGCGGTATTAACGCACACACAATGGCTCAGCTTTGAACGGGTTCTGGGGCATTTATTTGTTTCAAAATTTAATCACACGGATTAAGAATTCGGACACAACACCGACCGTACACGCACAAACACGACGGAAAATGAAATGAAGGAAAACATACAAACTGTAAATCTTGTGACAGGACTTTATGTGACCACAGCATGCATCAAGCAGTGAACAGCAGTAAATGTGCTGTCCATAAAGGGAAAAACAGCAAAGAAGCTGCATATAGACATGCCATTTTTTCCATTAAAGGAAAGCCAATTAAGAGACAGACTTCTTGGTATTTATTTAATAAAATGCCAGTGTTTACACTCAAAGCCCTTAAAGCTCAATTGCGGAGCCCTAAATCCAGCCCCTCTGTCCGCCGGCAATGGAACTCACAATCCCACCCAAGAAAGATCAGTTTCACACCAGCACTGCGGAACAAAACTAAATCAAAATATATCAAATAAAAGAATAAAAGTAAATGAGAACTGAAATTTTATAAGGCCCTGAATAGAAAGTGTTCAGTCAAAAATATCTTTTCACCCTCCGAGATATAAAGCATGGTGCTATCCTCACTAACCACAAGCTCAATGATGTCACAGAAAGAGTTTTTTGATGGTGTTTGTACAGACAATATAGAAAAAATCCCACGCATTCTATTAAGCACTTAAAATTGTATTTTTATTCCTGATTATTGATGCTTTATATCTGGTTGGCCTCGTGTGAATGACTGATCACAGAGAGCTGAAATGTGGAGCAGGTGAAGTGGGACCGTCAGAGACTAATCGAGATACAGTATCTGATGCCGATCAGCAGCACCACAGTATCAGGCCACTGAAACACTGAAACCACAGATAAGTTATCTATGAATCTGTATATGACATCAATACAATTCTAATTCAAAGTGCATAACTCTAGTGAACCTTTTACAAATCAGTCGATACATTAATAGTTATGAAGGTTATATGCAGGATGCATTATAAACTGAAGAACCATGTGTAAAGTAAGTGACAGAACATGACAATACACTCAAAAACACAGGTGTCCCAAACTCCATAATGCACATGTCCTAAATTGTCCTTCAAATGGATGTTTCTGGGCTAATTTGTGTTACTCGTTGTATTAGTTATAATGATACAGCTCAGTGCTAAGGGCTTTGGTCCACAAATTACTATAATTTAGATTTTAAATCACAATAAAATTATAAATGGGGGTAATCTGAACCAGCTTTAAAAGCATCCACTCAGATTCTCCAAAAGATAAAGAGACTATATTCAACATGATAATGCTTATGATGTGCTAAACATATACAGTACTGGCCAAAGCTTAAATTGGCACTTTGGAAAACTGATATATTTGCTTTTAGTTCAAATATATTATTAAAAAAATATTTTAAAAGCTTGTATTCGTGCTGCATACTTGGAATGTAAACTGAGCTTTGAGAAGAATTCAGGGAGGCTAAAAATTACACATGAGCAAAGAAAAATGCCCAGAAAATGGCTTCAAAGTATTACATGACAAAATCAGCAATGTTTGCTTTACTTTCTTCATTTTGTTTTCTTTTTTCTACAACCTACCTAGTAGATTTTCTGATAATCTTTAACGTTTAGTGTTTTGACCTGCAAATATTGCGCAAATATGCCATGACTACTGTACAATATACACATCTATATAATTAACATCATGAGCATCACATATAAACATGTACATTATAATCTATAATGCTGGAAGAAAAAATAAGAAGAACCGGGCAGGTACAGACCCCCTACCACCAATACAAGCGAATCCAAAATCACAACAAAAATGCTTTAATATCAGCTTATGAAACACTTACTTAGTCAAACATAAACCTCTTACAGTCAAAGGCATATGACTACAAAAAAATGTCCCTGGAGAGAGTGGAAAAAATGAGCCTATGCAGTAAGGGAGGGGATGGAGCGAAAAAGAGGAAAAAGTAAAAAGGGAGGGATGGGGGAGGGAAGAAAGAAAGCATTGAGCAGAAACATCTACAAAATACTGGAAGCTGACAGTGCTTGCTAAAATAGCAAATTCGTACATTGAGATCCATTCATATTCTTACTTGACTGTCATAATAATGCACACCTCTCATTTACAACTCTTGCAGAAAACACAGCATTACCACAATGGCAACGGTTTTCCAAAAATATCATTATCAAATGACTGAGTGTGCCAGTCTCACCAGTTGTGTGTGTTTCAGTAGCTTGGTTCCTGTCAAAGCTCCATTAATCGGCCAAGAAAGGTCACCTCCCTCACCACAGGACCGGTTGCTGCTTAATTAACACATATCCCTTTGGAATGTGTGTGTGTGTGTGAAAATGTCTTCATTCTACTTTCTTAAGTTCTTTGAGATAACACGAATTATGTATTGTTAGCACATCCAGTGCATTCTAGTTCAATGATGGCGAGCTTTTCGATAGCGACAGTTTTACATTGACGCATTTGCCAGATGCTTTTATTCAAAGTGACTTTCACAGCATTCAGGCTATATGTTACATTAGTGTGTTCCCAGGGGTCGATAAATAGCATTCATCCTATTATGAAACATCACATCTGTTCATTTTCAATTACACATTGTTTTAGCATTTGAAAACTTTTGCTTTTTCTTTCTCACGCGCATCACAGACTCAAAAATGCACCCGGGACAACATGATTGAATAAGACTAAGCAAAGAAATGAATAGAAAAAGGGTGCAGCTGGGGTGGTGGTGGTTTACTAGAACTGGAGGGAGGTGAGCTGTTGTTTATGTTCCCCCTTCATATGATTGACGGGAATATATGCTCCTCCTAATACTTTTGATCATATACCATTTATAGACTTCTTATGTATGTGGTTGGATGGTTTGGGTTCATTTTTAACCTGCACTGAACATCTGCTCTGCTAGCTTTCTTTATGAACTTTTTAAGCTGCTAAATCCACACGTTATACCTCTAATACCAGGCTTGAGCTAGGGCTTTCTGGCTTTTTCCAGAAAGAAAAATGCCAAAAGCAAATAAAAAAGTCAACTATTCTCAGAGATCTGAATGAAAGATGCCCGTGACATCAGGAAATATGTTAAATGAAATGTCCCCGTTTGAATGTATAGGAATCGATGTGTAGGAAACAATATATGGCAATGGCAGTAACCAGGGATGCACCGAAATGAAATTTATTTGCCGAAACCGCTTAAAAATGAAACTAATACTGAACACCGAACATGGTTCTTCGTATTTCTTCTATTTATTTAGCCCATTTTTTCGATTTTGCATCAACTGAATGGTCAAAATGCTTTTTATATTTTGTATTGCTTTTCAATATAATACAATATAACTTAAAATAAAATTTAGCAAAACAATTAGGCTAAATTAAAACATGGCATGAATAGCATATATTAGGCCTATAGCTAACTGCTGAAAGAATGTACCATACAACAAAACACTTCAATAAAAAGTGTCATTTAACATTTTAAGATAAAAATATGAATAAACAAAAACTGTTTTATTATAGACTACATTACTAAATTATTGAAAGAAAAAAAAAACATGCACGCAATTCTGACTGACAACCATTTCAGTTCATAAAAGCTTACTGTGACTGTTCTCTCAGAAGGTACACTCGTGGCCGGGATGCACAGAACATACTTTGACAAGTTGTTTATCACAGGGAACTGTGTGCACACAATATGAGTTCAAAGGATGCCATGAGTGGCGGGGCTACTATCAGACTGCCTGCTGCTTGATCATATCACATGTCAAGTTCTTTAAATTTATTGGGCCATTTCACTCATTCAACCGAACATGCTTTTTTCCAATTTTCGGCCGAATATTTTAGATTGCCAAACATTCAGTGCATCCCTAGCAGTAACACAAACATATTCATATATTCAACATTTTCATGGTATAGTTTTGATTTACTCCTGCATTCGGCCACTATAAAGCGATTCAATTCTGGCAGAGCGTGTATTTTCTGTGCTGATATGAAGAAGAAATTCTTAAGTATATTGTTTTCAAACTCGTTTCTTGAACATTTCCCACAATCCACAAGTACACATAATAAAAAACTATAGCCCACCTACAGTAATTCATTTGGCTTAGTTATAATTGTCTGCATTTGATTTGTAAATAAAGCGAAGGTGAGACTTTATTGTGATGCTTAAATGTATTTGTGAAAGCTTTGTCTTAGACTTAAAATTTGACTTCCATAAACACTGTATTGTGGCTTCAATTGGATGTTTTTCATATTGCGGTTAAAAACTCCAGCAAAGCTACAGTACTTCCTGTTTTGACTAATAGTGGGTAGAAACATAAATATTTAAGTCCCTGATAACGGTGTGTGTAGTTAAATACAAAACACATCACATTTAGTCTTTAAAAAGCACACTATATTCGCACAAGACAGATATTTAATGTGCTTTCTACAGTTCAAACCTTTTTCACAATCAGTCTCGGTTTCATTGTATCACGCATGTTGTTTGACTTGGGAATTGACATAATAGCCCTAATGAAAAGATGTAGACTATCACATTAAGAGAGAACAATAGAAATGAACAGGTTCTGTCAGACAGAAATATCAATCTGCTGATGTGATAGAGAATGAATGTTGCAGACTGAAATACGAGAGTATGTTCAAGTCAGGAAAAGAAAGCCATGTTTCCAAAAACACCAGAAAACTTGTAAGTCTGGTTAAACCAGATGGTGCAGCTCCATAGCTTTATTGTATTTACAGTAATATAGTCGTCCTTTTAATGGATAGGTATTAGGGTTGTGCACAAATACAGATACTTGTAACAACCAAATTTTTTTCCAAAAGAGTATCGATTGTGATACCACTACTATCGATACATTTAAAAATATGAGAACGCAAGACATGTTTTACACAATCTGGACAAAATGGACTGAGTATGTCAAGCACGTAAGGTCGGACTTTGTATGAATGTTATGGTTATGTGAAAAAATATATACTTTTTTCTGTATGGTTGCTCTTCCCCCAATTGTTCATATTTAAAATGTTTAAAAAAAAATATATTTCATGGATGTGACACCAGAGCATTTTCAGCGCGGATGAACCAGGGGTTTTTACACTGCTAATTGTTAATTGTTTTTATCGTAATGCACCACAACAGCCTGCATGTGACTGGATGTTTTTACTTTTATGCTTACAGAAAACCACATGTGGTGGACACCATCTTGTATTTCTAGCTCTACTTTTTACACTTTTGATTTAAAGTATTGTAATATATTATAATGTGTATATTATTGAGATATATAGCAATATTATTGTACATTGCCCCATCTTTCGTGATTTTTATCATACCGTGAGGCGGTTTACAATACACAGCCCTAATAGGTATACAGTTGCCCACACACAGAAGAGAAGAAGAAGAAAAACATGCACAATCAAACAATCTCTCAACCTTCCAAAAATGCTGTTTAAAAGTCCTTATGAAACCACTTTGCTTTCTTCTGTACTTATATCTTTTAGAGTGAAACAGGATATTCCTCGAGCACGGTGGGAATTTTTGGTGGTCCCTGTATGACAGGTGTTCAAAGAGGTTGGAAAATTGTCTAGAATAATGCAGCAATACGATTTTTACAACAAAGACATAAAATACGTGTTAAAGTAGATCAATTGTAAATTCTTGATTTCACCCAAAAATGAAAACTTGGTCATCATCTACTCATCCTGTTGTCATATCAAACATGTATACCTTACTTGCTTCTGTAGAACACAAAAAAGAAGAATGCTCGTACCCATTGACTTCTATTGTATGGAAACACAACCAACGCAAGTGAATGGGCGCCGCCATTGTTCAGTTACCAACATTCTTCAAAATACCTTCTTTTGTGTTCTGAAGAAGCAAGACATACAGGTTTGAAATTATGAAATAATTTTTATATTTGGGATACATTTTTTTCATGACAGACCAGTAGCAGTAGTTCCTTTCACAAATATAGCCAAATGTTTGTATTTCTCAAGGTATTCTCAAAGTTAATGCTGCGTCAGCAGGTAATGGTGAGGCAAAACAATGAGCAAGACCATGATTTTTAATCACTAATGTCCCCGGGTTATTAGGTTAAAACAACACGCATTAACAAAGCGATTGTGTGGACGTGAGGGAAAGAATGAGGAAGAGAAGATGGAGGGCCTTCAAGGTCATCTGAATGCTCAATGCCATGTGACATTTGTTTTAGTGTAGCATTGATTTCTCACCCCTCTCCTCCCTGAGGCTAAGAAACTAGAGACTCCATCTCTCTCTTGTTCCCTCTCTCTCTCTCTCTCTCTCTCTAGCCTAAAGCACACACAAACAAAATACACAATGGTCAGTCTAGGTTATTGTGGAAAAGCCAATTCCTCTTTGAAACAGGGCTCCAGACAACATGGTCCCCGTGACTGCCTGTTTCCAGTCAAACGTGTGTTTATGCAATATCAGGATTTATAGCCACTCACTAAAGTTCAACTTTGTAGGACATGAATATTAGACACTCATGTGTGTATGTGTGTCAGTTGACGTGTCTATCTGAAGGTGAAGCTGAGCTTTGCCTCTGCAGCTCTGTACAACGAGAGTGGTGTCCAATTCTGCCTTGCGCACACTTCACAAAAGCTTCATTAATCCAAGACAAACAGAGAGCGCCCTGTGTGCTCACTACCATATAAGTACACCACCGACCTTTTGTGATGTGTGTTTAAAAGCAATGCAAAAGTAAGTAAAGACATGCAAAACAATACAGGGGAGAGAATGAAGGATTTACTGTATTTGTGTTTTCCAGAAGCACTACAGCTGGGTGAAAGGTCTGAGCGCTGCTAATAGTGTTCACTTGTAAGACTGGTGTGCGTTACATAGATAACACAGAAGTTGACAGAAGGGGTGAAGATGCACCATCATCGCTACCTACTTGTCCCCTGCAGTTCGGCAAGTAAATAATTTAGACGAGGAACGCGTTGTTGATTAAGACACTCAGACGACATACAAAAAAAGAAGTAGCGCAAGAGACAAGCATAAATAACTATGTGAAAGGGCAACGATGAAAATGTTGTTATACGACAAAAGACAAAATGTAATTTGTGGATGGAAAAAGTTGTGCAACACAGTTTAGGCCATTAAGTAAAAGAATGTCACGAGAATAGAATGTACATACTAGTGTTGTCACGATACTGGAATTTCTAACTTCGATACGATACCTTGAAAAATATCGATACTCGATACCATTTTCGATACCACAGAGAAAAAAACTGCCACAACATTAAGGGGGTAATTTTTTTTTATTATTATTTAAAGATGTATATAACATATATAATGTATTATAACGAGTTATTAAAGGGTAAAATGTATTGTAATTCTTCATAATGTGTGTTGTAACGCATTATGTACTGTTGCAGGTCGAGTCTCATCTTCTTTCTGGTGCTACAAGAGAATGCCAAACTTTAATAAACATATTTTTTTTTGACCACACTTAAAATGAACTGAACTATGTAACTAATCTTAGAACTTAAGTTAATGGTAATAGATATTTGTTAACGTGAATAAACAATGAAAAATACTTCCAAAACATCTATTAATCTTAGTTAAAAGTTAATTTAAACTAACATTTACTAATAAATGTACCAATTAAAATCCAAAGTTCTATCTGTTAATATTTTTTTTCATTGGACCAGATCAAACATGATCCGTTGTATTTTATTACATACTGTCATCAAAGATTAAAATATACTGTAGCAAATGAATTGCTCATCGTTCATAAATGCTGGTCAATGCATAACATTATTTGATGAACATATTTTAATGCCGGATTCACATATCACCGATCCACACACGCAAACGTGCGTGCATCACACGCAAAAACAATGCTCACTGGATAGACATGAAGACAAATTACAGAATTTAAGTAATCGTTTTTTGAATTAAGTTAATTAAGCACAAGTTAATTGGTACCGTTCAGATATTTCAGTATCGATATTTATCGAAATATCGATATTTTTGACAACACTAGTACATACTGTATGGAGAGTCACAATGCATTGACCACATCAGCCAATTTTAACAATTTTTAATGTATCTGCCTAATTTGACAACAACGGAATAACAATTTCAAGATTTTTTTCCATTTTAATGACAAGCCCACACTAGACTTTCAGAAGTTAAATTTATGGGTACACTACATTTATGGGTAGCATCCAGAAAAATACATTGACAAAGCATTGTTTTTCCCACATGACGCATTTTGACGTATTTTCTCGTTATTATTGCTTTCGTTATTTTAAAGCTTTATTGTACAAATATGGATTGCGTGATACTATTATCGTTAGCATTTCCTCCAACTGAAATGTCTGGATAAAATACTGGTAAATACTGTCACACAGATTTCACAATAGTCTATGAAAAAGCTCATGTTAAAGATTAAACAGATCGTGTTATGTTCCCAGACAATGGAAAACTGCTCATGTCTTTAGAAGGATAAGAGAAAACAAGTAAGAAAACAAATAAAAAAGTGTTTTGCCACCGGCCGCCTTGACAAACTCTCATGCGAGAGTCGGTAACTATGGAAACAACGATTTTGACGTTCCCGTGTAAAGCAAATATGCTTTATATCCCGCATAGTTTAATTCCTTAACTCATTTCACATGTCATCCTCAGGAATCATTCGAACCATGACGAGTTACTAGCTATCTTCATCTCAACAAACTTGAAAAACAAGACTGATCAGCACGCCACCATTAACTATGCGTTGGCAAGAGTAAACATAATAGATCAAATTAAAATGCAGAATAACTTCTTTTTACAACAGTTTGAAAGTCCAGCAGCACCACGTTCGTTATGTACGAACTTTTCTAATAACTTACTGTACGTGCTTACATAACTTCATGGCAACACACACGAAACACGGTCGAAGAGTTCAGACTGCTGCTGCTTCCGCGTAACCAAGTCCAATAACGGCAATTTGACGCTTTACCTCCTGAACTTTCACATTCGGACAAACTTTTACTACTTCATTTCTTACAAAGCGTCGATAATCCTTAATAACTTTACGTCTGTGTTTGTTTTGCACGTAACTAGAAATGGAGTGCCTGGAAATGTTGTCTCGTTTGATGCTCTTGGCGACAATTGACCGAAAATGCAACGAAATCTATTGGTCGCTGGCGGACAACGTGCACAACGTTGTCCATTTCTGTCATCTCCCGGATTGACGTACACAAACAAGCTGAAATCAAAAGTTGAGAGCAGTGAACTTACCAAATTCAAAGACCTGAGTAGTTTCAACAAAGAATCTGTTCTTCGTGCTGCTTTGTAAATTGAGAGTAAAGTGAAGAGCGCGGCGTGTTTGAGGAAGTATTTACCCGCTCACTGTGTGCGTGTGTGTGTCTGTCTGTCTTTGTGTGACACAATACTGGAGGAGTGACGTCGCACAGGTAGAGAGAGAGAGAGAGAATTGTATCTATCTATTGTATCTATCTTCTGTCTGTCATGAATACGGTGTAGATCTTAATCTGTTGGATGAATCTGCACAATCTATTGTAGTGTAATGGACTAAAAATAAAGGGTTTGATTTAGTCTGATTTATGAGTTACCATTGCTGGTAGTTGAGCATGTTTTCTCATTTCCTTAAGGAAGGGGATTCCTCATGGAAATCTTTGGGAACTCCAGTCAGACCCACCCCACACCTTTAATGAGGTAAAACATTTATCAAGCACGCACGCACACACACACACACACACACACACAGACACACACACACACACACACACACACACACACACACACACACACACACACACACACACACACACACACACACACACACACACACGTACTGTACACAAGAAGCAGAAGTCACATGATGCTGACTCACAGACTGCCCCACCCCTTAAATCTAGGTCTCAGTCAGTGGTGTATAAAGCTTGGAGTTTCAGTGTTTCTATATTTAGTGTCATTCCAAACAACTGTAGGTTCACCACCAATCAAATATTGTTTGAGTAACAAACCGTTTATCAACTTTAGTGCAACTGAAGCGGTAACAGAAAGCATGATAGTATGGGTGAATAACTATTGCGTGGGTTTTGCGATCCATGGTTTCACTTCTCCTGTGCTTCTTGTCTGTTATACACGTTTCTTCTCCTTTACTGTTTCATTTTCGTCCTTTTTTTGTGCTCTTCTTCATTTCTGGTGCCTTATCGCACACCTACTATTATAACTTAGTTCTTGCCTCCTTTCTTATTAGCTATTACTTCCCCTTTTAGAGCCAAGATTCATTATAATATGTGTGAGGGGCTTTATACAGTATATACCGGATGTGTTTGGTATGTAATGTTAATGTCACGTATATGTATATGTAATGATCTGTTTAAAATCCCTAGGGTTGAGCATGGTGTTGTTTCTTCCTCAATGAAAACGTTTCCTCTTCATCATCACATCATCTAACATCATGTTTAACACCTCAGCCTCAGAAGTATACACTGTGTAATGTCTCAACACGTAAGGGAGGGGTTTAATGGCTAAAACTTCTCTTACTGGCCTGTTTAAACTAACAAGCTATAATCAATCTCCACTGTCGTTAGCGAGGCTAGCCAAACAACTGACCGTGGGAGGGGTCTGTGTCATTTTCCCTGCAATGTCCCCACATTGCCAGGGCAAACAGCCGTCTGTGAGTAATGACAGGAACTCAAGAGGGAGGAAAAAGGAAACCCCCTAACCCAAAAGAAACATTCATCTGGTTATCGACTGTTGCCTGTCTATTCCTCAATCCGTCTCTCAGTTTCTACTCCAGCTTAGACAATAGGCAGACACAGAAGGAAATTGCTAGTGGGCAACTTTGGTTATGTAATGCAGACATGTTAACTGAGTGATCTACGGATTTCTATGCATGTGCCATGAACACATTTCTCTTTATGCAGTCACAACTTCATTTAAATAACTGGTACATAGTATAATAAACTGGTTTTTGTACAGTGTTACAGATATGCTTTTTTTTAAAGAGAAGAGGAGAATGTTATTTGTCAAAACAGTGCTCTCAAAAAGAAGGATTATGGCTTGATAAAGCTTGATAATGGCGGTGACCTCATGGATACAGCAATAGCGCCCTGGAACTCTGCCCTTTAACCAGAGATATCATAAATAGCACATATTCAATAGCCAAGGGTGAGGATGACGGAAACTCGTCAGAAAAGCAACAGTGATCATTTCCAGTAATGCATTAACCTGGTTTGGATGAGTAAGGCCGACAGGTGCACCTCTAAATGTTTGCGAACAAAACACGTTCATTTACTATTCAAATACATCGCAAGCAGGCAAATGGACAATGAAGCACACGACGGAAAACTTGGAAATGATAACACATTTTTCGTTAGATATAGAAAGTAAAGCTCATTCATGGAACTAATAAAGCCAGGATCACTTTTTCATCGTGCATGAGGTCTTGAGGAGACAGAACAACAAAGGGGCACCTGTGTGGTTACTCTTTGTTACAGTTTGAGGTTCACCAGTGGTTATGACGGTTAGATCATCTTAGAATTAGCATTATTGCAATACAAATATGACTGTTTTTATAAGGTTTGAATAAAACTATAAACAGCTCCAAACATCTTGATATAAATGCCATTCAGATTTTTAACACACGTCTGAAGTATAGTCCACCCTCTTCTGAAATAAACGTTCAAGCTATGAAATGCTTAGAATGTATCTATAACTCTTTCATAATTGGGTCAGGGTTACTCAAGGGAGTGTAGCATCTAGAACAGTCCCACTTCTCTCTTACCTTCCTTCTTTTACATCCTTTTCCACAATTCTTGCAATATTGCCTCACTATCAGTCTAACAGCAGTATTTTTTGTGCCCTGACCTGAAAGACCTAGTAAAGCTTAACCTGATGAGGCCTTCTTACTGTAGAGAGTATTTGGACTGGAACAGCATTTTGAAACCTATCTAACATTAATTTTGTTGCTTTTTAATGTAGTGAATAGGGTTTACACTGTAAAACTTTGCTGTAATTCCGCATCAGGTTTGCCAGTAACTTACTGTAGATTTAATGTACAATTTAGTTTTAAGCATAAACTTACCTAGTTTATATATTTTTCTTTCATAAAACAAGACTTAATATCTTGGGTCACCTTTCTTGGTATGTAAATGTATCTTAATTTAAGAAGTTTTAAATATTTTTACAGAAAGGAGGAATGTCGTTTTTTTGCTGTTGCTGTGCTAATGCCAGTCTCTTCTTGCTCATTTTGAATCTCAAAAGTCAAAGTGTTTTAATTTTGATGAAAGTAATTGAAAACAGTACTTTAAGTATATTAAGTAGTAATTTAATCTACAGTAAGTTACTGGCAAACCTGCTGCAAAAACTACAGCAAAGTTTTACAGTGTACATTGAAGTATAGAAATCTGTTCCCAGATCAGCGTTCACATAACAGTTTCTCTATCAGGGGCTTACAATAGGACAGTGGACCTCTGCATCATTAATATTTCAAAGAATGAAAAGAAATAGGATGAAATGTTTTGTGCCGTTTCTTTTTTCTGTCATATAAATTATTTAGACATTCTCCTGCTTAATCAACCTCTCTGTTGGCTGAAGTGCCACAGACCACTTTGATGAAGCTAATTATCGTAACCTAGTTATATCGCATTACTAGGCTCCAGTTTGATAACAGAGCTTACACAAAGAAAGATTACTGAGATAATGGCACTATACTATCGGGGATCAACATTGAACATCACGTCTTGAATAAGCACCATATGTTTAATAGCCCGAATTTGTTGTTGTTTCTTGGAAGTTCATTATTTATAATAAAGAATAAGGTACTATAAAAGTAGTAAAATTAGGATAAGTGAATGTATCATCTTTTATTATTGATACATTCACCTACACATATATATACACATACACTTACAGTGTATGTATATATATGTGTATATACTGTGTGTGTGTGTGTGTGTGTGTGTGTGTGCGTCTAATAAACACACATATATAAAGTTGAACTGTATAAAACTGTGTATATTAGTGCTGCAAGGTCGATTGTGTATAACGCTGTGTGTGTGTTGTGTATATTTATATGTATCTAAAAATACAATACACACGGTCTACATGATACTATTTTAGAAATACGTGTAATGTATATGCTATTTAAATTAATACTTAAAACTTTATTTCAACTAGATGAATCGATTTAGCAGCACTAATTTATATGATTATATCTAGTTCAGCTGTACGTATATATACATCTTTAGAAAAGAAAAAGAAAATGCACAGTTGTATTTTGATTAAGTGTGTACTGCCCTCTACAGGTTGTATCTTAACAGTTGGAAAAATACTTTCAAGTGCAAAATAAGAATATACATAATGTTCATTAACTAACATATTGCTCAAACAGAGATATTCTGTCAAGCACCTAATATCTGCTTAGCATATGCCTAATTTAAAAAATGTTGAACATGAGGTCAAACGGTAATATTATCAATCTTTACTAGTATTAAACAGCTTTTTACATCTCTTAAAACAAAAAACATGTACATGAGTGATTCTGTCAGAAAGGGATGAAGCACAGGGATGAAATGCATTCTCACCCCCCCCCCCTTTAATTATGTACATTTACATGTATTTTTCTTCATTGGTATGCAGGGCCTTCATATGAATTCATTATGTATTCAGGAAAAAAGGTTTGACCCTACAGAAAAGATGTTAAAGCGCTAGAGTACAAATGAACGAAAATGAGTACTGGAACTTTTTCGGTTTTATAGAAAACCTTTTTTAAAAGTTAACATTCAAAGACAAATAAAAGAAACAACTTGATATAAAAGGATGTATGGTGATAGCCATTATGTCAAAATAAAGTGAATAGGCTCAGTTGAATGCGTGTCATATACAGTAGGCTATAGTCCTTTCCAATGTGATGGAAATATGCAACACAATTCACCTCAACACAATGCTGTTATAATTACGTTAAGGATCTCTCCAGCTAACAAAATGCAATACAACACTAGAACATCACTCAGGCCTTTACTTACAGAAGAGATATCGACAATTCAATGCCAGCTTGTGATCAAATACACACCATATCTGAATTGAAAAGTTGCATTTGCATTATTGGGCAAAATTATAAACGAGTGCGTGGTTGTTCGACAATTAATGAAGAATTAAGTGAGAGTGTTGTACATCTTAAGACAAATAGAAAATGGAGGGCTTATAACAGCCTACACTGCAGGGCTTAATAAAGCATGTGGCACTTGGTAATTTTTAATGTAAGGTTAATGCGACACCGATGTCGACAACATTTGCATACTGATTTGCATCGAGGTTTCACCCAACTTGTCCTTCGAAAGCACGCCCCTCCATGCTAGTATGTTAGAAGGCACGGATTACCATGGTAACCATAAAACTGCAGCTATTGTTACAACTGTAAATAATGCATTTAGGATTTCTTTAAATCCGATTAAGAAATTTAATCTGTTTTATTACATTTTTGTCGAAAGTGGTGGCTAATACCACAGCATCATTGCCCAATGCATATTGTAGAAAACAATAACAGTAGTTTTTTTCAGTTTTTTTATCGCTGTAAAACGACTACAAAATCTCACAGCAGATGACAGAAATATCTTATTCTAGCAGAAAATTATATACATTACACTGTGAATTGTTACAGTATTTTGAGTAAAATATACAGCTCGTCTCAGTTAAGGTTCAGTTCTGATAATCCGAATGTAAATATATGTCACATGGTGTTATTTTCTATGAAACATGACTCTTAATATCTGATGTTGTAGAATATGTCATGCTTAATAGTTATAAATTAAAAGCAATTATTATATTTTTGTAGCAAGACTGTGTTGGCTTGTCGTGACTCGTGATTCAATCTGTTGAAATGCCTCGCACTTTGAGTTAATTTATATTTTACATTAATTCACTGCTTTAGTGTATAAATGAATGCACTGAATTACATCTGCATACAGAAACGTAGTTACGGTTTAAAAAAAAGAACATTCCCCTTTATTTGTCCACAGAAATAATAATAAGAATTTATAACAGTCATTCACAACACCTGAGCAAACTGATGCTTTACTGAACAGCACAGAATACATTTGGCACTTTTTTAATTAGTCTGAAGTCAAGAAGATGAGGCAATGAACAGTATGCAAGAGGAATACGCCAAGCATAACAAGCCTTGTGTGACTCCACGCACGCTTCAAGAACTCTGTCCAAAAATTCAGCAGCCAAAAAGAAGATAAAGATTTAAAAGGTTTATCCATTGTGTGAATGTGCTGGTTTCTCAGGCACAGGCAACTCTGATTTAATTGAAGTGTTTAAGACCATAATGGGTTTAGCTCTCTGGAATTGTACTGGAGAGATGAGAACATTGCCCAGTGTCTCATTGCCAACTGAGCAACGATGTAGATACTATAACACTGTGGCTTCCTCCATTGCATTTACCCACCTGCAAAATAAATGTAATTTCATTTCTATGGACATTTGAATAAACAGTGTATTATTACAAAAATGATAATAAATCTACGATAACCCAAAGCTGATACAGAAATATTTATTTGTATTGTACCTGCGTGCCGTGTGTTGGTCGTCTGCTCTGAAAGTGTAATAGAGTGTCTTTTTATGATAAAGCTGGAAAACACTGTCTGTGTCTTCTCCCTCGGTTCGGTCAGACTGCTTTACAGTAAAACCCTGCAGAGGAAGACTTTCAGACGCCACTTTATCCTGTAGTCCAAGAAAAGAGAGAGACACGGAGATATCAATGCACACAAGAGGGCAAGCAAAAATAACTAACTAAATAGTCTCCAAATGCTTAAGAAACATATTCATTTTGTTATGGTCAGAGTGGCCACAACTTTACAATTTTCATATTTTTTCTTTAAATACCCTTAAAGTCAGGTGGTTCATGGCCATTGGAATCCTGTATGGCGCTAACAAGTAATGCAATGTAATCTACATGTCTGTACATTTACAAATGTACAAGTGTTTATTATGATGTGTTTGTGCTGGTGTGGGAGACTCTTGGCCCCCTCACCTCTCGTGCTTTAAAGGTGTAGAGCACCTTGTCTTTTAGCAGGAACCACAGCCTCTTCCACTTCCTTTTGCTCTTTTTGCGTCTCTGCAGACTGCCGCTCATCGTGGACCCTTCTGCACCCACAGACACCTGCACAACAGAGATATACAGTACGTTGTAAGTAATTCATAGAGGCCAAAGGTTGATAAGGTGAGCAAAAGAGGTTAAGGTTCAACAGAGAGAGAGGTCATAGGGAAATTTGCATGTGTACCTGTGTGAGAGGTGAGGTGCTCTTTCTGTTCCTCCACAGACTCGGGGGCTGGAGGCTCTGGAATACAGCAGACAGAGGTCTGCTGGCCCTGTGTGTGCGGGGACTTGCGCTCTCACATGTTTCAGGAATCTTACCACCTACATGCACACACAAGCATAATACACATAATCAATCTATTTTGTCCTGTTCTGTCTCTAACCAGGAAAGAATAAAATATGAACATTTGGGTTATTCCACATACCTCTCTTTCTGAGCTCAGTATAGCAGTGGTCACAAACTTTTGCCATCCTGTCTTTCAGGTACTTAAGGGGATATCTGTTTCGCGAACAGGAACGACACACCACCTAAAAATAAAAAACACTAGTAGTCAGGTGATATAGGTTTCTACTTGGAGAACCTGCTACACATGACATAAATTTGAACATAGTAATAAATAAAATATATATTTTTTCGTCCAACATACAATCCCAAAATCCATTAAAAAACAAATGATGCACTGTTAGTTAGAATTATATAATCCCTTTCCTAACACAATGAGGCGCTGACACCTCTATTTATCGCCAATCAGGGACAATAAATTGACTTACATGCCTATTTATAATTAAATTAATATAAATTGATATTGCAGAGCATATTATATAACAGAATATATGATATTCTGTATAAATTTATTTCTTAACAATAAAATTGATAGAATAAACTAGAATATTACTCCACAAGCATTAATGTTTTACCTTTCCACAAGCGTTGCAGTGATGTCTTCGCAGTGTTAGACTGAAGTCAGACGTGCAGTTCATGCACATCATCACATGGGACACAGGAACTAGAACAGGTGCGGCCTCTCCGAGAGACATCCACAATTTCTCTCTCGCCTGTAAATGGACAGTACAGTCAAAATAACATTAAACTTTCTTAATTAAAATAATTCTTCAAAAGAACTTTGAAACTATGTGGAACAGTATGGAGTCAGTATAAGACAATGTTCTCACACCTCACTAGAAAAGCTGAAGGTGTTGAGACCAGCAGCGTGATCCGCTATAGCCCGACTCAGAGTGTGGAACCAGTCCTCTCTCTCTCCTAAAGAACTATCAGAGACAGATTGAGAGCGTTAGAACGAGACAAAGTGCTTAAAGTAACTGTATTATAGAAGTACAGACACATGCAAACCATGGAAATGTGACTACCTCGCTGAGAGTGTGATGGTAACGTCACTGACTTCTATCCTCAGTGTATTGAGCACATTGTCTATAACAGGTTTACTCACCTGTGAAAATATATAATGTACATGCAGTACAATTAACTGTCAAATAACAGTAAATCTGTAAATAACGCACAAGCACTTATAAAAACTTCTGTCAGTATGTTAAATTAGTCTTACCTTCATCCCACTTAAAGTGAGTGTGTTCTTTAGTCTGTATTTACCATCCTGCTGAGGATAGGTGTACAGCATCACATCATTCATCTGCAACACAAACAAACACACTAAGATAAGCTTTATACAATATGCTTTTATATGCAATATGCTGTTTATAAACAACATTCATGCAATGTGTAATCATTACTGATAATAATTAATAACGAATTAATGAATTCATAATTTAGATGAACTCAGATTGACTTTTACAAACACAAAAGTGATTTCCATAATGTCCACCACAAGAGGGCAGTAAACGCTTCAAGAAGCTTTTATGCCAATCTGTTCTATTTCTGCCTTTCCCTCCATAAACATGTCTCCACAAATGTATCACGTATACTTCAGCACTCAACAAAGCAATTCACACGTTCACAACAATAGGTTGTGCCTGATAAAAAAACATCTTGTTATTTTCTCATATCATTGCCAGTCCCTATAAACACCATTGTGTTTGCTTGACACGTAGAGCTCCAAACAAAAGTGGTGACATAGTCAGACATGAAATGTTCATGCCCCAAACATCCGCAGTTCAGAGGCAGGGTCCAGGAATTCAGTCCGGACGCTCCTGAGAAAGGCTTTTGGGCGGAGGCCGTAGGATAGGGACAACAAAAACATCAACACCAACAGTCACAACAACCCAGAAACAGCTCAGAATGTAATGAAAATAAAAATGCTGCCATACACTAAATCACTATCAATTCTGCTTTATCCAGTGTGGTAACCCCCTGAGAGACCTCATTGAAGAAACATTGGAGAGAAATCAATCACGTCTCAACTATGACTTCCATGTTGCTCAGAAACGTTGCTACAGAAAACACTCAAAACTTAAAACTGCACCACAAATGTGCAGCTCTGTACCTACTATGCAATTCATTTCTAAGATATTACTTTTTTCAGATTGATCAAGATTGTTGATCCAAAACGATTAACTGCATTACCAAAACCATAATTTAGAAATAAACAATAACACTTCTAAACATATAACTCCAATGAGGAAAATAAGTTGACCATATCTCAAATTATGGGGTTTAAAGCCAAAACATTTATATTCACCATACACATTCATACACATGCAGCTCTGCAAATCACAAGTTACAAATAGCCTTCTATGATTTCCATGACAGTGGAATCATGTCCCCGGAGTTTCTAACATGTATTTTTGATCTAGAAGCCGTCCTTCAAAGATATTACACGTTGTGTGACTTTTTGTAGTGCAGTATCCATTGTGATGGGTGGTTTTGATGGGAGGAAAAGACCCTAGAGCATTTGCATGTGACTGGGTTGGTCGGCAGTATATTTTTGAGCCGACTCACTTATTACTTCATAAATTACATTGGGATCTATCAAAGTCATCGCTATCAGGGGACCCTCTGACATCATCACATCACGCCCAGTCAGCAATGGACTCTATGGCATAAGTCACAAGCTCTCATAAAACGGCATCAGTCAAAGTTTGATCAATTCAGGGAGGGTTTGAGAGTAAAGGACAGAGAGTATGACAGTTGTATAGATGAAAAAATCTCAACAGTGTCTAGAATCTGGACAACCTAATGATCTATAGGTGTGTGTGAAGGAAATGTTTGCTAGAGAAAACAATCGCATGTCAGGACAAAATGTCCTGACCTTTATTAAAAACTACCAGTAATACCTTATTATAACAGTGGGCTGGCACAGTCTCATATTAATAATAATAAGTAATTATCTTAATAATAATACTTTTCAGCAATACAACTATGATCTTTAAAGTATAGATCTTTGCTTTATTTAACACATAACCAGCTGCTCATATGTGTGTTCATATGTGTTATTTTTCAGCTGTAGCATATCGGTATTGATCTGTTGTTCTCTGGGTCGTGTTCTGTCAGTAGTGTGCTGTCAGTACACTTCAGACAGGAAGCTGGCTTCCAATAACCTACAGCAGACATCCTGAGGGGAAACAGGACCCTCGAAAACAAGAAAGGAGAGGGGTGGAGGTAGCCGTGTGCAACAGCAGGAACGTTCAGTGTCTAAAACAATGTGCATGTACAGTATGTAATAGTGTACTCTCTAGGAATTTAAACCTTGAACATACTGTAATGATTGTGAAACTGTGTTTGTCAAAAGGTCTAAAGAATCTCTCGGGTCCAGATGTAAGCCGATCCATTCATAAGATCAACGAGCCTAAATAAAACTTGTAAATAAAGTAGAAAAGTGTGAAAAGATACCAGGAAGAGATGTCTTGGCTGTCGGCATTTACGAGAGACTTTCATCAGAGTGCCCTCCTTGACAAACACCTGAAACACACAAATGCCAGAGGCCAGATGAGTTATGAGTGAGGGTGTTAGCCACTTGACTTTTTAATTTCTAATAACAATTTCTAAACTCTTAGTTTTACATGCAGTTAAAAAACGTAAACTATAAACTGGAACTGGATGGACTGCAAATCCAATGAGCTGTGTGTATATTAACAGCATTTTACAGCACAACCTTGCAGACAAAATACGAATAAAAAAGTGAACTATATATCAAAGTATACTTAAAAAGTGGGCCGAATAGTATTGAAATTGTACACATTAAGTATAATGTACTCTGCACCGAAATCAGTATATAGTACTCACAAAAGAAAGTTGACTTAAAATTAACTTAAACTTTGCATAAGCATATTCAATCAAATAAAAATAAGGTGTACTTGTGACACCTTACAGTGAGACAGTGGTTATGTTGAGAGTTTCACTTTAAGGGATTCATATTGCAATGTTATAACTTAGCAACACGTCACTACAAAAAAATCGACTGTAAACTGAATTTACCCTTCCAGGCTGAAGAAGGTCTCTCTTCCCTCTCACGCTGTAGTCAATGTGGACCAAACGAAGCAGGTTCTCCTGTGAATAGAGCGGAAAAAATGAGAGAGAAAGATAATGGGAACATTTGAATCTCTCTTTGTGTTTGAACATGAACAAGGCAGAGAAAATGCTCCTCAGAAATGAACAGTGGCAGAGATAGAGGGATTCTGTGTCAGTCTGACATTGTATGTATCTGTGTGTGTGTGTGTGTGTGTTGAAGGATTCCTCTCTGTTTCACTGATTCAGACTAGCCTTTTCACACTGCTGTCTTTGTTTCCAGACACCTGGGATACTTTATTTGGTGACATCATTTCCACTCTCTCCTTTTTTATCATGTATTAACAACAAACCTCTCCCTCACACAGAGAAAACTCACCCCGTGTTTTAGATTGTCATTCACCTGGTCCGCAACCTCTGATACGATGACCAATGCAGCTGTTGATACAAAAATGCAGCCATAATTACAGTTACTGGCTTCACAATTTAAAGACAGCGAATGTCCATCATTATGTAGCATGTAGTGTATAAGACCACAATACCCTGTGTGTCTTCATACTCTTTAGAATCCGGCGAGAGGTTGTTTAAGTAATCTGGAAAGAATGTGAATGAAAGGAAAATCATTCTTATATGAATTTTATAAAGTGTAAATAGGTACAGCCTCTTAGACACTACTATCTCCCACACAGACACACAGTGTTCACCTGTGAGCAGCATGCGGTACTGGAGCACACGCACAATGACTCGCAGCAGCTGATGTGATAGAGGAACATGAACTCCTTCGGCGTTCTTTGTCTGGAAGATACACACACACAGATAAGAACACAGCACACATGTAGGTAAAATAGATCAATTAAAGGAATAGTTCACCCAAAAATTTATATCCTGTTATCATTAGGGTTGGGAATCGTTTGAATTGATCAATTCAAATTGTGATTCTGCTTATTGATTTTGATTCTTAGCGATTTCCAGTTTCGATTCCACAGTTACATTTACATTTAGTCATTTGGCAGACGCTTTTATCCAAAGCGACTTACAGTTCACTTATTACAGGGACAATCCCCCTGGAGCAACGTGGAGTAAAGTGTCTTGCTCAAGGACACACTGGGTGGCTGCTGGAATCGAACCAGCAACCTTTTGATTTACCAGTTCAGTGGTTTAACCCACTAGACCACCATCTCCACTCAGTTGAAGTAAAACATTTAGATAACAACCTGTATGGTCATTTAGATTGCTTATTCACTTGTTCACAAATAAATATATATATTTATGAGCACCATGTTGTTTATATTTACACATAGAACCATGTTTTTATGATTTATTACTATTTGTATTACCATAGCTCAACTACATCATGGTTAAACTGTAGTAACTATAATGAAACTATGGTTAATTTGTGGTTCCTGTGGTTTTTAATAGAAATACTATTGTATATAAAGATATTGTTCATTCTCAAGTCCTTTTATTGAGATTTCAGCAGATCGCGCAACGCGTGTACTTTTCTGAAAATATCCACACAGGAATGGATAAGAGGAATTCAAATTTTATTAATAGTATCTGATTCCTATTCCTTTTGATTCAGATCTGTTTCCAAATTTTAAATGATTTTCGATTCACAACCTTAGTCATCATTCACTCAGCATCAAATGGTTTCAAACCTGTAAGAATTTCTTTGATCTGCTAAACACTAAGGAAGATATTTGGAAGAATGCTTGTAACCAAACAGATCTCATCCCACATTGAATCCCATTGTACTTTTTCCCCTACTATGGCAGTAAATGGGAGTTGAGATCAGTTAAGTATAAACAAATCTGCATATCTATAGGTGGTTTTAGTGGGAACAACAAACAAAAGTTATGTAGCCCAAACTTAAAGGGATATTTCACCCCAAAATTTAAATTCTGTCATCATTTACCCACATTCGAGTTGTTCCAAATCTCTATAAATTTCTTTATTCTGATGAACACAGATAAATATATTTAGAAGTGCCCCAGAACGGTTTGCTGTCCTACATTCTTCAAAATGTCTTCTTTTGTGTATCGTCGGTCCCGTCTGGTGTAGACATGGTGTGAGAGTCAAGAACTATAAATTTACAATAAATATAACTAAAGAAAATAATTGAAAGATATGATAATAAACAGCAATGAACTTTTATTCATTCTCTTCCATTATGTGACTGAACGAAACTGTTTTTGGGTTGATAAAGTTTAAATAAAAACATCTGAACTTCTGTCACAATATTTTTTTCCTATGGGAGTCAATGGGGGGCAAAATCTGTCTGATTATAAGCATTCTTACACTACCTTTCTGGGTGTTCATAAGAACAAGGACATATTATACAGATTAGAAAAAAAATGATGAAAGAATTTTCACTTTTGGATGAAGTATCCCTTTAACTTCCTGTAGATCTCATAAAATAATCAATAACGGTAGTTTTAATGTAATTGACAATAAAAAGAGAATTAAATATTAATATCAATCAATTATGAAATACATGCAATCATTATTTTCCCCTGAGGTCCACTGATAACGTTTATGCAGTTAAATTGGAATGTAGTGCTTTTTTCCCACCTTTGACCTGCACAACAAGGTAAAGTATCATAGATCAGAAAAGCACCACTCAGAAAAGCCTCTTCCAAGGTTATTCATTGACCTTCCTTTTCCCTTACACAAAACTCATAGCATGCCTCATTCCATCCAATTACATCCCCAATTATATCATTCACCGAGAGAAAAAGTGAACAAGTGTATCAGTCAAACACAGGGCGAAAAAAATCAATCAAGGCCTAATTGACTTTGACATGTCATTGTTCATGTGAGCTCTGAGGAGCCTGGAGGGGACAAGAAAGGTCGGCAGAGGGCAGAACATCTGCGAATAACTCTAAGTATGGGCTCCTTCTTTCTCCAGGGACCTCCAGAAAAAAGCTTCTGGGAAAGAGATGCTGTCAATATCCTGATATCCAAAGGACCACTGTGGTCTTAACAAAAATACATCCACCTGTGTGTGAGTGAATGGAGGTTTGCACAGAGGGAGTAGTGGCCTCAAGATAAAAGACGGCAAACAGTGATTGTCCAGCTCACACATCTGCCACAACATCACTCCCTAGCACACATGCCCTCTGGCTGTCAATATCTCTCACACAAGCTTATTCTGTTTGCCTGTATCTAAACCTCATAATTTTTTATCACGTCCCATTCTATTCATCACCTTCCTCATTTCATGTCATTTTAAAGTAGCACAGGAGATGTTTTCAATAAGACATCAATTTCAATGTGAGCAACTGAGAGAATAACTCAAAGACAATTTTTGCTATGTAATTTTAATGTGAACCGTGAGGTCACAAATTATTCGTTAAGATTTTAAACAGGAAGTCCCTTTGATTAATTTTTATACCATACGTTACATGCAGATCAGTTTAGTGATGTCATCTGTTTAGAACACACAAGGTCAGCTGAAAAACTTAATAAAAAATAAATAGGATTTAAACAGAAAACCAGAGGTGGGCACTTTGTCTCGCAGTGTGAACTCAGCCTTTCTCTCATCTGAATATCATGCACCTGTGCTCCATTATCTAATTACTTTCTCTCTGTTCCTTCACTGCGATGCACATCATCCAGAGCAACCATAAAAGGCTGTCTGATTCCCAGTGTCAAAGAACAACGTGGCTCCATTGTTCAAAGTGATGGTATTGATGAACAGCAGAGTTCAGAATGATAACGCTAAATTACAATCCAATTGACATTTGTGCTGAAGAAGTGACCAGTCTTTGTGCTTCTCTGAATGTGTTTGTGTGAGGGAAGACCTTGTTGGGTTGGGACACAGCCAATAAGCTTGTTGGAAGGGTTATGGCAGCTCGTGCCAGTAAACAGACAGGCTACACAAATCAGGCACTAGTCCGGCTGAAGCAGCGTCTGCACGGACTGCTGATTTAATTCAGGGTTGTTTAAGAAGGCTCCTCGGCTAATTAGTTTTCTTCCGCCTCATTGCCCAGATGCCAGATCAGTGTGTGTGCATTTGTGTGTGTTTGGTCTTTGTCTCGTTCTTTCCATCGGCGCAATTTAAAAGGCCAGTGTATGAAATTTAGCGGGATCTAGCGGTGAGGTTGCGAATTGCAACCAACGGCTCACCCATTACTCCCTCTCCCTTTCAAAGCACTACTGTGGCTGACACAGAACAAAGATCTGGTCATGTTCCGCTTCTTTCCCGAAGGAGATAATGAATTTACGAAACGCATTCTGTAGAGCAGTTTGTCTGTTTAGGGCTACCGTAGAAACAACATGGTGAATTCCATGCAGGGACCCGCGGTTTAAGTAGACAGAAATAACACATTCAAAGGTTAAATAACGCTTCATTATGTAAGGTCTTCCTAAACGTAGTAATGTATTTGCAAACATATTAACTATTCCCCACCAGCCTTTTAAAAAAAGGTTGCCAGCCTACGCCATCGTTTTTGAACATTTTCACCAAACTTTAATGGCTCACAGTACATTTTCTGTAAAGAATATATGGACAAACAATATGTCAAATGAAAGAACAGTCTCAGCTTTTAAACAAAAGAAAGTGTATTCTTCTATTTTCATTTGTTCGTTTTTATCACTCTGTAGATGTGGGTAGGTTTCTTCAAAAATGATTGAGATAATTAACGTTTTTTGTCAAAGATTGGGTGAGATCTTATGTGAAACGTTATTTATCTCTCTTTTGGGTCCCTACTGAGATGAGTCTCTAGAGTTCCTAAAAAGATCAACAATGTCACGGACTGTGCCCAGATTTCTCTGCAATCAAATTTTATCTTAGTTGTTTTAGATAATATTGCTTCTAAGGAATTATAAGAGAAGGGACAAATTGGATGTTTCAGTGAAAACATACAGTATCTAAATTCTCTATTAGTTGTCCTTAGATATGACCACTGAGCAACAGATACAAAAATACTAAAATGTGACAGTGTTTTCAATATAAACAGGAAGTTTGCAAAACAAACTCTGTTTTTCTATTCACATATTCTAACACACAAGCACACGTTGATGGTAAAAACCCTTGTAAACGCTCTAGCTACACGTGGTTTAATCCTATCAGGTCACAGGGATGATCAGATCAGCTACTGTAGATACTTCATCTCTGTCATCAACCCGGCACGTGCGCACACACACGTACAGAAAATAAGATTACACAGCCTCTACTACAGAGAACAGAATTCCTAATTCATACACCATCAAGTCACTGAGGAACATATGGGCAAAATGCTGCTTGTGTATTTTCTAACACAAAAAGCAACACCAGGGAACCCCATGGGACAAAAAGCCCCAAATCTATTCCATTTTTACAAGATAAATATATTGCATATTCTATATAAGCAGATGGATACCGCAAGTAAAAGAAAGATTGCATTTTAACCATAGACTGTATAAAATATGGACGTAGTGTCCGTGACGTCACCCGTAGGTTTGTGAAGAGTAAAAATTAAGCCTAAAGTAGGCAGAGGCGCCCGTTGCCATCTTGGCATCGCGTCATCGCGTGTCACTCCCGGATACTTGAAAATGGACAAAAAGGCGGGACGTGGTTAGAGCTGAGGCGCCTGGTTTGCTGAAACCACTTGTCACTCTGATGGCCGCGCACCTAATTTGCAGAATTTTAAGGCTTAATATAAGTTAAACGGTTATAATAAAATCCCCCTACTTACAGTTGTCATGAAGGATAAATTAGATATCTAGACAAACATATTTTTTTGTACCAGGCTGTAAATGTGTTTTTTTCTGCTGTAAAGTTTTTTTATGTATTTAAACATGGGATTGTGCTCTCTTTTGGAGTCAGTTTCTAGTGGCAAGTCGATAAATTTCAATTAAATTCACATCCGTGTTGGCTTCACAAGAGAGATTGGTTGCCCCTCGATTTTAACCCATCTATGAAAGCAAAAAAAATATATATATATATATAAATGAAGGTATTTTGATTGTTGCATTGACAATAATGCTGCAACGTCTAAGGACATTAACCACATTTTCAAATATAACAATACTTTGACCTTAACATGTCCAAATGATTAAATTAAAAGCATTTTCAGCTTAAATATCTACTGTATGTGCGTCAGTTCATAAAATGACCCAATATTGCATTGAACAGTCTGATATGAACTGGTATTCTCAGCTCAACAACACAAATGGCACAGACAGAGCGTGGTACATTACTACAATTTTGATATTGCTGACAATGGTGGATTACTGTATACTGACAAAAAGCAGCAGATTTTTTGCCACTTGTTCACCTAGACGCATCGATCAATGAAAACAACTGCAACTCCTCCTTTTTAACAAGCCGAAAGAAGCATCAAAGAACAGATTGAGCAAATAAGAGAAGTCAGCAGTGCTTAGACTAATGGCCGGCAGGTTAAGAGAAATGTGAGGAAGGCTCGCACTTGACTCTTGTGTTGTGTTTGTGAGAGTCAGCGCTATTGGTTTCATCAGTGTGGAGTGACCACAGGCAACCAATGCTGTTCAGTACATACATCATCCAGTCAAAGCCTGTATGTGTTATTACACCTGAGTTTGAGCACGTAAAGGAAGACATTTTGTTGTGATTAAATCTTTGTGAAGACAGTATGTACTCTCATAGGCAGAAATGACATCTTAACCTTGACGTTTGAAGATCTTAAGCCTCTTCTATTGTTTTAAAGCCATGGGAGAAACCTGACGCATGTCAGATTGTCACATGTTATTAAAGATTAAAAAATAAAACATGTTACTAAAGATTAAAAATGGCCTCTCTATCTCAGAAATATGAAATATGTCACCAAGCTATGAACATCAACATGTCACCGAGCTCAGTTCATGTGTATCTAGGCTGTGAAATCTACTTTAAAACGCCAGTCAAAGCTGTCTAAAAAAAATAATTGTCTGCAGCCACTAAAAAAATATTAACTATAAAAATACAATGAATTATTGACCATGGTGAGAGTCAAGAACTATACATTTACAATAAATACAACTAAAAAAAGTGAGTGACAGATATACCAATAAACAGCGATGAACTTTTTATTTATTCACTTCCATTAAGTGGCTGAACGAAACTATTTTTAGGTTGGATAAAGTTCAAATAAAAACATCTGAACTTCTTTCACACTTTAAAAAATGTATGTTAGAAGTGCTGCAAGTGAGAAGTACTGCAACTCTATAGGTTGATGTGTGTAAAGAAATCTGAATTACGACAAGAGCAGATAATGATTGGAGACAGTTAGCTAAATCAGTCTTTCTCACTCTTTCCTCTTCCTGCTATACATTGAGGATCCAATTTAGAGTCTACCACCCACGGAGGCTACTCTGAATGCAGATGCTCATGCATATTAATGAGCGAGGACAGCTGGCTTCTTGTCGTTGGTGATCCCGATCAACATTGAAATGTGTGGTCAGTTACTCCACCAACCCTCCTCCAATGAGATGATTCAGTTTCTGTTCAACAAACATTTCTGATACAGTGCGCTGATTGTGTCTTTAATATGCAACAAGTACTGTCATGATCGCACACAAAACCCTCACAATTATGTCTTGGAATTGTGAAGTAAATTTTATTTCACATTATTTAAATTATAAAACAACTGATTTGACTGAATTTATGATATTAATTCTTAGAAATCCCTTATATTTGTCATAAATACAACCAGACATGAATTCCCAAGACCTCACCTCAAACTGTTTCACCACATCTTCAAAAGCTTTATTCTGTTTGCAGCTCTCCTCCAGCACTGACATGCTGTGGTCATAGTCTGAGATGTAGCTTGCGTAGGCTGAAAACTCTGCCCGGCGTGTTAAAATGACATCGACCACGGTCGGGCTGTCCTCCCTGGATATGAACAAGAGACTCAAGATGAGTTTGGCTCCTCAGAGGGCATCCAAGGGCATTCATGCTGGCATTATAACTGATTGTGCAACTGTAGCATCACATGAATTGTTGTGGGAGAGATACCACGTCTAATCTGTTGGGGTGTAATGTGTGCATCGTTATGTCCATATATGAATATGGTTCAAATGGGGCAAGGTACAGATGGTTTGCGCATGAAACAGCACCTTGTAAAAGATGAATATCGCTGTGTCCTTCAGAAACCTTTGCAGTTTTTCAAGAAATTAAAATAAAATATATTTTTAAACGATTAAATACTGTGTTGTCAAAGTTGACAAGTACTTTTTTGACACTTTTATTAGTTTATTAGTTATTTGCAAAACCCAGTGACAAAAACATCAAGGGTGACACAAAGTAATAAAAGATAATAACCACAAGGATACAAGGTCTCAGAAGGACAGCAGCGAAATGTAACCTTCCACAATTTACTTTATGGATTGGTACAGTTTACTTGTTTTTACACTCACCACTGTTTCATGCGGGTCTCCAGCTCAATGAGGATCTCAGTTTGGAGGTGGTAAACTTGAGGAAGGGTGCTGAGGATCTCTTCCAGTTTCACTTTTTCTAACAGGGGTTCTTCGTCCTCCTCAATTGTTGACTCCACTGCTTCTCTAAAGTCCTAAAAGACAAATAGATTGAAGTGAGAAATATTATATGACAAATGAAAAACCACAATTGACATAATTTGTTTTTTCCATCTCTCTCCGACTGTTAGAATTAAACAGGCAGCTGTGTCTGTTCGATCATTGGTTCTGGTAACAGCAGTGTGTCATTTCCTGTTTCTTTCTTACAGTCTCTTTCTCACATCACATTCTGTTCAGCGCATACAAACACAAAGGACATCAGTAGGGAAATAGAAACTACTGTATATTTTAACCCCCTTGGTCTTTTGTGCAATACTCTCTTAATCTGTACTTGTACCCTCTCTCCTCACTATAAACTGAACTCTGATCAGTCATCCCTCAGGATGAACTTTCAAAGTTTAAACTACTGGATTGAGCTGGGAACAGTCTTCGTACCGTCCTACAGCTTCCGCACAATCTTTGCCCAGCATTTCACCCGTCGGGGGAACATATATATTATGTATATATATATATATTTGTTTCTGCTGAATATGTTTGTTTTGAACGTGACTGACAGTTATATTGAGAGGCCATGAGCTGGCGTCTTCAGTGACCCCTAAATTCAGGATTTATTTACTTGACCCGCTGTACATGTGATGTTGTGTACCTTATGAATAGCTTTGAGAGACACGTCCTTGCACGCAAAGCTGAAGGAGACCACCAATGACACAAAGCTGTCTGAGTGTCCATCAGTTTTGTTGAAAGTAGTGACATAAAACAAATTCATATACATACACATATGTGATCGTGCTGGGAGGTAATACGCTGGAATCCTGTCTATGCTTCACACAAATCAATGTAGGCTACATTGATCTCAAACGTGTTGCCATTTGTCAATAATCTCATAAACAACTCAATGATATTTTGTCTTTCTTGGTGCTGTGACGCTGCTATGAAAAACGTCTTAATAACAGAAACTCGCTAACTAATTTAAAAAGGGTTTTGCTTTACAGCAACTTAACTTTCTTTAACCTCATTATATTTTTATGGCATTAGATATTTACTTGTTTACTGTTCAGCTGAGGTAAATAAACAGTGACTCCGGAACTGGTGTGTTGTGTTAAGAAACAAATCACTTACATTCCTGCTAAAAGTGTTTCTTCACTGGCTTTTATAAGACTGCCTCAAAGCAAATAAAAGTAAGCTAGGGTTTAGTTCTCACATGTCTAGTCTGTTATTAAAGCACTCCTCGGTACAATTAAAACCATAAATTGCCATAAGGGACAGGTTCTTGAAATTCTTTGTATTTTTGTGTTATTCAATATCAAACAATGGAACAATAGGTCACATGCTTTATCCTGTAATGTTTCGATGGAGCGCTCTGTCCCTTTTAGAGTACAGAGGAGAGAGAGAGAGAGAGAGAGAGAGAGGGAGAGAGAGAGGGAGAGAGAGAGAGAGAGAGAGAGAGAATGAGAGAGAGAGAGAGAGAGAGAAAGACTTAGAGGTATTCATAAAGAGTGATGAGCCATGAAACCAAGTCTTCAAAACAACAATTCATCAAAAAAGTAAAATCATGAAATCACATAAAACTTTCATCTTGGTTAAATTATTCCTTTAATGCTTCGATGGAAGTCTCAGTTACAGTATCCATTATTTTTAACCTGGGATTGGGTCAGAAAGGGACGAACTCAACTATTTTGGTGTATATTTGTCTCAACAATAGATTAAAACAACCCAGCATTTTGGGTTAAAACAATCCAGCATATGTAAAGTTATACCCAACAGGATTGGGTGTGTCTCTTTATGACCCTAATCTGGGTAGAAAATAGACAGCATTTTTTAGAGTGGAGGTACAAAGTTTGTCTCACGTGTTACTTCTAACATGTAATAAAAGAAAACTTCCTGACATGCTTTTTAAGTATAAGCATTTGTATTAATTTAGCCAATAGAATTTAGTCTTGAAAAAAAACGTGAAGAGAAATTGTCATCACAAGGCACTTCCATTCTGTCAAACTAAAGCTAACCAGACAGAAAGGGTATTTCACATTTTTCAAAGATAAACAATCAATTTGAACATGTGTGGCTACTAGGCTACAGTACTGCCCTGTACTATTAAGAGATGTATATGATGTACTGAATATGCTGAACTGCCGAAATCACTAAGCATCAGTGGGGAAACAAACTCAAAGTCACCGTCGACAGCAGCCAAACACTGATTTAATGATGTCATAGTTGACAGAAAATCAAGGTGACTCAGATCCTCCTGCTCATTATCCTTCAACTCAACACAGACAGAGTGATTAATGATTTCTTTATTTTCTCCAAATACCCACTAATTGTTCATTGCAGTTTAAAATATTTATAGCACATAAATATCATCCGACTGAACATTCTTCCAAAGAAAAGCTACATTCAAAATACCGCAGTGCTTCGGATATTACTTCAGTATTCATTGAGTTCTATTCATGATCCATCCAGGTTATGCTGCTCTGTGTAAATCTGCCATATCTTATACATATAAAGGAACCCTGTAATTATAGTTCTTCTGTGAGGCACATGCATATAAGACACATAGGCATGTATATCATTAGCATTCTTTAGCGGTTAATAAGACAGCGTTTCTATTGACTATGCCTTATTTTATTCAAATGAGGCAATTAAATTGGTGAATATGAAGTACAGTAATTTACATCAAGGTGTACCGCACGAAGAACTTTAGTTCCTGCTGGATTATGTTAAATTGCTCAGTGAGTCCCGCCCCAATTTAATAATTGGGATACATATTCCATTAATCATGAAAACAAAAGCGATAAATATGGTCCTAAGGTCACAGTCTGGAGGACAATGTTTCACACAATAGGTTTTTCTAAGCTAATCTCATCACTCTCACAGACCCTGCATCCCATGCACATACACACACGCACAGCCCTAGGGAACTGGGTTAGAAGGCCGCTTTGCCTGTCAGAATGGGAGAGCTAATGAAAACAAATGATAACTTGGATTGGATATAGTACATCTTAGCGCAGTATTAAGTACATTCTAAAAAAAACAATCTATTCAGAGACACTCTTTTACATACTTTGTCTTATTTTAAAGTCTTTTTAAGCTTAAAGGAGAAATGTAGGAAGCATCAAGTACAGCTCATCTCACATCATTGATCTACCAACACTGTTGACAAATCACAATATGAGTAAATGTACAGTAGGTAGGCCTATGTATGCTGAAAAATCCATTTAAAACCAAGTATTTAATCTTATTTCATTATTATTCATTATCTCTATGGTGTGTGTTTCATGTAGCCAAGACTTTATGTGATATATGTTTAAGTCTTTGTCTATGTAGAAACTGATTTTCAAGAATAAATCCACTCTGCTCACCCCTACATAGCATCATTCTGTTACCTCACATCAGTTGAATTCTATAGTAAAGTTGTGAGATAAATCAGTAAACATTTAATCTCTGCTCTGTGTTTGACTATCAAAACCCTTAATAACAGCTTTCTCCTAGCCAACATGTCCCACTTTGTATTTTTAATTGATGAGTATATAACACTTTATTTTTATCCTTAATCCCGGCTCAAAACATGATGGTGTTATAGAGCTTGTGCGGTAGCCTATGTTTATGGGTAATGAAGCTCATGTGAAGATACCCAAAACAAAGAGCTGGTGCGAAGGTACTGCGTCACTCACAGGGTGACTTTTTCAAGGCAAGGTTCTCAAGGCCAGGAAGTCTCAGTTACTGAAACAACACTGATAAAGCTGTCCTACAACCCCACCACACCCACTCCCAGACCAAGTGTATCTCTCCATGTATGTGTATGTATGTATTTGTGATTTGTATACATGTGTTTAAGAGGAAGGAAATAAAGTCTGACGCAATTGGCTGCCAAGATGCAGACAATGACATCATTAGTACTCTGTCACCAATCTTTAATTTAGGAGTATTGTTCAACACATAAGACCTTTGCATTACCAGGAAAACACAGTCCAATGTTGCATAATATAGACCACTACGAAAGATGTAAACACTGGTCCAGCAGCACTTCTTATTTTTTCAATCTTACATATATAATAAAATCTTAATGATCTTTTGTTCAAACATTTCTGCTGTTAAAAGACTGAAACATGAAGTTCTTCTCGACCAGCAATGGACCAGCACTGTTTACGTCCTCCAAAGTGCTCTATACATAAAATAAGCGTGCATCCGCAGAAGGTCATTATACTGGTAAACACATAAGTAAATGTCATTATGAGCAAACAAACAGGATTGCTAAAACGGGCTGATGGTAGAAAAAGTAACAAAATAGATGTCATACCTCCTGGAGAATCTTCAGAGCCTTCACGTGCCTGAGGATTATTGAAAAGAGAAAGACAAAGTTACTGCCAGTATGGTTGATACAAGTTGTTTAACTGAAAAATGTCTTTAAGACAGAAGAAAACTTTCTGTCCGATATTGTCAAATACAGTATTTCCTACCAAGTGATACGAAAATTTGTGATGTTATGAAGTCAGATATGAAGCAAAAACAAATGTGACAGGCTTGTGGGGATAAAAGTCTTGCTTAGCCATACTAAATCATTTTGTAATAATTCTACATGTTAAATGATTCATTGATGCGCTTCTGAAACGTAATATCTTAAGGCAGACAGTCCAGTAATAAGCTGTCAGTTTGTGTATCATGAAAGCTGTTGAGCGAATAGGAACAGACAGAGATAAAGATGTGGTCAGGGCCTGGATAAAGAGAATCCATAAACAAATGACATCAAAATGCTCTCATTAGATGACAAACAATTGGCCTGCATCAGGATGTACAGTTTTAAAAAGACATATGGGGAAAACAAACACATGTTACCACACTGGCACAAACACTTACTCTCTCTCCGAGTCCACAAGGTCTTTCACAACATAGTAAGCTCTGGATCGGCCATCAATCTGAGAGCAAAAAATAAAGGGTTCAAAAACACATTGTACAGTTTACAATCATTTACTTGGTACAGAGAAATTGTTAGAGAGATGGAGGGACAGACAGCTAGAGACAGAGCGAGAGAGCAATTGACATTCTGCACAAATTTCTCATCCAATCCTGTCAAGAGAAGACTGATTATTTCATTAAAGCACAACATAAATGAGATGGCTTTCCTGAACACGCAGCTTTAAGCACGGATGCATTATGGATGAGAGGGTGTGCTCATGGTGAGCACAAATCCACCATTGATTTGCAAGCTAATCACGCCTGACCGATCAAGACTGTTGCTATTGAATAGACATATTTAGGAACAACTGCATGCTTAAACTTAATCAGGGTTACCTAATGTTAAAAGAATTGCGTTTTCATTCATTTTCGTATTGTACCATACAAGTTTCAAAAATAACCTTTTTAATTATTGCTAAACTTTTTTGGGATAAACCATTTCAAAGAGAATTGAAGAGTAATACATTCTCTATGGCTTTCAAGTTAGTCTTACAAAACTTACACAAGCACAATATCCAACTGATTAAATATTTTTGAATATGAAAGTCTTGATTAGTGATAAATTAGCTAAATAAATTGAACGACAGAAATTTTACAGGGCTAAAAAACAGTTTTCCACTTTTCATTTGTTACCCTTGAATACAAATCTCCATGCTTCTCTATAACAAAAGCAAAACAAATTGTTGAAATTTACAAATGAACAAACACGAGCTGGCTTTATTCCAACTTGCTGTTGTCCAGAAATGTGCTTGGGATAGGATACTCCCAGTCTTATATATTCTATTCTTTCTAAAGATGAAGAAAACAAGGAAGCAGGCGTCACAAGGCCGGGGCCCCGGCTGATATTAAAGTGGCAGAGGGAAAAGGTGGGGTCCAGCTTTCACTGCAGCATTAAAATAACTGCCAGGAGACTCATAGGAATCTCACAAAAAATTGCACACACAGGGAATTCCATTTCATCAAGGAGGGTCCTTGTTTTATCCACAGTACTTTAACATGCAACACTGTGATACTTGAGTAAGGTTATAAGAGGCAGAACCTTACATAAACAATATAGAGTCAGAATACTATAGTTAGATATTGTGGGATCATACCACCATAATGTATCAAGTCCTAGCAAGGACTGAATCGAAGATGTGTGTGAAACATATTGTGCAGTATACTGTTATCTCACCTGTCGGTCATAGCAGTGGTCTGCACAACTATCCTCTTCCTCAGAGGTGCGTCCATGGTCTTCCTCATTGGACACAGTGGCAGGTGCATGACAAACACGGAATGGCTCAGTGTAGGCACTGGGGATGAATTACAACAATAGATATTCAGTTGGATGTGTTTGGTTGTGTTTACTTCTAAACATCTGGTAAACGCATTAACTTGGCTGTTGGACATCACCACAATTGGACAAACAAGTTGAATTGTGCACTAGTGAAATCAATGATATTAACTTTGTACATATACTGTATGTGGATAAGAACCATAAGGTTTACAAATGTACAATGCAGAGGTGTGGTGCAGTATAGGCAAAAACCTTGCTCTACATGTATAGTTCATAGAACACTGCCTGGTTTTCTTTTCTCTGTTTATTTTAAATAAAAAGGTTGGAAAATGGTGAACAAAGGGAACAAAATAACCTAGAGTTAAAACTGATCCTGGGTTAAAAAAACAATAGGTGGAAAATAGTGTTCATTGGATCTCTGAAGTATTCATCTCACTAAAACAAAAATGAACATATATCCCCATTTTATTCCAGCGCTTTTTCTGTCAGGGACTTTTGCGAGGGACCCCTTCCAAAATCCCATATGTATATTTATAGGCATAAAATCAAATTTAAATTAGGTTCAATAAATATTGTAATATTATAAAGAAAACATAAAGGGAATGAAACACAAATAATGTTCAGTTAACTTTTAAGATTTTTGCTTTGTCTTTTTAATTTTCTTTTTTATATTCTGGGGAGCTTCTTAAGCTTCTGGAGCCCCACCTAGACTTTAATTGTGTGTAAATTAATGATGCATCCCAAACTCTCAAACATTTATGAAGTCCCAGAAACAAACTAAACTGTGATGATATTGGACGCATGAGTCCACAAGCTGTGAACACAATGTGGTGCCAATCTCTACCTATCAAAAACAAAGAAACAAACTGTCTCTTAAAAACTAAGCATTTTGTATTAGGGGGCACTTTGGTGTCCAGCAGAGCAAAAATTACCCTTTGCCAAGGAGAAACAAATTCCCCCTCTTCAGTTCAACAAGACATGGGGAGAAATTTTTGTTTTTTGCTCTCCTTACATTAGTAACACGGATGGCTGAGGCCAGATTGTGTTGACAGTTACTGTTTGCCACAGAGTACAGGCTTTGTGATCCTGTGGTGAACACTTAAAGTGAAAAAAGATATAGCCCTGAGGATATGCAAATATGCCGAATTAAGCTGGTTGTCTACTATGGAGCTACATAAGCAGACTCACAAACACCAGAGGTATTGTACGGCAAAGCTAAGGGCATTTGATTTACATTCATATGAGGCATTAGAAACCCCTTTTGGATTTACATGTACACATGGTTTTCTGAGGTATGCTGTCGTTTGTGTTATTGGTGTTATAAGACTGCAGAACATTTGTCTACAAGGTTTGAAAGTGTGTATGTCCAGTGTTGGCTATACAAGAGTTGGAAAGAGACAAATATTTTGAAATCTCCTCACTGGTATATTAAAACACGTCAAAAATCGACATTTGCGACCTTATCAACTCATAAATCAGCAAAATTGACAAATCTTTTTACATCTGTGCAAAGGTTAAGTTGAGGGGCAGGGGAAAAAAAATGAATAAAAACAATGGCAGTCTATAAGATTAATTCACTAACACAGTGAAACAAATCAGTGTGTATAGTGTTTGTCTACAAAAGGTCTTGGAGGTGCGCAGCTGTGTGTCATACTACACAAGGACACTGTATTTTTGCAAAAAGCACACATACACACACAATGTCTGGAGAAAGTGGAAATTGCTCATTGCTCATAGCCGGCTGAACTGGGGGAGCCAAGGTGACAGTTCATTTAGAGGCCCCAGATGAAACACATAGGAGCCTTCTGGCAGGACATCACTACAATCTTCAGTGATCTCGACAGATCTCGATTTCAATGAAAGTGGCTTGAGAGTTAGCATAAGATAAAATAAGCCATTACTTTTTACTTGAAAGACCTGAGACTGAGACTTCACATATGTAGCTTTTTCCTGAGCAAAATAAAACAAAGATATTGTTCTTACCATCACCTCTGAATTTCAGATTGTTACATGATTTGAATATGTTATACTGTGGTGTTTTCCTAAATATGCCTATATATATATATATATATATACTGTATATTTTATCATATATAAATATATAATATAAAACAGAATTTTTAAATTCCTGCTATGCGTAAAACATGCCATTTATATGCATTAACCCTCCCCATCGTACCCCCTTTATAGGCCAAAAGTGACGATTTACACAACGCCCTTGTCTCTTCAACATTACCATTTATGAGAAGCAATTACGGAGCAGAGCACTTAGGTTGTGAGCTGTTTTCTTTAAGGTACCCATGAGCTAAATTTACTGCTGAAAATTACAGAGAAAGTGCAAAGATTTCCTATAACAGACCTATATATCCTACTGCCTGCTGCTTTCCTGAGGCTTGTTGAGTGTAATTCAATTGATTTAAACTCTTGATAATAAAATATACATTAGAAAGCCCCCATGTTGCCCTGTCTGAATCAGTGTAATAGTGCTATTATGGAAGATAAGCGTCGATGAGATGACTTCATTATCAGACTTCATTTGAATGCAGATGAGAGTGATGGGCGGGATATGCATTGGTTAAACTGGGAGACGTATGTTCTAGCTTGCTTCTTGGTAGCTTTAACATACACAAAATAAAACGTCTTGTTTTTCTTCTATGGCTATATTTCATTTGTTTTATTTCTGTGAATAACATCCTTATTATTATCCTTGTCTCTCTCATATCATTACTGTTTTTTACAATTGTCAAATTCAGCGCACATGACACTCTGCTTAAGGTTGGATATCTATTACATTTTTACATAAGAAGTGTTCCTGTAACTTTCCTGCAATATTAGAAATACATGTAGAAAGCTGGGAACGATGACAACAACAACATCTTTGTGGGAGCCTTGCTTTCCTGACTGTGCCACACCTCACCTTGTTGTTTGGGTCGCAGGGGAGTATGAGAGATCGGTATTGCCTGTCTCCACCCCATCCTACTGACCCTGTCCCCTAGCCCTTGTCTTGCATTTCCTGTAAACAGTCGTGTGGAGGCTCATTGGCTGGGTGCCTCATCCCTTGGGATAACCTGGCAATGACAAGGCACTAGGCCCAACTTGGACTGGATCAAACCAGGCCCACACCCAATTTTGTAAGCCTTTAAGTGCAGATAGCACTTAAAAAACACATAAAAATAAAATAAAAAAGAGTGTGCTGATACGAAGAACTAAAGAGGCTCTGAGAATAGCCAAATTAACATAATACACTGATACATAATTCAAAATATTTCTTTCTAATCCAATGATTGATAAATGTTGATTTTTATGCTTCATAACAATGCTTAAATAAGCTATTTAACTATAAACAGGCACCTGTTCACAAACTCACTAACCAACAACGACTAAAAGAATCGCTCCTCAATCACTGTCATGTCATTGAGTCTCAATTCACAAAGTGTAGATTTTTCTCTGCAAGCATTCAAAACACGACAAACTAAAACAGAACAGCAGCAGAGGTTGCGGTTCTCTTGGGACACACAGCAGCTAATGGTGCAGACACACAGGCCTATTTGCAATGGCAACACAATGAGTCAATAATGTCACCAGAAGAAAAGATCGTTGACTCCCAAATCATCTCCTAAATAATGGAGGATGCTTAACAGTGTGGCCATACACACTCTGGCCAGAGATAAGGTCTAAATATAGTGAGTATTCACACTGTCCTCAGCACTTAATATGTCAATAACCGTTTACTGCGTGCTGAAAGGAAGACGTTCTCTTTTTAATTTCTTACTTTTGCTTTTATTTTCTGCTAATGCATGAGACTGTATGGGTTGTACCTTGTAATAATGCAGGTGAATAACTGATTTACATTTGTACATGTGTACCAACTTTTCACAATGCCACTTTTCTAAATAACTTTGATTAAATGTATTGCTGGTTTGAAAAAATTAATCGCCACACTTTTCTCTTTTAATTGGGAATTTTTTTGTTATGGGATGGTTGCGACCAAAACTGCAAAGCATGACAAAAATGTTCTTTAAAAACAACATAATCAGTGATAAACAATAGACGTACTTCCACAATAAAAGCTATTCTGTAAATTTCCCAGGTGTTTCTCTGAAAATCTGATTCTAAAGCTACCCAAAGGGCTACTTGAAACAGTGTGGCTTTGACTACATTGGGGATCGACCAAAGATTTCTAATGATGACTCCAGGGTGGGTAAATTGAGGGTAGAGAGGTTCATATGGTCAAAAGAAGGTCAAAGAATCATCTCTCTTTGTACCTTTGTAAATCTATTATATCCCAAAAGCCTAATAAAAAACACACTTGAAACCTGGTTTAATAACACAACATGCTACCAGAATGCTTGCCCAGGGGACAGAAAAAATGTCCACTGTTTTGTCATCTATTGCCCTCCACTCAGCTGCATCAGGCTGTGAGAGCATTGCAATAAAAGTGAAAAATAGCCTTAACGTTAAAACCACTTTCTCTCCAAACTGAACTATTTGTATCATTGAACCACTGCATTGTATCCTGCCTCACAGAGAGGGTGTTCAAACAAATGTACTATCAAATCCTGCAAATGAGCAAATCAGATAAGCTCTTCTGTAAGCACAGTCCATCTTTTCAAAGGCTGCTTTTCTTACATATACACAACAAAGCACTCATGAAGTATATGGCAGGTAAAGATATGGTATGTTTTTTTTATAACAAGAACATTGGCTATTTTGTGTACTATAGGGTTAACCTACATTTGCTTCTTTTTTTGTATTTGTCTAAGAATGATGTATGTGGGCCATTCTACAGAATTTGTTCAAACTGCTGTCCCACATCAAAAAACACATTTATAAAGCATTCAAGTTTTCAAATCTTAGTTGTGTAAGATCCTTCTATCATCATTCGAAACCAACAATGATATTTATATTATTAGGAAGCTTAATTTATATAAAATCATAATTTATTGGGTCCTTTCCACCTGCCCTTCTATCTGCCCCTCCACCCGATCATTTCCGACCTCCAGCAGGCTATCTCTCCATCTCTACTTCCTCAACCCGCACATATTATTAACACCTCCATCACCACTGGTACTGTCCCCTGCTCATTTCAACACTCCCTGGCAACACCTTTACTTAAGAAACCAACACTCGACCCCTCAGTGGTCAGAAACTGCTGACCAATCTCACTCCTGCCTTTCCTTTCCAAGGCCCTCGAAAGGGTAATTTTTTTTACCAAATCTATGGTTCCAAGCCTCACAGCAAGACCTTCTAGACAGTTAACAATCCGGCTTCAAGAAAGGACATTCTACTGAGAACGCTCTCCTGTCTGTCATCAAAGACATCTCTGGTCATATCAAGACTGGACTGCTGCATTCTCTACTGGCCGGCCTTCCAACCCTTACAAATGATCCAGAATGCAGCTATATGTCTAGTTTTCAATCAGCCTAAAATAATCCATGTAACACCCCTCCTGATTTCACTTCACTGACTGTCAGTTGCCGCCCGCATCAAGTTTAAATTGCTGACACTGGCCTTCAGAACGATAACGGCAAATTCGCCCCTTTACCTTAATTCCCTGCTCCAGGTCTACATCTCCTCCCATAATCTTTGGTCTGAAAATGTGCGAGGCCAGGTTGTTCCATCACAGGGAGGCACCAAATCTCTTGCAAAAACCCTTTACTCATTCGTTACCCTGTGGTGGAATGAACTGCCAGCTCCACTCGAACTGCAGCATCCGTCACAACTTTCAAAACACAGCTCAAAACATACCTTATCCGAATTTATTTGACTAACCAATAACTGGCTATGTCTTATGTCTAAAAATATTCTTGTTGTTCATTGTCTCCCTTGCTTAGTCCAGCTTTAATCCTACTAGTAGCATGGCCTTGTAAACTAACAGCCCTGTTTGGCATGTTGGCTTAATGTTTATATGCTCTCCTACATGTAAGTCTGTCAAATGAATAAATGTAAATGTAATGTAAATGTACTTTTAATTGGGAGATGGGTGACCCAAACCCCTAAATTTCAATTTATGAAAAAAGTAATGATTTTTTGATGTTTAGCTCAAATGTATTTATATTTGAATAATTAAACTTTATGTAAAAAAAATTCATGTCCCTACCAAAACAGTGTATGTTTTAGTCCATTAGCTGAGACTGATTTCACACCCCTACTTTTTTTATCAAGAATCATTACAGTGTCCCTCTCTCCAATAGCTACATTGTGAGTAGATCGGTCTTATCATTTTGAAGTAAAAAAGTCTTAAAATCTGTGTGTAACTTTAAGGAAAGCCACAATAAAACATATTTTTTCTGCAATTAAGCAAACTTTTTGGGGCGTTATTACAAAAATTTAGTTTTTATGTGTATACATGAGCTTTCCTGTGCCTCAGTGGTTAGAGCATGGCGCTTACAACACAAAGGTCATGGGTGTGATCCCAGGGGATTGCACATAGTCAGAAACAAATGTTTAGTACAATACAATGTAAGTCGCTTTGGATAAAAGCCTTTGCCAAATGCATAGATGTAAATGTTCAGAACTGTGCTTGCAAACCATGTGCTTGTTAGAATCTTTAAGCTAGGCTCAACAGTCCTCAAAAACTGTCATTACCAAAACAGTCACGACCAAAACATATCACTGGGTATCATTGTTTCGGTAGAGAGAAAAGGGGACACTTAATCCTTTATTTAGGGAAATCATTAGTATTTCAGTATGTTTTAGTAGTGATATAGTATGTGAGCTATAGGTTTTCTATTAGATGTTTACTGTTTGATGTGTGTCTGCTTTATGTGCTGGCAGTGTATGTGCAACATAGTTAGTTAACTTAGCATTAACATAAATGTTGAAAGTCTTAATCAGCTGTGCAAATTAAATATTGTGATCACTACCAAAACATTACCATCACTACTGAAAATGTCGAAACATGGGATGTTTTGTCAAAAATAAAGTTTATTAAATTAGCATCTAAGATGTTATGAAAATGTTTGGATTAATGTATAAACTGATTAATCCTTAACCTTGAAATTGGTATGATCAATTTTATGCATTTTAAAAAGAAAGACTACATTCAAATTAAAACGAATATCATAAATTACACTTTAAATATTGTTTAAATTGTAAATGTTATTGATTTACAAGCGGAAACATTTTTTATAAATAGCGACAAATACATTAAAAGAAGTATATTTAAGCAAAAAGTTACAAATATAATAATTCTTGTTGAAGAAGAATTTTCCAAAACTTTGTGAAATTATAAAATGAAATATAACTGCACAATTACTGGAAATGTGTAACTTAAATTATTCAATTTGCATACATAAAACATTTCTGGGAAAGAAACACAACTATGATTATGCACCAATTCTGTAGACTGGCCCATATGTGTTTCTGGGTCTTCAGCAATATTTCATATGCAGTATAGAATACGGTGATACTTGTAAACGCAAAATGAATACCACGGCTTGTTTATTTAGCCAGAGAGATTATAGAAAGACTAAGAGAGGTGCAATCTGAGCTATCAGAGTGACCAAATACTTGGCCAATTTCCTGTTAACATTGTTTCGGCCAGAACTTCTTTCAGACTTGTGTGATGATGGTATTCCTATTGTGTTCAGAGGAAGGAATTTCTACATTCAAAATATAACTAGACAAATGTATGCCAAGACCCTTTAAAGGAATAGTTTTACCTGAAGATAATTTAATTAAACTTTTTAAAACAGTGCAGTGTAAAAAACTCACTATACCTTTCGTTGTCTTGTTCTTTGGTGGTGGGCTTGTTTTCTATCCCTGCAAAGCTATTCATGTCCACATAACCATCGTTCTCATTGGCAGGTGATGTTGTCCGATGCTGGTCATCGAAGAACCCTGTTATAGTGACTGAACGAATGGGTCTCCCATGTGGAATCTGAATATTCTCATAGTCTGAGCTCATTGCAGGAATGTTTTCATAGTCAGATGTGTCTGCACTTGGGAAGGAGATGGAGCGAGGCTTAGTAAGCGGCAAAGGCATGAAGGGAGGCCGAGAGCGGTCCTCAAAGGACTCCACTCTGCCGATACCCCTGTTGGCATAACTCTTGGGAACACCTTGCCTCCTTTGCCTCTCTTTGTAAAGCACAAAGGTGGTAGGTAAATCATTACGTTGCGACTTTGCCAAACGTGACTGAAGCTGAGGGGAGCTACTTGTACTCTTGTGATCAAGCTCCAGCACCCGAATGGGGCCATGGTGGCTAGACTCAGATGATGACCTGGAGGAACGGACACCATCTCCATGGACTTTGCTATCTGTTTTTTTCCTAAACTTCAAAGCCAAGAAACGTTTAAATGATGTCTTTTTCTTTTTGTCACTGTCAGGAGACTCATGTTGGATTAAAAGGGATGGAGAGCTTTTGGTGACAGGCCTTTTAGTTATGTAAGCTAACTCGAAAGGTGGCGGGATGTCAACTAGTGACGTATGTGTCGTAACACAGCTGGACGACAGGTGGCTTGTTTGAGAAAAGCTTCCAGAAGAAGTAATGACACAAGGCAAAGAAAGTGTGTCATCTTTTCTGTGCAATCTACTTTCCTCTTTTGGAGAATTTTCACCATCAAAGTGCCCGGACAACGTCAAATCTCTGCCTTCTACAGAGAGTGAACGAGGAGACAGAAGAAAACGTCTCGGCTTTAGTGAAGGAATAATTCGACTGGCCTCTGTTTCATCTGATGGTTTGGGATGTGCATCTCCATTCTGGTCTAAGGTTACAGTGTAGTAGTCGTGAGTCTGGTACTCGGTGCCCGTCTCTTCAGGCACAGTCTCAGGAACATATCCAGGTACTTTCCCAGAGAGCGAACGAGATCGTGTCACAATGCTCTTCCTGTCCAGAGTGATAAAGTTTTCGCCTTCCGAGTCGAAGCCAGCCTCTTCATAAATATGTTCTTCACTGTCTGTGTCCGAATCCTCAAAAAAAGGCACAATGTGGCAATCCAGCTCTTCTATGTCTTCTTCAAACGCTTCCGTGGTGTGGGCAAAAACCACACGGTTGGTAAGTTCTGGAGTCCTCCCAACATCCAGATCTGCTGGAACAGTGATGTTGCAAAGTCTGAGACGTGGCTGGCAGCTGTTTCTCTGACTCAAGATGGAATGTCTAGCTGACCGTTCTTTTACACTTTTACCTTTTGTTTTCCTTTCCATGTTTACTGGCTCTTCTTCATCTCCGATTTCAACATAATCTTCGGATGAAACACACTCCAAATGTAGGATATCACTACCCTGGTCTTCAATATCAGCATATTCATCAACGTCCTCATTTTTAGGCATCTCTTTACCCTCACAAGGCATTGTAGAGTGAGAGACAATATTTTCTAATTTTGCCTGTTCATCTTCTAACTCCGCCACATCGGCCGATGAAACGTAGTAGGGATCTTGGTTTGAAGTTTCTTCTGTTGTGTTCTCCGAGACCATTGGTTTCTCATTGCTGGACTCCTCTTCGGAGCATCTTACTTCTGGATCAGAGGTGCATGTCAAATCATTTGGGACGACCTCTATGACAGAGTAAGGCTCAAATGCATCTCCTGTCTCCTCCGCAAACCTGAAACGACCAGATGTGTCTTTGGTAGCACGTTCGGCCTGCCAAGTATTGTTGTCGTCAGGTGAACCAATGACATCATAGGGGTATTCCTCACATAGTGAGGGCTGACTGCAGTTTATAGCATTTGACGAAAGCCCAGTTTCATCCTCTTCTGCATCTTCATGGAGATCATTGTGACATTCAACAGAGTGAGCACAGAGGACAGAATCCTTCTCACTATAATTAGACTGTTTTATGTCATTAGTAAGGCCTTCATCTGGCTCCTCACAACTGTCTGCTAATGTTTCCTCAATTTCTGCATACAGGCTTTGATGATCTTTAAATTCTGCCAAATCACCTGCAGGCTGGTCTTCAGAATGTGTCTCATTTTCAGGACATTCATGGGTGTTTTGATTTGCAACTCCATTCTCATAAAGGCTGATATCATCAGTGTTTTTGCTCTGGTCCTCATCAGTTAAATCAAGATTTACATCGACAACCTCAACTAAATTTACAGAGGCTGTAGTAGTGACATCATCTTTGTGTTCCTCCTCTCCCATCGTTTCATCCACAAGAAAGTTTTCCTTAATTTCATGATAAGTGGTTTCATGGTTTGTGTCATAATTCACAATTAACCTTTTTACTGTGTCTGATAAGTCCTTGTCCATGCAATCGCCTGTAGAGTTTTCTACTGACACATCGGCCTCATCCTGAGAGGCATCAGATTCATTGTCCAGCTTCAGTTCAAGTCTGTCTGAGGATGTTATGTCCCCATTATCCACAATGCATTGGCTGACCTCTGAGGCTGGACTCGGTTTGGGTGCCACAGGAGGTTTTGGACCTCGGGTAGAGTGACAAGGCTTTGACATCAGGGTTGAGCTCAAAGTTATAATCAAATGTCTTTGCTTGAGAAGTCTGGAGTTCCTTCTAAAAATCTGCAAACAGAGGAAGAAACCGATAGGAGTCAGTGGTTCAATTTACAAAATCTACAAACTGACTGTCAACATGCCATTATGACCTCAGCTGCTCTTTTACAGCAGCATATTGATTGTTACATTGGCCGTTTGATTGATGAACTGCAACCTTTGACCTAAAACATAATGAAGTGATTATATGCTAACATTTAAAATCATTTACAAAACCTAAATATAAATAGAAAAAGATTAAGTTTAAGTTTAAAAAAAACCTTATCATAGAAATAAATTAAAAAGACCACATTAAAAACGCCACTGGAGGCCTAACAGGCAATTTTTTTGGTGAAACGCCCTTCCTCGTAAAACTCATATACCCCTGTCTCTTCCTGTTATTTGGTACCTGCCTTGACGCAAGTCCTATTAAACTCACACTGCACTTGGTGCTCACCAGTCGCGATTTCTTTAAGACTGCAAGGGAAGCTCAGCTTCCCCTATAATTGTCAAAAAATGAATGGTCAAATATATGTACTATTATGTTAACATTTTATTGACTAAAAATGCGTTAAACACGTTCATCTCGAACGAAAACATTTTCGTTCAGAATCAGCTACTTAGGTCGGCTGACTCGATTTCCTTCTCATTCATTCCCGTAGCGTACAGTGCATTACTCTGTTGAAGCCCAGCGTCCATTGACTTCAATGGGGCTGCTTTAAACAGTTTTTTTCAGTGCTTAGAAACAAGACGGTCATTGGATAATGCTGCGATTATGTCCTGCCCACGGACGCTCAGCGTCTCTGGGATGAATGGAGGAGTGGGCTGGCCCGGACTCCGAGCGTCTGCGTGATGATTGGAGGGTCTGTCGAAAGATTGCATCTCCTTTTGATTGACAGCGATTTTGTTCTATAAAAAGTCGCTGACGCTAAAGCTATTCAATCTCAGTCCCATTGCGGATTTTTCAAGTGTAGTCGAAAGACAAACTGCTGCAACCTATTTCTTGGTATTTGCTTACCGAAATTGCTTGCCAATTTTCATCATACATTTCACACATTATACACCACATTCCTTGTTTCAGTTTAATGTAATTCTCACATTTCCTCCATCGAGTTTAATATCTTTTTTAGATAGTTTGTTCATTTGATTCATTGTGAAATGAGCTTGCCCTCTTTGAAAGACCAGCAGCCGCCACTGGTGCTCACCCTGCTAAGATGTTGTTTCCTGACTCTGCTAATTAACTATTCCAGCAGACTCTCCTGGAAGGACTGCGGACAGGAAGTGCAAAGGGGAAGGACATTAACAGTGCACCCTGTCTCCTCCATGAACCCCCTCTGCCAATTTTTATTTTAGGGGGCAGTTTTGCACAACGCAAATACACTTCCTTCTCGTCAGTCTTCCCATGATTCACACTGATAAATCCCACACAGCCCCCTCAGACAATTTTTTCAGAAAAGGTCATTTCAGTGCGTTAAAGAACAATAAATAGAGAAACATCAACATCCCAACCAGGGTCTCTTTGGCGAAATAACAGGATATGAATTATGCAACAAAAATTCACAAAAACAAATGGTTAAACACAATGGGAGGCATGCAGGCGAAAAGAAACTCTTAACTGTGTAAAGCTATCGGTTCATGGTCTATCTATCGGTCTGTCTGTCTGCCTGTCTGTCTGTCTGTTTGTGTGTGTGTCTGTGTGTGTGTGTGTGTGTGTGTGTGTGTGTGTGTGTGTGTGTGCATGCGTGCGTGTGTGTGCGTGTATACACTTAATTGAGTGTGTGTGTATAGTGCGTTAATGTTCACTTTTTTCACTATTTAAATGCGTCACTTTTTCTGTAAAACTCAGTAAAATAATACAGATATCAATGCTTAAATTGCACAAACAAATGCCGTTAATTGAACAAACATGAAGTCAACCAGCACGGTTATATACGATATGATATTCGTATGAACTTTTTCTCCATAAAATTCACATTTAAATCTTTGCAGTTAATCTGTCATTGAATTTGCGCAATGTCACGGTAACAGCTTTAGAAAGTGAATTTTAAGTTTTAATTTCCGTTTCTTACCTGAGCTCATTTTCGGATGTCATCCACCACGGCATCTGAAATACTTCCACATTATTCCTTGATATTCCGAAGCAAAAGTGTAAATCCAGAGGTGTCCTGAATTTACTCCGTTGACATTTGTCATAAAACCTGAGAAATAAACAACAGAGACTTCATCTCTTGTTCGACGGCGTGACCGCCAAAAAATCAGTTTAATATCGACTGTTGCAGCAGGTCCCGTCAGGTCCGCGCGCTTCCCGCTGAAGGAATGAGAGGGATGCGCGAGCGCTCTGATCTGCGCGTGGAGACTGAGGTGTTTTCACGCGCTTCCTGAGGAGGTACAGCGAGTCCCTCTCACGGGAATACACAAATCGATGAGCGAAACCACACAGAAAAACATCTAAAAACCAATAATCATCAGTTTCACGAACAACGACTCCACTTGTCAGTAGATTATAAACATTTAAATGTCCATTTTAGTTCCCCAGGGGATTTCTTTCTCTCACAGTAAGCCAACATACTTGTTAAAATGCATTTGTATTTATGCTAAATAGCCGTGTAGCCCTTGAAAAGGTGACTTAAACATTAAGGTAATTATATCAGTATATAAAACTATTCAACATAAAGGTTAATTGCACTGCTTCATTAGGTATAAACTGGCTGTTGAGTCTTAATCGCAGTTTTGTTGGTAACCTAGCCGGACTTTCTTGGTGATTTAGGGTACTAAATCAATTTAGTAAATCAATTTAGTAAATCAATTTAGCACCCTTAATAAATTTTGCTGAACGCAGAATCTAAAAACAGTTTCTCCAAGACACAAGATGTCTTGTTTTCGCCAGGCTTCCTTTCTACTCATCTGTTGGCTGATTGGAGGAAACTAGCTCTTTAAAATCTCTCTTCATAACAGGAAACTGTTAGGCCTATGCCTCTTTCCTACACAACAGGCAACGCTTCCTTAGCAACACATGAACAAAGGTGCTGGAGTATCACTGCATTCGTGATTTGACTGTATTTTTAGATGGAAACATTTATTTTTAAAACACTGTAGATGGAAACAGCTAAAACAAATCGGTCGAATTGCTGTAGCACATTGTATAGCCAACTAAAAGCATGTTGTCTAATACTTTAAAACACAATATCGTCTTATATAATTAAAAGTTCATACATCTATTATATACATTAAGGCCACCATTGAGACACATTCTTAACCTATATGCTATCCAGCAATTCAAATATTCCCAGACAGAGCCTTTGTTGAATCCTCTGAAATGCAAGATAAGATAACCCCCAGCTGAGCCACCGTAGCTATGTTCAAGGGCAGACAACAGCTCTGAAACTCAGGAGAGGAAACCGTCAGCCACCTGGGGCTCTGTTTTGACAGTTTATATTACAACTTAAATCCTCAAACATTAGGTGGCAAATTCCATAGGACATCTCTAACGCAGAGGGGAATTTGCCATATGTTCAATATTTCCTCACCAACCGATCACATAATCAAACATAACTGCATGCAATGAATATTAATGAATAACTATGTATTTTGTTGTTCTCTAGCAACATCTATAAAACTGCTAACAAGTGTAAATAAATTAAAACGTTTTCCTAGCTTTGACCCCTTGCAAGATGAATATTTACAACAGCTACAACATCACATGAACTCTAACAGGAATCTTTGTTATTCCTGTAAACTGTTTGACAGCTTGACTGACAACATTTAACAGAAATCTCCTTTCTCAAAAACAGCATTCTCAAAAGCCTGTTTTTTATTAATCCGCAGCCAGACTGGCATTTTCACAAACAAACGTGTTTTCATATGTGGGGACAGGCGAAAAGCAAACCGTGTTTGTTGGCATTGTAATTTAAAGGATATAGCTGGTTACTCAAAGAATAGCTCTGAGATAAATAGCCCTGCAGATGTGGTTTACACTGTATGCACAGGATGAAAACATGTTTTCAGATTTCTTTGAACAACTATTTCTGACCAAGCAGACCCGTGGAGTTCTGTGCCCCTCCACCTGGACTGCCACGTTATACAGCACATGTGAGAGATTAGAGGAAAAACATGTCAGACACCAACATATTGCTCATACACACACATATGTATTCACAGAACTGACCCAAACAGGAAACTTTTTGGGAAAGAGGTTCAATGACTTTTTCCCAGACCTCAGATGAGGCTCTCACCACCTATCACATAACACCTTTAAAAGAACTGAATGTTTCTAAATTCTCAAACACTGAAAAAATCTGAAAATGATTGTACTTGAAAACCACATTCAGACAGACGTCTCAAAAACATTTAGCAAAAAATGTAATTGACAAATTTACAAAGATAAATGAGTAGATTATTTTTTAAAGACAATCAAAGAGACTTTATTAATGATGGATTACTTATTTATTTTGTTTTATATTACATTTTATATAGCTTCTTGATAATATATCTGAACATATCTCTAATAAAAATATTATGTATCTCTATTTTATCTTTTGTAAGACTTGCAAAACTAGAATGTTTTTTGTACTTTAAAATATAATGTAAAGTATATGCATCTTCATATGTACATATTAATGTGGATGTATAAATTGATTTTGTTTATTTTCTCTAATTCATATCATGTATTGTTTTCTATATGTTTTTCTTTTGACACTTTAGTGTGGTTTTTTGTGTGTTTTTACTTGTAAAGGTACTGATGAAATTGAAATGGTAAAAAGCGCTATAAAATTAAAGATGACATGAGTTGAATTTGTTTATTTATTAATCATTGCCCATTATCAATTTCTTGCTCTGTCTAAAACAACAACAATTAGTCGTGTTTAAAGTAATCCCAGGATTCATTGCAAAATCCATTAGAAAGCATTTAAGCACTAATTACTTACACAGTTTTAAGGAACTATTTTAGTAACATTACTATCCACCTAATTACCCCATTAAACTACAGAAAACATATTTTTCTACTCTTTCTGGTTACTCCAGGTGTCAGACATACCACATATTTCCCCAATGAAGAGAACATGAAAGAAGTATTGCATCACCACTCTTAAGCAACTCAAAAACACAGATACACAAACAACATTTCCACCTTCCCCCAGTCCCAAAACCACTACCACACTACTGCAGAAAGACAGGTGAAACCAGGATTCAGCACTTCATCAAAAATAGCAAAGAAAGACCTCACTCCCTGTGGAGTCCAAGACCTCTTCAGCCAAATCAATACAAGACCCCCGGGCTTGGTTATGGGAGACTGTATATGTAAAAATGGTAAAGCTAATGTGAAAGTCTGTTATGATGAAGTTTGAACCATGTTTTCACAAATATTGCTGCTTTTCGTTTGAAAACTTGAATTTCCATATTTTGTGATTTAGATGTTTTATCATAAATCATTATTATGTTTATAAATAGGTTGTGCAAATATCAACCCCACAAAAGTATTAAAAAGTTATGTGCTAATAAATCATGTAAAAAGTAGTCTTTTCCATTTCCAGCGAATTTGGACATCGGTGGTTTCAGAAGGACAGCAACGATATACTACATGCAAACATTCACCAAAGACATTAATATTTACAAGATGCGTCACTGTCATTGAAATAAATGATGAGGAATGGAACGGTCAAAATGGCCGCCCTAGCGAAGCTTTGCGCACGCATAATATATAAAGCAAAATGAAAAATGTTTTTAAGCACAATTTAATAGTGTAAACAAACGTTTTGGGACAGTTTATGTCATTTAAATGTTGATTTTAAATATGTCATTTAATTGGGATTTTAGGCGGTGAATGTAGAAATCAGTCACGTCTTGTTTGAATTACATAATAACTGCCCTAACTGTCCCGAGGCACGTTGCATACATGGCCGCCGAGTGGGACAACTTCCCTAAACGGACTTTGCCTACACTCACAATATGTTGCAATTTATATGTAAACATTACACAATAAAATACGATTTTTTATTAAGGATGATTCATGTTATTTTTAGAGAGTGCAAAGTGAGTTCAGATATGACATGGTAAGCAGGGCTACCTTGATAACAAATCACTTACACACAGTCCACTCAAAATTACACAATCCTCCCCACTGCACTGTAATAACATCGATTTACTGGTAATGAATAAAAGTCTCAAGAAGCCCCATAAAAAGACTGGAGGCTTGGCCTTTAAAAGCAAAACACAATGGGCCAGTCAAGCACTAGCCTATAGCCTTTAGGACAATAGATTTATGGGGCCTGGAGAGCTTGATTTCTTTTGAAAAATTGTGCATGGTGCCTGGTTGCCCTTTCTGTCACGATTCATTCTTCCATTCAGTTTTGCCTAGTATTCTAATGCAAACATGCGCACCCTACGGCTCTGCACCAAAACAACACGACAAAGACCCTCATTAGGCCATGATAATATTTCAACAGTTTTTTTAAGAGCAACCGATGGACTTTCTTAAGCAAAAACAAGTCTGATCTCAGGTCAGTGTAAAAGATTAATAATACTCTCGATTAAAAAGACTAAGCAGATGATATTTCTTTCTGCAGGGAACAATAGAACCGTGAAAGTCCCCTAGTCTGAATTTACTTTTTCCTGTGACTGTTTTCACATCTTTCAGCCAAATGAGACTGAACGGATGCAGATACTACTGTTAAAAATATCTGTGTTTTCTAACCTCCACTTGTCTTGGCTGTCAGACAGCCATGCTAAACACCTTAAAGGAATAGTTCACTTTCAAAATGAAAATTCTGTCGTCATTTACTCACCCTTTTTATCAATTCAAACCTGTATGACTTACTTTCTTTTGCAGAGCACAAAAGAAGATATTTTGAAAAATGTTGGTAGCAGAACAGCACAGCCCACCATTCACTTTTGTTGTAACCAATGCAATTGAATGAGGGGCTGTTAACAACGTTCTTCAAAAAATCTTCTTTTGTGTTCTGCGGAAGCAAGAAAGTCATACAGGTTTGAAATAAGGAAGGACCTGATTGACAGAATTTTCATTTTGAAGGTGAACCACTCCTTTAACAAAGAGAGGTGATAAATAAGGGAGCTACATCGTTTTAATGATCCCTTTGAGAATTATAGTTAAAATATTAATTTCACGATTATCTAACTAAAGTAACATTTAAAAAGTTTTCTTTTAAAATGATAAATGTGACATAACAAATAGCAGCTGCATTGGACTGTTTATAAGGGCCTTCAATCTTTACGCAAGGATCATATTGTAGATCTTCTTGTATTGACCTCATAAAAAATTGGCCATTCCCTAAGGATGGTTTTGGTTGTGTTAAAGGGGTCATATGGCAGGAATACGTCTTTTTCTGTGTATTTAATGAGCCCATGCATGTATTAGACATGTAAATTTGCCAAAATTTACAACAGATGCACTCTATCTAAAAGCGAATGCTCACCCAGACCTGCCTGAAACGCCTCGTGTAACCACAACCCCAAAAATCTATGTCATTACATGGTATGATTTGACCAAGATCACCCAAATGTAAATGCAAGTAATGTGGGCGTACCTGTCAGTAAAATTGCATTGGAACCTGATGTTCCAAATATGGTAAGAGGTTTAACATTTCCATCACACGCTTGCAGTATTCAACCAATCACACACTGGTTAACTGGCAAATCATAGAAATACTCGCATTTTAATGAAATATGCTTTGTAAAAAATCTGCGCTTCAGAGAGACGGGTAATGAGGAGATACAAACATGCATTTTTGAACCTTAAATCATATAAATACATTGCAGTACATCCAAAACGAACAATAATATTTGTTTTAGCCGTGTCATATGACCCCTTTAAAAATAAAATTTCACCCAAAACTAAACATTCTATCAACATTTACTCGCCCACATGTAATTTCATACCTTTATAATTTACTTTGTTCTGATAACAACGGGGAAAGATATTTGAAAGAATTTTAGCAATTTTCAGTTCTGGAACATCATTGACTACCACAGAATAAAACATTTTAAGGGAAGTCAAAGGTGCCCCAAAACTGTTCAATATCTCGTTTTGTGTTTAACAGAGCAAAAAATATATACCATATGTTTTTTCTACTATGGTTGTGGATGATGTCACAGAGTTGAACATTGCTAACATTCTTTCAAATATCTTTCTTTGTGTTCAACAAAACAAAGACATTTATAAAGATTTGAAACAACCCGAGGTTGAGCAAACGAGGACAGAATATACATTTTTGGGTGTACTATCCTTTTATGCGTATACTTGATGGGTGAATGTTAGGCTTGACCTCTAAATCCAACACTGGTTCAAGATTAATAAATACTTAATCAAAATGATTTGAGGGCGAGATAAGAGCATCCAATGTTGACAAGTACAGGATATGCTTTATCATCAAACAAGTCCAATTCTGAGAACCAACACATTGACTCAAGTCATTATCAACCCACTTTTAAATAGACTTGAGATATATAATAGAAGTATTTCACCCAAAACAGATGAGTCCATAAACAATAATTCCTATCACCAAAGCCTGCCATTAGTGTCAGAATCCCAGTATTTTTACACCTGTTTTTATGTCCCTTAGCTGAATCAATGCAAATGTGTCCAGTCTCCAAAACAAAAACAAACAAAATTATGGTTTTCTTTTGGAGAACCAAATCTTAAGGTAAAATGAGGTCACAGTAAAGGCCAGTCAAAGAGACGGAGACATTCTCGCACACATCCAGACATAGATTATACTCCGACCTGAAGAAACAGTCAAGGATGAACAGGCAATGACAGATCATCCTTTACTGTATGCACACACTTTAACCACCTCAGCAAAACAGTTTTGCTGAATTTCTTTTCATGTCTGTGATTTTATACAGAACCAATAATATTATAAAGAGGCGGTACTGGAAAAGACGATTTTAGGTCTGTACTACTGCTGTAATATATTCACAATATTTGAGTATTACAAATATTGTGTTATGGGAGAATGAAGTATCACTTATTGTGTCTAAAATAGAGAGCTACACTTTGAAAAATGCATTATATTAATATGCAATATTTTTTTCACAGCTGTTTCTGATGTGTTTTGAATTTTGCACTGTATTGTGTTGTAGATAATATGCTGAAAGAACATTTCTGTTTGTTTTCTCTCGTTTTTATTATACGGCATGAAATCTTATCAACAGCATCACGGACTTGCCATTTAAAATGACAAAGGGATTCATCTGTGATCTATTCTATACCATGGCCGACTACATAACCTACATCTCAATATCAGCAACATTCAGTCACTTATAATGAATAAATTACGATGTGATGTTCCCCTGGCAACACAGGCTAAAAGTCACACATCTATCATACCCTACATTGTATTCAGCCTCTGATTTACTCACTTCACCTCTTGTGGTTTTCCGTACAAACCTGACTTTCATCAAATAGGAGAAAATCGATTAGCTGCACACCACAAAAACAGACGTATGAAAAATAGTAACAAAAGACGCAGCTTTATCATAATGTTCCTCTGATAGTATTGCATGTACACCCAAAACTGCATAATAAAGGTAAGAATAAAACCAGGCCATCGTGTGGCCATCTTCTGTGCTATAAGCTTTTGATAATAATCACTCGTTAGGGATTACATGTGTCCATTTTAATTTTGTATGTTTGTGTTAATGTTTGAGCAAGTGCCAAGTCACCACCAGTGTAAGAACATTTGCCTTTGACTTTATTTCTCCCTCTTGCTATTATTTCAAAATTATTTCATTAAGTTTATAATCCCCTCCACAGCTAATTCATTTAAACCCATGGTGGTCCGATGAATACATCTAACATTATCAAAAGGTGTGGGTAACTCCGCAACAGACCATCTCTTAAATTTGATAATGCTTTGATGATTAGATGAAGACGGTCTAAACAAATGACACATGGGTCCATGAAGTGCTTGTATAAAATGTAATTGTGACCATGACTGTCTCTTTGACAGATTGCCACAGTTGCCATGAACTTTACTGTAGCTGCACTTGCGCGGTAAGCATTTGGCTTATTTTCAGCATTATTGTATTGCGCAGGTAAATTCAGTATGGACTAAATAATTTTTGCCACATATGCTTAAATTCAATAAATAGACCATTTTCAAGATTTAAATCTATTACCAGGCAAACATCGAAAAGTAAATGAAATTAATCTGTCACTTTAACAATAAAATTTTGATCACACAAGTTATTGATTTCACTTGACTCCAATGCAGGCTTGTCAACATTTATTAGGATGCTCATCAATGATAGGTGAATACAAAAAGCTTTCCTCTGAAAAAGTTAAAATTTCATAATGCATTCACTCCAATATTGCATACTGGCTGCATCATTAATCACGTTTGTAGGTTCAATCTAAATGTATTTATTTAGCCTTTTATCCTGTTTTAATGCAACTGAAATTAGAATTGAACCTATCAATATTAAGCCACAACCGTCACTAATAAACCATACAGTAAATAGCTGAAGGGTATTAACAGCCTTTTTGTTCATTTAATTAGTCAAATGTAAAGTAAATGCTCATAGTGGCACTTACATGTTAAAGATATTCATAAGTAGCATCGCTCTTCCACTCTCACAACTGAAATCACAACACATATGAGCTTAAATAAATGAAAGCTATTATTTACCTGCTGCTTATTGCACAATGCACAAGGGAAATGCTGAGCCAGCACCATGGGCTCATTTCACACATTATGCGGGCAACCGAAGCGGTCTGAACCCCAATTTTGTCAACCTAAAACATGTCCAATTTGATTTATGTGGCAGCTTTTACACAGCTTATTCTCAGAGTAACCTCACTTGTGGTTGTGTGTGTACTATAAATGTTTTATAAACCAATGATATAGTCCGAGCTGAATTATGGAATATTTAAATAAATAAGTAATATGTTAAATTTGTTTGTTAGTGACAAAACATCATCACATTTAAACACCCTGTTTATGATCTTCAGGCGTTACTTGACAAACTCACCTGCATGAAATCTTTAGAATAGCCTGCTGTGAAGCTGTTCATGCTACTTAAATCACAGATTCGCTGTAGGGGTTCGAACAATATATAACAACAGCATGATTTTATGAGTCTCATAATGTTTTCCTTCAAATGCAGAAGGGGAGAACAACTCATAATAGCACACAACCCATCCTCAGGGCATTCTGGCCATTGAGCTGTTATTGAAGCTCTATTTTTTTCATTCTCAGCCTGTGTTTCTTCTGGCACATAAACCATTGTATTTCAACCTATTTTCCATCTCTTCACCTCCCGTCCTGGCAAGTGGGATGACCGTACGCATTAGCAACCAAATATATCTCTTTCATTTTGCTTCTTTATGATCTTGGGTTAGGCTCCAGGTCAAAACCAGGGGAAATGGAGATAACTCTTTATATCATGTAGCTCCTACCAGTACATATGGAAGAAGGATTTTTCTCTTTAATGTATTTTAAAAAAGTATTTTCATAATGTTGTGAATTGCACAGAGGGGAAATGAATGGCTCTCTAGCTTTGTCGCAATACATGAAGATGTCTCGGATAGATATGGTGCTTTTTAATTACCTGATGAATGGTGTGAGCGTAGCGACATCCAGAATGTCTTCACTGTGAGATCACAGCGTGTACCACAGCTTCCCTCTCCGCTCCTAAGGAGGCTGAGTGCCGCAAGGAATAAGAGAAAAGAATAGTAGAGTAGAGTAGAATAAAATGAATATTATATATAATAATGTTAATTAAATGTAAGTAGTAGATAAATGTCAATTTGTTTACAAAATCTATTCGTCCTCTTGAAAGCTACAAGGAAAACAAGCATGCGATCTGACTTACAGATGATGGGTGGAACTAATATACAGCTTCTACAGATCGATCCGTTGTAAACTAGGTTCATCATGATTCTAAGCACACTGTGAACCTTTAAGCACTAAATTCCTTTACAACCACAAGCATAAGCTGTCCGACCTGAAAACATTAGAAGACCTTGTCAATAAGGTTGATGTGTGCAAAAACTACTCAAAAATGTGGCTTTGATTTAAGATCTGCATTAAAATTTTTCTATTATAACTGCTGACAGAGCACATGGACGAAAAGTGCTTTAAAGGTGCTTTGTACAATTTTTTTGAGGATCTATTAACAGAAATGCAAAATAATACACATAACTATGTCTTATAACATTATGAAATAAGACCATTCATAATGAAGCGTTGTGATTGTATTACCCTCAAATGAACTATTTCTATCTACATACACTGGGGGTCCCCTTGCATGGAACTCGCCATGTTGTTTCTAAAGTTTCTCTAAATGGTCAAACCGCTCTACAGATATCTCCTTCGGCAAAGAAGTGATAACATGACATCTTAGTTCTGTGTCAGACACCGTAGTGCTTCGAAAGAGAGGGGGGGAGGGTTGTGTGAGCCGTTGGTTGAAGTTCCCAACCTCACCGCTAGTGTCCATAAATTTCATACAATGGACTTTTAAAACCATTTATGCACTAAAAAGGATACTGCTATGTGCATGAAAGAGAAAACATGTACTACAACTACACAAATGTTTCTCCAGAACCTCTAAATTGTATGTGTAGTCAATCTCTGCATGTTCCTATATTATTAATGCAGCATTTACAAGAGAATAAGAGAATATTATAGGATTACAGTTGCTGGAATACCATTTAGCTATTCCGCAGAGCGACACACATTCTGATTTAAAGGCAACTAAAATATTTGGTTATTTCACAAGAAAGATTAGACAAAATTAGGATTTGCACAGCAGGATTTAATCTGATTTAAACACTGAACTGTGTTTCACCTCAGGATGCGGAAAAAAATAAACGCGATTAAAATGTCATGTCTGTGTTTTAAGCCACATAACACAAAAGCTTAAATGTAACATTTTCATCTCCGTGCTGTGGGTGATAATGGCTAAATAAAGTGATTAATATCATTTCTGGCCGATCAGATCATTTACTGCTGTGCAGCAACTTCAAGATGTTTTAACTGAATACTGCATTACCCATGTAGCCAATGTTTACCTCAAGAGCCATATTATATGCATTTCTGAGTCGTTCTCTCATAAATGCTGCATTGTCAATAGTGCAATGTGTGGCTTTAAATAATTTGATCGGGAATTTCCTTCTGTTGCACAAAAGAAATGTAATGTGATTCAGTTTCCATCATTTATTCATTTTAAGTAGCAATCCACTGTGACACCATAAATATAATGAAGAGTAAACACATTTGACATTTAGTATTACATCGAGACCCAGAACATTCATTTAGTTTTTGTCTAAACTGCTTAAATGTCACAGCAAATAAGGCCATGGCAGGAAAAGCACTGCACAAAGTTTCCATATCATAAACCTTAACGTTCAATCCTGCTAATGGAAATGATGCAGAAATACGGAATGAGATCTAACACTACGCAAAGACACCAGCCAAACAAGATCTTTTGGCTATAGTCAACCGAATGTTTTCACTTAAGAGAAACATTTTCAATTTCTAAATTTGCAACTTTTTGACCAGCCAACCCTCCTGAAACAAAAAACAATAGAACCCATGACAGAACTTCTAATGGTTTCCATTTAAATACTATTATGAACCATTAGCTTTTCTATTAGAACCATTACAAAATTCCTTTGTATTGTGTTTTTGGGCATTGTTCCAATAGGATTTATTGGTTTTCTATTGGTTCCCATCTGACAGATAACATCCCAACAATAGAATCCATCAAATACCAGTAAACACCGTCATAGTTTCCATTAAAACCAATACAATTCCCATTATAACCTTTTACAACTTTTTATTGTTTTTCTTCTGCAGGAATATTGATGACCCAACACAAACTAAAAGCGAGAAAACTGCTTTATGTTTCCTTTAATCCTCTGACATCTATTTTATTAGAAGGTAACAACAAGATGTTGAAACTTTACAAGTTTACTATCCATTCACTATCCAAAAGGGACCCAGCAGGCAGTTATGGATTTACAGTAATCGTCAAATCTGACAGTGATCTATGATTACAACCCAAACTGTAATATTTCGAAATATTGCAGAGATTAGCCCTGCTTCACAGCATCCTTTTACAATAGCTACTAAAGCTGACCGTCGACGATGTTATTGTGTTTTTATATCATCATACAGACATCGTAAAAATTGAGAGCAGCGGCTGTGACATCGCCCCTCAACAGCACACATATGATCATGTACTGTTGTCATGATTTAGTGTCTTGTGGTGTCCAGAGGACCTCTTGTCTCCGTCCGCGTGGAATGCCATCAGTCATGACATCGAACTGGTACAGAAATATAGATAACTGTGGCGTGTCATGATGATGCCTGCAAATGGAGTGTGAAGCTCCTTTTTGAAGCACCATTTCATGACAGAAAGCTGTAGTGTGATAAAACACTTGATGCTCTCCAAACAATTTCTGTCCGCATTCAACAGGCATGAAAACTTTTGAAACATTAGTCATGATGGGCTCTCCCCGACCTGTGTGCTTTAAGCATGATGAAAGACAGTAAAATGTAATGTCAGTTACAGGTAGATTTACTAATAATTAATGCTAGACGGTATGAAAGAGTAAATTAAAAATATAATTTGTTTATACCACAAATGGGTTAACACATAGAACAAGAAGACCCACGGTCAAATCCAAAGCACTGGACTTGAATTGGGTTTCTATCCTTTATATAATAAAAAAATTGTACATCCCGGGATAAAATAAAGAGAAAATTACACATGTTCATTTAATCAGCATTTCTAGATGTGTTGTGGCTATTTTAGTCCAGTGTCTGTTGAATTTCAACAAAATCAAACCTAAGGAGTGACATAAAGTTATCCAAAAGCAATGTGAAAGACTGAAAGCATTAAGAAGACTTTTTTAAGAAGAGGTTATCACATAAAAACATACTTTCGAACTTTTCCTAAATACATGTACGTATATGACAGTTGTATTCCTTCAAAGTGAATATTAACGTGTTCTCTTTGCATGATGTCTGATTACTAAACTGCAAGAGAGACCCTAAACAGACATTTCCATGTGACAGACTAAAATAAAATGAAATCATTATTAACTCTAAAGGCACAATTTGTAACTTTCACATCTATAAGTACCAAAAACAACAACAAAGGCATAGCTCGATAATGCTGTTTTGTGGAATAATGGGGGTTTAGCTTTTCTGTAGCTCAGTGGTTAGAGCATGGCGCTAACCAAGGGCGTGGTTTCGATCCCAGGGATTGCACATACTCAGAAACAAAAAGTATTATAAGGCAATGTAAGTCGCTTTGGATAAAAGCGTCTGACAAATGTATAAATGTAAATATACAAATATTTACTGCCACTGATCGAAATCAATCCGACGAGTCTCAAAAAGCTTATTAAAGGATAGTACAGACATAATGGTATCAACCGGCTAGGTTAATGTTATTCGCTAACAGAGTTAACAAAATATCGGTGCTAGTAGTTTTTTTATATTTTAATTAAAAAATGTCACATATTGTACCTTTAATTCAAGAAAAATGCTAACTGTCAAGTCTTAAAAACATCTACTGCACAGACAACCACATTATCCATCACAGTACATCACAAAGTGTTGAATAATGCACGACATAGCACACGCCTGTATAAGTACTTTCTCTTTTGCCTGTGGTTCTATGAAATATAATTTTCCACCCACCCACGAGCGATGAGCCCCTGGATTTACTCTCCTTATTACCTCCGTGTAGCATTTAATTTCCTGGGTATTTAGGGCTGTTATTGCTACAAGCAGTCGCACGTCAGGATGGGCAATCACTCAGGGCAATGCAGCATGACAGTGACGCATCATTCAGAAGTCTGTGTGTTCATGCATTAACACAGCTGTTACACTACCTACAATCCATCATGCCATTGATTGTTGAGAAACACCTATGCTTGGGAAAAAATGGCCTAAATGAAGTGTGTGCTATGGAATGGATTGATTTTTATTTAAAGGTCCTCAAAATTGTGCTATAATGAATATGTTACAAGTCCTCCACGATGGCAGTGGACTCGCTCGCAGTTCTCTAGGGGGCCAAGCTGGGAAGATCTCTCTTTACTGGGCTAATCGTGGGTATAATAGACTACCACCATCGTAATGTATGTCACTTTCTGTGTACTAGTTCACTGTATCAATCCTCATCAGATTTAAAAAATGAAAGGATTCTCAAGGCATTCTTGCCTTTGAGATGCACGCTTATCTCCCCGAGACCTTCGAACAGCAACATAGTTGTAACTAAAATAAATGGTAAAATAAATTTTATTTTATTTGCATATCGTTACTGTCCTTCCAAGACCTCATAAGTCCAAATTCACAGTTTTTCAGGAAATTAAAAATACTTTTTAAACGATTTAATACTGTGTTGTCAAAGTTGCAAGCACTTTTCAATGTGTTTTATTGATTAGATATTTGTAGTATAAAGGATGCCTAATAATAATGATTTATGGCAAAAAATAAAAATCACATAATATGGAGATACATGGTTTCATAAGGACAGCAGCGATCTGTGACTACGTCTTACGCCAAAGTGTGCTTTGTGTTGCCTTTGTAAACAGATTTTATTAGACATAGTAAATACTTGCAGTGTTTAATATCACACATTTATTCTTACGGCAGTTATTACCTTGACAAATGCTTCCGACCCACTAGAACATATTTTTTACTCCATTACCTCTCTGTTAATGTTAGGTGAGGAAACATTAAATGTTTAATGGCATCATTGTTTCTGACAGACATAATAGTGGGAAACCATTAATCTCGCCGGTTAAAATTTTAATTAAACAAGAGACATTAAAACAATGAAATGTACTCCAGTAACAGCAGAGCAATGAACCACATATGCATCATTAAGCCTCATAAACACAGTTTTATGAGATTTTATTTACATCAGCTGTAATTTACGTCAGTAAAATTCTTACTGCATTATATTTGCACTGACAAACTACCAAGGTATGATATTCCTGCCAGATGAATAAATATGATGCTGCTTGTTTATAATATATCCCTGTATCTATCAGCAGTTTACAACCCAAAATTACCCCTCCCCTCTTCAACATGTCCTCAGCTGAGAGGAAGGATATACCCTACTTCCCTGAGCTCCACACCCTGTGTATAGCACACAGACAAGAGAGGCTTAAAGACTCCCATAGGGATTAACCTGTGGGTGGGATCCCACAAAACAGCCAACGCGGAGGATCATTGGAACTATCCCGCATTCCTTTCTCATCTATATGTGTTGACATCTGTGCTGTTTTTGTCATGTAACATGTGGTGATTATCCATTCATGTATGTGGTTTACATTTTAAGGTGTGCGGTAAACATTGAGATAATGAATCCCATTTATCAGTTCACCTCAATGGTGCTTAAAAGACGTCATTGCAGTTCCTTTCTTCTTTCATATTCCTTGGCGGTTCATCCCAAATCTTGAGGTATGCATAGCTGAGGCAAGAGAGGAAGTAGACTGAGGGAGACAGGAAACAGGAAGTAGAGGCAGAAATAAATGAAAGCTGAAATAGTGAGAGGGGTCAATTCCCTCATTTACTCGTACAAGAGTTTACCGGAGAATGACAACAACTCTATCCATGAACTATGGAACTTTCTTTTGGAATCCTAGAGAGCATATACTGTGTATTTCACGTAACATTATAAACATGGTATTGGTGATATGTATGTACTTTTATTATATACTATAACAAAACCAAGAAAAATACTTCCCCAGGGTTGCAAATCAAACCAATATCAAACTAATTGTGGTAATAAAATAAATAAAATGAAGATTCTCTTCATGGTTTTTAACATTTTTGACTCCGTATTGCTTATTTCCACTAAAAAAATGGTCATTATTATGATTAGGATTATTGGTATGCACAATATAAATCCAAAGAAACTCATTTCTGGTTTGTGTTTTAGGGGGTACTGTAACCTTCAGTTGCGACAGAACGCTTTGGTATACACAACAGATGTGCATTTTACATTTATTGTGGCCATATTAAATTAATTTAAAAAAAAATCACATCGGTTAAGCAAATATTTAGGTTCTTATAATTAGCTTATCTGTGTGTTTGTTGTTCACTGTGTGGTTTCATCTGATCGCCTCCGTGTCGGTCAGTTATGCATTTTTGTCCCCATCTTAGAATGGGACAACCCAGCGGGAAAAACATTTGAGGCAAGGTCACAGTACACCCTCCACCCCTACAAGCAGGAAGTGTCGACGGGCCTGGCCCATCAGAGACAGGAAGCACAAAGTGCAAACCAGCATCCACAACCCAACCCTCCAACCAGGAAGTACACAGAAATCTCAACCTCGCTTGCATGCCATCAACAGAACTTAAGCATACACCTTAACACCTTAAAGATATCACACGTGGGTTACTTGTACTCTAGTCTCTATTAATGTGTTACTTCACTGAATGTGTGACTGTTTCTAATCGCATTTAAAAGAAACTGTCAAAAATATTTTACTGCTATTGTCAAGTGGGAACCCCCATTGCTCAGTTCTTCTTTTGTGTTCTGCAGATAAAAGAAAGACAAACAGGTTTGAAATGACAAGAGGGTGAGTAAATGATGACACAATTTCCATTTTTTTAAATGCTGTATAGTAACATTAAGAAATTAAACGACACATATGCTTAAGCCACTGGTCCTAAGGAGAAGTCACTTACCATTAATCTGTCTTTTCAGAAATCATGGGACAAAGTAACGAAGGAAAGCATGTGGACCAGACACTCCATGTGTGAAATATCTGTGCAAAATGAACCCTCTAGGCAACATCTGCCTAAAGTAAACACATCCATCATCCATTAAATAACCTAATATGTGCAATATGCACAACAGGGGACACTCCAGTTTTAATACGGGGTGTCAATATTCAGAATATTTATCGCGAGGACAGACATTTAAGAAAACATCCTTGGCAGGCCATTGTTTGCAATATTTTTAGCCTCAGAGAAATGCACAAGATGCAATATACCTGGAGATTACGCACACACAGATACTTTGCAAAGTGTTATGATGTTGTGAGTGGTGCGAATAAATCATAAACGCTTTAATCTAACCACAAAGGTATAACAGAATAATCAATCATTCAATGCTCTGTATCTCGGTCTATTTCTCTCTGTCCTGTGAAGCATCCCTGCAGTGTCCATAATAATGATGTCAGGTCATTTCAGACATTATATTATTATTATAACATGCATTTCAGATTCTTAAAAAGTAAATATCCTTAGTGGTCCTGAAAAGCACAACACAACATGTAACTCGATAACATAAACAGCAATAAATCACTTCTATTAAAAAACTTTCAAGATAAATGAATCTAGATTGGGTTTACTGGTCCACAGTCTGTTACATGTGAGAATGAATGTTTGCCATCAACACCTGTCCCAAATAGCACCCTTGACTTAAACTAGGGGTCTCGCATCATCTTCTTGCACATGTTGTAGGATTCTATTTTGCAAAGCCTTCATTTTTGTTGTTATATTTTAGGTCATTCAATGGGACAGTTCACCTGAAAATAAAATTCTCAAATAATAATTTATTTTCAGTGTCTTTTCTCAAAACAATGAAAGCAAACAGGGACTGGGGCTGTCAGTATATAAACATCAGCCATACATCATGTTTTGTGTTATATGGATGAAAGTCATACGGGTTCAGCTCAACATGAGAGATATTGATCAGAAGGTAAATTTTTCGATTTGTTGAATTGTTGCTTTAATTGTAGACTGAGAGGACTGCAAGGATTGAGGGTTTTATTTAGGACAGGTCATCCAACACTAGTTTTCTCCAAGTAGGTCTACAATTTCAGTTTATTATTTTCTCTCTGACAGTGAGTCTTATACATCCTGATGGACAGTTCCCAGGTGGTAAAGGTGGGCAGTCAGGAGAATCAGGATTAAGGTCAGACACATCATTAAGGATCGAGGAACACATAGCCTATAAAAATCTCTGAAAATGTCTGCTGTAGGATATCTGCTTTTTGGCCAAATTAAAAGTGTCTCAGGAGTCAGAGCCCAAACCAACAAGAATCCCAAAGAGGGGCCTAGATACTCACTACAATTGAGTAAACAAAAACATGGACATCTTCATAAATGTGCACACAAATGCACGTTTTTAGATTTGCATAATTATAGTCTAAAAAATGATTATCTATGCGTTTTTAGATTTGCAAAATGATAGTCTTAAAAATACTTATCTATGCGTGTATTTATTGTCATCTTTTATTTAAATTGTTGTTTTAATTTTCTTATGTGCATGGCTTTCATAAAAGATGTATTGCCATTGTTTGGGTAAATTATCATTTAAAAAATCCTATGAAAAATACAAACAAAATTAAAAACACTAGTTAACAACAAATGTGAGGCATATTTGTGCAAAAACATAACAAAATCACACAATAGATTTTTTGAACCGTTAAATCCGAATTTGAGTAACGTGCCTCCCCTGGTGGTACACGGAGTAAATTTAAATACAGACACTGTTGTGCATAACTCTTGAATGGTTATTTGAAAATACATAATATATATTCAACAAACTAATCCATGACACTATTCCAGGACAATATTGTTGAACACATTTTGCTGGATTCTAGAAAATTCACATCACAGGCACACAGATAAAGGTCGTGTGCTGAATGTGAGACAAACCACAAAGGCATATCTCTCAACAGAATGACAGATCGGTTCAGTAAGAAACATATTATTCCGGACACTCTGGGTCATTTTGTGCTCTTTACACACTCCAGCTGTGATAAATGATAAGACACCTGACCAAATATGACATTGAGAGTATCATTCAAAATGACCTTAGAAAGGCCACGATTGATGCGTATCACAACCCACAAACTGTCTACAAGAAAAAGCCCTTTTCGAAAGGTACAAAGTAACTAAACAGAATACAAAAAACGTTACAGAAGTCATGCATTACTAGATACTAAGTAAGTTAGGGTAATACAATAGATTTTTTATTTCCTGACAAGTATTATTAGTTTCAATTTTCATAAAGCCTTAATATAGTTCACATTATGGAATAATAAAAGAGTGAGTCAAAGGCACCAGAAAAAAATACACCTTATCGGTGCTTTAGTTTTGTAAATGATTAAGTGTGATTTGAAGCGTTTGATTTTCAGATTTCTCTCTGATGGTTTACCGCCACCTACTGACGAGATGCTACTATTACAGAATAATCAGTGAACGCTATAATGCAACATTAGAATAATGACAGAAGGAAGAAAATGCACTTGATCTGATCAAATTTAGGCTAAGAAAAGATAATGAATATTAGTAAGACCAGAAGATAAGTTTTTGGCAGTTCACTTGAAGAGATGTGTAGAGCCTACAACAAGAATAAATCACGTCAGCGTTTACTTAAACATACTTAAACGTGCACTGGGTAAAACCATTGCATTTCAACAGCAAACTACTGAAATCCATAATTTATTCACACGACTACACAGTAGGGCTATACTACACTGTTGATTCAGGAGGTAAAATTCTTAGATACTAGTGTTTTTAAACATACTAAAGTAAAACAGTATTTACAACAGTTTGTTCGTTTATTAGTTAACACTAAAGACTATTTTATTATGACAGCATATATAACAGTTTACTGTACAAACTATTATGCATTGAACACCTACAATAAGCATGACATGTTTCAAACTATATTAATCCCATCTATATAAATATTTTAAGGAGAATGACAAATAGCAGAGAGACAAGAGCACAAAGATTCCTTGTAATCATAAAGAGGTTTTATTAGAACAATGTGATGCGCATCAGGAGTGGCTTTAGGACAACCGTTAATAGCCTATAGACACATTCATTAAATGCTGGTTAAGCTTTTACAATACAAAGACTTTCTACCGAGAACAACTCTTGCTTTTCCTTTACACATCATTTTAAAGCTATATGGCTTGCTTTTTCTATTTAGAAAAAAGTAGATAAAATCGTACCTGTATATACACACATACATACATATTTACATGTCTTGCTGTATTGTTGTAAACGTATTTCCGTTTTTAAAACAGCAGTACAGGAGAGAAGGTTGTGCTGACAAAATTATCATCAGGTAAGTAGTACACCCAAAGATGTCATGAACATCAATGACTTTACATGTAAAAAGCATAAAAATGTCAGGCAAGACAAAGTACAAAAAAAGACTTGAAGCATAACTTTTAAATCCATGCATCTTTAGAAAAAAAAACATTCAGAAAATGTTCTTTCAGTTTTTCATCGTGTGAGATGAATGACTTACGAGTGGGATTCAGATTCTGTAGACTTTGCCCTAGAGGTGTCAGACTTTTCCCTTCTGTCGTCTTTCCTGTCTTTGCTCCTGCTTCGGTCCCGTCTGTCTCTGTCTTTCTCTCTCCCTCTGTCTTTCTCCCTCTCCCTGTCCCGGTCCCGGTCCCTATCCCTCCTATCACGATCTTTACCACGTTCTCGTTCTCGGCTCCTTGAGCGTTCTCGTCTCCTGTCCCTGCTATCCCGATCTCTTTCTTTTTCTTTTTCTTTGTCTTTGTGTCTTTCTCTGTCTCTGTCGCTGTTCTTCGCTCGCTCTCTGTCATATTCTTTTCTGTCTTGTTCTCTCTCCCTTCCTCGGTCTCTGTCTCGGTCCCGGTCTCTCCTCTTTTCCCCATCTCCATCTCTGTGTCGTTCAGACTCTCTGCCTCTACTGCGATCCCTCTCTCTGCTGTGTTCCCTATCCCTTTCTCTGCTGCGACCAGGCTCCCTTTCTCGTTCCCTGCCCTGGTCTTTTTCACGTTCCCTTTCTCTGCCTCTCTCGTACTCATGTTCTCTGCTCCAGCCATATGATCGTCCGCTATGAGGAGCTTCACGGTCTCTTTCTCTCCTCCTATCCTCGGATGAATCACGTTGCCTCTCTCTTTCTTCAGACAATGCTGAGGGGGCATCTCTGTCGCGTGAGCTACTGTCAAATCTGCTTGGACGGTTATGAGGCTCTGAACCATCCCTGGAGGAGCAGCTTCGCCGCCTCATTTCAGGTGAGTGTCGTCTCCAGTGGTCATCATGGTGGGTGTCGGGACTGTGTCCACCGCCTACACGGACTTGCACTGGGATGGGACCATCGGTAGGCGTTGGAAGCAAAGGTCCACGAACAGGTCGAACATCACTTAGGCTGTCTTCATTATAGCTGTATCGTGAAGGCGGACCAGCTTCCTTATCGTAATGACCCAATTGTGGACCTCTTGGCCCACCAAACTGCTGTACCGGTGGTCCTCGGTGCCTTTCAAACTCTTGAGACGAACCTCCCCGTGGTTCGTCAAATGAGCCCCTGTGTTGAGGTGACCCACGAAACTGGTTTGGAGGTGGAAATCGCTGTCCTGACAATTCGCCTGTAGGACCAGAGGAAGGTCCCCTCCGTCCATCAAAGGGGTTTGGTGGCGGACCCCTAAAAGGTGGCCCTTGTGTGGGTTTCTGGGTTTTTTCTATTCCCTGATAAGAGTTTCCATCATCAGCAGGGCCTCTTGACATATTAGAAGGAGGTCTATGCACCTCAATGTTATGAGGGGGAGGTGGTCCTCGTGGTCCGGGGAAATGGGATTGTGGCGGCACTCTATTATCAAAGTGACTTGGAGGAGGGCCTGGGAACGGTGGAGGTAGTCCTCTTGGTGCAGAAAAGTTAAAAGGGGGTGGAGGACCATTAAATCGTTGCCCGTCGAAGTTTGGAGGATGTGGTCCAGGTGGTAGAGGCCCTGGAGGTGGGCCTCTTGGTCCAATATGCTGAGGTATGGAGTTCATAGAGTTATCAAACATCTGAGGAGGAGGACCTATCTGACCTATCGGCTGGAACGGAGGTGGTCCTCTTTGCGTGAAATTAGAAGGCGGTGGACCTCTTGGAGCATCAAACTGAGAATTACCACCCCACTGATTCTGATAAGGAGGATATGATCCAGGTGGAGGATTTTCTCCACGGGTAGGGGGTGGACCTTGCATTGGGGGAATTTGCATTGGTGGTGGTGGTCCTGACATTGGAGGAGGGAGATGCATGGGTGGTGGAACATTCATTGGTGGAAGACCTTGCATGGGAGGTGGACCGAGAATGGGAGGAAGCCCAATTGGGGGAGGAAACGATATTGGAGGTGGAATGTTTGTGGGATTTGTTGTTGGTATATGTTGTATATGGGAACTGTGAGAATCCATATATGATGAGTTGTCATCGAAGATTTCATCTGGCATTCCTGAGTGGACGGACATGGATGACGAACTGATCGTTGAAATGCTGTAATATGTGGTTGTAGTGGTCTCAATAGGCTGTCCACTGGACGCAACCTCAGCTTTTAGTATGCTGGCAGAATTAGGCCACACGTCCTCAAAACTTTTCCTCTCAGATTCAATAGGCTCATCCTTCATTTGTTCCTCCTCAGGTTCTTTATCCACATAGAGTTCCACTAACTCCGGGTCGATGTTCTCCCCTAGTAACGGAATAGAAACTTCGGTGCTCTCTGTATCAAGAAAGGGGACCGCTTCACTTTCAGCTTCCTCCTCAGGCTTGTTTGCGTCTGTTTGCAGGATCTCATGCTGGACTTCTTGGGAATCCAAGGTGGTAGTGACTTCGGATTGAAGTGTGTCTACTGTTGTAGAAGTTTCCTCCACTGGAGTAGCCACAGTAGAGTCCGGCTGTGTTATTTGTGTGTCTGTGGCTATACGCGCTTGTGATGGCTCTATGACTGCAGATGGCTGTGGAGATGGTTTTTCTGTAGTTACATGAGACTGTTCTTCTTTCTCTATGGAATCAGACGTATGTCTTCTGTTTGCTGCTGCTGCTGCTCGTGGGTCCCTACTTTGCCTTGGGTCTCTCCTCTGGTTAATAACTGGAGCTGCAGAGCTCTTCGCCACTAGGTCTTCAACTTTTTTACCAAGCTGCAACAACTGGCTATTAGCCAGTAGAGATGTGACAGGCTGTGAAATCAAAGTCTCTGGTAGTTGTTGAACTGGATCCTCTAACAGCTTATGTTCCTCTACCTGTTTCTCCTGAAGCCCCTTTTGATGCTCAGTAAATATTTTACCACTTGGATTAACCCCAACAACATCAAAAAGGGAGTCGTCCTCAGGGTCATAAGCAATATCATCCACCATACCAGGGGTGCCCTCAGATAGCTTAATAGCTGTTGATAGTTTTGTTGAATTGTGGGCTTTTTCTGCAGCATAGCCAACAGCTGGATCATATTCTTCCTCTGGATCATACGGCCTATCATCCTGTACTTCCAACAATTTACTCTTGGTTATTGAAAACTGGTGTACAATCGGGTCTAGCAGCGACACAGAAGGCATGGACAAGTCTCCAGCACTTTGGTCTGAAGGTGAAGAGACATCAGTATCTTGCTGCTTCTTACCAAAAAGTGTTTTAAGGATGGTCTGCAGCGGTGTGGAAGTGACTGCCGGTGCTGCTGTGACATTATTGCTTGTGTTAGAGGTGATACCAGTTGCTTTCACAGAGGAAAGAATGGAAAGAACGGAAGTTGAGAGGGAAGTCGAAGATTCCAAGGCAGTGAGGGGAGGTGTTGTGCCTGGGGAAGTTGTGCTGATGGCATCCAGACTAGATCGAAAAACCTTGTCATGTTTGATTTCAGGTTTTGCAACAATTGATGGTTTGGGGAGGCCTGTCTCATCATCTCGTAAAGTTTTTGAACGTTTTTCCTCATTTTCAAGAGGGGCTCCGGGACGCTTCTTGTCTTTTTGGCAAATCAACAACCCCAGGAGGAGATTGGGACGAGCTGGCTCTAGGCCTGCACAGAAAATAAGATCTTCTAGTCAGTATATTATTTATGAATACAGTCGAATTGGTTTCAGAGAGCTTGTTCCACAAAATACAATAGTAACACTTTTACAGTACACTTTTTAGTATTACAGTTCGGTATTATTGGTACATTTTAAAGAAAACAGTTTTCCCCTCAAAAACAAATATAGCATTTTAAATACAATTTAAACTAACCTCAAGGTGACTTTAATAATGGTTGGAACCCAGAATCTTATTATTTTAGATCAAATATACCCTATAAAAAACAATAACATCTCTGATTTATATTAGAAAATGGTTAGATCACTAATCATGTTTTTTCCGCTGGAACACTTGTCATACCAATAATAACTATTCTAATTTTGTGCAACTCCTGGACTTGGAGTAAAGATGCTGTTTGCACTCACATCACTCACTTGGCTTGAGCAGGTCAGATGACTTAATTGATCAACTTTGTTATTGCAATTTTGCGGGTATGGTGGTTAAATTTGTATGGTATTATTCAAGGTTAATACTAAATGTATGTGTTTTATAGTTGTGACATACATTCCAACTTTGACCAACTCTTACTTTCTTATAGTAAGAAAACCATTCTCTTTTAGACTAAGACAAATCCAAGACCAAACTTGGATTGAGGAGATATTTTATTAGCAAGTCAAAAAATACATGACAACTAGACAGATAGCAAGTAAAAAGAAAAGAACAGACAAACAGTTAGGGAAGAAACGCACATTAAAGCATGCTTGATGTTGGTTTTCTTTTTTTGTAAATTATGAAACAAGCTCTCGAGTAACAAAATAACCAGCAAAATATAAATATATTATAACCAAGCTTATCTTTTGTTATAATTAAAACAGATCAGTAATGTAAGATAACCTGTTCTTGCTAGCAATCTGTGGAATCAGATTTAATAATATCCTTGTAGATGCTTACCTGGTCCATCAAATGGTAGAAGCTTGGCAGGCAGTGGGTCTTTTGAGCTCAGCGGGATGAGGTAAAGGTCTTTGATGCGCTTGTTGCTGTTAGCCACCACCCCAAAACGCTTACGACTACTGAAATAGGAAAACAGAGACACGTATGCAACCTCTTCCTCTTCAGTTGCTGGATGGAAACGAATAAGACAGAGTTCCTGGAAAAAAAACATTGACAAGCATTGTAAACTGTTACCAAGTTGAGTAGCATTTTAACAGGTTTGACTTAGTAAATTGTGAATTCTCTTTGTTTTATATATTTTCACATCATACTTTTGACAGGGAAGTCTTCAGCTTTCCCACATAATCCCACACTGTGTGTGGTGATATTCTACCGCCGATATGAATGGTGTCAGGCAAGTCCTGGAAATAAAATTAAAGGGTTTATTGACTATCTAAGATTTCTTTGTGACATTCTAACATTAAAACTTCCAAAAACAAACCTCCTTAATGTGTTCGAATGATCCAGAAACTAAGTAGGCTTTTGTGACAAACTTTGCAACTGTGTGCATGTTTATGAAGCCTTTCCACAACATCTCCTGACCGGACAGGAACAAAGCTGTTTCTCCCTCAGGAGGGTGCTCTGTCACACTGCTGAAAACACACAATATATATAATTAAATTCAAAAGTGTGGAGATTGTCAATTATAACACATTACTTTTCTTTAAGACGAATTGGATATGCTTTGAATACAGCTGTACCTAGTAATACTGGAACCGTAATGTCGTGCATCTTGTGAAGAGGCTGGTTTTTGCACCACAGGTTTGGGTAGAGATACCGGGGCAAGAGGAGGCATAGGCAAAGGACCCTTTGCTTCTACGACCAGAGGCTCAACAGGCATAGGAATACTGGCTGGTAAAGCAGGAACGCCAACATCAGGAAGAGTTAAAGGTACAGATGACCGGTGACCTGCTGTACGAGGATCCCTTCGTGTTATTGTAACGGAGGAGACGACAGCTGGAACTGGGGCCTGGACCAATGGCAATTTACTTTTTGGATCCTCCATCATCGATGAAGAATCGGGCATGGATGCCTCTACACCACTGTAATAGGAAACTTGGGGGTGGTCAAGAGTTGCTTTGGGCGGTCGCTGTTCTGGTTTGGACTTAAAGGTTGGCTCTGGCTTTTTAGGCACAGACGTTTTGCTTTTTTTGGAAGGAGGTTCATCATCTGCAGACTTCTGACCTGAAAAATTAGCATTAAGCAATTTAATGCATTGAATAAGTAAAACAATTGTAGGTATACAAAATCTAGTTATATCAATATTTTTCAAGAGAAATTAAATAATTTTATTTAAATGTCCTTATTTTGACAATCTTTTCTCACCTGTACAAATTTTGCAGTTTAGGTCAAACAGATGAGCCCTGTGCTCTGCTGTAGTGTCTTTCAGCATAGTACTGAAGATATCAGGCATAGCGCTGGCTTTTCCAGTGGAGACTGAAGCCTGTGATATAGAGGTATGTGTGTCTTCCTGCGAGTCCTGCAAAAAAATAAAAAAAACGAAAGCAGAATAGGTAAGGATTAAAGAACAATATTACAGGTATTCTAATGTTATAATAGTCCATTCATTCATAATCTCATGTACACCTATAACAACAATGAACAGAACCCCACTAAGGTGATTAAGTTGTTGAAGATTTGAGTTTTAAAAAAGCCAAGCAAATTATGCATCCAGCAAGCAAAAGAAAAAATAGTTTTTGGGTCTTGGGGAAACTGAAATGAAAGAACAGATAGATCAGGAAAGCCAGAGATCCAGCACTTACAGCAGCAGAAGCCAAGCGGGGAGATTGGGAAGTGGCAGGCATACATACATCTCCATCAGACATTGGAGGAGCGTCCTCCATGTCTACATCGGGGGGGACACCTTCTTGTCGGGATCCGGTTTTGGAATGTCCTGACTGGGATTTTACATCCTTGTTGGAAGAAGTACACACCTTTAGCGAAGCATACAAATACTTCCTACTGATAGATTTTTATGTAGTTAACGCAGACAATTTTAAATGTTTTTCTTGTTTGTTTTACCTCCGTGTTCTCTGTTTTTCTCCAATCTGACATCTCCTTGGAAAGAAGTTCTTCAGGACTCAATCTCACCAGCCTGAAAGGACTGATCTCACCACCAATAACACGATAAAACAAGCCCTGACAAACAAAAGAAACAAAGAATACGAAAGCCATTTAGATAACAATGGACATTTACTGTCTATGATAGAAAATACTTGTACATTAAAGGACCGACCTTGTTTTTAGGGTCCTTTAGATTGAACATAAGGGATCTGTACTTGTTTTTGTACTTGTTGTCAGTGTTCATACAAAGGTTAAACATCTCTTTCTCAATGCTGACCGCCAACTTCCCAACTTCACTCTCGGACATGGAGAGATCGTCGCTGTCGCTCACCCTGTGACATTTAATCAATATGAATTACAATGAGATTCCATTAAAACAAATGCCCTTAAGTCCATTTCTTACCCAGAGCATAGTTAATAAAAAAATGTCTAATTCTTAATCAATTAGACAAATAAAAAAAGTATAAAAACAACAGTGTTTGCATCCCTCACCTCTTAAACAGAATATCAGTGAGTGATCGTCTGATGTTGGATCTCATCTGGTTATTGGGTGGAGGTTGCGGAGGTGCAGCAGTTGCAGGGGGTTGGGTTGGTTTAGGCGTTGGTTGTTGGATGGACGGTGTGGTTGACACAGGTGAGGGTGGGGTTTTAGAGGAGGTAGAAGGACCACCCTCAATAGACTCCTTCTGTCCCGCCTGTGGCTGTTTTTTAGGGATGGTGAAGGTGCTCTTGGTTACACGGAGAGCACCGGAGACATGATGGCGAGATCCAGGAGGACCTAGAGGAGATAAAACTTGAATGGGAGGTGGGGGAGGCCCTGGCTTTTTGGGTTTGTTCAATTTTCCTTGTGGTTGGGGCTGTTTCCTTAAGTCTCTGGTACTGCTCATAGGTGACGCACTGGGTTTCAGTTTGGTCGGAGAAGAATCAGCAGGCTTTTTCATCCCCTTTGAACCAGGTGACTTCTTCCCACCTTTGAGAACATCTGAAGCAGGAGCTTTCTTATCGGCAGGTGCTGGCTCCTTTTCTGGCTTCACTTCTTCACTGTCCTCCTTTTCTTTGTCTTTATTGGCAGCTGCTGGAAATCGTAAGAAATAAATGGAATCATCAACACATGAGCAAAATTTATAAGATCAACTGAGAATTATAAAAATGCAATGCTTTTTAAGTCCAACAGGACTGTTTATATGGTGTCTAAATTTGACTCGTATATTAAGAGAGCAAAATGTAATATGTTTGATTCACATATTTTAGTGCCTTGCCATGATGTAGTAAACTGTCATCTCATGTTAATGGACATAAAGACCAAGCTCTGGAAAACAAGTTGTTGACCATTCAAGATTTATTTTAGAAACTGTACTTTCATACTCAATGCGTAAGATACACCTTACAAGTAATAAAAATTATCTTTATAAATTATATTTATTTACATATATTCCTTTCTATAAAATAACTGCAAGCCATGTTAAACAACAGTACCAGAAAGACCAGTAGCATTATATTAACACAACAAAAACATGCAAATATGAATCAATACGATTAAGGGAAGACCAACAAAATGATTAACATTTTATGTTGGAGACAAATGTAGATCACTTGAGCATCAAATCCAATATCTTAGTGTAATGTCATCAAGAGACACTTCTAAAACAGAAAATACTCCGTATATATTGTGATGTAAACAGTGAGCAAAAGGACATTTGTAAGTGTTAAAAAGGAATATCCTATTGTAATATTACAATGGAAAATGACAAAGACTTCCCAAAGATTACAGATACACAAGGGAAGAATGCCAATGTATCACATTGAAATGCAAGGATATACATTTGTGCTGTAAATACTACAGCTCAGAAGTGTACTTCAAGTACTCGGTCAAATTAATCCACATTCATGTGTAATCCAGATCAGACGATTTCTCCTTGGTAGAAATGTCAACATTGACAGCACAGATGACACACAGCTGAAACCAACCTTTTGTACACAAATAACACTAAATATTAGACTCAAAACCACATGATCTGATTAGACAAAGGCAACAAAATGATTAACCTTAATATTCATATTTTGATATCAAACAAAGGCAGCATTTTTCTTTATGTATTCTTCTATAATGACAACTCAACTCTTCCTTTTAAGTCAACCATTCCCACTGGAGAAGCAAACTCAACTTTCAATCTCAGCTGCACTTACACCTATACACTAACCTTTCTCCATATGTAATAATTTCTTAAATGAGAAATGCACATATGCATAAGTCTACAATCTATGTTCGTGTATAAACGTAGCTCAACATTTCCTTGTGTGCTGCAGTTATAAGAGTTCTGTCGACAGTTGCTGTGGGGTGAAATGGTGTCCTCAGCTGTTCTTGAGCGTTCCTCATTATTTCGGGGTCTTGGACTTCTCTGAACTCCACGGTTCTTCCCTCGGGCCGGCTCCAAGGACTGCAGGCATTTTATTGCAAACCACGCTGTGACATTAAGCTTATGGCTGACAAAAGCCAAAAACAGGCAAAGCCATGCCATCCAGTGTTGTAATCCAATAAACAGACTTCTTTCACAATTGAAGCACAAGGCCATCAAGAGTGTTATCCGTAAATTCACTTTATTTTGATTGCCACTTTTCTCAATCGAGGTTTATAAATGCAGTGCATGCAAGTCAAAGGAATTTCAAATGAAAGCTGTTAGTTTAAAAAGTTACACTTTCACTGAAATGATAGCATTGTAGTCAAGTCCAAGTAAGGGATAAGAAATGTCCTATATTTAGTGATGAGGAGGACAGGATAAAAAGACACCAAAACCTACCTGTTCAGTAGTACCTGTCTTGTGAGGTCAGAACATCTTTTGCATCTATTGCCTCCCATGTTGGCAGAGATTGGAGATAAATTGGTAGATAAACGCTTCAACACACACATACTTTACAGACCTTGTCCAGAAGGTATAGCAAATGTATATCATGGCAAGGCACTATGGTTTGGAGTCAAAATTCTATAAAATTGTACTTCATATTAGTTTATCTTATTTAATATTAAATACTATTTACCATGAACTAAAATACAAATGCTTTAAAGGCATCTTTATTATCTATACCTACTATTCTCATATTTTATAAACTTACCTGTTCTGGAGCGTGAATGACCTGATACAGGCACTTTCACAAAGCATTTTACAACCAAACATGTATTGTAAGATGTCCAACTTGAAACCTTTTAGAATTATAGCTGTGCTAATATTTCTCAGCACAAATTCCCCTTCACAGGCAAATACCATGGATTTCAGTCCAATTTAGACAACAAAGGATGTTTTTTAGATCTCGCGACTCAAGTCACCTATGCTGCAACAACATCACTCCCGACAGTTCAACGACCCTATTATTGGCAGAGACAAGACAATAAAAATGTGGAAAACCCTCAGAGAGATACATACACGCTTTGTTTAACACAGATGCTGATATGGGAGCAGTCTTTTCTGGCGTTACTGCCATGTAATTATGATCACTGGACCAGGATGACATGGCTGCTGGAGGTGGATGCTCCTCTGCATGCTTGTCTTCATCCTCATCTTCCTCAGTCCCAGAATCGGAATCCTCCTCTTCCTCCTGGTTAGAGGACCTCCTTTCAGAGCCACTCTTCTATGAATAAAAACAGAAACATTAAAAATAAATGTGACCCTGTCTTTTTATAACAGTATCAGTTATATTTTAATTATTACTTTCACTATGATTTCAATCTTTGGCATTGCATTACTTGGGAAATATTGAAGATATCACATTTATTTTTTCACAGTCATCATAGATCATGTTAAGAAAATTCTATGTAGAAAATAGTAAATCACAAAACATGACTTTTCACAAGCATGGTCATCCATCTCTCTATATACATTTCTATTTAGACAATTATTTTAGATTCATTACCATTTAAACATTGATACTGAAATCTTAGCAACTCTTAATACTGCCACAATTTTAAATCAGCATCAAAGTGTCTGTAGAAAGTAATCAAATCCAAACATTTCAGACAGAAACAATCAGGTCTAAAGGACCTTGAATCACAAAAAAGACACCGTACCTGTCTCCCTGACTTATCTTGCACCTAAATTTGCAACCATTTGGTTAAATGTAACACCAATAGAGTGTCTCATAACTCAATGGATGTAAATTCATATTCCACGCCTAAATCACTACTAAAATGAAGGATGACCATTCTCAGGTGCTTTAGAATACCTTTTGCAGCGATTTATTAGTGGTCTTTTTCTGTTGTTTGGGCTTGCTCTTCTCCTTGTGTTTGGAGTCTTTTCCGTCTGTTGTGATAATCTTCATGGCAGCTGCGGCATGTCGAAGGATGCAGTCATTCCCACAGTAGACGGAGTCCGGAAGAGCGTCTCTCCCACACCCAGGACCGATGCACTTCGGAAGGGAAGACTCCTTGGTAGCCGTCACCTGCTGAAGACTCAGGGATGTCACATTTCTGCAGCCACTTGAATATGGCAGAAATGATTGAAATCTCACATTTTTTTATTAATTTAATTACAGTAGATTGTCCTGATGTGCATGAGTGAACATGAATGTTTCCCTAAAAATCTTTTTTTCTTATATTTTCATATTTCTTTTATTTCCAAAATAGATTTGTCTTTTTTCAAAACTTTAGCTTTCATAAGACAGGGCAGAAATTTTATAAAACGACAAAACAATCATTACTAATATTCATCATCAATAGGCATCATCTTTTGCTTAATCCATTTCAAACTACATTTTTCCCAATATACTTTAAAGAGGATCATTTACAAGCTGCTTTAAGGTCTATTATTAAGAAGGCAATCTGCATTTTACTACTTTTATGTATATATGAATCCATGATAAAACCTTAAATTTGTTATGAAATTAGATGGTGATGGTCACAAAACCTTCTCATTTTACCTAAATTATTTGGAGTAAAACAAATTGAGATCATAACAACGAAAAACAAAAATGTCTTCATATAAAACTATGATACATTTACCTTCGTTATTCTACCAATATAGTCAAAAGTCTAGTAGATAGAGCACTTGTAAGCATACACCTACTATACACTAAAACAACAAGATATGATGCTATATTAGATACCAAACAATTACTTACATTTAAGAATCTCATACTGAAAATATTAAAAATGACAATATTACATTACCAATAATTTACAATTTAAGTTAAACTGCAGTTTGCAAATCATTTCAGGCAATAAAGTCCTAATATGTGCATCACACACATGTGGATCAAAACCAGCATTGGAAACCAATGTCCAGTTGGTCAAAATGATGAAACAACAAAGGTAAAAGCAGCAGTGTTTAAACTCGCGATTCATATTGCAACATACCGGCTGGAAAATCTTTATTTTCTTTTTGCCACTAGGATTGACAGCCTTCTCGATCCTGCCTTTGATTCCCAGGTCATCGGCTTTCTCCTCTGGTGTCACTGCAGAAGTGCTTGATGTGGCTGGACAGGGCTCTGCTTTACGCTGGCCGGACACTGGCCGTTTGCCATTCTCTGCAGCTGCGGAGGGACCGGCCTTGCTGATCTGTCCTTTGTGCGTGCTGCAGTTAGGACAGACGTAGTCTTCTCCGTTTCTCTCCATCAGCCGGCCTCGTGCCTCGGAGATGCCCACGCAGTCGCCATGAAACCACTCCTCGCAGCGATCGCAGCAGATCATGAACCTGAGCACATGGGTTTAAATAACCAAATAACCTCAAATACAGTCTGAATATTTACTCAGACCAGAAGCAACAACCTCCATAGAGAATAACAAGCACTGAAATTTAAATTCAGGGCTGATACACACTGTTTAACAGTCTGATGTGCCTAATATCAATCATTTCAGGCTTTTGCGTTTTAATTGAAGATAAACATTACAATGCACTCAAAAGATCTATCAAGTTTAAATGTACTTAATCTAGTTTCTTAATATGTGTAGTGTCCATAACATTTAATTCTCATTAAAGCTGTGTGTAATTTTTTTTTGGAGGATCTATTGACAGAAATACAATATAATATACACAACTTTGTCTTCAGAGGTGTATAAAGACCTCACATAATTATTTTTATTACCTTAAAATGAGCTATTTCTATCTATGTACACCGCGGATCCCCTTACACGGAATTCAGAATGTTGTTTCTACAGGAGCCTTATATGGACGAACTGCTCTAACTGCTCATGCACGTTTTGTAAATACTAGGGCTGTTATTGTCACGTTAACGCATTATCTAATTAATGCCGACAATTATTTAATCGTGCATTAACGCAAGTAAAGAAGTATTATTTTATTTCGAAAGTCCGTTGCTCACTGGCACCGAAAGGTACAGACAGACAAACCACGGGTCACAGAAGGCGTGGGATGTTGATCGGTGCTGGCTTGGGTTGAGCGTCACCACGCATCTCAACCAATGATAGCCTTTGGGGTTGGCCCAAGACTGCTGAAGCATGCACATGAACTAGGACCGCCAGAACAGAATGGAGAAAGGTACCAAACTCTTACATGGACATTTCTTTTTAAATCTCTTTCAGGCCGCGAAGTTGAAAGGATTTCATCTCCCCTCCTTCAGCCATGCGCTTATCTATCAATGCACTCGCCGCACAAAGACGTAATATACGCAGGTGTAAAAGGCTTATTTAATGCTATTGATGATAAAGCAGAAGGAAATCAATAGTCTCCAGAATACAAAAATTTCCCCAGCTAAGGTACAAAACTGCATTGATAATGATTGTGTTGCATGCAATGTGAGGGCAGACAACATGTTTAAACATGTAAACCTAATTCCCATATAAGCAAGGGTCGATGTAAAAGTAGTCTGTTTTATGAACGTTTACAGCTTGGAAACAAAACTGACACGTCACAGTATATTATATCCGTATATCTGTATAGAGCGCTCTTAAAGGGCCAGCAGCAGAATAATGATCTCCGTTTATGTTCATCAGACAACAAAGGACGGGCCCAAAACACTCACTCGTATTAAATGAATTGTGTTCTCCTTAAATGAATTGTTAAGATAAAGAATAAAGCATGCAATAATTGAATTGTTAAAGATGTGCTTTAAATACATTATACTTTACACTTTGAGATGAAAGAGTGTTGAAAGATAGTTTATGCATAAGCAATGATCAACAATCATAACTTGTTTTTCTATATCAAACTAGACAGAATGTTAATGCCCTGGCAGTGGCAGAGAGCTTTGGTTTTAGATTTAATTTTATTCAGGAACAATAGAAAAAAAACGCGCCCCATCAATCTTGCAAAACTATCATCTTTTTTTAAATACAACGTTTCCGTACATGACATTCATCAGGTATGCTGTCAAAGATTGTAGATGATGGTCATGTATCGAAATCTTGTATTTAATCATATTTTTATACTTTTCAAGATTGATAAAAGATCACAATGCACTACTTTTGAATTGATTATTGAATTTTACGCTTAGTGCGATAAATCGCGATTAATCACAGAAAGGTCATGTGATTAATCCCATCACTGGTAAATAACCCATCTCCTTTGGCGATGAACACTCAAAAACATTATTAGTTGGACTTACACAAAGTAATGTCAAGTGTTTCCGGGCAAAACGTTGAGTAGTTTCTTCAATTAACAGTACAGTCAAAGTAAAGAGGACAAAACTTTTTTGAGTAAAAAAATTCAAACCATTCAGATTGTACCATTCATTTTAGGTCCATAGCACTCAATTTTTAAAATTCTTAATGGGACTTTTTGTTGTCATAGATAAATTATATACAGACTTGACAACATTCAAAACACAATGAGATGAGAATCAAATCAGATGAGAGGCATCTCAGTACTGCCATTAGCACAGTTATTGCTCATTAAATGATGCCCTAGACATGATGGGAGTGCTTTAACCTCTCACATCCTAGGCACATGTACCACTCTTCTAAACATTCGTAACCCTAAAACTAAAAAAATACAACAACTCTTTTAAACCTCAAAGATAAATGAACATTAAGCAAAAACAAGTCTTAATCTTTACTGAAAATCCCCCTCAACCAGTCGTGTTGAATTAACTTGTTAATTTTATGTAACTCATGTCCAATATTATGGGGTTTTACTTAATGTTAAGTTGACCAGTCAAACACTTGTTAAGTAAAGCTGAGAGTACAACATTTTTTATATAATTAACATAGTTAACTTGTAGGTAATAAGTAGTTGCATTGTGAACAAGGATGGATTTTGTAAAACTAACAACAGCGAAAGTTAATTTATTTGAGTGAAGTGAAAACGTGATGACATCTAAGCCCTGTGTCAGCCAGCGTAGTCCTTTGAGAGGGAGGGGTGGAGTGAGCCATTGGTTGCAATTAGCAATCTCACCGCTAGATGCTGCTAAATGTCATAAAAAGGACCTTTAAGTTCTTACTCAACAATTTACATTCTATTTAAGATAACTTTAGTACAATTAGGTGTATGACTTGTGTTATCTAATATATCAATTGTAAATCATAAAGGTACATCGTTTTATTTAACCATGTACAAGCAACTGTGGCATCTGCTTACAACTTGGAACCAAAAATCACAATATCATTCTGATGAGGAAAATTATACAGATAAAACAGTCATGTTAATAAAAACTCTAAACCATAAATAATATTAAGCTTATTCATTCCCCACAAAGACTGAAATCTTGAGTATCTGTAAAGATCCCTGTCAATTAAAGTCGTGGCCTAATGGTTAGAGATTTGGACTTATGATCAGAAGGTTGCTGATTCAATTCTCAGGGCCGGCGGGTAACGACTGAGGTGAGGCGCTTGAGCAAGGCGCCTTAGCCCTACTTGCTCCCCGAGCGCTGCAGTGATAGCTGCCCACTGCTCCGGGTGTACATGTGTTCACGACTTGCTGTGCATGTGTTCACTACTCTCTGGATGGGTTAAATGCAGAGGTCACACTTCGGGTATGGGCCACCATACCGGACAAATAGGTCACTTTCACTCCAATTAAATAACATTAACATATACTATATTATTATTTATTTTTAGCACTATCAAAACTAAAGGCTTTTCAAAGCCAAGTGAGTCATGATTTATGAAAGACTTGATAAAAACCAACAACTATGAAAAGTGGCTTAATGTTCATTTTCAACGGCTGATCCAAATGAGCTTAAACACAACATCTCAAGATAAATAAATAAATCTGTCTGCACTAGTAATGATTCAGACACATTAACCATTATTATTATTAAATGTATTACTTTACATATGTATTATATATAGAAATATTATAGACATCTTCCGAAGACACATACCTTTTATTGTGTTTCTGCCTGCAGATGCAGTATAGTGCATTAGGGTCATAACCGTCACTGTCAGACTCACTGGAAGACGACTCATCATCATCATCATCTTCTTCCTCCTCCTCTTCCTCATCATCATCTGTGTCTTTGTGGAGCTTTGCTCCTGCTTTGGGTTTAGTGTCATTTTTGGATTCTTTACTGAGTGACCTGGTAGGAGGACGTCTATTTATGGACTCATCTGAGGACTTCTCTTTATTCTCCTCTTTATTCTCCTCTTTATTATACTCTTTATTTTCCTCCTCCTCTTCCTCTTTTTCCTCCTCCTCCTCTTTTTCATCCTCTTTCTTCACATCCATTGCTTGTTCTTCTTCTTTTGACTCCACATCCTTTCCATCTTCAGCACTGGCTGGGGTCTCGACATGTTCCTCTTTCGTCACCTCACCCTCAGGCTCCTCTTCGTTCTCAGAGCTGCAGTCATCACTGACCGAGCCACCGCTTGCTTTAGGCTTGGCGCTTTTTCTCGCTCGCCCTCGTCCTCGTTTTCTTTTCACTGGTGAGGCAACCTTAAGTTCCTCAGTTTTGGCCTCTGTGTTTCCATCAAAGCTGTTCTCGGAGGCGGTTTCTGCATCAGTTGCAGTCAGGGACGGTGGATCTCCACCTTCGAGCCGTGAGGGACAACTCCTCCTTCCAGTTCCTCTTCCTCTCTTGACAGTTACCAGAAACTCTTCCAGTTTGTCGGTGCGCTTGGCCTGCCTGCCGCTGCGACGCACAGGGGCGCCCTTTGCATCTGGAGTCTCTGCTGCCATGTCACCAGGGATTTCTCTCTTGGCGATGGTTGTTCGACGAAAGCCCCAGGTCTTCTTTAACTCACGAGAGGGCGTGGTGGATTTTTCAGCGTCCTCTACTCTATCTTCACTAACATCACTTATGCCTTTTTGATCGGTGACTTCTTCGGAGACGGATGTTGGTTCTGTGTTCAAAATGTGCGAAAAAAACACAATAAGCAAATACAGCAATAAATTTCAGCTTTAAATTAACAGCATGCAGGAGATTCCTGATCACAATTAAAACTGTGTGAAGTGCATATGACAATGGAAGAGCAAGTGAAATTGCAGCCCAAAAGAATCATATGCAATTTTTAATCGACTGTAGAACATCATTGTAAAAAGATAATTGAAATGTTCCAGTGTAATTGAGATTCAGTGATTTCTTGATGTTTAAGTAAATTCCCCATTTGAATTTTGATTCCTATCTATCTGACTCCTTCCCACAGCTCTCATGAAGAAGTGCATGTGGTGGACCGAGCTATGGGTACCTTGTGAGCTGGTATCCACTGGATCCTGGCTGGACTCAGGCTCAGCGGCTTGAGCCAGCTCAGGGCTCACACTCTCCTCCATAACAGAGAGACACTACTTTTCAAACAGAATATCTATAATTAAGAAAGAAAAAAGATTTAAGGCACAGCTCCGTTATGTTACCAGAAGTCTTTCAACCAGGGATGTGTGGGCGTCTAACATAAATAGATGCATGCGTGTCTAAATGGAGCTTGCTTTGCTTAAGATGTTGCTAGTATTTGATCAATAGCTAATTGATTATTACATACTCAAAAATCATCTTTAAATCTCAGATCCTTTGCGTTAAACATGATGTGTCAAACCATCAGACACTTACAGAAAGAGTAAAAGATGCTTAAAAACTTCAAAGTAGAGATGGTTGTAAACCCTTTTGCTTTTCATCTATCAATATCAAGCTTGACTTTAAAGTCCCAGTGAAATAAAAAATGATAATTCCCTTTGTTTATGATAAATTGCAGATTTCTGTGGCTCAGTGGTTAGAGCATGGCACTATCAACGCCAAAGTCATGGGTTCGATTCCAGGGGATTGTACATACACAGATACAATGTATAGTATAATGCAATGTTAGTCGCTTTGGATAAAAGCATCTGCCAAATGCATAAATGTAAATGTTAACAGTAAATGCTTATCAATGTGGGTCAATTTCCTTTTAAAATTCATGTACCCTCATAATCTTCAGTTAAAATCTGAAAAGTTGTCTGCATACTGTGCTCTGTGCTTGAAACAATCATATTAATATGTTTGTATCGGGTACTTCATGTAGCTATTTCAAATAGTTCATGAAGCTATTTCAAAGGAGTTTGCCATGGTATTTCAAGAAAACATTTGGACACAAGACTCAAATATTAACATGGTTTTGCACAAACCAAGTAATAATAATAAAATACAAAAATAAATAATGATGGCGTGGGGTGTTGAACTTTATAAGTGATATACGTTTTGTATAAATAAGAATTTTTGGATGAACCATTCCATTAATTTCTTGATAAGGTTTTATTATACCCAACAGCTACCAATTAGATGCATTACTGAATCATATAGATTCTAATGATTAACCGTCCACCCTAATAATGTAACTATGTCAAGTTTGTCTGGTGTGAACCAATATGACAGCATTAAGTTTTTAATGGATAAGACTGCATTTTTAAGCAGTATATGTATCTTAAACAAATGCAAGCGAAGAAAAAGATGGCGACTCTGTCTGTAATGTGTACCGAAATGCAAGACAGTACATTTTTACATATGTTTTATGTGATTTAGATTGAGCTCTCACTAGGAAACAAAAAGAAAAAGCTGTAAAAATATTAGGTCCCTATATCACATGATTGAAGTAATGAAATGCTGCACCTCTATGTATCAGCTTCTCTGGCTCAGCTGAAATGAAGACCAAGACAGGAACTCTATTACAGACAACGATCTAAAAAAAATAATGAAAACAAATGAGTAAAAATAGCAAGAAATACTTTGAACACTGCAAACATGTGAACTTCATAGTAAAAGGCCAAAGTAACATCATAATCAGCAATGACCACTCAATGTAATACCAGTTGTCTGGAGACAACCACAAACTGTCTCAACCCTCATAGACATATTAAAATATATATATATATATCCTTGTGCCAAAACACGTAAAGCAAGATCAAAAGTAATTTAAACAGTTAGTATATCATTCCATTTATCAATATTTTATCCTTTGCATAATCAAATTGCTATTATTTTCTCGATTTTTCTCTTTCGGTCCACTTAAATGTAACCATGTAAAGCTTTTACTAAAATGATCCTACATGTTAACAACGTTAATTTTCTAACACGGATTCGGCGCAAGCATGACAGCTAGTGATGTCATACGGCGATCGCTGAAATCTCACAACATATTTACTCAAAAGTCATATAAAATGTCTTTCCTCAGATATTCTCTCTATTACTACTAGACACATATTATCACATAGACATGTAAAATAGCACTCAAATGCAGATATGGACATTTCAAAAGTAAAATAAGGCCTATTCACTGCACTCCTTGATAAGATTGAAAAGCTCGTTTGTCTGGTGCAATAAATGAATCCCACCAATCGCATCTCTGTCTTTTTTGTTTTAACTACATGAACCGTTAACAAAAGAAATAAATTATATCTAACGTTAACTTACATGTTGTTGGATAGCACTGGTATGGCCGCCCGCAGTATTATATGTCATAGTAACCAACTCCTACTTGACAACAAAAATGTCGCAAGAACTGATAACCTAATAAACTTGCACACGTTTTAAGAAATAAAGCGCGTAATTAACACAAAATGCCATATTACAGTTATAAAATAAATGTTCACGGTAAATATGGAGTTCGGTTAACGTTACTCGCCTGTTAGCTTTAGCTAATCGTTAGCGCGCGACCTCCATTTCACACCGTCCCGCTCGCGCTTAGTCTCTCTTACATAAGAAAGCTTTCTTCCAGTTGTTTTAATACTTAAACATTGCCCCAAAAGATCCACAAAGAGGTGAAAGGTTATAAGAGCTGGGTATACATTATACGAGCTTTACTTACAATATGCATCGAGAGTATTACATTTTAAACGGGTGGGTTTCGGTCACGAAGTCTGCCACGTGATGAGTTGCTAATAACGTTATACACCTGAACATCCTAACGCTTCATATTATACTCATTTGAACTGGATCATATAGTAATTAAAAGCGTTATAACCATTTCTTGTATATAAACATCACAGGTGTGGTTGTCTACACACACTAACGCGCATCACGCCTTCTTCCATCAGTGCCGAAATATCACAAACTAGAATCACAGAAGTACTTCAGATATAAGTCGTTTTAATACAATAAGTAATGACTTTAAAAAAAAATGCTCCCAAAATGAATGCACCTCGTTTATTGTTAAACCAGAGGACCTCACACACCCACTTCAACACCATTAACTTACAAATTAAAATTCTTAGCATATAATATTTAGAGTCACACTCAAAGAGAATAATCACATACTCATACAAATAGTACAAGAAAGATTTACAGTCATATAGTTATACAAAACAATGTGCATACCTTAATATTCAACACTGTAGCACATCAAAGCAACATACATAACGTTACACCCTTTTAATGTGTAAATACACTGTATACAACAGCTTTTATTTGCACACGTCTCCAAAACATTGATTTAGCACATTTCATCTTGAGGCAAAATGTGGGCTTTAAGTCATCTGACCAGGTGTGTTGGACAAATCATTCTTAAATCATATAAATATTGAGGCTCGAGGCGCCATTACTAGAGCGCGAGATTCGCTCCTGTAAAACTGACATACCGCATGTGCATTAGTATACATCTATACATCTGTTCAGCTCAGACGATCTGTGAAACGACATGCATTACTGTTAACTGCGACAAAAACTGAATACTCACTTGTTAACATTAATAATGTTCGTCAGTGCAACAGTCTGACCTCCATTTTCTTTCCTGTTGATGATGGTGGCGATTGCAGCATTAGCTTTTGCTTCAGATAGCATGAGGCAGAACACATTCTATCGTTAAAAAAGTCAAGCGCCACGTTGGCGTGGAGGAGTAAATGCACCAAACATTTAGCGTGTAAAAGTGCGCCCTCTAGTGTGCAATTCATGGCATTACTTGTAACAGTTGAATAACAGTTATTAATTCACGTGCAATACGTATTGTTGTTGCCGCCACACATTATAGGTATCATGGGACGCTGTTGCAATAATATTTTAAAACATGATTAAAGACTGATTTAAAAAATGGTGTCCTCAGCTTGTCTGTGAAGGTAACGTTGGAACAACGGATGGGAGAATGTCTCTGGTTCCATAGTCCAGTCTTAATCGTTTGTCCTGATGGTAGCCTCATCCTAGTCCGCTTGGTCTAAGATCTTTTGGTTATTTGTCTGTGATGTTTCTGTCTTGTCAGGCAAGCATTTTTACGAATTTAGACTAGAAATTGTTTTATTCTCAATAAAATGTTTACTAAAATACTTCTTAGTTTTAAATAACTATATGTTTAAGTCAAAAGATAAACAACTGAACTAGGTCATAGGCCTACTGTGTGTATTGCTCAAAGTAGGACTTGAAAGTGAAACTTTTTCAGGTGTTCTTTAATACAGTTCCACCATACAAAAACTATTAAATTACAATTAAGACCACCAGATCTTTATTAATATACAGTATGCAAATATCTATTTGTTGTTTTTTTGAAATGGTCTCTTTTTCTGTATATGGTTTGGAATAACATATTTATGCACCATTAACATAAAATGAAGGAATGTTTCTGTTCAAAGTACAGCAGTTTGTTCTTCACACATTGAAAATAATGCATGATGATGAATCAACATTGTAAGAAATCGTAAGTTACAACAAGCAAAGACCTTTGGTGTAAAAAAAACGAAAATGTTTGATAAATAAAAACAATACGCCTTTCCCCCACAAAAAACCCTGAAAACAGGAACAATGTTTACACAAAACATAAACAGGTATTTCTGAAAGACCAAAAAAGAAACAGATTATTTGGTAGAAACCAAATAATTTTGAAATGAGTAAGACAAACATGACAGTGTTTTCTGTCACTTATCATTAGTCTAATGCTACATTTCATGTAAAAAGGGATTATAAATAAATAAAAGTGAACACATGAGATCAGACTGATGTCACAAACATAACTGAAACATAACCAGGACCAATGAGGTGAACTGTAGATATCGAAAGGCAGCAAAAAATACTCAAAGGCATTTAAGATATATTACAGTAACGCAGGTAAACAGATCATGCCGACTGTATTAATGATAATACAGTTTTACAACAAAACACAATCTGTGTCCACAGACACAATTCTACCAAACTGTGATTAAGTAGTCGTATTTTTCGAAACAGTGTTTAAACTTGTTTTAGCAATATAATGACATAATAAAATTTAGTCCTCAACGTTTTATAAGACCAAATATTATTTTCGATAAACTGGCATTGATTAGATATTCCAAGAAATACAGAACAGTACTATTTCCATCAAAAATAAAAAAAGATTTAAATCAGATAAGATATTCTGAATCTCTAATCGTCATCTTACAAACAAGGTGTTACCACCCTTAATAAGGCGGTATATAAATATGGCAACATTAAAAAAAGTTTTCAAGAATTTTAAAGAAACATAAATAAACAGGTCTTTCTAGGCCCTCTAACTTCTTTTAAAATTAGATCAGGGAAATGCTTGGGTGGTCTGTGTGTCTTTGTCAGGAAACATTCAAACATGAAGTCAAAACGAAAAAGTATATCACAAGAGCACAGTCAGGCAAGACAAACATTTGTTAAATAAAACTTTTTTTGTAGTGAATAATCATCTATGTACACCTGTACAAAAGTAAGTGCTGTTAAGTGTATGTACACGTAAGCTAGGACATAGTGACAATGGCCTTGGATTTATCTCCTTCGCTCTTGTTATCAGCAGGTGAAGTGGTTACAGTCTCTTTCGGTGAGTTGGGTCCATTGTTGGGTTGCACGGGGGCTTTGGGAGTAACATCTGCTCCGCCTTCTGTTTCTTGTTCTTGTTGTGATGATGTTGCTGGAATGCACAAAGTCAAATTATTCATTGAGACAGATAAACAAACATGAGCATGAGTAATGATGTAATGAGTTAATGATGGCAGAATTTAAACTTTTCTATTTAAACTATTCCTGTAATAAAAAAGGGTTTTGGTTATAGTTCTGTAGGTTTCTGATCTCCACACTGATATCTTACCAGACTGTGTACATGACTTCATGTGTTCAGGCCAGTGTGCTTGTTGGCAGGGGTAGTCACAGTAACTGGTGTTCCAGCAGCAGTAGAAAATGGCCTCCTTTCTGCAGTTTCCACACCATTGCTTCTTTTTCGTTTCATCCACGGCCTGCTGTTTCTCTACCTCCATCTGCTTCTTGACCTCCGACACGATTCGCTCACGCTCCTGCTCAAGACTCTGTCTCATCTCGGCCATGGTCAGCTCTTAAGATCACACACAGACGTTTGTTTTGTTTGTTGTTTACACAAGTTGTTTTGTTTGTTTCTAAAGCCGACATAATGAATTTGATCAATTTAACCCTCACTAGGCCATCCCTAAACCTAACGTCTGCATTTTTATTTGGTCCCCACAGAAACCTGTACACACACGTCTGGTCATGATGATGAGCTCTAGTCTAAATCATAGCAATAGACAAGATATTGACATCAATAAATAAGTACCTAAATTGTGCTTCATCTCGGATAACTCTTGTTGATGTAGCCACTGCAATTTTTCAATTTCGATTCGCAACCGTTTGATCTGTGTGAGAGAAGATAGTAAGCCATTTGGTTCAGGTGACCGGGCTGCTTAAATAATAGTGTTAAGGGGCCTTCACATTATAACGATAACTGTAACTATAAAAGCAAAGTTTGAAAAATAGTTCTTCATTTAGGAGAATAGGGTTTCACATCCCAACTATAACAATAAATACAGAGAACGATATTGTTTGGTTCACTTTTATAGTGATTTTTTTCAGGTAGTGAAAGAAAAAGTCTTTGCCGGATCTCTAATGTTTGGCTAGTGATGTTCACGGCGCCGGCTTTATGTCAGAATTAAAGGGATACTTTACCCAAAAATGAAAATTCTGTCATCATTTACTCACCTTCGAGTTGTTCCGAATCTGTATCTATTTCTTTGTTCTGATGAACACAGAGAAAGATATTTGGATGAATGACAGATTGTGCCCCCCATAAACTACCCACAGTGGGGAAAATACAATGGTAGTCAAAAGTGTTCCACAACTGTCTTCCTTTGTGTTCAACAGAATAAAAAAAATGATAAAGTAATTTTTCCTACTATGGGAGTTAATGGGGGGCAAGATCTGTTTGGTTATAAGGGTTCTTTCAAATATCTTTCTCTGTGTTCGTCAGAACAAAGAAATGTATACAGAATTGGAACAACACGAAGGTGAGTAAATGATGACAGAATTTTCCTTTTTGAGTTAAGTATCCCTTTGTGTTTGCGGCGGGATATTCTATATGTAACTCTTAAATACAGTTTATCTGAGCAAGCTGGCAAAATATATGCTTTACATCCTGGACACGATTCATCCTTCAGAGAGTGCATCTAGCTTTGTTGTCATATTTTGGAGAAAATACGTTGGGGAACGAAAACATCTGCAATGGGTCATGTACTTTCCTTTTAGTTGCAGGGAACACTGCAGCACGCAAGGTTAAAATGAACTTAACTTAAATAATTATAATTGCTATCGTCCTCTGGTGTGGAAGCAAATATAGTTATCGTTATAATGTGAACGGCCCTTTATACTCTTCGAAGATATGAGTACAAACCTCAGCTATGGTGTTTCCTGATGTGCTCTTGGAAAGATCATTATATATCTCAGTCATCGTCCCTTTAATTGCATCCATAATCTGTTCAGAGTTTAAAAACGTTCAGTCAAGCAAATCAACATTTAAGAATCAAATTAAACCTGTTTTCAAGATTTTCTTTCTTTCAGGAATATCTCACCTTGTTAGTGTACTTGGCGATGTCAGCTGCTACATCTGCAGATGTGGTGGGGATCTGGAAGTCTCCCGGCGTGGAGGTCGATGATGAAGAGCTAACAGTGGCTCCTGCCATCAAGGCACCAGAAGCCGGCACACTGGTGACAAGAGTGACTGCAGAGGAGGACGTGCTGTGTGCCGAGTCTTTCTGCTGCACAGCTGGATATACAAACACATCAAAGATAACATGAGAAACATTGACATTTGTATTATTTTCAATAAATCTTATTACTAAATATTGACCTATTCATCTTCATGCATACCTTTAACAGCCTGTCTTGTTTGATATCTGGTGCTAGAAGAAGGCTGCTGTCCTGACGAGGATGAGGAGACCTGCGCTTGCTGCTGTGGTTGTTGGTTGTTTTGCACCTGCGTTAACACCTGCGCCTGCGTGGCTGGCTGCGCTTGGCCCTGCTGCTGCCTCTGAACCTTCTGCATGTGCCACTTTTGCGAGGATGTCTGAAACTTGGTGGTGGGGTTCCACACAACTGCTTGCTGAACCACAGGCACGGTCTCTCTGGGCAGTAATGGACGTTGTTTCTTTATGGTACTGGTGGGGGTAGGTGAGGAACTGTGGGTGCTGGAGGTGGCATTGGAGAGGGTGGAGGTGGTCAGAGTGGTGCCGGCTGGAGTTGTTGTGAGGGGTAATATGTTCAGCGGGATCGGCACTGGGGACTGAGATGGGTCTTTGATGCTTGGGCTGGAGGACAGAGCAGCCGGGTTCTGAGGCTGGGTAACATCACTGGAAATAGGAGTGGATTTACCTGAAACCGTAGATAAATGATTGAAATTTACTCAACAAAGTGGCTCACGTGATCTGATGCTCAGACTGAAGTCTTTTATGGGAGTGATCGTGATTTTAAACATGTTTCAATGGAACTAGGAATAACACCGTCTCTACACCGGATGTGACAGGTGCGACGTGACATGGAACGACAAAAGACATTAGAAACGCATTAGAAACCATTATAATTGTAAATATTGTCCACACTGGATGCACCGCAACGAGACACGATAAACTCATCTTCGTGCCTGTCGCATCTGGTGTAGACACGGTGTAAGAATTCATTCCCACGATTTATAATTACGCGAGCATGTTTTGCTAACTTGTTCCCTCGTTTTATTAAATTGTAGCCTTGTTTTAGATAAATCAGTTTTATTAATCTCACTGATTTTATAAAACCGTACTTCCTTTTTCTGAGCAGGTTCCTCATCACAGTACTCAACTGTTTTATGCTCATACGGCGCTCCGGAATACTTAATTCTGATTGGACTGTCGCAACAATCCAAGGTCAGTTATGACAGCTCAAAATGCAAGGATACAGATGCTGTATATAAAATATAAATATGACTATATACATGATAATATATTTACATATGATTAAACCAAGCTGCGTATTCCTTCATGTGATTTTTGTCTTTTGATTTTGTGTTCGTTTGAACGGCGTGACTCAAAACCCAAAGTAAACGGGTTTCCGCGCAGAAGCTCTGCATTCATTACAAATGAGGTAATAAAATATTTCTAATTTATATTTTACATTCAGAAACATACTTATGAGGCAATTAGCCGTGTAATAGGCCTTATTTATCCCTCACGTAAAGTTTCTTTGTCGCCTTTAAAGACACCATGAAATAAAATAAATTCTAAGTGTTTTACACAGTATCGCAGTGATTATTGTAAATGATTTATCTGTGCACAAATATTTTTTTAATTCATTGGCACTTGTAATTTTTATTCAAAACCATTCAGCTCCCCCTCTCAACAACAACTCATCACCATATGACGTAATGACCCAATGGCCAGGCATTTTTAGCCCTCTCCTTTAGGCCCAACTTACAACAAACCAAAAAAACAAATAAAATATTTATTCTAATTTCATAAGCCATTTGAGTTGGAATTACATCACGATAAAGAAAATAAGTCAATCGCAACTTCCATTTCATGGTGACATACTCACGTTAAATAAAACGTGAGTATGATCTACCTGAAACGAGAGAATGAATTAGCAAAGCTTTTTCACATATGAATAAATCATTGAGATATTTTTTTCGCATGTCGTGGGGGCTCCGTGCTTTTGATTTCTTTAGCGGTAGATCTTTTGTAAGATAAAGGCAGAGTGCGCACCAAAGCCTATTTAATATGTCTGAAAATGGCAGCTGTGGACACTTGGCAGTGTTTTTTCTCAGCTGAGGAGCTGTGGTTGCTATGATACTGCACATCAATAAAGTAATGTGTTATTTATCTGATTTCTCTAGGGCTTTGTTTATTCAACAAAATGAACATTGTGACAGTCCGAAGATATTATCTGGTACAGAAATCATACTCAGTGACAGAAATATTATTGGTTTTCAGTGGTATTTACACAAACATCATTTTGGAAAAGTAGGATGTGCTGGTTGGTTGATGTGGCAGTTGTCCCGGCCCTCGTGCACTGTGATTGGATGGCTGCGTTAAAAGTGACAATGTGGAGGGTAGCGCCAAAGTTGAACATTTTTCAACATTCGACCAAGTCACGAAACTTAGAATGGGAAAAGCTCTATTAAGTTATTTTCAATAAATTCCTGTTCGTTATGTTATATAACCTTTATACTTTAGCAGGTGAAGAAAATGTAGTAACCATATCAATTCAAAACCAATATCGATTTGCTTTCATGTTTTCACATAATGTGCAAAACAGCCTTCATTAGTTAAAAATGCTCATGAAAATCTATTTACTATGACAAAGTTCTTAAATGACCCTGATAACTAAAGGCAGTCTCACCATCAGCTTTTGAGGCTGCAGGCTCTTTGAGTGCGGTGACAGCGGCTGAATCTCTCCTGGTCCTCTTCCTCTCTTTCCCTGCCTGCTCTTCCCCCAGATCAATGACCAGCTCTCTCTCTGAATCCGAATCCATGTCCACATCCACAGGTGCTGGTGGCCCATCCTCCTCCAACGTCTTGGGCTTCTCCTTAGAATCAGGCGATGCAGCAGCCACTTTTATCTTCTCTAAAGGCTCTTTCTCTGATTCCTCTTTAGCAATAGGATCTACAGGGTTTGTTGTCTGGGTGGGTTCTCCTTTTGATGCCGTATTGGTTGTTGTGGTAGATTCTGTGCTGTTGTCTTTGTCCTCAACAGCCGGTGCTGAGGTTTTGGTCTTTTTTTTAAGGGACTCTTTTGCAATTTTCCCATCAGCTGCAGTTTTACTTCCATGGTTGGACTTAGATTTCTGTTCATCGTCGCTGGCGTATTCGCTGTCGCTGGAGTCAGACTTGTCAGATTCCTCGGAGTCGCTGTGACTTGCACCTTTATAAACATCCTCTGATATTTCATCTATACCTGTGAGACAAAAGAAAAGAAAAATGTTATTCAGAATCAATCAATAAGAATTTGTTTGTAAATTAAAAGGCTTGTAAATAATGTAAAAGTTTTTGTTTAAAATTTGCACTAAAAGTGTTCAAGCATGACTGTCTCATTGGTAAGACAAAACAGGAAATCCAATGGACATTAGGCACTTTACGCATACATCTTTTGCCATAAAAATGCCGTAAAACAGGGTTTTATGTTTAGAGGTCAAATCACTCCGGTAATTTGCCAGCGTAAAGAGTTTTAACAACGCAGTAAAAGTTTGGTAATGATGTCATGTGTGAACAAAGCCATAACAATGCTCTGAGGACGTCTGCAGTTACGATGCTCTCTCATGTCAAAGTTTTTGTGATGCAGTGTGTATAATTAGTAGTAATAAAAACAGGAAAATGTAATAGGTGCATTATACTTAAATCAATATAGTGGATTAAAAGAGATTTAGAAAGTCTATTCAATGACCTCAAGTCGTTCAGGTGGCTCCGGTTCCCAATAACCCGGTCATATTTGCATCTGAACTCACCCAGCTGTGCTTTGCAGCTCTCTATGGTCTTGTCCAGGTTGAGCTGAAAGCGACTTCTGATCTGTCTCTTAGGGGAGGTGAGAAAGGGCTGCTGCTGGTTCTGCTGCTGAACGCTTTCACTCAATTCCTTCAGGTCCATCTCTGCTTTACTGCGATCTAACAAAGAACACAGTCATCTCAGTCAAGAGTATACACGTATACAGCCTCATAAATGACAACGGAGTTCACAATCAGCAGTAGATCAGTTGTTAAGTGTCTCCAAAATGTTTTTTTATAAAAGGTGTCATTATGTGCCACTAGCATCACATCGTTGTTTCTCAGATTTGAATGAGAGCACCACAAACATGTGCCACTAGTTTAGCTAATGTTCCTACAGGTTGTTTAAACAAATACATAAACGTTTTAATTATGCTTCAAAGCTTTAGACAGTCAGTATAATTCCACCCTCAGGCCGAGACAAACGACACACAGAGAAGTATGAAGGGGCAGTTCATGTTTTTGATGAAAGATTATCAGGGTACATGAATAAATAAATATAAGAATTGAGTTTGGATTGCGTGGTTAATTTTAAGATCTATGAGGTGATGAATATCTACCAAGGTTGAGGTTCAGGATGCTGCCGGTGGTGGGGGTCTTCTCCTGTTTAACAGGGGTGCTGGGAGCTGGAGAGTGGAATGGTTTAGGGCTTTCTAAGCTGCTGCCAGTAAGACCTGTTTTAGGTGGAGCGGGTGATGCTGTAGGAGAAAAAAATGAGCATATTAACTACACATTCACATTTTGGCAGATTAGTTCAAATTAAAATTCTGTCATCATTTACTCACCCTCTAATCATTTTAACCTGTACTCTTTCTTTCACAGTACACAAAAGTAGATATTTTGAAGAAAGTTGGTAACCGAACAGCACTTCACTTTGATTGCGCAAGTCAATGGGGGCCAGTTAACAACATTCTTCAAAGTAGAAAGAACGCCATAGAGGTTTGAAATGACAAGAGGGTGAGCAAATTAAAACAGATTTGTTTGTTTTCGGGTGAACTATCACTTTAAGTTTTAAACTGTATCATCAAAGCTAGGGTGTGTATTTTCAGTGTTTTATGTACCAGTACAATCCATTGATTCCTCTCCTGTGCTGTAATGGGGCAAAGCAGCTCTAACATTGTTTTTTTCTGCAGTCTCTTGCTCTCCATCAGATCCCGTATGAGCAGAGGAGTTAGTGCTCATTGGTGAACGAGGCATGTCCGTTAATGAGATTCGCCTTCCAGTCCCGCCCCCTACAGTCCCGCCAGAGACCATGCTCTTGCCCACGAGCAATTTAGGAGATGCTGTTAAATCAATGCTAAACTTGATCTTTTCATGTTTCTCGGGTTTGACGTAGCCCGCGCCGGGGTTTGCTGGGTCCAAAAGCATCTGGAACTGATTGTCCGGTGTGTATGGCGTGCGGAACGGAGCGTAATTAAAGACTCCGAACTTCTTGCGGATGTTTTCGACGTACACTTCCATCTCCTGCATGGCACTGTTGAAGATGCTCTTGGTCTTTTTGACAGAGAACGGGATTTCTTTAGACATGAGGTAGCAGTTGTTAATAGGAACCCAGGCCCTGAGAAAACAAACAAACAAACAATTAAAAATAAATACAGAACAGAACCGATAATTCATGATTGATGAAATATAAAATAAATAATATCATCTATAATAAATATATGTATATTAAATATAAATGCAATGATATATTTATATCAAATATATTAATATACTATGGATATATGAAAATATAATCTACAATAATATTAATATTTTAAAATATTAAATAATATTAATATTAAAAGATCAACCATTTCAATGTGCTGCAAACATAAAGCAGTTATGGAATAAAACACATACATTACGGGATTACTATATAATGGTGTTTTTTATGTCTTTTTTTGCATAATGTTTGCATCATCCAACACGATTCTCATTCACTTCATGTATAAGCAGTATGTTCTTACAATATGTGCTTTGCGAATAATGGAAAGTAATATAAGAGAAAGATAAACAAGACACAAAACATCAAATTTCAATGTAGTCACTTAGAGCACTTTTCCACCATCGCACTGAATTGTTCTCGTGCTTAATCGTTCCACTCTGTGCTGATCTAGGCGAGCCGGTACGTAAATGGTTCGATTTTTCAACGCAGGGCAGATAACAGAATTATGGTAAACACTGCCTGGGTAACAAAAGAGACTGAGTTATAACGGCTCTGCACGTCGGGTCGAGCCAGGCTCACATGGAAACATAACTGTAACAGTTTCAGACTGTGGTTAGAACGATTTGGCGCTATGGTGGAAAAGTGCTCATAGCTATTTCTCACCTGTCATGCTGCCCAAAGAATCGAGCATCCACTTGTCCATCTTTGTCTCGAAGGGCTTTAGCAGGCCAAAATGGAAACCCCTTCAGCTTGGCCCATACCAGAGGGTGGGGGTTGCTCTGATGCACACAAATATTTCATGAACAGTTGGTTAACTCACACTTGTTACCATGTGAAGAAGGAATGTATTAATGCCTCATCGTTTTTGTGAAGACACTCACACATGGTTCACAAAACCAGTTGTCTCTTTTCTGGCACGCGGAGAGATAGCACTCCGGACAGACTTCGATCTCATTCATCTGTAAGAAAACTGGTGTCAAACCAACTGGCACTAAATTTATTGTCTCTTCATTTTCACAGTGTGATTTAATATTCTACCGTACAGTACGTACTTCGTGTTCACAGATTTTTACAATAACTTTTGCTGTTGCTGTAAGTTTATGGTTGCCTAAGAGAACAAAAACAGCACAGATTTAACAAAACAAAAACTCAGCAAAAATGATCTAATAGAAGCGAAACAATTTATTGTACAACCAACCTCCGTTATAAATAATGCAGTTGTGCAAAATCCACTTCACATCAGCCAGGAATGCCTCGGTGGAGCCATACATTTTCTTTTTAATGTTCTGAACAATAATAGAACAAACACACTTCTGAAATGCTTTATAAAATATCAGACACATTTCTATAATCTAAAACCGACTTTTTTTAGGCATCAAATGCTTCACTCACCTTTTCTAAAGTGCAGAGATCCATAGGATTAAATATATACTCTGCATAATCTGGATGCTGCTCAAGTGCCACTGGCTTCTGGAAGGGCTCGGTCTAAACAGAACATAAACAAAGAGAGAACAGATCCTTTAGTATTAACAAATCTCTAAAGGTGTCTTTGCATGACTTTTAAAGTCTCACCTTCCACACCTGTACTAACTACAAAGTTTGACATTTTGTGTCAAGTAATGCACTAAGAAGAGAGGGATGGGCCCAATAGCACCTTTGAGAAGTTAAGGAAGCTTTTCATGTTTGCAGAATATGTCCATGTTTGCCCTATGAGGGAAAGTACTTAAATAACTCCAAATGTTTCTACAACGATTATAAAGAACACATATTTCACCATTCCTTGAGTGTTTTTTAAATATAATCTCATTAGAATTACATCGCCACAAAGTGGAGATGACAAGTCTCTATACCGTGTGTTTCCTGAAGGAGAGACATGACACTTACACCTGGCTGTTTCATCTTCTGCAGAGCAAACTTCAGCAGGAAGGACAACTGCTCCAATGTGAGCATTGTCATCGCTTTACTCTGAGTCTCTATGCATTCAGCAACTGTTATTTTCTGAAAGAATAAAGAGAATCATAAAGATGTATATGAATGCAAATGATGAAGAAGAATCATAAATATAAAAAGACTTTTTCATTTATTCATTGAGCGACTTACAAGTAAGATATTTTTGTCGACCTGTGTTATATATCAATCTCTGTTCGGATATTATTTGTTTTGTAAATGTTTGTAGTTTCTCGTACCCAATCAAAATCAATCAAAACAGGCTATTTACGAAAGTTTTAAGCCTCAAATGTGTGTTTAGCTGGTTTACTACAGTCTGAGATAAAATGATTCCCATTTTGAGCTTATGTAGCAAAAACGTTGCTTATCTATGAAAACAGATAGATCGATGCAGTAAAGAAAAATGTGTCGGCATATTGATATTGTTAAATCTAACTTGTTCTCATATGTGTTGTGTGATTTGCGTTTTGCCACAATTTTGTGATTTTTCCGTATTTGTTTTGCATAAAAATAAATAAATATAGTTCTTACAAAACAGTGAATTTTCCTGAAAGAAAAGCACTTCATTTTCACATCTTTTCCATATAGACAACAAACAAAAATGATTAAATAAAATAGGAAGGCCCAGATTTACTTAACAGGGGAAAATAGTGCAATAGCAGAATTAAAAAAAGCGCGGATGGGAGTGGAAATTTCTAAAATAAAACGCAAATACCAGTATAATGACGATCGCAAACCCAATGCTATGTCTCAAACCACTCCCTTGTTCACTCCTTCACTATTCCCTACATAGCGAATGACATTTGAGTAAACTATATGGGTAAGAAGTGAATGAAAATGAGTGAATGATATCGGGCACTGACGTATATCTGACAGTACTGTTCCAGAAGTTCGTCATAAAAATAACCATTAGCTTTATTACACCTGTGTGGGTTTGTGGGTTGTTAATTCATTTTCACTTTAGTTGTTACATTTACGCTATTAATTTAATATAAAGAGAACAAAACAACCCTCACATTTATTCCCAGGCATGCTTATTTATCACGTTTAATGAAATTATTTAATGCATTTAAAATAAAACATTCATTAAATCTGCATATTTCTTAAAAGTATAAAATTATGTGTGTATAATAATTATACATTTGTGGCATTAACGGTCGGTGTCCTCCAGCTTATTCTAATCAAGCGGTTGTATCATGTTGTATCAGGGGAAATAGTCAATGAGCACAAAAAATCAGAGTGCATTGTGGGTAAAAAAAAGAGTGAACGAATGGAGGAAATGAGGTAGTTCACTCTGGTTTCAGACACCACTAAAAAATGGTGCCCTATAAAGGAGATAGAGAGTGGTTTCAGACACAGCTTTAGTAAAATTGAGTAAACGTCTTAAAATAATCTCTTCCCATGTAGTTTGCGTCTGAAGAGGCAACTCCTACAAATGCATCTGCAAAAAGGTCAGTCACAAAAATACCTGTGTCCACACCTTTTCAGCGCTAATTTTCACTGCGTGTCCCGAGTAAGGAGTTTAAAACAGACCGTAGTTTTTATCGCGGCAAGCTGTTAGTAAAACTGCCCCTACAGAATAAAGATGATTTATTAATTTATTTGAGCTGTCATGTCATAAGCACCTCACATTCAGGACAGAACCAGTCTCCTTCGGGCTCTGCGGCCAGTTTGAGGCACTTAGCGTGGTAGACACGTGGGCAGAGCTCACAGCAGAGCACCTGGCCCTCGCGGTGGCACACCCAGCAGTAGAAGTCATTCCGCCCGTCCTGCGGTACAACATCAACAGGGTCTGTGGTGAGTGCGGGCTGCTTCACATAGTAAAAGGGACCATGTCTTAGTTCTGACTGGAATGCGGGCGAGAGAAACAGAGGGTCGGGTTTTCAGAACACAGGTATTAAAGTTAACAGGACAAAACAAGCTGGCACAAAGGTTATCAAACAGGAAGTGGCATGGAAAGACAGAGAATGGAAAATGCAGACAGGCGATCATTGAATTAGTGACACTAGTTCCGTCTGAAACTGCCTTGATAGAGGTGAAAACAGGAGGCAGAGGGGTCTAATAAATCATCTCCTCTACATTAACATTCAATTCAATTCAAGTTTGCTGCTTTGGAACAATGCAAATTGTGAAAAGCGCTATATAAAAAAACTTGAATTGAATTGAACATGAATCATTGTCTGTTTGTTTGGCATTCGTTTGGCTGTTACGATTCTGAACTCCAATAAACAAGTTTTTCATATTGACCATGTTGAAGTATCTCCTTTGAAAAAATAACCTTAACATAATTAAGACACTAGCAAAACCAGGCATCTGATTTTGACAATAAAAACTAATGGCCAAAAAACGGCCTTAGTGGATCTTATTGGTCGATGAAGGTAATGAAAAATACCATTAAATCTTGCAGTGTATCATCATGTAGAAGCCACCCAAAAGACAAGAACAGACACACACTGTTAGTGAATGACCCACAATGACACACGTGTGTAAGTCAGGCTCGCAAGACAGGAACAGGGGTTTGAATAGGGAGAGAAAGTTGCACCTGATCTTTGCTGTTATTGACGGCTCCAGGTTTCTTCTTCTTTTTGACAGGACAGGAGGAAGATTCGGAAGGGGAGTGTCCATTAGAGGAGTGAGGAGGGCTGGAAACCTTGCGCTTCGAGGCAATCCGTTCTGCTGACCCTTGATCAGAGACTGCAAAATAATACCACAAATAACACACATAAACACTTAGCAAAGACATTATAAATTGTACTTCAAAATATATACAGTATATACAGAGTTCAGCTTCCCTCATAGGACGTTATAATCCACAATTGTGAGTATCTCACATTTCTAAGACGTCAGCAATACATGAAAACAGCAGTCGACCATTCAGGTAATGACGGACAGAAATAAAGATTCAAGGGTATATATGTAAAAAAAATATGTGGCATTTTTATAAATTCAGTCAATTTGTCTTGTGGAGTATATATTAACTTCTATTATGTGTAATAGTTTATTCAGGACAGTACTAAATAAAATGAATATTACAATTCTTTGAAAGAAGTTACCTCTTATTTTGTTAATATTATTCCAATTTTGCATATCCGGCAAGGGTTATAAGTCAGAGAATCACCGATTGCTATTTACATGAATCGCCTGTTACAGTGTATATTTGTAACGGGGTCTGGCTGTAATGAAGCACACGACGAAATAGTATGTCAAAAGTCTTTAAATGTCAAACATGGATAAATCCAAACACAACCAAGCGTGACATTCAAAGGCAAAGAACTAAAGAACAGTCAGGGCTAACTACACAGGGGAAGATAAAAAGGGCTGAACAGAAACAGGTGTGGGACTAATTAACTAATAATGAACACAGAAGGCGAAACCACAACATTACACTAACACTAAACCAAAACGGACATAAACTGTGACAATACGTCCCCTCTGGAATGGACGCAATGACAAGGTCCAACAGAGGGAGGGCGGGGGCTCCAGAGGTGGATGAGGTGCAGGCAAGAGGCAGGTTATAGGGACAGGTAGCAATCTATTCAGGTAGGAGGGTGGTCAGGATGGTGGGAGGAGCCAGGGGAGGGCCTAATGGAGATCCAGAGAACAGCCAAGATGACAGTCCATAAGGGAGTCGTTGGAGGGAGGTGCCAACGTGGAGTTTGGTTGGCTGGAGACACCAGGGGGCCGAGTGACGGAGATGACGCTGATTGACGAAGAGCCGAGGGTGGAGCCACATAGATGGAGAACTAGGGTGATCCGGAATACTACGGCGGAGCCAGAACAACCGAGGATGGTGTTGGAGGCAGAAGGAAGGAGGAGCCTGACAGAGCCATAGGGACAGAGTGACAAGGCGTAGCCGGAAGGATTGGAGTCCCAAGGCAAAGAATGGTCGACGATTGACCAGGCAGAGCCGCAGGGACGAGGGAGGCTGGTGGAGCTGGTGGGATGATGGGCCACGGTGAAGATGAGGGAGGCATTAGCCAAGATGCCGCCGCTGGGTAGGAGGACCGAGGTGAAGTCAGGGTCTTCGAGGCGGAGATAGGGGATACTCAACCCCCGAGGTAGCTGGGGGCTGAAAACCAAAGAATAATCTGACCCAACAGCGTGGCGTGCAGATAGGTCCCCGGATGCCGCCAGACAGACTGGCTGACTACAACAGAGGAGGCGGGAGAGGAAGGCTGGTTGGGACCTTCTTGGAGGCTGAAGAATAGGTGCTGCGTGGACCAGCAGGGACTTGAAAGAGCTGGACGGGACCAGCGGGGGCTTCCCTCAAATCCCTAGATCTCCACCAAAACTCCTACGGTGATGCACGGAGTTTCTGGCTAGACGCGTCTTGCGCCAGATCTAAAAAGTAACTGTTGTGGTCCTCCAGCGAAAATGACAAAAATAATTGAGAAAACACCGCTTTGCACTTACTTCATGGTCTGCCTTCTGTTATGGGATTTGGCTGTTGTGAACGACGAAAAGAGAAGAATCCAAATGTCTTTTAATGAACAAAAGGGGGAATTCTGAACACAACCAAACGTAACACAATCTAAGGCATATATGTGCGTCTATCATATATCAGCTTTTAAAGAAAGCTGTTTTCACGTGTTTACCTGCATAGTAATAAACCGGCTACGCGGAAAAACACATTCGTGTGCAGTGAAGTCATCGTGGATATTATGTTTAGTAATTAAAAATGCAGCGGGTCAACGGTCAGAAGCTGTATTTGTATGCATCTTCTCATGTCTGCAGTACCTTCATATGCAGCAATTCTTCATTTTAACGTTTCTACATCAACTGCAGGATTTGAGAGCGGACTTTTATGCGTTATTTTACTATTACTTCCGTTTGAGACTTTTACTATTGCGCCGTCTGACATGTGCACATAAACAAAACTGAGAGAAGACGGTAAAGGAGTTTGCATGCAGCGTGAAATCGTATTCATGGGAAAAAAACTACCTCTGCCGAGCGGGTTTTGCTTAAGCCGTTTATGAGCTTTCCCCGATAAAAGAAAACCGTTTTACGCGTTTACATGACGCAAGGAACACACAGGGCTTAAATACAGAGGGGAACATAATAAGGCTGAACAGAAACAGGTGTGGGACTAATTAACTAATGATGAACATAGGCAAACACATAAGACAAAACCAAACCACAACATAAAACCAAAACAGACTGAAACATGGACAATAATAATGTTTCAATAAAATAAATGACATTAAAATTCTCACAAATAATCACAGATTCTCACAAATAATGTAATTTGATCACCATCCACTTAAAAGTAACTGTAATGAAATACAGTTATTCAAATTTTGTATTTTAAATACGTAAATAAGTTACATGTATTTCGTGACTCCCCAGCCCTGGCAATACATCTATCAAGTTTCACTAATGTCACAGAATTTAGGAATCTCACCCTTGGATCGTGTTGCGATTTCCATCCCTTCACTTGCATCTGACTCCGCCTCCACTTCTCCTTCAGCCAAACTGCAATCAAGAAATCAATCATGCATGTATTTAAATGGTTTCAATGGTGTGATAGGGTCCCCTGTATTCTGATGTAATTCTTTCCAGTGAAAAAAATATTTTTTTAAGAGTTTTTTGAGGGTTGAAGGCAGATATAGTAAATGAATGTTAAATTCAACAAATGAATAAATGAAAACTCTATGTTCTGCTAACCTACTGTATACAATGAACACTACAGATCAGCTTATATCCTCATGGCCTTTTTTGATGATGACTAAAACACATCACACTTTAAAAAAGATCCAGCTTTGGAGGATTTATTGACAGAAATGCAATATTATACGACATATAACTATGTCTTCAGATGTGTATTAAGACCATAAATAATAGAACGGAGCGCGTTTTGTAAATGTTATCTCCTTCAGCAAAGAAGGAAAAATGTGACAAGTTCGTAGTCCCTTTTCAACAACCGTAGTGCTTTGAATGGGAAGGGATGAGTGAGGCATTGGTTGCATTCCCAACATCACCACTAGAGTCTGCTGAGCGTCATACACTGGACCTTTAATAACTATTCTAAAAATACAACAGTTATTCCAAACATCCAAATTTCAGATTACTCAAAAATGATATTCTAAATCTACATTAAATGATATTCTAAATCTAACACAAAAATATCTCAAAGTTCCCCTCTTGAAATAATCTGTACAATGCGCTTCCTTCCCTCAGATGAAAAACAAACCAGGCAACACAGCTTAGTTATAACCCTAACTCAAATTCCTACAAACATTAAACAGCTTAGACTGATGACCCAGAACTGTTCAGATTTTGTTAGCCCGCCACTGTCAGTTTACGCTGAAAAGCAGTTATAAACCTCCCCAAAAATGTATATTTCTTGTGCCGCATACAGGCTTGGGACCTGCTATGCCTTTTAACGTTTCATATCGCACTCATTTTGCAAGAGTCATTTTTGTAAATGTTTCTAAAATACCATCCAGTGGTAAACGGAAACAAGCAGCATCTCTCCTTCATGATGCTCGGGCCATTACCACACACACATGCCCACCATTGCACAGCTCACCAAAGAACAGAGCTTATCGTCCATGAGCCAACCTGACCACAGTCAGGATAAAAAGAGAGAAAAATCACAACATTACTGACATTATTCTTGTGAATTTTCTTTCAGCCAAACAAACATAATTTCCTCATGAAGCCTGAAAATGAAATCCCTCCCTGATAAACCAGCAATCTCTTTGCCTTTCCCATCATGTTTCTCTCTGTCCTGCACCCCCAACCTTCAAAGACGGGTGGGGAGGGGGTGTGTGGCAGCATGCACAAGGCAAACATCTGTACAGACTGAGCATTTGCCGTGTTGGCCTCCTCACGTCCAACCTACATGCACCATCCAGCTCCACTGACATAATCAATAACCCAAAAGCATCTGTCAAAAACAGCAAAATACATCCAAACATAACACACAAAACCTCAATATATAATCTTCAGCAAAATCAAGTCAACACTGAATGATTCTCCACATAAAAACGGACACAGCATAATAACAGCATACCTTCTTCTTTACAGGCACAGTACAGATTCTTCTTTAAAATCTTTTTTTTCAGATATAAAGGCAGTGAGGGATGAGACAAAGATGGGTGCAGAATTTTCCAGAAGGGCCTTGCTCTCCCTGCTGCTCTCAGAGCGATTGTCAATCTTTAACCTCGGCTGTGTGCTGCCGATTGGTTTGAGAGCCACACGGAGGCGCGTGATTGGGCAGCTGGCGCTGTGTGGCTCTCTCCGCTTCCCTCTCTCTGCTGCAATGCAGGGAGGGCTGCTCTGCCGTGCACCGGGAAAACGCTCGAAAACCTTCATATACATCCCTTCTCCCTGAAAACGACCGACTCCTGTGTGCGAATAAACACAGGATTTCGGACAAACATGTCAGGTGGCTTGTTTCTTTTTCTTTCCCCTCAGGCACTGTTGGCTAGGAGCGACCATTTTGATCGTGTTCCCTCCCTGTCGTATTAAGTAAGAGTCTAGGAGAGCTTTGACAAATGGGTGACTCGCAGGAATGCAGTAAAGGTCTTGCGCCATGAGACAAAGAAAAGGCTGGAAAATGTAATTGGAGTCGTAGTAAATTGCTGGTCTTGGGAATACTCCGTATGCGATCCTGTTTAACCGTCAGCCACCTGCCAAAAGGGACCTCGTGCATCCACAAATGTTTTTGTCAATTTACACAGACATGCTGTAGTAATAACAACAGGTCATTTTCTGCTACTGTAACAAAGTATTATGGGTGACGATGATGAATGAACAATGTTTTCGTGTTTTTATCTCTCTTCATAAGATAAGACTCTTCAAGCTTGGCTAGACCACGAGTAAAGGGACAGTTCACTCAGAAATATAAATTCAGTCATAATTTGAACCTGTATGATTTTCTTCTGTAGAACACAAAAGAAGATATTTGGAAGTTGGATACCTAACAACATTAGCCACCATTGACTTCAGCTGTGTGGATACATAACAACTGAGACATCAATAACTTTTTCGGTGCTCCACAGAGGAAAGAGTTGTATGCATCGACATGAGGGTCGACAGAATTTATTTTTTGGGTGAACTGTCCCTTTAAATGTCAATAAATCCCAAGTAAAAACATATTGTTAAGCAGCCATGTGAAGACAAACAATGAGGCTCAAAATAGTTAAGTCAAGTTAACTGAGCAACTGTCAAACACAACTAAAGAAATACTGGAAGCTAAGGTAAAAAGACACATGAACACCTTAGTTTAACATTTTCGTTTTGTCAGAATCACTAGTCTTCAGTCCTGTGGACTGACCTCAGACTTCTACTTTATTATTTCAAGTACCGCCCAAAATAATATAGCCTATGCTTGCTGAAAATATACATTAAACATGCAAACATTTTTAACAAACAGCCTTTGTGATTCCACAGCTGAAACCGGAAATGGCCAACTCATACCAAAACTGAGTTTTGATAAAATGACATTCCTGTCTTTACAACCTACATAAACACACAGAAGCCTATATTTACTTTGAAAGACAAACCTGATTTACAATTTCTGTTTAATGTCGGGAATGTCTTTCTTCACCTCCAATAAATCTGCACACACGTTTCTGTGTGCTGTTGTGAATCAGGCCTAAATCCTGAGCAAACTGGACATTCAGTATGTCGGCCATTGAAAAGTATTCTTTAAACATGAAACTTGAGCTGCATCTCGAACTTTCTGTCAATCTGCACGTGAGCTTCCTCTTACAAACTGTCTGCTCCTCGGGGCCTTCCATTTTGAGAGGCCCGGCCTGTGACACAACCTGACACGACTGTGCTCTTCTCTACCTCTAACAAGAGAGAGACAGAGAGGCCATTTCGGACATTGTGTAAGCACAGGTCAGCCATGTGATCCTGAAAGACAAACTGAACAAGAGTAAGTGTGATTTCCCAGCTCTGTGCCTGTCAGGATCCAGATCTAAAGTGTGGGGACAGGTCTTTTCCACCTTCTCTAATCCAATACATTTCTGCATGACATAATATAAATGTTCAACATTAACAGGAAGTGCAAAAAACAAAGAAGCAAAGAAAAAAAGCAGGCTTACCTCTGTGGATGCATGGCTTTAAACACAGTGTCAATGCTTATTAAAACATGGAGGACTGCCCTCAGCCCTCCTTCTCTATACAGACAGAGCACTCTCAGCTCTCCAAGCCAGCCAAGCCAACATTCTGATAAAAGCTATAAAAGCAGTGCAATGATTGGCCGGGGCTCAGAAGCAGAATGGAAGGCAGCTTCTGATTGGCCGAAGCATTTCCTGAGTAAACGTCTTTTGTTCATCTCTCGCAGGCTGTGGCTGGATTGTGGACTAAAATGGAGCTAGGCCTTGATCGAAAAGACTAACGCATATTTGAAATAACTCAAACTCTACCAGCCGACCTCTTGCTGTGCATTTTATACATTACATAAAAAAAAGAATCATTTAAAAGGTAAAGGACCAAATGTGTGTCACTATACATGCATGAGGCCCAGAGTCCCTCCCTGAAATGAATCACTTGACCGAGAAGGGAATCAAACAGAGGTGAAGAACGCCAAGAACACGTCTTTCAGCTTTATAGCATATTTTAGGAAACACGTCATCTGCGGTCTAATCTCAGGGAATTTGTGAATCATTCACTAGCTTGAATCATTCACTACTTACTACTTACACGGCCAGTGTAGTTTACTCAAGTTCACCTTATTTTCCACATTTATATATCCAGACAAAAGCATTTTCCTTTCTATAATATTCCAAGAATAAAAAGGTAACAAATGTTTAAACCAGAAAACTGTGAGAGATACTAAACTCCCTGATGCAAACAAGTAAAACTACCCTAGATGTTAAGTTTATTTCAGACAGAGAGGGTGGGGTTAATCCATTGTAGTTAGACAGACACTGAAGGTGTAATTCAACTGGCAAAACACACCATTCTTTTAACCGATTTTGTCTTAATATAGTTAAAGACACTATCTTAAGAGGACCCAACCCATACCTACTAAACCACAAAGGCTAAAATTACTTGACACTACATAGTAGACTGCATGAAGTGTGATACACTGAAACAATGAATAAGTATAATTTAATAATCTGTCATTTGAATAAAGATAAAGTACTTTGATACCTCATAACTGTTGGTTATACATTAAATATTGTTCCCTGAGGAAAGTAGAATCACACACTGTGCTTATTTAACAAATTAAGGTTGAAGATTTTGAAGAATAACAGTGCTTGCTTTAGCAAAAGTATGACGTCATGACGTACCGATCCATGAGTTACTCGTCACAAAAATAGCTAACTACACTGATCATAAATGAAACCTGTCTGATTGAAATATTTTCACAGGTATATGGCAGACAGAATACATCGTTTTGAATTACTTGAATTACTTATGACTTCGTCCTTGACATACAGACAACATGATCATTATCTAAGTATGCATGCACTCGGCTAATCCATGACGCACAGCAATATTAGCAACCAAAACAAGCCTAATGTAATAGTATCAACTGAGACTGTAAAAATGTATCACACCTGACACGTTTCGTCTATGTAGCCTGCTTAGTTAACATTCTGAGATGGTCATTAAAAATGGTTTGACAGGTTTTATTACGACCACGTGTCTGCGTTACCTCGCGCGTAGTTTTTCAGTGTCAGACGGCCTCATGTCAAATCAAATCTGGAAATTGTTACCTACACATATCCACTAATGGTTTCTTTGTACATCGAGGAAACAATCTTATACGACAATATTTAACTGATTATATAATGTGTTTTCATAAATACCCATATCCATTTAAAAAAAATAGATGAAACAAATTATTATTAAACGATTAAAGATGATTCATGTCTTCATTGTTGCCAGTTGTACACTAGAGGGCGCTGTTCGGCTTTCTAGCCTTCCATGTAGTTATCATTGCTGAGGACAGCTGTCTACGACTCCCTGCTGCATTAATAAATCAAAACACATACTGACACCGACACACAGCATGCAAGAGCTCAAGCCAAAGAAATATTGATATAGAGAATTTTTTCCATTGATGCACTGCTTCTTTTCAGATCCCTTTTTCTCAAGTTTGTTTGTCCGTCTGTATTTTAGTCTTGTTCCACGTAATTGATACATCTCATATAGTAATAACATAGATCGTCTGAGCAGTCAAGGGTTTTGACCTAGATGACTTGATTTATATTTGGTCAAGTGCTTCAATTAATCTAGTCAATTTTAAGAAGCCTCAAGCTCAAAACTATAATTTACTCACTTCACCTTGAATGAAGTGATTTGATTGTTGCACATTTATACTTGATGCTCACTATTACATTTCTAAAGAGGTGATTTAACCTTGTAAATGTTTGAATCGCATCATGTAGGGAGGGGGTTGGTGAAAGAGGGGCTCATGGCTGGATGTTTGCAGGTAGAGAATCTATAGATGCAGACGATTGGGGGCTATCTCCTGTCCTTTAAAACCGCTATCTCCTCCCTTTACAAAGGGGACAGACGGAATGAGGGGGTTGGGGGTTGACCGTCTCTCACTCCTAGAAGGGGGAAGCCAGTTTATGCCTTGAATTGGGGGAGGGAATAACAACAGGTCTATAGGCCTCTGGTTTTTGGAAGAATGTTATCGGGACACTCTTATTAGGTTATTCGTTTTTTTCACACAAGCGTGCTGTCAAATACACTGATATCTGAAATGTATTCTTCGATTGGAGAATGGTATTATTCTTTAGGCTCAAATACTAATTTGCATTGGTATCAATAACTATTAAATCTAGAATATTTTTTTTAATGTAAGCGTGCAAATAAGGTTTATTAAATAATCTTTTTATGCGAGTTTGACCTCAGTGAATCTGATGGCTCGATAATTGCTTGACACCATGCTTCACTTTTACATCTACATTCTTGGCCAGATGAGACCAGAGGTTGTATAGCAGGGAACTATCATGACAGGAAACAGCAAGCAATGAGCTAATTACTACCCTCTCTCTCCTCAGTCTATCTCTCTCGCCCTCTCTCTCCATTCTCCCTTCCCCCTCCCTCCCCTCTATTTTTCCTTCCCTCCCTCCCTCTTTAGCACTGGCTCCTCCAACAGTTGAAATTCTACACTGGTATGCCTCAGAGATCACCATGGAGACGAGTTCATTGCTATCTTCCTTGTCTGGTCTTCAGAGGGCAGCCTCAGCCGACCACAAGAAGAGTGTGTCCTAAAAGGCCCTTACGACTATTCAAGTATATTTGCATAAGGTTCTAAAATATATAAACATACAGTACAGTGCAAAGTATATGCTGGACCAACACGCCTCCGTTTATTTACTCTCAAACTATCAAGTTTGCTATGTCAATATTAAGTCATTATATTGTACACTCGAGTCCGTTTCTATGTAGCATTTCCTCCTGAACATGCAAACGCATGCAAAAACAAACACAAGCTGGCATTGTCGCACGACCACAACAATGTTAGTTAATTAACAAACTGAATTTAACTACTTCAATTTAGGCAATTAAAACGCATCAACGCGAAGAGAGCGAGTTCACGATACTTATCCATGCACATAGAGGCGTACGTCAGCAGCCTACTTATTGGGCATAAGTGACTGTTATCTCTATGTAGTCCTTGGTTGGGCTAAAAATAAAGGCACTATGGGTTTTTTCTACGGTATTGCTACTACTGCCGATCTCCTACTGGATGTCTATTTTTCGATCTGCAGGGGTTCATGTATTTGTAGTTTATTTTTACACGAGCTCCGTTTGGAATGCGCAGATCGCTTTGGTGAAAGAACTATACTACCCACAATGCCCCGCGCGCACGGTTCAGACAGGCTTCTTTAGGCTTTGGGAGTGTTTCCCATTTAAACAAACATAGCTAATGCTGAAGATGGCGGATGCGTAGAAGTGGCTTAAAGAAACTGGAGTGTTTCACTGGATATATTTACACCGGTAAGTGAACGGAATCTCTTCGAACGTAATTGCGGTCGTAAACGGAAACATTTGAGTAATTATTGTGTCCGTGAAACAATGTTACGAGATGCCGGTGATTCAGAAGTACATTCTCTACGGTGGGGATCTTGCCACCTAGTTATTCTGCCTATGAGACAATAATCGTAGTAACACAGTGATGCCAGATGCATATTCTCCTGCTTTTTGGTTTACTTTGACGGCGTGAACGTTTTCATAACAACAATTGTTTCTTGACATTTTCTCTGTTATATTTATAAGAACATTTTGCTATTAAGTTGATACAGTTCTTAACTGTTTCACTACAAAGTTAATAAACATTCGTGGAGGTTTGAGTAAACGTACCTGCCAGTCTGACATATTTTGATTAAATTCCGCTTTTGATATTTTTAGCAACGTAAGTTGATTTTATATTTTTCATGTATTTATTGCAGCATCGAGGAAGGTTTTAGCTGTTTTCAGTCTTTGATCAGCAGCAACTTTGTTTACCAGTTTGTGATAACGTACCAGATTGAGTCACGTAATCGTTGTTAAGCATTGCTCGGAGCTGAAGTTAGTTTTGCTTAAATGTAAAATATTTGTTTAATGTGTTTAAATTATTGTTGATCATTCAATCCAGCAGAAGTCATCTGCCAAACAGGATAGCCCGAGTCTCGTATCTTCCTCCTCATTCGATTTGACGTTTGCTCAACAGTTTAATTATCATGTTAAAAACTGTTACGGATCCTGTTTATTTAGATATATGCTGTATATGATGATTTTATAATGTATGCGTCTTAAACCCTAGCGAGCTGGCTTTATAGGCAGCGACATTGTTGGTTAGTACAAGCGCGTTCTGAACGAGTAGATTCTCAAGAGCGTCAGAATTCTTATCAGAAACATCAGACGCTATTTTTAAACACTCATTCTTTACTGTTGCAATGTTAATGGAAATGACTGAGCCCGACCACAGTGCCCTGCATTGCTACTCGAGTGTAAAGGAAGTTTCTTATAATTCACAGCGATGCACGTTCGTATAACTTCGTCTCTTTAAACGCAGTTGTAGAGCCAGAAGAGCGTTGCCTCGTGCCTTCTGACCCCATCCCACCATTTCTAAAATATTCACCGTCCATTTATAGAAATGTTACACAGCCATATATGAAGAACCAACTTTCCCCCCAAATTTACTTGGAAGCATAGCTTTAAAAGGTATTTCGTTAAGTTACCCATTATTGCTTTGACACTCAGGTGCGAGTAGGTAAAATAACATGATAAAATGATGGAGGTCTTGTTTGTAAACATGCCGGCTGTTTAATAACACTGTCGAAAGAAAATCCTGACTTATTTCCTCATATTGCTTTTACAATGCAATAAGAAACATGCTGATAACTAATATTACTTTTCCAATCTGGTTTCTTATCCTTGCAGAGCTACGAGTGTTTCATGTTGCAAGAACCCTGACGTTAAAGCATGCCTATAAGATATGCACCGGTTTACTACAGAATGTATTTTTTACCAGCACCTTTGTTTGCAGCATGTGTTGACAGACAACTGAATGCATTACAGCAGAAAATGCGTAATGCACCCTTTCCGTCTCAACATTATATCTCTGCGCTTGCACGCAACGGGACCCACGGATGGCCTGACTGCGTGTGGGAAAAGACCCTCTGAACTCTTCCTCACACTGGTCGCAGGCTGAGGCCCCCCTTCCCCCTTTATCTCTTCCTTTCTCCCCAGATCCCCCTCTCTCACACGCCGAGCGTAAGGCTGAATTAACTATGAATCAATCTTGTGTTGAACGCTTTGACTGCAGATGGGGTTAAGAATTAAAGGATGCATAGATTCTCTGTCCTCGTCCATTTGTTAGCTTGGGCTCTATAACTCATTAACTTGTCCGCTCAGGGGTAGGCACAAGATGAAATGCTTGTACAATAGAGCACATTATTTAAATTTTAAGGAATGCATGGGTTATGATAAAAATACCACGCGTTTTCTCTATTTCAGTGTCTGTTGTTGCGATTAACATCTCAAAGAATATATTTTATGCGTGTGCGTGTCGTCTGGATCGCTAGAGGTTGTGACTAGTGCCAGAAATTACTAATGTGTTTCTCGTCACCTTTTTGACACTTATCTGATGATTGTCTCATCTCATTTTACATTTGTCAGGCCGTGTTTTTCTGCTGATCATTTTAAAGAAGTTGAATCGATGCCATCCTCTAAGGGTTCGTGTAAGAGAAGGAAAACAGTGTGGTTGTTGTGAGTGACAGTTGTTTTCAGAGAAGGGAAAATAGTCCTTTTCTATCATGTTTCCGTGTGTTTGCTTCAATGTAAGATTAATGGTGGGGTCGGGTCTGGGGTGTATAGTGTTGCGTTGACGGCCGCGGCTTGAAACAAAAGCTTGATTGTTGCATTAATTGAAATGTGACACCTTTTTACTTGGGGTAGTTAAAGGTGTACGTGCAGGCCTTTTTTTAGCCCTTTACACTTTTAATACGTGCGGTGTGCTTAACTCACATCTAAGTGACTCTTTTGTGCAAAACGAGTCGAAAAATTTAACACCTGGAACTTGCATGATGTTATGATTTATGGCACTCATAACTATAACTTTTGGATTAGGATTTTTTGTAGGGGTTTGCACTGTAATTTACGGCACTAATTTGTTGCCCTAAAAGCCTGCTGTAACTTTCCCTTATGTTAACCAAAGAGACAGACAGAAAACTGATGTCAGTGCTTCCCGACGAAGTCCACAGCGAGTAATACATTTAATCATTTACTATTCCATTCCTGTACACCTTTAGGCACCATGAATGGTTGCCAGATGAACTGCAACGCTTTGTTTATAAACCCTCGCAGACAACATTTCCAGTTTTCATTTCCCTCCATTTGTTTAGTCGGTTTGTAAACAACACGTCTGTTGAACTTTCTCCCTTCAGATTTGCACGTCAGACGTCCCCGTCAAGGGCTTTACTGTTCAGGTCCGTCGACTTGAATAATTCTAAGCAAATCATTTGGAAACTTGTGAGTCATAATTGAGAGCGTGAGCCTCTGCGTGGCATCCGTGTGCGAGTGCCGCGCTGTGTTCGCTGGCTACGTTTTACAGCTCCCTTTAGTGTCCTATAGCACAAGTCAAATTTAAGAGGAATGTGTAAGTTGCATCCAGCTGTGGCTGCTTGTGTAAAGCTGTGTTGCCATGACGACACTCCTGCACGACTGGCTCAAGGTCGTTCGGGCGGTGACGACGAGCTGGATGTGGTGATGGCGTGCACACGATATGCACACATACGCGGAAGGAAGCTGTCTGCAGTACTGTGGGTTTGAAAGTGAAACTTGAAAATTCATACATTTTGGAGTTATGATTTTATCTTTTGTTGCATGGAAAGATTGAGATGGTGAAAGGGTTTGTTGTGAATTTTCCTTTCCAGTTAGCAGTGGTTAAGGTCTCTCCATAATCTGTTGATGTTTTCCAAAACGCTGGCTGAAAGGTTACTGTTATTTAAAGGGGGTGAAACGGCTAACAAGGAAAAAAGAGTGAAAAGTGCACTGTTTTTTTCCTCTCTAGTTTTTTGGCTTTCTCACCCTCCGCTGAAGAATGCTTGTAAAACGGGTTCACCTGAATAAGCCCACGGGAGGCTAAGGCCCTGGTCTGGTCTTGTTACCATTGTAAAAAGTTAGCAAGACTTGGTGTGTTTGTGTTGTGCTTAGGACCCTGTTGTATAATAGTAGAGAAAAGTTTTAAGTCATGCGGTAAATGTTACCAGATGCGTTCTCCGGCAGTTAGACCTAGAGGAGAGAGAGAGCAAAAGAGAAGGAGATGGAAAGAGAGAAAGTCAACTTTGGATGAACTTCTCAACTGCTTAGCAGCCACCTTGTTTTCATTTTGCCAGTATCCCCCCCCCCCAATTTGACGAAAGGTTTGTGGAGAGTTACTCTGAAATCCACGCTTACAAAACCCCACTGTGGTGCTGGAATTCTACTGCTGCAACTACTGTAGAATTAACTCTACAATGAACTCTGTGTTAAATCTTGAGAGACTAAATGACTGGTACGTTTTATATGTCCAGGTGTGAGTTGTTTGTGCAGCTAAGGTTTAGGTTCTTTTTGAGTCATGTGTTTCAGTGGCTCAATTTGTAAAACATGGCATTGGCAATTGAAAGGTTTTATTCCACTGAACACACTTATTGATAAAAATTGCCAAATACATTAATGTAATCGTCATGTGGACAAATACTAATGCACGGTAACAGTATAATTCAGCCAAATAAAAATATTTTTTGTAGAATAGTTTTCAAACAAACAAGCATTTGTTTATGTCAAGTTGTTATTCAATTAAAATATTCCTCTATGCTACTGCTTTCAAATGTCGAACATGTTTCTGTTTATTTCCCGTCAAGACACGCCATGGCAAGTTTGATGTCTGTGCTTCAGAGGACAAGGAATATAGCTTACATCTGGCGTAGACTTGTTTTTTTGTGTCTTCTTTGGCAGATAGTTGTTCTTTGCTTTTATTGTTTCACAAATTCCCATTATTGGTGTTCCATAGAAGTAAATCAGACCAGAACAACATGTGAGTAATTGATGACAGAATTTTCATTTTTGGGTTCCTTTAAGGGGAACATTTTGTGATTTACACACACTCTAGTCATTTCAAACCTGTACGACTTTCTTTCTTCCGCAGAACACAAAATAAGATATTTTGAAGAACGTTGGTAACCCAACAATGGCGGTACATATTCACTTCTAGTGCATGGACACAAAAGTAATGCAAGCCAAAGGGTACCGTTGTTCTGCCACCAACAATCTTCAAAATATATTTTTGGGTGTTTTGCAGAAGAAAGAAAGTCAGACAGGATTGAAATAACAAGTAGGTGAGTAAATGATGACAGCATTTTCTATTAAGGGTAAACTATGTGCTGCAATTGGTTTTTAAAATGTTTCCCACTCTGCAACTGTATGTGTGTACAATAACCCCACTTCGCCCCCTGACCTCTCCTCTCAAATCACATCAGAGTTTAAAAGTCTGTCTGCGCTCGCCGTTTGTCCATAGACTTCAGCTTTCTTTGTTCCCGAGGAGAGTCTATAAGCTCTCTTGTTTCCGCCTGAAAATCTGATGTTGTTGAAGAGACTGAGGCGCAATAGGATTTTAGCATCGCAACAAAGGTAGGATGCGTGAAAACGGGGTTCTCGCATTTTTGCATTGAACAGATGCACCCTATGCATTGGCCTTGAAAACGATTGCACCAGGTGCATGAAGGAGCATTTTTTCCTTTTAATCACATCATTTAGGTTTTAATTGGCCACTGTCGTTTACTAATGCCTTGTGCCGTTGGACCGGTCACACACCTGAGACACATGTGACGCTTGTCAAAGTGCATAACCGTCCCACCGGACACCAGCATCATCAATTTGTTCGGGCGGCGCTATCGGTTGACCATTACAGCTGAAATACCTATTTGCATTTTATGTTTCTGTCAAACAAGATGCAAGATGCTAGCGTTCTGTGTAAAATTGTGGAAATGTGATGTTTACGGTCCCAAAGGATGTGTGGAGGGTCTTTTGGTTTGAAATTTATGTTATTCTGCTGGGCAGATTCCAAGACCTCGGTTGTAAAACAGATTATATCCTGGCCTCTCCGCTGTCTGTCTGCCTGTCACCATGGCTTCACTCATGTTTGTGGCCTGTTGTCAAGGTGACGGGGCCGGTTGTAGGCGGGGACAGCTCTCCTCACTGTGGAAAAGATGATGGGCATCCTCTTGCCTGTAGGAGGTCCATCTATCCAGTGCACTATTAATAGAGCTTATGATTACATGGGCCTTTTGTTATTACTAAATTTTAATTAAACTCTCGCTGTGTACACACAGAACCAAGGTTATGCCACTAGGTGTACATCATAATGGCATGTGAGCTACTTAACGTTACCTTGCAGTGTTTGTTTTTTATCATCAAATAATGATATGAAACAATGAGTTCCTCCATCAAACAAATTGTTATATTGCGTATTATTATTTTTCAGTCATTTACTGAATTTTTTTTGGAAGTGATGGAAAATTCTGAAGTTCATTTGTCATTGACAGTTAACGCTAAGGGTGATTTATTGTAACTTGTAACTGTAATTCACATCTCTATCCATTCTTTGCAAGTGGCATAATAATAAGCCATTATCTAGTATTGTCTCATCTTTGATCTATCAAACACAAATAAATTAAAATCTGGCAATAAAATTAACTAAAACTGCCAAGAAGGTGTCAGTTTGAGCCATAGACACACAACGTGATGACAATTACTCACTTTATGCGAGCACCCCTTTTAACTACATGTGGATCAGGATTAATTGTATAGTTGCATGTTTAGGTAAAAATGTTGTTTCAATGGCCTCTGTCACTGTCGAAAAAAACTGTTCATTCATCAATTTTGTGTGACGTTTAACAACATGGCGCACAGTGTATGTTCATCTGTTCTCTTCATAAATAAATAAAGGCATAATTTAGCCCAGGGGTTACCAAACTTTGTCTTTCCAGGACCCACTTAGACAGCTGTAATGTATCGCAAGACCCACCAAAATATTTTAAATGGAAATGTAGGGACAAAATACATATTTGTTTTCTTTTTATAGTATTTCTGAATTAGTTTAAGTGAATTTTTGTAGTTTGTGTGAATGAAATACAAGTTAAGTTGCAATATAATTTAGTACTAGCTATACAAGTGTAGATGCAAAATAAACAAACGGAGACAGTCATAAAGACAGTAAGCTACTTTATGCAACCCACGTTATCCGGCAGTTAGGGTTCGATTTGCAATAAACTTTACACACTTTTTAGATCGAACATTGAACATTGTTACAACTGACAAAGAGGAAATGTAATGTCGCCTCTGTTGTTATTTTTAATATTCATTTGTTATTCATTATCCAACGTGTGATGTTGTCTTTTTTGCTCTGATTTAATTATTTTAGCTTGAGCATATGCTTCTGTCTAGCTACATTAAGCTGTGATTCATTAGATGTGTAAAAGACAATGTTCAAATATATTCAAAGTTCTTTTTGATGATAACAAATGACTGCAGAATCGCTTGAGAACATTGGAAGACTGATTCACTTGTCTTTTGATATTTTTAATAAAAAAAGAACATAAAGTTATGCGGACACACCATATAGCAAATTGCACGACAACTTCAGGTGGTGAGTCTGGATGGTGACATTGCCCATGATAGATCTGTCTTGTAAGGTTTACGTTATTGCCTAAAAGGACATCTCACCCAAAAATATAAACTCTGTCATCATTAAGTCAATATCCATAAATTCTTTGTTCTGATGAACACCGAGTATGATATTAGGAAGAATGCTTGTAACTAAAAAGGTCTTTGCCTTCGTTGACTACCATAGTAGAAATTACTACGGTAATCAAAAGTGCCCCAGAACTGTTTTCTTTTATGCATTCTCAGTACTATCTTCTTTTGTGTAAAGACATTTATAAAGCATTTTTATGGTTGTCAATGGTGGCCGAGATCTGTTTGGTTATAAGCATTCTTCCAAATATCTTTCTCTGTGTTCATCCGAAGAAAGATACCTATACAGATTTGTAACAACTTGATTGTGAGTAAATGGAGACAGTCTTTTCTTTTTTGGGTGAACTGTTCCTTTAAAAGACATTTAATGAATAGTTTTTTTTCCTGAAACCTTACTTCTGCACTTCATAGTGCTTGTTCATAGTGAACATGTTGTTCTATAGAAATGAGAGAGGATGTAGAACTGTAAGCTTCAAAGTCTGATCCGTTGACAGTCTTTATTGACATTTATGCCTTTGCCTAAAATAAACTTCACAAGAACACCGCACCTCTAGCTACCCAAGCTCTGCCGAAGGGCTTTTTTTGCAAACCCTTGCATTTTGTCTTTGCTGAACACCAGGTAAACCCTATCAGCGTTTGATGCAGAAATCACGCATTGATTAAAATGTAAGATTTGCTTTTCTAACCTCATAAGTGATCTACAAAGATTTACTCCTTCAGTTGGACAATTCAGAACACATTATTTTTATACCCAAAGAAAGTGTCAGTTCACAATGGAGCCTGACAGTTTTACTCATCACCTGAGCTTGTCTCCAGTCACCATCTGACCAAACAGTGTTCAGGATCAGTGCGTAGTGACCGTTTTCTCACTCAGCACCCAGTCAAACACCATCGGCAGTGGCAACATAGCCCCACTGGCTGACCTCACAGCGGGTCAGAGGTTATCTGAAAGAAAAGAACAAGCCAACAAAAGCAACTAGCCTTTGACCCTGCTCATTCTCCTCTTCAGAGAGTGTTGAGAGTTAGCTGCCACTTTGCAGATCTACAGCCCTCTAGAATACACAGGTACAGGAAGTTTTCAGCTTTATTTATAGTTTACATTTTTGTTTTGGTGTAATTCAGTTGAGGAAGGTCACAGCGGAGCGAACTGTTGTTTAGCAATGACATGACATGGTTATTCTAAACGCACAAATAACGCCATTCTTTTGGCTTTTTGAGGTAACACATTTCCCATGGTGCACCTATCTTTATAAGAAATTACAAGTTAACTCCACAAGTTGCTTTTTGGTTGGCATTGTAAGTGAAAGAAAATAATGTCAACGATCAAAGTTGAAACGTTTTGTGTGGCTGTTACCATTTGACGGGCTGCAAACCCTCCATTGTTTGAAGTTCAGTTCATTTCCATGAAATAACTGGTACTTGCCAGTCAGCCAGTGTTTTTCTGCCAAAGTCACTAAGAGCGTAACCTTGAAATATTCACAAAGCCCTTTTGAACCCTTCCAGGCTTCATCGAACGTATTGGCAGTTCTAACTCGATTAGTTGATTTTTATCTGCAATATTGGACCCACTTTGGAACGATCTCATGCCTCCAGCCTTTCTCACGTGCTCCCCGGGTGCTCGGCCCAGTCGACCTCTCTGTTGTCTCGGAGCTCATAAGTCATTTAAACACGCTTTTAATAGTGTTAGCCCTGCGTCGAGTTGGCGTTTAGCCTGCGCTGGGGCAGCATGTGGTGAGGGAGAGCGAAGGAGAACCTTGACAACAGAAGGGGTCATAGACTGGGGTCAGCATGGGGCATTTAGCTCTCTTTGCAATGTATAATTTGATTTGTGAATGAGCATGATGAAGGGAAGAAAAGTAGTTTGTTTGACCCACTACATAACCAGCTGTTTAAGGGAAAGAAAGAGACACTGGCGACGGCTGTTTTACTGTTAGTGCTGAACAGTTATACTAAACGGTTTTGTTCAGAACAAAATGGTTCTTACAACAAATAGCCTAATCTTGAGTCGGAAAATATATGTTATTAACATATGGCTGAATAGGAAAATTGACAATTTTATAAAAAATGAAGTGACAGTGGAATACCATATTAAAAGTCCTATAACATGTGAATGGATGTAATGTGTCCTTACCTCGTTAAAACAGAACCACTAGTTGAAAACAAAAAACAATAATAGGTGAAAAGAATATGAAAAATCATTTGATTACTATTTTGTTTCCAGGCAATTTCAGCCTGGATGTGACTTTTCAGGCAAAACTTGAAATTTCAATTAACAAATATGTATTTATTACAGATATATTGAACCATCTGTTTATTTTTTTCCAAACACCTGATGATAGAGTCCAGACATCAGAAAAACTATCAGTCTATGCACAAGTTTTCTATTAGAACAGAAGGAAAAATGTATCCTTTCTGAACTCACCTGACTATTGGAAACTATGCTTTAAAAACACAAAAAAAAGCTTTTCGAGAGACTTCACGTGGGTATTTAAACCACCAAATATTGACATCAGACATATCTGCATGGTGAAAACCTTTTGTACATGTTTGATGTCTGTTTGGACTGTCTATAGATCTTTTTTATTTTAAGTAGGTTTTTACATTCATATTGTTCAAACATTTTTCGAGGAAGATAATTGTTTGCATTAACCAAAGCGAGTTTAGTTTTCTCTTCGTCTTAAAATAGTTTTTATATTTTAGGATTAGCTCGACCGAGTCGCTCTACCTATACAATTCCTTAAAGTCTCCCGTTTTAGCGATATCAAAACAAATCCAAGAGGTGAGAAAGAATCCGAATAATAAAAGAAAGAATCAAGGGAGGAGACAGAAGTGAAAACGAGCAGCGATCCTCCAACAAGTAAAATCCTTTCGTATGGGTCAGAGTTCAGCTGCTGCGCTGCTATTGGCTGAGGAAAGGTGAAATTAAAACCACTGTAAACTTTTGACCCTGCCGGAGCTGTGCAGGAACGCCCAGAACCAGTTTGGAATGGAGCCTACGCTCTTCCTCTGTTTACTTGGAGAGAGAGAGAGAGAGAGCGAGGGAGGGAGGGATGTGGGACGAGCCAGCGCCAGAGAGAGGGAAGGCTAGAAAAAGAAATCGACACAGTCTGGAATGAATACGTTTTTGAACAGCGCAGAGCAGTCAACATGAGTTCAAGAAAAAATAAAGAATGATGGAAAGTAGAGAGCATGAGTTCCTCTCTCTCCTTTTTCCTCCCCTTTTTCGGAGTTCAAAAATCCATAGATGTTTTTCAGAGCGGAGCTGTGCTCTTTAAATGGGCTTTTTTACGAGGAAAATGAGGCCCACCCTCTGCTTTTTCCATCTCCCCTCCGAGTGCTGTGTTTTTATGCGTGTAAAAAAAGTCAATGCTACATTAGCTCACTGACTAAATCTCAAGCTAGACGACCGAGCATGTTACCCCAACACCCCTCTTCTTCTTTCTTGGCCGTTTCTTTCCATGGCTTGCAGTCCTTTTCTTTCTCGCCGTGCTTTTTTCCCCGTCAGGCTTCTGAATGCCCTCTCTGTCATAGATTAATGAATGAATTTGCATAGTATGGACTCTTGTGTTCAAATCATTTTTTTTACCCCCATGCTTTCTCTCTTGCTGTGTACTGCTATGCAAAAGCGATTGTGCCAGCCATTGTTAAGTTTCCCCTCAACTCTGCAGTTTTTGCCGAGTGCTGTAGGTAGGAGAGGAGGTGCGTGTAACAATTTTCTAAAGGGGATTAAAGGTCCCAATCTGCTGCTTAAAGGGACAATTCATCCAAAAATTTCTCGCCCTCAGAATGTTCCAAAGCTGTATAAATATATTTGTTCTGCTAAACAAATATGAAGATATTTCTAAGAATGTCAGTAACCAAACCGCTCTCATTCCCCATTGACTCAATGCATTCGATAAAAAAACAACAGAATGTACGTTCGGAAAAATATTGCTTGATCACCCAGGATATCTGGCTTCATCACCTCGCCAGTTTTTAAGATCTAAGATGTCCGATATCTTTCCAATGTTTTCAGTTCTTCACCAAGAGTGTACAAAGTAAAGAGCTTTTCTGCGAAAAGCTTATGGATGTCTGCACATGTACACACATGCTTGCCACATGTCTGCGTGTCTGGGCTGTTCTCTATTGTTCTCTCTCGCTTTTCGCTGGCACTCCTCCTCCAATCACAGGCACTCTCTTTCTCTTGTTCTTTAACTGTGGTCTGTTTTCTTTCTCCCTATCTCTCTTTTTGTTCTACCTGAGCTCATCACATTCACATACTCCTCTGCAGGAGTGGCTGCACGGACACACTATGGGCCGCTGTGTTCTGCAGCACAGGACCTGTGACTTGTGGAAGATGAGGTGGTACACACTTCTGACTAGATTTTGTGTGCCTCATGCATGGTGAAGCCAAAGCATGCATGTCATTGTCTGTTGCGTGTGTGTGTTTCTTTAGTTTTTACTGAGATCCGATTACATACCTTATTTCAGACTCCGCCATAATGTGGCGGCTATTCTGGGTCTGAATGGCTTCTGCATTCTGTCTGTTTGTCTCAGCTATATTCTACCCTTTAGACTCGTACTTCCCATTCACTTTTCTAAAGACAAGAATAATACATGGCATGCGTATGCATGATTTACACACATGTTGAATTTATGTTACAATTTTGATTACATGTACGCACTTTTAGTCTCAAGGAACACAAGACTGAGCAGATATATTTGCGTAAACCTACGAAGCTCTTGGCTGTAGTAGGTAGTTGATGTCCATCGAAATCTAGAATAGTTCATGCAAAAATTAAAATTGTCATCTGTTGTCCCCCCCCAATTCATTCAAAGCGTGACTCCTTTTTTTCTGTGAACCACAAAAGAAGATATTTTGAGATGTCCCAGTGGTTGTTTCCATAGAATTGAAGTCAAAAGGGACCCAGTGTTGTTGGGTTACCAATTTTTTTTTAAATATCTTCTTTTGTGGTCTGCAGAAGAAAGTATGTCATACGAGTTTAAAATGACATAAGGGTGAGTAACTTATGACAGTGAAATGAACTTTACCTTTAAAAGCTTGAAGATTTAACCCTCAATAATAATAGTAGGCTATTAGTAATAATAATATTAATAAATATTGTATACAAAGAATACTAATTCCGCCTCCCAGTCAAATACAAATGACTGTGAATTCATTTAATTCACTTTAGAAATTAACAAAAGCAGTGTGAGCTTGGTTCTCTCGTTAACACCTTTACAGTAAAAATGAAAGGTCACTAGGAAATTAGTTTTACTTCTGCAATATTTTTTGTCTTAATAACATTACACAATAATTTTGTAATATTCTGTCTGTGACGTATTTTGGAGTGAAACTGAATGTTAAGCAATAATGTGTTAACAGCAGTCAAGTGTAATTTGCTGGCTGATGTCCAATGCCTAGCTTGTGCTTTGCGTTCTTTCTGTAACTGGCAGCTTTTTTAAGAGCCTCGGTTTTGTAAAAGGTGCCATTACTGTTTTATGAGGTATTGAAAATACTATAATAACATTTTCACATTAATGCGTGATTTGTTAAATAACTTGATTGTCCTTTATTGCAAACAGTGTACAGTCAGTTGCAGGTATTTCTGTTTAATAATGTATTTCACCCTTTAACTCAGTGTGATAGTTTTGTATGGCCCATTGAATTTCAATGCTGATATGTATAGAGAAGGGGCTCTGAGGTGCTTAAGCAGACCGTGTGTTGTGTGTGCATGTGGTGACAGGAGGCAGCCCCATCAATAATGCAGGTACTCTCTGTGTGGGGTCAAGGCATGATGGGATATTAAGACGTTACCCTACTGGTCGTCAGGGAAACAGGCCGAGGAGACCGGATCAGCGATTGGATAGAATGGTGGTGGTTTTGTCAGCTATATCATTATCCATAGAATTTGTTGATGGTAAACTTCTTTATATTTTACTATATTTAATTAATAAATTATTCTTTGCCCTCCAGCTAATGTATTAGTATCCATAAAATTTTGTGCGTACATTTTTTTCTAATGGACCTTGAAGATACTGAATTTTATAACAGGGATGAAAAGCATTTTAAAACCATTTGCTTATTTGAATATTAAGTGTTTTAAGGGAATGATTTATTTCCGTAAATCAGAACTGTCTGGTATATATGTAGAAATGTTAACTATAATTATATAATTAATTACCATGTATAACAGAATTCCTAGTTTTTCTATTTAAATTAGAATAATTAAGGGAACACTTGAATCATATAATCATAAAATGGATCTATATAAACAACGTATTAAAGTAAAAAAATCAATATATATACATTATATTATTCGCAGCAATATAAATTAAAAAGAGGATATTCCAAATGTTAATTTAATCAGCTTTTAGATGTATTGTGTTCATTCCAGTACTGTTTCTTTTGAATTTCAACAAAATCAAACCTCAGGAGTGATAAATCATCCAACAGCAATGTGAAAGACTAAAAGAATGGCAAGACGCATGAAATCTGTCATATAAATCAAGAATATCACAGTAAAAAATAACATTTGAACATTTCCTAAATACAAGTACAAATATGACTGTTGTGTTGCTTAAAAGTGAATATGAACTTGTTTTCTTTGCAGTATTTGAAGTCACATATCATGGTCTCTAATTTTTTTACGCAACTGTATATAAGCAAATATAATAATTAGTTTAAACTTGTCACATGCAAGTTTAGTGCGTGATTTTATCACACTAGTCACATGCAATTTGTTGGTCCAACCTGATGAATGACGGCATAATCTATGGCATTGAGTTTATCCAATCATATCAGAGGTCATTTACATATAGGCTAGAAGTTTTAAAGATACAGTATGAAATAAAGCCTTCTAAGGATCAAAGAGAGACGGGGAAATTGTCATAATTAAATCATGAATAGTGGTTAAGGGAGACTTGACTTGGGTAAACTACACAATTGTAGACTATAAATGTTTAATTTTCCTTAATGTTGCTGTGACAAGTTAAAGTTTTACTGCTCTTAGTAAGAGAGCGACGGAGTGCCTGTGCGATATTTAAAAAGATGAAACGATAAAGAGTGTACACATGGAAAGAGACAGACAGACTGATTAGCTTCTGAGAGAAGACAGACCAGTTCAACCCATGAGGTTGAATATGTAAATACAGTTGCACAGGGCCAGCAGGCTCTTTCCAGGCAGAGGAAGTGGTGACGCAGAACACTGCGTGTGTGGGAAAGCGCAAACAGGATGCCTCCTTTTGCCGCTTCCTGATTCTGATATTCTCGATATCTTTTCCATTTAAATTAACCACTATTCTCAGAAGGACTGGAAATGCATCTTCACGTAATGAAGCTGCTCAAGTGAGTTCTGGGAGAGGTTAATGCAAAAGCTCTGTTGTGATGAGCAGCAGTCTTATTCTTTGTTTTTAATCAGGTACTCTGCATCTTCTACGGGTCCAAAAGGTGAACGGAGTAAGTTGCATCACTGTAGATTTAAACATTAACATGCTTAGAGGGACAGTTGTACTCTAAACCAAAGTTCTGTCATTTATCACTTCCACTTATTTTGTTTTGAAAATAAGTAGTTATATTTCCAAAGACGAAAATTCTGTCTTCATTTACTCACCCTCAAGTCGTTCCAGTTCTGTATACATTTCTTTGTTCTGATGAACGCAGATAAATATATTTAGAAGAATGCTTGTAACCAAACCGGTCTTGGCCACCATTGACTACCATAGAAGCTAAATTGCTTCATAAATGTATTTGTTCTGTTGAACACTAAAGTAGATATTTTGAAGAATGAAGGAAAGGAAACAGTTCTAGGGCACGTTTCATTGTAATTTTTCCTACTTTCTTTTCAAGTGTGCCTGTAGGTCACTTGGTAGAGCATTGCGGTAAAAGCGGAAATGTTGTGGTTTCCATTGCTGTGGAACTGTAAGCATCTACTGTAAGTTGCGTTGAAAAAATGCATAAATGTAAATACATAAAACTATTTTTCAAAAAGTCCAGAGACCTCCTGTCCTTTTTATGTTAATAAATGAGGTATCGGCTGTATCTCCATTATAGCGCGAATGGCGACTGCAAAGTCAGATTATACTGTGCGTGTTGTAAATTTGCGACAGGCTGGCGTACTAGTCGGCACAGGCGGCGTGCTGCGGCATGGGCAGAGTTGTGTAATGTCTCACAGTTGAGTTTAGGAATGATGAGCTCATACCAAGTGTTTTAAGGTGACAGAGTGCAAACTGTTTGCGTCTGAGTGTGTTCTCAAGCGAAGGGAAGAGGCTGTACGCATGTGTGTGTTCGGCAAGGGAAGGGAGAAAGACTGTGACCTGATGGCCGTGCTCTGAGATTTCCGCTGAACTCAGAGAAGGGTCAGGCACGGGGCAAGGTCAGGCCTCTAAAACAAACACACACATACAGCAGAGGCTCTGTGACCACTGATAAAGACTGATAACAGAAGAGGGAATGAATGGAATGGAGAAGGAAAGATTGACAGACGAGTTTGTGTATGTATATATTTGGACACTTGAGTCACACTTGTGACTTTGAGTTATTGCGCTATTTTTATTATTATTGCTTTATTAATTATTTATAACATTAAATTGAGAGGTATCTGTCGGCAAATGATGCTAGAGATATGTGTTTCTCAGAACTAACCTTGCTTTTGCTATTGCTGTTAACCAGCTGGTCCCAAGGTCATTTTTAGTGTATGCGTGTAAGTTCATTCCAAGTTCACACAAGTCTCCTGGCAGAGACTCACAGGTGTATTTCATTAACTCAATATGTTCCAGTAACGTTCAACATTTGTCTTCATTTTCAACAGTTTATGTATAGTGTCATTAAAGACGGAAAACAGTTTTACACAAGAAATGGTTTTAAAGACATTTCTCTTATAAAAGCTGACTTTACTTTGTTGTGTGCCACAACATTGCGTTGTTTGTTTTAGCCTCCCGACATTGTAGCATTGACTCCGACAGTCATTGTTTTGCGATTCCATTTGTTGGCACTACAGACAATGAAATTACATTTCACTTTAAAAAGAAATGCCAATGATATTTGGTATCTAATGCAGCAGTGATATTCTGAGGTTTTTAAAGGAACAGTTAGCCCAGAAATGAAAATTCGGTCATCATTTCACCCTCAATTTGTTTTAGATGTGTATGGATTTCTTTGTTCTGTTGAACACTAAATATATTTTGAAGAATGTCGGAAAGCAAACAGTTCTGGGGCAGGGTTGACTACCATTTTAATTTTTCCTACTATGGTAGTTTAGAACTGTTTGGTTACAAGTATCCGACCAAATATTTTACTATGTATTTAGCAGAGCATAGAATTGTATACATATTTGAAATGGTCTATTATGACAGAATTGAATGTTTTCTTTTATGTGGTTTTCATTTTATGCTCATTCACAAACTCTGACGGTGTTGTAATTTCCTAAAGTAAAGGAAAACATCGTAAGTTACAGTAAAAGTAATCTGACAAGAGCGCACACAGACAGACGGAGAAGTGAGAAATGTCACTTAAGAAGAGGAAGCGTTGTGGGCGGGGCAATGACGGTAAAAGTAGGAAGGAATGGTGTGATGTGTGTAATAATGAGACGCGTAGGAGAGACGTTATGTCATGTTTTTTCATCCGATTCCTCATGTTTTGTGTCTGTTAGATTCTGATTTTTATTTAACTAAGTAACGCTGATACATCAGCATCAGATTTTTTTAATAATTTCTGCATTTCAAGTATATTCTGCAGCGCACGACTTCATGGATTGAGATAATTGACCCAGTCCCTGCATCAGAAATACACACACACATGGGGTTGATCCATTTCCCCGGGGGCCTTGCTTCACTCCATCATAATCAGTGTCTCTTCTCAGTCTCACACACACATGAATACAGCACCACTGCTGTGGCCTGGAACATTCCGCGCATTCAGCTGTATGTGGGAACACTTAAAAATAAGCTTTAGACACACATACGCGTGCAGTTTTGCACCGGAACGCCTTCAAGTGCATTGTGTTGAAATTTAAATAACAATTCACTATTTGTTACTTTGCACTTGCGGTGCATACGAAATGCATTTGTTTCATTATAAAAAGATAGTATGCATTGCAACTTGTCAAGTATGTAAAGTTTGTTTGTTTTATGTGTTTGCTAGGTGCTGATATGTTTTAAACATGAGTAGAGTGGGTGAGAACTCACTTGAGCCCCTGTGCTCGGACCGGAAACGCAAGCTCTCCACATGTGACACGCCAGGGCAAGGGTAAGAAAACAAATATGTGAAATATGCAGCGCACGTCTGGGGTATTCCACATTTGCATGGTTTCGCTTACTGCGTGTTTGTGTTGTACAGGTGTGATAAACGCAGGAGGGAACAGGAGAGCAAGTACATCGAGGAACTCGCCGAACTGATTTCGGCCAACCTTGGCGACATCGACAGCTTCAATGTCAAGCCAGACAAATGTGCCATCCTTAAAGAGACAGTACGGCAGATACGACAGATCAAAGAGCAAGGTGCGAGTGCTCAAACTGCTCTTTTACATATCGGTCTGTGAAAATATTTACTGAGCCCACACTGTGCTTAAACAACTATATATCATTGGTTTAGAAAACGCTGCCACCTGGTGGCAGGTGAATTGTTGCGGTGCTGCAGTGTGGTGACCCCTGATATTCAGTTAAATCCTTACTTATATAGCGCTTTTCACAGATCTGCATTGTTGAAAAGCAATTTTACATACATTTAGGCAGTAGTCAGGTAGTAAAGAGATAAAATTATGAAAAATAAAGAAGAGACCGAAAACAGGGGATTATAATAAATGGTATTTTTTATATATTGTACAATGATGAAACTTTCTATTAATAGTACTAGTAAGCACTATATTATTTGTTTATACTTCTTTGTCATTGTTACATCTTTGCCCTTTAGTAGCTGATAGAAACCATTTTAAATACCACATAAACATGACTTTCTGTGTATGAAACATGATGGATGTTTCAACAATCAGGCGTTCACAACAGGACGATCAACACGAGACCGTCTGTGTAACAAAGGTTGCTTTTATTTTTATAAGATCACCATGGCAACAGGCGTGACACACCTGTAACCAACACTTTGAATACTGTCGAATGTGCAAACTAAATCTAGATAAAAAGATCTTCAATACATTTTTATTGATAAACTGTGCTTAGTTTAAATAAAGGTGTTAATTATTGTTAAAGGTTTTGAATGTTTTCTACGATGTGCTTTTCTTGTTTTTCTTGTTTTTTTTTTAATAGAAGTCTAATAATATATTCTGTTCATGAATGTAATCTGTGAAATGCAATGGGTTGCGTCTGCTGTAGAGTTTGCTGTGAACATCAAGTTGCCCTTTTTTTAATTTGACATTCCACTAGATAAAAGTTTATTACAATATTGGAATACCATAAATACTTACAACCATATACCAAATTAAATGGATTCAAGATTCCACATTGTAAGCTGTGATGAAGTAATCAGTTTGTCTACATTTGTTTTATTAACATAGTATTTATATCTTAACACAATTTGTGTGCACACATCATCCAGGTAAAAGCTCATGTGGCGATGACGACGTCCAAAAAGCGGATGTGTCTTCTACAGGTCAGGGGGTCATCGACAAGGACCATCTGGGCCCTCTGCTGCTTCAGGTTAGATCTGAGACTTAAAAATGTCACCAGCAGAACATACACCATCCTTCATTCTCCCTCATCTTTATTTTGATTTGGTAACGCGCAATTCATTTGTTTACAATGCATTAATAACTTTTCATTTCTCTCTGTCAGGCCCTTGATGGATTTTTGTTTGTGGTGAGTCGCGAGGGCAGCATTGTGTTTGTGTCAGATAACGTGACTCAGTATCTGCAGTATAAACAGGAGGAGCTGATCAACACCAGTATCTATAACATACTGCACGAAGAAGACAGAGGAGAGCTACTTAAAAACCTTCCCAAAAGCAACGGTAAGAGTGAAGTTATTAGCACACGGTGTGTGAATGTTGCTCTGTTATTGTCCACCAAAGCATAAACGCGGGAAAGCACATGACCGCTTTTGTTAACTGTATTGACGATCCTTAACTAGCATAATACCATCATACCCACATAACAGGCATCTTTTACATGATGGAATTCCATCCATTCAAACATCATGCATACTGTTTGATATGTGTCAAACCCTCATGTGTAATAGGTATCATGTATTTTTAGGCTCCAACAGTGTGTCATGGGGTGGTGATGCCTCCCGTCAGAAGAGTCATACATTTAACTGTCGTATGCTGATGAAGTTCGGTCATGGAGGTCCAGGAGGAGAAGAGGGGGGAGGTGGGCCGCGCTACGAGACCATGCAATGTTTCGCTCTCACGCAACCTAAAGCTATGATGGAGGAAGGGGAAGGTAATGCATCTGTTCTAAGAATGTCCCCATGAATTTCGATTTGTGCATTTTGTCTCAGAGCTGGCTTTAGTGTAATATGTGTCCTTTAAGAGTTGTTTTATTTTTTTCTTCTAGACCTGCAGTCGTGTATGATTTGTGTTGCACGAAGAGTGACGGCTGTGGAGAGGACAGAGCGATTCAGCACTAGACACGAGCTATCAGGTAAATTCATTTCAGTTGAGGTTCTTGTAGAGCAAATGCTGCTTTGGAAGGTAAAACAAGTGTCTCCTTTGCTTCAGGTTAACTGTAAATGTTCGACCTCAATGCGTCTTTTGTGTTTTGCACATCAATGATACCTCAGTTTGCGTGGTTGGTTTTAGAACAGGTGTGCTTAAACTAGTTTGAGGCTAGTGTTCTCATTCAGGGATTTGTCGACACCTGGGGGTGTATGGAGGTACTGAGAATTTACCACATGGAAAAGTTCATAACATTAAAGCTATTTCAGTAAACATTATGATCTGAGGTTATATGCTTATATGAATTCAATAATAGTTAACAATGAATCATTTTATAATTAGCTAATTTATAACAAAATCTAGTTTAAAATCTAGATTTTTTATTTTTGGTCGTGTCTGATATAGATTAAAACACCTTTTCGTAAGAAAATGGATTTATAATTTTAGCTGGTGAATTTTTAAAAAGATGAAAATCAACCCTATGGCCCGAAATTAAAGAAGATATATCATATTAGTACATCATAGAGACTCTGTCCCCTCCCTAGCAACAACCCAGAACACTCTGGCAGCTGCATAGCAACACCAAGGCAATGAGTTTTGCATAAGCAAAAAATTATTCACATTCAACAGAGCGGAGTTATTTTTTATTATTAGTTTTATGGTATTTTAAAGCATTTAAATTGGCTTTAATTTTTTTACATTTCATGACAATTTTTGTTAATTTTTTAAGTTTAGTGCGTCAACTTAATCTTTTTATTTTATGCTAAGTCAACATGTTCTGTTTAGTTTCTTAAATAATATTTATAGCCTTAAACAAAAATGTTCTAACAATTATTTAGTATACTATAATAACAATTTGACAATAAAACATACAATAAAATTTGTTTTCAAATAACATGTGTCTGGATGTGGGTTTGACCCCTAGGTAAACTGATAGAGATTGAGCAGCAGAGTCTTTTGCACACCACCATGCGTCCTGGCTGGGAGGATTTGGTGCGCAGGTGTATGCAGATGTTCCTGCATCGCAGCGAGGGTCAGCCCTGGTCTTACAAGAGACACTACCAGGAAGGTATGTGATTTTATTTTTGCATTGGTTTGCTAAACAGAAAGACATCCAGAACTAAATGGAAAGTATAGATTGTATTGATGGTATATGTATGTGTTGCCTATTCTAACATTTCTTCTTTCTTTTTACAGCATATGTTCATGGTCGAGCAGAGACTCCGCTCTATAGGTTTTCTCTGTCAGATGGCACCCCTGTAACAGCGCAAACACGCAGCGAGCTCTGCCGAAACACTGTTACCAATGAGCCGCTGACCTTCCTCTCTACTCACCTTCTTCAGAGGTCGGTAGCGCTCTGTTCAAACTCCAGCATAACACAGAGTTCTCCGATTTTAAAATTAAATGTTGTGGCTTTTAGCCTATGAACATCACTTTGTGGTGTTCAGTTTTTTCCATCCATTTGTTCACTTTAAATTAACTTCTGTTACTCCTGTAATGTTCATTATCCGTTTCTTTTATCTCCCTCTTCCACACAGGGAGCAAAATGGTTACAGACCGAACCAGGGTGGTGTCATGCGATCAGTCATGAGCAATACCAATCCTAATGCTCAGTTGAGCATGCCTCCTGGTGGGGGTATGGGAATGGGTAACACAAGGGCCTATGGCATGAACGAGCAAGCTCACATGGGACCCCGAGGCGGCCCTATGTACGGACCAGGCAACCGCATGAATCAAATTAACCCAATGCATCAGATGAATCAGATGAACATGAATCAGATGAACAGCATGACTCAAATGGGCTCTATGAATCAGATGAACTCCATGGGTCAGATGAATCACATGGGACATCCTGGCATGAATCAGCATCAGCCAGGTCAGTTCCATGGTGGCAGTTATGGCATGGGCATGACGAGTCCTTCCCAAGGGAGCCCTGCTTTGAATCCTCCTCAGCAGAATCTCATTGGGTCTCCACGGATACGAGGGAGTCCCAAAATGGGCGCGAGCCCCTTCTCACCTGGAGGTATGTGTCCCTCTGATACAGTTCAGCAACCCCCCCCTCCCTTGCATATGTGGCTATTTTTTACATTTTCACATTTTATTGTCATGATTGTGTGCACCTACAATATTGCCAAAGCATTTACATGAAACAATGGTGGAGTTAAAATAAGGTGATGTGATAAAATATAGTGTAATACATGTCTAAATATAACAAATTACTTTAGTATAAACTACTTAAATATACAAAAATGTACATATAGTTGACTCGCTTGTAAAGGTAAAGCACTGTATTTTATTGTATAAAGTGTATAGATTGGAAATTATTCAATAATAATTATTAATAAGTCTTTTAGCTACCTGTAAATAATGCCATAATTGTTTAATGTATTTTGATATGCTCAAATACATTTTGTAGTTTTTACTAGGACATTAAGGATACTGTAAGCAGAATATTTATTATAGTTTTATCATTGATTATATTATTTGTTAGAATTAATATAGTTTTTGTAGGTTAATTGTCATTTTATTATTATTTAGAATAAGCTTTTTTGTATTTTTAGTCTTTATGTTCCTACTTTATAATTTTTTTAGCAATGTTGATATGTGCTTATTATTTATGTTTGTATCGTTTTATTATTATATAAATATTTTTATAAATAATTATTATACACATTAATCTATATTTTTATAATATACATGATATTATATAATGGTAATAATAGTTTTTTATTTTATAATTTTGATTTAGCTGTGTAAGTTTAATATTCAGTTAATACTTTAAGTGCCTTCACTCAAACTTATTTTAGTTTGTTGTTAATGCTAAACTTTCAATCTCTGTTTACTTTATTTTTTAAATCATATTAGGCTGATATTTATTTGATTTTAATTCAAAGAAATGTTTTAGCATTATAAGTTAATTATACTAACCCTAATGCAAGTTTCATATAAGTCTGAATGATTTATATCATCTAAGTTTAATTATATATTATAATATGATAAAGACCATTTTATTGGACGCTCATGCGAGGACTGCAGTTATCTTTCGGTTTGGCTAGTGTCTAATAATATTACTTATAAACTAATATAACTATTTATATTTAATGTATTATTATTTTATTTTATAGTAATGTATTAAATAAAGGATTTGTTGAATTTTGTTGTATGGTCATTTTATTAAGTGAGTAATTTGTTGAATGGGTCCTGTAGTTTGGTCGTATGTAAACAAACCGTGTGGTACATTGACATCTAGTGGTTGAGTTTAATATAACCGTCTAAATTCTAAATATTGGAGAGGCAAGTTTAATCCAGGTAACGGTTCTTCTCGGTTTCTTTTCGCTTGTTTTCAGAAATAATCTACAAGCACTCTTATGTTTGTGAATTTGTGTCATAGGTATGAATTCTCCAATGGGCCCTGTCAGTATGGGAGGCACTGGTGGATCTTCTGCTCCCACAGTTGGCAACACTTTCTCGAGCAGCTCACTGAACGCCCTACAGGCCATTAGTGAAGGTGTGGGTTCATCTCTGCCTTCAGCTCTCAACTCGCCTGCCCACAAATCCGACAGCTCTCCCAGCATCAACTCAACCCAGACCAGTCAGCAAGGCCAGACTGGCAACAACAAACCTGGCAACAGTGACTCCAAGAGCCCATCGAGTTCTCACAGCAGTGCAGTAGATCAACAACAGGCCTCTTCATCTGAGACCACTATGGAAAAGCCAGACAGTCAGTCTAGTAAGGACGTTTCTGCTGGACCTGAAGTCAACAGAAGACTCTCTGATGGAAAAGGCCACAAGAAGTTACTTCAGTTACTCACCTCCCCAACTGAAGATATTGGGCATGCGACTGGTGGACCCGTCCCAGGTCGCGCCTCTACGCCAATGAGTCTCGAGTCCAAGGAAACGGGAGGTGGCATGATGAGTCCTTCGTCAACAGGCGTGTCCTCCTCTTCCGGTTCATCATCGGGAAATAATGCAAATCAGCAAGGTTCGGGAGGTGTTTCATCGACAGCTTGTCCCAGCGGCTCTCACACCGTACAGGAGAAACACAAGATACTCCACAAGCTCCTTAAAAACGGAAACACGCCAGATGAGGTGGCTCGCATCACCGCCGAGGCCACCGGTAAGGCCTCTCTTGGTGCAGAGCACCCGGGTGCCGAGGCAAGGAATTTAGAACTCAAACAGGAGCAGCTCAGTCCGAAAGAAGTGAAAAAGCCGGCTCTTCTCCACTACCTCCTCAACAAGGATGACTCCAAAGACCCCAATCCCACAGAGGCCAAGCCAAAGCTGGAGGAGCTGGAGGGGAGAGGGTCTATGGGAGGGCAAGGGTCAGGGGTCACAACCTCGAACTCGAACAACCAGGAGGGCAAAGTCAAGCTCGAGCCACCTGATGAGGTAATTGAGTTGCTTGTTGGGCTGAGATTCACTCAGCTCTAGATTTAATACAATTGAAATTTTAAATCCAGTATTTTGAACAAAACATTTGTTGAAACATCAATTTTGGAAAAAAATTTGGGCAGTATAAAAACTGAAAGGTCATTGTTTAGGCAAATTTCACATAATTTGAAAGTATTCAAAGTACTTAACTAATCACAACTACTGTATTGTTTTGTTGATGCGCTGCCTTGTTTAGAAAGAACAATCTGATGAAAATCCGAGTTTTAACATCAGCCCTTTGTTTTTCCAGATGGACAGCTTGGAGAGTATTCTTGGAGGCCTGAGGAATCCTACTTCTGGATTGTTTGCTGATTCTAGAACTGGAGGGTCGGTTGGGGGAAATAAGCAGGGCAATGGACCCAACAGCACTGCACATGGTGAGTCACAACACCTAAAGGGCAAGTCAGGCGGGGGGCTGTGAAAATGTAATGTGAATAGGTGATAGCATGTCAAGTTCAACAGAAAATGCGTTGAGAAAAAATTCGAAGGCTGTGTGAATTTTAAAGGTTTAGATCTTTGTCTGTACCCATTTATGTATTTATTTGTGTATTTTCCCATACTACTGTGTGTTTCAGACCGGGAGGGTGTTGGTATGGTGTCAAGTCAACGTGTGCCCTTCCAGAGGGCCGTGTCTGTCGATGGTAAACCTTTGATTGGTCCAGGCATGTCGGGAAGAAGGAGCGCCCCCTCATCTCTGGTCAAACAGGAGCACACTGAAAACCAGATGGCCATGGGTTAGTTTCTTTCGCTTTGTGTTTGCTCAGTTGAACAGAATTTGGATTACTCAGCCATTGTAGTTCAACGTGTTTATTTAAGAACATCACTCTTTTCAGTACATACTTTTGGTAGATTTTAATAACCCCCAACATGTTGTTCCCAGGAGGTCCAAACAGGCCGATGGGAATGAATCGACCCCCTATGGCAGGTGCAGGCGATTGGGGAATGTCCAGTTCCAGCCCTGTTGGTCATCCTGGTATGGGTCGCCCCGGAATGGATCATAATCCTAAAGGCATGATGGGTGCACCCATGGTTAACAGATCTAATAGCGTTCCAGCAAACAGATCTATACTGCAACAGCAGTTAATGGAGATGGGTGAGTGTTTGTTTAGGATAACACCATTTCTATACTGGACGCAACCGGCTTGTTCTAATGGGACTTAGAAAATAAAAAATTATAATGCGTTTTATTGTCATTAGACACGTAGCACCCCACCGCATCCAGTGTAGACACTGTGTAAGAGTTTTTTGACAAACGAATAATTAAAAATAACTTTGATTCAGCAGGATAAGTAAATTACAACAGATGTCAGACTGTGTGTGATGTTATTTTTAAAGGGCCTTATGAGGTTGGAATAGGAATGACTGCATTCAGAGGACAAGGACCTCCACCACGGTCACCTTCATGGCCGGACAATGGGATGGGAATGGAAGGAGCACAAAACACAAACAGGTGAGTTAATTCAGCATGTAATGGCCAGGTTACGTCGGATCTGTTTCTTTGGTTTACTTGCCTTTTTAATGGTGGTAAATGTTAAAGTTACTGAGAGAGTTACATTAATGACATTTTCTTAAAGAAACGGTTCACCAAAAAATTAATATTCTGTCATTTATTCACCCTAAAGTTGTTCCAAATCTGTATTCATTTCTTTGAACGTAGAGAAAGATATTTAGAAGAATGCTTGCAGTTCTTGGCCACCATTGACTACCACAGTTGGACAAAGTTGTTCTGTAAATTCCTTTGTTCTGTTGAACACAAAAGAAGATATTTTAAAGAATATAGGAAAGCAAATAGTTCTGGGGTACTTTTGACCACCACTGTAATTTTTCCTACTCTGGTGGTCAATTTTGAGGGGTTTTTTTGTACCCCCTTGTTTTTTAAACACCTCACCAAATGTAACTTATTTATGTTTAACCCTCCATTCTACAAAAGAAATATCATCCAGTTGATAGTTTTTCTTCTCCGATATATAAATGATTTGTAAAAAACAAGATTTGTGCCAACTCATGTTTTTTTTTCTTTAATGTCTACTACAATGGACACCATGACTGAAGAGTATTCACAATACATGTGAGCAGGCTTTGTGCAGGCTTTGCATTTAAAACACTTAGAGCAGCTATAAAGACAAGGAAATAAATGAAAAGTCACTCTTTACAAAATTCAATTCAGTCTTTATTTATATAAAGCTTTACACAGTTTGCATTGTTTCAAAGCAGCTTTTCCTACATTTAGGCAACAGTTACTGTAGTAAAGAGATATATATATGGTATTACAATACATGGTATTGTTATACAAAAGTGTGTAACGTTTTCTATTTGTTTATCAGGTTACCCTTTAATAACTCTTTGGATGATCTTCTGGTTCCTCCATCCACCACCGAGGGTCAGAGTGATGAGCGAGCTCTGTTAGACCAGCTGGACTCTCTACTGAACAACACTGATGTCATGGCTCTGGAAGAGATCGATCGCGCCCTTGGCATACCAGATCTCGTCAGCCAGGTAAACAGTCAGTTCAGTTCACGGAGTTCAGTACTCCTTCTGTTCTTGAGAGAGGACACACAGCCCGCATGCGCTTAAGACTTTAGTGTGAAGACTTTTTTACTGATGCAAGAATCCTGTCGTCCCAATACTTTATTAAAACCAAAGAATATTTTTTTTCACTTTAGGGTCATAGTACAGAACAAGCCCCTCCAACAGACCCCTTCTCTGCTCCCTGTCCCGACTCCACTTTGGGAATGGACCCCAAGGGGATGTACGGCCAGGGCTACCCGGGTCCCCCTTCCATGGGGATGCAGGGCGGATATGGTCATGGTCCCAGCCCTGGACCCGGTCCCATGCAGGGGCAATCCGGGCCAGGCTTTAACCCCATTATGAATCCGATGAACCAGCAGGGTGCTTTTCCTGGAATGGGCGGGATGGGTGGTATGCATCCACGTGCTACCATGATGAGACCCCGGATGATGAATCCAACCAAGCCGCTCCGATTACAGCTTCAACAAAGACTACAAGGACAGCAGGTGAATAGCTTTGCTCTGTTTAACACACAATCGACAATATTTATTAACCTGAGAAAACAGTAACATGCGCAAACTTGTTTCCTTTACGGCAGTTTTTGAACCAGAATAGGCAAGGGATGGGCATGGGCATGAGGCCAGATAACAGCCCTGCAGGAAACCCTAACATGAGACCTAACATGCAGCCAGGCATGGCTGGACAGGTATTTTTAGCTCCTTTTAGTGCACCACAGTGTATTTTTCCCTATATATATAAAGCCTTATGTTCATTGCACCTCTCTCATGTCAACGTTTCTCTATTCTTCAGCCCGGGTTCCTGAATGCTCAGATGATGGCGCAGCGTAGCAGAGAAATGCTCAATCTATCAGAGGTGCGAAGACATGATTTATGTTGATGTGTCAAATGTTAAACGTGTTCTGGTATAGTCAGTTCACCTTTTATACTATTTGTGAAAGAAGAGATGGCTGGTATATAAAAGCAATCAAATGTAATACAAGATAAGTAATAGTATTTAGCGTTTCAACTGTTGGTGGTTCTTCTCCTGTAGATGAGAAGACAAAGGATGATGATGGTGATGCAGCAACAGCAACAACAGCAGCAGCAGGTAGCACCCGGAGGCTTCAGTCCTCCTCCTAACGTTACCGCACCCACAGTAATGGACAACCCCATGGGAGGACCCCCAATGAACCAGTCCAGCCAACAGGCTTTCAACTATGGAGGCAACTATGGTAGGGTGAACTTATACCCTTATATTTGTAGAGGTGCAGGGTTTACACTAAACCAGACTGAATTGTGAAAAGTTGTTTGAAGTGCAGGTTTGAGATCAACAGGTGCATTTTATATTCCCACAGAGCCACTATGATGACGCTTTTTAGGAGTAACTAGCTAGTGAATGGCTAATATTTGTTTATGTATATAAACTGTGTTAGGAGATGGTATTTAACAATAAACATATCTAATTCTCACCTTTAAGAAATAAAGCATAAAATAAAAAGAATATTGATTAACTCACTATTATAGTAGTTGACACTATGTGCGTAAGTTGCAGTCTTGTAATTATTTGTGTATGATTGCAGGTATGGGCCAGCAGGGGGACCCTTCATTTGTGGGAACAGGTACCAGCCCCCCTAACAACATGATGTGTGGTCGTATGGGTGGCCCTCAGAATCCCATGATGCAACAGCACCCTCAGAGTAATCCCATGTATCAATCTGCAGAGATGAAAGGATGGGGACAGGGGCCCATGCCCATGAATAGGTAAGTACAATAATAAAATACGGTAAATACAGATACAGGAGTTAGTTCTGTCTTTCCTGTAGCTCAGTGGTAAGAGCATTGCGTTAACAACACAAGGTTGTGGGTTCGATCCCACGGGATTCCACATACCTCTGTATAAATGTATAGGTTAAGGCAATGTAAGTCGCTTTGGATAAAAGCGTCTGCCAAATGCATTTATATTACATCAGTTCGAAATTGCCAGAAAACGACTTGATATTGCATGGAAATGAGTTGGTCAACAGAATTCATTGAACATGTCCATTGAATTAACAAAATGTTGTCTTTAGTTATTATTCTTTAAAAGATTTAAAGTAAATCTGCAATTTATTTCCAGTTCATACTCGCAGCAGCAACAATATCCCCAGCAGGGGGCGCAAGGACAGTACGGGGGCATGATGATGAACGGATCCATGCAAGGGGTTGTGAATGGCAACAGCGCAGGACAGATGCCCCCAATGCAGGGCCAGATGGGCATGAACGGCATGGGCATGGGACGCATGCCAATGGGACCCGACCAGGTACACAATGTGATCTGAATGAAACTTCACATACTTTATTGCAATATCTAAAATATTTGTATTTTAAGACATAAGATCAACTTCGCAATTGTCTCAGTGGAATTTTGTAATGAAGAAAATGCAGTATTATTCCAAATTAAACATTACACCCATTTGTTTGTGTTGCATACTTTAAAAATGGCTTACGTGTGTATTGTACTGTGTATGTACTTATCTACACAACGTGTGTGTTCACAGAAGTACTGCTGAGGCAATGAGCCGTCTCTATGAAATGGACAAGTTGGAGTCTAACTCGGACTCTGAAATTTTAAGCAACAATCCAATGAGGAAACATCAACATGAACGTATAAAATCTGCCTCATAGGGGTAAAAGTACTGGAGGGATCCAGTGGAACTCGACTAGGAGAGAAAAACAATGAAAGGGAAAGAGAGACTCCAGGCTTTATGCCCAGTAGCATGTGCAGCAGGCTCTTTCATGTCTCCGGCTGCACTGCAATACACAACATAACCACCAGGGGGCACAGAGTAAGATTGGTTATGGTACATCTTGACTGTGGGGGAGCACTTTATTTTAAATCTAGTTTGGAAAAGGATGGTTGCAATATATTTCTTGCTTTTTCTAGCCTTATAGAACGATTATGTGCATATTGTCTATTTTGAATTAGTCTCAGACAAGTCTCGTTTGAAAAAGAAAACCATGGGAATTGTAAGCAACATCATTTCACATATCAAAGCAATAATCCTCCTCATTGCCACGGCTCAAAGTGGTGTGTCAACAAAAAGCAAATGGTACTGCAGTGTTAGACAGATGTTTTTTTGTGTGTGTGTGAATAGGATCGAAATTGTAAATACTGTATGCTACAAATGTATCATACATGCTTTTACTACATACTTTTTTTGCACAGAGTTTGGACCTCTGTTAGGTCCATTTTATCTATATTTTAGGTCAACTGCTCTAGGTTTTACATCTATTTTAACTTGTCAAAGGGAGAAAATATTTTATTTTTATCTTATCCAGCACCGCCTCTTCTTTTCTGTTTTTTAACGATGGCCATTATGTTTAGATGGCACTTTTTCTAAACGATGTATGGAGCGACGCTTTCATTGGTTTCATCTCCACTGGTTCTGTTTTAACAGGGAAAAATCTAATTTTCAGATGATACACAAGATGATCTTGATGTTGCCCTTTAAGATAGCTCTTACTAGGGAAAATAACTCACATACTCACTGTATCCTAACGGTTGGTTCTTCAGATATCTACCTTTAAGAAACATGCACAATCCAAAGATCTCTTTTTATTTGTCAAGTTTGATGACAGAATAGTATCATTTATATATGTTTTTGCGCAAAAGCGCAGAGTAAAAGGTACATATCATATGAACATATTACTACATATTATGATTTTGTACTATATTCTCTATACATACTAAACCAAGTATACCTGTTTTTGAGGCCAGTTCATATTTTAGCAGTATTGTCAGTGCTTATGGAGGTTCCCTCAATCGTGCGGTTTATTCCTTCTTCAAGTTTTGATGGTTATGAATTATCTACAGAACTGCCAAGAACTGCTCTTTAAAGAGATTTGTAAATTTTGAAGAGTTTTTAAACCACTTTTAAGAGTGTCTTGGAGGTACTTTTAAAAGTAAGTTCTGTAAAGACACAGGTGCAAAGGCAGTCACCACACCTTAATGGTTACTGTGATCATTTCGGCACACAGAAATCAATCCTAAAATAAAAGGCTCATCTGTGCATCTATATATTGCAGTAATTTTTGCTCTTTTCATTAGTCGAGTCTTTACCATCAGTGACTTATAACATTGATTCCCGATGAAGGGAAAGACATTGGAATGATATACAATGGTAAGCTAATAAGTCTAAGTCTTTCTATTTCAGGAAAGAAACACTATCATTTGTGTTCATTTCGCTAGATTACTGTAGATTGTGACAAAAGTATATTTTGAAATTGTAATTCTGGATCTTTGTGGTTATTCTGGGCTGTTCTTTGAACTGGTTGACTGAGGGATTGTAAACATGGAAGATTTTACAGGATGTAAATTACAATACACTTAATTATTTTGCTTGATGTTGATATTGTTGTAAATAAAAGTTCTATTTAAACGTGACATGCGTGTGTTTGTGTGTGTTCCAACAAGAGAAATTGATTATTAAGATGAATAGATCAATAGATTTGTTATTAATCTCATATGGGGACATTATTTTCGCATGAGGAGCCAGACATATCACTCCAATACCACACAAAAACACAAACATGTAAAATGATTTAAGATTAAAGATTGTTCACCCAAAAATGAAAATTCTACCATCCTTTGCAGAAAAAAAAGGTTGTGAAACCAAACAGTGTTGGTTTTGTACAATAGGAGTGAATATGTACCTCTGTTCGGTTTCACGACATTCTTCAAAATATCTTGTTTTGCGTTCCGCAGAAGAAAGATGTGAGTCAATTTGGGGTTAACTATCCCTTGTACACAAAATACACTGACAATATTTGCACAAAAGTATACACAAAAAAATAAATAAAAAAAATACACAAGTATACAAAAATACACAGGAGTTAAACATGCTAAATGATGATAAACGTGTGAGGCAAGGAGTAGGGAATACAACAAATCTGCAAGAAAACGATAGGAGTCGACGGCAAGTCCCAATGAAGATACCAAAACAAACTTATAAAATTCACTGCGTTTGTGTTGCCACAGCGGGGCGCTACAAGCTAAAATGTCTCATTTCAGAAGAACCGTCTTTCTCTTCCTCAAATGTAAATGTTTAGCAGCATCATCACACATGAAACAATGTATAGTTTTTAATACAGAAAAATGTTGTAAAACGTGTTTAATAAAAATATATGGAATAAAACCCCAATAGTTTAATATGGTCATTTAAAATATTTAATAGTGAAAATATTTATAAAATAAAGTATGCTAAAAGTAGCCTAAACTTTTATGTGGGATCTTAAAAATAACATAATGATTTACAAAAGGTGGAGTTTTTAATTTGTTTGTTAAATTTAGTGCACATCTCTCACGTCCCTAACATGATTTTTAACAAGACCTACGTTAACTATTAAAACAAAGTGAAGTGGACTGCTTTGTATTCTATAATTAAAAAATAATGATCTACAGTATTTCCAATTGACATAAAAAACATCGCGTTTCTTTTCCCCTCTCGTTTCCAAAACGATGTTGAGCTTTTGTGACGTTCTAGTGGAAAACTCTGCCTGTAAAAGTTGGCCGGAGTAAACGCCGCTATGTTTAAATGCTCAAAGTTCTTATTAAAAGAAGGTCTCGTTGTAGTATGTGGGAAACTATACAGAGGGAGTGAGAGTTCCTTGGCCGTGTTCCCGGCCCATCTGCAGCCCGGGCTTGCGGATTACTGTTTGTTAATGTTTCAATCAGCTGTGTGCCGAGGAATGTGGAGCGATTTAACCTGAACTTCCCCAGGTGTGCGGCGGCGCCGCTCAGTCTGCGCCCTCCCCTGCCCTTGGCACAAAGCGATCACACAAACACAATCACACACACTGGCCGTCCCTCACAACGCGAGGCCTGCAGCTGCGCGCATCGCACCGCAGGGAAATGAGAAAAACATTGCACCAGGGAGACGGAATAAATCTTATAACGAACTGCCTTCTTCTCGGAAAAGACTTAACCCTTCCTCTGCTCGCTATTTTAAAATGGAGATGCATAAAACATGTGAAATCATAGACATGAAAAGATATGAAAAATATCTCTAGCTAAAAAGAACTTCGTTAAACAAACAAACAGAGTTTATGAAATAATTCTTAACCCAATTAAATCAGATTTGACTAGTTGTAATGGTTAATTGTTTTTTTTAAATTGGTTGTTGTTGCCTGTCTCCCATCCTATAGTAATTGATATCAACACGGCACCTCCCCAGCAATTTATTTTCCAGATTTATATTGCTTTGTAACGTTATTGCAGTTGTTTTTCCATTAATTAGATGCTTCTTAATATTAACTGTATCGATAGGAAGACGAAGAGGTTTATTTTTATCCATTTGAGGAGATGACTTAAACATCCAATTGACAAAGCTTTCTTCAAACATTTAACAATTTAGGAGTCTTAAAGTTTAAAGCATGGCCTCTAACCTTCGGACTCAAACTTTTTAAGTATCAAACTAGACTTTTATTTAAAAGCTTAACTTTCTCCCAAATTCAACTTTTATACACATCATAAATATTGACGAGCAAGTCGCAAATAGTCTCATTTTCTGGTTTTATTAAAAACACAGATACACTGTAAAAAACACAATAAAGCGTTCACATCATTGTCATTGTAATATACAATACATTCTTCGCTCAGTAATCTGAGAAAACGACCTTTACAACAAAATATAACATTTCTCTAAAGTTTATGAAAATATTGACAAAAAGAAACAAGGAAAGGCATGAACTATAGGTGAATTATCGCCATGGATTCCACAGCTAACACACGACAGTCTATGTATGGGAACATTTCAGAGAGCAGGTCAAAGTTCAGTCTGCATGTCCACGTATTTTGTGACTCTCTACTGAAAGTTTGGTTCCTCTACAAAAGAAGAATGGGATTCTCCCAACAGTTTGAGGGGTCACGAAGTTGCTGGTCCATCACGTCAGCACACCTCGTTTGTTCTCCGGGATGCTTTCTGTCAGTTGATATGAAACCTCGAGCATCAACTTAACGACACATGATTCGGTCATCCGAGCATCCGTTCTGCAAGGAAAGAAAGAAACACCGTGAGTCATTTGAACTCTTTAAACGCTCAACGCTTTATCTAAATAGTCGTAAACAAGTCAAAAACAAGTCTCGTATTCGACATTTACCTCAACTGCGATGCTGGCAAGCTCGGCGTTCAGAGTCGTAAGAGGAGTTCGGGACGCGGAGTTCTGGTGTTTCTTGCCAGGCTCGTCCAACTCCACCTGCAGGTCCCAGATGTAGTCGATAACGTGCTGTAGGATCTCCACCTTGCTTGCCTTTTTGTTGGTCGGTAGCGTGGGCACCAGCTCTTTCAACTTGCTGTAGCAGCTGTTCATGTCCTGAAGAAACATGGTCATCTGCTCATCCAGGAGCGGGATCTTGCATTTGGAGATGGTCAGGCTCTGGTCGGAGAGACACCGGACGACATCGTCCCCGCCAACGTTGCTCTTCATCGCGCAGGTAGGTCCCACAACTTTCATTTTGGCTGTGTTTGTCGTAAAAGCGACGAATGAATCAAAGTAAATAAGCGGAGTTGAAGTAATATGCTCGTACTCCTTTTTTGGTATCGCCTCGTCGAGTGTGCGATGACAGTTCACCACATGCTCAGGCGCGGAGTTGTTCCGTATTTATAGCATATCAGGGCTTGTGGGCGTGAACCAAACGCTCGTGTTTGCAAGCTCGGACCAATAGGATGGGATTTCACCACAGTCGTTCCCTGAACCAATACCAGGCGAGCTCCGGTTATCGCAGTTACAATATGCTTGGGGGATGGTGTTACAAATGGAAACAAATGTGTGTCTTCTGTGGATGATCTGTGGATATCCAGCTGTCCGTGGCCTCAAGACTCCACAGGTGAAGAAGAAGACAAGAGGGGTGGGGGTGGTCGAAGATTAACAGGCAACAGTTATTACTTCAATTTGAAACAAGCTTTCATCGTATGTGGGCTGTTTCGAAACAAGACAATTTTAGGGCAAAAAGTGATATTGTAATAAATTGCTTAATATTTCATATTTGTAAAATATGATAGAATCGTTGCGCAACAGGGCATGGGATGAGATTCAATATGTTGTAATTCAAGAGACTCTACTTAGTATTCAACTCTGTTAACTTTTATTATTAGTAGGCTGTCGATACATTTTCGTCTGTTGTGTACAATTTTTTGTATGCGCATAAAGAAAAAACGATCTGTTACAATAAAGTAGCGGATATGTTATTTGCATAATGCAGAGTTATGCTATTGTACAATCGGCATCGCCAATGACTGACGAGAATGACTGGCATTGTGGTGATCGTATAATTTTTTCTTTTATTTGTTTATTTTCGAACAATGATTGGCTCATTGTTGACCTCCAAATGCGTTTCCTCGCACAAACTCCCAAATTCCTTCACATGTGCGCGTCGCCTTGAGCGCGCACTCGCAGAACTTTGCATCGCTCTGCTCTGATTCTTCCCCCAGATTGTCCAAACAAACCGAAGCAGACTGCCGGGCGCCAGCGCCGTGACGTCACCCATTCATTCGAGCCTTGACGCCTGTCAGCCTGGCGCCGAGCGGGCGGTCTCCATAGCAACAACAAACAACAGGCTCGCATCCCACCGCTCTCCCCCATTCACCTGCGCGCCGCGGAATCCTGAGAACAAACTGGTCAGCGCTCATTTATCACTTAAAACCTCTGATGCGATTACCGCTCCGCGCACCTGCAAACTGCCATTGTGGACTCTAAAGACGCTTGTAAAGACACAGAAAGCGAAAGACAAAGTGAAAAATAGGCTATTGAGCCGCGGGCTTTTTCTAGTAGATTCCAGGGGTCGCTTTATTTTATTTACATTTTTCTTTAGAAAAAGTTGGCATTGCGTTTAATCGCACTTTTGTTTGCAGATAAACATTTTTTTATCAAACTGTTGTTATGTTTAATTTACCATCCAACAAAACACGCAACGTTTGCAATATACAACGCAATATGCTTAAATATGCCTACTTTGAAAACTTTAACGCACATAATGTCACATGCATGTTTTGCAGCCTACTTACGGCTCTTATGCATATCTATACATCCAGCAGGGGTTAGAGGGACTGGAGCGTTTCTGGCTCGGTCACAGCTGAGCGGGGTTGAGGGGAGGTGGAGGAGGAGCTGAACAATGGGAGTGCAGTATCGGGACTGTGAGAGAGAATCTCGGCTGGAGCCGACGAGTCTGGAGCGCCCCTCCACTCGCTCATCCCGCTTTTGTTCAGCTGCGCAAGCTATCAGCACTTCCTACCGACTCCAACAATAAGCCCTCACAGCTGGGCTCTCCAAAGCCTGTTTACTGCACATCAAGGCAAAGAGAGGCAAAAAGTGTAACATCACCATTGCACATACTTATGAACTTTTGGTAAAAAATAAAGCATATCCCTTGTATTTAGAAGAGAGAAAACGTTTGGAAGCTTTGGCTAAACTGTGATTTATTAATGCTTTAAGGTGTGTTGACCTCATGTGCTGGACAGCAAGCATTGCTTTAATGTTTAACGGAATCATTCAATAAAACCTGTGCAATTTACATCAAATCCCACTGCACTGTTACTATGTAATTCAGAAATCATTTTTTATTGACAATATATTCTATACTTTAATAAAAAGGCCGTTTTGAATGCAAGTGATGTCTTGCAAATTAAGCAATGATGCTATCCGTAATTTTTTTTAACGTGATTTCTGTTTCGAATGGTTTTGGATGTGATGCTTATCTTCATCTTGTGGCATTTGCATGTATCCTTGGCTTTTCCTTCTCATGGGAAAAGTGGCCTCTGATAATTGTCCTCAAGGGAATCACATCCTGTCTGAAGTCATGTGACGGTTGTCTAAAGGCTGCAGTGTTCTGTGCTGTGTCATCAGCTTGCTATGAAGTCTTTTATTCAACATCACAGTGATATGAAGCAGTAGACACCGAAAGGAAATGTTTAATGCAATGTGGAATGTAGGGAATAAGACTTGATACAATTATGTGTGGTCCAGACCTCTTCTGTTTATGCTTTTGCTCACTGCCTGGTTAAAACATGCAGCAGTGAATAATAATAATCATATTGTTGCATATATGATGTATTAGGACTTATATGGGCCTACTATTATATTATTTTGGCCTGACATATGTCACAACCCAGTGGTCCTCTGGTAGCAGCTTGTGAATGCTGGTCTCCCCACACACTTTCACGCTACACACTCTCCGCCTGGCTCCCACACACACTATCAAAGTGCCTTAATGGCTCCTAATTAGCTCCCCATCTGCTGGTGACAGAGCACCGGTGGCATGCTGAAGCCCCATTCAGAGAGTGGGCATTGTGCACGGGGATCATTTCCACTCCATTGGAGATTGCCTGGAGAGGACTTGGACCTTTGGGAAAGGATGGGATAGGAGAACCAGGGTTATGGAGAGGGAGGAGACATGCTCTGGATTCTGGGAGAAGCTAAGGGTGGGACCGGGGTGGGGGACTTAAAGGAGGCCGATACACAATGGGCAACAGTGTTGCGGCTTGTTGCAAATCTAATAACGTCCGAGTTCTTTCTGTCCTCTGGATGCCCCCCGTCACCCCCCGCGCACACAAACACATTTTGTTTTCCACCTCCCTTTTTCTCATGCTCGCTGGCAACAGCTCTCCTTCTTCAAGTTAATCTTCCACCGTGTCATCTTCTGGGAACAGACGTTTTTTTTGTGCTGTTACTGGGGTAATAAATGAAAGCAGACAGCACCATATTAACGTCCTCAAAAAGCGACAGAAGGCAGAGTTACTGAGTGGTATTAAAAAGGACAGAGTAGTAAAGTCTGGTCTGTGTGTCCGTGAATAAAGCGTTTACAAAGTGGATACTTGGAACCCATGTACGCCGGGTATTAAGACCCACTCACAAGTGCAATAGACAACTTTCAAAACACTTTGTCATCACATTTGAAGTCAGTCAAAAATTCTAAAAGAAAATCCTGGACAAGATTAAATCTATTTAGCTAAAATAAGGGTGTTAATCCTTGCCAGTTAAGGCATTAAAATAAGTTAACCGCCTGATCTAAAAGTGAGATTTTACAAGACAACTTCTGCATGCAGTGACATAGATCATGTGACATATCCACTTCTGAAGGTGTCACGGAAATAACTAAGGATTCCTTTTTTAAACATCTGTTCATTCACTTTTAGTTCAATCTCTTTTTTAGCTTTTTTTTCACGTTACTGTGCTGCAAGTGATAATTGTTTTGACGCATCCCAAAAGCATTCTTCCTACAATTATAACATAAAATTATGTGTAGAAATTAAAAAGCAATCCAATAAAATAATATCAATTTTATAAAAAATATATAAAATTATCAAAATTACGGGAATAATATGATCTGGAAAATGTACGCCACAAAAACATAGTATGATCGGAAAATGTATGAAATAAATATAAATAGTGCAACAAAACGGGTATAGAGGTGCAATATTTGCCGTCCTGCTCTAAACACCAGGTGTATACAAAGCCTTGTTTTTCAAGACTTCTTTACTCCATGTTATTTTATTCACAGCTTAATGATTTAATGTGCACAAGAGAGTCTAAATTGCTCCAGGTGGGCAGTGGTCTATTGTTAAAGTTTGTAGACTCTTGCCCCACCTTGACAAAAGAAGAAAAGTTGAATGATGTTCTCTCTCTCTCTGGCCTAATTTACATCACACTGCCTTTGAGAGAACATTGATCCAGAGGATGTGTGATGTGTGTGTGTGTTTACGGGAGACCAGCTGCTCACAGCTGGGGTATAATGGCCAAGTTTTGGAGGGAAGACCCTGACTACCGGGCAGCTGTCACCAGCAGCAGGGGAGAGGGACAGAGGCCATTTAGCCTGAGACCCTCTGGAGTGTTTCTGCTTGCTCTGTTTTAAACTAAAGACTACTTTATAGTCATTTGAAAAGCAGTTCAGGGTGAAAACTAATTGTGAATGCTGTTTACAACTGGACGTGTATCACTCTTAAAGGGATAGTTCACCCTAAAATAGCGTTTACTCTCATGACATTGCAAACCTGTATGACTTTCTTCTGCAGAACACAATGGATGATATTTTGAAGAATGTTTGTTACCAAACAACACTGAACCCAATTGACCTACATTGTATGGACATAAAGCCACGAGACATTTTCCAAAATAAGTTCTTTTGCATAGCACAGAAGTTAGAGTCACAAACAGATGTGGAACACGAGTGTGAATAAATGACAAAACTTATATTTTTGGGTGAACTTTCCCTTTAACTGAGGCCATACGTTGTATAAACGCAGGCTTTGTGTGGTCAGGTTCATCCACCAGAAGTATGTTCAGCTTCTTCTATTGTATAAATAAGCCTTAAGAGTTGTGTGTGTCAGGTGCCATGCTATTTCCGACATTGTTTAGCGCTGTCAAAAGAGTTGCCCTCTGCAACTATTTCTAGGTCTGACAGCTTGTTGCAACTTGTTGCTTATGGTATGGAACGGTTACGTCTCAAAGATCGTTGTGTACTCAATGAACAACATCACCTGACTTCCTCTTCATACCTACATGTGTTAAAATAACACCAAACCGATCTGTGCTTGATAAAAGTATGGCCTAAACATGGGTATGATGGTGGCAGCTGTGGTTCCATCACAAAGCCCTATTCAGAGAAAAGGGACAATACCAAACTCTGGTCACTCTCTCCTCTTCAGTTCCGTGCTAAGATTAATTCCTCAAATCCGTTTTCCCAGTGGCAGTCTTAAAGAATGGGAAGCCCTCCTGTTTGTCAAAGCGTATTGTGGCGATCGCCTGAGAATGAAACCCGGTGATGGTTCTGATAAATAGCCGTCAACGTTGACACTGAACAGACCTTTCCAACTCTTTTGTTTTCAGTATTGCATGTATGTTATCTGGATTATTTGGGATTTCAAGATTGTTCCTCTCTGGGTGGTACGGCACTCTCGAGATTCTTTGGTTTGACATGTAGGGTCATTAAGACGTGAATTGTTTTTGAACAGCCTGCGCCAAAAACATTACCGTCATTCTATTGGTAAACGTTTTGTTATCCCGTATAATAGCTCACTCGCTCGACGGTGTTAACTACGTCATGCTTTCAGTGACCGCCTAACAAGCCTCAGGATCAACAGGTGCGAGAAATGGCAGGAGGCAATGAGGCAATCGAGTCCGCCGGCAAACATTGTTTGGTTTTGACTCATTGGTTTCATTCCTTTATTAACGTGTAAATAGGTTTGAAATCACCCCAGAAAGAGGTAACCAGAAACTCACATGTATCAGGTGCTGCTGGGAAGCTGTTTGTCCACAGAGCCGAGGCAGTTAGCCACACCCTAAAATACACACACTCTCACCCAATGTTTCTCACACACCCCGCACAGGTGTTTAGCCTGCAGCTGTAGTCAAGCTACAAGTGAAGCTCAACAGACATTTTGCCTATGTGCAAAAAAAAAGTGTGAACTCACTGCCTAAAGCCGCGTCGATCAGTTCAGCTGACCATCTGCCAAATGGCAGGGCTGGGCTGGTAAATATAATGGAGGTAATTTTCAACCACACACCTGTTTTATGTAGGTACTATATGTAAATTAAGTCAACTCCCACAGGAATGGAATGATCTATCAATTCTTGTGGGAAAATTATTGCAGTTTACAAAAGCTAAAAGTATCAAAACATTACTGTTAATTGAAATTGTATAAGTATGAATATTTAAAAGCAGGTATGAATCGAAAACTTTAAACTTAACAAAAATTAGAAAAGATGTTTCAAGATAGAACAGCAATAAGTTAAAGTTGAGAACCTAAAATTATGAAATATAAAAAAAAACTAAACCAAAAGTGAAATAAAAAATAATTTACCAATACAGCAATGTAATAAATGAACAAATAAATAATAAAACCACAAAAGCACAGAAAAACAGCAATACCTTCAAGTAAAATTAACATCAAAACCAAAAATATACAAAGAAAAGCTTTTAATATAAATGTTATATAAACTAATACTACAATAAAACCATAAAACTGCGACCAGTAAGTAAATAATGTTTCACCATTATTGAAATCAATAGAAATTACAAATTTAATTGATTTACACTTTAAGGGTCCCAACCCTGAGAAAAGAGAATGTACTTCCTATTTATATACTATGCTTACAATATATTTTATACTTCATATTTTCACACTAAGCATATTTTTTCACATACAGGCTACCACCTGTTGATAATGCATGTAATGAAATTCGTTCATTTTAAGTAAGGCTCGAGTGTCCAAGTGCTTTATGTTGCAACTTTATTTGTCTTTTAAGAAAGTGAAGCGTGACTCCGTTAAGTGTGAGAGTCCATAGGAATGATCGCAGGAATAAATTAGGCTACAATCTGGATGCAAAGGATGCATCCCATGTCCCCTGGGCATTCTCACGGTTAAAGAATGCGTCCCCTTCGTAAACACACACACACACACATACATACAGTGACGCTATCTCTTTCCCACAGCCAACACCATACACTTGAACACACACACATGTAGCTGCTGGGCCTGACACGCAGGAATCCAATTGTATTGAAAAGGGAGCAGAAAGTGCCCTAATTCTTTAACATTTATCTTTTTTTGGGGTTGTATTGTTTCAGGGGGGTTACAGTAACAAAGGGAGTGTGAGTGAACATTGTGTGTGTGTGGTATGTTCACACTATCTCGCTTTAGTGTCTGTACATGTCTGTGTGTATTCATCTGTGAGCATAGACTCTAAATCACTGTGTGTGTGTGTGTGTGTGTGTGCGCGCGCGTGTGCGTGTTGGTGGTTCTTGGGGGGCTATACCGAGAAAGTTGAATGAACATAAGTAGACACTCAGAAACCGAATTAACAGAGCACATTCCTCAGCTCTCTCCCTCTTTATTCTTTATTTCCGCGCCCCCCCACCCCTCCATGAGAAAATCAAACAGGTGGTTTTGGCCTGTTAGAGGGGCCGTGTCTTGTAGAGGTGGGCTGTACCGCAGCCTGTTGGAGACACTGAAAAGCAGCGTCTCCTCTCATCTCCAGCTTGAGCCCAGCGTCCAGTTAAAGAGAGTCACTCTCATTACCATGTCAATTCTGGGAACGGCCCAGAGACCTCAGCTGCACCCTTACAGGCAGCCCATATGGTGCTCACTTGGCAACCAAGCCATACCCCCCCCAAAACACATTCTCTCACACACATATAGTCACATAAAAAGACGTGTGAAAACCTAAATTTGTTGCATTGAACCTTCGTCCAAGCACACAATCGACCTCACAAAGACATCAATGTGCAGAGACGGGGTATAAAATACATGGGTTTGAGCGCACACTAACATGAATATATAGACCACCCGTCGCACCACCTTTTAGAGTGGGTATCAAAGCAGAACAGACAGTTAAAGAAGGCCTGGGACTCCAGTGCACATCTCCTGGGAGAGCTGGACCACACAGCGGCTGCATGGAGCGATGCATGGCTTTATACATCATTTTATTATGTTTTGGAGGTCATCTCATCATAAATGACCTTATAGTGGCGATGGACTCCGAAAGACAAAATGTTATACTTAGTTTTACTTTGAGAAAACTAAACTAAACAGCTTTAACAAAAGCTGTTGATACAAAAAGTAAGCTAAATTATTATTAATAATTCGTCATTTCAAATGTTTATCTACATGTATATAAATATTGCAGAGTTGATTTCCAAAATTAAACCTTTTTTGACGCATAGTGTTTTTTTCCCACCCAGAAATTAAATAAATGCGTTTAAAGAGGTCTGTCAAAACATATGAAACAGCAATATTGTTATCTTGCTTAACGGCTTCATGTGTTGATTGATTTAAACTAATATTTAACTTATTATTTGTAAAAACGGATAGCTGAACACGCCACCTGCACAGCCATTAATAAATATGTCATGAAGAACAAAAGAAGTCCATGTGCAGGGTGTTTCTCTGTATTGAGGCATAAGAGAGACCGAAGCTGTGAGGTATTTCCTTCCCTAACAGTGGAATGTGCTGGATCAGAGCCTAATAGTTACAGGAAACTAAAGGTGCATGTGCTTATGTGTGCATTTGTTACATTGTGTGTGTGTGTGTGTGTGTGAATCCTCTTTCAGCGTGCAACATAAATAATGATTCTTAGAGCAAGTAAACAATGCTGGGGAACTATTAAAGGACTTACATCACAATTGTAGTTTTCCCTGTTTTGTGATGTCAGAATGGGTTTGTTGTTATTTAAAATGACCATACAGGATGATGTTTGAAAGTAGGGGATATTGAGAGATCATGTGAGGAGTGTTCATGTGATGTTGTCTGTAGTTTTACAACAAGCTCATTGCTCTTCATCACATGCACATTTCTCATAGAGCAAAAGTGATAACACATTATTGATATGAGAAGCCTTTAGCTGTTTAATTCTAGAGTATATACACTAGGTGACCTTATGGCATAAACATCACATGACCAGTCGAATACTTCTCTTATCTCTTTTTTATCTAAATTCCTAATTTACTCACAGAACAAACCAATAATTGTTAACTTCTAACGGAATATTTATATAATCCCATCAGTAACCAAAAAGCTTTAGTTTTAAAGTAATTCATCTTTTACACTTATATTGAACATTCAATAAGTGTCAATATAAAGTCAATATAGATGGTTTTATCAGAACCAGACACCTGGCCCGAGGTTAACGTCCGTCTATAAACAAAGTCCAAGACAGCTGCCATATAGACGGTTTCAGCAGCAACAACATATAGTAAACAAACGTTATGTGGCCCAAACTCAACATCCGATAGACCTCAGCCAAAAATCAATAATTGTTAAGTAGTTTTAATTTAATTTAATAAACAATAATAATAATACATATTTATATGTATTTAATATAAATTAAATATAAAATAAATAGTTATCACCCTTAATATTATCACCAAACAGACAAGAATGGGCCATGCATCCGATAAAAATAAATAAATAAAAAACCTGATACAATTTTATACTACACTACACAAGGTGAGGTTCACGATGCCATAAATAACCTGTCATGTCTTAATGGTTCCATAAAGAACTGTTACTTTCAGATTCCCAAATGGTTCTTTTGTGGAGAAAAAGGCGTTCTTAACCTTACAAAAAGGTAAGAAAGAGATGTTTTTCTTTACTTTTAAGAGTGTTCACTATACTATACTAAGTGCACCTTCAATCTAAGTTTCTTATCGTTACGATAATTTAAGTCGATTAAATGCATTAAACTAAGCTGTTGCCTTCACAACATTAGCTATTGTCACTTTTTAGACCGCTCCGACACTTTTATTTTAGAAACAGGTCTTATCGTGTTTACATTATCAGTCTCTGATCTGTGATAACATCCCCAATCAAAGTGTCGACATGAGCAATACATATTTTTCTCTTTGTGTTTGCACATGCTCAGTACACCGGCTTCCACAAAGCTGCAGCTGTGCAGTCACATACGCAACAAGATTTCACAACATCCTTCTCCCTTCACTGGAAATATCCTACTTTTCTCCTCCCCTCCCTTCCTCCCTCGTTCTCTTTCTCTCAGTGCATAAGTGTCTTCAGTGAAATGCCCTGACAGCCCAGCAGGTGCGCGACTTAGTCATCCGCCCTGGCCTACCCATATTTTATCGTCTCTGTGTGTGGGTGACTTAACACTACTCCTGAAGTATGCAATGTTACATTTCACCATAGTGCTAGTCACAGGTACATGTTGTAATCAACAGATGAGCTGCTCTCCATCAGCCCAGCTGCCTTAGTTTTTACCAAAAGCGTCACTCACACGGGCGCCAAACATCATGACTCTGGACTTTCCAGGATTTCTTATGTGTGTGCGTTCTGGCACAGATGTGCAGTGGTTCTGACTCTTTGTACAGCTGGCAGTAGTTTCTGTTTCTAGAGATGAGAGCAGGCTGTGTGTCACATAACTCTCAGTGTTCACTATCTACTGCTTATCAGACTCTCAAAGTTATAATCAGAGGGCTTATTGACACCCTCACACGCTCACATTTGTCTACCCATTGAAAACAAGATATATGAGGGCCCACAAGGCCAAGAGTCCTTATATTCATAAACATTATATTGTTTACATAGCATCCTTTACATTTACACATTTGGCAGACACAAAAGAAGATATTTTGAAGAATGTTGGCAACCGAAAAACTGCAGTACCTGTTGCATTGGTTTTGTGTCCAAACAATATAAGTGAATCAGTACCACTGTTGTTCGGTTACCACAGAACACAAAAGCTGTTTTGAAGAAGAAAGGAAGTCATAAGGGTTTGAAATGACAAGAGGGTGAGTAAATAAAGACATAATTTTCATCTTTGGATGAACTTTCTACCAAAACCATTGCATCTCCCTTCATACACACATGCAAAATCCCTACACAAAACACACACCCTGGTAGATAATCCTTTAAACAGCATATTATGTCATAATGAATTATGTGTTTCACGTTTCTTATTATGGTCCGAAGAGCTTACTTTTTTAACAAAAGTACCATATGTCTGTAATCCAAATATAGCATCTAAACATATATATTTACTCTGGCTGGGTTCTTTAAGATGGATGGAGTTTTACCATGAGACAGACATCAGTGCAGTCATACTTATCGTGATTTACACACACACGCACACACGGCTGGCCCATGTTAAAGATCTTCACATCTGTCAACAGTTAAGGCCCACACTGTTGCCATCTACATGATGAATTCATCTTGAGTCTGAAGGATACATTAAAAGCCCTTCGAACAGCGAGTGTCACTGTAAAAATAATTGCCCTTGAGATTAAAAATAAATATTGTTTAACATCAGAGTATCATACTTAAGGACGTTTCCCAAAGAGAAATTACATGCAGCATCTCGTTGTAAGAGAGAAACAGATGGGGAATCTTTGGAAACACACAACAATGAAGATGGAGAAAAGAAAGTGAAGGATCAGAGCTGAATGAGAAGAAATGGATGAATAAGTGAAAGAGAGTGAGAGAGAGAGAGAGAGAGAGAGAGAGAGAGGGGAATGAGAGATTGTCTTTCTGGAAGGTCTCTTCTCAGATGTGGGCTCTTCTTCTCATGCTAATGAGATGTTTCTTTAGCTCTGGCTCTGTTTGCATAACAATGCTGAGAAAGTGAAGGAGCTAAACTTCAGCTTTCTTTGGGAACCAAACCCTGGCCTTTCTTCTAGAGAAAAACACTCTTCTTCTTTTGTCAGAGCAATGAAAGTAGTTCTGGGCAGCTGTGTGAGGTGATCAAAGCCTCTGCTCGAAATGAGTTTGAAATGACCGAAGTTGGAGATGTAAAATCACTGACATTCCAGAAATTCTGGAGAAGAACATAACAGAATGAGGAGCAGAAGGAATCGCTATTTCTACCATCGCTGTGTGAAAAAAGTGTTTGAGTTTGTGTTTATCTGCGTGTGAGTGTGTTTACTGGGTTTAGTTTTTGGGACCAAATAATCCTCAACATATTGGGGGTACGAGATATGAGGACTTAAATTAGAAAAATTATGAATAAATGAAATTTCACATTACTTAAGTAATAAAATATAAAATAATATCCAAAGTATAGTATAATTACAGTATATAATAGCATTATTTTATATATAAAGTATGTAATTTCGCTTATAAAAAACAATAGATTTCTATGTAGAAAACCAAGTGAATGCATGTGTGTGTGCGTATCTCTTTCCAGATGCAACACAATGTGATATATTATCAGCACAAGGTTATAAAAGCGAGCTGAATTATGTCTGTGCTGTAACTGTGGGTCATGTGTTATGGCTGTCCAGATGTGGCGGTAACGCCAGTCAGTCTCACGCAGTAATCTGAAAGACACCCTGGAGCGTCTGCGTTTCTTGAGCATGTCCTTGTGACATTGTTTTGTTTCTTATTTTCTATCACACATGAGCACACTATCTTAATGATATGAAAAGGTCATTTGAAATGCCTTTGATCTAAAAATAAGGCTTTTTGAGACACTACGATGCTTGTCACTTATTTGATTGCTTCTGTATTCTGGGCTGGTTTCAGGCTGATCTACCTGGTGGGCATAATGATCTTTTATGGTAAAACTGTTTAACCAAAGAAATGTGATGGTTAATTTTGTTGGGGACACCAATCCAGTGCTGGCTGTCCAGCTGCCACAACACAACCGCCCTGCTGGAAATTTTGACCAGAAGCCTATTGTGGTTTCTATATGTGTTACATTAACACACAACGCTCTGGCTGTTATAAAGCATCTTACATGAATCTGTGAGCATTTGCACTGGTCCTGCTTTGCAGATCCTGCACGATTGCACTTTCTTTTTTTCTTTTTCAATATTTTTGTCATTTAATGCATGACATGTATGACATTTTAATGCATATATTTATTGTATGCAATATATTTATTGTATGTTTAAAGTACTTAACACAAGATACAGTAGTTTGTAAGTCATAATGCAAATAAAAAAAATAACAAGTTATTAAATAGTTTCCATATTTTCCTCATTAGGTATGATGATGACATCTGTTAAAATTTCTCATTCGCAGCATACTTACACCTCATGAAATAAAGATATATGGGAATACTAGAGAATATTACATTTTAATATTACATATCATTCCCTAAAAAACAGCGAATATGGACATCCGAGGTTTTAGAAGGATTGCAACGATTTTATTGCTTATTCGATGTGTCTTTAATGGTGAGCATAGAATATCACATGACAAATGTTGCTCATTTCTCTCACATTTAAACTTCTCAAAGTCCAGGTGTTCAAGTGCCACTGCAACAGCTACTAATGAGCCATTAGCATCCTTAAAGAGGACGTAATGCCTCACAAGGACATTTACAGTAGTTGAAATGTTGTGGTGGTTAACTTCGTGTGGTGGTGCTCAGAAAGTGTGATGATTCTAATGAGCTATTGTCTCCAGAGCCATCACCTGTTTCCTCAGTAAGGGTCACGAGCCATTAGCAATGAGCTCTACACTTAGCACCTCTGATGCTCCTCACGGTCTGAATGAGGAAGTTTATACCCAAATGAGCACGAGTGTAAGCAAGCTTCGCGATAGTCACAACCTCTAACGCTCAATGACGCTGCTACTGTATTCAAGCAATCTGCCTCTATACAAATTAGCACCTACTTATCTTAGGTGATACTTTTTATTTAGATGCAAAGCAGCTATTTCCTTATTCTTTGTATGCTAAGTGTTCAGATAAGACACGGACGGAATGCTTTAAACATATGCTGTGAACGCTGCTACGGTCTGCGACATAAACTTTAAAGACTTTTTTATGAACCTGAGGGGAGTGTAAAGAGTCATTCACTAGCATGTGTTTTAAGGCATTGTAAATATGTCCCAGGTTGAGTCTTTGCCTTAATTAGTTCACAAATGTATATGTTTTTATCACTTTTGTTTTCTTACTCGCTCGTGGTGATTAAATAAATCCTTACTCCCGAAAATAATCATTAAATTAGATTTACAGTTCTAAAATGTGGATACAACATGTGAACGATTGCGGTCTGTGTCGATTGAAAACATACTTTTTTTTGAAGAGAATGAAAGATGATGTTGATTGTTGACGTGCTGTCACACATCCGTTCTTCGCTAGGACTTTACTAGGACCACGGTGGCAGGAGCATCCATGGCGACAGGAGGCTGCCCGTCTGGTGCCAGTGTATTTTTACTGGGCGGCAAATAATAACTCACAGCTGGCAGTGTGGGAACAGCTGCCGCTAACATCACTACGCCCAGCATCTTTCTCCTGCACACTTTTCCTCCCTCGCTTTAGGGCCCAGACTCACTGGAGCCGAAGCTCCACAGCCCACTTCCTCTCTCCAGACTTCACTTCCTGTCATTTGATGGGGCTTCCTGTCACGCCTTTATGATCAGGCCTTGAGAAACCTCTTCTCAGAGAGTAGCTTCCTGTTTCAAAGACAGCTGTAGAGATAGTTCCTGCTTTTTTGCTTCACTCAGGGAATTCTATCTCACTCTCTCTCTCGCACACAAACACACAAAAACGTACAAAAGGCATGTTCTCTTATCTCATTTGGACTGCTGATTTTTCCATTTCCTTTAGCTAAGCAGGTGACTGCTGTTTGCTGATGTGGCCAGTGGTTTCGGGTCATCAGATTGTCAGCCAGCTATTAGTTCATCAAAAATGTTCTCCCACTTACTCATGTTGTTGTTAACCTTTTTATCGGAGCATTAAAGGGATAGTTCACCCAAAAATAAAAATTCTGTCATCAGTTACTTAGAAATCGAACAACGGCGGTTCCCATTGACTTGCATTGGTTGTGTCCATACAATAGAAGTGAATTAATTTCCACTGTTGGTTACAAACATTATTTAAAACATATTTTGTGTTCTTAGGAAGAAAGAAAGTCATACAGGTTTGAAATCACAAGAGAGTGAGTAAATCATGACAGAATTTTCATTTTTGGGTGAACTGTCCCTTTAACAGCTGTGGTTACTATAAACTGTTGTATGGACCTTAATATATTTATTTGGCAAGTATTTTATTTCAGTGTTAGCGTGCCTGTAAGGTACACATTTACCAGACTCAAAGATCCACAAAGGAAAGTCATTCGGTTTTGGAACGACATGAGGTTGACATAATACATAATGACAAAACGAGAGGAATAATGAGAGAATTTTCCTTTTAAGGGCGATCTGTTCCCTGCAGGCAAATGAACAAACAGATTTCAAAATTAGCAGTCTCAATTCTGCTGTTCTGTTCTTCTGACGTCGATTCCTGGCATCCCAGTATTTTGGATTCCCAAGTAAGCACCATAATTCACACAATTGGAAAAACATTTGCAAAGTGGAACAACAACTAATGTCTCACAACGTTTGCTTTTTTTGTCACTTTGTTGTGTTGGCATATGTTTGAGACTTCCACGGCAGTCTACGAAACAAACTAAACACCAGACACAACCCACCCGTCTTGGCAGATAAAGCAGACAGAGAAGTGGTGGAGTGCCATGGAATGCAGTAGGTGGAGAGGATGTTTCTCTGGAGATATGCGGTGATTGGTACGTGACGTGAATGGTATAAACCGTGTGTAAGTGTGTCTTCAGATGTAAAGTGGAGTGATCCTAACAGTAATATACAGTTTGTTATAGTGGATGATAGAATTACAGTAGAAAACTATTATTGTTTTAGACGTTAATGTACGTTTTCACCTGAACGCTTCTATATTTTCTAACTTCCTTTAAGGGCACATGTGTTGCCCTTCTGTCCATCTACTGTGCCCATCTGGTGTGTGTGTTTGCATGTGTGTGCATGTGTGAGAGGGAAGCAGTGGGGTGCTTGGGTTTGAACTGGGACAGAACAGGTTGAAGACGCAGCATGATGAATTCAGAGAGGCTGGATTTAACCCAGCAGGCCCATCATGAGGGTCAGTAAGAAGAACCTTTTGCCAGTAGAGCTACAACACATCACATACACCACATTATGTGCAATCTGGCCTGTGCAAATAGATCAACGCCCCCAATCAACATTAGGATTCATCTGTGGTGAATCGTTTATTAAATTAATGCTTCAATATAGCAACATGCGAGGTGCTCCTGAAATATACGGTATATTGTCGGATGTCCAAATTCACTGTTTTTCAGGAAAAGGAAAAAACAATGTACTTTTAAATTGAATATACCATGTGTTGTCAAACCTGACAAACACTTTTTAATACTTTTTTTATTGTTTAGATATTTGCAAAACCCAGCGAAAAACAAAGGATGTATAATAATAATGATTTGTGGCAAAAATCACTAAATATGGAGGTACAAGGTTAGGGACAGCTGTGATATGTAAATCATATCTGCAAGGATTGCAAAAACTAGTGCGGGGACAGACCAAAATAAAAGCATCTGCTAAATGACTAAACATAGATGTAACGATAGACTTTAATTTTGGTCAAAAGTTGTACATGCTATAGAAAGCTGGGGTTATAAGAAAAGGCAAATTCACTGTAAATTCAAAAAATATGACTATAAAATATTTAAATGATTGCACCTGAAACTAATAAAAATTGAGACGTGCGCTTTATGATAAGATTTTTACAATAAAACCCAGAGGGCTAGTTTTAATTTACAGAATATGTTTTCCAGCTGGGATGGATGACACAGTTTATGCATCCAAATGTGTATCATGACAAGTGATATCAATGTGTCATGGCTCTGTTAAAGAGAAGAAACAAATCTTCATCGTTTATTTACCATCATGTCATTTCAAACCTGTATGACTTTATTTCTTCAGCAGAACACAAAAGAAGACGTTTTGAAGAATTTTGGTAACCAAACAACACTGGACCTCGTTGACTTTCATTGTGTTGACGCTAATCCACTGACACATTTCTCAAAATATCTTCTTTTGTGTTCCGTGGGAGAAAGAGTCATATTAAGGAGAATAAATAATTACATAATTTTTGACAATCTTTTGGTGGGGGTTAAATATCTCTTTATCTTTCATATAATCTACAATGTAAAAGAAAAAACGTTCAAGACTTTATGAGGTAAAGTTTTTGAGAGAATAGTAACAAACTATATGAATACTTTATCACCATTTGTTTCTATAAACAACACTGTCTGTATAGAATCTAACACTGTACTTAAATCCATATATATAGTGTTGTTGCTTTCCTCATTCCTTAACTTTCTTTTTGTCTTTCCTCTGTCTCCCTCCCTTTTCTTTTCTCTCTCTCTCTCTCTCTCTCTCCCTCTCTTTCCTCTCTCTCTATTGCTCTCTCCGTCTTTGGGAAGCATGCCTTCCCCAGCTGTGTGTTCAGCCCCCACAGTGAGGGCTCAGGGCAGGCCAGGCTCACAGCTGGCCAGACATTGTGGAGCCAGTCGACAGGCGCATGGAGGGCCGCCCGCCCCGGCCTCTTCCTTTGCAAACATGCCCAGGTGTGGGGCCTGATGGCTGGGCCTCTGATGTGTGTGTGTGTGTGTGTGTGTGTGTGTTGGAGAGGGGGGTCAGAGCAAGAGGAGGTATAAAGGGTGGGTATTCCCACTGAAGCTGTGTCAACACTGAATGCAGGGGAGTGTTTGTGGCATGGGGGTGGGTAGGGGGCAGTTTGCAACGATTACTGGCTCATTGTAACCACATTGTAGGGAAATTGCTCATATTTGCCAAGCAGCCAGGCGGGCGCATGGGCAGATGCTCGAATAGGAAAAAACGCTCAGAAGGAGTATTGTCGGGCTTTAATTTAAGATGCATGCAAGCGCGGCGGTTGTTTTTAAAAGGCGACGGCGCACTGTCAACGCATGCAAACATGCGCACGCATACATCACGAAAAATGTTTTTTAAACCACATATGGGAATTGTGTACTTCACATGTCTGGTAAATTACAGCAGATGTATGGTGTTTTGCACTCGTAGATGGATGGTTGAATCTGTTAATCTATGATCTCATCCTAAGGCACGGCCTGTTAGACAAAGGGTCCAAGGGCTGGACAAAAACGGTTGAAAGAGATAACAGCCAAAATCCCAATAAACCTTTGAACATCATTATCTGTAGCCCAGACTCAAACACATAAACACAAATACACACACACACACACACACACTAATGAGGTACCTGAGTGATGTCTCTCTGGCTGTGTTTGCTGTTGGATTTTCTCACCAGTTTTCCTTCATCTGAGTCACAGTGTTTCAATCCCCCTAGTGGTAAATATTGAAACTACATCTTCTGAATCCTAAACATCTGGAAGCAACACACCCTGTATTAAAGAATCAGCACAGTTATGAATTTGTAATATGTTTTAAAGTGAAGATTTCCTCAAGATATCAAAGGGCAATTCGACGCAAATTTTAAATTTAAAATGAAAAAAAAGTTTATTACCAAAAGTTTTAACAACACCGATATGTCAGATGTCAATATTTCGTGGTTAAAATGTAAAGTCTTTTTAATTTTTTTGTTTGTTTTTAAAGCATTTTTTTCCCAAAATCAGGTAAGTTTATTGTCACATCCATAACTGTCGATATTTCTCATAAATGGATACATGAAAATGAAAATATAGTAACTATTTTATATTCTATAAAGCGGCATCTCTTCTCCATTTCTTTAGTATTATTGCTTTTGGTTTGTACACTTTAACCCACAGAAATCCTACAAAGTATGTTGTCTCTCCATAACGCATGCTTAAAATAAAAAAACTTGTGCGTATTTTTTTTCTGACTCTATCATCAGGGTTTAATAATATACAAACAGATGGTTGAATATATTGGTATCAAATACATTTTCAGAGAATTTTTGTTTCAAGTTTTGACTGAAAATATTTCAGGAATTTCCACAATGATACAATTCATCTACATTTCTTTGCATTCAACACTGAATCACAAACAGAGATCTTTTGGCCTTCATTTGTTGTTTTGCCTAACAAGTAAGTTACATATGGGAACATAGCGGTCAACTAATACTTCCCCATTTATTATTGCACTCAAATATTTTGCTACATTATTCATACTCTGGGTCATTTTCATTTTACAGACTTTTTCCAGCGCTAACAAATGCCATTCTTAAAAACCATAAAGTTATGGAGGGGATTGCCCATCGAAATGATAGATGATTACAGAATAGTTTATTTCTAATCTATATGAGAAACTGCTGTTATTTGTCTCAAATCATTCTTCTCCTACAGATGAGGACAATATGAAGCTGTGTGCTTGACGGGGGTCAATCATTTCATATAATTCAAGCATACCTTTCATAATTGGTTGATAATTATGTTAGGTGGTCTGCCCTCAAAATCCCCCAAGAGATGTCAAAATATTCACAGCACGTGTGTGCACTCGCCCGACGACAAGGCAACGTGCGTATAAGCATGCACTCGCAACCCCATACTTTTGCTGCATATTTGTTCACTTTGTGTGTATATTCTTCTTTTTTATCTCGGGGAATGAATTGTTGCTCACCTGTTCACACACGCTGACAAAAGCCGAGCAGCGGAAGCAGCTGTCACACAACTGTATTGGTACAATACTTTGGTCGCATGTTTGCTCAGTACATATTCTCACTTTGGTCAGCTCAAACATCCCTTACAAACAGCAAACAGATCACAGTACTCTTCAAAAATAGCCCAGGTCTTTGGAAACAGTATTTAAACAGCTGAATATCTCTTCTGGCCATGTTTACTCAATGCACGTTGGATGCTGTCCATGTGCTTCAGGTGTATGCACTGAGTTGTCCTTCAAGATCCGTCCTGAAACTCTAAGACAGTGAAGATTAAGTTTAGCAAGGGCAGCATGAATAAAATAATAGAATGTTAACTTCGTTTATACCTCAATAGTATAATTGTGAATGGTATGGTGGAGAGATATTATTCATAAACATGATAAATTCTTAGGATAAGGACCTGAGCCGTGATCTTATGAAATGTTTTGCCTATTGTTAGTCTTCATTGGTAAAGCTGTAACTGTGTTGACATGTGCTGCTGATATTTACTGAAGACCTTGGGGGCCACTCCACACATCTGGAGTCTAGACTCAGCGGCTCTACAGGCCCGAGACTCCCTCTCTCCTTTCCTCTTTCTCTCCTCCGTCCACTGTTTGCGTAGCTGCTTGTGTTTAATTTCAATTAAAATTGCCCCCCCCTTCAAGTGCTCAATCGATTGTGGCGATGAGGGACAAAGTAACTGGAGCCGGGTGTCCTAAAAACACGCGGAGAGAAATATTATTGCAAAGACTTACGTAAACCGGGTGAGCATCTGTGTTTGTTTGAGAGAAACAATGTGATTATCACTTGAATTTTTGGGCCGAGAGGAGACATTTGTTTTAGCTGACGCATCCTTGCAGGCACACAGGAGAGATAGAACGACAACACAAATATCGATTGTTTCTAAAAGAGGTCAATGAGATTAAATGGAGATACCTATTTAGATTTGAATATTTGTTTGTGATAGTGAAAATGTACATTGGGTGTCACCCTAATTTACCTTACTGTACACACACACATAGTGCACAAAAACACAAAGCAAAGATTCTTGTTAAGTGTAGTGTAATGACAAATGCGCGTGTGCAGCTGTAGAGATCTGCTTTACCTGTTAATCTTTTCTCCTCCTCCCACCCGCTCGAGTTCATACACAAAGAGCAGTAAAACTTGACAGTAGTTTATTTTACAGACACTCTCTGGCCTCTTCTGGCGTCCCTTTAAATTTGTGTGGAACTGCTCAAGTCATTATGCACACAAGAGCTCCAGTAAAGTATATGATAGTTAAACATTGTATCAAGCTGCAAAAATTATTTATCACAAACAGTATTTATCTAAACATCCTTAAAATAAAAACTTTTACCTGAGAAGCAGAAAACGGCAAGAAACAAAACAATCAGTTTCAGAAAGAGTTTCAGTGTGAAATGAAGGAAAAAAGCAGGTAAATGTTGACCGAGTATGATGAGATATCAGAAATATTTTGGCTACTGATATTTATTCATATATTAACGTATCAGTAAGGTAATATTTTAAGCCTATAACTGATAAGAGTTTTAAACTTTGATAGATAAAGCTGATCAGGGGTTTCAGGGATTAGAGGTGGGTTTGCATTTTGAGATCAGAAAAACTTTATAAATGAATAAAAAGCTGTCCGTTTAATTTTTTTTATATTAGAATTAATATCAATCAAACTGTAGTTTCTTGTTGTTTTGATTAAGTAAAAATACAGCTAACTTACAGAATTATACAGTAAAAATGTCACAATAAAAACACATTTATTAACTTTTTTTATTTTTCCTAATAAACTCTCCATATATTATTTATGATTATACCTACATTCTATTTATTATTATTACTATCATTCATAGAAAAACAAATGTGTACTTTTAATAAATTTCCCCTTGGCTTATTTTTCCAAATGACCTTAAACAGAGAGGTGGTTCTGCACCCGCGGAACGGTGGAAAATCTTGTTGAAATGATCTTTGTGTGTTTGTGAGAGAGCGAGAGAGAAGGTATATAAATGAACCTCTGATTTACAGCCGGTCCTTATGTAGGACCCCTCCCTTTTCCATGTTCACCCCTTCTCTCCTTTCTGTGCCCATAATAATGGACACGGTGTTTTTACGAGAGTACCAGACCTAACCCCATTCACACTGCACCACTGAGTCGGCACTAAATGGCCCCGTTCAGCTCACCGCTATTAAACAGCTCATAAAAACTGGCCACACAACCGCCCGAGCCACACAGATGCAACTTCACGGCTCCTGATCCCAGCGTGATGCGATTGAGACAGCTGCCTGTTCGGAATCGAACACATGATGCTTAATCTTCTACAATGAGCTGAATTATCAGGCTTAAGCAGAGGTATTAGAATCAGAAATGGTTATAAAATGACACCGAGCAGAGTGATTTAAGTGGTTTGGAGAGATTTAAGTGGTTTAACCACAGGACTCCAACATCAAAAGCCAATTATAATTACTGACTTCTCCAAGGGCCGCACGATTCTGGTTCTTTCCCACCACGACTGCTTTGTCCCTTTGTTGTTTTCTGTCTTACCATAGTAAAGGATATCATATTCCTCTGAAAGCTCTCGGACAGGTGAGCGGTGCTTTGGGTGACCTCGATCTCTCACATTACGGTGTTAAACTGTGACTCTCTGCTGTTCTCGATTACACACACACGCATGCACACACACACAGGTGCGATCCTTACACATCATTCTGTTTCAGTTGTCAGTGAGTATCATACATCACCAGGGCCCACGGTATTACATTACATTGCATTATATCTCTCGGACATGATCATACAAGGGGCTGTTTGGGACGAAAACATGACATAACTTCTGTGATTCATTGAACAAACTTTGCAACTACGTGAGGTTATTCAAATATAACTTCATGTTGCAAGTATTTTGATGAATAATATTCAATATTTTCACTGACAATAGCTTTATCCCATAAAAAAAAAAGATGTGCAATAGCCATAAAAAATATTGAAAACATAAGCCTTATAAGCACTATCAATTTATTTGCATTATGTTACAAAAAATCAGTAGGTGGAATATAAAAGTAATATACTTTATAAAAGTAAGTTTAAAATGATGAAAAAATACCCACATTGTTCCAGTTTGGCAAAAACTACTTGCACATATTTCTGGTTGTCAGTCGTAAATATGATAAACTGTACCTGTGGTTATTCGACAAGAGCACCTGTGCAAACCTGATGGAAACTTCAGACATCCACTTCAAATCAAATAGCGACCAGCTGGTTAAAAGTAGTTGGAAGAAAAGTAAACAAAAGAAGTTATTTCTGATGAAAGTTCTGGCATTACTTGTTTGCAGATGTCTCTTGTTTTGTTATATAATGCAATAAAATGTATACATTTTTAGCTGTGATGAAATCCACATGTCTAGTTTTAATGTACTTGTAAAGAAGCCAGAATATATTTTCCTGCCTTTACCAACCGCAAACATGTTACTTGTGGTTTATTATATACTAACAGATAAAAAAAGAGGAGAAAAAAGAGAGAATGATAAAAAACAGTTACAATATGTCATTTTTCAGGCCGGTAGATTTAGGGTGTGAAACATCTCTACAGCTCTGTATCTGTTTTCCTGACCAGGGCACCTGCGCTTTTCAACCCTCATTGATGCATGTGTGTCTAATATTGACAAAATCCTTTTTGAAGACTGGGATGAAATTATTTGTTGTCCATCATTGAAAACAGAACCAGACAATACGTCGAGCATCAAAGCACACATAAACAAACATAGGAAGGGCCTGATGAGGTCCGACAGGCACGAATGTGATGCTGGTATGCAAAACCATCTGGGTTTGTATTGTGGAGAGGGCAGTTTAAGATGTTTCTTCCTCCACCTGCAGTGACTCATACGTTAATACTTCTCATCTCTTTGCATCAGGGTTATATAACACACAGAGGGCAGTGTGGGTGTTTGTGTGTGATCCAGGTGCAGCGATTCACTTCTGTCAAGCACACTATTATGATACAGATGAAGAGGAAGTGCACTGGCCAGCTGGATTCCACTGACAAGTGTCATTTAGGACCATTGTATGGCTTTTTAGCTTTAGAACAGGATGATACAATTTCTAAAAAAGTTTCTATTAAATAGGATATTTTAAGGTATAAGAATTTTAGTCGTGTTAAATAATATTACAACGTGACGAACGTGAAAAAAACTGTCTGTTGGTGCTGAATGAATGAGACGAGTGACAAAAAAGGTCATCTTTGCCATCTAGTGGCCATAACTCGCCATTACAATAACAAAGCATGAAAAGAAATATGATCGTTGCAAAGAAAGAATCACAAGAAATGTCGAATGTTATATAATATGTTTTATTATTGTATGTACTCAGAGCAAACACCATAGTAAAAATATTACAAGCAGCTTCCCTAAATTATTTCCTAACTTACATTCTGTGGCATCACTGTAAAATAATTTCTCATATGTAACAGATATAACTCACATTTGACCAAATAAGTGAAATGCATGCTTAGATATCTGAATAAACATTGATTTCCATTAGTTAGAATCATCTATGAAACACTTTAAAGTGAAATCCTGGACATTTGGATCATGTTGAATAGGCATGAAAATAATTTGAGATGTCTAGCATGTGATATGCCCACTCTAATCTAAACCTATTTCCTACATTCTTTTATAATTATGCATGCAGATTTGACCTCATATTAATAGTGAGAAAACGTGGAGTTGTACTTGCATTTGTCACATTGCAGAACCGTTTAAAAGGAACAAGAGGCAAAGAGTTGATTAAACATTGATTGTGATAACAAATGTGTAAACAGTTATTTAACCTCAAACAAATTAACCTAAAATTAAACAGAAAGTTAATAAGACATGCTATGCTTCAAATACCTTCATGCAAAATGATATGCTGTTGATTATTATAAATCTCTATTCAATGGCCTTTGTCCAGGAAAACCCTCCTACATGTGCGGCAAAATTATGGCTACATAATGTGTAATATATAAACAGTAACAGTAAACAGGTATTTCTGTTTAAGTTTGAACAAACTCATAACCAGGGATAACCAGTTTGAATTATCCAGCCTAAAAGTGCACTTTCATATAGGATTACATGGTAAACAAAAACCTCAATATATAAAAATACATTTCCCAGCATCGCTGACCTAAACTGTAAAACGTACCAATTTAAACGTTTGCAGCTTTGCCATTATAATGCACATTTCTACAAAACTTGTACCTAGCTAGCATTTTGAACTTTGCACAATATCCCATAAATATCATTCATGTTATTAAAGTCTTGCACGAGACAAATAATCTTCCTTTGAGGTTCTATCATTACCTACGTATATACTGCTTTCACACTAGGCACAATTCATTTAATATTCATTTGGTTTAATATTAAGAACCAATGAATTATTATAAACTGGATTCTCTGATTAATCTGTGCTAAATCTGTTTTATCTCTTTATCTTTCAAATAAAACAATATTTAGTCAGCCACAGATGTATTTGCACAACTAATGTTGTGTCCAAATTCTCATTCACATTCAGTTTATGGGGAGAATCTCTTTGTTCTTTCATCAATAAGGCATATAAGAACAGAGGATTAAATAGTGTTTAGAGTGATATTTATATATTAAATCATAGGAGGTCATGCAGAGAGCTAATGGGAAATATGGTCCGGTCATCAATAAAAGTAAGCTGGGTGTGGAGTGGGATAATGTGAAAGCATGTGACATGCAGGATTTTGAAACTTCTCTGTCTCACTCAGAAGCGGAAACAGTCATTAAATTCATCTGCGCTGTCAAAGCTGTTTCCTTCACACAAGGAGCCCTATAAAAAAAGAAAAAAAAGTGGCGTAAACATGTGAACAGTTTTACTATGTTACGTAAAAATTATTATGGATTATTTAAATTGCAGAAGAAAATATGCCATAATACCAGACAACACAAAGCCACTTCTAACTTTTAGATTCAGTTACTCATCACCATTAAGACACAACTGACACAAGAACATGTGACGAGTTTGATTGAATCTTCCAGAATGAATAAAAGATCATAACTACAGCTGAAAAGGCTCTAAAGGAAACAGTTTAAAGAATCTTAAACCAACACAAAGACATACAGAAATAGATACAGTTACAGTTATCTATAAAACCACACATACACAAAAATGCTTTCAATGTGAATATATAAATACAGAAAGACTGTGCCTTCATGATAGTGTATATGAGATGTCAAACAGCATGATAAAATCTGAGGTGTAGAAGAGCATTTCAAACCCCTTGACATTAAACATACTCACAGATGACTGGCTGCTGCATGATAACACTGTGAGGACAGAGAGAGTGAAAGAGAAATAGATGATAAGGAGAAAGAGAGGAGGAGAAGACAAATGAAGCACAAGGACCACATTCTGCCATGTGTACACTGCAGGAAAATCATATAAGTACACATAAACTAGACAAACATGATTGACTGCAGTGCAGAGTAATAAATGAATAAACAACAACTGACCCACAACATCGCTGTAAATAAAATGCCAACTTTGGTTTGGAATTTGTTAAGCAGGGAGAAAGATTTATATACCGTGTTAAAGAGAAAACATGTCAAATATTTTTGTCCTGTTTTCCAAGAATATGAGAATATGAAGAATAAGAAACTTTTATTTAGAAGAAAAAGTGTGCAAGATGAAGACTAAGCTTAATTTACCTTTGTATTATCTAAGACTAGTATTCTTTTTTGTTTGTAATGTTTATTTTGTAAACAGATGTATAACAAAATTGTGTAAGATTAACAATGAAACCAAACATTTTGCAATGCAGTAAGAAAAATAAACTTAATTCAAAATGTATTCTCTGGGCACAATGCACATTAATGATCAAAATATTGTCTACAGTAACTATAATTCCCTAAACAATCCTTTATGCAATTTTGTCTCTCTATTGATTTTGTTTTGCTGATATTAAGAGGTGTTACAGAAGAGACAGGAGAGAAACATTGAGAAATTTATTTTGCTATTTTAATGCAAAGAGCATCATGCCTTTTAAAAAACGTTTGATCTGTGACGTTGATAGGTGTGATCGACAGAGCCAAAGACAGCACATTCAAAGGTTAAAGTGAAACAAACACTCTGCAAAGTCACATGCATGTATGAGGAACAGAATGAAAGAGACTGCCAAATAAAACCCAACAGAATCATTTCACGCAGTTTGCAACCTGCAGTCAGCAGCACTGAGTGACACATTCAGAACATCAGGGTGAGGTGGTTTAGTGTCAGGAAATCAGTGGTCCATTTAAGTTAGTTCCACTTAAGTCTTCAAACACAGTGCTTTACATTCTGACACTAACTTGTTTTTTCTGAAGCAGCAGTGCCCCCTCTGGCATGTCGTGGATGTGCAGGGTTGTAGGGGAGGGAGTGAGGGGCAGCAAGGGCCGGTTGCCAGCACTGTAGAGGCGAGGCCTTTTAACCTGGTCATGTGTGGAGAGGGGCGTGTAACTATTTCGCCTCTGAACCAGAGGGACGGTGTCTCGCCTGACTTTGGCCTGGTTTGATATGGGAGAAACTGGGAGGGTTAAAAAAAGAGAAAGGCGAACCAACTACACACATCCCTCATTTTCAAAAGAATTAAGCAAACATTTGAACAGCAAAAATTCACAAAATAACATGAGCATCAAATAAACCGCTTTGGGGAAATAGAAACGTTTACTCAACACCAGATCATTACAACACAATGTAGCCGAATCAGATGGAACGCTGAACACGGGGATTCACAAAACTCACAACACAAACCCACAAAGTTACAGCACAACCACAGCATCCTCACATTTACAAACACATAACTGTAGAATTGTTCATAACATTTTTGTCACTCAACAACATATGTTTTGTGTGAAACCTCACTCTGATGAGGAGAATCAGACCACAAAAGAAACATATTTGTTTAAACAAACCCTTTAACTCACAGTTTGATTAAAATACAGACACATAGCTTAACTAAAGAAGAATTTCTGAGAAAGAGGCAGCAGACAGCACAGACGCCAAACAACATGCAGTGATGCTGTGATGAGATGCAGGTTAAATTAAAACCAAAAGGATGCTTGTGTTGAACACATGTGTTCCAATTCTGAGAGAAAAATGTGACCACCGATTACATTAGCATGAATATTTTATATCAGCCATTAAAAATTCATTCTGTTATAAAGAATAGCACAGAGACAGATGTGGACTCACAAGTGGTCGATCGCGATGTGTGTTCACAGCCTCCACATTCAGGTGAAACATTTCTACTTTGCAACCTGAGGTGGAAAACCAAAATGATCTGTGAGCATTTACATGTGTATGTGTGGGTTTGGAAGTTAAGAAGCATGCATAATCTAAATGTAAAAATACAAAATGTATAGATAATATTATTATTAATATTTATAACCATTTATAATTCTATTCATAATAGCTATAAGAAATACAAAAATAAAGTCAAAGTTTTTCAGGATTTTCTAAAACAAATACTTGAGATGCCCACAATTTCTACTGTAGGCCACCAATCAAAAAAACACATTTTTGATGTGACGTTTCTGATAAAAGGGAAAAAAGGTAATATAAAAGGAAAATAAAGGCAATCTTTTGAACCCCATCTTAGTATTTGTATGTCTGCCCCGAAACTAAACAGTAGAAAGAACTGTCCAACATACCGTAGGCAACAGGAGTAAGCTTCATGACAGAATGAAGGGGACATTTTATATAGGGAAGGCCATCTAAGGGACGGAAAGATTACACAACCTTAGATACAGTTACACCACAAATGAGTTTCTGCATTTCAGTGTGTGAAAGTAAGGGGTTCATCTTGCCTGCGCTCTTGTCCAAGAAGTATGCCAGCAGACAGCGCATAACCGCCTGATGACAGATGACCAGGACATCGCCCTGTCTCTCAAGCTCCATAATGACAGGCTCCAGTCTCTGAACCAGATCCTGATACGACTGCAGGGAGAGAAACATAACACCATAGACTGTATAAAACATGGACGTAGTGTCCGTGACGTAAAGTGGGCAGAGCCGTTCATCGCCATCTTGGCAGCGCGTCATCTCCGGATCATCATTAGCTATAGAGACCAAAATCATTTTTTGTACCAGGCTGTCAACATGTTTTTTTTCTGCTATAAAGTTGGACATTTTAGCATGGGGCTCATGCTCTGCTCTGTTTTGGAGCCAGTCTCTAGCGGCCAGTCAATGAATTGCAGTTTAAGTCACTTCCGTGTTGGTTTCATGAGAGAGACCTGAAGGCATCCAGTGAAATGGCCTAATATAAATTTGTACATGTACCTCTCCTCCTGGATATCTGTAGTGGTACTTGTCCTGATCCCGAAGTGCAAACTCTTCTGGGAATGTGTTCTGGATCATATCATAGGTCATCTCCTCACACACACCCTATGATTTAGAGCAGTCAATGTCTCAGTATGTAATACATACAATATACATGTGACTGAATCATTAAAGGTGCAGTGTGTCATTTGGAGGATCTATTGATAGAAACGCCCTATAATATACCCAACTATACCTTCAGAGGTGTATAAAGGCCTTACATTATGAAGCATTATGTTTGTATTACCTTAGAATGAGCTATTTCTATCTACATACACCGCATGGAATTCACCTTGTTGTTTCCACAGTAGCCCTAAACGGACTCTACAGAGCGCGTTTCGTAAATACATTATCAACGTCGCCAACGTTCGCAGCCTCACCGCTGCATAATGATACATTTCATATAATGGACCATTAAAAACACAACAAATGGCCATCATACTAACCGCATCGATCTCATTGAGGATCTTCCACTGCTCGTAGGGAACTCCCAGCTCTTCGGCTGTCAGGATGGTTCTCCTCAACTGGCTGGTCCAAACCTTCAAGTCAGACAGCTTGTGCTCTTCAACGAAATCACGCAGGGCACTCGCAAACTACAACATGGACAGAAATAGGAGGTCAAACTCTCTAGTGCCTCTTCCCAGCAAGCATAATTCCATCTGTAGTAAAAATATTATATGATATGAAGGTAGGATTGAATGAATCCAGACCTGTCTTCCTCTAGGGGAAAGTTCAGAATCGCCCCCGATGCGGCCCTGGACGTTGTGCTCACTCTCTCCATGCCTGCAGAGGTAGATGGAGTGCGAGTGTACATGGATGTTCATGAGGTAGTAGACAATCTTACTCTGAATGTAGTCCTGAACGCGGTTTACCAGGAACCGCCGACCCACATTCATCACTTTAATAAAGGAAAGAGCTCTAGAAAATAAATGTGGATGATTAGACATAACTATACTAGACAATAACAATGCTTAAATCTATATTTTTCATGCGTCTATTTTTATGTGGAGAAGCTTCTTACTTGTCTTTAGCATCAGGGTCTAAAGGTTGGTAAGTGACCTTATAACATTCAATACGTTTCAGAAAATCATCCATGACTCTCTCTCGGTGTGTCTCTGGATAATCTGGACTGGACACCTTGACTTCCTTTGGGTTTATAAAATGCAGTAATACAGTAATATACAACAAAATAGTTTTGTGCATTATCTGAAAAGAATTTATCATACCGCTAATGTAACAGAATGCTAGCCAAACAACATACCAGGATATTAGCAGCAATAACCTCCGGATCATCACAAACTGACTCCACAAAAAAGACCTGAAAACGTAAACGAACAGATATATTTAAATAATTATGAATATGCATACACCCAGTTAACATAAGAGAAAACATAGAGATTTAATGGTGGACATGTTGCTAGCATACCTTGTATGCATTCTCCTTCACAAAGTCTATGATGAGATCTCGTCTTTCTCGAGTTGTGTTTGTGGCATCAAAAACCTCAAACGAATAAAAACAGATTATCATTAATTTATCTAAAGCAAAAATTACTCTCTTTAACACCACTTTACTACACACGTACTGAGGTGAACAGAGAGAAAAGTAACCTTACAGCTATTTGTCCGCCTTCTTCATTCAGGTAGATCTTCACATCTTCCAGGGCCACTAAGGCACAATGTCTATTAGACAGAAAAATAATTTTGTATTATATCAATATTATCATTTGTAAGAAATGAAGAAATGCAAGTAGACAGGTTATATTGTCAGGTATGTTGTACAGACAGGACTAATGTAATGTGTATTAATGTAATGTGTACTAATGTAACCTTAGGAAATGGGTTGAAATGTTGTTTAACCACTCTGATGTCACATTACTCAATGCAAGCAGTTCCCATGGTTTATGGACATTTTTCTCCAAGTGTAAAACAACTTAAGTGGTCATTTGCACCTTTTTGCAGACATTACATCTACTCTTGTAAAATGTGTTTGGGATGGACATTGCAGGGTTGTTAAAAACAAACAAGGGGAAACACAGCTGGGCAAAGAATAAAAAAACAGCCGACTCAGAAGAAGCTGAAAAATATTGGATTTTAAGTGATGTAACCATTGAAACTTAAAAACTTAAAGGAGCAGGTGAAAATCCCTCATCATTAACTGCTCCTTTCCATGTCAAAGATACAGTTCACCCCCAAAAATGAAAATTCTGTCCTTATTTTCTTACTCTCATTCTCTACAATAGTAGGAAAAAATGCTTTATAAATGTGTTTGTTTTGTTGAACACAATATAATATATTTTTAAGAATGTAGGAAAGCAAACAGTTCTGGCGCACTGTTGCCCACCATTGTCATTTTTCCTACTATGGTAGTCGATGGCCAAGAATTGTTTGGTAACAAACATTCTTCCAAATATCTTTCTGTGTTCATCAGAACAAGGAAATGTATACAGATTTGTAACAACTCGAAAGTGAGCAAATGACAGAATCTTTATTTTGGGGGTAAACTTTCCCTTTAAAAAGGCGAATTGTGGCCATGACCACCCAAGAAAACAAAAAATATTTTTTTTAGACTTAAATGATTTATTATCCTCCACACAAAAGCACTCATATGGCTAAAAGAGCTTTGCAGCCTTTGGTGTGTCTAAAAAAAGTGGTGTTCTTTTGGAATAAGTTAAAGATACAATATGGCACAGTAGGCAAATAAATGAAAACAGATGTTTCATTTTTGAGCTCACTCTAACTTTAAATGACTCAACTGAATCAAACTAAATCACAAAACAGGTATGTTCTCACTTCCGTATCATCATGGCTTCCTCATTGTCATGCCTGAAAAAGTCATAAGACTTATATGCTTTGACCGCCTCCCTCCGGTACACGCCCAGGTTAAACACTGCACAATAAAAATAAAAACAAGAAATTGTGACAAATCACCTTATAACATACAACCATTCTTCAACTGTGCAACAGTTATATTCCATGTGCTGCTTTATGAACTTCTGACTTCAATAACGGTGATCGATTACTTGTTTTATGGTGAACACAAGAGAGTCTCCACAGTGTTTAAATAATGCAAGCTCGGATTAATTCTCTTTACAGATGTGATGTCACACAGATCGCCTGACAACTATGGAAAGAGTTCAAAATTGGACTCCGGTCCACTCACCCTTGGTTGGAACTCCTATCCAGTTGAGGTAGCGTGTGAGTTTTTTCGACATGTATGTCTTGCCTCTCGCAGGCAGACCTATCATGACAATCACGGTGGGGGAGTTGGTCATATAGGATGCCCATGCTGTTGTCGGACAGACACAGATGTGTCAACAGAACAACAAAAGCAAGAGATACGATGAGCAAAATTAAGTTATAACATATATCCTTTATTTGTGGACATTTTTATAAATAAATAAAAATATTCTAAATAAAATCAGCTTTAACCTGAATCGCAATTGGCATTACAGTCAATAAACATCTGAATAATGAACAGGTGAGCGGGTTCATCTCTTATATGTAGCCTATGACGATACACTTGTTTAAACCTCAGTGAGCTCTAACACTGTGGTAACTCTAAGGATTGATTACACAAACACAACTCCACACAATACTGAAATCAACTCATGCCTTATGATGACAGTCCTCTCTTCTAGTTTCCTTAGTTCGTTGTCATCTATCTTGCTAGCCCTACCTATTCTTCACGTGTTTAACAGAATGGGGTGTGAAAAGGGTGTACTTACAGCATTTTTTCTCTTGTCCTCTGGGCTCTGATTTCCTGGATTCAGCAGAACTTGCTGGACGAGTGTCTTGCTGCAACCAGTCAGACATACTGGCTATGACAAGCTGAACTACTCCCTTATTCTTCTAGCTGTAAAAACATACTGCACCTACAGAGAACGAGAGAAGCTGAGAAATAAACTCAACTCCATCTATGTTAGAAGAGACACTGATAGCTTTATCCATACATCCATATACAAACTGTTCTTCTCATTGAGAGCTGAGCTTATTCTGCATGGCCACATCATCATTTTCACCCCCAGCCGCAGTACCGCAGCTATATAATGCTACGTCATCAGAAAGAAGACGTTCCTCAGAATATTATGTACGTCACTGTGAGTGGGATGCTCAATATTTCACCCGACATCATAATAGAAATGATGCTTATAATATAATTAACGTAATTATAAAGAACATGAATAGTGCTCGAGTACGTCATAATAAAAAGGATATTAAATGAGAGGCTACTCTGAACACAAGGTTGCGTCATGATCTTCAGAAATGAGTCATATTAGAAGACACCGAATAAGTCAGTCTAGATGGCCCTCACAATATCACGTCATAAATCCGATGACGTTCATGATATTCTGTATGTCACAATGATGATCTCTCGAATATCATGCATGTCACAGAGGTAGGCTCAATTTCACACGTGCATTACAAGTTCACCCAGAATGACATTCGACAGTGATTTCAAAAGACACGGCTATTAACTAAGATACATGAAAAGAAAGCGTTAACGTATTACGTCTTACAGTGTTTTAATCGTTCGCTTCAGAGATCCGTCAGCTTCGGTTGCACCGGCAGATTCATTACTTTGAAGGCGTGCTGTTGCGCGAGCCGGTTGTGCACTTGACCTTCCAAAGCAACCAGCAACGGACGCGCGACGGAAGGTGTGTCCCACGTCACGGTTTACGTACCGTAATACCCGCGATACGACGACATCGCCCAACCTTACTGTTCTACTACACCTACAAGTATAATATATTTAATATATATATAATAATGGCAGTAAAAAAAAGACAGTAAAATGTACTCAAGCAACACTTTTCCATTTGTATATGCGACATAATTTACATCATATTCCGCAATGTACTTGGTTGAAAAAAAAATCGACATCAAAAGGTGATATTTTATTTTTTATTTTCAAACCTTAAAATAAAACGTAAAAAACGGTCAAAAATCATTTACAAGATGATTAAAGAATTTCCGTCACTATAAGACTCTTAACATTACAGATTTACACATCTACATTTAGTGAAATTTCAAAGATGTTAATACATTATCTTAAGAATGATATTGAGTTATAAAAAGTTTATTTATTTTAATTTAATGCCCTTGATCATAACGCATCCTCAGAAGCTTTAGTGTGCAAGGTTTTTAGTACCCTTAAATAACTCAAAACTTTAATTCAATTGCCCATTCATTCAACAAATCTGTTTTGTAAATACCTCATGTAAAATTATTGTTGCATGGAATTATTCAGAAGGCTCATAGTGGTTCTTTTTTAAGTCTTTGCTTCTAAAACAGACAAATAATACATTTTTGGAAAGCAAAAGAGTATTTGAAAAATACATCAAGCATATAAATAGTTACAGAAATGACAGAAAGTGCATCAAAAAATTATTGCATCGAGTAAAGTGGATTCAAGTCTGGTTGTACTTTACATTTTTAAAAATCAAATGTAAGGGAATATCTCAAAAGCCCAGTTGAGTTAAACACAGGTTTTTGGTCCGGCCATTGTCAGAGGGCATGGAGCCAAGCACATGTTTGGTCAGTAGATTTGCACAGTATTTAAAGAGCCTTAACATGATCATCTGAGGTTGTGCAAAAGCCCACTTAGAAGTTTCCCTGGTCCCAGTGTTAAGACTCTCGCAGTGTAGTGGCATCATATTAGGTTTTGATCTTCCAGAGCTGTTAAAAACAAAAAGACTTTGTTAATGCTGATGACTAAGAGGAATGATATTCAAGGTCCCCATTTTAGTGGAACAGTAAAAGAGAAACAGGAAACAGGTGTAAATAACCACTGTACTCTGGTCATTGTGCCTCACCCGGATGTTGAACCCCAGTAAATCGCTGACCGCAGCTGAAACTGCAGAGAGAATGACCACTCTTGTGATATTGTAGATGAGCGGGTTCACAGTCAGACCGAGCAGACGAAACGGAGCGTCCAATTCCTACAAGCAGCAAATTAGCATATTTAAGCATCTTTGAGCAACTTTTAATTTACGAAATAAAAAAACAGTTTGTGCATTATTAGTACTATATGTATATTCAATTAAAATTTCTTACTTTCAATAACTTCGTGGCCAATCTCAAAACATTGTTCACTATGTTCAGCTGATCCTTTTTGTTGGGTTTCTTCTCCATCTTTAAATACAAGTTTATCTGGAAAAATAAGCAAAAAAAAACATCTGATACAGAACAAACAATACAGACATTTATTACAATCTGTGTGTGTAAATGGATCACATGTTTCTGAACAATACAGCCTCTTTGTTACTCGCGGGGGAGATGATATCTCACCTGTTCAGTCAGGAGCACAGAAGCGTTACTGTACTTTCGGTTGGTCTCTGCCCCGAGAGTAGCCAATCGGAGCAGGAAAACCATGAGAGCAGCACACCAGACCATCAGCTCCCAGTTGGTTTCCGAGTCCAGGAATGTATGGTGACAGTGTAAAAGCTGCAACACAACATCTGTTAGCGCTACTGAATTTTTATTTTTGGGTGAACTATCACTTTAAATCAAACTACTACAATGAACTACTAAGCTTTAAACAAATCCACTGACAAAAAAAGAGGACGCAAGTCAAACATTGTGACAACTGACCTGGGCACAGATGATGAACGCAATGGACAAAGCCAGTAGAAAAACTGATGATACAATAACATCAACCGATCGCTGAGGTCCTCGTCTCTATTTCAGAAAACAAAGACATGATTTAACTGGTATCAAGACTAAAAAATGTGCACTAGATTTCTTTAAAAAGCACTGCACAATCCTGGACAGCAAAAAAAAAGGGACAGTTAAAGCAGCCATTCCCCGTAATGCCAATTTTCAAACATAAGTTAGTGTGTAATGTTGCTGTTAGAGCGTAAATAATACCTGCGAAATGATAAGCTCAAAGTTCCATGCCGAGCGAGATATTGTATTTAACAGAATTCGCTTTTCAAGGAATACAGAGAACGTCTGGAATTGGACTACAGACCTATACTTCCTGGGTAAATGATGTGACTATTTTGAGTTTTGAATAACCTCACCCGAAGGAATACGCAAAAAAAGGAGGCCTTCCTTAGAGAAGAGGAGCTGTGGGAGTAGTGTTTGGTTGTCACAGATGGGAAATATTTGACTGAGCTGTGCAATTAATTACTTTTCCTTTCATCTCAGTCCTACAGCTGGTAATAAGAATTCAGCTTCACACATACCAAGATACCTAACGGAAACAGCTTCCATGACTTTAACATCGGCTGTGAAAGCTGTTCTGTGTAACACACTGATATTGTGTGTGTGTGCATACCTCTAAAACACTTCTATGAAACGTCCTGTCAAGTTCTCCTTGCAAATGTCTCCTAGTCAATCTGCTTGTTTTATTATTCAACTTAGGTCCAATATAAAAAGGCAAAATTAACGCTACTGTAATTAGTGTTAATTAATAACACTGACCCAATCGGTCCGGTGACATTTCCCTCGCCCAAAGTAGGAAAGAAATTGCGATCTCTAACAAAAATTGAGGTTTGCACATGCACTAGCAGACTTCCATTAAACTTCGATCGATCCACATGTGTTTTACTGATGAAGTGAAGTTGACACCTTCTCACTGTTCATTGCTAAAACCCAAAGTTTATGAATACAGGTGCACTGAGAGGGGCACAGACCAATCACAACAGAAGCGAAAGCTCGCTGATATGGTGTGCTTGGGAAATCTGAAGACACAGGCTCTAAGCAGGGAACCAATCACGACAGACCTGGTCAGCACTGATGTTTACCAAAAGATCAATGTTTAGGTAAAAACACACCTTCACTGTTGTAGGCAAGACACATGACCATGCACTGAAAGATGCATCCATACCTTCAGGAACGACCGGAGGGAAAGCCACATCTTGATATTTTGTACTTTCTTTAGTCGAAAGTGAGGAATCTCCGATTTTTTTGCTTTACGTGCCGATGTGAGATGGCTGAAGAGTTTGGCAAAGAGAAGCCGCTGTGGATGACATCACACTTTTTAAGGGAAAAAGTCTATGCGTGGAGCTGTCTTCATATAAATGTTATGGAACTGAGCTCTCAACGTAAAAAATAAAGTCTAGTCAAAAAAAAAATGTTGCATAGTCAAATACATAAACGGAACGTTTAAGTACCTTGAAATTAAAATTTCCACTCATTTTGCTATTCTGCATATCAATTTTTTTTTTACGAAAAATAAAAAAGATTTTTATCTAGGTGTCTAAGGCTTTTGGACCCCTTAAATTTGGACAAACGTTTATAGCCACTAAAATTCCCAATGAAGTCGAAGCCAGAATAATTGTCATGACAACTAATCTCACCTGTTTATATGTCCTTTCTGCCACACACATCATAAAGAAGAAGAGTCCAGAAAGGACACCTCTCTCCACTGTGGTGATGATGAAGAATGCATATGATAAGGCACTACAGGGCCCGACGGCTACTGGTGGGAGATGCTCAAGAGAAACTGCACTGAAATTGGCAAAATTAAGTTTCTGTGCCAGTCTGAAGCAGTAAGGCAGTAGGGTCAGACAAGCAGTGACCACACTCCCTAAAATCAGATATCCCATTCCTTGTTCCACCACCTTCACCTGGAAACACAAACGAAAGTCATTTGGAAATTTCTAACAGGCAAATACCAATGCAAAAGCCTAATTTCAAACAATGTTTTACATTGAGGATAACAAGTTTCATTTGAATACAATTTGCATTTAGAGAGGTTACTGACAGTTCTTTTCTCTTTCAAACGCATTAAGCCACTAAGAGGCAGAGGGGTAAAGAAGGACTTTACTCTGGCTAGAATGATACCACTGATCTCCAGGACAGACATATCTGCTTTCTTGCATTCTCCCTGCTCCCAGAAAATAGCACTGACGCGGTCTTTTGAGGGATGACACGCCTGCAGCCAAGAGAACTGGTGCTGGAAAGAAAAATAAATAATTTGTTTTATTCAAACTGTGTCAGTTTTTATAATACATAATGGTTCAATGGCTTTCCTGTAGCTCAGTGGTAAGAGCATTGCGTTAGCAACGCAAGCTTGTGGGTTCGATTCCAGGGGATTGCAAATACCTATGTAAAATGTATAGGCTAAAGCAATGTAAGTCGCTTTGGATAAAAGCGTCTGCAAAATGCCTAAATGTAAATGTTCAATATGTTTGTATATCACTATGACACAATTCAACGCTCAAATCCAAGGTTTCATATGCCTAGGTTGTTTTCATATCCCTTAGTTTAAACAGTGATGTTTCTCGAACCAGAGTTTACAAAGACAGCAACCTGTAGTGTTAAAGGCCTTCTAGCTTAATAAAAAGCCATCATATAGATGCGTCTTTTCTGTTAGTACACATTATGACACGTTTTTGTGCGGTGCGAGTGTGTATAGATGCCTGCGTGAACAGCAAACGTTAGCAAATGCATCAACTAACATGAGCCTTCTCACTGTTCCCTCTCACTTTATACCAATGCATTTGTGACAACTAAAGAAGAGATGACAATCAGTTTCCTCTATGTTTAGTTTCTGGGCGATAGTTACCTGCTAGTTGTATAACTAACAAAGTTAGCAAGCATACCCTATGCATTCAAAAGTTAATAATACGTGAAAAATAACCTTGTTCCCCAGTTTCGGATTTGGACAAACGTGAGATATTTTCAGACACATAGCCAAATCATATCCACACCAACAAAAACTTAATATTAAATGTTCAGAAGTAAAACACGAGCATTCTTGATGATCGTTTCTGTTCAGTCCGCTCGTTTTACAGCTGTCGTCAGTGTTTTTGTTTGGCAATGGCATTAGGTATCTGTTAAAATATCAAATTGGAGACCGTATTCTGTCGATGGTGGCACATAACAACAAATCAAGATGATATTTTGAACTCCTTTTGCAGCCAAATCTGTGCTAGTTTGTATTGGCAGCCTCCAGTTTTTCCTCCAGCTAATGCAGTGACGTAAGCTTGACATTGGTGCAAAAGGGGTCTACACATATACAACCAACCTGCGGTAAGGCCTCCTCCTCCTCCTCATCACTACTGAGAGTTATGTTGGGCAGAGGAAGGGAGTGGCTAGGACTGTGGGGCTCCTCCTCCTCACTGGTGCTGCTTCCTGTGGAGGCGGAGTCAGGATCCTGTAGAAGCTCCTCCCATAACATGTCATCTGTATCCGAGGCTGGGCGTGAACCCTCCGATGGCCGTAGATGCTCGATTTCTTGTGGCAGCGCTGGGGTGTCTTTTTTCATGTAATTTTCCTGATAACATGATGACCATTTTATAGTATATCTGTATATCATATCTTTACATTCATCTATACTTTTACACACCTGAGGCTGGGCTTGGGGTGTTTGGTGGTTCTTGGGGACACTATGAAGTCTATTTCTCAGTGCTGGGGCGTATTTCAGGGGTGCTGATGAGAAAAGCTTGTCTCTGTGCAGATCTGCTTCATCTGCATCCTCGTCCTCACTGGAGAGGTCATCAGAAGCCCCATGACGATGTCTTAAAGAGGTCTGCTAGGACCACAGAATCTCAGTCAACACATACATGTACAGCAACAGAAACAATTAAGAGTCCATCCCAAATTCTTATTTATCACTTTTTTGAACTTTACCTAAATACAAATATTACCTTTGTATTGTTAAAAAGTGAATTTGAGCTTGTTTTCTGTGCAGTGTTTGAGGCCTGAAAAATTACAGAGCATCTTACTGCTCTGTATCTTATTTTGACCTGTTTTTCTAGTTTTCAATTCCTGCAAATAAAAGCTAACAGAAACCATATCTTTATTTGAAATTTACAAGAAAAATTGTAAGTAGTATATTAAACAAAATTAAACAAAAATGATCATTTTAACTTAACGCACACCTGTAAAACTGAGGTAATTTTTAAATGGTCTCTTTATTTTCCACGTGGCTGTACATTGCAGTTATAACAGTGTACATCGTGCTTCAGGTTATGCAGTTTTGAAGTGTTTTACCAGTTTCTTCTCAGATCTGTAGACCCGATGGTTGTCTTCAAGCAGCCAGGGTTTACCTTCTACTAACCCCCCACCTTTGCTCCCCTCATCGTCTGATTTTTTTGATTTTCTCCCCTTTATCTGCCTACAAAAACAAAACAACAAGAACAACATACCTACTTCAAGGAGTGTAAATATGAAATACAATAAATTATCATCCCCCTTCATTTTATTTAAGTTTAGTTATGCTTATGCTGTCCCAATTGCTTCCATTGCCTACCCCACCTGTAAGTCGCTCTGGATAAAAGCGTCTGCTAAATGACTAAATGTAAATGTTATGCTACTACCTTAATCTTAACTACTTTAAAATATTATTTGCTAACACTTTAATTGAAGCATTTATGTATAATGCATTAAAAAGAGTTTTTAAAGGGTAAAATGCATTATAATTCTTCATAATGTGTGTTGTAATGCTTTATATTTAGTTGTAAAGAATTATAACCAATTTAAAATGTGTAGTGTAACAATGAATTGCTAAGTGTTACAATGTGTTAACTGTAATAACAATTATTTATAAGACATTACGATGCATTAAAAGGTGCATTACAATGCTTTTAAACTACTTTATAATGCATTGTACATACATGCTTGAACGAAAGTGTTGGCTTCTATTTTTTACATTAATCTACGCATATAAATACAAAACAAAAAACTAATTTGTGACAGCTTTGCAAATGTATTAAAAATAAAAACCTAAAAAAGTACATTGCAGAAGTATTCATAACCTTAACTCAGAAATGGTTAAAGCACCTTTACCGACTCAAATCTATTTGGGCATGACATGACAAGTTTACACATCTGCATTTGGCAATTTTCTGCCATTCTTCTCTTCAAATCCTCTCAAACTCTGTCAGTTTGGATGGAGATCATCAGTAGACAGACATTTTCCGGTTTCTACAGAGATAGAAACCAAAGATAAAGACGAAATGTCCTCAATTCACATGAAAACAGACCAGAAAATCTTGTTTCTGACAGATTGAAGTACGTTTTGCATATCTCAAGTTTCCATGTGTCTTCACTGAGCAAAGGGTTGAGTCTGGCCACTCAGACATAAAGCCCAGATTGCCGGAGTCTTGCAGTGATGTTTGTCCGTCTGTAAGTTTCTCCCATCTCCATATATAATCATGGAGCTCAACCAGAGTGATCATCAGTTTCTTGGTCAGCTCCCTAACCAAGACCCTCCTCCATCGATGGCTCAGTTTGCTCAGGAGGTCAGCTCAAGAAAGAGGTCTGGTAGTTCAAATCCTCTTTCATCAGGGATAAATGGAGGCTACATGCTTCTGTGAACCTTCAATACTGCAGATTTTTTTCAGAAGTCTTCCCCAGATCTGTGTCTTAATACAATCCTATCTCAGAGCTCTACTGGCAGTTCTTTTGACCTCATGTTCTTGGTTCTTCTTACTTTTTATAAGCATTTTTAGCTGTTGCACCTTTTAATGAGAGGTATGTGCTGCTCCAAATCATACTTATTTAATTGAATTTGCCACAGGTTAACTCCACTCGAAGTGATGAAACGTCAAGAAGCAAAAATAATGCTTCGGAGATAGATTTAAAGTGTCCCAGAAAAGGGTATGAATACTAATGCAATGTACTTTAAATTTGCAGTTGTCACAAACCTGTTTTTTTGTTTTGTCATTAGTGTGCATGGAGTGTAGATTAATGTAAATTATTTTTATTTTAAAGTTTTATTTTAAGATTAGGCAGCAACATAACAAATGGTGAATAAAATTAAGGGGTTTGAAGGCTCTCCTATACTGTGAATACAGTTCATTCTAAAGGGGATTGTAGAGCACATTATAGCCCAACTTCACTATGTAATAAAATTTCAGTATATAATAAAATATTCATCAAAACTTCTCACTGAAAGAAGATATAATGACTGACATAGCCGAACGTTGCTATGGAACAGAAATAAGGAAGTGCTACAGGTTCTGCACACTGATCTGATGAACAGGTGTTTTTTGTCATAGCTGTTACTCTATTGTATATTCCAGCATCAGGAACATTTTATTAACCGTCATTTTATTAGTCTAGCATGCAGTTTTTAAACTACTTGTTTTATCCCATGTAATATAATGAGTCATTTATTACATAGGTAGTTGAATTCATGCATTTTGGTTTAAAGCCTTTAGTACAGCCTGTTGACTGATACTACTAAACCTATCAGACCTATCAGAACATAAGATGTAGTAGTCATTTAATGATGGAAACAAAACACTTGGTTCCTTAAGTTTTTTTTGATAAGTTTGTTCCACAGGTCTACAACCACAGCAAAAGTGTAACCTTTTCCTGCGAACGGGGCTGGCCGCCCGGCTGGAGACAGGACTGTTGTCTGGACTTCTGGAGGATTGCGTGGACACGATTTGGCAATGCACTGTCCCCAACAAAAGCATGAGACACAATGGACCCACCACTTCACTGGCACTGGCTGCTGGTACCTCAAAATACAACACAGCTCCTGCCACTAGAATAAACACCAGTAAATTACAACTTCACACAGAGAACTTAGTTCACCTCTTACCTCAGCACAAAATAACGATGGATTTAATTTATCTTTCAACACTATCTGAAATATTCAAAGAATGATCAGCGAAACACTTGAATGTTTTCCTTTTTTTTATGAGACCTGTGTTGCTCAAACGCATGAAGCAGACATACCTTGAAGAAAGTACAGGACCAAGATACAGGTGGATATACATTTTGATGTAACTTGGATCCACCACTGAAAGAAGAACGGAAAGAAAAGGACCCTGACCAATCCTTTACGGGTAAGAGCGGTCCAAGGGCTCTCCGGTTTGGCCTTGCTAAACGTGGAACCTGCAAGTGTCACAATAATAAAACTTGGCTGACGATTGTCTAATAAATAATTATGATATACTGTATATATACTGTACTGTGATTATACAGTAAATTTGTCTGAGGGTTTTGACAATTATTACAATTAAATGTCATACAAGTCGTCATTTATTGTTGTTTTGCTTCCATGCTGACACAAATTGTGATTATTTCAATTGTCCATTGTATATTACTGCTCATAGCATCAACTCTACTCAACCCCTTTAAATATTTGTTTCAATGCAAAAATACACTTTTAAGAAATGTGAAAATTCTGCAACTACAAAATCACTTTAAAAGTCCTGAGAAGTCCAAAAACTAAACTGAGATGTGAGGATGGTGTGATCTCTACTGTAATTGCAGGGAAGTTTGGAATTACAAAAATACAAGCTGAAGATACTACAGACCACCCATTTGTGACTAATAAAAGCCAACAATATCTAAACCATTTGCAGTAAGGTCAAACAACTGTGATCAGGCAATTATTAAAAAATGTGTAAGGGCATTTCAGGGAGTTTTATTGCTACAATAAACACTGTATATGTGTACATATGCATTGTGCAATTTCTGCTTATCTTGAAAACAAGCTATTTTAGTGTTTCCCAACTGCTGGGTTGGGACGCATGGATTAGCCTCAAAAAAGACCTTAAATAAATAATATTTACCTTGAATATTAAATATAAATAATATAGTCACACTGAGAAAAATGCTAACATCCGATGCAGACACTGTAAATCACCCTTGTGTCTACTAAAGTTGCACAATATCGAAAATATTTGTAGTTAGTTCAAATAATGTGAACTGGTGATTTATAAAAAATGCATTTCATGCAAGGTTTTTCAGGAAGTTTCATCTTCGATACTTGCGTAATTTCTGCTCATCTGAAAATAATACAGTGTTTCAGTGTTTCTCAACTGGGGGGTTTTGACACATGGTTCAGCAAAAAATTATGATTTTTTTTATACTAAGTAATAAAAATTCACATCAAGCATAATGACGTCAAAAACAAAACGTTCCTATCGATCTCTAAACTGTCAAACTTCCTATTCAGTGTACAACATTTTAAAAGCTTTAGAAATGGCTAGGGCGTTTTGTTTAACTTTCTAAGAACGGTTTTCCTATCGTGTTGGGTCATTTCTAGATGTCAATGTAAACAAAACCAGTTTATAAAGCATTGGCTTATAGGATGTGAAAACTCATAATACAGGTTATGTTTCAATGGTAACTCACCTCTTACTAGGTCAACATCAATAAGGTCAGGCTTGATATGGCCAGTCTTTTTTGGCTTGTGACCAATGCCCTGTGCATAAAGAAGTAAAGATCACGATCTGCAAACATTTTTACAAACAAACAAAAAAATCGACATTAACAATACTTCTTCTGCATTACCTTGAGCTCAGTTTGTTCTAGTGATTTTTCCCAAATCTGCTGATCATAGGCTCCAATCTTTTGAGAAAAAATATATATAATCAGTCAATCCTTTTAATATGATTCTTTAAATAAAACTTTATTAAAGAAATGCTCACCTTTTTTTGATACCACGCTATCCCAGCCATTTTTTAAATGCATTAGGTCAAACCATCGCATACAGTAGATTTTCTCTGTCACTGGATATTTTAGTCTTCGATAAAGTGAGACATTAACATTTTCTTGTCAACCCACAGTTAAACATAAAACATATGAAGCGATTCATCCAATGAAAATAAATGAGAGAGGTTGTGTTTCAAACCCTAGTGAGCTGCCTAACAAAGTCCGACATAGCTAGACACCCAAAACTGCTGACTAGATAGGAGGCGACATAGGTTTTGTGCCACGCCCATCGAGTTTCTCGTGACATTTCGCAATACAGTAGCCCAAAAGTGTGAAGTAATATCAGCTAACATTTTTATTTGCACGAGAACTAAAGTTTTAAATTAAATTCAAAATGATCCAAACTGACTTTTCGCCCTGAGAAATAAAATAATCCGTTTTAAACTTACCCGTAGAGAAAGAAAACTGGCTGCGATTCCTCAGGTCTGCGTGTCGCGTCTTGTCAACATTTGTAGATGTTTAACTTGCTGTATAAAGTAGTCGCAACAAACCTCGCCCCCTAACGTAACACCGAAACTATCTAACGCTACATCGTAAACATCTTATCAAAATGCAAAAAAACAGTAGTCTACGCATTTAAACTAACTACAATGACTGACAACAACCCAAACATTAATCGTTTAAACATGATCGACTACCGAAATAATCATGCGTAGGTAGAGACAACTGATTGATAAAGTTCATACTCTCATCTGCGCCTGCTGGCAGAAACAACGTATACGTGCAACCAGCGACAATAATCCACCAAAATGGCGGAAGTACATTCTCAAGCTACAAAATAAAATAACTTGAAATATTATTTATTACAGTAGAGCAATAAAAGTTAAACATGACATTATCCAAAACGTATATATTAATTATAAAATTATTTTCATACAAAATAATTATTTGTTATAGAAAATACATTTCGTTATAAAGAATACATGAACTCTGACATAAAATCAACATTTTGTTAAAAGCAATGTACGCAATTTGAAGATTTAATTATAGTTCTCATTGTTTGCATTTTCCACCCTGCTGTTTGTGATCCAAGTAAACCCAGTGTGAGGACCACATTTTCCCACAAAGATGAGGGCATTTTTGTTCCATGTTTCCATGAAGAAAACAGCGTATAAATCAAACTTAATCATGCTTAGGCATTTGAAAATGTAAAAATGCAGAAAGGTTTTGGGATAAAATAAACCATTTGTACTGTATAAAAATATTATGTCTATGGAAAGACCGCATGAAACATGGAAAGTTTTTGTGTGATTTCTTGACAGGAGTTTTAGCCTTTGATCCTCTGCAGAGTTCCGCACTTGGCCAGTGCAAAGAAAAGCTGAAGACATCTGTCCTCAAGTAATCATGCTGAATTTGACCGGAGCAAAATAGCCTTTCCTGAAGGGAGAGCTGCAGAAATGTGAACATACACTAAAACCGATAACATAAAATACCAAAAACCAAAAATGACTGTGATTGTCGTCCACCTTAAGAAGAGTAAGAGGTGCAACATGATAATGCAGTCTGTGTCACTTCATCAGCAATCGGACTATAGTTTACACGTTTCAAAATTAAACACTTGATTATTTATTTATTTAAAAACACAGTCAATAGTGTTCAATTAGAGAAAAGTGTTGATTCTGCCGTGGATCGTGGCAATGTCCGATCTACACCACCAGATGTCAGCATTTTAATAAAGTTCATATATTTTGCATTTGTCCAAAGAACATTGAATAGATTATGACAATGGACAAAATAATACAAACAGGAGAATCCTCCAAAATTATATAGTGCATATTGAATCCATTCCTTATTTTATCCATTTATGTACATATTTCGTGCTTTCAATCTCTAATCTCAGATATCTTTATTCCAGTGCTTCTAAACTACGGAATACTTTGTCTTTCTTTGTAAATAGAAATACAAAACAAAGTTATTTAAACTGAGCTTCTAGAACTTTTGTAAATCTGGGCATTTTGTTTCCGGTTTTCCATGTAATTGTTATACGGGGGAGGAAAATCTTTAAATTTAATATGATTGAATTCATGTTTTCCATTCTCTTACTTGCTGTATTCGCATGTTATTGTTTGACCCTGATGTCATCATCTATTGTTTAGGATTTTATGATGGGATTTTTATATAAATAAACGTGCAGTTACACACCCACACTCTTTTGGATTTGTTATGGCACCATCTTTGAACAATGCTTTCAACAGTTTTACAGGCACATGTAATGAAGGACATGTAGAATAATCATAGTAATCAGCAAAAGCATTATTATTTTGACATCATAATTTTACCATGTGAACAAAAAGAGTTACATGAAGCAAATCAGACTGTGACAATTTTCAGACAATGATTATTATCTGGACCACATTTAAAAGATAAGACAATATTTAATGATAAACTTAAATGACAATAAATATAAAAAAAATTGACATAATAAATAGAATAGAATTTGTCATATAATATATATACTGTACATGACCTGACACATAATATTGTTAATATCTACCACTGATGGTTTCTCGCATTCAATACACCAATGGATCACCTCTTCCGATTTCCATAAGTAATCATCCAATCCTCTGTGGACACATACACCAGTCTGTGTGTACTTAGGATTTCATTTTTATGAGGTTTCTCTCTGATTTCCCTCGACTCAGTAGGAGGTTCCTATTGACTGGGATTTGTCTTGGTCAATTCTTTTGTCCACTAACATTATGGGCCAGAGAATCATCTGTCCTGTCATGCCATACTTACTGTAATAAGACTCATGTTCAATGCAGATCTTACCTCTACAGTTCACCCAAAAGTAAAAAAACTCTCATTATTTATTCACCCTCATGTCACTCAAAAACCTCATCTGAATCTTTCTTCTCAACACAAAAGAAGATATTTTTAAGAAATGTCTCAGAAGTTTTATATCCATACAATGGAACTTAATGGGGGTCAATGTTGTCTGGTCGCCAGTGTTCCCTCAAATATCTTCCTTTGTGTTTTAAAAAGAAAAGAAAGTCAAACGGGTCCGGAATGACATGAGGATGAGCATTTTGGGTGAACTATCCCTTTAACCTGGGACACAATTATGAGATTAAAGTCCATGTGAAATTCACTCTTATTGTCCTCAATGATATCTCTGAATTATATTGATTTTGCATTCTGCATTGCACTTTCCATATTGTAACACTATATGATATATGAATAAGGTCTGAGGTGCAGAGCAAATGTTATAAGAAAGAGTAAAGCAGAGAGATCGGAAAAGTGAGAAACTGTACAGGAGCATTAACACTCTAAAGACAAACTTTCTTATTCTGCATGCTCTTCTAAACCTGTATTGAAAACATACTGTTTTGAACAAATGTCTGCCACTTCTTTAAAGCTGCTTGACTGAAACCTAATACTTTTCAAATTGACCCGTAGTAACAATTATACTGCCCCTCTATCTTGGCATATTTCCTGTGAGACAATTCCTCACACTACCTATTTCTAACTGGATTAGCTAAGGCTGCACTGAGCACAGCATATATAAATATAAAGACTTTCAGTCACACAGAGCCTCAAAGTGCATTTAAACACATGCAATAGACATTAGCATAAATTAGAGAGTTAGCTATTAAATAGCTAATCCTTTATTCTGAGTTAGCGCTTATAATGGTTCTGTCTCTCTTGTACGGGAAGACCTCATAAATGTGGGCCAGCAATTAGAAGTTATCTTTTAAAGTTACAGAAAAAAGTTTCAAGCTTATTCTCTTGGTGCAGTCCTGACCTTTAATTGGACAGAGCAGAACTGAGCACCTCTCTTTCTGTTCTTTCCCTTTTTGTTGAAGGTTTCTAGGTAGTCTCTTTTGTGTTTTTAATAATGTTTTTCTTTTTTTCGCATAAGAATAAAATGAAAACAAAAAAAACGGTGAATGAAAACTGAAAAACGGTATTGATTTAAATAGGTAAAAGAGTCAACATTTACATTTAGTCATTTAGTCTGTGACATGTGACCAGCATCCCCGTTCTACGGCAAAAATATTTTCTCTTATTGTTTGTTTAGTAAGATTTCTTTAAAGTGCTGGAATGCTAAAACCAGTCTAAGGGGCCAGTGTATATAATTTTACTTTCATGTTTAAAAAAGCAGTTTAAAAAAAAAACTGTGGCACATCCATTCCTTGGCGTTTTGTTTCTTCAAATGTCATGAAGTATATCATCATTTCAAATGAAAAAAACAGATCAATGTGGAACTCAAAGAACTTCTTTCATGATTTTCCATCCCAGGTTTTTATCCACAAATGTGTTTTGTTATAGACATTCTTGCATCAGAGTAATCTATATATACACACATAGAAGAACCACCTGTCAACTCTCTTCCATACCTTGAAGATGGGATGTTGTGTCTAATTTGTAGGCCTGTCAAATCTGTGTGCTTACTATAATTCAGTCACCTATCTGCATATTCACCTCAGAACGGGAGGAATAAAAACCTAGTGTAAGTTGATCATGTTATCATTGAAATGGATCACAGCAGAATAAAGCTCATCCTTTCACATCACCTTCAAAGCATTCCGACCATCTCAGGGGAAGCAGACGTCGGAACCACATAAACAGATACCGTAGTGTATTTTGGAGCTTTTCCAGGTGCTTTTTGGTCAGCATATATGGACATTCACTCGGACACACACACATGGGCACACCACATGCGTACACTGTAAAACTTTGTTGTAGTTTTGCAGCAGGTTTGCCAGTAACTGTAGATTTACTTACTTTCCCATTAGTACTGCTTTGAACTTAAGTTCAACTTTACTTTAACAAAAATTAAAACACTTTTGAGATTCAAAATGAGCAAGAAGAGACTGGTCTCGTCATACATTAGCACAGCAACGCTGCAAAAATAGCCTTTTCCCTATTTTACCTTCTATTACAGTAAAAATATTTAAAATTTCTAAAATTACGATACATTTACACAACAAGAAAAGTGACCTTATAAATTTAGTCTTGTTTCATGAAAAGAAATATAAGAAATAGGAAAGTTTATGTTATTATTTTATGTTTAAATTATAAATTAAATCTACAGTAAGTTTATAGTGTAAGTGACCAATGTCAGGCTCTCATATGAGGCTGTAGTTTACTGAAATTGAATGAGACGTCCCACAAAATAAGTAGTGAGAAAAACAACATAAAAATGAAAGAATGAGTAAATAAATATTTAAATAATACCACATTATTTTATTGGTCAATAACATTTAAAAAAAATGTTATCTGTGCACAGCTTTATTCACACAATCAAGGTCACAAAGTTTACAGCTATGCCCTCAAATTTCCTTTTCAGACAATAGTGTCAAGCATGGAAAAGGACAGAAGCTAATTTAGAAATGAACAAAAGCTTTTCAATGGTCTTGTTTGCTGCATGGAAATATCAAGACTTCAATAACCAGTCATGATAGAGTGATTGTTTATTTAGAATACCATGAAAATCACTATGAAGTGGCCATATGGATTTAATGGAGAAGTTTTTCATCTCTTTTCATGTAGTTGCCAATGGCTTTCAACAGAGATTTATATAATAATACATTTCAAAGACGTATTTCAAACAAACAAAAAACTATAACTATCACTTTTTCAAAAAAGCGAAAACATTTAATCCACACACTACGGACAATTCTAGAGCGAAATGTGCTTTAAATAAGATCCTATCCTAAACAAAAGATTGCATGGTACTTTTCAGCAAATGGATAGCACTCAGAGTGCATTCATGATAAAATATAAACAGTATAGCTGCTACATAGTGATAGATCTGGATAGAAACATACACTTGTTTCTTGTTTATTAGGGCCCGAGCACGAAAGAGCAAGCCACCGGCTTGCTCTGCAGTGCAGAGCCCTCTTGTTTCTGTGTTGTTTATTATTATTCAGGTGGCGCTTTGATCGCAATTTAGACATCCTAAACATGCACGAAAACTCACAATAAATTGCACGCGCATCAGCCCCTGCAGAACTTGGCGTCTGATAGGGGTTTTAAAATTAGGCGTGGCAAATTGGCTCGCTAGCGCCACCTAGAACTGCCCAGACCGCTACGTAATACGTACATGCACCAAAATTGGTAGACTTATTGAACACCCCGAATCATTAAGAAAAGTCTCTTGGGGCATATCTCTAAACCAAACAGGAAGTCCGTCATTTTTGATTTCCTGCTGAATTTTGTCATTTCTGTCAATTTCCACGCGTCGTATTTGAACGAACTCCTCCCGGAGATTTTATCCGATCAACATCATATTCGTTTCATTTTCATCTTAAGGCCTCTGCGAAGCTAAATTGCGGAGCTTTTGACTTTTCGCCGGGAAACGTGACCCTGGCGGCCTGACAAAGTTTAGCCTTCGCCATCAACAGGAAGTTGTTGTTACTCAGGCATAGAATGTCCAACAGGCCCCAGACTTCACACATTTGACACAAGACCTGGCCTGATTACAACTACATGTTGAAATTCAGATAAAGTTATAGCGCCACCTGCAGGAAACAGGAAGTAACATGTTTTAAACTGCGATTAACGCCTTATCGAGATTCAAACAGGTCAGTACATATTTGGCCTGCGTACATATCCATGTCAGTGTTCAATAAGAGTCATAGCGCCACCAGGTGGCAACAGGAAATATTGCAGGTATAAATAAATTTTTTTTTTTCTATAATTTACCTGCATTCATGTAGTCAACTATAATGTACTTTATCTTTACATGGTATATTCAGATGGAGTCATAGCGCCACCAGGTGGCAACCGGAAATATTGCAGGTATAAATAAATAAATAAAAATTCTATAATTTACCTGCTTTAATTTAGTCAAATATCATTCACTTTATCTTTAAATGGTAATATTCAGATAGAGTCATTGCGCCACCAGCTGGCAACAAGAAATATTGCAGGTATAAATAAATAACAAATTTTACTATAATTCACCTGCATTAATTTAATCAACTATCATTTACTTTATCCTTACACGGTATATCCAGATAGAGTCATAGCGCCACCAGGTGGCAACAGGAAATATTGCAGGTATAAATAAATAACATATTTTACTATAATTCACCTGCATTAATTTAATCAACAATCATTTACTTTATCCTTATACGGTATATTCAGATAGAGTCATAGCGCCACCAGCTGGCAACAGGAAATATTGCATGTGTGAAAAAATAAATCTTACTTTAATTCGCCTGCATTAAATTTATCACCTATAATTTCTTTTCTTTATATAGTAATATTCAGATACAGTTATAGCGCCACCTGCAGGAAACAGGAAATGGGATGTTTTAAACTGTTTTTAACTGCTCAAAGAGATTAAAACAGGTCAGCATAATGTCTGGCCAGGGTAGATATCCAGGTATGTTGCATTTATGGTTATAGCGCCACCTACTGACAACAGGAAACATGGCACTTATAAATAAATAACATTTTTTTCTATAACTCACCTGGATTAATTTAATCAACTATCATTTACTTTATGTTTACATTGTATATTCAGGTAGAGTCAAAGCACCACCAGGTGGCAACAGGAAATATTGCAGGTATAAATAAATGATTAAAATCTATAATTCACCTGCATTAATTTAATCAACTATCATTTACTTTATCTTTACATGGTATATTCAGATAGACTCATAGCGCCCCCATGTGGCAACAGGAAACATTGCACTTATAAATAAATTACAAATCCTACAATAATTCGCCTGCATTGATTTGATCAACTATCTTTTACTTATTTCTTAACATGTTAATATTCAGATACAGTCATAGCGCCACCAGCTGGCAACAGGAAATATGGCACATATACATAAACAACGATTCCTATAATAATTCGCCATCTACTTTACAAAGAGAAATCACTTCGACCCATCCTCTAAACTCCCTGGGATGTCATGTGTTTTCTATTACCAATGCACGTTCTGTGCAGTTTTTGCCATTTCAAGGTTTCACACTTTAACAAACTCCTCCTAGAGCTTTATTAAGATTAACACCATATTTGGTTAGTCTTAGGTACATTTTTTGTGATGCTTAATGGTGTACACCTTGAATTTGAACGTTCATGTGCCGGTTTCACACACATATTTGTCTGTACGCATGCTTATTGAATGAGACCATTAACTATAATCTACATTTTTCTTTACATAGTAATATTCAGATAGAGTTATAGCGCCACGTGCAGGAAAAAGGAAATGGCATATTTTCAACGTTCATGTGCCGGTTTCACACACATATTTGTGTTTACGCATGCTTAGTGAATGAGACCATCGTCCACTCTGCTCCAAACGTAGCATGTTTGATTAGATTTATGCTCTATATTGTAACTCCCTGTATGCAGATTGCTCACCGTTTACTATTCCTGCGGCTGACTGGTTCGTGGTGGCACAGGGTTGCGGTTGCCACTTCCGCGAGGGCCCGCACATCGCTGCTTGCAGCTTTAATTTCATTTTATTATTCCATTTCATTTATCACATTTATTACAATATTCATCATATGTATTCATTCTTTTATTTTATTATTCACTTCTATTCATATTATTTGCTCCTTACTTTCCTGCTGTTTAACCTCGTTGAGAGTTGTATTGTGTCTTATGCTGATATGATTATCCATTGGTCTCCATCTCAAGGTCCATAAAAATGTCATGAGACAATGTTTTGATACTGTAATCTTGAATGTTAAAAACACATATTGAATCCGTTTCTAGTCAGACGAAGTTTGACAGAGCTTGACTGAGCATCAACACACAACTGAGATTATTCAATAAATCATTTGTCTGTCTATTTTACATCACTTCGTCTCCTGCCTGCTGTTCTTCCCTTCAGCTCTATATCTCCCTAGTGGTTGGGTTAAAGGATTGACTCACAACGGAGTTGATATCTCCAGGTGTAATTTGTTCCTGACGGAGAGAGATCTAGTGAAACTGGACTCAACGTTTAGATCTATAAGATCTACAAGCCATATCTCATAGTTGGATCTATCAATAGAAAGAGCATCTAGTCAGCTGGTTGCAGGAAGTTCCCGTTATCCAGCAGAAAGATAATCTGACGTTATTTAAAGGCACTAAAATATTGCAAAAATGTGATTCCCCCGTCTTTATGGTCAAAAGTTTTCTTTGTGTGTGGAAAATATAAATATTTCATTCCCTGTATTAAGTTTCATCACAGAGGCGAATTCTATGTTTCCCTTAGTCTTCACATTTTGAGTTCAGGCTCTACAGAGTTATTCTCAATACTTGGGTGGTGTAAAACCACACATAGAATAATATCATCACTATCATTGTCCAAATTTGCTATTTTTTTTTAAAAATGAAAAGCGTACTGTACTTCTTAAACGATTACATACTGAGTTGTCAAAGTTAACAAGCACTTTATTAGTTAGATATTTGCAAAACCCATTGATAAAAATTAAGGGTGACTAATAATAATCATTTATGCCATATAGCACTGAATATGAAGATACAAGGTTTCAAAAGGACAGCAGCAATACAAATTTGTGTTGAAAGAAATTGTTTTAATTATTTATTTTCTGAAATTACAATAGTACAAAGTACTAACATCTGCTACAGCCAGACATATGTTTCCAAAACTGAAAAAAACTATTAGCATACTTTATTTATTCATAGTGACTGATGAATAACCACAGAAAGTAATGCAAATAATGCAAAAGCGAGTAGTTTTTACAACTTGTTATGATGAGTATGCATTTAATATTGTGTGTCCCATCAACTCTGGACTAAAGTTAATCATGTCATTTATCATGTCTCAAAGCGATTTTCTGTGAACACTGAATCCTGATCTGACATTTTTGCACTCTATTAAAATGCAATGAGATTGTGTTGTTAACCTTATATTGCATGTCAATCATTTCCACAAGATTTTTCAGAAAGAGAGTTTTGATGACAGAACACAACACTCTAAATTTTATGATGTGTTCTCAGAAGATGAGAGGAAGATGGGGGATGGGGAGACAATATAGAGAGTTTGCCCTCTGCAACAGGGTCTGCTGGATGGAAGAAATGGAAGGCAGATGGATTCAAATAAAAAAAGAGAAACAGGGGTCAGAGTCACTGTGCATCAGCTGCTCGGTCAGAAATGACGTGTTCTGGCAGGAGGTTGGTGGTGGAAGGGTAGCAGTCGGAAGGCCCCACCCACATCAGTTTGGATTTGACTGGCAAAATCTGAGGGAAGAGAACATGTTTCAAATTATGATCATTCGGCCTAGGACACTTTTAAAATCAATGTTGCCAAGTTGCTTAATACTGCCAAAATAAAAAAATTTACATTTCTGACTAATGGCCTGTTAACCATGATATAATTTTGTGTTTTAGTTACGACTTGGGCTATAAAATATAAAAACATTGCATTGTAAAACTGTCTAACAGGTATGTTGACCAAGTTCACTTGTCATGGTGCCATACCTCACCACCCATGTTACGAAGTGAGACTCCACACACAGCATGTTGCATGCTGTTGGCATGCAAGTGATTTGAGGCTTGGGTCTCAGCTTGTACAGCCTAGCAACATCAAGAGGGACATCACACTCAGCCAAACAGCATTTAGTAACCACTACAAATTTGCCCACGATTATTTCACAAACAAAATCGGGTTAGATGTGTTACATCATCATATGAAGATCGCAGATGCAGCAGGCCGGCATGGCGTGGACACAGTGTGCATCTGATTGCTCAGCTGGTGATTGGAGAAGTTGTGCAGTTTAGGCTTAAAAGCACTTTGTTTCCTGTCCCATCCAGGCCAATGGTTGGCATCTCCAGGGAGCGGGAGTACTTTGAATGTCATTTTTAGGAGCGGAGCGTTCATCTGCTTTTCCCAAGGTGAACAGCGAAGCCCATCTGACCCAAAGATGGCCCTTCACGTGTCAGACTTCGACACACTGTTAAACACACGCAGAAGCGAGCTGACGAGATGATGAATGTAATGAGAGCATTTAAAAAGTGACTTTTACTACTGTAGAACAATGTGATGGTGACATTATTATACATCATGGTTATGACCCTGGCCACGTCAATGATTTTGATTATCAGTAATAATAATGTAGAATACAAAATAGATTTTGCCAAAACTTTGTAAGCTGGGTATTTCCAAGAAATGAGTTATGCCGTGTAAGAGGGAAATCAAATACGGAAAACGAACAGGGCAGGTTAAACCTGATTGACAAGGATACATAAAGGATGAACCCCTGCACTACAAATTGAGACTAATCTCAACATGTAGTGGTTTTGTTGAAACTAGTAACTTTGTATGAGCACCTATCGTATTATTGCTCCTGTATGTCATATCGCTTATTGCTCCCTGAACTCTTTGTAAGTCGCTTTGGATAAAAGCTTCTGCTACATGACTATATCTAAATTGATTATAAAATCAACACTCCAGACAAACTGGTAGTGCAAAAGTGTGACGTGCACATTCCATTGTTTTCGAACAGCAACGTACATACATAAAAAGGATTTGGAAACGTTTCCAAAATATATTTTAATGATTTATAGTAAAGCCCCAGGACAGAGAGCCTGCCTGCGCATGTTTTCAATTAATCTTGCTACAATTAACCAGTATTGTATGCTGATTAAAGCCTCACATAAATGTCCAGGTGTTGCCTTTCCTTATTTATTTATTTCAGCGTTTGAAAGATTTATATCGTGAGAAACAATCCAGAGTTTTAAGGGGTTCCAGAAACCCCCTTCCTTTGTAACGTGTTTCAGCCGTTTTTAAGGGCGGGCTTTAGGACCTTGTGACAGGCCCGGTCAGGATTTCCCTCCGAGTCCGAAAGGAAGTAGGGCGCATGCGCGTAATTTACAAACGCTCCATCCCAGTCGCGAGCAGGCAGAACAGGATGAAATGTATCAAAACAGACGTCAACGCTGTACCTGTTTAAAGGAGCCGTGATCCAGGAGGAAACACCCACCATTACAGCCTGCCGAGGGAAAATCGGACCTGGAAGTGCTTTATACAACTATCTTAAAACATCTTAAAACTTAAAAGAAGTGCAGTTAAAACATTTATGAAATTAAGACGCGCGCAGATGACATCCACCAACAGGATTAAAGAGCCAAGATGTTAAGGAGATGAGGAAAACAATACAGGCGTATTAGAGAAACAGTCGGAATATGAGTTTCATTTAACGGACAGCCGGACAATGGCTTAATTTCGTGCTTTTTTCCTTTCTTTTGAGCGGAGAAGCCGCATTCATGTTCGAGGGGGCGGAAAAGAAACTTTACCGCGTCTCCGTGGGATATTTTATTTTATGAAAGAAATTCATTTCGTCATCTGTCAGCGGAGCGACCGGTTTCTGGACGGATTTTATTGATTCATCATGTCCAAAGTGGTACAAAAGAAAAATCACTGGACTACTAAAGTTAGCGAGTGCACAGTATCTAAGGACGCCCGTGGCGAGTTTAACGTGCAGTTTCTCGGCGGAGCAGAGAACGGGGAGTTCGCCTATGTCTGTCGCGTTAACGAGAATGGCGTGGTGTACCGAAACGGAAAACTGTCAGAGGGGGATTTACTGCTGGAAGTGGAGACGCTCTCCGTCTCAGGATTACCTTTGTATGATGTGTTGACCGTCATCAAAAACTGCAAAGGACCCATACGATTAAAAGCCGTGAGGCAAGGTAAGAAGACTTTGGGTTGTGTTTCATTCACAGTGTCTGTCATATTGGGCGTTCTCATTCGTTGTGAAACATTCTGCTCCAGGTTAAGTGAACTTCAAAAACACAGACCCTGTGTGGAAAGTTGTAAATACGTTTTCAACAGACAGGAATCATAGCAGGTTCTAGCTGTCTTTATAATTCTGCCCACTGATCATTTATCTGACCTAAATCATTTATGAGAAGTTGATGAGTGAGCCATTATTCTCAGGTAAGGGCACCACAGACAGCCCATTGTCCTAAAGCTCTGCCGACTCTCTAAAGGCTTGTGTCATCACATGGTTTAAGTTATGCACTTCTCTCCGCTCTGTACTTTCTGCCCATTTCTCCAAATGACTTCAGACAATATCAGGAAACCAGCCAATCAACTCCGACTGCATTCCCAGAGCTCCACTGGGCCCAGCTCCAACTCTCTCTTATACATTCTGGTGTAGAGTTTCACTTTTATAATCTATCATGCTGCCTGGGTTTCCTTTTCTTTTATAATCAGCCTTAATTAAGAAAATGTTTTTGGCAACAAATGCCATCTGGGTTTCTGTCGGTTCATGAAGGCAAGGCTTTCGTTTTTGACTAAATAAGCTGATGAGTTTAAACTCCCTGTGGTTGTTTCAGACTTGCAGAATGAATTATTGATATGAAATGCATTTAGCTGAGCTCGAAGTTCACCGTTTTCTTATGGGACGGGACTCTGTATGTACAGTTCAAGCACCTGTAGGCACAGAAGTGAGAGATTGTCGTATGGCCTCGTTCATTTACACGGGCCGTTATTATATACGGTGTCTAATGATTGCAGAAATGAGCACATAGCCTGTCCGTAACCTTCGGCACGGTTAATGCAGCGCACAACAGATTCACTCATTAATCTTCATTGATTTCTACATTAAGGCTTTCAGTCGTGTTGTGACCTCACTAACAGTATGTGCCCTGGCAGCTCTCTCTGGACGTAATATGAAATAGGAATACCTCTCAACACTGGTGTATTGATTAATGGAATAAGTCCGTTATTTGTCTGTCGAGAAAATACTGTTAGCATTATCATCAGACATCATTGTGCCACTTATAGCGGGAAGTTTTTACGTTGGATAGCAGTTTTGCAAGTCTTAAAATTAGGAAATGTAAAAAGAGCAAGATTAACGTAATATATTAATTTTTACAATGAAAGTTTTTGTTGGCCTAAGAATCAGAAATTAATTCCATGCACGCCAAACACAAAAGTGAAAATGCTTTTGTTTGGGATTTCTGAAATCTTTGAGTATTTGGTAAGTCCCCAAATTAGCTTAAGTCATTGTCATGGGATCCATTAGTTTGTACAAAACATGATATTATCTTATGGGCTGAAAAAAAGGGGAATTTGGGCTTTTGTGATCTAACATGGTCAATTTCACAGATTTTGCTATATTTGTATAGTGACCTAAAAATAGTGGATAATCTTACATAACTTTACTCCGCATTAAATTTTCAAAGTATAGTCGACCCAAATATGAAAATTCTGCCATTACTAACTCACCCTTAAGTTCTTCCAAACCTAAATATTTCTTTGTTTGGTTGAACACAAAGAAAGATATTTTGAAGAATTCTAGCTACTGAGGTTTCTGGGGCTCCATTAACTCTCTTGGTATAAAAAACACATTGTATTTATTTGTTCTGTTGAACACAAAATGGGATATTATGAAGAATTTTGGAAAGTAAACAGTTCCGGGGAACCTTTGACTACCGTTTAATTTTTTTCTACTATGGTAGTCAATATTGTCCCAACAATCTCTATTGCTAACATGTTTCTACAAATCTTCATTTTGTTTAACAGAAGAAATAAATTGATACAGGTTTGGAAGAACTTGTACTTCATGACAGAATTATCATTTGTTAGGAGTAAAAAAATATTCCAACATTTCTGCTAGACCCCACTGTAGTGAATGTCCAGACGGCTTGTTATCACGATACATTTCACAGTCGGGAGACTTATCTCATATCGTATTCCCCCTTTCTCTATGCCCATTGTAAACAAAAGCTGATCCTAGATCAGACTCCCATTATGAGCTGCTTTTTTGAAGGGTTTTGTGATAAAATGACACACTGCTCTTCATCCCTATCTCTGGGAGTTTCTGTGTAGTCGGTCTCTCATCCTCTGTGGGATTTGGCATCAGGGTGGATTAGGCTCCTGTTCCTGGGGAGAAAATACATGCATGCGTTAAGCATGTTCACAGCCTGTTTGCATTGGGATCATGCTTGTCTACCCTAAGCCAACGCAAAGGGGACTGTGAAATGCCATTAGAAGCAAGTGCCCAGGGGCCACTGTCAAAGTATTTAGTGTCTGGATAATGTCATGTCAGGCTTTAGAGATTTTAATACCCTCACTTTTTGCAGTGATCCTCAGATTCAGTGATTTGGCTTTTAACATATGTTGTATATATACATACGTATGTACATAAATAGGTTTTTATTTGTCAAATGGATTCACGGCAGTGTAGATTCGCTGAAGGGAGGAGTGGAGGCCACAGTTGGTGGATTTTTTTTAGTGGAAGTGTGTATTTCCTTTTCCTGAGTTCAGTTTAAACATCTGTGTTCAGGAGAAAGAGAGGAACACACACTGCTTCCTATGAAGGCATGTGAGCCATGAGCAACTTTAAACAATGAGGAAATACTATCCACTGTTGAATTCTCCAGAATGGGAATAAAGGTAAACAAATGAATGATCACATGTGCCTGTGAGTATGTAATGGTAGATTGTGTACACTACTTCCGAGGTGTAACCTGTCAAGGTGTTAACCATGCTTTTATCATGATGGGCGCCTATAAGACTTTAGAAAATATAAAGGGAACACCGTGTCTACACCAGATGTGGTGCGACGCGACAAGAGAACGCATTAGAACCCATTATAATAGTACATTTCCGGTGTAGACACGGTGTTAATGAGCAGAATTTTTGATGTTGGCCTTGAAGAAAATGTGACTAGTTTTCCTGCAGAAATAAAACCTACTTTTTTGTGTGTTGGATTGGCAGAATATTGGGTTTGAAATGTTGCTCAGTGTTTTGTTAAAGGCATGGATAAGGTGTTACTCTGTAATAATCTTAAAGGAGCAATGTGGAAATTCTAGTGACATCTCACGGTGAGTTTACGAATGGCAACTAACAGCTCACTCCACAGCTCATCCCCTCCTTTAGAAGCACTACGATCCCTCACACAGGACAAATATGTCATTTTCACTTCTTGCTGTAGGAGATATCTTATTTAGAATGCAGGATCTGTAGAGCAGTTTGTCCATTTAGGGCTACTGTAGAAACAACATGATGAATTCCATGTAAGCGAACCCGCTGCATATAGAAAACAACTCATTCAGGGGTAATAAAAGTATAACGCTTCATTATGCAAGGTCTTTATACACCTCTGAAGACATAGTTATGTATTTTTTATTGCATTTCTGTCGAGAGATCATTCAAAAAATTACACGCAGCACCTTTAATATAGAATAATATTATAAATAGATTGTTTTCTTCATTCTTGCAGTCACATTTACGGTTTATTTCTCAACCCAAATACTGAGTCAGTCACTAAATTCTAGTTTAATTGTCATCACTGAGCAAAGGGTAATAGTAGTCTTTATTTAAAGCAGCAGGAGCCTGGTCCTTTACTCGATTAAATACAGACACTTTTATTAAAACAAGAAGCAAATAAAGGGAATTGGTGCCATGGTTCCAGGGAAAACACAGTTTGTTTTTCTCCTTTGTGTCCATAGGGAGAGGCCAACTAGACTAATATGGTCTGTTGAGTTACCGCTGCTGTTGAGACACTTTTGACATGTAAAGGGTGTCATGCAGAATCTACCCATTCTATTTTCCAAAATGGGTATCATTTGCTTTTTTTAAATGGAAACACACTTTTGTGATTTGGCTGTTGATAAAATGTTGTACCCTTCCCTTCATTCTACACATTCATTCTAGCCCAGGTTACCAGAGAGCTGAGCAAACGTTCAGCTGAATGTCAGAAACTCTGAGCTGGTGTGTACACAGCCTGTCAACAGTTTACCTGTCTCAATAAAGGCTTCTCAGTTAGGCTTATGTGGCTCTAAGATAAACTTCTTTTGTCTTAAGATATCATCTTCACATGTTTAAACGTACCCATGTGAAATCTGATATCTACTTTATCTTAATCTTTTGCTCTGTGTGTGGTTTCAGGATTCTATTCTGCTGATTCTGCTTTTCGTTTGGTTTAATCTGAGCTTAAACAGTGCTTATGTTAAAGCATTCTGAAATTTTGAAAATGTTTTTGTCACTTGCCATTCATTGATGCTTTCATAATCCTATAGCTTTGTCATTTCTTTTGCAAGCATATCTTTTTATTCATGTTCTTTCCTTACCCTTTGAAAGGACGTGATGGTAGGGTTACACGATTGATCTTATTTTAATCGTGATAACGATTAATGCTTCCCACAATTAATTGAACATAATCGTTGTGATATTACTGTTTTAAAAGCAAGCACAAAGCTCCCGTTAAGGTCAGAGAATCATCACTGCCGGACTGAAAGCTTGCATTTCTTAAACTGCCTCTTTATAAGAAATTTTTACATTGGATTTGTTACATTTTAAGAATTTTTATTTGCAACAGACAAACATGAGGGCGACCAATAGTAATGATTTATGTAAAAAAGCACCAAATCAAAAATGGAGTCGTAAGGTTTCATTCTGAAGGTCGCAAAATGTAAATTTTTTAGGGCAGGGTTTTAAGAGGATTGCGTGGTTTGCTATGGTCATGTTTCTACACAGTCTGTCTTTTGGTCGGCAATGACCAACCTTGTCACCCAAGACCAGAAAAAAGTGATAGAGTTCTGAATCAGCAGATGCTTTGAAAGGCAAACAAGCCTTTGGGGTTCACCCAAATGTAGAAAACCAGACAGTATCAAACCTGTTTAGAAAAACATATGAGTGAATAAATTTTTGGTTGAACTATCCCTTTAAGTGACATCTACAGAGAGAGACCACGGTTATAACAGAGAAACAGTTTCTCCTGCAGGGGGTCAATGTTGCAGAAACATACTCGCGCACATCAGATGTTCTGTTCACCCATGCATAGCTTCATTCTTGCTGTTGTTGCCCTCTTTTTTCAGATTTTCACAGTCATCTTACACGAGATATGCACTTAACTTCGGGATAATCCTCGCCTTTGTTTGAATCATCAATGGTTCCCTATATCCGGGTGAATTACGCTTTATCATCCTCTGGAGAGGTTGCTGTGTATCCGCTGTTTTTCCAGTACTGTTCTGTTCAGCTGAAACCCATGGGTCTGAATACACAGATCACATTAAGGAAGAGCCCTTATTCCTGCCTGTGTTCGTATGGGCTCATTACTGAAAGAATAATGGAAAGAAAAGGAGTAGGGGGAGTCTCTCAAGCAGTTTGGAGTGGGTCAGAGGAGTTCAAGAGGATTTAGTTGAGACTTTATTGTCAACAAAAGCAAACACACTACACACTGCAACCCTGGCGTCCACAGATGCACCCTTTTCTTGTTTTTGGTGTCGGGGCTGAATAAGATTTTGCCTCTTTGAGAATCTTGCATCGCTAAGATTGTTTAAAGTTTTGAAAGACTTGTTTATCCAAAATACACTAAAGATTTCAATTGAATTCATGCAAGCTGTTTGTATTGCGTTTTGTTATTCGATGTAATAAAATGATTCAAATATCCCCTCAGGGTTCCTCAAAATAGTCCCTTACGCCTTCATTGAAATCAATGCCGTATGGTTTCCTTCAGCTTTTAACAGTCGGCACACCATTCCCAAAATTAGGAAATGCTGCATCTAGATTCTGTATTTTGGTACGAGGTTGGACCAAACAGGAATTTGGACTAATCAACACAAGGTTCCTAAATACACGCCCACCAACCTACATGGGGAAGAAGATGAACCCTACTTCAGGAAGAGAAAACAGATCAAGCTATTCAATTTAATAGCCATGTGTTAGTATTTACCAGAATCTCAACCACAACAAACTCTCCAGGAACATTTACCTCAATCTGTCGTAATTTTTCTTCATATTTCAGTTACTATATTGTAAAAATCCTGATCTTAGATTAGTCCATTCGCTAATAGCCTAGGTGCGTTCTGTTTCTGCGTCCCAAACAAATCAATGCTGCTTAAACCTTGATTTGCAAAATAGCCAACATAATTGGAAACACGTGTGGTGCTGAATGAAACGACCGAAGCGTGTCAATGTCTGAATGATCCGGATGGCTTTTGTTAGCATGTTTTTGGGGGGACGGTGTGTGTGTGTTTGTGTGGGGGGGGGGGTCGTTTGACAGTGTGCAGCTGTAGAGGTGAAGCTACCATATGTTTACAGTAGGATTTATCTTACAACGCGGGCCACTGTGTTCAACATCTGCTGTCATTTTCCCTTTCTTTGTTTTCAGTTATAGGAGGGGCGTGTATGATCTTGTACTAATTTATTTGGTTGGAGCGTGTGCTGGCTTCATTCTTGCTTGTGCCTGTTTTGATGTATATCACAAATGTGAGAGACTTTTACCTCTCATCAACACCTTTTTAATTGCTTTCTCTCTCTGTTCATCTTTATTAATAGCTTTTTCTACTGTATCGTCCAGTCTCAGGTTGTCCAAATAAATTCATGCCGTTGTGATTTGAGTGCCGTTTTTGTGAACGTGCGAGCGCAAATGCAGTTGACAGGGGTCAGAAGCGCGCACACACACCTACACACAGTGTCCATTGAGATCTATCATATTCTGCCTGCAGTCAGATGGGCGGTTTCTCTCTCTTCATTGTCATCTATTCGCTCACACACTGGTCTGACCTGTCAAATCTTATCAGTATTATTTTTATTTTAATGCTTTAATGTCTCTCACTTCGTCTTTTTGCAGCATTTCCAGGCTTCTGTGTATGACCCAATTCATTTTTTCCATAAAAGTGAGAAAAACAAGGCAGTTAAAAATGTAATTGTCTGTAGATTTTTTAATAAAACTACATCATCCAGTAGGTATACTGGACTGATATTGTCTTATTTCAAGTCATTCATGAATGAAAGTTTTGTGTATTAATACTGTATTCAGATGCCACAATTTACACAATTTACACAATTTAAAGGAATATCTCACCCAAAAATAAATCATTTAAAACCATTATGTGACTCTTTCTTTTCGAGAAATGTATTCTAAACATTCTTCAAAATATCTTCTTTTGTGTTCTGCAGAAGAAAAAAAGGCTTCAAGGTTACGAATGATTTTAGGGTAGGTGAAGAATAAAAATTTTGGGTGAACTATCCCTTTTAGTGAAACCAGTTTAACAACAATCATATATTTTCCAGTCAGACTATGCAGTCTATGATGACACAACATACAAACATATTTTCTAGTTTTATTTTATTGTAAACGCCCCCTTTAATGCAAGATCAGGCCACAAGCTCAGGTAACAACTGATGTTGTTAAACACTTAGCAGTAGCACTGCACTTTGGCTAAATAGCGGCGCAGGCAACAGTGTGGCGCTTTTAAAGGTGTGATGTTATTATTTACCATTCAAAATTAGTATGTACGGAACTGATTTACTAGCATGGCTTGTAATTCAACCAACAGCTTTAAAGCAAGCCATTCCTGCAGTCTGGTAGCCATGTTTTTCAGTCTGCATCTCTCTCTGCAGATGATCAGGTGGGAATAATTTATGCTAGGATAAAGGGCTAAAATTGCCTTGCGGTGCAGTTGGTGTTTGGTCTGTTTTCATTTAGAGCGTTTTTTTTTTGCTTTCTTGTGGTATATGCTTTTGACCTACTTGTCATTACTGAGTAGAGTAGGATAAAAAGACAAAGTTTTCTTCAGCACCTCTGAGAGGGGAAAAAAGGACGAGGCATGACAAACCAATTCTCCTCATCTGTCACTTTTGGGGGAGGAAAAAATAGTTTTGACTTTGAAGTTCTCTTTTTTGAGACAAATGGTGATTTTTGTGTCAAACACTTAATCCTGGTATTAGGATGGAGAAGTCTGAAGGCCTTTTTGTATTCTTTCAGATTTGAACATTTTATTCAGGTTATGGTTTTCCTTCATTTTTTGAAGGTTTTTCAGTGCTCGCATTTAAACCGGTATGTAAGCACATTTTGTTTAGGGGTTGTTGATCTCACTTGTTTTTGTTAAATCTGTCAGACTGATAATAATCCTCTTGTGTCAGTGGGCACCTTTCACTCACAGACTTACATTACCAACATTACCAAATCGAATAAATGTCATTGCCAGGTATTTCAATCAGATATCTCAGTGGAGTGCATTTATCTCATTTGGAATGTGCAGACTGCCGTTTTTTGCTTTCGAGTGTCTGTAACCAACTTCTTTCCTTCTTTATTCTTCATTCTGTCTGTTTATCTCAGTCCTTCCTTCCCCTCTCATACAGAATGTGACGTTTTAGAAACCAGAATTGAATCATTCAGTCCATTTAGAAAGTAATGTCTTAGAAGAAAACAATCAATGCAATAAAATATGATGTTAAAATCATTGTTTACATGGATTTTTTACTATTCCTTTTTAGTGCACTTAATGATATTGAGTCATTAAGTTCTAGAACTTAAAATTAAATACATGTTGGTCTTGTAAGTCCATTTATGTGTGCTTTGCTGAAATTTACTCAGTAAAGTTCAAGTGCTGAGGTGGGAAAAATGTTTGGCATAAGCTGGATTGCGTTTAATAATGTTTGCTGACTCAGGTTGTGATACTGCAGTGCTTGTGAAACAAAGATGCTGGGAAAGTTGGAAGTCCAGTCAGATACAACATGACGAACCCTTTCTACGCCCTGATCAGTGTCATTTCCTGCATGTCATTTCTTGATTCCTTTCCTAAACTTCCTATGTTGTTGTGTTGTATCTTTTCCTGTTTCCCCAGTGTTTGCTGTGTTTTTCATAACCTTTATGATGCCGGGGAATTCTGAGTGAGTTCTGTTCTTAATTATAAGGGGGGTCAGAAAAAGGCTTCCTGAACCACATGTCTGACAAAAATATCCAGCAGAAACGTCACAAACCTCCTGTTTGTTTCGCAAGCGGTAGGACGACTGTTGAATGTTCTAGTGGCTTGTTTACACGGCTCCGTGCCCTATGTTTGTACTACGCACTCTGGAACGTCAGGAATCTCGCATGACTGGTTTCTCATGGCATTATCTGTGTTTCTGTCCTTGCTTTAGTCTCTCTTGTGCGTAATAGTCTGCATATCTTATCTCATTGTGGAAGCTGCTCTCCAGGCCGGGCAAGTGAGACATGGTACTTTACTCTGCTTTCAAACACAACGGCATGTGTCTACACATTTATTATGAATGACAGATTACAACACTGTCTCGCTACCATACCATGGACTGGATATGTAGCACACCTGCTCTCTGGGTGGGACCTGTCAGACCGGTTGGGGTGAAACTGACACATATCTCCATTCCACCTGTTAACTGTGTAGAAAGACAGAGCCCTCATTGTGTAAAGGCTGTAATTACGACATTTCCTAAAAGTGATTTTTTAGCATCAAGGCCCAGCATCAGCCTGTTATCTTTAAATCAGATCAGTTAATTTTATTGTTTTAATTTAATATAACAAAGAAATTTAAGTATATGTATGTAACATATATGTGTGATAGATAATAAACAAATGTTAAAATAGATAAACAACACCCTTAGGTTAATTGTCCAGGTATAAATAAAATTTTTCTTGTTTTTATATTATGTTCATGCTAGCTATCTCAAAACATTCCCACTAACTCTCCATATTTGAAAATCTTTTTCCACGGATTTTAGAGATCCTAAGTTTCAACCTTCTCCTTCAATTTTATAAGCGTAATGCACATCTGACGAATGAAAGGACCGTATCACGTGACAATGTTTTGTAAGTCACGAGGTTGACTCATAATAGGGTCAAGCTTACTTTAAATCACTGAAATATTAATGAAGGCTTTTATTAATCTCCTGAGGGGGACAGCAGGTTCAGGAGATGTGCATGTTAACAATAAAAGATGTTCTTCTTGTAATGATGTTATGTCATAAAGAGAAAGTAGCTAGGCCTTCTACTGTACATACAGTATCAGAAAGACATCTCAGTTTCCAGAACGTTCAGGATAGAGCAAAATGACACTGCTATAGCAGCACAAAATTTTCGATTTCCTCAAACCCACCGCAGTGGAGACTCATATATTGATGTGACTAAGAAGTCATCACATGAATTGAGGCTTTATGGCCCACCAGAGGGTCTTAATGGACTCATACACTGATGAATGTCTTTCCTTCGGTCGGCCTTGGTCGGAGGTTCTCGACGTTAAAAACTCTCACGCACCAATTCAGAATACAATTTGTTGTATACACAAAGTTGTTTCACTACACACGTCAGATTACCTGCACTGAAAAAGAAACATGTTTTTATGATGATATGAGGGAAAGTGTTTATATCTTTCCTTTAGTTTTAAGAATTTAACATGAAGAATACATCTGTTCTTGACATCATTCCAAAAACAAGAACATTTACAACGAAAATAGAGTGTTGTCTATGCACCCTTGAGACCTTTAGCTTTTTTATTTACGAATTATTTTTTAATCACAATGTTTTGGGAGTTCACCCTACATGCTGATTTGTGATCACAACGCGCCCAACAATTGTTTATACTTTCTTGATGGGATTGTAGGTCCGGAAAGAGTCTATGATGATGGATATAACAGTCTTAGCTGAATGTGCAGTGTGACAGTGCTCAAGGCAATTGCCGTTTTGTGAACTGGTGGATTGCTAGACGTCCAAACGGTGATGTCATGCCTTTTAGACACAAATAGCCCCATTGTAAAACAAGGCTGAGGAAAAATTTGTATTATTTTGAAATTCCTTTTTTATGTACCCACAACCAGTTTGTGGTGCTTTAATTGTGATTTTCGCTTTTGAAGTCGTTTGCTTGAACATTTTTATTAACATTTTGTTTTGAGTGAGTTGTTTTTATAGACGAGCAGGGATATCTGTAGGAGTTATTGGGCTTCAACAAACTAATAAAATTCATGCAAATATAACACCACGAACATAAAGATCACTGTCTGCATTGATGTTTTGTGTTTTGGACTTGTTTGTTAAAGGAATAGATCTAGAGGTGGACCGATCAGAGACTGGAATCGGCCGTTTTTTTGCAGGATTGGTCAGGCTCACATCTTGCCGATTCCAAGCAGATCTTCTGTTGTCGTGATGCAGGCAATACAGTCACAGTTGTCAGTGCTCCGTCTACTTGGGGATTGTATGCTAACAGTGTTGCTAAACTTTGACACATGCTCAACTCATGTTGATGTCGTTCACTCTGTGTAAACAAACGTAAATTCCATTTCGACCCGATTACTTGTCTTTTTGTCTGCGTTAAAGCTATGGTAGTTTCACAACATATTTTTAGAGCAGAATTTATTTATATGATTTTCAACTTTTTATTGAAGTTGAGAGCTAAAATTAACCAACTTACTTTTTTTAATACTACTGATCCAAAATAAAGACAATTTATTTTACATTTCAGAAAATAAAGCAATGTTAGTTTCATGAACAGGAACAGACAAGAAAAAAGTTAAAGTACTATTTTATTCATAGGCTTGTAAGCTTAGAATTTTTGTGAGATGAGTACAAAAGAAAAAAGGGTCAATAAAGTGACTGTCATGATTCTGCCGCATCATATCATGTCTTTCTTGGTCTTGTGGCAGAGTCATTGCAAAGCCTTAGGTTTTATGTGGAGAGAGACATTTTGGCACTTACGGGCTTCCATACTCTCTCTCTGATCTCGTCTCTGTTCCCGCCCTCTTGTTCCCCGTTATCCTCTCCATAAGTGTTTCATACCGGACACCTGTCCCTTGTTAATTATCCTTTTTTACTCTCCCTTTAAAATACCCTTGTGTCTTCTATCCTGTGCTGAATCGTTTTGTGTTACCAGTCTTATGATCATGTTTTGGAAAACTTACCTTGTTGGAATACTCCCCTCTTGTTGATTCCTATCCTTACTGTGTTGGATGTCGTCTCGTGTCATTATTTAGGAAATTTGGGCAAATTGTAATGTTCAATAATTTTTCTAATGACAATTCAAGTGTTATTATGAAAAAATGTGCATTGAAGAAAAGTAAATATGGTTTCACATATACTGTCATTTATAGTTTGTGGATCGAAAATCGGAATCAGCATGGTTTCACCTATGATAAAATCTGAAACTTGAATCGGCCTAGAAAATTTCAATCAGTGCATCTTTAATTAGATCACACGTTTTCTCCACATATAAAACATTGAAGGATCAAACAAAGATTTTTTTGTGTGTCAGTCAGATGAGCTTTTGTGTTGTTCTAAAAGCTTCAATATTCTTTGTCCCAATTTCTTATGCTAGCATGGAAAAGAAGAGCATGTTTGCATTCTTCAGTTTTTCCATTTGTTTTTCAAAGAAGTTGTCATACAGGTCAACATGAAAGGGTTTGACAATGACACGCTTGTCATTTTTGGGTGTATTCTTTTAAGATGGAGCTAGACCCGTTTGAACAGCAAGAGATTGGTCAACCGCCCGCTGTGTGTTTTCCCCTCTCTAATCCAGCTGGATGTATGCAGCAGGCCACTCATCCCGACAGAAGATACAACTGTGTCCAGCTCATTAACCTTCCTTTCTTCCCTCCTTCCTTCCTCCCTTCCTTCCTTTCTTTCTTTGTTTCATTCTTTCTATATATCTTTCTTTCCATCTTTCTTTCTTTCTTTCTTTCGGGGAGAGGCTTCACTATTGCTTCTTAATCATCATTCAAATTGACATCGTACGAATTCATACAAATAAGCAACCTCGTATTAAAATAATCACGTGTTTCTGTGTTTTCAGACGGGTCTGGTCATCTCCACTGTGGTGTACAGTAACATTACAGGGACCTCTGCTCATTGTTTGTACAGTTGGCCATGTGTCATAGAGCTTATTGGAAATGTATACTTTATGAGTGAGGAGGGGATGGCATCAGGATTGCTTTTTGCGGTGTGTAATGTAATTGATGCGTGCGTTGGAAATGCAGAGTGTGTGTGTGTTTGTGTTAAATGGGAGTTGGAGAGTTCATTAAGCTGTCAGGGCCCTGAGCAGAATGCTGTAGATATTGCCACTATAATTCACAGGGGTTGTGTATTGGTCTGCACTGTAGGTTCCCAGCGGGAAGCCCCTAACAGCTACATGAAGCCTCTGGTTTAAGTGTTTTTATATGGATGTATGTATGTGTGTGTGTTAGACTGTGGTGAGGGTAATGGGGTTTCTGCTTTCTCTTTAATGGTATGTACGTCATCGTGTTTGTCATCCCATGTGTCTGTGAATGCCGTATGATGTTTCTGTCACGTTGTATGGGTGTGTACTACTAGGGCTGTGCAAAAGACCGTAATTATCAAAATATTTAGCAAAACTGAAACATTTTAAAAATTCAAAAAGTTACTGTAGCAAGGTTCTTTGTAAAGAAAGAAGGAGATGAGGTCGGTTTGGCTGAATTTAGGCTTTTATTCAGCTCTTCAACAAAACATAAAGTAAAAGTAAATAATATGTAAGTTATGGCCTCCTGGCACATAAGATATCCACGTCCCGTCTTTTGTCTCTCGAACGTACGTGTCTGCTTCTCACCCACTCGTGTCTCCCTCTCGAACGTGTCTTGTTGGCTTTTATACTCTTCTCGCCAATCACTGGAATTACAGACAGGTGTTTACAATTTGTCTCTGACCTACTTACCTCCCGTCGATTTCCTCTCTCCCTCTCTCTAGATTCCGCTAGGCCACGCCCCCCTTGCCACATACCCCCACCGCCCGACTCAGGCCGGGGCCCCATCCGGCCTGCAGCTTCCCCCCCCCCCCTCCTGGAGAGGAAGTCGGCCACCACCATCTGGGTCCCCGGTCTGTGGACCACCCGAAATTTAAAGGGTTGTAATGCCAGGTACCAACGGGTGATCCGTGCGTTGGTATCTTTCATGCGGTGGAGCCATTGGAGGGGTGCGTGGTCCGAACAGAGGGTGAACTCCCGTCCCAGGAGGTAATAGCGGAGGGTAAGGACGGCCCACCGGATCGCCAAGCACTCCTTCTCAATGGTGCTGTACATCGTCTCTCTTCTCGAGAGTTTACGACTGATGTACAGCACCGGCCGCTCCTCCCCCTTCACCTCCTGAGACAGGACTGCTCCTAGGCCCCTGTCCGATGCGTCTGTCTGTACAAGAAAAGGGAGAGAGAAATCAGGAGAGTGTAATAACGGGCCACCACACAGAGCCGCCTTAACCTGGGTGAAAGCCCGCTGGCACAGCTCCGACCATTGGACGGGATCTGGTGCTTCCTTTTTAGTGAGGTCCGTCAGGGGGCTGGTGAGGGTTGAATAGTCCGGAACAAACCTTCTGTAATAACCTGCCAGCCCCAGGAATTGCCTCACCTCCTTTTTGGTCTTGGGACTCGGAGAGGTTGCAATTGCTGCTGTTTTATCAATTTGGGGACGCACCTGTCCGTGACCCAAGTGGAAGCCCAGATACCTAACCTCCACTCGCCCAATTGCACACTTCTTCGGGTTAGCCGTGAGCCCCGCTCCTCTCAGCGAACCCAACACCGCACCCAGGTGCTGCATATGTCGCTGCCAGTCATTACTATAAATGACAATGTCATCCAGATAAGCAGCGGCATATGCCGCATGTGGACGTAGGATACGGTCCATGAGACGCTGAAAGGTAGCAGGGGCCCCGAATAAGCCGAACGGAAGTGTGACAAATTGGTGTAACCCGAACGGCGTCGTGAAAGCTGTTTTTTCCTTGGATAAAGGAGATAAGGGGATCTGCCAGTATCCCTTTGTCAAATCCAATGTCGAATAAAAGCGAGCCGTACCTAGCCGATCAAGCAGTTCGTCAATCCGCGGCATTGGATATGCATCGAACTTCGACACAGCATTCACCTTGCGATAGTCCACACAGAACCGGACCGAGCCGTCGGTTTTGGGAACCAAAACTATCGGGCTGGCCCAGTCACTGTTGGACTCCTCTATTACCCCCATATCCAGCATGGCCTCTAATTCTTCCTGAACTACTTTTTTCTTGTGTTCAGGTAAACGATACGGTCGGCCACGTACAACCACCCCCGGTGTGGTCTCAATATGGTGTTCTATGAGTGTAGTGAGGCCAGGCAGAGACGAGAACACATCGGCAAAACGAGCCTGCAACCTGGCAACGTCAGAGGTCTGAGACGGCGAAAGATGATCCCCCCCGGGGGCAGAGTGTTTGATTGGGTTTTCCTTCCCACCTCTGGTCCGAGATCATCCTCCCTTCCCACCACTGTCGCCAGCATCACCGTGTCCGCCTCACTCCATTTTTTAAGGAGGTTGAGGTGATATAATTGATGTGTGTCGCCTCTGTCTGATCTCACTACCTCATAATTGAGATCCCCCACTCGTCGTGTAACCACAAAGGGTCCTTGCCACTTGGCGAGTAATTTTGAGCTGGACGTTGGGAGTAATACAAGAACTTTCTCTCCCGGTGTAAATTGACGTAATCTGGTACCCTTATTATATTGCCGGCTTTGTCTGTCCTGGGCCTGTAACAAATTCTCCATAGAGAGCCGCCCCAAGGTGTGGAGTTTTGTTCTCAGGTCCATTACATACTGGATTTCGTTTTTACTAGCGGTAGGTCCGTCCTCCCAAGTTTCTCTTAGTACATCCAGCACCCCACGGGGCTGACGTCCATAGAGCAACTCGAAAGGGGAAAACCCTGTGGAGGCTTGCGGGACCTCGCGCACAGCAAATAACAAGGGTTCCAGCCATTTATCCCAATTTTTGGCGTCCTCGTGAACGAACTTTCGGATCATGGTTTTTAAAGTGCGGTTAAAACGTTCGACCAGTCCGTCCGTTTGTGGGTGATAGACGCTGGTCCGAATCGTTTTCACCCCCAACAACCCGTATAGTTCGCGGATTGTCCGTGACATGAACGTCGTGCCTTGATCCGTGAGAATCTCTTTCGGGATTCCCACGCGGGAGATCAATGAGAACAGTGCGTCCGCCACGCTTTTAGCGGAAATATTACGGAGCGCCACTGCCTCGGGGTATCGGGTTGCATAGTCCACAATGACCAATGCAAATCGATGCCCTCGTGCAGAACGCTCTAATGGCCCGACCAGGTCCATACCAATTCGTTCGAAGGGGACCTGGATTAAGGGAAGCGGGCACAATGGTGCTTTTGGAGTGGCCGGTGGGTTTACCAACTGACATTCACGACATGCGGCACACCATCTGCGCACATTCTCGTGGATGCCCGGCCAAAAGAAACGGGCCATTAAGCGATTCAGTGTCGCGGTATGCCCCAAGTGCCCTGCCATCGGATTAGCATGAGCCGCCTGAAAAAGCATTTCCCGGCGGCTCTTTGGAATGACCAATTGTGTTGTATTCTTCTTTGACTGAGTGTCTTGGGCCACTCGATACAACCTGTCTTTTATTATGGCAAAATATGGATAGGTAAGCGGCTGTGTTGGTTGGAGAGAGTGCCCGTCAATCATGCGGACCTGCTGAAACGCATTTTTGAGTGATTCATCTCGCGACTGATCCAGGGGAAAATCATCGCAGGATGAGAGAATTCGTCTCTCAATCGTGCTTCGTTCCCCTGAATCTGTCGTTGATGGTCCCGGCTCTGCCTCTCCAAACTGCGCAACCGCCCCCATCCGCCCATGTTTATCCCCAGAGACATCCGCACATAAATACCCTAATAACACACTAAAATCCGGCCAATTCGTCCCCAAAATTAGCGGATGTCGGAGGTGTGAGTTAACAGCTACCTCAACTGTATGCTTTTTTCCCCTAAATTTAATTACCAGGGCGACTAAGGGATAACTTACCACCTCTCCGTGCACACACCTTACCTTAACCTCGCGGCCCGTATCCAATGCCGTAGTTTGAATCACGCCTGGGTGGATCGAGGTTTGGTTGCAGCCTGAATCCACCAAGGCCTGATAAGTACCCCCCTCAATACTCACAGGTATTTGGTACCACCCAGCCTGATCGGGGGCAGTCCGCGGGGCGTCGGGGATCCGGATCATTGCTCCAATCTCCATAACCGGGCATGACCGGATGAAATGATCCGGGTCCCCGCACCGCCAACAGACCGGCCCAGGCCGACCCACTGCTCCGGTGGTCGGAAGTAGGCCAGGGGATTGGCGAGAAGAGGAGGGTGTAGACAACCGGGAAAAATCTCTCCCGCCGGTCATTCCCCCACGCTGGAGGTTGGCCCTGATGTCAGGCAAGAATCGGGGCGGCAGGTTGCCTCGACCCTGGGCAGCTGTCTGCGGTACCAGACGGGACCTGGGAGAGGAAACAGAAAGGGAAGGGGGAAGAACCGATACCTTGGAACCTCCGACCTCACAGCACGACGCCATGTGATCCTCCGCCAACTGGATGGCCTGGGTCAGCGATGTCGGCCGGTGACAGTGGACCCACTGGGCAGTTCCTGCGGGCAGTCTTCCCACAAACTGTTCCAGCGTCACCTTCTCCACCGTATTGTCGACATCACTGTCCTCGTCAACTAGCCATTTGCGGCAGGCGTCCCGGAGCTGTTGGGCAAACACGAAGGGGTGACCACCGTCCCCAAACTCCAGCGACCGGAAACGCAATCGCTGCTGCTCCGGGGTTCGTCCGACCCGCTGGAGAACTGCCTTTCGAAGGTCCGCATAATCCAGGAGATTCTGGACTGGCAGCTGTTGAGCCGCGAGTTGGGCCTCTCCCGACAACAATGGAATAAGTCGGGCCGCCCAACTGGCACGGGGCCAGCCAGATACCTCCGCGGATCTTTCAAAAAGGTCCAAAAAAGCCTCCGGGTCGTCTTGGGGCCCCATTTTATGGAGCAGCACGGGAGTCTGAGGCCCGGTAGCCGCTGGTATCTCCCCTCGAGCAAGCCAGCCCCGGAACAACTCACGGTCATCCGTCTGCGCCTGGAAGAGCCTCTGAAACCTTTTTTCCTGGTCTCCCTGTAGCGACAGCAGAGCCTGATGTTGCTCTTGGTGGAGACCCGCGAGTGCCTGGATCACTTCCGCAAATGGCGAGGTTGGCGGGTTCTGCATAGCGGCGGCTTTCTCCTTCGATCCCGGGTCTCGGCACCAGTGTAGCAAGGTTCTTTGTAAAGAAAGAAGGAGATGAGGTCGGTTTGGCTGAATTTAGGCTTTTATTCAGCTCTTCAACAAAACATAAAGTAAAAGTAAATAATATGTAAGTTATGGCCTCCTGGCACATAAGATATCCACGTCCCGTCTTTTGTCTCTCGAACGTACGTGTCTGCTTCTCACCCACTCGTGTCTCCCTCTCGAACGTGTCTTGTTGGCTTTTATACTCTTCTCGCCAATCACTGGAATTACAGACAGGTGTTTACAATTTGTCTCTGACCTACTTACCTCCCGTCGATTTCCTCTCTCCCTCTCTCTAGATTCCGCTAGGCCACGCCCCCCTTGCCACAGTTACGTATAGAACACATTGGATGATGTAAACAATGCTGATCCAACGCTGGTCCAGAAGAACTTCCTGTATTCGTTTTTAACACAACACAATGATTTAACAAAATACAACAAAAAAAACCCATTTTGAACCAAATCTAAATGTTAAACGTATATCCTGATGTTTCAATTATATATTTGAGATTAAAAAAAATTGAAACCGAGCAGCCCTATTGGTTGCATATATATTTTAAAACAATTTAAATTAATTTTTAGAAAAATAAATATTGTATTGCATATTGAATATTGCATTATTTAGCATGCTATCGCATATCAAGTTTTTCTTCAATATCGTATAGCCCTAGTGTGTACTGTGCATATATGTTGATATATGTTGTATGTGTGTGTTTGGATTGGTAGTCATTTGGTGTAAGTGCACGTCGTCTTATTCTGGTGTGTTTGGCTTATTTATGTGTTCATATGTGTGTTTGGGTGGTTTGTTGTAAGCAACTGCTCCCGCTGATATGTTTAGGTCATGTGTGAGAGCATCTGCAGGTGTTGTGATTGGGTGGTGTGTATGTATTTTGGTTGTTTTTCATTTGTGAGCTTCTGCTTGTGCCGATTGCGTGCTGTGTGATTGATGCACTCCATCCTCTCTGGTGTCTTGTGCAGCTATTCGTCTGGATAATCTCCACCTCCTCCGGTTTGTCTCTAAGACATAACACTTCACATAAACATACAGAACGAGTGTGGTCAATCTGGTGTTGCGTGTGTGTTGGTAATTCAGGCCTGTGTTGTTTCTGCTGGGTGTATTTTATATGACCATGATCATTGAAAATTTGCTCAGAGTTTGATCTGATAATACTGAGATCTGGTTAATATCTTCAGGAAAGTCCAGAAGGCTGAGCATTAAATTCTTACCAAACGTCTGATTTCCGTGCCTTAATTGAATCACATAAGATGCTCTTTGGAACATTCTCAAATCACGCTGGGTTAACATGGATCATCAGGGTTTGCAAATAAACATGTAGAGTTCTTGCCAGCTGTGGTGTATTTAATGTCATTAAAGAAAATTACTCAAAATGTGAAAGTTTTGTTTTTCACTCAACCTTTTATTTTGATTAATAAACTAATACTTTAATATTTCTCGTTGTTAAAAAGAATAATGACATCCGCCTTTGAAACCTCTGTTTTAAAATAAATATATAATATATAAGAAATTTATGATGAGAAAGAAGTATTCACCAAGTTTGAATCAAAGGACCATTGAGCCCCGGAGTGTGATGTCATGCTCCACCTTTTAATATAGACTTTTTTTGAATATAAACTTTAAACTTAGCTATTGTATACATGGGAGTTATTTGGCTTTTGTACATTTATCATTTTTTTCTATTCTGGATTTTTAAATATTATCTATTTGATCACTCTCTTTTTCTGTCTCTGTTACGCTTCCTTCGCTGCTTCTCATCACTTTCTGTTTTTGTTTGTTTGGCCAGTCCAGGAACACATGGGACGTGTTAAACAGGACAATATGAATTTTTGGGGATGCAATTTCAGAATGTGGGCTGTAAACAACTCATTAGAGAGCATCAGATGCTGCCTTTGCCAGATGGGCACATGCACCCCTGCTGCAGTCAGGATAGTGTGCCTGAGCCGGGCACCACCCACTGGGGGATTCCTACTCTCTCACACCTGTGTTTCTGAAAGCAGCATTTGGTTTATACATGAAATCAGATTTGGGGGTTCAAACATAGTTGAATGCTGTGGCCCACTTAGAATCACAAGTAAAAGCAAACTTCCACTGTGCTGTACATCTAACAACCTTTGTTGTCCATGCTCCTTCATATTTGCAGTGACATTTATTTTTGAATTTTTATTTTATTTTTACAATTAGACATTGTTCCTTGCTTTCTAAATTTAAATCTAAATTTTTGTGTATGTAGCTTTAAATGTGATGCAGGTCTTTTGTTTTGCCTGTGACATTGCTGACAAACTTGTAACTGTGTAACTTACACAATCTTATGGCAAAAACTTAACTATTTTACGATGTGGCCAATTTTGGGTGATTCGCATGAATTCGTACGTCCCCATCATACACTTTAGAACGACTTGCTTTCGGGCTAGTCACGTTAGGGTTAGGGACGGAGGTTAGGTGTGGGACCTCAGTATTGCTTTTTTCCAGTTATCGTACATTTTTGTACGATTCACAACACACGAATTCATACGAATGTCATGGAGCTCTTTTAGCCTACTTATTTCAGAAATACGACAAATAATTTGCATATTCCATAATATTCCATAATGTAATTCTAAACCTCTGCTGTGATCCCAAATTTTGATTGACTTTCCTATTACTGTACATTTAAAAAATATTGTGAACTTTCCAGCAGCAGTGATGATGGAGGTAATGTAACACTGAAGGAAGATCTTTGTAGTTTTGCTTAACCGGAGCCAGATGCTCTGGATCATACAACCCGCTGAGCCTCCATGCAAATTTACCACCGCAAATGACACCAACTTTTGCACATCCTGCTTGCTGTAGAGTGAAACCAGTCAACAGCAACACCGACAACATTCTTTGGATGTTAATACTGGGCTGAAATAGATTTTCTGATTTTCGTTGCCCATCTGTGTATTGCATAATTTCAGTCTGATGGTGAGCTTGAAAAGTTAGACAACATTCACAAATGTTGCACGGTCAGGTCTTTCAAGCAAGTTTTAGATCAAACAGTATTCTGAAATACCGCACAGCTGCCAAGATTCATAAAGTTATTAAATTGTACCAAAACAGTTGTTGATCATAGCCAAGTGATGAATCGTCTGTCATCGCGTGTCAACAAGATGTTTTCTGGTTGCTTGGTTGATTACAAAATTGAGCTTCAGGTAATGACTCAGTATATGGCCTAAAGTACAGACACTCTCTTCTATTTAACTGGTTTGGCTGTTTCAACTACACCGATTGACAAGTGCAGTCTCCTCTGACAGACCTTAAAGCGGCCCTAACACACACAGTTTCTGCCAATCTCATAATCGCGAGTACCTATTGAGTAGTATTGCATATGCCGTATCTTTGAAAAGTATTTAGTTCGATCACATTTATAAAAGATAGATACAGCTGTAGGATGAAATGATACGGAAGTATATGTTACGGTTCATGTCCGGCATCTTTTTAGCACTGGGATGGCTCCATATATAAGTTTCAAACGATCTCCAAATCCAGCGTTATATCCACCATTTATATAACAATCATCACCCAAATGCAGTGAACAAACAAAAACCTGAACTTTGCGAACGTATGCTCTTTCTCTCTGCTGCACACAAGTGAAAGTTACATCTGCGCATGCTCCTTCTCACCATGCTGCCGCGAAGGCATGCCTGTGCTTTTCCGGGATAATTGTCCAATAAGGGACTAAGAAAAATTGTTACAAGACAGTTTTAAATGTTTGAAAAAAACTTTCTGAAACTTGTACGATTGCCGAGGGAGTTTATCGAGCACAGAAATACTGCGTAATATGCCCAACTTGTTTTTTGACAAGTTGACCATGTTAAGCATAAGAACACAGAACGTTTAACATTGTAAAGAAGTCAGAATGCATGGCACATCATTGCAGCACCCCTTTAACAGTAGAAAACGGGGTGAGCCAAAGATTTCAGTGACTTTCAATACCACACTGTCCTGAGTTGGCAACTGTGAAACTGGGAGGGATTACAGCACCGACTGTGAGCCAGGTGTTGTTGCCCAACATCAGTGCCTGCCCTCATTGATGCTATTGTGCTTGAAGGTGAGCAAATCCTTGCAGAACCGACATCCAGTGGAAAGCTTTTAAAGAAGGGAGGGAGCTCTGTATTCTGCCCTGCAAAGCCAGAACATACTAACAACAAATTATGCTACACAAAGGTGGTTGTGTGACTGTCATTTATGATTTGATTCCTTTCTGTGTTCATTTGTTTTGCCTTCCCCAAATTGGAAATATGGTTGTAGTTGAGGTGTCTCATACCTTGGGCCTTGTAATCTGCCTTCACACTTAAATTCTCTCGGTATGTTTTTGGAGAATTAGCCCAGCATCTCCATGTCAAAGTAAGAAGTATTAACAGTAGAGAATGAATACATGTGAACTGATGGATTACTTGTGACAGTTGTGTATCACTCGTCTGCACTCTTTGATTCTCTTCTCACCCTTCTGTTCTGGTGACCAGGCAAAGCAGAGATTTTCCTTTACGATTTGCAAGATATTTTTCCTTTTTTCCCCTGGAGCAAGATATCCTTGTTATTGAGAGTCTTATGTCTGACTTTCAGTGGCCTTAAAGCTTTGCCTCTGTCAGGGAATGGCATTGACTTCCATTTATGGGAAGTTACGGCTTTGTTGGTATTTTAGGTCAATGTTAATGTATATTCCTTGTTAATCTAGCTTTCTGTAAATTTAGGGGCAGCCTTTTCAAGCCTTAGGCCACACAATCTAAAAATAGCTTGTTACCAGTAACCTTTTAACACTAATCTGACTGATTCAGTATTGAGAAATCCTGACTGGATCCAGCATAACTGCAGCCTTTGACAGATCTCATATAAGAAGAAAATGTTTAATAATGAAGTATAATTTACATTGTTGGGTGGATTATTTCATACATGCGTTTTTAAAAACAGTGGAGAGGTTGCGAATTGCAACCAAAGGTTCACTCGACCCTTCCCCCTTTCTTTTTGAGGCACTACGCCGGCTCTCACAGGACAAGATGTCGTCACGATTTCAATTCTGTGTCGAGGGAGATGAAGTATTAATGAAAATACTTAAAAAAAAAAAATGTAATCTGTATCGCAGTTTGTCTGTGTAGGGCTACTGAGGAAACAATATGCTGAATTCATACGGGACCCGCAGTGAATGTAGATAGTAATAGCTCATTCTAAGATAATAAAAACATAACACTTCATTATGTAAGGTCTTTATACACCTCTGAAGACATAGTTCTGTATATTATAGTACATTTCTGTCAATAGATCCTCCAAAAAATTTCACATTGGACATTTAACAGATTACCTTCCTACTGTTTCTGGAATATTTGTAACAGCGCTTTTCATTTATGCCTTTATGTTTATGTATAAGGCTTCATTACAGATTAATAATGTTGACTACCATCATGAACAGAAAAGACTGGCAAAAGTGGTTTGGAGAAGATTTCATAAACTATTAAAGTTGTTTCGATGCTTTGATATCTTGATATGTGAGAATTGAGACAAACTGAATGGAAACATGAAAGAGCGAGAATACCACACATGTCGATGAACCTGCTACAGGGAATTATGTGTGTGTGTGTGGTCTGATGTCATGATTCACAAATTCACTGTGTCAGTTTTTGGCCCGTCTGACTCTACTGTTGGTTTCTGTCTATGCTCAAGTCTCTACAGTTACCATACATGAGCCTTCAATTTCATCTGTCTCTTATCATTACATCAATTCTGTTGTGACCTATTTATAACTGTCCTCTTTTATTTTTTGTGTTCTTTGAAATATTCCTGCAAATGCGGTTCAGCAGATTGATTTAATTTGTTTGTTCATTTTTTTTCGGAGGTTCACGGTTATGTGTAACCTTGTTTACTAACAACCCTTATGAAATAACTAAAACCACACAGACTTCAGGGGTTTGTGGACATTGTTTTTCTGACATTGCTCTTATATTTTAAAGGGTTGATGACATTACCTGTTTTTCGCCTCTTGGGGTGTTACAGGAAATTTGTTGTGAATTATAGCCCTTTCTTTGGAGGTTTTGTCTATGTTGTTTAAAAGGAAGTGTAGTAAACCAATGTTTTACAGACACACACTCACAATAGTATATGACTGATGATTTTATAACTTATGTCAGTGTTATTACAGGTTCATGTATTTACTGTTTTCAAAAAATAATAGCATAGTGGTTATCATATACATCTTGAACTAATGTGTTAATATTAAAGGTATAATTCACCCAAAAAAGAAAATTCTGTCACCATTTACTCACCCTCAGATTGTTCCAAATCTGTGTAAATGTTTTTGTTCTGCTGAACACAAAGAAAGATATTTGGAAGAATGTTAGGAATTTCCAGTTCTGACTGGGACATCATTGACAGCCATAGTTGGAAAAATTACAATGGTCAAAGGTGCACTAGAACTGTTTGCGTTCCTACATTCTTCAAAATATCAGAACAAAAAAAGATAACACTAAGTTTTTCTACTGTGGTGAATGAAATCTAGAACTGAAAATTGCTAACGTTTTTACAAATATCTTTCTTTGTGTTCAGCAGAACAAAGAAATGTATACAGGTTTGGAACAACTTGAGGGTGACAGAATTTTTGGGTGAACTGTTTCTTTAAACATTTCCTGCTCCACGAATGTCTGCAGTTAATACAGACAGAACTGTTTGTACAGACAATTGTAATTTACTAGACATTTTCTGTCTGACGTGTCTTGTCTATTTTGGCGTTTCAACCGTTGCTTGGTGTATAAGTTTCAAAATGTCCATGTGACTTACATTGATAGACTGTTCAAGCTTAATAAGTCATAATATTTGCATTCCTTACCAAATATTAGACGGTCTTCTTTATTACATCTATTTGCTTATTCAATTCTATATACTTTTTCTTTTTATTAATACATGTAGCCATCAAATGCTTATGTGTCCAAAAAGAAGTCTAAAAGCTTCTCACAATTTGCAAGCTCACATATTTACTCCAGCAAATCCAAATCGGCTGTAGTTCTTTTAATAGGTTTTGCCTTTTTTTAATAACAGAATAAACAGAAATGGGGAGGGGCAGAATCTGAGAAAAAGACACGGCCAATCTTGACCCTGTTTCTCCTGCATGATCACCATTGTCAATGTCTTTTTACTCCTGGTGCTAACTGCAAGGCCAACACTGTGCTAACTGCAAGGCCAACACTTTTAATAACTTTTGGTCCAATCAAATCCTGTTTTTACCATCCCCTTGGCCAGTTGTGTGAGCAGATGTAGGTAAATCTTATGCAAAGTAGGATTCGTGGTTCCTAGCTTGTGGATAGTGGGAAAAGCTGACAAGCTTCATTATTGTGCTGTGCTTCAGGTCTGTGCAGGTTTGGGGGTTGAAGTCAAAATTCATAATCCCTGTTGTTGATTATGGACTGAAGCAAGTTTGATGTTTTTGAAGGGTCACATGAAGGGTATCCTAAAGGGAATTGCATTGCAAATTCCTCTTGGGTCTCTCAGGGTTTTTCCTGGCTCAAAATGAGGTGGAGGCGGTGCCATCCTGATCTTGTACACACACACGTAAGCCTACCATACCTTTAAGTGGCTTAACCAAAGTGAGTTTGGTAAAAGTCCCAATTTTTCTTTATAAAAATGACAATTATAAAGTTGTTTAAGACATGCCTTTTATTCAGCCTAACAAATTTTTTTTTTAATGAAATAAAGATTTTTTCAACTACCTTTTCAGCCCACAGTGGCCAACTGAATTAACCAGTCTTTATAAATGAGCAAAGCTCATTCACATCTTGTATACTCTGTGGTTCACTTTGAATGATTCAATGATGTCTTGTATTCGCTAGTTACTGAAAACTTCAATAGTTAAAATGAATCTGTTCAAATGAGTCAGTCGTGTGCGAGTCGTTCTCAACACAATGTGCATTCTTACTGGCTAACTCGCTGTGTACAGTATACGCTGATTCTAGGATCCAACTGCACAGCTAAAGACATTACAATGAAGTACGTCATGTTAATTTCAGAAAATTAAGAAATTAAACGTACTTTGTTATGTGGAGTTATGTCGCAACTGCAGTTACAAATGACCGTCGGTTAAATGCACGCAGCATTTCTTGTGAAGACTCCCTACATCATTTTGTCGATAGCCTGAGGCGGCACGACATTTGACGGAGGCGGCCGCCTCCAATTTCTCTATGCAGGAAAAACCCTGCTTATAAACTCAGCAAAAAAAGAAACGTCCCTTTTTCAGGACTGTGTATTTCAACAATAATGTTGTGAAAATCCAAATATCTTTACAGATCTTCAATGTAAAGGGTTTAAACAATGTTTTCCATGCATGTTCAATTAACCATAATCAATTAATTAACATGCACCTGTGGAATGGTCGTTAAGACCTTAACAGCTTACAGAGAGTAGGCATTTAAGGTCACAGTTCTAAAAACGCAGGACACGAAAGAGACTTGTCTACCGACTGTGAAAAACACCCAAGGAAAGATGCCCAGGGTCCCTGCTCATCTGCGTGAACGTGCATTAGGCTTGCTGCAGGGAGGCATGAGGACTGCTGATGTGGCTAGGGCAATAAATTGCCATGTCCGCACTGTGAGACGCCTAAGACAGCACTACAGGGAGACAGGAAGGACAGCTGATCATCCTCGCAGTTGAAGACCACGTGTAACAACACCTGCACAGGTTCGGTACATCCGAATATCACACCTTCGTGACAGGTACAGGATGGCCACAACAACTGCCCGAGTCACACCAGGAACACACAATCCCTGCATCAGTTCTCAGACTGTGCGCAATAGGCTGAGAGAGGCTGGACTGAGGGCTTGTAGGCCTGTTGTAAGGCAGGTCCTTACCAGACATCACCAGCAACAACGCCGCCTATGGGCACAAACCCACCTTCGCTGGACCAGACAGGAGTGGCAAAAAGTGCTCTTCACTGATGAGTCACGGTTTTGTCCCACCAGGGGTGATGGACGGATTCGTGTTTATCGTCGAAGGAATGAGCGTTACACCGATGCCTGTACCCTGGAGCGGGATCGATTTGGAGGTGGGGGGTCCGTCATGGTCTGGGGCGGTATATTACATCACCATCGGACTGAGCTTGTTGTCATTGCAGGCAATCTCAATGCCTTGCGGTACAGGGAAGACATCCTCCTCCCTCATGTGGTACCCTTTATGCATGCTCATCCGGACATGATCCTCCAGCAGGACAATGCCACCAGCCATACTGCTCGTTCTGTGCGTGAGTTTCTGCATGACAGCAATGTCAGTGTTCTGCCATGGCCAGCGAAGAGCCCGGATCTCAATCCCATTGAGCACGTCTGGGACCTGTTGGATCGCAGGGTGAGGGCTAGGGCCATTCCCCCAGAAATTTCCAGGAAATTGCAAGTGCCTTGGTGGAAGAGTGGGGTAATATCTCACAGCAAGAACTGACAAATCTGGTCCAGTCCATGAGGAGGAGATGCACTGCAGTACTTCAAGCAGCTGGTGGCCACACCAGATACTGACTGGTACTTTTGATTTTGAGCCTACCTTCATTCAGGGACACATTATTCTATTTCTGTTTGTCACATGTCTGTGAAACATTTTTAGTTTATGTCTTATGGTGTTGACTCTTTTAGTGTTCATACAAATATTTACACATATTAAGTTTACTGAAAGTAAAAACAGTTGAAAGTCAGAGGACGTTTCTTTTTTTGCTGAGTTTAGTATTAACATTTAGGATGAACCCTATTTGATCCCATGTGTAGCTTTAAATAGACGTGCCTATCATGTAATGCCTTCTTTTCTGTCCAAATAATCGTATTAATTAGGATGCTAGGAAGAAAGTGCTAAATCGATACCTATTTACATACCTTACAAAGAGGCTGTACCACAGTATGGTTTCCATTAAAACGTTGTTCTGCAATTGAATGTGACTTTAAAATTGCTCTTGAGTCGACTTGATTACATTTATCTGATCATTTGAGGCTGAGGTAAAAAAGTGCACATAAGCACTCTTGTGTCAAATGATATAGACTTCTATAGATATATTGATTAAAGGGGAAATAAATAAAGTTTTAATATTGTTTTGTGTATTTTAATATATGTAATTTCAGAGCTTTGATATGTCTTGGCGTTTGTATTATGTCATTCTTGTATAATATTGACAATAATTGCAATATGTGCTTTGTATCCTAAGTAAATGGTAATATTCTTTGTAATTGTTTAATGATAGATTGATGGCAAATTGATGGTGATAAAAACTTCGAGGTCTAGTCCAGCTGGGATCGTGAGGAAGGACTAATGAAAGATCTCTGAATAGGCTGCAAGAGTGATGAACGACCACTTCCTTTAGTCATATAAATGAGCTTCATAAATAGCAGAGTTCTTTTAGGTTCAAGCTGTGCTCTTCTTTGATTGGTTGTTTGTAAGTTTGAGAGATGAGGAGGTGGGGCAGTGGGCTCATTTCTCCAAATCCTCTAGAGGGTCTCCATGAACGCATCGTCCCACCCCACAGGCCCGTCCCCAGGGCTCTGTCATCGTTATGATACACTTCGTAGGTCCAGAATTAATGTTAATGATCTTAAAGGTGTCAGCACACTTAATTGATCGCCATAGCAACGCTCGGGTGAATGGCAGTTGGCGTCAGCACACACAAGGTACAAACAAAAGACATCAATGAATTTTGATGTCACAGGACATAGCGAGCGCAACAAATCAATTTGCTAAGGGACCCTCTCTGTTGTCACTGATAGACAGACTCTTCGTTTGTGGGTTATCTGCATTATAGAATAGCGCAGTAAACCCCCCCAAAAAGCAATTAGTTACTAATTTGGTCTGTAAATGTCACGTCAACTGACAAACCAGCTCTTAACAAACAGCATCAGGCATCCCGGATGTTGCATTGCCAATTAACAAGACACATTTAGGATTGGGTGTGTGTCGTGGGTAGACTGTAGACATCTGTGTTGTAGGAAGTCATTACAGTTGAAATCCAGAATATTAAAAGTTAACGTCTTTTCACTGGATAGTATGAAAATTAGTCATTCATGATTTTCAAATGATTTTCAAAAACCCTTCAACTCTCTTTTACTCAGAAACAGCAGCATACTTATTTTGAGTTTTTCAATCCCAACATTTTTAGTCCTGAAAAAACTCATTTTTATCTTCAGTCTCATGATGTTCTTTGTCTGTGTCTTATGGTGTGACTCAGATTAGATCTAAATTCTTTATCCAGAAGGCTCTTCCAGGAAACGGCACTGCTGCTGCGGGCATTTTGACCCGTTCGTTTTATAACCCGTTTGTCGAGCTGTTTGTTTAGGAGCTTCACAAAGGTATTTCATGTGCTGTAAATAGTAAATACTGATGCATCATGCTTCACTTAATTATCAAACTGCACAAAAACGACCTTCAACCTAAGCTCTTAAGCTTCTGAAGTAAATTTTCTAGTGATGTTTGTCGTCAATTCTAAAAGTGTCTTCTAGACGGCACCTGACTAGGTTTTATAACACTTCTACAGCGCGAGAAACAATAGCTGTCTGTTATGCTGCTTTTTAGAGGTATAAATGTATAAATGTTGTTTTCCAAACACGGCCTATGTGCAATTATACTTGGCTAAAGAGTCAGCTGGAAATGACAAAGCAGTCGATTGAGGAGCAGGCTGAGAAGATCTAGAGAATGTCCATCACGAGGCTTTTTCTCACTCGAGAAAGACGAAGACACTCAATCTTTTGTGCCAGTGTTAAGCTTGCAAAGGATAAAGTTCTAGCAAGAGTCTGAACAGAGCAGCTGAGATGGAGATTCATGCTTGGCTTCTTTCTGTTTATCCCCTTATTTCATGTCAAGTGACAGGAAAGTCTAGAGTCGGACACATGATGTGTTCACTGGATCAGATATGGACAGAAGAACAGCGTGGGTGCTGAAGGCAGTGACACACATAAATACTTTCTTTTGCTAATGTAAACGCTCATTTTGCTCATATCGGTACTATTTTTAGCATGCTTAAAGGGACAGTTCACCCAAAATTCTGCCATCATTTAGTCACAATGTGGCTGTTTCAAATCTGTAGAAATGTCTTTGTTCTGATGAACACAAAGAAAGATATTTGGAAGAATGCTTGTAACCAAACTGTTCTTGGCCACCATTGAGTGCCATACAGTCTGTCAAAAGTGCCCCAGAAATGTTCGCTTGCTTACATTCTTCAAAATATCTTCTTCTGGGTTCTGTATTTTGCACTGAAAATAATGATAAACTCATAATATGGCTTTGGCCTATGTGATGGTTTCATTATTTAGATGTTTTAATCAATATTGTTTAATATGACTGAATAAACATGATAACATTCAGTGAATAGATTTTTTTTTCTGAAACTAGATTTTTTCTTACTAGTACGGGCCCGATACTAAGCTAATGTACTTGTACTCGTAAAAATGCACCGATACCAATGACCGATACCCCATATGACAGTATTGCCCGAAATTAGTTGTAATGCGTAATGAACCTGTTTTGAGATTATGTGGATCTTAAAGAGTACATAACTAGGGCTTGTAAAGGTCCAACTGTGGTTTTTGTAGTTTCCAACAACAAGTTTATGTACATTGAAGGCGTAAAAGCACAATTATTTCGTAATAATAGGTAGTTACTCTTAACTCACTTCTAGACTGATTCTCAAATGATTCGTTCCACGATTCATCTGTCTAATCCCCTCCTTTCTGCTAGCGGAGTCTGATGTGATTGGTCAGATGGTTTAGTCTGCTGTGATTGGTCTACCGGGAATGAGGCTCTCGAGCTACAGTTTTTGGTGGACAAGAGTGAAGTCGCGGAGAGACTGGCAGAACATAGGCAGGGATTATATGTAGTGACGTAAATCCGCGGCGGTTCGCGAATCGGACTAGAGACTACTCGTTTGTGTGAAGTAAATACAAAAAGTAATTTTCATGATCTCATGTTATGTACTCTTTAATGGTAAATTAGTTAAATGTGACTATAATTTGAATATTAACAATCAATTCATATTTATTAGAATTAACAAAATTACACATTTATTTGCTTTCCATTTAATGTGAGTGTTATCATAACCATTAATACCGATATACATGCACTCCAAAAATTGTCCTTTAAAGGTACAGTGTGTAGGAATTTGAGGGATTTATTCACCAAAATGTAATATATAATTCAAAACTATGTTGTGAGTGGTGAAGAAATACCTTACAAAATGAACCGAAATGTTTATAATACCTTACAATGAGCCATTTTATGTATATACACCGCGGGCACACCCTTACATGTAATTTATCAAATTGCACAGCCTTGTTTCTATTGCAGCACTACACGGACAAACTGAGCGCGTTTCGTAAAACGAAGGATGCACGGGACTAAATTCTTCTTCGGCTGTGTTTTGAGGCAGCTTGCAAAGCCACTACATAGAAGGATTAGCAGAAGAAGAGGAAGAAAAATAACAAAATTCACTCGTCATGTTTTTTATTAGAAATAGAAACGGTTCTTTGTTGCGGTTAGAAGTGAAATTTGCTATAATGGCGGACCACACATACTCTGCACAAGAGCCGAGAGAGCGTCAATCTGTCTCGTCAAAAAGAGAAAATACGATACAGCAATGCGAAGTCGAGACACAAAACGAAAGCAAACCCGAATAAAGATCAGTGTGGCTTTTCCCAAATGGAGGGTACTGAAGAATTTGCCAGCTTTCTGCTGGACCGGTAAATTTGTCTAATTTCCGCTATATACGTGAACTGTTTGTTTGATAGCTTTAGCTAATAGATGAGCTGATCATCAAGAGAATTAGCGTTTTTCCTTGTACATTTTAAGCACTTTGTAATTGTACTATAAGTCCTTGTTGCATGGCTGTGTGCAAATCAAGTTAGAAATCATGTTAACAATCCTAATTTGCATACATCGGGTGTAATTTATATTATAATAATGCTTAGCTTTCACATCCTCTCTTATGGGGCCCTCCCGGGTAACGTTAGCTCCTCTGACTCTCCTCGCCCTGCCTGCATCTCCAACACCCCTACCTCTCCCTCTACCTCTTACTACCTGTGTTAAATCCTCTGATTGACTCAGAACGTGAACGTCTGCTAAGACTTTCGCGGTTAGATTACACGCCTTTAGCATTAACAAGCGGTTTCAATAGGCTGTAAGTTAGAAACCAAGTTACGGCGCCAAAAAATGCTATGTATAATAAGCGAATAAATCACTGACACAATGTTAAACAAGTTACAATAATATTCACTATAACGGTTAGAGTAAATGATGAATTAAGTAACTTTTATTTATTTATTTTTCTTTGTAAATAAGCCTCTTCACTTGACTTGCAAACTCTCTGCTGTCTCAGACGACGACATCTCTGTCCTGTGTACGTAACTTCAGTCTGTTGTTCGCCTGTGAGACGTAGATTGCAATTATCAACACCACCGATAATGCCCGCTATCATTTACGGAACCCTTTTGTCCTGTGACGGCAACCGTAGCTTCTCTAATGGGAGGGAGAGGGAGGTGGCGGAGCTTTAGGTTGCAATTTCCTACATCGCCAATAGTGGCCTCTGAAACTTACACACAGAACAGAGAGCTGCACGGGGTCCGATTTTATAAATCCGCACCCGCCTGTACCCGCAGTGCTTAAAACCGCATCCGACCCGTTTTCCGACAGCAGCACTAATTAAAATCCGCACCCGACCCGCTTAAAATAGAACCGAAACCCGACCCGCACCCGAAATCAAATAGTTTATATATATATAATTTCATCTATGTAGATTATATGAGAAGTGAAAAGAGTAAGATCATAAGTTGCGCAATATGTTGGGAGACAGTGTGGGCAGACATTATTTTGACCACTTCATTAAGTTTCTTATTGTATAAAGTCTTTCTTTAAAGTGAATTTCGTTTTGTATTAATTGTATCTTAATTTTAATCAATGTTTTATCAACCAATTGCCTGGATTTAATAAATAAGAAGTAAATATAGCAGAAAATATAATCAGGACACGGAGCGGAGGCGCCTAGAGACTGCTGGGAGGGCGCGGGCTCAAATAAACAAAAAAATATTTTACCAACTTGAAATACAGGCATAGTTTTGTAGAAGTGTTCCTAATAATATGCATTCATTTTTACATTTGCATGTGACTGTTTTGAACCCGTGTTTAGACCCGTGTTTCCCCCGTGTCCGAACCGACCCGTATCCAACACAGTTATATATTTTTCACCCGTTTCAGCCAAATTTGCGGGTCACCCGTCGGGTACCCGCGGGTACCCTAACCCGTGCAGGACTCTGACACAGAACCTTTAAGCATGTCTTGAGAGAAAAAAAATTGTATAATAATCTGGGTTTCCAGTAAAATCATAAAGCCGGTTGAATCACCTATTTCCTGGAGTCACGCCTGTGTTTTTGTTGTTGTAGTAGACTCTGTTTGTCCACTCCCTATGTGGATCTTTCGCCTAACATTGCTAAGGGAGTGAGAGAATAATAAAGACAAGAAGAATAGCTGCCAAGTCTTATCTGACCTGCATTGTGCTGTTAGGCTTTTGTTGTCTTGATTGTCCGAGGATCACCTCCAGCGACCACTGGGATGTTTCTCCATCCGTCTCTCATTAATTACTCAGTGCCGTCAAGTCTCAGGAAGCGGTAAAGCTCCACGAGCCTGCTGCGTGACCGCAGGATGGCCTTCAGTGTCCTGCGTGAGCCGCACCAGGCACTAACGGTGCCTATGGAATGTTTTATCTCCAGCAAACATTCTCGTGGATTAGTCTTCGGTATCAGGGGTTGGAACATGATCATTTCAAGAAGACAGCTCAGTATCTGTACTTCTACACACACACAGAATCATCCCTCCTGAGTTTATGACCTCTTGACCACATTACAACTCCAGGATACAGATGGAACTCGACCTAATATCTAGTTAACACACAAATGATTCTTAAGTCAGGGAATAAAATAGCAGCTCACATGCATTGTGAAAATTATGATTTGAAAAGAAGAAATTCCTTTAATATTCTGGATAATGAACTGGATTATGGGTTACAATAGACCAATGGAGGACGATGCAATTTCAAGCCATTATTATTTGGTTTGGAAGATGGTCAGGAATTGAGGACCGATGCCAAGTCTGAAAAACTCCCTCAGCTTATCTCGACTGTATACTCGTTCTCATTCCTCTTGAGTCACGGTTAATGATTTATAAACGATGAATACACACAACAGTTATTGACTGCCAGTGAAATGGCCTTGTTTTATGTAATAGCTTGTAATTATCAACTAGTAAACATCATCAGATTGGCTAGTAAAAGGATATAAAGTTTGCTGTACTTTTAAATTCAGCTGGATGTTAATCAACTTGTGAGTTACGCAGTGTTCTGAAACGAATCCAAGGTGGAGACGAAGAGTTCTGTTTATTTAACTGGAGCTTTGTCGTTCTTCACCTCAAACAGAATGGAAAATTCCAGTTTTAAACAAAGGCACAGTCTCTGGGTTCCAGTAATGCGAGTGTTTGACACTTCATCTGTGAGTTTTATTCTCCAGAATATGCTGTCAGAATGGTCACCTTTAAATACGACAGACACTATAAATCCACTTTATGTTTCCAACCGGCAGGAACTGAAAATCAACCATTTTTTCTGAAATCAATCAGATGGACATATTTACATATAGGATACAGAAATTTCCTGTTGTTTTTCACTTGTGGTGACTCGTGATCATGGCTTGCAGAGAAAAGAGCGAGAGAGCCTGGCTGTCACTTCATTGCATAAGACATTTTTAGTGCACATTATGGTTAGGACATAGGTTAGGTTAGGCTGAATTCGGGCCGCACCTTACGTACTATAGCACCCATCAGAACTTGTGTTTCGATGGGCGTATCATACAAATTAATTGTTTCATTACAGAAGTTGTCAGATTAAACTCACAAGTGACCAGAGTGTGTATCGACAGTAGATGAAGATTTATACTTATACCCAGCCTTCTTACCTCTTGAAATGCAGTGTTAATGAAATGAGTCCCTTAATCTCTAAATGATGCATTGTGTAATTAATTGTGTTGCTTTTTGGCAAGATTTTTTGTTTACAGGTCAGTGTATTTGTACTTGAGTTTTTTCATACTCCCTCCCTGTGTAGTGTTCAGTTCTGTTCTAGCCGTCTCATGCTTGCTGTGATAAACAGACATAATGTAGAGGCCTTAAAGCTGTTCACACATTAACTCAACCATCACGGCTAGAGCCCCGTCTGCTCTGTTACCTGTCTGTCTCTCACTTGCCTAACGGTGATGTATGAAATAAGTATTAAGGGCCAGTTCACCCCAAAATAAATATTCTGTCATCATTAACTCACCCTCGAGTTGTTCTAAAAGCCCGATTCACATTTTGCGCCTAAAACCGTGTGTTGCACTGCGTTACCCTTTTTTCCAAACATTCTGGACTTTGGGCTCTCCTGGCGTCTGACGTCGCTAAACAACCAAAGTCACGATAGCCGTTGATACGAGGAGTTGAAAACAAAGGATATATTGATTATATGCACTGAAAATATGTTGCTACTAGATTTAGATATGCTGTGTTCATCTGTGTCTCCATTTTCATTGAGCTTGTCTATATTGGCTAGTTGGTTCTTGTCACATGACCTGCGGTGCGCTTGCGCCTTTCTGAAAAATTGAGATTTTTTTATCTCGATGCGCGCTGGCGCTCATGAAAAAATAGCTTTTTCCGCACGGCTGCTGCGCATCTACATTTGAAATAACGAATATGCGCATGAAAGACGCGAAATGTGGATCGGGCCTTAATCTGTATAATTTGCTTTGTTCTGATGAAAACGGAGAATGATATATGGAAGACTGCTTGTTACCAAACTGTTCTGGGGCTCCTTTGACTATGAATTTTTTGATACATTTCTTTGTTCTGTTGAACACAAAAGAAGGTAGTTTTGGGGCTCTTTTGATTACCATTGTAGTCTTTTGCCTATGGTAATCAGTGGTGTCCAAGATGTTTTTGGTTAAAAACATTCTTCCAAATATATTTCTCCGTGTTCATCAGAACCAAGAGATTTATACAGATTTAAAAACAACTCGAGGGCGAGTAAACGATGGCAGAATTTTAATTTTGTGTGAACTTTTCCTTTAAGCATTGTTTTAATCATGCATGTGAGTGTTTTGATTTACTGTTATGGCCTAGCAGTTGATAATAATGTCGAAATTAAAGCATATTTTGATAAGTCAAAGTATTTGAAATTGGGAGGATACAATATCCTTGAGGTTTGAGGGTCGTCTCTTTTGACTAGGGACACTATGGGGCGATTTCCCGGACAGAGATTATCTTAAAACAGGACTAGGCCTTGGTTAAATAAGGATATTTCAGTCATTTTTAAAAACATAATTTACAAAATAACATTGCTGGTGGGCATCTTGAGACAAAACAATCACACTGAAATATTTTAAGATATGTCAGTTCGAGTTGTATTCGCTTAAAACACCTCTAACATTTAACGTAGTCTGGGACTACGCTTAAACCCTGTCTGGGAAACCGCCCCAATAAAGCATAAGCAAAAACACGCAGAACACCCTCTTTTATACCTCTTTTTTAAGAAAGTGTAAAATGTAAGAAAGTTTTCACCACTGTTTTCAACCCAGATAAACCGCATTCTTGATCACCATTTTCAGCGTTTGTTGAAAAGAATATATTAGTGTGATCAACACCAAAACGATTAATAAAGTACTTGGCTCATTATAAGCACATTATAAAATATAACCTTTGTGGCTGAAAATGTTAGCAGTGAATGTGTTTTTAATGACATTAGAAGATTTTATCTAGAATACCATTAATATGTAAACTGTGGTTGTAGTGCATGGGGAGTCAGGCTCATAGTATTGTTCATTTCATTTATAAGAGTTCCTAAGGTTGATAATGTTGGATGGGAATCTAGGAGCTAATGAAGTGGAAATATTCTTAGGTTTTCCCCTAAAAGCACCTTGAGACACATTTATACACAAAGCGGTGTATAAAAATACTTGCCTCCGCAGTTTATTTTACCATCATTTTGAGACCCTGATAGAACAGGCCAGACGGCTGGTTTTGTTTCCATTTACACCTTTGCTGTTATGAGTTCAAACAGACCCACTGAGACCGTCACGCCTTCACATTCCTCAAGTTGACTGTTTGCAGACGTTACAGTTAGGGACGGCTCATGGAAATGTTTGCTTTTAATGGAAGCAATGGAACTTCTTGCTGTACAATGTTTTATTTAACTCCCTGTCACGCTTTTCATTTTTCTCACTCCTTCATTTTTTCTCTCCAGGGCAAGTATACCTAAACTCAAATGTATGCCTGAAGATAAGTAATTTATGGCAATCACTATTTTTCAATTGCTTAGCAGGGGCTTGTCCAATCAGAAGAGAGATTCAGAACAGTATGAAAAAACATTCTAATGTTGAGATTGTTTAGTGTTGGGAAGACCATGTCTGTTTTTATGGTGGGGAGGGGACAAGGAAATGATGCTTGGAGCAGTGGACATCCTTCAGGCTGTGGCCCACTGCCATGTATTGTGCTAAACATTCTGTGGTGTCTAACTACAGGATGAGCTGAAGAGTTTCTCTGTGGTTCAAAACAACATCGGGCCATACTTTGTTTATTTGCAGATGTTTGCTTCTGCACTCGTGACTTCTGGTTTTGTTGTTCACACTGTCTGCTTCCTAATCGCTTGTTTTTGTCCTCCTTTTTATTTGTTCTTCTGTACAGTTTTAGCCGGAGTTTCTCAGGTTGTTGATAGAGGTATACTGGCCCGTCCCTACAGCTCTGTTAGTCAGAATCTATTGCTGCCTGCCATAAAAATGTCCTCCTGTTGTGCTTTAAGAGAGCATTCTCTGTGATCTCTTGATTTATTTATAGAATCACTGAATGATAATTAAAAGCTGTTTAGAGTCTCTACAATGTTATATTAAGCTGGTTAGACTCTGAATTCAGATGGTGTGAGAAATTTATTTCAAGTAATTTGCTGCTTTTGTGTAATAAGGCCTCTTTTGTTTGTATTCCCAATATTATAGTTAAAGTATAATCTAAAAAAACTATTTAATACTACTACTGCATACGTGGTCATATTTGCCAACAATAACCCTCAAAGTGGCATAGAGACAATTTTACTGCACCAGTAACATTTCCAAGAACTTAGTCAGCACCGAGCTGAATTTTCTGCTGGCTCTTTAAAAGCATGGACAGCAGGTAGTACACTTCCATACTTTATCCTGGTTCAATAGGGTAGCTTTTCTCGAACACCTCCAATTCATGTGAATTGTAGATTCATTGAGTAGCATATCGTTTTATTTTTGCGTTCTCAGCACTTACCAGAGCCTGCGCCTTCATTACAAATAATGTCTTGTGACAATTGGCTAATGGGTGCCATAAATGATGATCCAATACTGTATTGATGCTACTTTTATGTGTGATTGGTTTCCAATTCCCATTTTACTGTTTGGAAATTATTTGTGGATTTTTAACCCAATCTCATGGGAATTCCTATATATTTTACGAGGTGGATAATGCGTATGAATTCGTGCAATGTGAATTGTACAAAAACCTCCTAGGATTAGTAGAAAAAAGCATTACGGAAGCCCCTACCCTAACCCCACCCCTAAACCTAACGTTGCTACCGCGAATGCAAATCGTACTGAAAATTACGAAAAAGATAATATGACTTCATATGAATTAGCTACCTTGTAAAAAATGCACGAATTCCTTTGAGATTGTTTTGCGATTTCAGGCAGTAGCTTTTTAGTTCAAAAGAAAACTACTTAAAGGGCCAGTGTGTCTTTTTTCGAGGATCTGTAGGACAGCAATGCAATATAGTCTTCAGAGGTGGCCTTACATGAATTTTACCATGTTGTTTCCACAGTAGCCCTAAACGGATAAACTGCTCTACAGAGCACTTTTTGTAAATATGTCATCTTCAGCAAAAAAAAAAAACGTGACGACATCTTAGTCCTGTTTCAGCCTCTGTAGTGCTTCGAAAGTGAGGGGTAAGGGGTGTACTGAGCCATTGGTTGCAATTTGCAACCTCACCGCTAGATGCTGCTAAATTTCATACACTGGACCTTTAATTGTTTGTGGTTATATTCTTACTCATTCAGGTCTGGTATCAGATCTGAATGATCTGATTGGTCTAATTTGACCCGAACAGTTATCCCTGCCAGTCATGACAGCCCTACTGCGTTTCTAATCAGAGAGACGAAAGACACATCTCATCTGATAGAGACATGGACTGCCTTCATAAAGGCCTTACCGTCAAAACCCAGTTCTTTTTCTCTCTTTTTTCCTCTCCCACAGTATAATTAGATCTGAAGGTTAAAGACATGAGGCAGCACAGATGATCGGCCCAAGAGATAACTGTACATTTCCTCTCTTTGCTGGTCTGATAGACGGGGTCAGATCCTGACATGTGAGGCATGTGTTTTGTGAGAAGGGAGGGTGGTTATGTAAACTAAGGATCTCTGCCCTGGGTCTCAACTGCCCTGTTTGAGCAAATGAGGATGACACTACCACAGCCCCCTTGTCTTTTTTACTTATCGTAATTTCTGTGTTGTGTTTGTGATTGTGTATGCGTGGCCATACTCTGCCCTCTTGACACACCACAAGCCCAGAAACTGAGCTTGTAGTCCGGTCAGTACTTGAATTGCATCAAAAAGCATCATCTCAATGTTAAGGTGGACCAGTTGTGGGAGGTTCAACTGTTAAAAGGCCAATATAGTCATTATTATTTGTTCTCTTGACTATGACTTCTCACTTTTTTATTGAAAGCACTTGATACTTTAAGAGTATCCTTCTTGTATGGATTCGAAATATTACATACGCGGTAATTATGTTAGATATGCCTGAGTGTTTATCAAGAAACCTCACCCGAACCGCTGAACAAAAAACTAAATTTTATGTGTGGGCATATTTTTATTATTTAAACGGGTTAGGTTGGGACGTACTAAAGGTCCATTGTATGGAATTTAGTGGCCTCTAGCGGTGATGTAGCTAGTTGACCTATCGTTAAGCTCCTCTCCTCAAACTCAGATGAGCAAGTGGTAGTTGAATTTGAGTTGCATGGGGACTGGAGCTTGGACAATCTTAGATTTCAGCGCCATAGAGAAACATTGTAAGATCCGAAACCCTCATCGGTTTTATGGTGTGTGCTACAAAATGATTCAACGATGTGCATGGGGTATTTGTAACATCAATGCCAGGTGTCCTGGGTCGATGAGCAATGGAATTTATTTTATACAATTTCCTAAACGCATACAAAAAAAGAGCAAATTGTGGGCGCAGTAACCCGATCCAACTTCAATCACAGTGAAGACAAAATCCTTTATTTTCTGGTTGTCATACTTTCACTAAGTTATAGTTTTCATCTGCTCAAGCAGATTGTTAATGTCATCTTGTGCTTCAGTATTTTTTGTGTTTCTCTAGAAAAAAGATTGTTAACTTAAATTATTATTATTTTAAAATGTGTAACATTGAAGGTAGATGTGGATGTCTCAAAACAAACCCACAATTTGTATTCACTATATTTATATATGTTTATAGACACTTAGAATAAGAAGTTCTTTTTGAATTAAAATTAAAAGCACATTTCTTTATACATTTTTCTCATTTTGTGTTGAAAAATGACAATAAAAGTCTCTTTACCTTGTTCTTACAAAACGTTATTGAGTGGTTTCCCAAACAGGGGATTAACCAGGACTAGGGCTTAGTTAAATTACAATATTCAAATTGTTGAAAAAAAACATACCTTACAAAAACAGTACTGTGTGCATCTCGAGACAAACAATCACATTTATATATTTTAGGATATGACAGTGTAAATTGTATTTGATCAAGACACCTCTTACATTTAAATTAGTCTGGGACTAGGCCTAAACCCTGTCTGGGAAACTGCCCACATTATACTCATTTACAGTGAAAGATTTTCAGTTGGATGCTAGCTAAGAGGCCGCTGAATGTAACAGTTACTTTTCCCCTAACAAAAATGTTGACTTTGAGACGCTTTTGTTATTAAAGACCAACAATCTGTCACATGTCAGTCCAAATGTCTAGCATATAAAATCCTGTTGTCACATGAAGAACTTGAGGAGTTTTGCATCCATTTAGGGTGATTCTTCAGAGTGGTCACACAGTAACGCTGTCAACCACTGAGACTCTTTGCCTGCATTCATGACACATTAATTTCCTCGGTCTCCAGTCTGCTGTGCTGTCACTGCTGCGAGCTCTCCATGCTTTTTTCACATCTGGGTGATCAATCACAGTGTTGACATAAAAGCACAGCCGCACAAATAACTCATTCAACATGCAGCATAAAAACAAAATTAGCTGCTGTTTTAATGAAATGTAAATGTTGTCAGTTCTTTTGTTAATGCTTAACAATGTGCGGTGTGTAGAGGAGCAGATCGATGAAAGGCTCACCTGTTATTAATCCTCTCACTCAGGATACATGAGACGTTGAACTCCGCTTTGTGTTTGGCTGGGTCTGTCTGTCTCTCACTCCACACACAGACGCACATGGTTTCGATTGAAGTTGACGTTTGAGGTTATCATCGAGCAAGAATTGTAAATGGAGTTGATAAGCCATGAAATGATCCTCACTGGAGACCTCGCTTCCACATGATCAAAGAAAACAAGCTGTCAAAACTTCTTTCTTTGGGGTTCGGACATACACACATATCATTCAATCGACTGGTGTAATATATCTTGGGAGCATCTAAAGTTCACAGGTTCTAGTTTTCAAACATCATTTGTCTTCACTTCTTAAGAAAACAGATTTGTTACGGTTTTCAATGATTGCTTGCCCTTATGGGATATATATATATATATTATATATATATATTATATATGAAGACTTTGGTTCCAAAATGAGATAACTCTGATTTTAAAATTGTTCAAAAATCATGTTTTTTATGATGTCGTCATGTTTTTTATGATGTCATCATGTTTTTCTTGTGTTTCTTTGTATTAGTTAGCTGTATTTTTTGTTATTATGGCTTAAATCAAAACAAACTCCTGATTGATTGATGTCAATTGGAATGCACAATAAAAAAACATGATTAATGAGAAATCTTAACAAAAATGTATTTTTATATAGTATATATATACATATTTAGGATAGGATAAAATTTGTTAAATGTATACATGACATTGCATGCATAAAATAAATTTGCACGTGCAAAAAAGTTTTCTAAAGGTGTAAATTAAGCTGCAAGTGAAAGCAAACAGGTTGCAGCGTTGTATCGTTTTTCGTGTTGTGAACTGTAACTTTATAGAAATGCCATATCAATATGATCTGTATTCTTCTGACCTCCGTTTTTCCACTTTATGTATTAAAACTATATTTGTCTGTGTACATGCTTTAAAGTACCATTTCTGACGTTTGCCTGCCTGTCATGATTGGTTCTCCGCTTAGAGTGTGTGTCTAAACATTTCCCACCTATACCATATCATCAACCTTCCACTTCTCAGGCTGTTGTGATTGGTCTGTGCCCCTCTCAGTGCACGTGTATTCATAAGCTTTGGCTTTTAGCTATAATCAGCAACGATGGCATCAACTTCACTTCATCAGTGAAATACTAAACGATCGATCGAAGTGTAATGGAGGTCTGCCAGTGCATGTGTAAACCTCAATCTTTTTAAAGATTGCAATTTTTTCCTACTATGGGCGAGGGAAATGACACCGGACCGATTGGCATCAGACCAGTTGTATTAATTAACACTAATAACAGAAGCGATAGTTTGCCTTTTTATATTTGACCTAAGTTGGATAATAAAACAAGCAGATTGACTAGGAGACATTTGGAAGCAGAACTTCAAAGGACGTTTCATAGAAGTGTATACAATACACAATAACAGTGTGTAACGCAGAACAGCTTTCACAGCCGATGTTAACGTCATGGAAGCAGTTATTTGACCGTTGGTTATCTTAGAATGTGTGAAGCTGAATTCCTACTACCAGCTGTAGGACTGTGATGAAAGTTAAAGTAATTAAGCACGTAGCTCAGTCAAATGTTTCCAATCTGTGATAACCAAACACTACTCCAGCGGCTCTTCCTCTTCACTAAGGAATTCCTCGCCCCTTTTTTAGCGTATTCCTTTGGGCGGAGGTTATTCAAAAACTCGTAAAAGCCACATCATTTACCTGGGAAGTAAAGGGCTGTAGTCAGATAGTCTCAGTAGTCCTTGAAAAGCAATTTCTGTTAAAGACAATATCTTGCATTGCATGGAAATTTGTCATTTTGCAGATATTATTTATGCTCTAACAGCAATATTACACACTAACTGGTGAAAATTGGCATCACGGGGAACAGCACCTGTAAGGCTTAAAGTGATATAGTGAGTCTTTAAGTGAAGTTGTGAGTTCTCGAGCCTGCCAGAATGCTGACAGCGTGAAATGAGGGAGACCTGGAAAGTTTCTGCCTGTCACACCCCGGCATCATTCTCTCTAATCGGTATCACAGCTGTGTCAATGTTGTAAAAAAAAAATCACATTTCTTCCCAATTAAAACTTTGTCTGTTTTACTAACCCATTTCTTCTGAGTTGACCTCAGATGGAATTACAGTTTCTTTGTGCTTGCAAATGAGCTGGGGAGGACTAACTCCATCCCAAACATCAATGTTGATGGATATGAATTGTTGAAAATGGCCTTCCTGGCAGAAATTATTTCATATAAACGCAGAATTCAGGTCAAAATAAGGGTAGCACCTGTAAATTTCAGGGATAGTTTAAATAAAAACGTTTTCCTTACTTGCCGTGTTCCAAAACTCTTTCTTCAGTGGAGCACAAAAGGATATGTTGTATACTGGTATAAGGCACTGACATCATTCTCATTGTACGGATTAAAAAAAGCATCATCTACATCAAATTCTGATTCACAGTAGAATATGGGCTTGGAATTGCATTCAAGTAGCTTAATTACAAAAACTTATTTTTTAGATTTATTTTCCTCCCAATGCAGTTATGTCTGGCTTGTATCTGGAGTTTGTCTTGGCAGCTATATATAATGCTATTGTGTTTGGCACAGTTTTGGTATCGTACGGTGTTTGTAGGTGGTCCAGGGTGGGAGCTAGGACTAGTGCTGGGTGTGTTTTTTTTGTGTGACCGTCTTGCTGATTCAGCACATTGTACGGTTGGGCACATCTGGAAAAGGGAGGTAATGCAGGGAAGAGGTGTACCTTCTTGGATTTCCTTTGGGCATCTGGAAAAGTGTGTCACATTGAAAATGTTTTTTAATTCACACTTGTACTCTTCATTTACACTGAACATTTCTCTCTGTTGGATAATCCAAAGTGACATTTTAACATAACATGGTCATACATGTCGGTGTGTGGATGTGTTTGTCTTGTGTTAAAGAGATTATATATTAGGATCTCGAAAATTTATATTTTTCATTTTTAAAGGCAGCTGAGAAGGCCATTCTTTGTGTTCTTATTGAATAAATTTCGGAGCCTGATGAAATCGGAATAAAAACATGTGAAATGCTGACATCGAGACAAGACACATGAAAACTGTGATAAAAATCTAGTTTATCACATAAAAAAGTATTTTTTGTACTTTTCTGAAATACATACAAATATGACTGTTGTATTTGTGAAAAGTGAAACTGAACTCGTTTTGTTTGCCGTATTTGAGGTCTAAAAAAAACAGCGCAAATTTTTTTGTTATTTTGACCTCATTCTCTAGTATTCATTTTCATTCTAGTTTCACACATGAAATTTGGGAGGTATATTGTTAGAAGTTCTCAGAAGGAAACAAAAATGATAATTTCACCTGAACAGATACATATGAATAGTAGATTTTAAAATCAGAAAAACAGTCTTTAAAATTGTCTCGTAATTTTTTCTATGCCTGTTTGTCTGTATTGTATAATGTTCTTAGTCCATTGGAGTTCATTGTTTTGCAAAAGATGCAGTAGAATGTTGTTCATTTATAATTGCAAATATGAGTTTTTTTAAGGTGTTGTAGATGGTTTTCAAAGCGTGGCTATGTGGTTGTTCAAGCATATTCTATGTAGTTGCTAGTTTGTTTATGTATTTATTGTGTAAGGTTATAGTGCTTTCTATAATTGCATGCCTTTGTGCAATAGTAAAAGTGATGCTTAGCTTACCTTGGCATACACTAAAAAACTAATTCATCTTAAAATCCAGCTTGATCCCATATAGTCCTCATGTGTGCTTGTATACATCAATGCTATTTTGCTTTTTAACTCAACTTTATGACCATCTTTTTCCACTCTGACTAGAAATCCAAGCTGTGTGGAATGTGCGTGAAGCAAGCTCGCATTCAGCATGGCCAGAGTTCATGTTTCTCAGTTAAAGTTTGACAGCTCAAGGACTGTTTTGTAGCTGCAGGACTAAATACTCGGAGGGCACAATGGAGGAGAGTCGGAATATGTTTGTTTAGTATGTGGGAGTGTGATTCCAGCAGGGTGGAGTTGAGTCTAGATGTACTGGAGCACTGCCACGTGGAGTTGTTGTATAATTGCATCATTATCTCTGTTTCTATGTCCATAAGCTCCTTCATTTCATTAGCTGTATGCTTTCTCGACAGTGCTTATGCTTTGTAATACTATTAGTTGCAGTGCACGATTAATCATAGCTTTGTATGTGGTTTCCACAGCAATGCAATATAACTGTAAATCATGTTGCAATTAAAGATGGGGAAACAATTTTTGTTATATTTTATCCCACTTATACCATCTCATTATTTTCAGTAATGTTTTACATTTTGAATGGGACCTTTCAAACGGCAATAAAAATGGATGACCACCACTATTTAACCAAAGTTCAAGCTCGAGCTATAAAGATAGTTGTGCAATGCAGCAAAGTCCAAGTAAATAGAAACTCGCTAGTGATCAATGTTGATCCTATATACTGTATATATGGTGATCCTATATAACCTATATACTGATCATTAAAATGCATCCCCAAGTGTCGCATCCTTGATCGTGGGTTGCGATTGAAGCAATATTACAAGATGTGCTCATATGTGGATATCTGTTTAAGGGAGATAGTTATCAGCATTAATGAGTCTGAATGCAGGCGTTACATTTAAATGAAGTCTCTATTGGCTTGTCGCGATTAATCGATTCAAAAAAGTTTATTATCATAGATTTTGTGTAAGTGCCGTCTATATTTATATGTGTATAAATACATAAACACATGTGTATATACTTAAGAAATATTTGTACATATACTTTTATAAATTTATGCAAAAGATCAATTATATTTACACGCCATTTGTAGTAGAGTAGGCGGGGCGAGACCGTGGTTCGAGTCCGGTGAGTAATTGTGAATGAGCGCCAGCTGTGCTCACACCGGGCTCGAATCACGAAGGAGATGGGAGCATATAAGAGAACGAGCGACCGGACCGTCGAAGAGAGAGTACCGGGCCCGGACATGTTTGTGTTTGTTTTTATGTTTTATTCGCCGGCCGTCGTCCGTGAGGGGCGGCCGGCTGTTTATATACCTCCGTGTTTTGTGATTTGTTTTGTTCGCCGGCGGTCGGCCGTGAGGGGCCGCCGGCTGTTATTATTTTATTAAAACTTTATTTGAATGTTTGCCGGTTCCCGCCTCCTTCCTTCCCTACTTTAAATCTTGCTACACCATTATTTACATAATATAAATGTAGCATCTCCACATCATCCACAGCACAGATTTTAACATTTGGTGGTTCAAATCCCCATGTAAGATCTCTCTTCAAATTTTGTAAATCATTCATTTTATTTTTAGTGCATGATTTTTGGTAGTCAGGTATGTGCCATTTTCAGGATTGTCACATTCGTAACGCTACATATTCCTCATAAATGGACACATGAAAATTAATATAAAGTAACTATTTCATGTTTTATAAAGAGGCATCCCTTCTCCACTCATTGGATATTATTGCTACAAAGTTTATCATCTCCCAAAGACCGCATCCTTTTTTGTCGCATGTTTATTTTCCTTTTTTTTAAATAGTTTTTTTTCATAGACTGACTTTTTTATGTTTAGGCTCTATCAACAAGGGTTCAGTAAAATATAAACTGATGGTTCATTATAATCGTAACAAATTCATTCATTATGTCATGTCCATAACGCAAAATATCACGTCCATAACTCTTGAATTTCCCATTAGTCACCCTTTATGTTTTTCTCTGGGTTTAGCAAATATTTAACAATTGAATGTATTAAAAATTGCTTGTCAAATTGGAAAACACAGTATTTAATCCTTTAAAAAGTGTTTTTTTTCTATTTCCTGAAAAACAGCGAATTAGGAAAATATAATGAAGAACAGTGAGGATATGATGCATGTTATATTTATGTACATATATGCATGTGTATATACAGGGCACACTTTTTTTTATTCGATTAATCGCGATGAATCAATTTGACAGCCCTAGATTCAACTCCTTACTATGCAAATTAGTAGTCTCCAACCAGAAGGTCACTGATTGGTTTTACACAGCAAAACATGAATGGAAATGGAACACCAAACCCTACTCTGTGCTCTCTTTCCTTGACACTTCTTGTCATGTGCATATTGTTTCGGACAGGTACTTTGTTGAAGAATCGGAAATAGTGTTTTCCAAAGACTGAAGGATGGAAATGAGTAGACTATCTTGTAATGAGAGGAGATGGGGTTGAAATGGAGATGGGACCTATTGTTTCAGTTTGTGGTCTCATAAAGAGGCTGATGACATCTAGCATGAAAGCGTTTAGCCACGGCGCAGTCAAATGAATGATGAAGCAGCCTGCATTGCAGAAAGCTGTCACTACCAGCTTCATGCCAGACACCATGATTAATTCCCTTACGGTATAAGAGGAACTGCAGTTACAACAGCATGGAGAGACCTCTGATCCCTGTGTTTTACTGCAACTTGCCTTTTTATATATTCATGATGAACCACTCCAAAGATGCATAATGTGTTGTAACTGAAACAGAACTAATGCTGAGTGTTTTTGTGTTTCATATTTTCATTTTAGTAAAGCAGGTGACGGGCAGAGTCATGCATTGAGCTTTTGTTTGCATCTGTGCAGGTTAGTCCTCATGACAGATTGCAAAACCCCTTAGGGACATCAATGCATCCTGCACATATGGGTGCTTGATGGTGGAAGAATGAAAATTTAGGACAAAATATTAAAATTGCATGCATTTTACATTCCCTTGGCTACTTTTGTATTGCTGCCTTTTTCATTTAAACCCTGAAACAATTCTTACGCTTTTTTATAACATATCAAGCAATGTGTTAACCCTGTGCATGTAAAAAAAAGTATAGTGCCACCCATATTCAGAACTCTTACAGATTAATCATTACAGAAGCATGTGCCACAGTTTGAGAGAAGCTTTTCGACTGGGTGATTTTCATGGTGATCTAGGATTTGAAGCTTTTTTTTTTAGCTCCTGCGATTTGGGTTGAATACACTTTTTTGAGCCGTTCTGGGCTCAGCTTTAGCTTCATGAAGTCATAGAGTTCGTGCTTAATTCATTTGGAAGAAAGCAACATCTCAACCCTGCTGTGGTTGGGAAGGAATTATGTAACTCTCCATTCTCTATTATATGTACTGTATACATACATGTGTGTTCGGGATAGCATGCAGTAGTATGCAGTATGAGTGGCTCTAGAGAGGTGGATCAGAGCTGCATTTGGGACACTGTTAGATTAGTGTGTCAGAGAGGGAAAGACTTGTTTGGGAAGGTGCCTAAGCCCTTGTTTATGATGTACGTGTATGCAATCACAGAGTGTAGTTAAGTGTAGTACACTGAGCAAGTTGAGTGTCTGTGCTGCTACTAAATTTAGAGCCAAGCAGATGTGAAGCTTTAATGTGGATCACATCACCTTGCCTGTCTCTGATGCGTGTAACATTCTCATGTCCCATGACTTTGCATTAGTGCTGGAGAAATTGGGTCACGGCTGTCTGCTCAAGGGTCAGAGAATAAGAGGAGAAATGAAGGATGTGTGAGTCTGGAGGTGAAAAGGATTGTGGGAATGAAATTTTAGGATTACATGGTGGCAGTGAGAGGAGTGACAGAAAGTTTTGGTATGAATTAATTAAAAGATTTCTAATTGTTTACTTGTATTTTTGTTTCTTACAGAAGTGAGATTAAAAAACGAATGCATCTAGTCATCTTGCAGCAACAACATGAACGTTATCTGGCACGAACTTAACTTAAGGTAGACCTCAGCAAAGAATCAGTAACTGTTGAGTAGTCGTAATTGAACTTAACACAAATAAATTACAATAAATTTTCGGGGTCGGTGAAAAAATCGATTCACACATGAATTGTGATTTAGTCCTCTAGCAATTCTTATTGATTCACATATTCCAAAAAATAGATTTTCTAGTTAATATAACAATTGTTGATGTTGTCAGAACTTAAAAGGCTGAACTTTTTTGCGAGAGCGGTGCGGAGCCCGGACAGTCGAGAGACAGCACAGCTTCAGCTCAGCAACAGTGATGGCGGGGGTAAAAGAAATACAACCCGTCCAATTTTTAGCGAGAGCAAGTTTTTGGAAGTACTTCAGATTTTTCATCTTTATGATAAGAAGAAGATTCACAAGACGTTTGCAATATTCAAGCTTTCTAAAGCGAAGGTGAAGTATTTTGATAACACTAAACGTAAAAAGTCACATCGAACGGCATAATTCCAGCAAAATGGAATACAATCTAAACATATATCGCTTTAAATTTTGAGGAAGAATCGAATAAATCGAATCGTGACCCCAAGAATCGATATGAATGAGTGAGGTACCAAAAGATCCCCCCCTAATAAATATTAATATCAAAATAAATACAAAATTAAAACCAAACACACACTGGAAATTGACTTAAAGCCAGGTGCACACACCTGATGAAACCAACTTTACTCCGTTTAACAAATTTCTAAAACTTTTCACATCTTAAAGTCCCCCTGTGGACAATATGGATCTTAAAACTAATCTTTGACCATCAAAATTACATATTTAAAGTTCTTTCCCGTATATATAAATAATTTTCCTTCCTTATGGAAGTTTCAATATAACTACACCTCAGCTTTATGAAGTATACAGATGCATGAATATACAAATTAGCCCCGTCCACTCAATCACACTTGCCAGTTTAGACGCTGCTAAAACTGAAAGTGAAACTAAGAGTGAAACTGAGAGCTGACACAGCAACTCAATGATCGATTCAACATGAATCTGTGCGGTATCTTTGCATATTTGCCGATCCACAGGGGTCAAATGAGTTGATGTGATTGGTTACATTTATGACGTCATTAACCAGAGCCGTTTTAAACCGCATCCTCTCTTGAGAAAATCCTCAGCAATGGTTTAAATGTATACATTTGCACATGTTTTGTCTTGAAACACATTAAATACACCACATTAACATATGAACAATGTTAAAAACTTGATTTTCACCACAGGTGGTCTTTAAATATTTTTTTAAACATTTGTGATATACAATACATTTAAAAAAAATCAATAATAGACTTTGTTTGCAATAGAGTTCCTTTTAAAAACGATTTTGGTTTCTATAACTGAGGACAACAATCCATTCGTATCGGTTGCATAATTCATAGCAAATTTAAAGCAGTAGGTCTTTCAATAGATAAAATAATGAACTGGGATAAAACAAATGATTTTTATAATGCAATGAACAACATAAAGTATGTTTCGTGAATTATCAGTGAAAGACTATAGACTGTGCTTGCCTTGGAGCCATCAGCCAATCATCTGATATCTGCCAACCTGCCATATTCATTCATGCCCCCTGGTGGCGCAGTTGGAAAATCGTATCTGGTGTCAGTTGTCTTGGCTCATCTGGCTGCTGCTGTTTGCTTAGTCACAGAATCTCCCCCCCGAGGGCTCCGTGCGGACAGCACATGCTTTACTTTAGTTACTGTGTTGCATCAGCGGATTGAAGCATCATTGTGAATGAGTGAGATTAGGCTTTTGTTACAATGGCATGCTGACACGCCCCTAACATGTGAGTGTATGTATTGGTTGGGAGGAGGGGTGCCGTATTGACTTGTGAGGGCGTCCTGCAGCCTTGTACGCTGTGGGGTGCTGTGGTCCCAGTGTGGGGTGAGAGTGGCTTGTATCACAGGGGCTTTAATCAAACCCAGTGGTGGGGCGACACAGAAACAGCCGCTTGGTGAGAGAGACACACACACAGGCAGGCAAACATACACATGCTATTGATCTTGCATCAGAATGATGAATACAGACATTCCTATACCACCACGTAGTATACATTACAAAATATAGAATTATATAACGTATAAAATGCATAGTTACAATGCTATTATTCTAACCATTGGTTACATAACTGTTTATGATGAAGACATGCAAATATTGCAAATGTTCACATTGACTTGCATGTGTTTAGAATTAAATTGAATTGTTTCTCAGGAGAAGCTGTCCCCTCTTTGGTATACAGGGAGCAGTGAGCACTGCATAGGGATCATGTGAGTTTAAATGTAGCTAGACTCTGGATGAAACTGAAAAGATCGCCTTCAGCAGTACACACACAACTGGATGTTTTATTCGGAGTTGGGCTTGTGATTCTGCTGGTGGTCTGTCAGAAGTCCAGCTGTGATTCTTTTCACTGTTGTTGGTCTGATAAAAGCCCCTTGGGTAGGGAAGATAATAAGTGTAGTTGCCGGTCAGTCCCCTCAAGGGTCTTAAAATGCTGTGTAGGTAAATGTGTCTATGAGAGAGAAATTTACTATCTTTTCATACTGCGACAGGAACTCATTTAAATGTGAAAAAAAACAGTTTACTTCAGTTTTAAGGGTGTCTGTCATTTCAGATGGCCTTGACCCGGGTTGCTCCGTCTCCCAAGTCAATGTAATTGGTCCAAAAACTCCCTTCATTTAGTTGTTAGTATGATAAACATCAATAGTCTGACTCTGTCAAATTAATTGGTTGTTATTTTATCTTTATTTATATGCACGAGACATAAATAAAGTAGATAGACACATCTGAAATATGTGGAAGCACTTTGATACCGTAACTACAAAATCTGTAATGAAACCTGATATCAGGAACAACACCATAGTAGGAAAAATTGCTTTGTAAATTTCTTTGTTCTGTTCAACACAACATAAGATATTTTGAAGAATGTAGGAAAGCATACTGTGCTCGTCCCCTTTTGACTACCACTGTAATTTTTCCTACTATGGTAGTCAATGGTGGCCAACATTTTTTGGCTTCAAGCATTCTTCCAAATATCTTTATCAGTGTCTTAAAGTCTCCTGTTAATACTATCAGAAATGTCTGAGGCGTGTGGTGGTTTTCTGAACCTTGGCTGGATGAAGTGGAGTATAAAAAATAATACTAACATCTTTCTGTCAGGCTCACAGGAAAGTTATGATCATCATTCTACATTTCTTTTGACTTGGAAGCAGTCGGCACCTGTTGCCACAACTCTATTGCCATCACTACCCATGAACTGCAGTGTTTCTGGACAATTAAATTCACACATGTACAAGATGAAGCAATATCCAATGAGCAGAGAGCAATTCAGCCATATCTCCCAGATTTACCTGGGCTCACCTCTTGACTGGCTTATACGGGCGACGTTTTGATATCATGTATGCATGCATAGATAACTTCTTCCAAAATACACGTGTTCTCTTTCCTGAAAGTTACACACATTGATATCCCAAACACAGTCAGACACAACCATAAAGACCAGTGAAGCTAATACGCTTCACTGATGCCTGCAGTGAGAAGGGACGAATATAAACGACGGCTCTATCTGATCAACGCCACATGTCTGAGATGAATCATTGGAGGCGTATTTTTTGCCCTGAGCGCTGGGAATCGATACAAGCAATCTGGAATGTGGTAAACAATATCAGTTGCGACTGGAGAGAAATGCTGTTGTAAAGCGTCTCTGTCTTTACGGTGTCATACGGTCATATAGAATCCTCATACCGAGCAGCGACAGGTCGGGATGGTCATAAATTCAAGGGAAAAGCGATGAGTTCCTCCTCATAAATGAGAGGTTAAGATGTGTGCCTGGACAGTGACACTGCGGTTATATTAAATGAGGGGGTAAGTCGTTTCCACAGGGAGACCAAGTTTGAAAAATGAACGAAATAAAGGTGCCAATTTATAACAGAAACACATCTCACGGTTCATATGTTAAGTATTCTCATTTATCTAGGGATGATGAAAGTGTTTATAATTATGTCAATTATTATGTTAAAGAAAAGAATTTGATTTATGGTAGGCCTACAATAAGTCACCAAATCTGGGTGCTTGGGCTACATCTGTGTGTATTTTTCGCAGTATGAATCATTGGAGTAAGTTTGTTCTTAAACTGTGGCAAGTAAAGATGTTATACCATATTTAGGATTAGGAAAACGCGATCTGTTTATTTGTCCAATCCTCTTGCGTTCCAGCTTGTTACTGTTAAATTCCAGCAGGGGGCATCACACTTAAGCACCAAGGCTGCATGAGAGCTTCTCTGACCAGCGTTGCTATGGCGACCGGGCCCAGTGTGATGCAGGCCAGGCGTAATGGAGTGAAACACAGAGGGCAGTGTAGAGCTAGGAAAGAAACGAGAGCTGAATACCAATCACACAGGCACTTGTTTACAGACCTCATACCTGCGTTTATTCCTCACACCTACAGTGCAGATACAAGCTTTCCTGCTAATGCTGCCCCACTGTGTTTAGAAACACATCATTATCATGGGCTTTTATATTTAACCCTCCAGTGTTAAATATAAACCCTTGAACATGATGGCAGCATTTCTTTTTGATGGGCGTGACTGGGAGTTGGTGAGCTGAGGGTGATCTCTTTGCTGATCTTATGGGGTTTGTGTCATAAGACGTGCTCTCATTACACAGGCAGATATGGAGGCTTGTCTACGGGGTAGCTGAGAGCTTGCTTTTATATGATGGTTAATATGACCAGTCTTTAAAAACATGATTTGAGCACATCCCTTCGCATCTCTGTTTTGAGTCAAAGACAACACATTTTGTATTTCTTTTAACTCGGCCTTTATTTAACACAGCATCAACATGCCATGAGTCCTAATGTGTCAAGAAACTTATGTTATATATACTTAAACATCCTTTTTGAGAGTGTAGTGTCTGGAATATTTTTAGGAATGGATGGAGAGATTGTTGCATAAAATGATTTTGGATATAAACACAATACATCCTTTTTTAACTATGAAATAAGGTCGAACCACTAAGTGACAGTGTCCAGCAGTGAAAACAATTACGTTTAGTCATTTAGCAGACACTTTTATCCAAAGCAACTTACAGGTGGGGTAACAATTGAAGCAATCAGGACAGCATAAGTGTTTTTTTTTTACATTACATTACATGAAGTTGCATTTTGACATTTTTTTTTTGATTCCAAATGAACTTACATTGAATTTACAATTATAATTCTTTATGGGCTTGGCTTGCATACTATGATTTTGAGCTGAATTGGTTTATATCAATAGTAAGTAATATAAACATGCCTGCATTTTATAGTATAAGTTGCTTTTTCATTATGTTGTTCCAATGCATTTTACCCCAAAACCATGTTCAAATAAGACTGGATTCTGAATTTGAATTTAAAGAGTAATTTTCAAAATCATGTTTTTTATATCATCTATTTATTTTGTTAGTTAGCTGTTTTGTTTAGTTATTATGGCTTAAATCAAAACAAACCAACTGCAGTTTGATTAATATTAATTGGAATGCACAATAAAAAACATTTTAAAACATCTTTTTTTCAAGAGCCTTTTGAACAAAGTTTTATTGGTTGCTATTATGCACATGCGGAGAAAAATGTCCACATTTGTAGTTCGACTCGCAAATTTCTTTGGAGTCTGACAGTTCTTTCATTTTCCAACTCCAAGGCCGAGTAAGTAAAACAAGTCTCTTTTCAGTTCTTGGATTTCATTTTTCCAAGAACGTACGGCGGGCAGTCATGTGTCTGAGTGGTACCAGGTCTGTGAAACTCAGAACTTTGTCTGATCCCGTAATCTCTTTTAAACACTGTGCTTTGGTTTCTCCTGGAGAATATTGAGATCCAGCGGGTAATGGAAAATACACCCTGGCAGTGTGGGTTTCCAGTATTTAGAAACAGTTGTCTTACACACGTGCATTAATGCAGATACTCATTAATAATATACAGTAAAGTGTGCCTTGGCTTTCATGTTCATTCTCCATCATCAGTTTCTCTGCCAGGTGCAGTTGGGCTGTTGGCAATTTGTTATTTAATTATCTATTTTAGGAGGGATTTAGGGGCTCAGATGCCAAATGGTGTCCCCACACCCCCATTACACAGACACGCACACATTTATTTATTCATTTCTTTTTGCCTGTTTGTGGGGAGTGTGGACATAAAATGCAGCATATTTTTTGATAAACTGCAAGAAAATGTCCCCAAATCTGCCATGACACAGAGGTATGGCCACACTGAGCAACAAATCGCCAGTTTTGTAAAATAAGATTTGAACCACTTGGCTGTTGTAATCTGAATCTGCAGATAATAGGCCTAACAACAGTGAAAAATAGTTTCAAATTGTATCAGAACCCACGCAAACAACATACAGAAATCAACTACAATGCTTCTGTGTTCATCTCACAATATGAAAAAGAAATTTGCTGTGTTGACTATATCTTATTCATTTACAAAAAAAAATACAAGCCTAAAGTATAATAGCTGTTATTAGTTGAAGATGCTTTTCTCCCTCCTTGAAAAGTATTTTGTAATTGCATTTGAAAAACACTTGCTTCCACGAAAAGGTGCTTTTTAGGTCCATTCTTTGTAGTGCACTAAACCTCCATCTCCATAATGCATATAATCAGATTATATTATGTGTAATCTGTGCGTTGCGTGTATAAAGTGTGTGGGTCTGTGTAAAAAGACACCCGAAACATTCGCTGGCGTTTGCTCTGCTCGCTTAAAACATCCCCCTTTCAGTCTGTCTGTATACACCCAACTAAATAATAATAGGGGAACTCAAGGATGCAAAATCCTGGATTATATACATGGGGAATAAAATACATTGGTGGCCTGTGACCAGTCATTTTTTGCATTCGAGCTAGAGCACAAAGTAGCTTGTTTGTATTCTTCAGAGATCAAGCACTTTGTTTCTCTTCTCTCGTACTCTGCTTAAAGGGATAGCTACCAAAAAAATGAAAACCTTGATATTTTGCCCAATATCAAGTTGTTTCAAATCTGTGTAAATTTTGTTGTTATGCTGAACACAGAGAACGATATTTGGAAGAATGTTAGAAAGCAAACAGTTCTGGGACACTATGGACTACCATAGTAAGGAAGTACATTCTTCAAAATATCTTCTTTTGTGTTCAACAGAACAAGGAAGTTTGCACAGTGTTGAAACAATATGAGGGTGGGTAAAGGATTAAAGAGTTTTCATTTTTGGGTGAATTATCCATTTAAATTACGTGGTAGGCTGTTACAAAACCAAATTATTCTATTAAAATGTCTACGTTAAGCTTTTTTTTATTTTAAATGATTAGCAACTGTCCTCTTACACATCTGTGTCTGTTCACTATCCCGCCAGCATCTCTGCAGGGCAGGAGCTCAGATCTCTCCAGGTTCATTGTTGATGTTGAGTCTGACTAGCTCAGCGGCTAATTGGGTATAAAGTGAGGTTGCGATGATTGATGGGGTGGCGATGTAGTCTGAGCTTGATTCTGGCTGGTGTAGGTTTAAGTAATTATTCGCAACCTGTTGCGGGGATTAATTCACAGCGGCACGTCATGGTTCGAGCACGGACACCGGGCTGCGGTCACCAGCTCAACAGGACGCAGTTTGCCACTCGTGTGTAACGCCTGTTTAAATTCTGAAAAAGCTGTTTAATGGGGTTTTTCATCGAAAACTATTTTTAGACCTGGATTGGGCTAGATTAAGAAACGGTCCTCCAGAGGTTCAATTAGAAGAGAAAAGCTCTTTTCTGACCTTCCAGTTTAAACATTGCCTGGTACAGTCAGTTTTAGTTTTACAGCGAATCATACAGCCTGCTTTACAGGTTAAATAATTGTTAGGGATACCTCACCCAAAAATGAAAAAATGTCAGTATTTACTCACCCACAAGTTGTTCTAAATTTGTAGAAAGTTTATTGTTCTGCTGAACACAAAGAAAGATATTTTGAAGAATGTTTTTAACAAAACGGGTCATGGGCACTATTGACTATCATTGACATAGAAAACTAATATGGTAGTCAATAGTGCCCAAGAACAGTTTGGTTGCAAACTATTTAGTAACTATTATTAGTTTGTGAAATCACTTTCACTATTAGAACACTACGCCATGCACTTAGACCTCAACTCTACACAAACAAACAACAACAACAAGAGAAATATAACCAGCGCTAATGCTAAAGGAGTAATTCTTTTCTCTAACATTAAAGGGAAAGTTCACCAAAAAATGTATATTCAGTCTTCATTTACTCAGTCTCAAGTTGATTAAAACCCGTGGACATTTTATTGTTCCACTGAGATATTTGTACGAATTTTTGTTACCAATAGTTCTAGGGCACCATTGTCTTCAATAGTAGGAAACTATGGTGACCCAGAGCGATTTGGTTTTCTACATTATTCTAAATATCTTCTTGTGTGTTCAACAGAACATAGACATTTATGCAGATTTGAAACAACATGAGGGTTGAGTAAATCATGAAATTAATAAGGATTTTCATTTTTAGATGAACTATCCCTTTAACCACATAATCTATGTTGCTGCAATCCATGCTGGGAAATGTCCTTGTTTAAGGTACAATTGTAACTGTAATGTTTGTAATTTGGTAAAACGGTTTGACACACATTAGACAAAAACTTAAGTATGCAGCGTTTGAGTAAATCCAGCCAGTATACAAAAAGTAATACATTTAGTACCTATAACAAATGTCCTGTTTATTAACTGAAGTCATTTTTATACAATGCAAAAGAAGGGAAACAACAAAACATTGTGTACACAAACTTTGTATGATTTATGTATGTGCTACATCACTACAATCTGTATGGCTAAAGATGCAATGCTGCATCTGTGATATTTTTCAAGTAGTACTATGCAATATTAAACATTTTTGTAATGTGCAAGCTATGAAAATAATAATATCCCTTGACCTTGTTTTGACCGCCCTAAAAGGCTGCTTTCATCCTTTAATGAGTGCTGTAATTTTTAAACAGTTCTGATCTCATAAATGCCCCCCTTTGGTCGTTTTCAGTTAGACGCATTAATTTTTGTTCCATTTATCTTTTTATATCTTAGCCAGAGTTCAATGCAGAAATGCTGATGTGGTATCCGACTCTGCCAGTCCACGTTATTTTAGTCAGTGTGCTGTGCGAAGGTAATCCCCTAATCCCATAACCACATTGGATATCACATTAAGAAAATGCTATAATGACAACACTTGTACTTCGACTTTTGAAATTAGTGTAAAAAGTGTAAACATCTTGTTTAATGCCTGTAGTTTTATACTGGCCCTGCCGCAGTGCACCCTCAAAGGACGACTAGCTTTCCTGTAGCTCAGTGGTAAGAGCATTGCGTTAACAACGCAAGGTTGTGGGCTTGATCCCAGGGGATTGCACATACCCAAGTATAAAAGTATAGGTTAATGCAATATAAGTCGCTTTGGATAAAAGTGTCTGCAAAATGCATAAATGTAAATGTACTATGTATGCAGCAAAAGTGTGGATGATGATTATGAAAGGCGGGGCCTCATTTAGACCATCAAGTATTACCATGGCAACTAAGTGTGCCGATACCTTGTCCTATGTAGGCTGCAATAAAGACTGTTAAATGAAGAGAATTCCTCACATAAATCTGATAAAGGGAACTCCCAAGACGAGTTCCTTCTACATTTGAGTAACCGAGGGTTTGTGGCAAGGCCAGTGTCTGCGACTGATCTGGCATTGGCGTGGGCACTCAGCGGAACCACATTAACACATAAACAGCTTTTGGCTATTGGCATCTCTTTGAAATGGTGCTGGGTAAGCGATCTGTGTCTTCTAAACAGATGGTTGAGCTGAGGGTGGGAAATGTTTCACATGGCCCACTCTATTGCTGCTTGCTCCGCGTTGAGGTGGCAGCCAGGTATCCCCATGAGCGTGAATCGAGGTGTGCTGCTAAAATGTGCTAAAAGCTGGTGCTAATGTGTGAGGGATTACCGTTTCACGCCCATGCGAATCAATTAATGCGCTTATGATTTTGGTAGTAGTAATTTATTTATTGTTAAAGACTGGCCTTTTGTCAGTGCTAATCCTAGATCGTAGCTTTGTTTGGTTTTGGTCTTTTCCTGTCATGTTTCTCTATTACCCACAATGCTCTTTGTCTCGGAATGGTTAAGACTGCTGTTTAGGTCGAGATATCTAACAATAGATGCACATGATTCAGCATTATTAAAATGTGTGTGTTTCTTCTTGGTTCCACAGGAAACAAACTCAATAAAGACCTGAAGCTCTACCTGAGCCAGAGGTTTCAGAAATCCTCGCCGGACCATGAGCTTCAGCAAACCATACGAGACAACCTCTACCGCCACGCTGTGCCTTGTGAGTATCCTCATTATTTCTTATTCAACAAAACTCCAGTCGACAGTCTGTTCACTATCTGTGAAAAAACTGTACTCTGATGTATTCTTGTCTACTGTACTCTCGGTAATGTTGATATGCAGAAGCTGTGATTACAGAAAAGTAATGGCAGGACTGTTTGAACAGTTCGAGTATCCTCGGAAATCCTTTTTTTTTGATTGAGTAGGCGGCTGCCATGTTCTTGTGAGAAGTGTGATTAAAATATTGTGATTCTATATTTGTATAGAGATCGAGAGCAGTAAACATGCAGCAGAGTGAATGTGCTTTGACATGTAAAATAGATGTTTAAAAGTTTAAATAGAGTCCTGTGCAAGTCTGTGGGGAAAAAAACGAGCAGAGACTTTCACATTCTCAACCGTACAGCTTTAACTTTGTTAGTGTGTGTATGTAGTTTGAAGTATACAGGATATAATGTTGTTAAAAAATGAAATAATGCTACCTGTTGCATTTTAATGACTAAACATATAAACTTGAAAAGCATTGCACTCTCCAACATAAAAGCTATTTCAAAAAGCATTCTGCTACATTTTGTAGAAGATTTTAAATCATTGGTAACATTGGTAGTAGCAGTCTCAATGCCATCCAGGTGAAAGCCAATCACCTCTCGGCTTCTGTTTGACTTTTGAGTTGTGTCTGCGTTCCTGCTAATCGAGCTCTCATCTGTAGACCGTCTCAGATTAAACAGACTGATCCACTAGCTGATGTGACAGAAAGTGAGTGGCAGTGTGTGTGTGTGTTTGTGAGAGAGAGAGTGATTGATAGACAGGAGACAGCTGGATGGGCAGATGGGAAGGCAGGTCTGATTGGAACACTAGAGTCCATCATGGTCTTCAACTCACTCACCATTTCATAGACAATAAAACACAGCCATGCCCTTTCAGAAACGTAAAACCTGTCCAAATATATCTGCAGCCAAATGACACAAATGACTGTGTTAAATAAAACGACTGAAAGAAAATTGTAGTCGTGTGGAAACATATTGGCTCTAGAGACCATTTGATTGAACCAAAATCTGTCAGTGCAGGATGAGTCATCAACATTTTGGTTCATTCTCACTAAAGAATAATCAGACTTGCGAAATTCGTTCAGATGGTGGTTTGAAAATGCCAATTTAAAATGTAAATTTCTCCATTTTTTACATTTCTCTTCCGAGAGGTGACGCTGTGACGTTTTGATCTTCTATTGGTCCCATGCACTCACACGACCAAAAGTAAACCGTGTAAGTCAATGGAACGAAAAGTCAATTGTGACTGCGGCTTAAGACTAATCATTTTAAATGACTAAAATTATTTGTATTGCGTTTTTGGAGAACATTAGCCAATCACAGTGTCTACTACGGACAAGAGACAATAGAAACCATTAGAACCCATTATAATTAAAAGATTTGTCCACACTGGATGCGACGCGTCTCGTGTAGACATGGTGTATGGAAGGCTAATGACAGTTGAGACAAGTAAAAGAGGCCATCTATATAAAACTGGAGCAGCTCTGAGCGGGGGGACATGTCCAGATGCTCCAGAAACAGCGTCAGGGCTAATCATTAAAAAAAGTTTGCTTATCTGGGGTTAGTTTTTGTCTCTTAAGTAGGGTAATGGTGCCTTGAGCTGGTTTTGAGTCACAATGCAGAATCAACGTCAGACCATATGAGATTTTGACCAAACATGCTTTTATAAACAAATAAAAGTTTAGTACATTCAACACATTTTTGTGGAAACAATTCTACTGAATTTCCCTCAAAATCAGCAAAGCAAATTCTGGAAAAGTGTTGAAAAGGAAATGTTTGTTTGGGTCATGAGTCATTTTTGTGCTCTTGTGTAAAACATTCAAACAGGCTTATTAAATTCCAGGCACAAAGAAAGATATTTGGTAAAATGTAAGCAACTGACACTTCTGGGACACCTTTGACTACAAAAGTAGGTTTGGAACTACTTGAGGGTTAGTAAATGATGACAGAATTTGAATTTTTGGGATCCTTTTGGGATCCTTTCATACATAATTCATGACCTCGGTCAGAATTCTTAAAATTTGTATATGTGTGTGCTTTTACGTTAGATGTTCCCTTGAATGGACTATGCAGATTTTTAGTTTTTGTTTAAAGAGACGTAGAAACAGACTTCGTGACCTCTATTCATGAAACACTGAGACAGTTCTACTTGGATGGCACCACCAAATTTTCATGAAAGTCTGTGTCGGAAATTGAATATGTGGTTTAATGGAGCGGTTGAAATCTGCGTGTTGATTAGCTGGTAATTTTACATGACATGGTGTTGGTGAACATGACAGGGATGAGTCATGATTGATCAGTGTAAGTGTGAGGGTGGGGTTTTGATGTGTATGAGGGTCAGTATGTGCTTATGCACAAGGAGTGTAGATGGGTGCAGCTGTCTCTTTTGTTCAGTGATGGCCTGACCAGCCAGTTGCCTCTCCAGGTGGCCAGTGGCTGGGAGGGTTTGTATCACTATGTGTGTGTGTGAGTGTTGCGTTGTGTTGGGGGTGCAATGGCCGGCTGGCGAAGAGTGACAATACCGGTATGTGACCCCGAGACAAAACTGCTTGTCACTTATACAATTGTTGACAGAGTAGCAGATTTAGGATCTGTCGTCGTGTGTTTGATGCATGCATTATAAGTACTTATCTTAGAAAAGTTGTGCTACTGTGAGTTAAAACATTAAAAGCCAAATCTAGAGCTTGTGACTTGTATAAGTATCACTTTGAATCGAGTTAAATTGAGTGTCGGTAACACTGTTTCTGAGATTGTGGTCTCAGATAGTTAAATGACTACTAAACTTTAACTGACCGTTGTCTCACGCAACCAAATTTTTAAACATAGCTCCTCTGTGTTTATGTACCTCGTATCACTGCACAATCTCTTTCTCCTTGCATAATAAAATCAATATTTCATGTCCATTTATTTGTTAAGTATTTAATAAGGAGGGTAATGTACAACTGGTCAGTATTTATCACTAAATAAAGCCGTTGAGGGAGTTTCCTGTTCGCATTTGAGTCCTAACCACCCTTATTAGATAATGATTGACTACACACTATCTTTTAATAAATAACGCTCTCAAAAGAATAATGGTTAAAATTATTAAACAAAAATCATTTTCCATTCAATCACATAAAGGCTGCTCATTTGAAGAATGTGTTTTCTTTAAAACAAAACTTTCTACTGACACAGAAAGTCCCAATGTGAACTGTGGAGACAGATTTTCAATGCCCCCTCATCTGAATCTCAGACCATTTGTCATTCGCTAAATGATTTAATGCATCTTCCATGTTTTATCTTTCATCCTCTCTTGAATTTTAGTAAGAGACAGTTGCGTCCTTGTGTGTGTGGCCCTGTGTACGTTCTTTATCTAACTGTTATCCTATGATGTAATAATCGAAAACAAAAGACAGTGCCCTTTGTTCCCTCTTGTCTCTTCCTCATTTCGCGCTCGGCTTTTCGCATCGCCGACACTGTCAACACAACAGATGCCATTGGAACGGCGCTCCCACCCTCAATGTTTTCACATTTTCCTCTCGGTCCCTCTGTTCTCGTCCTCATCTATCAGTCTATTTAAGCTTCCCTGTGGTTAGCCAGCCTTTGCTTGCCCTCTCTCGCTTCCCTCCTCTTTCCTGCATCCCCCCACCACCCCCCCACACACCCCCACTTTGGCTTTCTCGCTCTCTCCATTTGTTTTTCTGCTCAGTAGCAGACAGCAGGGTTGCAGCCTAAGACAGGTTGCTGCTGCGATTTCTCGCCCGAAAGAAAGGATTACAGTTTCTGGAGGCTTCTCTGCAGCAAGGCAAGTCTTGTTTTTCTGCATGCTCTTTTCCTGCGTTTTTCCTGCGGTGATGCCGGTAAGGGATTAGAGATTTAGCGGGTAATGTATGGTTGCTCGGTTCATGTAGCGGATGGCTCATATACATAGGCTCAAAGGTTGGATTGGGGGTGGGGTTGTTGTGGGGGTGGGGTCGGGTAGTAGCGGGGTTGAGTCAGGGGAAAGAATATGGGGAAAAAAAGCCAAGATCAAACCCTTCAGTCACATCTCGTTCACAGGCACAGATGGCTCCTGGTTGTGGAACTTTCTCATCGATATGATTTATTCTCAAGCTATTGTCTGGAGCCCCTTTGGGGCACAGATCGCATCTTACCTTGGAGAGCATGGGTACGCGCGTGTGTGTGTCTGTGTGTAAGAATGCTAGCATGTGTGTGTGATGGAATGATATGTGGTAGAGGTTGTACGGTGCACCGAAGGACCATCACCTTCGATGTAATGAGCAATGATCAATTCGTCACCTGGACAAAAGCCCCCAACGTCAAAGAAATTAAATTTGACCCTGCCGTTTGCACCACCGAGCGCGCTGTGGATCTCTCATATGCTGTCTCAGACAGGTTACTGCCCAGTCATATGGTGTCTTATGTTAAGCATCACAAACATTGTTGCTAGGTAGATCTTAAATCTGAGGGAGTGCATTTATGCTATGTGACCGACAGCTGTCGTTATAGCTATGAAATTAGACTTTCTGAGACATAAAAGTCCAGCAAGCAGCTGAAAATTTATGTCGTGAGTTTTTGCTAATTGTGTGAACATGCTCATTCAGAGTCAAAGCGTGTATTCTGTGGGAGCTAGCTAATTAGCATTTAGCATGTGTGATAGTCTGTCTGCAGATGAGTAACACGGTTCAACCGCAGGCTCGGAGACGGCGTAGATCTGAAGAGCGCCCCGGTCGCTAGTCAGCTGTGATTAGCAGACAGAAGAGAGATAATACCTGCAGGGCGCCGAGGGATCTCGGCAGGGAGGGCGAACGTTTGCACGTTTTTTAGCATCACCCGCTCTTTCTACCATCCTGAATCTTGACAGTGTGGTTTTCAAAACACATTGTGTTTTATTTCAATTTTTTTTATTTACATTCAATTTTTTCGGGGGGGGACAGCAGATAAAGGATTTTCTCACAGCGCCTGTTTGGGTTTGGAGTTTCTAGGCTCCATTTTGAAATGTCAGCTTGAGCTGGATATCACTGAGCAAGCATATGTGGGCGGCATACAGAGAAATTAAACTAAGTCCAGGCATGTTCTGAATTTCAAACCCTCTCCACGTTTTCTTTGGCTAACACCGCGTTGAGCGTAGACGTTGTCTTGCGAGTTGGCTCCAACACATTTGGCTGTTGCTGGCCTGAAAAACCCATTCACTCGGAGCACTTGACATTCTACATTAGAAAGCGTTTCGTGAATTCATTTGCAAGTCAAAAGCACCCTCAGAAAGTGTTTATCACCGCGAGAGGGGACAAACCAGAGACCAGCATCAGTCCTGTCCAGGGGGCATTATTTTGGATGGACGGACTTAAAAAAGATTTGGGGAACAAAAGATAAAGAATCCCTCTTCAAAAATCACTTCATCCATGCTATCCTTTAAAGGAGCAAACAGAGATCTGCACAATCTTGATCTAACTGATCTAAGACCAGTTTTGTCAAAGTTTAGGCTAGCTTTCCCTGTTGAAAAAAACAGCATATGGTAGCTTGGTATATTTTGATGCTGGTTTGTTTTGGTTTAAGCTGGTCATGTGCTGGTCCTTAGCTGGTCATGTGCTGTTCCATAGCTGGTTTAAGTTGGTCAAACCAGCATCAAGACATACCTAACCAAGCTTATGTTGTCTTTTTCAACAGGGTTTGGCAAGATGTAACCCATATTGTGGGTTTGAGGAGGGGGAATCGTATGTAACGGTTTATAAATTGCCCATTTAAAAACCTATTTTGATTGGCCACTAATACCAATTTTTGGGACTGTGTAGCACTTACAGTCTATGGTGGTTAGGGCTCAGACTTTAGGGATCAAAGTGTCCTCTAACTAATAATTATCCCTCTCAACAAGGAATAGCATCTACCCATTCTTTCCATCCCAAAACATGTTACACGAAATTCACAAAAAACATTCATTTTCTTATTAGCCCAAGGTTTGTAAGGCAAAAATCTACATCTCCACATCTCCACACCTCAAATGCTTTCATCCAATTCCAACTTCTAACACAAAGTAGGCTATCTTTCAGCAGTTTGATGTTAAGTAGAAAAACTTTCTTCCCCAGGTGAGCTTTAAATCCAAATCACAGCTCCACGGGACTGAGATATTCATGCTGAGCTCCACCCAGAAATAGAAGCTCATGCAACACAGACACACTATGCTCCGGTCTTTATCTCAGGCCTAATCTTCAGGGTTTCATCTGGAGTGTTTGTCATTTCGCTGCTGTAATCATTCAACTCTGAGGGTTAAGAAAGCATGAGAAAGAGTTTGAGAGGGGAGAGATGTGCTCGTGAAATATGGGACTTGTTCGATGGATGAGGGAGGTAATTTCGTTGAGTGGCTGTGAGTGGTCAAACGGCCTTTCAAAAGCAAATTATTTTCATTCAATTTAATTTCACATTCACGTGCATAATTGTAAGCTTAAAGATGAGGACGAGTTTGTGAATATAGGTCTTGAGATGGATAAAACTGAAGTGTTAAAATCCGAATTTGCATACATGGTTAAAAACAATATACATAGTAGTTTTAACCTACATGTAATGAGACATTTCTGAGTAAAACAGAATGTAGACTCGGAAATATTGTGATGTTGTTGGTTAATATGTTGCGTTGCCCTCTACATGGTGTTGGGCGTTTCCTTTAAACAAATGTGGGTTTATGAATTGTAAAGAGTAGTTGTTAATAGGGTTGGGAATTGAAAATCAATTCCAATTCTGCAATTGGTATCAAAAAGTAAGGAATGACGAGACCAGACGATAAGCAGACTACATTACAATATTGGTTGATATCTTTTTACAATTTTGGAGTCAATAAGAATCGTAATCAATAAGCAGAATTGGTCAAATGATGCCCAACGCCAGTTGTTATGAAACTAAATTTGGGAAGTTTGGTACTATTTGTAGACCCTACTTAAGGTCTTAAAGGGATACTAAAAATGATGTCAACATTTAGTCGCCTTTATGTCATTCCAAACCTGTATGTCTTCTGCAGAAGATATTTTAAACCCAATTGGCCACCATGGACACAAACATTTCTCAAAATATCTTCTTTTGTGTTCCAACGAAGAAAGTGCCACACAAGTTTTGAAAGACATGAGGATGAATAATTGAAGAAAGGCTTTTCATTTTTTTGTAAACTATCCCTTTAGGAACAGCCATTTGTTGTTGGTTAATGGACCTTTTTCACAAGCCTGTGAAAACACGTTCAACGGTCATCTGTTTTAAATGTATGTAAGTTTATAACACTATACTATGCATTATATTACCTTTAAATCAAATTACAAAAAAAATGTAACAATAGTGCAAGGGAGTTTCTTACACAGTATCTATGGAAGTCACAGTCAATTTCACATCAATCTCTCTTTTGACTGCCGTTTCCAGATGATCTCAATTTTTTTAATTTTGGTGAAATTAGGGAAAACACTTTCGTTGAGTTTTTCTTGCTATGGAAGTTTACCCAACTATGACAACTTGCGCTGCTGAGAAACCGGAAAAATTAACAATAGTATTGTGATGCACATGGCTGACCTGACCTGGCCGATTTTTATCTACTAAATCTCATTCAGTCTCTAATCCCCATCCAAGACCACAATTTGATTGCCTTAGTCATGTCGTATTTGTGTACGTTCTTGTACGCGCGCGAGAGAGCGTTACATCTTGTTTGCAGGGGGAGCCATGTGTGTAGCTGTGTGATAGTGTGTGTTGTAGAGGGGGCTGGGGGGATGTTTGGGGAGAGGGAGGGTGCAGTGAGGGAGAGAGAGAGGTGGGCGGGCGGAGGTGGATGAGTGCAAGCCTGAAGACGTGTAGCTCAGATAGTGTTTGGTGTGCGAGCCCCTTACATTGGCTGAGCTTCAATGCTGGGCTGAACGGCTGCTTTATAGAGGAAGAGAGATCGAGATTGAGAGTGTGAGGAGGAGAGAGAGAGGGAGGAGAGGTGTTCGACAGACTGGGCAGCGTTTGCTAAGATACAAACGTCTGATGCCCACATGAATCGGAATTTATGTGGATTTCCGCTGTTGTGGTCTTTTTCTGCAAGATCTCGGGTGGATTGCTCGCAGAGGAGGTAGCTGCCGTGAGGTGCTCGGCTAAGGTAAATCTAATGTTTTTATCGTGATTACACCTGGACTCATCGGCTTCCGGGGTCTGGCGGTGGGGGTGGGGAATGAGGGATGGAAAAAGGAGTGACAGAAAAATGCAAAGACATCGGGGGGGAAAGCAAGCAGCAATGCAGAGAATGCATCAGACTTTGTGACCGATGCAAATTTGCATTGAGAGATGTGATTTGTTGAGGATGGCAAAATGGTGCAGGAGAGAAAGGATGTCACATCGAGTGTGTACGTGCCCGTCTGGTTGATCAAATGCTGCTCTGTCCTGGACTTTGAATTTAACTGGTCACTTGACGTGTTGAAGGCCATTATATTTGGAGACGAGCAGTGTGGCAGGCGTTCCGGAGGATGTCGGCTGTGTCTGTTTCCCAACCCCCCGACCTCCCCTCCCCATCCACCCGATCTGGCTTTCCACGTCTCTCTCACAGCTGCAACCGCTGCCTATCTACCTCGGTTTCTGAATGGCTACCTTTGAATCTGTCTTTCACGGAGCCAGTGGCTGTATTTGGGGGATAAAACAGGATCTCTGTATCTTAGCAGTGCTTTAAGGGGGATGCTGGGTAAATATTTGCCTTGCAACTGACAGGCTGGTGTTTTATGACTATTCAGCTCATATTCAGGATTTTAGATCTAGTTTTGCCACACCTCCCAATAGTGAGTGAAATGTAAACATATCCAAAATATCCATCCATTTTCCAAATCTGCTTGTCCTAGCAGGGTCACAGAAGGATCTTGGGACAAAATATTTCTCAGCAAATTATACATAAATATATATTGTATTATTTTAAGTTTATTGCTAGTGTAGTGTATTATTATTATTATGAGTGTGAAATTGTCAAATAACTGAAAAAAAAAACATTTAAAACGTGCTATTGATAGAACCTGATTTATGTTGTTGCATTTCCTAAAAATATGACCAGTCAGCTGACTTATTCTATTGGCTAGAAAATGTCTATTTTTACCTTCATTCGCTGCATGAGTGTTAGTTGTGAACACTGCTAACATATACCTGTAGATTTTCGAGAATGGTGATCTGAGACGCAGCTGTCTATGATATAAAGGTAGATCTGCATGCAGGGATGGATTTTGCTGGTGTGCTTGTAAGATTATGCATTTATCAAAGCAATTGATCACTGTTTTAAGTTCACTACCCAATACAATAGCCTTTGTATTCTGTAGGTGTGTATACGTGTGTTTTGAGGTCCGTGTTGAAGGGGATTTTGAACTGCGGATCTTATTTGGGGGACATACTTACAGAAAGCAATTTCATTTTGCTAATGGGTATGTGGGCTGGAAAATGCTAGAATTGGGGATCTGTGTTGTGGATTAACCCTTTGCTGAGACAGATGGTTCTCTCTCCCGCTGAGCTGGAAGGGATGGCTGTCAACATCAACATGGGCACACATCCCCAGGCTTAGTTTTCCCAATTACAAATCTTCCATTTTCCAGTATTTAATTCCAGTTCCCAGATCTCCAAACAGAGCGAACGGGAAACGCCAATTCTCTCTCGGTCTCAAACCTTCTGTCTTTACTACATCATTGTGGCCTAGAAATATTGTATTTTTTTAGATGGGCTACACATATGAAGTATATATAATGCATTTTGGTCCAAGAAATGTGCTGGCACAAGTTTTAGAATCAGTGATGTACACCATTTATAATGACACAAAGCGCAGGGGTCTGCAATCTGACAGTGCACTACTACTTAGATTTATTTACATTTTATTCATTTGGCAGACGCTTTTATCCACAGCAACTTACAAGTAGGAGAGCATATAAACATTTTACAAGCCCATGGTACTAGGAGGATCAAAGCTGAAGTACGCAAGGAAGAGAATGAAGAACAAGATTTTTTATTCTTTTTTTTAAAGACACAAGACATAGACAGTTATTGGTTAGTCCAAGAAATCCGGAACAGGTATGTTTTGAGCTGTTATTTGAAAGTTGCGAAGGATGCTGTAGTTCGGGTGGAGGCTGGAAGTTCTTTCCACCACAGGGGAACCAAATGAGTAAAGGTTTTTGCAAGCGATTTGGTGCCTCGCTGTAATGGAACAACCAGGCGTTGCTCATTTTCAGACCGAAAATGACGGGATGTAGACCTGGCACAGGGAGTTAAGGTAAAGGGGCGTATTTGCTGATATCGTTCTGAAGGTCAGTGTCTGCGATTTAAACTCGATGCGGGTGGCAACTGACAGCCAGTGAAGTGAAATCAGGAGGGGTGTTACATGGATTCTTTTAGGCTGATTGAAAACTTGAAATGCAGCTGCATTCTTGATCATTTGCCAGGGCTTTTCTGCATTGGTTGTAAGGCCAGCCAGTAGAGAGTTGCAGTTGTCCAATCTTGATCTGACCAGAGCTTGGACTAGCAGCTGAGAGGCATGCTCTGACAGGAACGGCCTGATTTTTCTGATGTTGTAGAGCAAATAACAGTTTCAGTGGTTGCTGCGATGTGTGAGGTGAATTTCAGCTGTACAAAATAATCTCAAATAGACATCAAATTAAATTTGTCTTTTAACCTTTTTTTATGATCATTTGATTTAACTATATTAATAATAGTCAAAACATAGTCAAAAGAGACAACAATCCAAAATACAGTGTAGTGGACACTTTTATTGACCAATCAGAATTAAGCATTTTAGTTGGTTGAACTAGACTGGCTTTTAGTTATCATTTAATCACATGAATGTGTCCAGAATCTTGACATTGTGTTGTTTCTATTGTTACTGTTTATAAAAACAACAGGGTTATTTTACTCATTCAGTTAAGGGACATCCGTATCTTGAGTAAAAGCACAGCCTCTCATAACTTTGCCATTTTGGCAATGCAGAGACGTTAACTAACCACTAGTTACTAGTCCAAACAGTTCCAGTATTTAGCATGTTTTGATACATCTGTACTAATGTATCAACACACTGTTGGCATCGGTCGAACAGAAGAGAGGATAGTTGTCCTCAAACGCCTCTGCTGTGACAAGGCTGTCAATATCCTCTCTGAACTCTGCTGACGTCGCTTCCAGCTTGGACTTGCCATTTATTAGTGCTTCGCCTTTTGATTAATCCTTGTGACAAACTATCAGTGTTTAAATGTGTTTTTCCTTCAAGAGCTTTCATGTATATCTGTCAGGATAGGCAACAGTTGGGCACTTCTGGGAACAGTTTTAAAGGGATAGTTCAGCCAAAAACTCCAATTTGCTGTTTATTTACCTACCCTCAGGCCATCCGAGATGTAGGTGACATTTTGTTAAATTTGGTAAATCTGCAGCCCTCTCTGCTTCATATAATGGGAATATATATGGGGTCTGCCGTTCGAAGAGTTCCTAAAGCCTATAATTCCAAAAAGCGGCTCCTGGCGACATGTTGACGTTTCGTGAAGTGACTCGCTCAATGTTTTCATAAATTTAACTCCCATTATATGAAGAAGAGAGGGCTGCGGATTTACCAATCAATCTTCTTTATGTTTCTACTCAAGAAAAAATGTCACTTACACATGTCGGATGGCCTGAGGGTGAGTAAATAAACGGCAAATTGGAGTTTTTGGCTGAACTATCCCTTTAAAGGTTCTTAAAGCTTACTTAGTTATTTATTTTACTGTTTAACAGATAAATTATTAGGATAAATGTATCCTTGCAGTCATGTTGTGCAAATTATAATTTACACATTATGTACACAAAATCTTTAGTATATGTGACCCCTCAGCTAGCACATGTACTTTTGTAAGACGTCTGCTTAAGATCTGGAGATCTGGAAAACATCTGCTGTGTAAAAACATCTGCTAAACATCTTAGATGTAAGAGGAGTTTTACATCCATTCTATATCATAAACATCTTATAGATGTCTTTTAGATGTCTTAATGATATCTGACAGCAGACATCTCCAAGACATGTTGCAGATGAACAAACTGTGTATTGCAGATGTCTTCCAGATGTAAATGTAGACGTCAAATAGACGTTTGCCAGATGTAGTGTGCTATCAAACAACAAGTCATTACTAGCACAGGCATATTTGTAGCAATAGCTAATTTTACATTGTACAGGTCAAAATTATTTATTTTTCTTTTATGACAAAAATCATTAGGATATAAAGGAAGTAAAGATTGCATTTGTAAATATCCCACCATAATAAATGAAAACTTTATTTTTGTAATTGGATACAATCAAATCACTTCCAAAAATGTCCAGAAACACGCCTAAAACTTTCCTCGTTACTGCTCGCTCTTTGGGAATTTCCCACTCAAGTTTGGTAATGGTATCTATGTTAAGCTTTATGACATCATTTTTTTTGATCCGGAGTCACATTTGTGGCATAAATTCTAATGCATTCTGATAATGTGCTCACATAAAGCATCATTTAAAAAAAGGGTTTCAACTTTAAAAGCTCTGTACGGGTTTAAAAGACAACACAAAACTTCATGGTTGGTCAGTGAGGATCTTCATCTTGGGTTGTGTATGCATGTAATCACAAAATATAGTGTCTCGTGTGGTTCATATCTGTGATGAAACAAACTGAAGGTGGTAGATGACTCCATCGACTGGTTGTTCAACAGAAATTAAAATAGGCAAAAAAAATTTTGGGTGTTTTAATGATTTCTATAAAAGTTTTTAGTCTTCTGGTAATAAAAATGTAAAGGTGACAAATCTCACAATTGAGAAATTTTTCATCCTAGGTCACGTACCTCGTGTCTCACTGCCTTTTTTCATTTATAAATGACATAGAGAGTCATTGGCAGGCATGAGAAAAGCATGTTTAAAAGAAGAAAAAATGATACAGAGAGCGGCCTGTATTACTCACTAGGTCAGGCTCATGAAAAATGTAATCAAGCCGTGAAGATAACCGTTTCAGCTCAGAACAAACACAGCAACGTCGGCGAGAGCAACTTTAAATTAGGTTTGTGTGTATTTAACAGGAAGGGTGTCAGAAAACTCATGAAATTACTTCTGGGAAAGAGTTCTGAAGATGTAGAATCTCATGCTAGCCTAGTTTTCTTTTTCTCTTTTTTCAAGCCAAAACTCACAGGCGCTTTAATAACTTCAGAAACGCTCAAACATAAGGCTGCTATAGTAATAGTCCTGACTATTATTAGAATGATGATAATAATGAGTCGTTTCCAAATGCGTTATCAATGGCCTACGCTACACCACTAACTGAATCACGGCGGTGAGACTCGCAGTCACTTAAAGCGTTGCGTCTGATTGATTGCCTCTCCAGTTACTGCAGTATTGCTCTCCAGGAATACAATACCTCCCCTTAAACCCCTCTATCCACCCAATAACTGGACAATCGTGTTGCCATGTCTGATTTCACAATACCAGGTAATGCTTGTGTTGTTGTGACCGTGAGAAGTTAAACTGACACAAGAACTGAAGAACGTTTGAAAGCTTTTTGTTGTGGTGGTTCGGATTGGAAAGGGAACATCAGGACCTGGTCAAACGTGATATTACATTATTAAATAAAGGGATTTAGATGACAAGTGAATTGTTTTTTGGATTAGGCTTTGGTCAAGTGTGCATTAATAATACTCACTTTTTATACGCACAAAGGCTTTTAAAGTGACGTAAGTTTTCCTGTTTGGCCAACTTTGAGTGACCTTTAAGGATTTGAATATGTATACATGCTAATTTTAGGACTTATATCTGTAAGAGCCATCAGGCTGTTCTGAATCATACAGGACAAGCGTACTATTTTGGTCCGCTGTGCAACTGTGATTTTTTTTCGCCGTTGAGAGATTAATATGTGCATACACACATACAGAGTATTAAGATGGCTCAGAGGCCAGCGGTCTCAAAGCTTTGCTACAGATTCTAAAGCGAACATCCATCTATGTTATTCAAAACCGCCAACCTTTTGATTTGTTTAGTTTCTGGGGATTTTGCTATAGCATGAGATAGATTACCGACAAGTTTGCATTCGTCCGTCTGTAGTTCACCCCCGTTTCTCCGTTTCTTCTGTCATCTATAATGATGATTATACAACAAATCTTGTTTTATATTTCATTGGTCAATGTGTGTCGTGGCTAATCTGAGTTCCAAAAACTGTTAGGGACTTTAGCAGTGAAGCTTGAAGGATTTACTCACCCTGTTTCTCAATCAGCCCCCTTAGCGTGAATCTATATATCCTGTACATGGGTCGTCCACTGTGAAGGACCCTGGCTCCATTCTCATTGGGACGGTGTTTACTTATTTTCCTGTGACGTGACTGCTTAAGCGGGTTATGATACTTCACTTCTAGTCTAAATCAACAACCGACAAAACCGACATCTCTCTGACTTTATTTTTTAAATACTGATAGTTCATATGAAAAACACTTTCATTATTCGTTTTCATATCAGTGCACAAATTTGCTCGATTATTAAATTTAACTGTTAAGTAGATTATGTTGCCTGTCTGTCTAGCAACGTTTGTTTATACATAACAAAAAATAAGTGTTTGTCTTTTCAAAAGTTCTATCGCGTTTCATGAAGTTCATTGAGTTCGCTCCTGCGATTTCGGTTAAACATCTTCAAAACTTGTCACGTGATTTCCAGTAAGGGAACATAGGTTTTTGCGGTGCGTCGGGGGAATTTTTAGGGAACGAACGTTTCAGTGCACTGGAAGGATTTTGCGAATGAGACAGCCCTTAAAATGACTGACTCCCTGGTCAGTGCCCTGACTATTGACCAAGGGAGCTTATTGGTTTTTTTTGTTTACCCTCAATGTTTCAATTAAATGCTATAAGTTTTTTACATGTTCAACGAATGTAAATTACTGCTGTGTTTGACATTCTGTATCTTTCCTGAAGCTCAGTGGTAAGAGCATGGCACTAGCATGCCAAGGTCACGGGTTGGGTCCCAGGGGATTGCACATTCTCAGATACAAATGCATAATACAATACAATGTAAATCACTTTGGATTAAAGGGTCTGCCAAATGCTTAAATGAAGAACAAATGTCTAAAAAGCAACTGACCCAAACACAAAGAAGTTATGTTAAACTGTCAATATTTTCAATCATTTAGCAGTTTACATTCACAATGAAAATTCTGTCATCATTTAATAACCCTCTTGTCATTTCAAACCTGTATGATTTTCTTTCTTCCGCATGACACACAGAAGATATCTCGAAAAATGTTTTTAACAGCCTCCATTCACTTGCATTTGTTACAGAAGTGAATGGGAGGCTGTGCTGTTCTGTTACCAACATTTTTCAAATGATCCTCTTTTATGTTCTGCAGAAGAAAGTCATACAGGTTTGATATTAATAGAGGGGGTGTAAATGATGACTTTCCTGTAGCTCTGTGGTAAGAGCATTGCGTTAACAACGCAAGGTTTTGGGTTCGATCCCAGTGGATTGCAAATAACTATGTAAAATGTTTAGGATAAAGCAATGTAAGTCGCTTTGGATAAAAGCGTCTGCCAAATGCCTAAATGTAAAATAAATGTAAATTACATAATTTTAATTTGAAGGTGAACTACTCCTTTGATATTTGACAATATATAGATAATAAATATATAACAATATGACAATACATTTAAGAATACATAACAAATTGGCCTTTTGATATATTAAAAATATATGCACTTGTATATGGAAATACATTATATTCATATACAAAAATAATTTACGTTTCTAGATGTATTGTTGCCATTCCATTCTAGTGTCTGTTGAATTTCCACAAAATCAAAATTTGGTCATCCAACAGTAATATGAAAGATTGACAGCATGACAAGACAAAAGGAAATAATACTTTTGTATTGCTTAAAGTGAATATGAATTTTATTTGCGGTCTGAAAAAATACAGAGCATCTTTTCTGTTATTTTGACCTGTTTCTTCGGTTTTCAATTTCTGCAAATAAATGCAACCAGAAGTAATATTTTGTATGAAATTTGGTAGAAATATTGTTAGTTGTCCACAGAATGACTCAAAAAGTGACAATTTTACCTAACACATACCTATACATAGTACATTTTTGAATCACAAAATCTGATTTTGAAATGGTCTTTTATTTTGCTTCCGTGGCTGTGTATTGCATTATATTTTCCAGTATATTCACATATATTTTAGTGTTGTAAGGGGACTCCGTGGCTTTAATTTCTGTACCCTTTTATTTTGCCCATTTATGTTCTGTCATTGCAGAAAGGGTGCCATGATCACCTGGCAGAGCGCAGTAACCTACTAGTTCAATTTTAGCATCCAGTAGAAAAATAGAGCCTTTGTCTATGTGGTGACTCATTCACATTAGCAGTAAATTAAGGTGATTGACAAAATGCTTATTTAAGTACAAAAATACAAATGGGTTGCAACAGCGGAGATAATTTTGCCTGGATATTGCATAAATATTGACATCTTTTACTCTTTTTGGGTTAGCTATTCATTTAATATTTTCAAGAAAACAGAAAAACAAGGTTCAGCACGGTGGGAATCAGCCCTCTACTTCGTCATCTTTGTTGCTCTTTTCAATGCTTACATGTTGAATAATTCTCAAGAAAGTTCAGGAAAGTTGATCAAGAAGTTGACTAACTGCTGTCCGTGTGATGAAGTTCGAATGTAGATGATATTAGAAATCTGAACTGGGGCGTCAGGAACACAACACTCTCTGAGCGGCCATGCTCCTGGAACCTCAGTCGCTAAGATAGACAGATTTATCACACGTGACTATTTTTAGAACCTGTTTGTGTGCCGGATGTGCACTTGGCATTGTTTTTTTCTGATGTATTTTGAAATGTGGTAAATGTCTGTTTTTGGTTCTTTTAAATGTTTGGCTGTTCTTGCACTTAATAATGATGCTGTTTTCTTCCACAGAAGCTTCTTATACCTGAAGATGTGTAGACTTTCTGTGAAAAATAAAGTGCTATATGGCCCCTTTTCATGAATTTACCACCTCTTCCCATGAATTATTTAATAAATTGTAACTTTTGGGACATTGAAACTTAAACTTTAGATTATTTCAGGCACTTGAGGAGAAATGGCTAGAAATAGGGACCAATACTTCATTAAGTATAAATGAGATTCTTCTGCTGCCAAATCACTGAGCTCATTTCCATTCAGCTCACTATCCCTTTTGGGCAATTTAGGCAACACATTCTGTGTTATTTATTACACTATACACTTAAACATAGGTCATATTACTTCAATTTTACACTCCAATTTTGCAATACCTGTCTTTTGAAACCCCTAGAGACAGACAGGGTTGAGAAGGAAGATGTGTTTGCCCGGTTTTCTTTCTATTGAGAAGCCAGACTGACACTATATTACAGCAAGGCCAAATGATACTATTCCACATGATGGACAGACTCAGAATCTTCTACATTGAGTCTTAAAGGCCTTATTGCCGGGCAGAGCTGCCATGTCACGACTATACCTATGACAAGAGATTGACTTTCACTTCACTGAGAATCAGAGGGAAAGAGCCATAAAGAGATAGATGTAATTTCATCTTTCAAGGGGCATGTTCTGCACTTTTGGAGCATTTTTATACTTGATTATGTTTATAATGAATTCCACTTGTAAATTTAGTTTGATTCACTTTTACATGAAAGTTTTTGCTTCTGTTCCTTAAGATTTTGTTTTAAATTGAGGACCTTACTTTATTCTTTTTAACTGCATCAGACTATATTGATGCTTTGTGAATTCTTATTGTATATTATATATGTTTTGCCATTTTGGTCAAAACATATAAAGTGTGCAGACGCCTTCCACAGACCCGAAGAAAATATCTCCCCCAAATACTGCGAAAAATACAACAATGGAAAACTAAAAACATGTACTCTGCAAATGTTTTATGACTGTAGTATGAAGGGGTAGTGTTTTTGTGTCAAGGTTAGACTTTTCATTGAAAATCCTTTTTTTGTTTGTTTACTGTGAAATGCCATCTATGAAAAGATATTTGCCCACCATACCATATTGCAAAAAAGGAGGTTAGAAATGAGTCATTATTCTGTTCCAGATGTCTAAATCTCCTCTTCAAAAAATGAAATGGTTGAAAATACAGCTCACATCACACAAAATATGCCAGCATAGTCACATTTGTTGTGAACAGATTTGAAGTGATGCTCGAAGATTGTGTCTGCACGCGTTTCTTTGTTTCCAGGCCGGGTTGTGAAAGCTCGAGATGTTGATTCATTGTGAAGCACCGCTGTTCTTTTCCAGAGAGACAATGATCTCTAGCCACACAGGCAAGAGCGCTTTACTGCTGAGAAATACAGCAGCCAGCCAGTGTGGAAACAACTGCAGGCTGTGTAGTGTGTGTGTGTGTGTGTGTGCGTGTAAGTGAGGAGGTTATCATTTAACAGAGGGTTGTAAACCCCCATTAGATAATTGTTTCTCTTTTGGGGCCTGGATCATGCCATTAGGTCACAGTAACTCCTTCTGTTCAAAGCCGCTGACCCACGACTGATGAGTGTGTGAAGCCCGGGACCAAACCGTTGCAGTTTGTAATATGTAGAGGTGTTGTCATTGCGACTCTCCTTTGCTTCATTTAGCGCTCGGGCACCCGGTGGGCTTTCAGTGGTAGAGCACTAGCAGAACAGGTTGACTTGGTTTTAAAATCCCTGTAGAGACTTAACTCTTATATCTCTTAATGAATATGAACTTAAGGAGAAATAGTTCACCTTCAAAATGAAAAGTCTGTCATTATTTACATGACATTATTTACATGTTCTTCTGAAGAACACAAAAGTCGATATTTTGAAAATTGTTGTTGTAATAAGGTTAAATAAAAAGAAGGAAGGAGGCGGGAACCGGCGAACATTTAGCAAATAATATTAATAAAATAAACAAACAAAAACATGGAAGTAAAATGCCGCCAGCCACCTCACGGTCGACTGCCGGCCAAAAGAACATACATACAAACTTAAAACATATGTCCGGGCCCGGTCCTCTCTCGCCGGCAGTCCTGACGATTCGTCCTTTTATGCTCCCGAACTCCTCCTTTGAGATATATGGGACCTGTGTGCTGATTCCAACTATCAATCACGCCACCGGCCCTGCGTCACGGCTCTCGTCACGCCTTCCTCACCACAGTTGTATAACAGAAAACTAGTGGTCCCCATTGACTTGCATTTGTTTTGTGTCCATACAATAGAAGTTAATGGGGACCAGCAGTTTTTGGTTACCGACATTTTTCAAAATATCTTCTTTTGTTTTTGCAGAAGAAAGAAAATCACACAGGTTTAAAACAAATGACAACAGGGTGAGTAAATGATGACAGAATTGTCATTTTAAAGGTGAGCTATTCCTTTAAGGTGGAGGACCATGGCAATATTAACGTCTGTTTCTTTAGATATTATCATTGCTTAGGCGCTGAAATGTGTCTTTTCAGTTGAGGAAAATGTGCTATAAATATTGGGGAATGAACAAGTAAATAATCAATTAAACATCATTTTGTCAGTTGAAGTGAAAAACCCTTTATTCACCCTCATATGGTTCAAACCTGTATGTGACTCTTCTGTGTATTACAAAATAAGGTATTCTGCCAAATGTCTCAGTGGTTTTGTGTTCATACAATGGAAGTCAATGGGGTCCAGTGTTGTTTGGCTACTAGCGTTCTTCAAAATAGCATATTTGATGCCCTGCAGAAGATCAGTCATGCAGGAATGACATGAGGGTGTGTAAACAATGAAAGAATTTTCATTTTTTGGTGAATTGTGTGCTTTATGGCTATAGATTGTGTCTTTAGATGGAAAAAAGCATGAACTATTATACAGTAAATTAATGACAAATTGAACTTTGCAAATGCAGCCGCCACTCTCAAATACAAGCGAATGAGCTGGTTCAGTTTAAAAAAACATCCTATTTTATTTATCCACATGCTGAGGCCACAGATACATATGCGTACAGGGTTTCTCCTGTATAGAGAAATTGGAGGCGGCCGCCTCTGTGTTGGAGGCCGCCTCCAACACTTACTTGCATCCAAGTAAGTGTCATTTCTTGAAAATTCTTAAATTAACATGAAGTACATCATTGTAATATCTTTAGCTGTGCAGTTGGATCGTTCAATCAGCGTGTACTGTACCCAGCGAGTTCGCCAGTATGAACGCACATTGCGTTCAAAACGACTCGCACACAAATGACTCATTTGAACTGATTTATTTAAACTAGTGAAGTTTTCAGTCTCTTTCAAATACAAGAGATCATTGAATCATTTAAAGTGAACCACAGGCTAGAGAATGGAAGATGTGAATGAGTTTTGCTCATTTAATTCAGTTGGCTATTGTGGGCTGAAAATTAGTTGAAAATGAGAAAAAAGTTTTTAGACTTTTTCAAATCAAATAATGTAATTTTCCTCTAATTTTATTAGAACCTTTAATATGTCAAAGTCGCATTGGTTAAGCCACTTTAAGGTACGGTAGGCCTCAGTGTGTGTACAAGATCAGGATGGCACCACCTCCGCCTCATTTTGAGTCAGGAAAACCGTGTGCGTAGATGAACATGTTGTTGTTGTACAAGATGGCAGTGCATTGAGGTAAATTTGAAGAGCAGTACAGGATATGACTTAAAGACTTTATCCTGATGAAAAACCTGAACTGTTTTTATGCGCTCTACCTGATGCCAGAGCGAGGCAGAATTAATCCTGCTGTCGTCCCGGCCATGGCCGTCTTGCACTACTAACTCCAGAGGCATGTGAGACCATTTTGTATGTTTCAGAGTTGAAATAGCTTTGCTTTCATGAAGTACTGGTTTGAATGCCCCCCTCTATAATGAGGTGCTTTGGGTTTTGTCATCATCTGATTATGAGGTCATGTTGCTCTCATTATTTTTTGACATTCAGCCATTCAGTTTGCATGTCACAGATATTTTAAAAGTGACAGAAAAACAATAACAGACATTTTACAGTAATACAAATGGGTAAATTACACGTATTTTACAAATATTTAAAAAAACACAGTGTATGTATAGTTGGTCTAATTTAAAGCAATAACTTTCATTGGAACAAAGGATGTTTTGTAAGCATTTTCCTGGCCTTAGGATTTTTCATGGCATGGCCAGATAGAAGCCTCTGAAGTAAAAGATACAGAGGATTAGTACAGTCCTTATATTTCTGAAGTGCTTTTTTTCCATAAGTTGGAAAAATAAATGCCAGATTGGAAGCTGTCTTTCATGTTGGTATTTTGTGTGAATGTGAAGTAAAAATTGGTTTGAGCCCCTCTAAGTTATGAGGCTTTGGGTAATTCTATCCTTAAAGGGTTGTCCATAGCAACATAAGACGTCAATACATACAAGTCAATGCTATTTATATATTTGTGGAAAACTGTCATTTTTTTGTACCTTGTGTTTGCATGTGACGTAGAGTGAATGAATTTGTGTCAGTGCTGTGTTTGCTAAAGTTGACTGTTTATTGAGCAGAACTGTGTGGTCTATTATTGCATCTTCTGACCTGCAGTGTAAAGGTTTTTTCTATTTTGCACCCTCATGTCATTCCATACTTGTTTGACCTTTGCAGAACCCAAAAGAAGATATTTTGAAGAATGTTGGTACCCCAGAAAAATTAGACCCCTTCGACTTCCATTGTATAGACACAATATCACCTTTTCAGATGTTTCTCAAAATATCTTCTTTTGTGTTCCACGGAAGAAGGAACCCATAAACATGTTTTAAATTGACATGACGGAGAATAAATGGCTTAACTTTCATTTTGTGAACTTACCTTTTATATAATAATGGCATGTTATCTTCTGATCTAATGGCAGTTTAACCCGAACATTAAATGACTTCTGCTTAGTTGGTTATTGGTTCCTGGAATTATGAGGATAAAGTCCTGTTTCTCATGGTGAGGGATAGATATTTGAACAATAGAAATTCAATAGAACAGAAGTACTACATTTTCACGAATGTTTACATGGAAAGGAAGCTGGAAATGACAGCCAAAGAAAACTAATTTTCTATTTAAAGCAATTCACGCTGTCTTTGCACAGCATCCATTTGAGGGGTTGCAATCTACTCTGCTTTGTATAAGCAGGGTCCTGTTAAGTAAAGAGAATAATACATTGCAAGATTGTCATAAAGGCTGAGTTTATCGTCATATCTTTGATTTATCACCAATGTCACTAAGATGGCTGCCAAAGACCATCTCCCATCGCAGGGTTCTATTTATATCAGCTATTCATCAAGTGATGGGGAGATACAACACGCAGCAGGACGGGTGCCTGAGACACACAAGAACTGCCGGGTCACCGTCTTAACCGTCAGCGGTGCAATTAGCTGGTTCAACTTAAAGGCCCAATGATCACACTTTAAATAAATTGTGACAATAATCATTTTCCACCTTTGTTTTTCTTTGTCTGTATATAACATGTATCACTCTTTATCTCTTGTTTATATTCAAGTATTTGATTTGTGTTATTTCATTTTTGTTCAGAAATGTCTTCACCTCGTTGAATGCAAATGCAGTTGAATGTAATTCATGACAGCAGATATTGAATTTCTTGTCAGTTTTTGCGTCATGTATTTGAAGATATTGGGATCGGTTGTGGTATCTTATACGTATGCTGTTTAAGATTGGATTGTAACGAGAACAGGAAAGATGTGATGCTGGAGAAGTTCTGCGATGTGAAGATCTGAGCTTTTGTGTATATTTAGTTAGCAATACAATGGTGTTTGGTGTGGGTGTGACAATGGGGGCAGGGGCTTGTTCACTTTCCTCTCCTATAACAAATTTTTGTCAAAAAGGTGTTACGACTTGACTTGTGAAGCTTCACGTGTAACGGTCTCTTACGCTGATTTCACACCCGACTCTTGGCTTCCAGGACCCAGGAGACTGTAGCATGTGCTCGTAATTGGCCCTGATGTGGGCGGCAATCGTAAATGTGTATATCTGGTTTCCAGCATAAATTAGCGGTATAACCTTGCAGATATCTTATGCTTTTTTTCTCTGTTTCTTTTTGTGACAGGTACAACCCGCCCCCCTCGTGACGGTGAGGTATCAGGAGTAGATTATAATTTTTTGTCTGTTGAGGAATTTCTGAAGCTTGAACAGAGTGGGACACTGCTGGAGATCGGATCTTACGAAGGTAAACCATGAAGAGTTATAAACACACACGCTTTTGCTTTTTCTTTTATAGAGTGTTATTGAAGAGAGCAGGGAAGTCATGAAAATGGGTTTGTTATGAATATAAAATGTTATATTTATTCTGGTCTCTAAAATGTTTCATCAGCTAGAGGTTGCTCTTCATGAGTGCAATCTCTTAAAAATTAACTCAAAGTCAAAGTGGTCAAAAGATGTGTGCAGTCACTAAGTTTAGCAATGCATCGTGGGAGACTTTTTTCTTTTCTTTTAACAAGCATCAAGCTGTAAGGCTTTTCTCACAGAAACACAGTTATATTTAAATTCATATAAATGTAGTTGTTGGTCTCCAGATTATTATATGTGTCTATGAGTACAGAAGACATTCCCAAAAATACATTTGATTATATTCCTCGATACAATCATTTTTCACATCAGCATCGCCATGCATCTTCAAAATGATTATTGTCCATAATAAAAGCAACTCTTAAATCTAAAGGTGCTTCACAATGCCATAGGAGAACCTTTTTTGTCTAAGTGGTTCCATAAAGAACCTTAAACGTTTGAAGAACCTTTCTGTTTCACAAAAGATTCTTTGTGATGAAAAAAGGTTCATCAGAATATAAAATCCTTTATTAAAGGAACCAAAACTGATTCTTCAATGGCATGGCTTTGAAGAACCTTTTAAGGACCTTTATTTTTAAGACTGTATATGGATATGGATGATATATGGAACAGTTATGGAATCACGAGTATCCAGTGGAAAATGATCAGTTTGCGAAGGCACCATGTTCTGTTTATTTGCGTTAAGCTGCTGTTTTTAAAAAGCGAGTCTTCATTGAACTATAATGTGAGTGTTGTAAATCTTATCGGAAATCTGAGCGATTATTTGTGAATGAGTACTTTTTGTGCCTACCTCAATTTTTAACTTGGACTTTCAGCCGAATTCAGTTCTTAAACTCTGTTTGTGGAATAGAATTAGTCTGTGAAAAAGATATAACTGCAGTGTGTATGTGGCCAAAATTTTGTTGAATTCTTAGTTACATTTATATTTAGTTATTTAGAAGACACTTTTATCCAAAGCAACTTGCAAAGTGTTTAAGGCGCAATAATGCAATAGGTGCCAATACAAAGTTACTGGTTTCAACAAAAGCTAGTTAGGCTATACCTAATAAACATGAATCACTTTTTAAATGTAAAAAAACACGCTAATGCATAACTGAAATATTCAATCCATTTTTCTACTTAGTGCTACCTTTGTGTTCCATTAAAATGAAATTCTTAATTGTTATTAAGGTTTAGCATTGGGCCTGCCACAGCTGAACTCTAACCGTATTGCAGATTTAATGATGTCAAGTGCTTTCCTTTCAGGCATACAGCTCTCACTTTGAATGGTCACTGCCTCATAACAAATACACTCAGACATCATGATACTATTATCAAACTTTTAGCCGCTTCATCAGTTACCATCTTAAAATAACACAAAATCTACCAAAGAAAAATGAAACTCACATAAAACTTGACTTTCTTCCTTTAACCCTCCTGTTCTAAAAAGTGGTAATATCCTCTTGTTGCCTAGGTAACTATTATGGAACACCCAAGCCGCCCAGCCAGCCCCCTAGTGGGAAAGTGATTACTGGCGATGCTCTGCAAGACAGCCTTCCTGGTTCTCAGCAGTCAACCCCACGCCGCTCCAAATCCTACAATGAGATGCAAAATGCTGGAATAGTGCCTACAGAAACTGAGGATGATGATGAGGTTCCTGAAATGAACAATAGCTTCACAGGTCAGCAGACTTCGGATGGCTCTTCGGTCATATTTGTTTGTGTTTTGCTTGTCTGGCACATGGGAGAAAAGATGAGTGGTACTTCTTTGTTGCTTTCTCTGTCCTTCGCCATTACGAAACGAGAAAGGGGACAATAGCGCCATCTGGCTGTAGCAGAGGGTTTTGTTTGTTATGTTGCAAAGCATCAAGATGGACTCTTCCTGTTGTTATTTACAGATCAGTGAGATTTTCACTCCAGTTTTATCGAAAATGGGTTGGATTCCATTTTAGGTTCCTCTAAGACGTTTTTTTTCATGATGTGTAAAGGTCAGTTTTGGTTGATCAAGTCAACCAAACGTGAACAGCACATGTATGATATAGGTGTAAAGAGGTTCTGAAACATTTTGAAGTAGGTTAAAATTGTGTGTTTGTATTGTACATGCAATAACAAAGCGCTTTGTCCTTTCGAAAAAAATGTATTTAAATTATTGGCGAAATTATGCTTGAAACTTCAAATTTAGTTTATCAACACATTAGTTACAGAATCATTGCTTTATAAATGTCTTTGTTCTGTTGAACTCGAAAGAAGATATTTTGAAGAATGTAGGAAAGCAAACAGCTCTGGGGCACTTTGACTACCATTGTCAATTTTTCTACTGTGGTAGTCAATGGGGTGCAAGAACTGTTTGGTTACAAGCATTCTTCCAAATATCTTTCTCTGTGTTCATCAGAACAAATACATTAATACAGATTTGGAACAACTCGAGGGTGAGTAAACGATGATAGAATTTTTAGTTTGGGCTGAACTGTGCCTTTAATACAATGTGTAAAGCGAATCTGCCTGGTTGATCAAAGATCAGTGATGTGGAAAAAAACTATAAATTTAAAATTTGGCTGGGCTGTTGCATGAGTCATCCGTCTTAAAAAGTTGAGTGGACTTGCTCAAGCTGAGCAAATGTAGTTTTTAGTAATTGTACTCTGATACAATGTTACAATAATTTATTTCACACACATGGATGTCTATCTCCTTGAAGGGATAGTTCACCCAAAAATCTACATCAAATTCTCACCCTCATGTGCTTCAAAACCTGTATAGCACTTTCTTCAGTGGAACACAAAATAAGATATTTTGAGAAATGACTCCGTTGTTTTCTGTCCAAACAATGGAAGTCAATGGGGTCAAATGTTGTTTTTTATGTTCTGCAGAAGAAAAAAAAGTCATACAGGTTTGTAATGACATGGGAGTAAGTGAGTAAGTAAATGATGAAAGACGTCTCCTTTTGGGTGAAATGTCCCTTTAAATAACATTCTGTTGATTATAATGGGATGTCCAAGTTAATAGTATGGCACCTGATGAAAAACAAGCCATAAGCTGTGCTTTTCACACAACGTTACGCCTTTTCATTTGCCAAAGTGGTTTGATTTGTAACAACTAATTCAGGCGGACGGGCAGTGCTATGTAGTTCAAAGTCAATTTGTTTAGATTCCTCGCCCCTCTAAGTAGGTTAAGTGTTTAACTGTTTACACTCCTTTTGATTTGAGGGGATGTTGGTGATATTTATGTTGGGGGTGTAGGTGGGAAAGTGTCAGGTGTTGGTATGCGTAATCGTATGTAATAGAGTGTGAATGGTGTCTCATCACTCAAGAGTATACAGGAAGTACTATCTCCCACCCCCACACACAAACTTCCTGGAATCTCCAGAGGTAAGGTACAGTCGCAAGCCTGGTACCCCGCCACAAACCATTTGTAGCAGCACATGTGTCTGTTCATCTGTTAATGGGATGCTACTGCGTGAGTGCCAGATCACTACCTCAAATCAGAGTTATCATGTTTGTGTGCTCATTTTGCATGTGTTTTCAGGAGACTCGAGTGAACAGGACGATCATCCCTCCGTTCGGCCATACGCCCCCAACCACGTTCAACCCTACGTGCTCAACAGCACCTTGGCGTCAACCACGGAGAGCTCTCAGAATACACACGCACTCCCCAGCCACCCCACGGACGAGGACCCTCTGGGACCCTTGCCCGGTAACTGGGAGATGGCCTACACAGAGAACGGAGAGGTCTACTTTATAGAGTAAGAAACAGCTACAAGCTTTATTCTGCCTTTATTAGACGGATATTCATCGATATCTTATGAACAATGTATAGAAAGATTGTTGTTTTTGTGCAATAATTGCACAAAAGATTGGTTGCCATTGGCAACAGTAGACAGTACAGTACATACAGTATGCTGGTCACTTTATAAAAATATTGAACTGTAGAGTGCTTGATTTGTATTAAACATTGTATTGACATTGATTGGACTATTAATACATTTAACTTTAGAGATTTGCAGGTTTGTAGATAACAAGACCGGACGTATCAAACATTTTGATATCTTCAGTATACGTTTTCCTTCCTGCTTGTCTCAAAAAAAGAGAACACAGGATGTTGTTTTGCCGGCATCTTTGTGGAACAATGCTTGACTATTTGTGCTATGGATGTATTCTTAGCCACAACACAAAGACGACATCCTGGTTAGACCCCCGATGCCTGGACAAACCCCAGAAACCCCTGGAGGAGTGTGAAGATGATGGTATGGACACATGGTTGTGTTTTGACGTTTGAACATTTTTTATGTTTGAATGTCTGTTTTTGATTATACACATTCATAAATTCATATGCGCTTCCTGTGGCTTTTTGTGTTGTTGTGTTATGTGCATATTTGTCTTAAAACCAAACAATTATGAATCAAGTCTGTGTTGCAAATACATATGAAGCCATTTCTAGGGGCGTACAGTTTAGATTTTTGTGCAAATCAGGCTATTTAACTAAAGTAGTCCATCCATGATAATAAGTGATAGCCTGTAGATGGCGCCCTTGAGCTATACGAACTATATCAGCCAGTCTCACTTTGTGGCGGAATGATGGAGGCAGCTGCAATAATACCTTAAGAAGGTTCAAGATTACATTGAATCTCCTCTTACAAACAAGTAATTCCCTTGGGCTTCAGCTCTGTTGCCCGATGCGTGATGCCGATTCCCTGTGCAAAGAGCGATCCAAAATGATTTCGGAATTGAATATATATTTAAAATTATGCTAAATATGATGACAAAATCCAGTTCATTTTGCTCCTCAAAGTATGGATTCAATTTAAATTTGTAAATAACACTGATTTGACAAATTAACAAGATGCTGTTTTATTTGATGTCATAGTTTTAAGACTACAGCTTCCTTTGAGCTGTAACTTTGCTTTTTTATCAACTAACCCTCTGCCTCTCTGCCACCCTTCCCTTCTGTCTCTCGCCCCATGTTTCGAACACCTGCTCCCCTTTTACTTCCGCCCAAGAAGAAGGGGTACATACAGAAGAACTGGACAATGAGCTAGGTAGGCCACAATTCCACAGGGAAACATCCACAGGCACACAACCTGCACGGGTGGAAACGACCCTCCTGTGCTGATTTGAAGTCTGGAACATGAAAATACATCTCATTGATTCCAAATCAGTGCAAAAGGGCTCGTCTACCCATAATGCACCTGCTATACTGTCATATTTCAATAAGGCTGTCAGCAGTTGTTTCGTTTCAAGAGTTGCTTTAGATTTGTTGTGGAATGACTATGTCACAGATTTCATAATGTTTTTTGTCATTTGCACGGCATGATAATATTCATTTGCACCGATATAAAATATTCATTGTTTCTATTTCTACCACCGAAGCATTCGCAGAAGATTACCTCTGGGCTCTCGCAGCTGGGAGTGGTTCCGTTTTCATTACTCATGCAAATAGCTTCAGAAATCTGAAACTGTGTTAAGCTAACGGTGACGGACAAATCATAGAATCATTTGTTGCTTTAATCAGTGTTGTCGTCATTAAAGCACGTTACATCGGTCTTGTTACGGCACTCCGACCTCTCTCGCTGCTGTTCAATGTCCCTTTGTAATTGAAGGGCTGATTCATCATTACTAAGGGATAGGGGGATGTAGGAGGTGGCCTTGAGAAGCTGTGAATTTGTGATTGGTGGAGCGCGGTCAATAGCAATTGATTTAAGAAATCAGTGCCATTAAACTGATGCTGTGGATGGGGCAGGAGGTAGAAGAGGAGAGACCTGATACTGTAGAGAGTGAGCAGAAGACACAAACAGATGAATGGGCAATTAGTCAGTCTCTGTAATGTTGTGGGGGGTGGGTGGGTGTGTTGTTTTTTGTAAAGTCTTGCTTTTCTTAGCAGCCATTACTTTTTAATTAGATTCGCACACTTTTAAAAAATGTCACATGCCCTTGCAAATTCTTTTTTGGTGCTATGTGGCATACACAGCAGAGACCATTTCAAAATAATTTTGAATTTACTATTCATAGTTATGTGTTTAGGTATCATTTTTGTTCATTCTGTTAACTAACAATATTTCTCCCACATCACAAATAAAAAATATTATTTAAATTCGTATTTATTTACAGAATATGAAAACCCGCGTAACGGGTGACAATACCAGAAAAGATGCTCTGTATTTTTCAGAAGTCAAATACTGCAAAGAAAACAAGTTAATGTTCACTTTTAAGCAGAAAATAGTAATATTTGTACATGTGTTTAGGAAAGTTACTTTTTTATTTGATAATCTCGACTTTTATCACAGTCTTATTTATCTTGTCATGCTGTCAGTCGATTCACATTGCAGATGGATGGCTTTGTCACTCCTGAGGCTTGATTTTGTTAAAATCCAACAGACACTGGATAGGAAAGACCACAATACATTTTTAGATTAGATGATTCAACTTTATTGTCATTACACATATACAAGTACAGTGTAACGAAATGTAGTTTAGGTCTAACCAGAAGTGCAATTAGCAAGTGCAGATATACAGTGTGAATAAATACAGAATACAATATTAGGAAAATACTTTACAATGGGCATGTACTATGAACATCTAGAGATGCTGCTGGAAAAATAAACGGTCTTGATTTTTTTTGTGGGTGTATTTGCTTCTATGTGGTTTCTAGGCTGTTTTAAATAGTTGCGATGTGATGGTTTCCAAACCAAAGTCAAAAAGCTGATTGGTCCCTAGATATGGCTTGGGATCTTCCTCTGTGTAGCTTTTGACCATTTTATCACTGCAGGGTGAAATCGTTTGTCCTCTTGCTTGGAAAAGTAATAACATATCTTTTCTCACCGAGCCGCATAACTTGAGGTATTATAATTCATGTCCGCAGCACAAACAGTGGGGGACAAGTTATGGAAAACCAGTTCAGAACAGAGTGCAGTGTGAAGCTTAAGGGACTTAGAATTTTTACATAGCATTACAGAAATTGCTTTTAACACTATATTATCATAATTGTCATTGCTACTTTATTACCAAAGACTTCGACAGGATTCATACTTTGCATCAGAGCTTATAACAACAGTATGAATTACTCAAGGACGTAAAAAGGTTGACTAATTTATGCATATGAAAATTGCTTTAATTATTTTCCAGAAACGTGCCCTTTCACTTCTGATTCGGCTTTATCCGTTGTTAGGACGGAAGGTGAGCTTGTTGATTTTTCACATTTGCGTAAATCCTCCAGCTTAAGGTTATCACCCAACAGAAACGAATGTAGATTGACAGCGCTAAACCTGAAAAAGATATACGAGACGAAAGAATTGCTTGCCAGTAGATTGTTATTCGTAAGCAATTAGTGTTGTCTGACATTTATATAATCATTAGATTAGTACAGCAGTCAGCCTTATTTGCTATTGCTGCTCGGGAGAGATAATGAGTTCTCGCTTGGCATAAAAAAATATAAATGTGCACGGCTTTCATTGGCCAATTAGAAACTGGCACAATGTAGAGTGGTGTTCTCTATGGGAGCCGTAATGTTGAGTTTCCTGTGTGCTCTAGGCACTATGCTAATATAGACACCCTGTGTCCCAGGTGCAGCCTAAACAGGTGTTTCCATGGCAAAGAAAGCAATATTTTCATATGCATGAAGGCATATTTCAATATTGAATGCAGTGTCATTCCTTTTATGTTTATTCTATTATTCTAAGGAAGATGTTTGGTGTGTTTTTCACCTTAACAGAGTTGTGATCAAGTCCATATATCTTAATCTCGGAATATCTTTTTGTTTTGGAAGAGTTGTCACCTTTTCCAGAGAAACTTTGAATATTTTGGAGCATTTCATATTTTTGTTGTTTGCGAGGACAAAAGATATGGAAATGTCAGTTAACAGCACAATTTCATTAGAACCTCACTGCGAGATACTAAGAATTGCACTATCATTGTGATGTGTTTTACTACTTTGGGATATAGATCATCCAACACATGCAGTTTGCATTATTTAGTTATAATGTTCTCAATACGGCTATTATAGTTCAAAATATCTGAAGTTTTAATTGGTCGAAAAATCTAACCGGCAAATGACAGGATGTGATAAAAGACTTGTTAAATTAGTTACAACGATGTTAAAACCTCTTTTGTTTTTTCTCCTTTTCCAGAGCTGCCCACAGGCTGGGAGAAGATTGATGATCCAGTGTACGGAGTGTATTATGTTGAGTAAGTGACTCATCATCATTACCCATAATACTCTTTTATTTCCACATCATCTTCAGTCCCCTGACTTCCACATATGATATCATCCAAAAACATCAAACAGGCAGCCTTCATTCTTCTGAATGGGCCTGTTCGATTTCGGCTGTGCGCACCCTTTGTTGTTGTTACCATTTTCTAAAACTTGTTCCCCCCCTTTGAGGGACCCTTGGGTTTGCTGTGCATAAACATGAATGCATTCATATGTTTTGAAGTTGTTTCAAAGCAATACCTCTGAGGCAGGAAACATTCCAGTTTCTGTTTTTGGAGATTTTTCTGTATGTTTTGTGCGGTTTTTGGTTCATAAATTGTGCATGCCGGATGATTTTTGGCCTGGATCTCAGTTGGATGATGAACATATGACTGTATTTTTTGGTAATCTGGTGATGGTGCTTTTTTCTCCTGTATACGTTTATCAAGCATGCCTAGTCGTCTAAGCCCTGGATAGATTTGGTTTTTATGCAATAAGATTAGAAGGAATAGCAGGTTTTTTAAATTTTTTACTTGGAATTTTAAGTAAGCGCAGAGGCTCTTGGCCATACAGTTTATATCTTCTTTTATGGCCTTTTCTGTGAATTAATTTACTTTATTTCTCCTCTTCTCACCTGCTCAACCTTTTTATTGTTTCTCCCTCTGGGTGTGTTATTGGATGTGTCCTCTGGTCAATGATCATCATTCTCTATCTCTCTTTCTCCCTCTTCCAGCCATATTAACAGAAAGACCCAGTATGAGAACCCAATCCTAGAAGCTAAAAGAAAGAAGCAGCTGGAACAGTCTCAACCCACTGAAGGTGAGCAGAATATCCTAAGTTCGTTTCAGGCCATCCCGTTTCTTTTGTTATGTGTGTTTGATTATGTGGGCCTGTCCTTTGCTGTTGATGTTTTGGAATGAGGAATGTCATCGTACTTCATGATAATCTTTTCATAGCTTATGATTTTTTATTAAGTTCTGCTATCTTATGTCATTGCTAGAAAACATCAATTTCTTTCTAAATCAGCATTTTAATGAACAAAGTGTGTGTTTTGGGTATTTTGACATTTTATTGGAGGTTTGATTTAGGTTGTCATCAAATCTTCAATGTTATACTCTGAGTATTGTCAGACTGGCCCCATTTGAGTCCAAAAGTGGCCAATAATAAAGTCAACAAGAATGCATTCACAACCGATTTTTTATCTATTCTGAAACAAGATATTTATTGTGGAAAAAAAGTCTGCTGGGTCAATCAAGAATTGTTTAGCTTGCAGTTAATATAGAGGACCACTCCTCTTGAAACACATGCCGACAGAATGTTGAAACATAAGCAAGCTTGATGACATCATTCGAAAAGCATGTTTTTACATTTTGAGTCATATTTTTAAGTCCTGAATTCCATTCAATACGAGTTCAAGTTGACTTTTAAAACTTAATTCTTTAAACGATCTAAAAAGTTGTGCCCACCTTTGGACATGCTGTTGTATTTGTATCCAGCCAGCTTAGCTGAATATAACTTTTTTTGATTACCTTAATAACTTTCCCTCCCTGAAGTTTAGTATCTCTGTCTCACAGATTGTGATACAAAATTTGCAATATGCAATCTGAGATCTATCTTTTACACTCAGAGGTAGTTAAGACACCGCAGGGCGCGCTTATATTTTAATTACTATCAGCCGTCTTGGCTTCAAGGCTGAGCTCAGCATTGAATAGGCAGGAAGTGCGAGTGACTTGACAGACACAAAAAAAGGAAGTGCACCCTTCACTCTTTCAGAATGGATAGAGGAGCATTCATCAGGAGCGCCGCTAGCAAGCTATGCTGCTCACCACCAAGAGACTTACAGAGAGCCCGGCAACGCCCCTCCACACCCAACCCAACTGGGGGCTAAACGTATGTGCTGCCTCGTTTTTTTGTTCGTAACACTCACATACACAACCGTGCGTGGAGTGTTTCTCTGTGGACATTCACTCTTCACTCAGTCACTTCTTTAATTTTTTTCAAATCTTCCTTTCCTCAGCCCTCTGTGTGTGATGTTCTTGTATTGTTCGAATGTCCAATGATTAGCTTCTAGCAAACACTGTCTATGAAAGGTAGATAATATAAGGCCTTGTCTCTCACACCATTTGCCATTCCTGTCATGTGGGTGCTGTTTCGAATTCTGTGGTGCTTTTCAAAGTGTCCCCACGTTATGTACGAAGTCAAGGACATGTACAATTAATGAAGAGAGATGGTGATGTTTCAAAAGATTACGTCTGTAATGCACTTGTGAGTAAATGTGTGAAGCTTTTGCTCTGTATAGTGTAAATATGTCGAAAGAAACGTCCTTGGATAACAAAAAATTCAGGATTGAAAATCTGTTTTAATAACGTAATGTCTGAAACATACATACAAGTTTTTAATTTCACTCGATTTATTATTAATATTTAGTTTATTTGAAGATTTTATTTCCAAGAAGAGATTACTCTTATAAAGATTTTCATGTTTTTATTGTGTTTTATTGCGTAGTTAGCTGTATTTTTTTAGTTATTTATGGCAAAACAACTGCAGTTTGATTGATCGTTATTGGAATGCAAAAAGAAAACATGATTTTATCTCATTTTGGAAATAAACTCTTCTTTTATTGATTATATTTAAAATTTAAATAAACAGAAACTATTACAAGTGGTCTCAGGGTTTTGAACCCCGCTGTATTCTGTTTCGCCCATGCAATTGCTTTTAGATATATTATACATTTACGGACACTATCTCTCTCCCTCTGTTTCTCTCATGTTTTCCCTCTCATGTAGATCTATCTTGATCACGATCAGTCATTTACATTAACTATTCAGTATGTCTCTCTCCTCAGGGTGTCTCTACAGCGTCCTCTGATCCTTCTGTCCTGACATCACGATGAATAGATCATACTACATTTCTGTAGCCAATCACTTCCTTTTTCTTCACCCCCTGTTACATTCTCTCCTCGCATTCGGTCTTCTGTCTCAGAATGATGCATTATGGGTCCTAACTGCACTTTGGCTCTTATTTAGGATTGTTTACCAGCTGATTCATCTGCTAACAGTTCCTTTGGGAAATTTGATGTTCATAATATTACACATTACATTACACATATTACACAAAATGTTCGTGCGCAGTCCACAATGTTTATTGTCCACAAAAGGGATAGTTCACCCAAAAATTTAAATTCTGTCATCAATTACTCACCCTTGTTTAATTTCATACCTGCATGAATTACTTCATTCTTATGAACACAGAGAAATATAGTTGGAAAAATGTTGGTAATTTTCAGTTCAGGGACATCATTCATGACCATTGTAGGAAAAAATTAAATTGTAGTCAAAGGTACCCCAGAACTGTTTGTTTTCCTAAATTCTTCGAAATATCTCATTTTGTGTCCAACAAAACAAAAAGCACAATATTTTTATTCCTACTATGGTCGTGGATGATGTCCCAGAGCTAAAAATTGTTTCTCTGCCCAAATATCTCAGCCCAAATATCTTTCTCTGTGTTCATCAGAACAAATACAGTTATACAGTTTTGGTACAACCTGAGTGTGAGTAAATTATGACTGAATTTTCATTTTTGGGTGAACTATCCCTTTGAAGTACAATTTTATATTATAATGCTGACACTGAGAAAGTCTAGAAAACTTCAGTGTTTGCTTGATAAAGCCATTCGTCTTTATAGCCTTTATAATGAAATTTCAAGGTTTTATAAAACTTCTCTAGTTTCAATCTATATAGCGTTATGGGCTGTAAAGAAAAAACATAACAAGCTAGGTCAAAACAGTCTGACGATCTGTGCTTTGTTAAGCATAATTTTTGATAGATCTAGAAGAAAATAAGTTTTTAAACATTTCTGGCACCAACCCAAGTAATCCCAAAATCCACTCAAGATTTATTTATTGTACACAAAAATGTCCATAATAATCTCATTATACAGGTTATCATCTTATGTATCTTCACATAATCCCGTATCTCTCAAATTCACAATGCATCTCTTATTGCAGGGGGAAAGCCATTTTTTACGAGGGACCCTGCAGAACTGAAGGGGACATTCATTAGCACTAAACTGAAGAAGAGCAGGCGTGGGTTCGGCTTTACTGTAGTAGGCGGAGACGAACCAGATGAGTTCCTGCAGATTAAGAGTCTGGTGCTTGATGGACCAGCTGCCCTGGACGGAAAAATGGAAACGGGTGAAAACATACACTTGTTTGTGCTGTAGTCTTATTCTTTTCTTCGTTCTTGGGTAGCACTAACACGTTCATCCTTCTTTTCTTTTTAAAGGTGATGTTATCGTCAGTGTCAACGACACTTGCGTGTTGGGTTACACACACGCCCAGGTTGTCAAAATCTTCCAGTCCATCCCTATCGGCTCAATGGTTGACCTTGAACTCTGCCGTGGGTACCCCTTGCCCTTTGACCCCGATGACCCTAATACCAGCCTGGTGACCTCCGTTGCCATTTTGGACAAAGAACCAATTATCGTCAACGGAAAAGAGAGCTACGACTCGCCATCCAGTCACGGTAGCGAATCGGCAGGTGGCGGCGGTAGTTTGAACGGTTCCAACGATCCGCATCGCTCCCACAGCCCTTCAGCCGAAGTGGCGTCCAACGGCTCTCACGGTTATCCCAGCGATGTTGTGACGTTGGCATCTTCGATCGCCACGCAGCCAGAGCTCATTACCGTTCACATGGAGAAGGGTGATAAAGGGTTTGGCTTCACAATAGCGGACAGCCCTTCTGGCGGAGGACAGCGCGTGAAGCAGATAGTGGATTACCCGCGATGCAGAGGTCTTAGGGAAGGTGACATCATCATGGAGGTCAACAAGAGGAACGTGCAGAACCTGACACACAATCAGGTGGTCGACCTGCTCAGCAAGTGCCCTAAAGGCAGCGAGGTGACCATGCTGGTACAAAGAGGTGAGATTATGCGGAAGTTTTATTTTTTAATGTGTTAAATGTATAGACATAGAGAGAATAGTGAAATTGCAAATAAGGCTAAATGTGATGTAGAATAACGAATTTTGAATGGTCAGTCAAATGACCTCTTCTTATATGTGCGGTCCTTAGCACGAAGAAGATGCACTGTTTACAGGTTTCGATACCAAAGAGTGTAAATGAAATCCACTTCAAAAGATGTAAACAACACTGGTCGAAAATAACTTCCTCTTCCAGATTTTCAACATTACACAAACATTTGAACAAAAAATCAACTATCCGAACATTTATAACCAAATCAAAATATTAAACGATTAAATTTATGTATACATGTAAGAAAAACTAGACCAAACGTGTTTCTTGACCAGTGTTTACATCTTGCAAAGAGGTCTATAGAAGAAAACATTAGAACAAGAAAAGTATGTGAGAGATGCAGATACTCAGTGTTCCGGTTGAGTATTCCTGAATGAGGGAGCTCATGCATCAGGAGAGAAAGAGGAAGGGACAGTGTGAGGTGCACACAGACACAGCCTCGGGTGTCAGGTCAGTCCCGTTCATGAATATGGAGTCTGTGAATTCTGGTTTTTCCTCGAGGGCCGTCAATATCAGCTGTCAATAAGCCCCACCTGACATTTCCATACCACTCTCTGAAATTGTGACGAAGTTGAGATGAAAATCTCAAGGTAAGCTGCTGCCTCTTTAGTCAATGCCATTGAGAGAAAAGACAAGCGTGTGGGGAAGAAACGCATCAAACGAAAGCGAAGCGGACCTTCAGAAAACAAGCGTGTTTTTGAGTATTTGAGTTTCAAAGCAATTCAAATCCCTAACAATAAAAAGTTTTAGTTTGAGAGGGAAGTATGTTGGGTTTAACTCACACAAATCCTATGTCTTTCAAAACCAAATTCCTGTTTTCACAGTGCATTCAGTTAGCGGCTGGCACTCGGATTATTAATTTGATGAATTGAAAGCGTTCTTATCTGTCTAGTGAAAATGCTTTTAACACGGCCGGGAAATTGCTGCATGCCAATTGCAAGGCCACAGCCCATTGTATTAAAACTTCCCTATTTGTCATCTGCGACAGTTTGCAAAACAAAATACGGCACACTTACATCTTCAACGGCTCATCAATAGTGACGGCGCTTAGCTTCTTCAGCAACGCTCGCTGTCCTCCAGGGTTTGATGGCTTACTAAACTGACGTCATGTTGCTTTTTAGTGAAGCTGTTTGTTCTGTAGTTTATGCGTAGACCGCAGGACGCTGGAGAAGAAAGCGTGTGGCCTGTCTACTGTATGCCAGTTCATTATAAAGCACATTATTTAATGTAGTGGTTGTATTTGCTTACCGCCCAGAACCCGATATGGAACAATTGTGAAGAAATTTGTTGAACAAATTGAACTGAGATTTGGAAAGTCAGTGGACACGCTTCCTTTCTTCCCCTGATTTACTAAATTCAGATCTTAATGGGAGCATATCGAATCCATTTTTCTTGATCTTGTGAAATCGGAGTCTTTGATGTACCGTGCATATATGTAGCACCTGTAGCTCATCATATCCTTCTGAAATATCTCTGCGACGAGAAACCGTGACAGATGTTCGCTCTGACTAGCAGTTTGAGCAGAACAGACTTTTTCGTGGATCTGCCACAACAAACACAGGTTTTGTGAATCTGTCATTTTATAACACAGGCTTTGCAAGTAAGATGTGAATCGAAGCATTGAAAAAGAGCGTTAACTATACTGTGCCTGACAACGAACCCGTGAGTAAACACTGTTGTTTATATCAGGGCTTCCCAAACTTTTCAACCCACGACCCCAAAAATAACAGTGACTCGAGACCCCCACTATCCTCGGAGGTGGTTTAAGTATACAAATGTTGCGCGCAACTGTGCACATGGACTTATAAAGTCTATACAAACAAGCGCATAATGACAAGACAAAAGAACAAAGTCCAACATAATATTATTTTATAGTAATTTACTCATTACTTGTTGATTCGAGTGCTGGGCTCCTTGCGTTGTCATTTGTTGATATTAACCAACGTTTCATTTCGACTAGTAAAAATATCCTAAACTTAATCCCTGAAAAATAATCTGCGTTCACATATGGGAATATTTAACGTGGTGCTATAAATTGACTCGCTGCACTTTACCTAATGGGGTTGCTATTAACATTAATGTAATTTAAAAGTTAATCACCTCAGGGGTCACGATCGAGGGGAAGGAAATTCAAAAGGCTGATAGCTTTTTATTTGTCTTGTTTTATTTTTAACTTAATTTATATACCTTTTATTTTGTTACACTTATTGATAAAATGTGCTATAACTAAAGAAAAATCTGGAAATCATCTTGCGACCCCTACTTTTGGGAACCCCTGATATATTTTGTGCCTAAAAATTTTATTTTTCATAAGCGTTTTTAACACAGGCTTGCTATTTGTTTATTTCTAAGGGTCTAAGCGAAGGTAAAAAACTAAAATATAGCAATTTTGGTGGGAAGAACCGTACAAACGTTATAAACGGGCCTCAAGGAAAAAAGAGCCATGTAATTGTCATCGCAGTAACCTGAGGTCAGTGGTAGATGATGATACACACCAGAGACATTCCCAAACGTCTGGAAAATGTGTCAGGGATGTATTCCCTGTGCTCGCATCCCACCTTTAATTGCCGGCCTTGATGTCAAGTGTCAAATCCCACCACGACACACTCATACACTCAACCGTTCCCTTTCATTGACACAGCTTCATCACTGGCCTACCAATTACAGAGGAGCAAGGATGTAATGGTAGCGACATGATTTATGTCTCATCACTCATTTGAACACGTTCACACATTTAATTCCTTTACACATGTAAAAACAAACACAGTGCATTTCTGATAGTAGGAAATACACTACAGCTGGTTCAACAGTGTATATAGAAGTGTTTTATATAGATATCAGGAGCACAATAATAGAGAATGTTTGTTCATATGTAATGCTTGACACAGATTTAGATGATCAGTTTCATTGGCCCTCCCTTCCCATGGGAGTTTGGCTGCAGTCAATATTCCTGTAAATGGTTTGCAGGTCTAAATGTCTTGCTTGCAAATGCACAGTATAAAGGCGATCTGTTATGCCCGGTAATCAGTTCGTCACTATGCGTGTGCTCATAAGCCGAATTCATGATAATCCAGATTCAATGGCAGCGTGGTCCATTCTGTCTCTCTGAGGTGTGTGTTTGTGTTTATGTTTATGTGAGGTTAGTAGCACTAAACAGCATATTTCTTTCAACTAAACTTCTGTACGCGCATTTTCAACAATTCCCGTCCTCATTGGAATTCTGATTATCTTTGAATCGGCCGCTGTGAGATGGAAGATTTTGAGATGCTCCAACTATGCATTTGATGAAATGAAAAAGCAGATACTAGTATCTGATGCTCTCGCTTTATGACTCATCAATCACCAATGACAGCGCACCCGTCCGCCTACCTCAAGCATCCAAATAAGTGTGTGGAATAAGGCTAAAAAGGAAAGCAAATTCAATTGCTTTGGCAACAAGACACAATACAAGAACTCTACAGAACTCCATGTGAAATCACACGTGGGTCTGTTCTCGTGTATTGAGCTGCGAGCATTGACTGCTCCGTAACCAACAGGTGATGTGATGACATTTATCGACCGTCTTCTGTGTTTGAGCTTCTGCCCATTTCGGCGGTCAAAGAAAATCACAGAAGCTTTGTAAACAACATTGCCACTGAGACCATGCGTCTTATGTTTCATTTATGGCAAGACAAACAGAGATGGGAATGTAATGATTTAAAGGTATATGTTTCGAAAGTATACTTGGCGTAGGGATAGTTGGCCTGAGAATAAAAATTCTCGCATTTATTCATCCTTTTTTTTTTTAAACCTTTCCATGACCTTTTGAGGGACATGAGGGTGATTAAATGATGAAATTTTTTCATTTTTAGATGAATTCATCTTGCTTATCCAGAAATCAAATGAATGTCTTTACAAGCAAACACTATAAAGAAGACCACAACAAATCATCTTATCGACTGCTCGGCAAAGAACCAACCAATCACATGATCTCACACCTTGTTTCCATGACGATGCTCTGCTGCACTTTGCAGTGGGGTTTCCTGTAAAAATGATAAATCGGAGCGGTCTGTCTCGCACGCAACACGTTCTCGAACAAATGCCAACAGGCAGGGAGGACAGACAGACAGATGTTTTTATCTCTGCTTCAGTCTGCATCTTAATCTTTCATTATGTAGTACACTTGAATGATTTTTGATTGGCATGTTTGTGGAGCTCTACTGAATACACACAACGAAAGACAAAAATAGACATCAACGTACTCTCAGTGTGTGTGTGTGTAACCACAGGGCCGTTTAACATCACCTCATGCCCTGTCACATTCAATTGCGGCCCATGTCAGCTGGTGACGAACATGCAATAATAAACATGCACACATGATTGTATTAAAAAAGATTACGGTTCGTGGACAGGTCAACCGTGATATTTAAAACATAATTATCGATATTGTGATAGTGTGATTCAAAAAAAGAGAAAAAAATAAACTGAATAAAAAGGAATTCCACAAATAGTAATAATATTATTAATGGTTAAAACAATTAATTAGATATTGCAATAATATCATTATATTGAATTTGTTTGATCATGAAAATCATGTAGTGAAAATCTGATATTATGACATCGCTAAGACCAATATTGTGTGATATTGGTGTGCTGCCCAGCTAGCCTTAACTTTTAATTAATAAACTAAAATAACCTGCAGTTATCTTCTCATTTAACTTCATATTGCAATAATTACTGGCTTACATTTCCCCGCTTATTATAGGTTCTACTTATGAAATGAAAAATCTATATGCTGAATTCACTTTGCAATGTGAGAAGATAGTGTTTTGCAAAAAACATGACTCGTAACATAGACATGTAGGAAATACAAAGCAAAGAAATTCTAGAAATTCTTCCTGGCCAGGCACTCACATAGGTTTTTGTATTTAAATAGCCTTTATGAGATCCTGGACAACAAAACCAGTCTTAAGTAGCACTGGAACATTTTTGTAATCGCCAAAAATACAGGGTATGGGTAAAAATGACAGATTTTCATTTTACGCAAAAAATATTTTGAATATTAGAGATCATGTTTTAATCAAGATATTTTATAAATGTCCTACCTTAAAGGTATAAAAGCCTTATTTTTGAGAGTGGATGGCCTGCTACAGTGCCTGTAATTAAGAACTTCAAATCCGATTTTCTCAATATTTTGCAAAATTATGCACCCTTAAATTCCGACTTCGTAAACATTTGTTGTTCCGCCCGATATTGCCCTATCCTAACAAACCATATATCAATAGAAAGCTTATTTCCTTAGCTTTCGGAAGAAGTAAAAATCTCAATTTGACCCTTAAGACTGGTTTTGTCGTCCAGCCAAGTCTTGACAATAAATATTCACATCATACAAAATCACGTTAGCAACATTTTTCAGTGCAAACCAGAAATGTCATTGAAGTCGGTCAGCAGTTGCTTCCTCGCCATTTTGCTCAAGCCTCTAAATAAATTACGAATCTTTTAACCTCAAATGATGTCAGTCCTGCTCAAAGGAAGCAGGGGCGGAAATTGCACCGATCTCCTTTAGAGTCTTGAAGCAACCTCAAAGAGCACCACTATGGGATTCGAAACCGTTTTCAGAATTTAAGCAGCTCGTGAAAATTGTCTTCCACTTTTAGTGCATTGGTCACTTTGTTTGCTTTTTATTCAGCTGGCATCGCTGCTTTATGGGATTCAAATAAAGCCATTATGCGCCCTGTAAAGTAAAATGGATTGATTGATTACAGGGTATTAGGCAGCATCTCTCCTCTGTAAGCAATGACCTCCAGACGCACTCTGGGTTAGAAAATCAGAGGCGCACAGATCCACTCTTACTCTCTCCCAAAATACAATAGTCTTGTTGCTGTGCAACTGTGTGTGTGTGTACAATAGTTTTTTTTTTTAGAGCAGGGTAAACATAACGGAATTGATGAGAAATCATATTTTCACAAAAAGGATAAAAACATTTAATTCAGTTGAAAGATTTTGGTGACTATTCGTGTAAATCTGCTTTTTTATGTTTCAGTGTCCTGGGTAAAATCAATATTACTCATGTAGAACGTTATATATAACCAGAGGTTCTTGTTTCATATGCCTCTTCTGAGAAGCAGCTTACGTAAGTAATGTAGGCACAAACTGGGAACAGATAAATATAATCTATGATTACAGGGTGGTCAGTCCTCTTGCCTTTGGTCAGCGGCGTGGGCTGCACACCTGAGAGGAACACAGCAAATGTACCCTCCCTCCGCCGCCAAACAAGCTATTGTGTGTAGGCTTTCAAAGCACATAGTTAAAGAAAGATAAAATGACCAGAGAGGGTGCGATGTTGCAGAAAGTTTTAACAATTAATAGCCTGAAGTGGAGATGGGCTGAGAGAGGATGGGAAAGATGTCGAGAGGAGGAGGCTGGGGATTGCAGAGGATGACAGCATTTGTTTGACGATAGGGTTGGAGGCGGGGCTTTGGAATGACGGGCAGGTCGATTAGGAATAGAAATGGAGGGTGGAAGATTTAATGTCTGGAGAGTTTAGTCAAGTACAGAGTGGATGCTTATTGAAGTGAATTGCATGATAAAACGTAGCAGGCGCCCGCATGTGTGTTACCGTGGGCGCGCTCGCACGCAGATGACTTGATCTCAAGGGAACCGCTTCACAATAAACAGCCTATTTTTTTCAGGTCAGACCGGAATCGGAATCATTTTCACATTCTTAGAAACATGATCTTAGAATGCCGTGAAATGTATGCGTACACAAACACCTTTAAGGATAGAAATGAGAATGCCTTTTATTTTCTAATTTAATTTCTATGGCTACAGGATGTTGAATGAGAATTTGATGAATTTATAGGGTTTATTTTCAGTATGTTTTAATACAAAATATGATAAACTTAATCCTAGAAACATTGGATAACTAATATTTGATGTTATTCTTAATATCTAATTCATATGTATTATTAGAATTAGGAAATTCGTTTTTAGTTTATGGTTGGAGGGAAAAGGAAATGGCCAGAATTCTCATATTTTCTTTCAGCTCAACTGATGTAAAACACGTCCGGTGATGTCATTATTAATCGATTGTTTGGCATATGATTTTTTTTGTTTTGCCACTTTACTAAATTTCTTTGTACTGAAACTTTATTTTTCGTTCACTTCATGTCATTCAAATTTTTAAATGCTGTGTGGTTTTGGCAATTCCATTCAAATTATAATTCATAAGATTAAAATGGAGTCAACGCCCAAATTCAGACTTTACACACACCCAGTTGCTAAAAATAGACGGAATGTGCAAATTTCTCTAGCCCTAGAAAAAACATTCCATCATCTTTGTAGTTCATCTGTTTCTTACTTTTATTTTCCACGTTATACATCAGCTCCACAACTCGCGACTCTCCGTATATATGAATGCATAATTTAAGGGTAGTCTGTCCGATGAAGCTATTCTGATGGAGGCATCCGAAACAGACGCTAACGGATCCACGCATGTAGGGGTGGGAGGGAAACTGTTTGGAGGAGGAATACGATAGCAAAGAGAGCGCAAGAACGCTTGTGAAGGGAGAGAGAAACAGAGAAGACGGTAGAGCGAGGGTGATCGAAGCAAGAAGGGGGAGGGTGAACGAGAAAGCGAGAGAGAGAGAGATAGAGAGAGGTGAGAAGAAGCTCAAAAGACAGGAGAATCGAGGACTGGCTCTAGATGCAGGAATCTTCGGCAGCGACGTCGCGAGGGGCAGGGGCGCTGGAAGATGGTTTCAGTAAGAGGGGAACTGACCGTTGCCTATAATTTAATGTTCAGTATCTTGGACTCCTTCTCCATGGGTAATAGCTTTGCACCTGTCTGGGCACAAGCCTCCTCCTGTGTCTCATTTGTTTGTCTGTGTGTCTGTCGCTCTCTCTGTGTCGTGTTGTCTCGTGAACAGAGTCCGGTGCGTTTAAGTCCTTGGGGAGCATTTAGCAGAGGTTGCGGGGGACGGTCCGCGTACGCGGTTGCCCCACGCTGCCCTCTTTATCATTTATTCGGTGACGGAGTGAAGGAACGAGGGAGGGATGGAGAGAGGGAGCTGCCGCTGCACCACGCATCCTGATTGGAGTCATTCTGTTGTCCTGGGGTCACATTTAGATTTGTGCCTGTGGGGAAGGTGAAATCTTTGTGTTCGCACTTTTAACGTTTCTCTTTCTTTTCCTCTCTTTAGGGGTGGCACCTGCGAAGAAGAGCCCCAAACTGGTGAGTGCAGATGTTTCTTTTTACGTGCATCTTTGCATCATTGGACTGGTTTGATTTTAGATGCTGTCACTGAGAATCTGTCACAAATGCTGTTGAGCTGTAATGCCCTGGCGGTGAAGGGTGAAACCATGTGGTTTGTGTGTGCGGGGGGGGTATCCCCTGGGAGCAGGGTTGATTTTATTTATTGGTCACGTGGACATCCTGTAATGGGCCTTTAATGACTTACCAAAACATCGAAGGCAGCAGTTTTCCACTGCTGGAGCTTCAGGGCAAGAATAGCAATCAGGTGTTTTGTCTTTGATCTCGCTTGGCTTTCGGCTTGCACTGGATCGTTGATGATGGATTGAAAGTTCGAGCTCAGCATATCTGTGGACATGGGAAGTATAATCTGTTTTAAGGCTTCTGTTAAAATGGCAGCCTTGGGTTTTCCATTCATGTTGAAATGGAGTCCGTGCTTGTTGATTTTTCAGTGCCAAGCGATTGTCAAATAGCCTTGCGTTGTTTGGATGGATTTATTAACTCCTTCTTGAGTTTTGGTTTGATTTGTATACTTTTTTATATGAAAACAGTCAGATTTATAAGTTGCTGAAAAGGGATGAAGTGTGTGTCGAGGTTTAAAACTATCATGTGATGAACGTAGATGAAAGGGCCTTATATTTGTCTTATATTAAGTATAAAAACATTCTGTATATAATCAGGATTACAGTTGAAATAAAATGTTTAAAGGGATACTTCACCCATAATTCTGTCAACATTTACTCACTCTTAGATTGTTCCAAACTTGTATAAAATTTCCTTATTTTGCTGAACACGCAAGAAGAAATTTGGAAGAATGTCTTGTCCACCATTTCCTGCCATAGTACTGCCGAAATAAATACTATGGGAGTCAATGGGGGTTGAGATTTGACAATCTTCCAGATATTGTAATTTGTGTTCAGCAAAACAAAGTAACCCACACAGGTTTGGAACAATCTGAGTGTGAGTTATTATGTCAGAATTAAAAAAATTAGGTCAGGTATCACTTTAAGTGAAAAGAATATGCAGGAATTTCAGAAGGTCTAAGTATATGGGATGCCATTTTTCATCTAATGATTGTACTCTACAAGTATAAGCCAAACCTGATCATTCATGTCTTCCCATCATAATGTTGCTTTTAAAGGGCCAGTTTACTCAAATATATACATTCTGTTATCATTTACTCATCCTCTTAATCTCTTGTTCAATCCTTTCTCCACAGCAGCAGTTGGAACGTAAAGACAGTCAAGGCAGTTCCCACCACAGTGTCTCCAGTCAACGCAGCATCCACACCGATTCTCCGCTCCACGCCTCTCAGGCCATGCTCAACGAGTCGGCTGCCCCACCTCCCCCGTCCCAGCCCCTCCCGAGCCTGCCCCAGGACCCCCCAGTAGACGGAACCCTCCAGAAGAAACCAGATCCCTTTAAAATCTGGGCTCAGTCTAGGAGCATGTATGAAAGTAGGCGTAAGTAATATGGGATTCTGGTGGAGGGCACTTTGGGAAATGAATCACTGGGGTCTTTGTTCTTCATGTCTGGTTGGTATTGGAAACTGGTGGATGTAACTGTGGGAACATGCTCTATTCTTCAGTTGATTATATAAGGTTTAGATCAAAATTTTTGGGCTCTGTGGGAAAAATTACTTTGGGTGTACTAACTTTTGGATGAATTATGATTTTGCTATGAATTGGTCTGTGTATAATATAGCCAGGTGTCGTTTAATATCAACATCTTTCATCAGTGACTTGTTGATGCAAATTTATGAATCTGTACAACAAAACATATTTAGCTTACAAATCTAACTTCAAATATTCACAGTTTCTTAGTTCTTACAGGTCCAGTGTATGAAATTTAGCGGCATCTAGTGGTGAAGTTATAAATTGCAACCAATGGTTCATTCCACCCATTTCAAAGCACTACGGTAGCCAACACAGAACTAAGATGTCGGCACGTTTTCACTTCTTTGTTAAAGGAGATAACTCATTTACGAAACGCACTGCGTAGAGCAGTTTGTCCGTTTAGGGCTACTGTAGAAACAACATGGTGCATTCCATCTAAGGGGATCCACAGTGTAGACATAGCTCATTCAAAGGTAATAAAATGCTTCATTATGTAAGGTCTTCATATACCGCTGAAGGACATATTTACGTATATTATATTGCATTTCTGCCAATACATAAGTTACACATAGGAATTTTTATATATTGAATTAAGTGTATTTCCAGTTAGAACATGTCTTTTTTAATATTTAAAGAACTGTCCACAACTAATCTGAAGCATTATCTGTCAGTTACAATCTGCTGTGGTCTGTTGTGATCAGCGAGCCGTGTTTGGTTGTACACGACATTCCCACTTCCAAAGCTATTCATTAGCCTTTTTCCCTCCCTTCTGTGGTTCGCTTTGCTCGGCGTGAGCGAGATGCCGCTGCGAACCGCCAGGCACTTCCGACCAATTACGCTCCACCCTGCCATCAGCGCATTCACACACTCCAGCGCGCTCTAAAACACGTCTTTTGACAAATGTGCATATAATTGGTAGAGGAGCAAGACAGTGGATCCAATACGGCTCTCATGTGTGTCAGAGCAGAGGAGCTAATTAACGGCAATATCTCTCAGCCGTTGTTAAGAGACTGTGAAATGGAGAAAGTTTTAGTTGAAGTGTCTGCGCATTTATTAGGGTTTGTTACTAAGCGTCTTAAAAGAGAGAATTGTGGGATCGTCCGTAATAGTTCATTATGGGCATGTATACAGAATGCAAGGTTTTCATCTGAGATCGGCCGATATTTGTTTTTGCAAGTACTGTGCTTGAGTAAATTGAGACGCAAACTAATGATGTTTTATCGGTGCAGCTCGAGAACATTCAGTCCAGCAAAAGCTCATCTGAGGTTAAACTAAGCACTGGCCGAGTTGCTTTGAGTGGCTTTAATGCAAATGAAAACAAGTTGTAGGATGCTATAGGGCCATCCATGCCATAATGCACAACTTGCAGACTCTGGCCCAACCGTTTTTGCGGCTTAATGGAGATCGAACGATGTGGGAAATTTGCCCAGCCTTGATCTCTCTTCAGAGGAGCCATTTTGAATGGTTCCGGAGCCATGCGGCTTCCTGTGTCTGTTACAGTAAATTACCGGAGACTTTATCCTGGCCGGTTTGACTGGAGACGGTGATCCTTGAGTCTGCAAGATGTTTCAGCCAGACAGTAGTTTAATCTGTTTTTAAAGCAATAGTTAACCCCAAAGATGTATTTTGTCAATATTGGATGTCGTTTTGTTTATTAATAATTGAAATAAAAAATGCTTTTGTGTATTCAAGGCAATAATCTTGAGAAGTGCCAGTAAAACAAAATTACAGTCACAACGTTCAGAATAGTATAGCCAGTACACAGAAGATTGAAGAAAAGACAGATTTTGTCAGGTTTTTTGTGAGTATTGTATTTTATTTGTTAGACTTAAAGGGACAGTTCACCCAAAAAAGAAAATTCAGTCATGATTTACGCACTGTCGAGTTGTCTTTATACATTTCTTTGTTTTGATGAACACAGAGATAGATATTTGCAAGAATCCTTGTAAACAGTAACTTGTCACAGTTCTTGGCAACCATTGACTACCACTGTAGGAAAACAACAAGGGTACTCAAAAGTGCACCAGAACTGTTTGCTTTTCTACATTCTTCCAAATATCATCTTTTGTGTTCGAAAGAACAAAGAAATTAATATTTGGAACAACTTGAGGGGGAGTAAATCATGACAGAATTTAAATTTTGGGGTGAACTGTCCCTTTAAAGGGATAGTTCAACCAAAAATAAAAACGTTTCTGTAAACATTTTCTCACCTTGGAGTTGTTCCAAATGTGGATACATTTCTTTGTTCTGATGAACACTGTGAAAGATATTTGGAAGAATGTTTATAAACAAACAGATCTCAAAACCCAATGACTCCATAGTAGGGAAAAACAATGGTAGTCAAAAGTGCCCCAGAACTGTTTGGTGTCCTTCATTCTTCAAATGTCTTCTTTTGTGTTCATCAGAACAAAGAAATGTATACAAAAAAGTAAATGATGAAGTATGAAGTATCACTTTAAGTGCTCTTGGAAGAGGCGAGGCCTTTGCTCAACAGGTTTGCGATGACAAAGTCACAAATGATAACAGAATTTTTGTGTGTACTTTTTTTAGTAGTCGCCCACAGTAAAAACCTTTAAAAATAAAAGCTTACATCAAATGACATTACTTAAAAGGCATAAAGGTGCTTTGACAGTCCATCATGTGTTGCACTGGAGAGCTGCCGGTCAATAATGTAAAACCTTACAGAATGCTGATGTCTGCAGGGCCTGAAATGTAAAAGCGAGGGGGGGAGGCTCCGCTGTTTCTCATCCCGACTGATTTGACATGGAAGCGTTGTGGTGAAGATAGCACTCAAATGGTGGTTGTGGGCTCAAGGGCACAGCTGCTTCAAAGACATCTAGATTCCATCTTCCACATCGTTTGATCTGTATTTTAGTATTAAGCATATGTGTCTGTGCTTTATCGCATTCCCAGATGGGATTAATTGAATTGGGCCATGTAAATTCATTTGACCACGGTGTCATTATAGTACATCGTCATTATGTTATTTAAAGGGGTACAAGTCCTCGAGGTGTGAACCCATTAGAAATAAATCCAGATGTGTGAAAGGTGGGCGCAGGTATTGAAGTGAAGTAGTTCTGCCGTCTCTGATCGAGCAGCTATTGTGAGAGATTTACTGTAGAATTCTAAAGCACATGCGTCATTCTGCAGGTGAATTGATCATGGCCTTGGGCTATTTTTCGTTCTTTTCAGTACCTGATTACCAAGAGCAGGATATTTTCCTGTGGAGAAAAGATACCGGCTTTGGATTCAGGATCCTGGGAGGGAATGAACCTGGCGAGCCAGTGAGTACAAAGCAATTCCAAGTAGTACTCAGTTTTGTGTTGCATCAGTATTGTGCTAGTGTGTGAATTCATTGCTTTTTGGATTTGTCGATTTCGTCCATACAGTGTGATCATCTATATTTCATCTTTGCTTATTCTTTCAAAATTTTAATGCACACAGCTTTTTGAACTTCTTAAATTGGGAAAGGTCAAAATATTTTACAGCACATGGACATCTATGCATTAACTTGGCAATTCCAGTATTACGGATGCTGCATTTTTAGTCTAAACTAAATTTGCTAAATAGAAATTTGCAGAGAATGTATTTATTAGCAAAATATTGAACTGTCTGTTTATATTTTACTGAAGTCCAAACATCAGGAAAATATCAGTCTATGCACAAGTTTTCTGTTTTAAAACAGAGAAAAATTCATGCGTTATGGATGTGACAAAAAGGGACAACATTTTTTGAGAGACAACTTACTTTGTAGGATTTCTGTAGGAGTTATTTTGTCTTAATTTATGAGCAGTATGGAACGTTGGGGATATGAATATTCACTTACCTTATGAAATCTGTGCTTTAAAAACAAAAAAAAAATGCTTTTACTTCACATAGGTATTTAACCAAATATTGACATCTGACCTGTCGGTATGGTGAAAACATTTCATCTTAAGGTTGATAGTTTGCTCATCCATTTAATATTAGAAAATAGTTTTTTTATAAAAACTGATATTACTCCAGACAGATGTTTTTTCTGACTTCTCAATACTAAAAGCCCTCTACCAACATACACCAAATATAGAGCATTAAAAGTATTTCCAAATGTAAAAGTCTAATAATGGCAGAGCTTTAGGTTCAGTCTTCACAGCTTGCTCATGATACCCGTTTCTATGTGAAATGTGGCGAGCACATTACAGACGGGTTTCTGGCCAGGCCTGTGCCCGGTGAAAGCATCTGCGCTGGGTGTTAGCGTGTGGGTTGACAAAAGCTTTGATCTGTGCTGTACAGCCTGAATCAGTCAGAAAATATCTCTTCGACCACCGGCTCATCCTTTTAATGAGGCCAAGTTACATCTTTGAACTGATTTTGAAGCATAAAATACAAAGTAGCCTATTTTTCTACCCCTTGCTCGGCGGGTGGAGAATATGGACAACGTTCCAATAATTTAACTGGTAAGTGAAAAATCTCGCAACTGTTAGAGTCAAAATGAACAGAGGAATTTATATGTTTCTGTGAAGCCGGACCACATGCTGACTACCAAATATTTGAAGCACTAGTGTTTAGTCTAGCTATGCCAAGAATTAGTTGTTTGTGAGATATTTTAAAAACTCTGCTTTCTATCTCAAATTTTTCTTAGATATATATTGGCCATATCGTGAAATACGGAGCAGCAGATGAAGATGGGCGTCTGCGATCGGGAGATGAGCTAATCTGTGTGGATGGGACGGCTGTCGTGGGGAAATCCCATCAGCTGGTCGTTCAACTCATGCAACAAGCCGCTAAACAGGGTCACGTCAACCTGACTGTGAGACGCAAGACTGGATATGGATGTACGTATTTTATGACCAAGACCAATCTTTAGTCATTGTAACTGAGGCGCAAAAAACATTAGCATTGTAACTTATGAATGACCAACATGACAGTGCATTTCTTAGTTATGCAGGGTTTAGTGGTCATATTATTCATTCCTATCAGGCAGACTTTATTTAAATGAGAGTTTGTGGCACATTATAATGAGGATACGCCTGCTGACTTAATGCTTTCCTAATTAATCTGTGCACGGTTTGGGTCCCATATGTCACAGCCTTGCATATTTTACACCGATCCTACCTAAATGCAAGTCCCAGCATAACCATTGTAAGAGCCAGTTGCTTGATACCAGTTACTGTGGCTTGATACCAGTTCCATTGCCCCGCCCACCGTATAAAATCCCATTGGTATAAAACCACACTCAACATAGCTGTATATACACCATCCTTCTGTTAGATTGTGTTGTGTTCAGTTTGGGCAGTCAATTTTCTCGTTCCTCGGAAAGTGCGTCGTGCCTCGTTCACACCCCGTGGTTGAAGATGATGAACATCAACCAAGCCGCCCTCGTATTAATTTAAAAGGTTGAAATGACCCCCCTTCAGCAATTCAGAAGCGTGTCGGTGCATAGGTCATAAACATGATTGCTTTGTCTGTCAGGCTTGTTGACGAGGAGAACCTTAAGAGGTTCCTCCTTGACATTTAGATCGTAAATCTCTCTCCTTACCCTCCCCAACCTTCCTCCTCCTCAGTGGCGAAGGTGGACGGTGAGATGCCCCCCTCTCCAGCCTCATCTCACCACAGCAGCACACAGGCCCCGTCTCTAACCGAGGAGAAACGCACACCGCAGGGCAGCCAGAACTCCCTGAACACGGTCAGCTCCGGATCGGGCTCCACCAGCGGCATAGGCAGTGGAGGCGGAGGGGGCAGCAACAACACGGTGGTTCCTAACGCTATTCAACCGTATGATGTGGAGATCCAACGCGGGGAGAACGAGGGATTTGGATTCGTCATTGTTTCGTCAGTGTCGAGGCCGGAGGCGGGCACCACTTTCGGTAAGATTGTTTTAATTGTACACAAAGCGAATCTACTGAAAATAATTGTACTTAATGTAAATCCCAATAAAGCTGCAATGTGTAACTTTTGGCTCTCTATCGCCATCTCAGTTTGAAACAAAAAATTGCAGATTGCTTCACATGTAGGTTGAAATGGCATCAAACAAAACAAAAAATACAGATCTTCGGCTCAACATAGAATGATTACTTTAAGCTTTTCATTGTGAATAGTTGTGAAGTCTGGAGACAGTTTTAGGACTGATCTTTTATAAAATTGCTTAAGAAGTGATTTTTGTTTATTTTTAACCACAAATAAGATACGGATTGCAGCTTTAATTAGAAATACATTTTCTTTGACAAGACAAAACAAGCTCATTTCAGTTTGCATGTTGTGATTAAGTGACCATATATACAACTCTCCTGTATTATTAAAAAGGGGAATACTGAGAGGTTCGGCTCCTTTAGGGAGCGTTTGGTTTCTGAGTGGCTTTGATTGATGTTTTAAATTTTTGGTGGGTGTGGGTTCTTCTGAATATTCTCTTTATGCTTATCCTGCCATTTACATGAAGTGAAAAGCAATTCACAGTGTCTGGCTAAGCAGGGATTGATATTCAAACCACTACTGTATATCTTCTCTCTGGGTGGGGCTCTGTTTCTGCTCTACTTCTCAAAGCCAAACAACATCTATGTTATACAAGATGGCTGTCGAGTTATGGAAACACTATGCAGTCTTTAGTTGTGGTTCATCAGAAGAATCCAAATGTAAAAAGCTCTTGCCACGGCTGATATTTTAATCATTATTTTTGGAACAATTGTTATTGATAGAGAAATCAAGTTGGTAAAATGGGAAATAGAGAATGACACGCCGTGTTTGCAGGCTTTGTTCATCAGAACGTTCCTGCTTTTTAAAGTCACAATAGCGCTGTTGGCAGCCGTCACGTAAGCGCACGGCGGATCCGGCAGACTCCGTGATTACCGCGTGTGGGAGTTTTGTTTTAAGCGTAGTGACTGTAGAGAGAACGACAGATCCATGTTTGGGAGGAATAAAAGCGAGGGAGCTGTGCTTTGCTCTTGTTTACTACGTTGATGAAAGGCTTGAACTACTGTGCCAGTCTCAGTGCTAATAGGGAACAAGAACCTCAGAGCATTAAACGTCAATGTTAGAGTTGCAGTCATCAGTATACATATACTTCTTAGCATGCGACAATAACAAGAATGACAGGTTGATTTAATATTGAAAGGTATATTAACATTAATATCCTAGTCTTTGTTCGCATAGCATGACAGCTGAAAGTATGTCGCAGAATAAAACCAGTTGTTGAAATGGGTAAAATAGATTTTGGAAAATGAAAAGCCCCAGTTTATTATTTATAAACTATTACTATTATTATAATTATATTTGTTATTTTTCACACCAGATTTGCTGACGTTCTTTTGTCAGGGTGGGTTTTGGAAGGGGAAGTGGTCCAGGTTTACAAAATGGTGGATGTTACACTGCAAAAAAATATTTTAATAATAAATAAATAAATTATATTTATTTAGGATTTTTATCTTATTTTCCAGTACAAATATTAGATATTACGATAAATTCTCTTGTTCTTATAAAATATATGAAGAGTTTGGTTCCAATATACATTTTAAAGAATTTTCAAAAACATGGTTTTATTATGTTACCATGTTTTTATTATGTTTTATTGTGTTAGTGAGCTGTAGTTTTTTAGTTATTATGGCTCAAATCAAAACCAACCAACTGCAGTTTGATTGATATTAATTGGAATGGACAGTAAAAAAACATGATTTCAGAAAAATTTGAAAAACGGAGTTATCTCATTATGGAGCCAAACTCTTTTAATATATATATCCACAGAAAAAATTAAGAGACCATTGCAACATCTTTTTTATCTGATTTTGAAATGTACTATATATTAATTAGGTTATGTGTTCAGGTAAAATTATCATTTTGTTTCAGTCTGTGAACTACTAACAATATTTCGGTTACACTTTGCAATAAGGTGCTATTCATTAACAATGAACAATAGTTCTACAGCTTTTATTAATATTAATTCATGTTAATCTCAGCATTTACTGATACATCATTAAAATCCGTCACACTTCAGTATAGGGGACAATTCTCGCTTTTAAAAAAAACCTTAACTACGACTTTTCCCCCTTAAAACACTCTTTATTTGTTGCTTATAAATAGTTAGTAAGGTAGCTATTAGGTTTTGGTATTGGGTAGGATTAGGGATGTAGAGTACGGTCATGCAGAATATGTGCTTTATAAATATTAATAAGCAGGCAATATGCCAATAATAGGCATGCTAATAGCAACCAGTTAATAGTGAGAATTGATTCCAATACTGAAGTGTTACCTTAAAACACCTTAAACTAACATTAATAACTGTATCGACATGAACTAAAAAGAAAATTAGGTTAGAAACTTGATTAGGAATTTATTGAAAGAAGTTGAAACTTAAATTAAGTACATTTTTCTTACCCCATTGGCAAATACTTCTGCTTATTATAAGCATAAACTTGACTTAATTTGACAATATTAACTCAATATGACTAAATATCTTAAGTCATTTGGCTTCTTAAGTATATAGTACACTGATTTAAGATTCAAGTCCAATCAAGACTTTTGTACTGGAAAACTAAAAAACGGTTTAAACGGGTTAGGAAAAGCACAACCATGAACAATAGCAAAACTACCCCACCATTTTTCATAATTCATCAAACAGGAATAAGTTTCAGCACAATGCCATGCAAAGAGGGAATTCCAAGAGTTTTTGGACTTAAAAGAATTCATAAATAATTCAATAGCAGTGGTGATTATTCTCAGGATCCTAAGACAGAAATCAGGCTCGGGGAGGGGATATGCCGACCATATTCACAGGATTCCCTGCGTCAGTTCTGGCTGATGCGCTCTACACCCAGTAATATGCTTTTGTTAGTCACTAGTATTTTTGCAGGGCTTGTCTGTGGGCATTCTATGAAAATGTTTGCACTTCGGCTGGGTGGCTTGGTGTATTAACCACTACAAATTCTCTTCTTCCCTTCTTTCTCTCTCTCTTCTTCCCCTTTCTTTCCACCCCTACCAAAAACCAAACAATCAAAAACAAAATCACCGTCTTAATTACAACTCATACATGCTCAATCAATGTTGGCCAAAAGTTGGAAACGCATGTGTGGCAATGCCTCATAAAATAGGTCGCATCATCGAGGGAAGTCCAGCCGACCGTTGCGGGAAACTGAAAGTTGGAGACCGGATCCTGGCTGTAAACGGATGCTCCATCACCAATAAATCCCACTCGGATATCGTCAACCTGATCAAAGAGGCTGGAAACACGGTGACCCTGCGGATCATTCCGGGAGATGGTGAGTGAGGTTTCTCTCTCTCCCTTCGCTCAACCAGCGGAGCTGTATAATATGATATGAGATCATGTCGATGCACGTGGGTGTGCGCATTATGTGTAATGGCACGATTTCTCAGCGTACTGCTCTCGCGAGCCTCACAGTAATAATGTAGACTGTGCGTTCAGCGTTATTAGCACAAGAATAATAAACGGGAATCTGCTGGGGCTGAAGTGCTCCACACGCTTACAGGCACCTTATCGCTTTGTTTATAATCTTTTATTTTATGACCATATATAACCTACATACAGAGCCTTTTTTTGCGCTGTTGTAGTAATAACGACAGTGTGACAAAAATAAAAAGTGTGAGAGATGCCACATCTACCAGATAAAACATGGTAAAAATGTTGTTTTCCAATTTGCGTACTGAATTTGTATAAGTACCTAGCGTTAAAACAGTATGTTCCGTATAGTATGAGTGGACGGTGTACATACTGTAGCCGCCATGTTTTATTGTCATGTGACCGGTATGCTCTTTGACCTATGATGTATTAACAACAACCTGTATAAAGGTGTTGGTAAAAACATAATTTAGTCACAACAAGGATGAGGCTTTTATATTCTATTTGTACTCCCTGCACGTACGAAATTCAACTGTGGTTTAAATATGGTAACTATAGCGATAGTGCACAATTTATTTGTTGAATATGAGAGTTACGACACTCGATCTCACCGCTGTGTGGTCACGTGGTTCATTGAAGGCTCAATAGTTCCAAGCAAATCAATACTGTCAACCTATTCAAATTGATTTCCGCATTACAGACAACAGCAACTGTATTTGAGTGAATGAATGAACGCATTCCATTCTTCCTTTGGAGGTCTATGTGAGTGTTGTAACTCTCATTTTCAACAAATAAAATGTACACCGTAGGAAGCGCAAATGTACTGTGGTCTTACTATACTTACCAAAATTCAAAGAGATATTTGTATTTCAACTGTAGTAATATAAATGTTAAATTCAATAAAGTAAAAACACTGCAATGGTGCTACAATAAACCATCCTTCGTTTTTGCTATAAGTGTTCCGAAGAATGTCATAAGAACACATATATGTACTTTTCGGTCTCACAAACCTTAAAATATGATTTAACTTTATTTTGGTTTGTTATACAGCATTAAGTGCCCAAATATTTGAATAACCTGGAAACCTTATATTTCACAGTTGTATAAGATAACATGCAGTTAATGCTTCTTTCACGTTTACCCATTAATCCCAACCTATATGACTGCTTGTTTACTCAGAATGTTCCTTTTCATTGCAAAACAGCAAGGTAGTGGGATTTTGTTGTACCTGGCCCTGCTATCACATTTAATTCAGCAAGAACCTTTCTTGCATCCTGTCACTTCCTATCGCGCTTCTGTAGATTCAACAGCATCGCAGTGCTGCCAGTGGATAGGAAACGCTGGCATGCTATATGCTTGCATGCATCTGTCAGTGTGTCGGTTTTCTGTTTCTCGTGGAGAGAAGACAGCATGCGGTAATGAGAGAGCTGTTTCCACTGAGAGTGCAGCTCAACTAAAATGCATGATGCCAAATGCACAGAGATTGTGTACGAGTTCTTAATGCTGCTAAATCAGAGAGCGCTTGGCACACTTCAGGAATTTCCTAAATTTGACAGAATGTGGGTTCGTACCTCTGGTTGGGTTTACGAAGTGGGTAGATGTTAAGTTGCAGTTTAACAGCAGCTACTGCTCGTCTTTCTGTGGATTTCTCATGAACGTCTCTGAGAAAAAGAAAACAAGATCAGATCAAGTGTGAGGAAAGAGAGAGAGAACGTTAGGTTTAATCTCAGAGTGATGGGGAAAAGCTATTTTAAGATGTAGGGATTCATGGCTGTGCACTCATCAAAGTCCCCTCTCTCCCCCACAGTGACGTCCCAGTGGGGTGGAGTTAAAGCCGCTTTGAACAAGAAATAGCTGCCCCGCATTTTGACTTACAGTATAAGATAGATCAATGTCATCAAAGCAAATGTTTCAATATCAGTTAAAGAAACTGTTCACTTACAAAAAGAAAACCCAGTTTGTATCACACGGTAACACTTTAAAGTACGGTTGTATTTGATAACATTAGTAAATGTGTTAACTAACAAGAACTAACAATAAGTTAATGTGTAAATATTAGTTAATGCAAATACAATTTTTCATGTGAGTTCATGGTGCATTAACCAACGTTAACAACTTCTCTTTGTGCTTGGCTATGAGATTCTTGAGATCCAGTAGTGGGTTTTTTTGCCGTTATCTGATGTTATCCTGCTTGGTAGGCTAAGTTTGAGTATGAACTGTCACAAATGAGATTTGGGAGCTGAAGTGGATGAAAAGATCAGGAAATGAAATAAATGTGTTACATAAACTAATTTGTTCTTAAATAGTTCTCCTGTGGCTTCTAAAGACTGAATATAGATAATGAATATAGTGCAGAAGTTGTTTGCACGACATTTAGGTACACAAGCTGCTTGTCGCGGGATGCTTTGTAGTATGCTGTTCTTCTAAACTTCTCATTTTATACATTATGGAAAAAATAGTCAGGTTTAAAGTATTCGATTTTTATTTCTGATTGAAGCATTCTTTAACCCCAAAGGATTAAAGAGGGTAGCTTGTGATTTGTGAGTACAGATACAAATAGTTGATATGAGGTGATTTTAGGTCACTGGGCTAAATTGTAATATATGAGACAAAAGCTATAGCCACCGCTTCAGACAGCTTGATAAATGTGCAGTTGTTCCTTCTGCCCAGCCGGAGTGTGCCTGCACAGATTGCTAGTGCTAATGTTTTGTTGAATGGAAACCGGCCCTCTGATACTTGGTCCACTGGGCACACTTTACTGTGTTCAACAGAAACGCATTGCTGATGCATCATGGGTAACAGTGCTTCATAAAAATAATGCAATGTGGAGGCTTCTCTCTGTCTTCCTTAACATATCTGTTGTCCCGCACAGAGTCCTCCAACGCATCACTGCTGACCAACGCCGAGAAGATTGCCACCATAACCACCACGCACACACCTCAACAGCAATCTGCACCTGAGCCAAGGTACACACCTCACACCTGTGCACGTAAAATTCGTTTTTTTTTATTCAAAAGATCTATATTAAATAATATGTATGAATATTTACCCCCAGAAACAACACCAAACCAAAACAGGAGTCTTTTGAGTTTAAAGCCCCACAAGCTCCGGGTCCTACAGCCCCATCGCAAACTTCAAATCAGGTACGTCCTTAACAAAGATGTATGTCAAATATTAAAGTAGATAAAAAACTGATGGAGCCAGAAAAAACTGGATGTATTCACTAAATGTTCACTCATGCATGTCATGCTCTGACACTGAGGTGGTGTTGTAGGCTTTGAGCCATGCTGGTGCCTTGTAATGGTCCTTCCCGACCCTTTCCCGCTCGCTTAGAAATACATCCAGAGTCAGATCAATTATTCATGCGGTTCCCCAGATGGTGCTGCTATCGAATACTTTTGACTTTCCCGCCGGTGTGTTCCTTCTTTGGTTCTTCTTTGGCATCTATACATTCATCACTGACCTTGCTGTGTGTTTTGTGTGTGTTTAAGGATGCTGAGTTCTACTCTGTTGATCTGGAGAGGGACAATAAAGGCTTTGGTTTCAGCCTCAGAGGGGGTCGAGAGTACAACATGGACCTGTATGTTTTGAGACTAGCAGAGGACGGAGCAGCTGTGAGAAACGGGAAGATGAGGGTATGTGCATTTGAATATGAATCAACTGCAATATTGTAAATGAATCCAGATCTGAATAGTATTAACTAATATCTGAATTTTAGTATCTAAACTATTTGTCTAGATCTGGACCAGAGATATATTTTCCCAAAATATATCACCGAACCGGGGTTGATTTAGGATTGGCCTTGCCAGGGCCATTATTTACGCTAGGATGTCACAGACAGTATATGTTTATGTCAAAATATACCAATATTGACAAGTAAATGAAATTATCATATTTGTAGTACCAACACAACAATAATGACATATAGTGTTGCCAAATGAGAAACCACAAAATATACAAAATTAAAGTTGAGTTGACTGCTAGTATATATATATATATATACAGTATAAATATATACATATACAGCAGCGTCATTGTCTTTGTATAGCAACATTTGTGCAAGAGAAAGAAGCATTTTGTGCATTTTGCATTGAAAAAACTTCTTATTCTCTTAGAAAAGAAATGAGACTTTAGATGAAAGTAGATAAGATGTGGAGAGATTAGCTGTCCGTTAGCATCATTGCTAGCAAATGAATCCCTGTGATGTTGTGTTGAGCTCAGCGAGTTGGAGGAAAGTTGCAGCAGACCAGCTCTGTGAAGCGTAGAAAGCTGTCAGCCAAAGACCCATTTTTGTGGAAATTGTATTCCCTGGCGACCAGCGCTGACAGTTAACCAGAGGCAGAGAAGAAAAATAGAACAAAGGAAATTTTACCTTCATCTTATCTTCTCTATGTACGACTTTGTGTGTCGTCACCGTTCTGGTCGGAACTGTATTTGTTTCTGCCAGAGTTTGCTTTATATTTACTCATTGTTGTCCTGGTTCTCTTACTTGGCAGGTTGGAGATGAGATCTTAGAGATCAATGGCGAGAGCACCAAGGGCATGAAGCACGCACGCGCCATTGAACTGATCAAAAACGGTGGCCGAAAAGTCCACCTGGTCCTAAGGAGGGGCGATGGCTCCGTGCCAGAATATGGTGGGTCAATCTACGAGAACATCCCATTCTCCCCTGTCTTCACCCCTTGAGGAGTCCCCACCCCAGCGGGGGTCGGCAACACCACTTCTTCTTTTCTTCGCACTGGCCCTCTCCTATGTCCTTCTACTGGGTGACAGGCCTTCCACTCGCTGCTGTCGCCCCCCTCTCTGCCTCTGTGCACCGGGCTAGCCTAGGGGACTGTGGGATATGTGGCTTTTGGGTGGTGATGGTGGTGGTGGTTGTGGCACAAGCTTTTCATAATACTTCACGAGAACAAAGAGAGGAAGCAGAAATGCAAACGTTTTTAAAACTGGATATACGTTTATTGTGTTTCCGAAAAAATATGAGAAACTCCGTCATGTCGAGACGGCATGACCGTGTCAGTGAGTTGTGACATATTTATGATATTTATTGAAGGTGAATGTAAGCTACTGAGATAAGTCTTCACGGAGACTACAAATGCATTCTGGTATCATTAGGCATTTCAGTGAAAGCTCACAATACTCCACATATTCACACGTCGGTTTTGCACGTTGTACATGTCAACTGCTTGGCGAACTCCACTTTAAGCAGACTGTTGCAGAGCTCCACCATTGCTGATTTTTGTAACGAAAAAGACGTTACATTCTCTCCTTGTAATTTACAGACAGGAAAGCAACTCACTTATTGAGCATAATGTCAGTGCCGCATGATGTCATTGAATATCTAAATGTTTTGTTTTTTCTTTTCATTTTCCATAATATTTATGGAAAAATCCATGTACTGATTTGCCACAGTTATTTTTTTTACTTTCTTTCGGTCTTTTTGCCATTTAAAGATGTTCATTCATGTATTCTGTCAAGTTCAGAATGTGATATATTGTCATTTCCCGCACCAACATGATATCTCTGTGAGGTTGTATATTTTTATACCATTTTGTACTTGTTTTTCTCATTTGCTTTTCCACGTCTCATCACTTTAGTTTTCTTTCTGTTCGCAATGTAAACCTATTCAGATGACGTGTGCGTGTTTGTGCACATAATCTTGTTAAGGCATCCTCATCTTGCATCTTTGGGTTGATTTGCTGCTGAGCGCGTGCGTGTCTCTGTGTGTGTGTGTGTGTGTGTGTGTGTGGTTCTGATTCTCTGTTGATTTTTCACTCAATGGTGGGGGTGTTTTATGGACAATCTCTATCTTTGACTAATTGATTAAATAAACACTGTTTCCATTGCAAAAAAAATCATATCTCTCTCATGACTGTTGTTTCAGGGATCTAAATACTCTGCTTCTCTTTCTCTTATCTTTTTCTGTTGTTATGGGCTCTTCCTTCCACCCCTAGCGATGGTTGCTCCCCAAGTCGCTGCTTGTTTGAGATCTGAAAAGACGGGAGAACCTGCTTTCTACCAAAATCAGACCACGGTTTGTAGATCCGGTGTTCCGTCTCATCACATCTCTGGCAGTTCTGTGCTGTGGCTTCCACTCAATTGTTTTGTCCCTCGCAAGTTCATTTACACACAGAATGCATTGCCAGTGCTGTGGCCATACCTGACATTGTGACCTGAATGAGTGGGTTCATTTTTGCATCTAAGGTTTGACAACATTCCCACAGACCAAGTGAAAGCCTTCATCCGTGAATGCAATTGTTTTTGTATTTGGTGGTGTTTATTATTTAGTCACATATTTTTTGTCGGCGCTTGCCACCCACCAAAGTCATTAACAGACACAGGTAATAGTAACTATTCTTGGAAACCATTTCCTAGGCATGCAAGACATTTTTATACAAAATGTCATTTATTGAACCGCTTTTCCACTGTCAGGCCGAACGGTTCTCAGAACTGTAAGGAACGATTACAAACAATTCATGATTACAGTACGATTACAAACGGTTCACGGCACTAGATTCTCTGCAAAGTTGTCAAATGCAGACACTTCAAGTTTATAATATTTCCCAAATCCAGACACCTCAAGATTATAATTTTTCCCAACTCAAACCCGGAAATAACATGTGAATGTAGTAACATTAAATGTATAGTAACCTTAAAACATACATTTTACTTACAATTTAGTAACATTAAAAGCATTTAATAACATTTATACAGCGCCATTCTAGAAATGTATTTTGTTTGAGGTGGGAAATACTATAAATCTGAGTTTTCTGGATGATGGTCGAATGCATGAAGTGACGTCACCACTCACGATTGGTCTGTTCTATGTTGCCTAGCTACTAGTTTCTCTCTAGCCGGCCAACTTTAGAGCGCTATTCGAGTAAAGTAAACGCATATCAGATAAAAATTAACTCATTCAGATACTGTAACAAGGACACTGGGTGGATCATGATGTAGTCGCAATAATAGCTGAAGCCAGCAACAGCTTATAGCTCCTCAGGAAAGTAAAAACTGTCATAAAAGCATCTCACAAACTATCACATTGCTCTTACGTAAGTAACATGGCTCTTGATCAGAAAATGTCATAGTTGAGTATAATAATTCCTCGTATCTTACAGACGGCATCAACGACGGCAACGGCCTCAGCGCCAGTGCACAAACTGTTTCGGAAGTGAACGCAGCTCATCCCGAAAGACGGCCCCATCCACCATCGGAGTCCAGCTATCCACCAGACCTTCACAAACCATCACGACAAGACGACAAGAGGTCGCGGGAGTCGGGCCACCGGGAGCAGCACGGCCACCGGTCGAACCACCGCCACCCCAACCACAGACACAGATCGCCAGAGAAGAGGAGCGGGAACAAGGGTCAGGGAAGGGACGGCAGATCTTCGAAGCCTCAGAAGAGGACGAAGAAGTCTAGTACAGATAACTCGCACCATCATCACCATCGAAGCCATCATCACAACAGCAAACATCGCTCACCTGAGAGACGCAGAGCTCGGAGCGCCGAGAACACCTTGGACAACCGACATGGGCGCTCGCCTGAAAGACGCCATCATCGTCAATCTTCCCCCCGCAGGCACAGTTCACCTCAACGCTCCCCCTACCGAACCGGTCACCGGCGCAGCTCGCCTCAGCGGCGTAGTTCACCCTATCGTTCTCCTTACCGTTCCAGGAACCAGTCTACCCTCAAGGCGCTACAACAGTGAGTCAGACAGAGGGCTGGATGTGGTCTTAAAGGAACCTCCCCCTCCAACTCCTCCGTCTCGCTCTGAGAGCATTTTTACTCTTAGGGATCTGCCGGCAATGGACCGGCTGAATCTGGAAGACACCCTACCGAGGGAGCCGCGGAATTACTCGGAACAACTTTCCCCTATGGAGCAAGCCTACCGTGAATCTTCCCTTCTTCGAGGGCCGTCCCGTGGCGATACCTTCCCGCGTGTTAGGACGCCCGATTCCGATTCAACCTTCCGGAACTACAATTCATTACTGAGGGGCCGCTCCCCTGTGAGAGGTGAGGGCAGACAGGGTGGATACCCCAGAGCAGAGTCTCCGGTTGCCAGCTCATACAGAACAAGGAGTCTGGGTCGAGACCTGTCTCCCGTCAGAGGATTCCTGGATGAGGATGAAGAGGAGGACGCCAGATCCCAGCTGAGCGAGTACTACAGCACGCTCCGATCAAATTACAGTAAGGCCAACAACAACGTACCTGAGCCAAGGAGGAAACCTTACAAAGACAGCCCCAAAGACCTAAGCATCTGACGGCTCGGCACCACACACAGACCCCGCCGTCCACACTAGCCTTCATACAAGGACTGCGCAGGATACTGGATACTAAATTATTTGTTCGAAATCTGGTGTTTGTTCTTATGGTTGAACATCTTTAACTCTCAACAGCAGATGAATGATTGCTTTTTCTTCCCATGAAGTGTCATTTCGGTTGTTTTATGACCCTTTTTATAAATCTGCTAGCAGTTCTACAGAGTTCGACGACTATGTATAAAGAAAACGATTATGTGCCTAACAGTACCATTCTTGGTGTTCTTTTCTTTTTGTTTTGTTTTAAAAAGGACTGCCTTTTGGATTACTGTTCGATTCGGAAACTTTCAGTTCCAGAGAGCCCCTCTCATGCACCGAGCAGCTCAGTACACGTGGTGCTCAGACATCTACTGTGCATGTCTACACTTTCAATGTCCTCTCTCTGTCTCTCACTCTCTATCTCTCTCTGTTTCTTTCTCTTCCCCAGTGCCACTGTTTTTTAGACATTTGACCAGAGTATAGCACAAGCCTGCATTTGTTTGTATATTTTTGACAGTTTGCAGTATGTGTACATTCAGAGGTGATCATTTTAAAAGAATGAAGGGATAATGAAATTAAAACTATGATGATAATGTTCAAAAAATAAAAACGATATATATACACATTTTCATGGTCTTTCATTATATTTCTCTACCTCTGTGGGAGGGTCCAAAATGAACAATTGCCAAGGGTCAACTAAGGGATGTCCAACAGTAAGTTACAAAACCTATTTTCTGTCAGAAAATGAGTAGATCGTCTTACATGAAAGACATACTTAACACAAAAAAATGCCTATATACAATAATCTTTTAACATTATACAGTATGTTATATAAAAAGATGAAAATACAGGTGATGGTACATTTTCTGAAATGCTGGTGGGGTAAAGGTAATTTTGGACCCTGTGTACAAGGAAACAACATGGAGGAAGCGGACATTTGGAGTGGAAGATAACTTGGAGCGTATAATATTCAGGATGGATGCGTGCGTGGGTGGGAGGCAGAGACGGTTTTTAACTGCAGTAGATTCTTCACTGAGACTTTGCCAACATGTCTGGAAAATAAAGAGAAGAAGAGAACAAAGACTTCTTTATCTTCTTGGCAGTTCAAAAGGTGAAGGAAAAGAAATTCGTTAAACTATCCACAGAGTCGACTTCTTTAAGAAATCCAGTGAGAACAGCTTCTCTTGGGTTATCAGATGAATAAGAGAGAGCTTTTCTGTCAGTGAATGAGGAGAATGCATAAAGAGAAGTGCATTTGGTGTACTTTGTACTGCGTATCACTGGAAGGTTATAGACTGCTATGGGATCATATGGGTTGATGATATTCTAACCTGAATACCAACCGAATGTGGACTAACGATGGATATAGCAGAAATTTCGATCTAAAGCTCGCGTTTAACAGGTTGAAATTTTAACACTAAAATATGATTGAGAGCTATTTGCCATATGATATCACATGAAGGTGGTTTGGCAGTGTAAGCTGATGTATCTAGTGTGAGTGGCTGTTATTTTGACCTCATTTTAGTCCCAATGCTGCTTCCAGGAATAGAAGGCCTACATCTTGGAGAATGAAAAGAAATGAAAGTGACGTAATATACAGACACACAGCTGTGCAAAGTGTGCTGACTTACCAACATTCAGTCTATCTATCTATCTATCTATCTATCTTCAGTGAATGCAGGCTTGGGAATTTGTATTCTGCTGTAGATTGGTGGGGAGGCTAGGAGGTTTCTGGGTTGCTATAGTTACCTCAAGGTCATTTTTACAGCGTTGCATTGCCGTTCATTTTTTGAGAGCATGCCACAAAAACGTGAAGAAAGTATTCAATGATAAAAACAACGATCAAGACAGAACATTGATTAGACCTACATCACTTTTGCTTTTATTTGCATACATGTAAGAGACAAAATACTGATATACAGTTAACTTTGGCAGTCACAGTCATTGTACTTGTTTTTAGCATTTTAAGAAAAGATATTGAATGGTTTAATAAAGATTTACAGAAAAAAAAAATTATTCTAAAACCTACAGTCCCATTTTACATTTAGTAAAAAAGTAAATCGGTGATTCATTCACAATCGTATTTAGCACATGTTCTTCATTTTCACTTATTTGTGTTGATGTTGATAATGAAATAATGTGGTGTTTAAAGCAGCGCAGTCCTAATGTTTGCTTTTACTAAATTGATACGAAGCATATATATCACTACTTCACATTGCAAAAATCTTTTTTCCTGTCTATGTAGTTGATACTGGCATTTATTTGTCATCAATGTACTTTACTTGTTATGCAATATTAATCAATTACTGCATACAGATGTTTTGTTACCACTTTACATTAAGGTTGTATTTGTTAAGGTAAGTAAATGCATTAACTAACATGAACTAACAATGAGAAATATAGTTTTCCAGCTTGGTATTATTAATCTGTGATGATGTTGGTTAATGTCAATACAATTTCTCATGCTAGTTTTAGTAAACGCTCACTGTAAAAAAAAATCTGAAATTTTCTGTTAGCTGGTGCGACAGAAATGTACTGTAAAATTATAGTTTTTCCTGTAAAATTACAGGACACAAGGGTTTTATAAAAACAGTTTTCCCTGTATTTCTCATAAATTTGCGGTCTTTTTCTATAATTTTAATTATTTTAACAGCATTTCAAAAATGCATTAAAAAAATTATAATACAGTAAAACTAAGTTTTTTTGACAGTTTTTAATTTAACGTAAACTAAGATTAACAAATGCTGTAGCAGTATTTCTCATTGTTTTTTCATGTTAGCTAATGCATTAACTAATAAGTGTTGCGATTATTTCCATTGCCCACCCACAGTCACGCTGTTTTGACGTTTCTGTCCACAAAAATACTCCATCTGCTATTTCATAATGTTCCATGCATTTCCACAGGTGAAGTGGTAGTTATACAGTAGATTGCAGGCAGCAAAATTGTGAGTTTCGTAAGTGGCCTGGGTCATGACCGTTAGGCAGTAGATGCCGGGGTAGAAGTAGAACTTGAACTTTCTTCCTCTACCTGGAAAGGATCCTTACCACCGCACACAATTAACATCATAGAGTGACGGAATTGTTTGTTCATACAGATGTAAATAAGCGGATTGTAGAGCGCAGAGCTTTTGGCAAAGAATGCTGGGATGGCCATTAAGATGGGGCTGAATGCACTGCCCTGATGGGTGAAGATGTACCAAGCTACGGTAGCATAGGGCAGCCAACACATTAGAAACGATACAACCATAATGATGACCATCCGGGTAACCTCTCGCTCTGCCCTCTGGGCAGTCTCAGATTCTTGCTGCTGGGCGGCCGCCACCTTGGCACTGCAGAGCACGCGGCTGTAGCAGAAAGTTATAATATTGAGAGGAATTGAAAAGTGCACAATGAACATGTAAATAATAAAAGACTCGTTTTCAATTTCAGGTTTTAACGTATAATAGTCCACCCCGCACGAACATTGAAACCCCTCAGGGATGTAGCGGGACCATCCGAGCAGAGGGGGTATGGCGCAGGAAAAGGCCATTATCCAGGAGAAAGCAGCACCGTAGGTAGCGTGGAGCTGTCTGAAACGAAATTTTCCGAAGGGTTTGCAGACCATCACCCATCTCTCAAAAGCCAAGACTACAAGAGACCAAAGTACAATCTCACCATGGAGCGTAGCAAAGAGACCCTGCAGGTTGCATCCCGCACGGCCCAGAACAAAGTATCCGTTCAAGGACGTGTAGAACGTGGTGGTGAGTCCCCCAAACACCATGAAGAGGTCAGCAATAGCCAGGTTTAAGAGGATGTAATTCAGAGGCGTCCGAAGCTTGGTGTTTTTGATGGTCACGTGCAGCGTGAGGAGATTCAAGGGAGTGCAGGTAATGATGAGGAACAACATATAAGCAGCAATGCCGTAGAAGACCCATGGTGATGCTAAATAGAACTGTGGGTGCTCGTATGGGCTGCGTACTACACCCGTCACATTAGACATAGGGATGTAAAAGTCTGGGCCCTCTGTCCCGTTCATGGCGGCTAAATTGGTTGTCTCGACCCTCACTGTTGTCCTCCTGGATGCTAAAATCTGAAAACTGAGTGCATGCCGCTTGAATTCCTTTAGAGGACAGATTATAGATTAGTTTGTTTGGTTGGTCAGCAGAATATGATTCAGTCAGTGTTTATAATAATCTCTGTCTCTGCATGAGGATTAAGTCTGTCTGTTGTAGTTAGAATCAGAAGAGCTTTATTGCCAAGTGTGTTTGCACAAACAAGGGTTTTTCTTTGGTGTTGGAAGCTTCTAGTACAGACATTCATCACAATGACAATACAAATATAATAAGATTTACAGTCTAAAAGATTTTAAAATATGTATATATAAAATAAAAGACTATTGCACAGAAAATGGGGGAATAATAACATATAAGAGACATTATACAGGTAGATATAGGTATGTATATAGTAGAATAAACATATTAACAGATTGTATTTACATTTTTGCAAATGGATAGTGTTGTAAGTAGAGGTAGTGTTATAAACATGTAGAAATAAAATGTACATATAATAAGGCGCTAAAGTGCCATAGGGCATCCGTTCAAAATGTTTGTTGATGATGATTTTTTTCATGCCCTGTTTTTCACTCTGGAATGGTACAGGTCCTGAAGTGTGGGGAAAGGAGCACCAACAATTTTCTCAGCACTACGAACTGTCCGTTTTAGTCTTCGTAGGTCTGATTTGGTGACCGAGTCGTACCAAACAGTTAAGTGCACAGAACAGATTTAATGACCGCTGAGTAGAACTGGGTTAGTAGCTCCTGTTAGGACAATTAGTATCTTAATTAGGTCAACAAAGATATGTTTTGTAATTTAGATTGTAATATAAATGATTTTTCTGTTCTGAAATCATATTGCTTTATCATCTGCACTGCAAAAAAATGACTTTCTTAGTCTTTTTTTCTTGTTTTCCCCTAAAAATGTCAACAAATTCTTGTTAGAAGAAGCATTTTCTTGATGAGCATGCTGACCTAAGAAAACAAGTGTTCTTTTTAGCAAAAATATATGAAATTTAAGTGAATTTGTGCTTAAAACAAGCAAAACAATCTGCCAATGGGGTAAGAAAAATAATCTTGAATTAAGGTTGACATTTTTCTTAGTCACTCAATTCAAGATTATTTTTCTTACCCCCTTGGCAGATTTTTTTGCTTGTTTTAAGCACAAATTCAACGAAATTTCACATATTTTTAAGTAAGAAAGTACTTTTTTTGCAGTGTGTCACATGAATATAGGTGTGTTCATGCCAGGAAAGGATTTACCTCAAACCATTTCAGGATCAACACAGGTGCACATATACTTTAAACTCTAAATTTAAATAGTCTAGAGTAGTCACCTTGTTAAAAAAATAATTACTTGTGTAGATTTCTACATTTATTTCGTCTAGGAAAATTGGGGTAAGAGAAGAGACGAGACGATATAAGCAATACGTCACCAGGCAACACTGTAGATTTCCTCTTAGTCAATGACTTTAGATGCGCCCTCTCGTGGCGAATCCTATACAGAACAGCTTTTAACAATTCTTTCATTTAATTAAAACAGTAACTGTTTATCGCGGTTTGATCAATATTTCTACCATTAAACAACATGTGGCCGTCTTTGAGTAAATTAAAATTCAATGGAAATAGAGACTTCATCAAACCAGACAACGCACAATGGGAATATGTTTGTAACAGACTGTGATTGGACATCAACAGGTCTCTGAGGAGTTCACCTTTGACACAATATAGACACGCCCTCTACTGTTGACATGTGACGCTGCAAGTTGCGTACATAATGCTCTCTTCTGTTTTAATCTCTTTGACTCTTTGACTGTCCCGAAATGCATCACTGTTTATTACAGTTCGGTGAATTGTAATGTTTAAACAAAATTGGTTGCGTTGTAAATTGATGGAGAAGCTCGCTTTATTTCTGACACCTCACTAAAATTAAAGAAAAAAGTTATTGTTTCCTCAAACTGATTCATTACTATTTTGAGAAGCAAAAAATGATTTGCTGCTATGCTTTATCTGTCTATATTTAGGATAGAATATTTTATTTATATTTTTCTTGATGAGCGAGATTTACACACAAATACAAGAACCACTAAAGAATAAGCCCTTCAAAACAGTCTTTGATATGAATAAGGCACTTTCTGAAACTTCAGATCTACTCTGTGGTATAATTTGGAGGGCAAGCTGTTTGATGGTCAAGAGAATCGGCCTAGGGAGTTGAATTATTTTATTCCAGTGGTGCATTCACTTATATCAATGCCTGTGACAGAAAGACCAAACACAGTTTGTACTCACATCAGCAGAACTCCCTGTGTCTCTCTTGTCTCTCTGAGTCTTTTAGTGTCAGTTCTCTGGATAAAAACATTAATACTGTATATTATTCTGCTATTAATACATCTGGATTAAAAGCTTTTTGTGCTTTCTGATGGCAACAATCTGTTTCTTTGACAAATTCTGATGCCTTCAGCCAAAGTAAAAGGCCACTAAGGGAAGTTATTTCTTAGGTCTTTAGTAGTATTGTCAGCCATCTATTTACTTTCATAATCTTTTACTATATCTGTTTTTATTTCACTATGAATCTTTTATGATTGATTCTTGATTTTGGTCTGGGCGTTTGCTGGGCTATTGGAGTAGGGTGACCTGTTTTTCTAACTCTCCTATGAAATAAACCTTTTGTGTCTATATATAAAACTGTGTTGCTGTTGATAGCAGTAACAGTTTTACTTTGTTGCTGGCCTGTGTTTGAATTGTGCCAGAAATATGACTTTCAGGTCAACTTTAGACTTGTCAGAATTTGCTCTTAAAGGTTTTGTCAAATCACTTTCAGAAGAAAATGCAGGTGTATTGTACAGTAATAATAGTTGTTCTGTGAAGTTTTGACCCTCTATTCTCTCCCTCAGAGAGGATGAATCTGTGAACCTTTCATTTCTGGATAATCTTTTCTATTTTATCCAAGAGTGTGTCCTACTGACCTCCAGCCTGAATTTTTAAGATTGCTCAATTGCATGGTCTGCTTTCAGTAGCCTCTGGATTGAGCCTTGCTTTTCCCATTGTGTCACAATGGACTTCAGGTTATGCATATCATCAGCATAATTGTTTGAGTAAATTGATAGATGTACACTTTTGCATGCATCTAACATTCCATATAATAACATGCACTTGAGCTCCCAGCATGATCTGTTTCAAGAGGAATCTTGTTACAGTAAGTAATCGGCGTCAAATCTTATCTTTGGTACAAAAGAAGCTACTGTAATATGGTCAACATTTAATAAATAACTCAATAAGTAAACTTTTTTATTCTGCGGAAAGTAATATTTTACTTCTCCAAAACAAATCATTAAAAAAGAATAATAAAACGATAAAATAAAAATTATAGATAAAATAATTTAGAGTTAAATAAAATAAAAATCTAAAAATAAAATGAAGACTGAAAATGTCAATACTATACATTACATAACCAGACACATTTAGGTCATTTCCAATTTTTTCCCTCAAGTATTAAAGACCATGGCTGTTCTGAGAAGTTTTTACACTCTAATTCTCTCTCTCATAGAGGATGCACCTGTGAACCTTTCATGTCCGGATAATCTCTTCTATTTTATCCAAGAGTGTGTCCTACTGACCTCCAGTAGGAATTTTTAAGATTGCTCAATTTGGTGCATCGCTTTCAATAGTGTCTGGATTGAGCCGTGCTTTTCCCATTGTGCCATAATGGACTTCACAGTGCTTCTCGAAAGGTTTTCCAGGTTTTTTCCAACATTTTATTTCCAGTTAGGTAATAATGATATCTGAATGTCCTCGACATGTAGAGTTTTTTATCATCCTAAAAACATTCTAAACATCTGGCAATAACCTGACATCAGTTTGCTTTAATTTAACATAATAACATTGCTGAATGCGAAACAGACTTATTTATCATTGCTAAATTAAATTTGTGGTCATTAATGTTTTAGAACTGTAGGCCAACTGAAATGTGGATCCATTAAAATGCTTTGTTACTGGAACATCCAGTAATGTTTCATATGGGAGCTGTTAATATGTGTTGTGTGCCTGTTTCTGTCGCATGACGCTCTGGAGCCCAAGATTTACTTCACATATATAAACTACTGAGGTCTGCACATTTCTTTTGAGTCTAAATTCTTAATCCTTTACCATTCCATAACCTCTCCTCTCAGAAAAATCTTCCTGACTAGTGTCTGTTTGACACTTGAGTTTTTTTATTCCTACTATAGAAAGTCAATTTCTTGGGTGAACTTTTCCTTTAATGTTCGACTTTCAGCACTTTGGGCTTTGATAAAGTAGTACAGAGCTGGGGTCTGCAGTGTATCTTTAGCCTGCAAGTTGATTCATCATAAAGATTGCTGTCACGTACAGTTCATTTGTTACTTCTGACCGTAGGGTTCACTTTAACTGGTCTCCCTAATGTTGACGAATCTGTTGCAACGATAATGGGAGACTGTTTTGAGTCAGAAAAGGCGTTCAATCGATAAGTGAGTGAAATCTGATCAGAACAAACCAAAATGTCCATTTGTGTTGGCAGTGGAGACACTGGAAGATATCTGTAGACTGTCAGTAGATAAGTTTAATAAGATGACAATGGATGACGTTGGTCTGGACTGTTCACAGTTCTGGGGACATTAGGCTTATCATTGTTCATGTTCTTTATCAGCTCTGGCTGATCCTTGGTTCTTGAATACTGCCAAAACTTATCCTTTTATGTATATGTAATTCTGTGTGAGATGTGTCTTCTGGATCTGAACGTTCTGGATAATCATTTGGTAAAGAAATCTGAATACCTGAAGTGGGAAGAACAGGTTAGATGTCAAATAAGCAATAACATTCAGGACAATTGTTCAATAACATGGCTTAAGCTAAAAAAATACATACATAAAATACAAAAATCTAGAAAGAAAATGAAGACTGAAAATGTAAATACTGTACAGTGCATAACCACACACATATATGTAATTTGCCATTTTCCCTCCAGTATCGAAGAGATGCTGTCAAAAAGCTTCACTCAAGCTCTTTTAGTATAAAGATACATTTTGTTGAAAGGAAATATTTTTTTAGAATGCAGATTACTCCATCCCTTGATCTGTTCTAAAATTAATCCTGCACTTTCTTCTTCAACGCTATCAAACTCGGACAGCTTCTCTCCTTTCCTGCCCCAGGACATCTAGCAAGACAGCATGTCTCTCGCTTGGAATCTTTCTCTTCTCCTCCTCTGCTCGGACTTCCTTCCACAAATTCATCTAAAGGCATGTCTCAGCTAATGAATCTGCTTCATGTTTCAGCTTTTACAGTTAGGAGTTGTCTACGAGTAGGGAGTAGATTGCATCCTCCAGGATGAATACACCTCAGAGATGACAATGTCGGTCTGCCGAGAAACCGTGTGCGGTAAGTCCAGCACAATGAAACTGGGGTGGGCCCGGTCACTGTCGTTTCCCATTCATGGCCTTAAGACACGTTGCCCGAATCTTATACGAGCGAGGAAGTGCCGTTCGATATGAAGGTGTTCACAGGATGTCCTGAACAGAATAGGTTGGTTAGGCAGGAAAAAGTGACGAGGCTGTACTTCTGACGTAGTGTGAACTGTTATAAGTGTTGTAGCCGCCCAGTTCTGTGGGAAAAACTAAGTATGCATCAGCTGCCTTTTAGAAGAAAGGCCACTGGCTGCCCCTCTCGGGACATGCGACGGATCTCATTCAGCATGCCTGCTGTGAATGGAAAAAACAGAACCATGACACACTTGCTTGTACATACAAAACATAGCCAAAATACACAATATATCCTTGGGAATTGAGCGATAAATTGTAAAAATATGTATTTTGATACGACTGTTCTTCCTACATCATTTCATGACATTATATGTTTTGCTCTACAGCACTTAATTTAATATAAAGAAGTACTAACCAAAGTGTTTTGGACTGACACTACACAGAATATCATAAAATTCTAGTTGTTCCTTCAGTCTTAGATTTCTCACACACAAATAAGATTTGTTTCCCCAGATCTAGTGACGTCTCAGTGACGTATTCCTCTTGTGCTTCTTTGCATTCTCGCGAGCACAGTAACGTCAGCAGCTGCTAAGTGTGTTTGGAACTGACCAATGACTAAAGCAGAGGAAGACGACAAAGGAAGGGCATGTAAAGAGAGAAGTTCTGGGAAAGGGGCCTGAAGGTATCGTAGAACAGAATATTGTAAATATTGTTGAACGTGAAGTCAGAACAGCTTTAATGTAAGCTTTGTGTTTTTATACAAGTTACTGTATACAAGGTGATGTGGGCTTTTTATGGATGACGTTAAAATGTGTTTTCTTGTCCTAGATTGATGTTTAGACTAGGATAGAATAGTCATTGGTAAGTAAAGCTACCAGAGGTTGAGCATCAAACATTGCAAGTCTCGGTAGGGATTATCAGGGATCTGACCAATCGCAGATGAAGGAGGGGCGTGTTTTTTGGTATCCTAATTTTATGTTGAATATGCATTATTGACTATGTATGGTTAAACTTAAAAGAGAAGACTACAAAATTATGGGCTATTTTCAACCCAGAATTGGGTTAAATTTGACCTGTCTTGGATTGTTTCAACCCAAAATTCTTGATTCTTGTTTTAACCCATTGTTGGCTCTAATGTGAACATGTTCTGTCTTAATTTATCCCAATGTCTGGGTTCACCCCATTTTAACCCAACGCTTTTTTTGCTGTATTAATAGACTCTAAAAAAATCCATTAAAAGAGGGACATTTTCTGGCATATCGTACATGTAAATGTTCTTTTTCTGTCATTTCAATTTTTTCACAGTATTTTAAAAATACATGAAAAATGTGTGAAAACTGTAAAATTCTGTAAAATTAAAATTTTTACATAAATGAAAAACATGGGGAAAATAACAGTAGAACTCTGTAAAATTAGGCATAGCAGGTTTGATCTATGGTATCATAAGATCTACAGTATCACAAGTCATATTCAAATGTAGCTAAAAAGACTGTCAACAAATGACTTATAACCACAAAAATAATTATTTTCAGGAACATTACTGCTGCATTTAAGGAGACAAGAGACAGTTTCCAAGCAGGTAATTGGCTGGAATGTCTATCTCGAGTCAACAGCGAGATAGATGTGGTTTACATTGCTGTCTGCGTGAGCTTGTTTTAAGGGTTGTGTATGAGTGTAGGTGTCATGGTAAGTGATCTAAAACTTGTGTGCATATAGCCTGGAGGATAGTGTTCCAGACTGTTGTAGGGGAACGCAAACCACTTTAAACATCACCAAAGAGCCAATGATAAGATAGCGACCCATAAAGATTTGAATAGACTTGTTTTTCCTTTGGACATTTTTGGCATGTTTTTTCCATCCTAAAGACACTGACGGATGAGAGTAGGACTTCAACTTTAGCAGTAGAGAAAACTGATTTTCTATGGCCAAAACAATCTAAAACAATTCTGAGAAAGATTCTGGGACAAGAAAAAGAGCTGTTGATGTACACCAAAGTCAAAAGTACACATTTGATTTTGTTCTTTTTTGTCATATTTTAACAATATTTACTGGCCAGGATTATTGGTAATCGACATTGTAGAGAAAATATTGAACATGCATGGGTATGAAAACCTCATGGAGTTGCTTGAGAGTATATTACAATGTGCTTTTAAAAACACTTATTTGCAGCGATGACCTTTCAGTCAAATATATATGAAGACATATATTTGATTTCATACCTTTGTAGTGTATTGATTGAATAACCATTTTCAATTGCAGAACAAATGTATGGAACCATACAGAAACACAAATAACCTATTAGGGCCTCCATCATATATTTATGTTGATGCTCTTCTTCTCGTTTCTGTTTTTCACCTTAAGCACCTGCATGTTCAGCTTTATCTGTTCCAAATGGCTTCTCCTCTGGGTGAAAGGTTTAACAGTGAAAAGCAAGATATGAGAAACAGAGATGTTGCACAATGTTTTCTCCTTTACTGTTGTTACTTTGCCATTAAGTAAGTGGGAGACTGCTATTGTAAAAGTACATTCTCTGGATGCTAATACTATCAGCCTGTACGATGGAGTGAATCTCACAGATGTAAGAGTGTTTTTGTGTGTATGTGTGAGGGAAGAGGTGAGAGGAGACAGATAAATCCTGCCCAGCTGGAAAGGGCTACATCTTAAAGAGGCAGAACATCTAAACATCTCTGGTTTGTGTTACAGGGAAGCTCTGACAGTACAGGTGCTTTATTTCTTTCTTTCTTTCTTTCTTTCTTTCTTTCATTCTTTCTTTCTTTCTTTCTTTCTTTCTTTCATTCTTTCTTTCTTTCTTTCTTTCTTTCTTTCATTCTTTCTTTCTTTCTTTCATTGGGACACCTTTAAGTTCAGTTGAAGCAATAGTTCACCCAAAAATGAAAATTACTCAGAGAATGTATCTGAAGTACGTTGGCAAACAAAGAACCCTGAACCACATTGACTGTGTTCTGCAAAGGAAAACAAACATACAGTGATTAAATGATAATTTTTTTAATTTTTTGTTTAAAATTTCTCTCTGATTTAAGTGCATTCTGGCTATTCTCTTGATTTTACAATCTCATGTCAAACATGTTTGTGTACACATATTAACAGATACCAAGAGCTTGCCACTTCAGCAGTGCCAGCTGTTAGGAGACCACACTGCATATTTCACACACATACTCTACTCATAGTACTTCAGACACCTCATTCCCATCATTCTTAACAATGAAGGTTATTTGTGTCGAGAGACACACAGCACCCCTGAGAAGATGCTCTTAGAAGACCGATCGGCCTTTTACTGAATTTCTCTCTGTGCTCTGTAGTTTTGTGGTTTGTGCTTGTTTTTCATTTATATAGACATTGAGAGAATTTCTGTGCTCCACAGTTCTGTTTTCTAAAGGTGTATCTCCCCCAGTCAGAATGCTCACATCTGGGAGTGCACGTCCTGTTTGTTTGTCTGTGTGATAAATGCTAAACATCTCACGCGGTGACACCGCATATCCTCCTGTCTATTTTTTATTCAGTATTTCTTTGATCTTCAATATCCCATGATTCTGTCTTCATCCGTAAATGTGATCCATTTTCCCAATGAATGTAAACTTTTGGCTTTAGGTTGGATATATAATCAACAGTGTGTGTACTGTTTGTGTTCTGTATAAATACAGTGTTACTGTCTTCTTGCCAGTTTGTTTGATTTTGACTTCCTCTCTGCTAAGTGCAGTACACTTTGAGCGTGTGCTATTCCTTTTGATTTGCCGATTCTCAATCCTAATGGAACGCGCACACTGATCTACTACTAACTGGTTGTCAGGTAGTATTCACTGTGTGTAAAAAAAAATTCTTTCCATAATGTAAGTGCTACTGCATCATGAATGGAAAACAATACAGCACCTGCTCTTTTTGTTACAAAGAACCAAGCACTACATGGGTCAGAGAATATATGGTTTAATGTTGCATGCACCATCTCTTAAGAAGAATATGCCGCTGCAAAACCCTTTAACACTAGAGATAAAAGCATGCAAAGTGTGGTTTGGCAGAAAGCTCAGATATTCAATAGAGGCAGTCAACTGAGTGCTGGAAGTTGGTGGTGACTATTAAGGCGTTTCCTAGCGATTGTGAATGTGCAGTCAATGCGTATTGACATTTTCCCTAAATATTGTGTCATACTTCAAATGCATTGCTTGCTCTTCACCCAGTTTGAAAAACACACAAACAGTCATAACTTTATTATTGTCTGTTTATTAGATGAAATGATGTATCGTAATGATTATTATGCAACTCATATCTCGCTTATTTTCATGTTGTGAAAACTACAAATTGTTTTCAATACCTGAATACATTTCAAAGTTTGAAGTTTAAGTTAAGTAAACGTATAACATAACTTCCATACAATACTTAGTATTGGAAATTCCTTAAATTCTTTCATCATTCACTCACCCTCTTTTCATTTCGAAGCTTTGAGCCTTTTATTTCGCAGAACACAAAAAAATATTTTTGGAAGAATGTTGTCAACCAAACTGCTTTGGCGCCAATTTACTGCTACAAAACCAATGCAAGTTAAAGGGTGCTGGTTCAACAACATTCTTCAAAATATATTCCTCCGTGTTCTGCAGAACGAAGAAAGTCAAGTAGGTTTGAAATTACATGAAGGCGAGGAAATGATGACAAAATGTTTATTTTTGGGTGTTTTAAGTAAGCACTCTCGTCTTTTCCTGGCAGATGTTAAGTTGAGGCCATGCCTTACAGTGACAGGAAAGATAACCTGGAAAACTGCTTTTATATAAAAATCTTTATCCCCTCACTTTTCAATGAGTCAGCAGGTGAAACAGACTACAAAAGTTTTGAATCTTCTGCACATCAGATCTTTCTAAAGTGGTTAAGCAGCAGTCCGAACGCCCAGGCAGTGTGCCTTGAACCTGATCCAACCAAACACTCACTGCATCTCCACCTAAATCCACCCCCATGAGCCCTGTCGATCAGGAGAACTTTCACACAATGCAAGCAATGAATGGGAAACAGCAGGAAGGAAAAATTAATAATGTATCCTGCATCAAGAACACAAAGTGAAAGACAAATCTGTGTGCAAAGACATCCGTTTATTCAAATGTCCCTGAATATACTTTATACATCAGGCTATTGAAATAAACTTATTCCTGCATTTTTATTGTGTGTTATGTCAGTCTTCCAACATGATTGACAACACAAGAAAGCGTCAGGTCGGTTCTTATGTTCATGCCCTAAAACTAGCCTTGTTGGGCTGTTCATGCACCAAAAACCTAACATTAGTGCAGAAGGAAACTTTGACCTCCTGTCGTTGTGTCTCTGTGTTTTGATAAATGCCTGAGGTTATGGCTTAAGAAGAACATTTTGGGTTTTCAGACAAACACTGAGAGAAAAAGATTGTCTCTTTTAACAAGACATGATGTCCTTTACATTCTGCAGAATTCCAGGCGTTTCGGTCGAGTGTTTGAGGGCTTTGGTCACATGCATGAGATTAAGAATTAAGAGCAGATAGTAATTAAAAATCTTAATTATAAAACAAGATGAAGAAGAATATGTGAAATGACTCTGTGGTGGTTTTCAACGCATGAAATGTACTTCTCCATACTTATTGTGAAAAGTTTTCTGTCATTTGAGGGCATTCTCAAGAGTTATAACAATTGAACTAAACGAGTCCTTAGAACGACTTCCCGCATGATACGTGGACCTGAAATAACACATTCCATATTTCAACTGATTTTCGTTTATATTATTGGATACTAGTAGAGCAGTGGCAGAGCTAGAGTTTTTCACATGGGGTGTCCTGGGGGTGGCCAAGGCAACTTCAGGGGGTCCATAGACCATGATAGAAAGTCAGTGTGTAACCCTAACCTGGCATCAAAAGAGAAATACTAATTTACTTAAACTGATGTTTGTAACGTGATTTGGCTTAAAAAAATGTATTCACATACTATGAATTGTCAGAGTCTCTATCTCGTAACACACAACTAGATTCGTTACATGGCTGGCCGTACTTTGGAGTAACTTAGCTGTATTTTATTAGCCCTTTATGATATGTAAACAGGCTATTTGCAATTGAGGTAATCTGAGTATCACGACCAGATAAATAGCTTAAGAATTTCAAAGTTATCTTAACATTTAAACAATGGTGGTGGCTGTTGCTGACGTTACCCTACATTAAGTAAACAGGCAAATAGTGTTATGTATTGGCACTGCACTGTTTATGTGTATATAACTAGCACAAATGTAACGTTACACATAATGTTAAGGCTAAATCCGGAACCGATCTCTCTTATCCGATTAACCCGTCTAGCGCCAACATTCATGTTCACTCATACAGCGACTTCACTTTCAAAATGATTTCTGCAAACAAAATCTCGATGCCTAGTCTTAAAACTTACCGTATATGCGAAATTTCCTTATTCTTCTGCTCGCATCACTTTCATCCTTAATTAATTTGAAAGCTGCGCGCGGCACCGGACGTGGTGAAATGAGATCTCAATCCTTATTAAACTGCCCAATAAAATTTGAGGTGGCACTCGGGGTGGCCAATCAAATGTCTGAGGGGACACCCAGGACACCCCTCTGGCTCCGCCTCTGTAGTACAGTGGCTGATGGATAGTTCATGTACGGATTCTTTGTCAGTATTTGTTGTCTCATGCAAAACGGGATGTTAACATGTACAGCCGCAGAACAAATTAAGAGACCACTCCAACTTTTCATTTCAAATCACCATTTCTAGATCTATTGTGGCCATTCTAGTCTAGTTTTTGTTCAATTTTAATCAAATTAAACCTCAGGAGGGACATAAAGTCAACCAACGGCAATGTCAACCAACTTGGCAATGTCTGACAAGACAAAACTGTGATAAAAATCCAGGTCATCACATGTAAATAATATATATATAATTCATTTTTGAACCTTAACTAAATACACATAGAAATATCAATGTTGGATTGCTTGAAAGTGAATGTTAACTTGTTTTCCTTCCAGTATTTGAGGTCTGAACAATACAGAGCATCTTTTGTATTATTTTGAGCTGTTTCTCTATTTTATGTTCTGCATATATGCAAATAGAAAAATTGTAGTCAACAAAATAAAACTAAAATGATCGTTTTACTTAAGAAAATAGTATTTTTTTGCGGCTGTCTATCCACATAGAACATTCATTCTGAAATATGAGTTCCTTGAATGCACTGTTAATCTCTTTGGATAAGTGTCTGCCAAAAGCGTCTCCTTCCCCCAAAAATATAGAAATAATACAGGTTTGAACTTACATAAAAAGGTTGCACAAACTTCACAGGTCACAGGAGGCATGCATTGGTGAGACAAAATGTCTGTCTTTATTCTGTCTCCATTCCCGGGTCACCATTTTTGTCTTCATGAATTGTTTTGTTTGAAGTGTCTGACCTAAAGTTCAAAATGAGGTGCTGCTGCATCAGACCTTGTGTGGTATGGTGAGACAATCTCTTTTGCAGGTAATTATTTGGTCTCTGTTACACTTTTTCTAAAGTTGGAGTTAACTAAACATCTGTATTGCATTGAGGCCAGAGGACATTAACACACTATAAAGTAAAATAGCATAAAACTTTTTTTGCTTAACTTTGTGCTTTTTTGCTTAACTTTGTGCTTTGTGCAACAGCGCCTACACTTTCTCCGCCGGCTGAAAAAAGCAAGCCTCCCTCCACCCATCCTCACCACCTTCTACAGGGGTACCATTGAGAGCGTGCTGACCAGCTGCATCACTGTCTGGTACGGAAACTGTTGTGCAACAGACCGCAAGACCCTCCAGCGGACAGTGAACACCGCTGCAAAAATCATTGGTGCCCCTCTCCCCTCCATCCTGGATATTTTCCTCACACGATGCTCCAGCAAAGCAAAAAGTATCGTGGAGGACCCCACCCACCCCTCCCACAGTCTCTTCCAGCTCCTACCCTCAGGTAGACGGTACCGGAGTATCAGAGCCCGCTCCGCCAGACTGCTCAACAGCTTTTTCCCCCAGGCTGTGAGAGCCCTGAACTCGCATCACACCGCCCCTCTCTGAAACCCCTAACAACCCCCCCCCCCACCCCCCCCCCAACATACACCATACCACGTCTCAGGAAAAAACTGTGAACTTTTATTTCTGTGCAATTCAGGTGAGCGGGCCTGCACAAGCCACCTGTAGCAACACACTCTCCTCTGCATGCACTAGACACTTTCACACACCATTGTGTGTCCATAATCCCACAAAAGACTGATTGTAATATATGACTGTAATGTATGTATGTTTACTGGCTCATGCACCACAAATCACCTTACACTGTTTCCCAGCCAGCTGCTTGAATGTCTCTCTCTTTGCACATGTACAGTATTTGAAGTCATTTGCACAGTTGTACAGTTTGTTTTTATTTATTTATTTTTTATCTCTTAGTTTATGTATAGGTAACCACTTTTATATATATCATATGTATAGTCAAAGCTGACAGTAGGTTAGTTGGGTATAGGTTTATACTGTTTTACTTCGTGTTGTATATCTGTATTTATGTAGCACCGTGGTCCTGTGAGGCACGACATCTCGTCCCGCTATATGTCCACACATGTAGTGGAATGACAATAAAGCTCAACTTGACTTGACTTGACTTGACTTTTTTAAGAATTACTTGCCAGTTATTTAAGAGGGTAGTTAGGTGAAAAGAGCTAGACTGTTGTACCACTGCTGTGATTTTTATTATCAAGCTAGAAGCTCCAGATTCACTCGAATGTTAACATTTCTCCATCCCAGGAGACCACAAACTTCCGCACACCACTTAGCGTGAGAGACAAGATGAGCAGCATGGGTATACAGTACATAGGTCAGAACGCATAGGTTATTGTGAATAAAATGTAATGGTTCGGAGGAACAGTAACACCATTTGCCACACCACACCACACCAATCATTATAACTACACATTTTTGCTGATTACAAATTAAATCATAAGTTCACTTTGGAGTACATACCAATTCTCATTTTCTCATTTGTGGTCTTTAATCAATTATAATAATCAAATCTAGAAATGCATATGTACCACAAAAAAGGTTGTAGATATTGTTTAAAAAAACTAATGTCACAAAACACTTGGGCCGTGTGTTTCTAACATTGGATTGACTGAATGTTGATGGAATATCATACTTTGCTTGCCTTATCAGTGAATACCATAAAGTAATGCATAGGGCTGTTAAGACTCACTCACACTGACTCTGGCTTCATTCACAGAATTACGTAGAAACAGCTCCATGGCGTCTTCCTATGTCTCATTCTATTGGTATTTTGAATAGTATCTTGAAAAGTCGCGTGCAATGTTGATTTATGCTGTTTTTCATAAACATGTGAGTATTGACAACTTAAGGATTTGTTATGAGGTCAATAGAGTGAATTTTTTCTCTTTTTAAAAGGTAGCTGTCAGGGTGACTCTCTGCTCTCATGCTTTAGTCAGATGCTTTTGATTGTTCTGTTTTAAAAATAAGAAGTTGTATGTTTTTAAAAGGTTAAATGGGAAACAATTTACTATTTGTTTCGGTTGTGTTCATGATGCACTTTGCTTTTCTCTTTAACTTTTATCCAGCCAGCTCATATTTTATGGGGCAAAAGCCATGCTTTGACCAACTTACTAAAACGGTTCTTGCAGCATCTTTGCACAGGGAGTTGCAGACATGGTAGTCTTCACAAAAGTCTTGGAAAAATAGTCTCATCTGAACTGCGGTTCTACATTGGCCTGTGGCCTCTTTTCTATATTAGGTATTAAAATATATATATGTTTAAATCTTTTTTAGCATGGTTATAATGTGCAAATGCCTTCTAGAACTACAGTTTAAGGCCAGACAACTTAGAAAAACATGATTTCTTAGAAATGTTTTAATTTAGCATTTTAATTATAACAAACCACAAGGATAATTTTTTGAAACCATCTATTCATAAATTTTAACTTGGAATATTGCCATAAACATAAAAAGGCTATGTCTTGAAATGTAAAGGAATAATATACATGTTAAGTTACACATCCTAAATTCCATCAGGGTCTCAATATTCACTCTAGTCAAAAGATGCTGTCACCACCTTGAGAAGTGAGAAGAGGTAAAGATTGGAGCTTGATCTTGGTTGAAGAAAGAATTGTTAGATTTAATCTCCCATTAGATTCTCATTTATTTGCCAGGATGGGAGTCAAAGTCCCTTAAGGGTTTATCATCCCACCCATATCTGAGCTACACCAATCTGTTTTCTAAACATGAATGATAATGATGAGTCTTGATTCCGAATGATAAGTAGACTATTGAGAACTAAGGAGAACTATGTGGACATCACCAAACCGAGCGAATATTCACAGTGAATAGCTTCTGAAAGAAAATCAGGTGAAAAATAAAAACATAAACTGTCATACTATACTTTTATAGCGCTGGGCTCTATCGAACACATGTTTTTAAACACGTATTCGGAGTTCTGGTCTTAGCTACATCTGTTTTCTTTCATCCTCTAAGATCTTTAATCTTATATGCTCTCTGTTGAGTTTTCATTCTACTCCAAACTGAAGATGTTAAAGGATGAAATTTAAAATAAAATATTGTAATTATCTGAAATTTTCTATCCTATTATTTAAAGAATTAGGCAGGATGGGCATGGTGGGAAATGGGAAACCAGAGTTTAAAAGCAAAAGATCATTACTGTTTTATTCGCATTAAGCAGGTAGCATTCCAGAAGTGCTCCTATCGCGTGCAGTCACCTAACGTGGACTTCAAAACAAAATAATTAAAATATCAGAAATGTGTAATGTAATGGTTCTTAAAGGCGCTGTTCTTGATTTACAGCGGCAACTAGTGTTGTTTTAAATATGCCAGGAATCGCTCAGTCCAAACACCACGGTGGCCACCACAGTACAAAAAGATGTCGCTCTCATGTTGAAGGAGGGAAGAGATCACACAGGCATTAGAATGACTGTAGAAAGAATGATGTCTTATGTATTACATTAAATAAAAGGTCTGTGGATTTTAAGTATAAAACGAAGTATTGGGAGATACTTTCATCTTAAAATCCCCCGCGATGAGGTTTCTTTGTTGTGAGTTACATCGTTTTTTCTCTTTGTTAGAATACATGCGTCACATGCGTTCCGAACTGTAGAGTACGATCCGTTTCACCACTATACCGCAGGGGAGAGGAAACACGCGTGGTGGAGTTGTTTGTCCATTTACAGCTGCTGTACAAAACATAGAGGCAAATTTAATGTATGTACGGCCTCTGTGTGTTGATATAAACTGCTTTTTTTTAGGTATTAGAAACATAATGGTTCATTTCGTAGAAACATAATGGTGTATTACGTATGGTCTTTATACACTTCCGAAGAAATAATTTTGTATAATATATTGCATTTCTGTCAATAGATCCCCCTAAAAACCCAGTATTGTTCCTTTAAAGGGATACTTCACAAAAATTCTGTCATAATTTACTTACCTACGAGTAGTTCAAAATATAAATGTCTTTGTTCTGAAGAACACAGAGAAAGATATTTGGAAGAATGCTTATGACCAAGCAGATCTTGTCCCCTATTGACTCCCATAGTAGGAAAAATTACTTTATCTCTTTTTTATCATTTAATTTGGAAGACTGTAGGACAGCAAACAGCTCTGGGGCATTTTTGACTAGCATTGTATTTTTCCTACTGTGGCAGTGAATGAGGGTCAAAAAACGTTTGGTTGTAAGTATTATTCCAAATTATTCAATTATTCATCAGAACAAAGACATGAATGCATATTTGGAACAGCTTGAAGGTGATAAAATGGTGACCGAATTTACATTTTTGGTAAAGTATCCCTTTAATGTACCAATCTTCTGACAGATGTAAATGATAAGTACAGAAAGAGACGTGCCCTGTATGCATAAAGAACTAGAAATCGAGCGCAACACTGAGTGGTGGTTTGAATAGTGATTATAAACCGCATAATTGTTCATCAGATTTGATAAATATATTTATTGTCAAGGCCTCTATTGACTGGTATACAGTCAGTGTGTGACTTTAGGCAAGCCTAGAATCAAGAGCACTCTTCTTAACCAGAGACCGCTACCATTAGATCCTACAGCTTCCTTTGCGTAGCTATGATAGGAGTGTGTAATAAAACAGAGCATTTCCTTTTTCATGTTTCTTTATCAGTTACAGTAGCTTCCGCTGAGGTCGCCGCTCCTCTGGTTTTCCGTCCCCTCCTTCTAACAGAGATAAGTAGGTCATTAGGGTAGATGAGAGAAATAGAGATTTCTTATGCAACAGTTTCAGGAAGATCTTTTCACTTTCTGCTATCACTCTTCTTTACAGATATCACCTCAAATTACACTACCATTTAAATGTTTAAAGTCAATTGAGTAAAATATTTTTCTTGACCTTATAAACCTTTTGATAAAAAAATGCATGCAAGGTCTAATCAAAAATAAAAATCTATAATATATATTTAGGCTAATATAAACATAATGACTTTGAATTATGAAGACAAATCCAACATGGGTGTTACTGTTAATTTGTTAAAATCAAATCTCTATGTGATAACTCAAGAAGTACGCTGATTTAAAGGTCATATGGCGTGAAGATGTGTTTTTTGTGTCTTTGGTGTGTTATAAGTTGCCCATGCATGTTTAAGACACGTAAAATTGCAAAATTGAAAGTGTCGTAAACGAAAGATGAAACTCAAATTAATTGAAGATGAAACTCAAATTTACATTATTTCATTGTTTTCTTTTGGAGTCCATTGCAAAGATTGTACAGATGGATTAAAACCACAAGCCAAAAGGGATTTGGCATAGCGTTTGGTGGCAAACTACAAAGAGGAAACATCAGTGCACCCTTGTAAAAGAAGTTCAAAAAAGCTAAAATAAAATATAAGCCTTATAGGATGTCTCACAGACTGACTAAATATGGTGTGTTGCAAATTTGGGAAAAAACTCATGCGGACAAAGAATCTGTCTTCACTTTATTTATTTTTTTAAACTTGCAACATGCTGCATCATCATAACTTTACATAAAAACTGTATGAGAACTATTTTTTTTAATGTTGGGTCATCTGATTATGGAGTCAGCAACTTGTTCTTTGATTTGATGCCAAGTTTCTAAGCCTCATTAGAAGAACATTGTTTGTACATTTTTGGTTTGCCCGTTCATTGATAATTACCTTTCCCAAATTCTTTTTACAGAACAGATGCAAAGTCTAATAATGAGTAGGCATGTAGACACATGAATGCAACCTATTTGAAGATAATTTAGTGTCGCACAATGACTGTGAAAGAGATTTGAATTTCTTTTTAGAACAAAAAGTAATATACTGTACATAACGCTGGAATCGATTATTTGAAAAGTAAATAATAAATGTTCATATACTTGATCTATCAAACATTTCTTCAATACTTCCTAAGAAAAAGGAATTGATTCTCTTCACTTCTCTGATCCTCTTCGTGAAATTCCTGGTCCTGAATCAATTTTGGTACGGTTTTGTGAGTGCGGCATCCTTGAACATATTGTATCTAAAAAAGACAAAAATGTTGCAATTCAGCAGCAGGATGGTCTCAGATTTCAACGTGACTCTGTTGCACAACAAAGAGCATTGTTGAGACTGGAATGAGTTTGAAAATGTGAGAAACAGACTTGGGCAGTAAGTACTGCTGGCCTTGAACTCATAGTCTTTTATTTGTCTGGGATGAAAGATTAAACGATTTTGTGTCAGTTTTTGCAACGTGCCTCTTTCTGAACTTCTGCCCACCGCTGACTCAAACAGCATGCGGACCTTTGGCATATGAACTTCACAGATCGCTCTTTTTCCGATATTTAAGCACACTCAAATGACCTGTTTTCAAAAATAAAATGTTCTTAAACTCACTTCCAAGACGTTGTTGCTGTTATTCTGAAAATGTTCTGTTTGTATGATTTGTATGATTAGTTCGGTGGTTTTAAAAGCATAGAGTTGTTTGACTGTAGTTGAATATATGTATATCTCTATGTGTATGCTTCATCAGAGCAGCATGTTCTTATATAGCTTGCACCATTGAAACAGGTAAGTTAGAATTTCCAATTGTTATGTCTTTGGCTCAAAAGAAGGATTTGCTGAGTAATAAAATGCCATTCCGGATGTTGTGCCCCACTTGCCTTGTACTGAGGAGTGAGCGTTTCGGGGCATTTCGAGGAATTTCAGACTGCTGATATATGATATTTCCTGTACCTCTCTGGCCATAGTTCACAGTTAACACCTAATACAAGAGACTGTGGGCAGAATGTCATTGCTGCTAGAATGAGAGAGAGAATATGTGTGTATCCATGCTGGTTATGTGTTTTTAACATTACTAGTTTCGTTCATGTGCAGACTTTAGGCAACTTTGCAGATTTTTCTTCCTAGACGCACTCTTATAATGTTGATCACATGAACAGATCCTTATAAAGTCCACTTGTGGAGAATGAAACCGAAACCAAAGTCCTTTGCTTTAGTGGTCTTCCCAACTAAGTATAAGAGAAAAAGTTAAGTAAAGTAATATATTGTGATGTAACATCAATTTCTGCCTAGTGACACATGAGACAAGTTGAATAGAAAAAGCATTCAGATAATGCCATGAACTTTACCACATTGCAATTAAGATTTATGCATTTCTCGCTAGTTTGTCTGACTTTTTCTTTATAATTGTAGTATCGTGTGACATGTAACAATTTTGGACTGAATGGCATCCAGACATAGTCATTAGAAGCACTGCTTCTGCACGGTTTTACAAAAGGTGACTAATCTACTTATTCAAAGACTGAACAAGTCACAGTTAATGCTGTTTGACATGAATGATAACCCTTGATCCCCATCAGTGACCTGCTTTCATTCCACTGTAAGGAATTCCCTCACAAATCTCCTGTAGCTCAGCCAAGTTACTTCATGTGACATTGCTCAAACATTTCAGAGATTTTGTAATAAATGTTAAGAATTTCTCTCGCTCTTTCATCGTTTTTTCCCCCCTCCTTCTTTTGCAGTGAAAGCTGACGGTCGCACAGGAGTGTAGAGGTAAATTGGGCCACCGGTTTCCTCCAGCGGGGGCCCCAGCGCGCACCGCTGCGATCCTGTCAGACAACGAGCAGCTGAAGTCACAGTAAGCCACAGCTCTCCAAGCTCCTGTCAGCAGGACTCTAGCCCGACCATTCTCATCCCAGTGACAACCAGAGAATGGAGTTTGTGACCCACAATGCTTAGCTATATATGATATGACAAAAGACCAGGCCACTGCATATGGAGAGAGAAAGCGTATTTTGACAAAGTCCGGCACATGGCTTTGATGTAAAGATGTACAGCATGTACGGTGTTCTGAATCGTTTCTTAAGCTCCGTTTATGAAAAGACAATCAGATTACATATCTGCTTTTTAGCAGAAAAGCTTGTTCGTTTCATCCACAAATGAAAGTTCTGTCATCATATGCTCATATGCTGCATAATATTTGAAGAATTCTTTGAAAGGTGTCAAAAACACAATTAAAGCGACAGTTCACCCGAAAATGAACATTTTAGTAACTGAACAAGCGAAACAGTGAATGATTTTCAACTTCGTGTGAAATGTTCCTTCAAATGAATTTGTAGATTCCCTGGGTGGAAAAGCATAATCTGATTGGCTTTTCAGATGCCAAAATAAAGAAATGGTTTCAGTTTGTGTGCATGACCGCTAACAGTAAGATATGAATTGGCCTGTGTGGACCATAAGGAACTAAAAAAACGAACTGCACTGATGTGCTGATATGTAAAGAGGAACATCACATTCAGTATGTTACAAAATTGAGCATTATGTCATCCTATGCCTCTATATCAGTGACTAGTACAAGAAAGTTATCTGTGATATTACATGTTTGGTACAGAGAATGTAAAACAAGAAGTGTATCTAGAGAATAGTCTACACAATTTCTTCGCATGATATGATAAGTGATAATGCTGTGGGTCTTATTAATTTTCCCCTTACTGTGGCCTGCTCAGCTGCTTTATATCAATGTGCAGGCTAAAGCAGTCTGGGCATTGAGTTTTCGTTCAATTTCACTCACAGCTGAGAGTGATTAGGTCACCATGTTGTCCTTATATTTGACACGAGAAGATATGTGGGGAGACGAAAAGAGCAGACGTAATCCAATGCTGTAAAGGCGATGATCAACAATGTAACCATTTTTCCTAAACCCCTGTCACTTTTTATTATCGTCAAGTTGGAGTAATTTGTCAAACTCCATCTGGACGCTCAATATCAAACTGTTTTTCCGAGTGCTTGCTAGTGTTAGCATTGCAGCACGGACACCACCTCTCAAGCTCCACACGGGTAGAGTGATTCAGTCTAGCCATTTGTGCTGAACATCTAAACAAAAGACAAGCAGGAACGTTTTAAGAACCCAGATGGGCCTTGTTACGTGTCCTTCAACAATGTGGCAGAGGCTCATTTGAAGGTCATATATCCAATCTTTACGAGTTTCATCAGTTTATGTGTCTCGTGTCAAATCTCTGTTTGCACATCTTGATGGATCCCTGCTTGACCTAAGCGCTAATGTTGCCATTCCATTGAGCGGTTCAAATTTGGGGTAGTGCTTGGATTTGGAAAAGACCCCAAGCAGCTGCTCTAGATCTTGGAGAGTCTCCAGAGCTGTATCCAATGTTCAGTTTAGCTCCATCAGCACTTTGACCCACCGCCTGCCCAGGCATTTGATATTTAAAAGCTTGCTATTAAAATAAATCACATAGGCACGCACACACTTTTTACCTCAAGATAATACAAGATTCAGCAATTCCAAGGAGAGGGTAATTACATTTAGTCTTGCACAAAAAAGCAACTAATGTGTATGATAATGAGGTATATTTCTACACAAAGAATCAATCCCTTTTCTATTTTGAGATACGTCCCAAGAACAGACTTGTGGGAATTTATTCTGGAAAACTAAAAAAAGAGAACAATCTAGAAACCACTGTGGCAGGAGGCTATGACCTAACTGTTATGTTTACAAATGAAAACATAAAAAATATATATCTAGCATAAAAAATACATTGTGTTGCTGTATCCTTAAGACATTTCATTGACGTTTGATCTAACGTAGTCAATACAATGAATTTAGATAAAATTATGTAAATAGTGGATAATTACCAGGAAATAAACCTAGTAAATGTAAATATATTAAATAGCATTAAAACAAAAAATATCAATGTCCACCCTATTTGATCATGCGAAGGCAAACCAGCATCAGTGAAGGTAAACATCTGTGTGAACATCTGTGTCAGTCAAGGTAATCTCTCTTTGAAGGTTAGCAGCAGACATTGGCCCATTAAAAAATAGATGAAGAAAGAGCGATCCAGAACCCAGATACTCTGGTTCACTCTTGTTGTTTTGCAGGGACAATTAAAGACTCATCCTGCTTTGAAAATTAAGGCCAGCATTCAGCATCCATTCAAGCTTTCTATTTCTTATCTCCTCATCAAAGGCAAGAGGAAGTAAAGTTTACTCTAACTGGAAGTCAACCTTAAACGATCTGAACACGCTGGTCAGTTTCTCTCTCCCTCATTCATACTTTGGCCTCCAACTCCAGAAGTCTGATTCACATCTTTGATTCACATCTTTGATTCACATCATCCTCGCCACAAAAGAAGTTCGGAGACGATATGTTATTTTGATTTAAACCCAAAACATGGCTTTTTGGTTTGGGACAAATCTATGACTCTTCACTTACAGTATATGTAAGAGAAGAAACGGTACATACAAGTGTTCTTGATTGTAAGGAGCACTGTGTATCAATCCATGATGTTTAAGTGTACACACAGTGCTTGTGTGAACCTTATCCATGCTTTCAAGACCATCTGAAAATGCACAATGACACATGAAAGATAGTCATAGCAAAAAAGGTGCAAAAGAACAAAGTGCATAACCATAATCGTTGAAAATAATTGGTGAGAACGAAGTACTTGTGAAAGGTGGGGTTAGTGCAAACATCGTTGTTTAACCATATATAGAAACAATGGTGTTATGACTATTTTCTAATGTAAACTTCTGTCAAAGAAAACTTTAAATATTTGTGGTGTATTGTATGCAGAGCTGACAAACAAAAAAGTGGATCTTGGTTTATTCAGTGATCATAGATTGGAAGTTGTTGAGGGCATTTTCGATTAGGTGACTGTTTAATGTGCACCTGCATGGTCATATTTGCTGAGAAAAAAGACCAAAAAAACATTGTTGCAAGGGATAAAAACAGCAGGCAATGGAAAAGCTAAAACATACATCATTTTTGGACAAACACATATTCTTTTGGAATAACATTAGTTCTGGCAGACCAAAAAAAATTACTGGAGAGAAAACGATGGACATTAAATACCTTGTATTCAAACTAAACATGATCAACTTTAGGCTTTTTAAGTTAGAATGTCCCTTACTCTTTAAGGTAAAATAATGCATTTTATTAAATACAGTAGCTAACTAAAATCTGTCTGCTTTAGTGTTAGAAACATTTTTGAAATCGGTCAATAATTAGTTGTAAAGCAGGCAACCACATATGAAATCCTAAAAATACTATGCTTTAATATAGCCTACCATAGTTTATTGTATTTTTTACCAAAGTTTCTTATAGTTTTGGTATATTTTCCTAAAGGCAATTTAACATATTCATTGATTCATGGAGTTTGCACGCTGCATCAACGACACATGTGGCAGGAGTGGCTTTCTCTTAGAGTACGCCCAAGTCTCGACTAATGTAATCAGAAAACTGAAGACCACCACAGTTGTATCGACCCCCTTTCTAGCATTATGCATGCAAACTAAGAGCTCCGACAACCCGCCCTGACCGAACTTCTGTTAGCGACATGGAAGTCACTTCTATAAAGTAGAGCAGAACGCTTTGAATGTGGCAACCGAACGGAGAGCGCAGCTGAGAGCGGGACCGAGGGATACTGTATTCGGGCTTGCTTGCATTCATTCTTTTGAACGTGGACAATCATGGTTTTATTGTTTTGGGGTCTCAGCTTTTTAGTGTCACTCTCTTATTTTATGAATGCACTAGCTTCAGCAGGCAGACCGCGAGGATTAGAGAAAGGTACGAGCACTTTGACATCTTTTCAATCTCAACGTAGAAGCGTAGAGAATGAATGACTTTTTCTTGCTTGGTGAGCACAAGCGCTCTCTCCTAAAGACATTCAACAAGTAACTTTGACGTGTGATGTTTTAGAGTCTATGTTAAGTGAAATACGTCTGATTTGTGGTTAATTGTGTTCTGCATTAGCAAAAGGAAAGACGCTGTTAGATTGTTATTGCAATATAAATTTAACATGACCACAAATAACCGTAATGTTATTGCTTTTGCATTCTCGTCCACAGAGTTTGGCGCGTATGAGATTGTAACTCCGGCGAGAGTGAATGAAGCCGGTGACATGTTGCCAACGAGCGTGCACTTCAAAAGGCGAAAGCGGAGTACCGACCCAATTACCAGCAACATCTCCCATCATTGGGCCTCGCCGCATGTCTATTATCAAATATCTGCGTTTGGGCAGGACTATTATCTTAACCTTAACCTCGAGTCGGGATTTATTGCACCAGTTTACGCTGTCACGATACTCGGAGCATCAAGTGAAAGTCATGATTCAGAAGGAGACGAGGACAACACTGAGTATCAGCATTGCTTTTACAAAGGACATGTGAACTCTGGACAGGAGCACACTGCAGTGATCAGCCTCTGCTCCGGTTTGGTGAGTAGCCTAATATTATTTTTTTGGCTTTAGTTTATAATGATTTCAATGATCTGAAATTATTGTAATGTTATAAGCATTTAAATGCGTGTGAGTAAAGCTTACTTTATTTTTAAATCCTGCATGCTACTTCATTACAAAAGCTGATATAAGTTCATAAAAAAACTTTAACACACGTGCTGTGCAAGTTATGTAACGTTGCTTTAGGGCACACGCGCAACAGTTTTCAGACGACTTAGTATTTTCTCAAATACAGTAATATATATCTGCCATCATATAAAATTGCGCTTAGTAATGAGCTCGGTGACGCACACTCATCAGAGCCAGAAGCTGCAATCAGTGTGCTGACGTCAACGGTCGTCCTTATATGGGATTCTGATGTCATCTGTTGAGGGAACGTGAGTGCGCTGCATGTCTTGAAGTTTCTCTATTCTCACAGATGACGTAGTCGAGTTATTGGATATTGGCACGTGGAACATTTCCATTAAAAATCCCACGCTCCATAAGCATAAGGTCATACGTGTATTAACCACAGTTCCAACGCTGTTAGAGCTGTTTTAAGCGTGCTGTCAGGAGCTCCGGAGGCTTTCATTAGAAATCTTTGAGTATGGCGGGAGTCCTGCTTTCCCCCTTATTTTTGGTTAATTTGGTGTTTGCATTGCAGTCTGCTCATAAACAGTTGTGACAGTGATATAAAATGTTGAGTGAATAACCTGAAATATCACTTGCTTATATCTGCTTTGGCCAGATAGTGTCACTTCAACATTATATTTAGCCGTTCAGCATCCTATATGTATTCAAAACAACAAACAGTTTGGAAAGATAAGGGTATCTATTGTAGGCTACAGATTGTTTTGTCTCCCAGGGTATGATTTTTGGGCTGGTTTTTATATAGCCACTAACTCACCTCACAAGTAGGCCTACCTGTAGCAAAACTTCTGTTTATGAATTTAAATATCTGAATGTATGGCACTTATGCAACACTCAAGACAATATATTTTTGATAAGAAGGTTGTTTTGCTCACTATCCAGCTTGTAGTCTGTCATGCTCCGGTGTTCACGAGCAATGTGTATAAAGTTATAGCTGTAATGGCGATAATAACTGGACTTAAAACTCTTCAATATGTTTCTTTCAGAAGATAAGCGGGGCATGTGCACCTAGCTTATTCATGCAGTTACAAAATTCAAGTGTCAAAACATTTGGGTTTGTAAGTTTAGCAGAATGTTCTGATAGTTATCTTTTACTTTTATTTCAGCCCATTGGCAACTACACTAATATGTAGGCAACATATATGTTTATTTTATCACTTTATCAATTTATGAAACCTTAGGGGGATGTTGCATGGGCAATTTATAATCACACTTGGAATGTTTCTATATGCATCATTGCAACAATTGTAAACCTTTTTTTAGCTTGGCACTTTCAGGTCACCTGAGGGGGAGTTTTTTGTGGAGCCCCTTCATAGCTACAATGGTGAAGATTATGAAGAAGAACACACCAAACCTCATATTGTATACAGAAAAAATGCCTTAAAGAAGACCGTAGAAGAGTCGACCGCATGTGAAACTTCAGGTAAGCATGCTGATGCACCTAAACATGGAGATATTTTAACCTTCTTGGAGAAGTTTAATCTTAAATATCATTGAGAGCCAATTATTTACAAGTCCATATGTGAACATCATCATTAGACAAGTGATGAGTTTGGTTCCAAAATGAGATAACTCAGTTTTCAAAATGGTTCTAAAATTATGCTTTTTATTATCATGTTTTTAATGTGTTTTATTAATTAAGTAAGCTGTATTTTTTAGTTATTATGTCTTAAATGAAAACAAACCGACCGTAATTACATAAATTCTTCAAGTTTAGTTGTAGTCACAGAATCAAAAAGCATGAATAAAATTGCTCACTGTTCACTTATTAAGACTTAATTTGACTTAATAAGACATATCCTCTGACCATTTGTTTGTGCTCCACCTCTCAACTCCCGGGAATAAAACAGGCTATCACTGATATCCAAATACAGTTATCAATGAACTATTTATAGTATTCTTTACATCCTTTGCTTTCCTATTTTGAAATGATTTTCATTGAGTAGAAGTCCGTGGAAAAGGACAAATTATTTTGGAAATTCTTGGTATCATTCCAATCTTAGTTTACTGCCACAGAATCCTGTTGACTCTTGAACTTCCTGTGGCCTGAAGATAAGAAAACTCAAGGAAGTTTCACCATGAAAGCCACGCGGTGAACTGCATTGTGGTAGAGTAATGCCAACTTCGTGTGTTTGGAAAAAACTTGTTAGAAAAATAAATGTAGATTTCATGCAAGATGCGGTTTGCACACTGCTGTGTTATTCATTTTATTGCATTTATGTTGCTTTTAAAATAGATTTATAGGGATAGTTCACCCAAAAAAAAAAATGTTGTCATCATTTGCTCACTCTCAATCTGTTCCAAACCTTTATTAATTTCTTTGTTCTGTTGAACACAAAAGAAGGTATTTGGAAGAATGTTTTTTAACAATGTATGAATATCATGAATTTTGAATTTATGAGACCATATAATTCATGTTTTAAATCGACATTTGACAATAAACCCAGCTGTTGGTTGCTTCCATTCATAATCACAAGCTGGTTACCACTGGCCCTCTGAGATAGTTTATAGAAATCTAAAACTCACATGGTAAGTTACCCCATATATAAAAAAAACGTTTTCATTGCAGGACAAAAAGAGCTACAGAGCATACACAGGGACAATCTGAAGAGAAAATCATCCTCAAGCATGGTGTCCGACCTGGAGACCCTTAATTCAAGACTCCTCTCAGCCCCCTCCACAGAAAACATGCACCACTCTGCTAATGAAAGCAGTAACTCCAAGCCACACAGGAGATCAAAGCGTTTCCTCTCCTACCCCCGTTTTGTTGAAGTCATGGTTGTGGCAGACAGCAAAATGGTGGAACATCATGGAAGCAACCTCCAGCACTACATTCTTACCCTGATGTCTATCGTAAGTTCCGCCCAGTTAACAATAATGCCCTGCTTTGATGGCCCCCTGTCCTACAGGTCTGAATTTGGTGGGGGGGGACTAGTAAGTAAATATTTTGCCCTTGCAGGAGTGAATTGGTCTGACAGATTTGACGAATGTGAATACAAAACAAATAACATCAGGTATGTCGCATAGACGGCATGCTTTGGATGCTTTTTACTTGGAGCTCATGGGAGGATAGGTGACCTAAATTTTGATCTTGGTAAAAGCTGAAATCTTAGCAGGATCTGGCAATAAATACTAGTTCTCAATGGTCAAGGCCACATTCAACTCTACTTATTAGAAATTAACGTCCGTCTGGAGTCTAAATTCAACCCAAACGGCAGAAAAACTTCTACCAAATTTTGAATCTCAAATTCTGAGACAGATTTGATTTAACAGTGAGACCCTGTACTATATACAATGAATCTATAAGAAGTTCTGTAAATAATTTCCATTTGTTTGTATTTTCTTGTTCAGGTTTCTTCAATCTACAAAGATCCCAGCATTGGAAACCTGATAAACATTGTTATTGTGAAATTAGTGATTATAAAGAACGAGCAGGTATGTGTATTTTCTGTGATTTAATGCATGTGTTTTTTAACTAATGAGAACAGAGTGTTGTACTGTATGCTTTTATATGTTTTCATCTTTTGTGTTTATTTCTCTTGCAGGATGGACCCGCTATTTCTTTCAATGCACAAGCCACTTTGAAAAACTTCTGCATATGGCAACAGAATCAGAACCACCCGGAAGACAACCACCAATCGCACCACGACACCGCCATCTTAATCACAAGGTAAAAGAGCTTTTTTATAGACTGCTTTAGATCTTGTCTGTTTTTTACCAGGTCTTATTGCGTGCACATGTTTTTAATGAAATTTCTTAAGCGTTGCAACTATGGCTCTTTATGTACCGTGTGGGTTTACATTTGCCTGTCCTATTTTTTATTTTAGGCAGGACATCTGTAGAGCGCGGGACAAGTGTGACACTTTAGGTACGTCATCTATCACTGCGAATCAAGATCATGAGCCTTATTACTCCATGCAAATCTGTCTTATACTGCTGTCATAGATGATCTCAGTGGCAGTGATGGCATTAAATATTGCTATATATTCAGGTATTACCATAATCACTCAGTGCCTTCATGAATGTTTCAGGTCTTGCTGAGCTGGGAACAGTTTGTGATCCCTATAGAAGTTGCAGTATTAATGAGGACAATGGTCTCAGTACGGCTTTCACCGTCGCTCATGAGCTCGGCCACGTGTGAGTATACTCCAAAAAATTTATATATTTACAATGTAGCCTGTTCTGCATAGTTCTGCATAATTAATGGTATTTGTAATGACCAGAGATTAACCATGTGATGTAATGACAAGCGGAACAATTTAAGTTATGAATAAAAGGTTGCATTAACACCGTAACATGGGTTTCAAGTCTATGATTCAAATATGTTGTAATATGTTGTTTTCACGCTCTGATGGTCTCTGATGAAGCGTTTGATAAATATTTTTTGAGGAGGTGTAAGCCCTGCATATAAACATGTGCAGATTTTGATTTTTCCTTTTGGCCTTACGGTTTTTGGATCCATCCACTGGATTAACGGTATTCTTAAATATTGGACAATTGACTGAGTTTCTCTTCTGTGACTCTGTTAAAAAAACAGCAAAGGACGTTTAGGCTGTATTTTGGGCTGCACACAGTTTATTCTTCAAGCGACCCTCTCCAAGGTCATAGGCTTTTGTTAAATAACAATGTGTCTGTGCTTGATATACTGATTCTCAAGGTCTTCATTCTGATCTCAGCAGAAATGACTGAAGCTCTCAGTTGTAGGTACAGATGTGTAGTGGTTTATGTGTTGGAGACTCACACATCAGTCACATCATGGTGTTTGTTGAAAAGTGGGTTACAAGGAGTAGAACAAACAGTTGGTATATCTCACTGTACTTATAAGGTAAAGTGCAGCCGAAACTTGACTTCCTTCTGAACTTCACTCGATTTTTTACCAGAACTTAATCCTAGCTAACGTTCTCATCTGGCTTAGGCATGACAAAGCTAGAACAAATGCATGTACAGTCATATGCAAATGACCTCTAAGTGACCTAATTGTACTCAGTTCATACAAAAAAATGAGTTTCTGAATTCCAGTCTTATCCGGTGGAAGAGGGTGACATCAGTACTGTGTACTCAAGTGGGGATTTAGTTCTGGTGCTGTACAGTGCAATGCTGTGCGTACCTCCTCTCTCCCCTATAGCTGCCCCAAAATTGGATGGGTTCTGTTGCTCATGTGCTTATTATTGTTCTCGCTAGTTTATGGGTTTTGCAATGGCCAATGACCCACTTAATGGTTATATCATACAATTTCAAAAATGTGAAGAAATTTGCATCTTTTCGATTCTGCCCTCAGGTTTAACATGCCTCATGATGACAGCAACAAGTGCAAGGAAGATGGAGTTAAAAACCAGCAACATGTGATGGCCCCCACCCTCAATTATTACACCAATCCCTGGATGTGGTCCAAATGTAGTCGGAAATACATCACAGAGTTCCTCGAGTATGTAAACCTATCCAACAAATGCCAACATTGTAAATTCTTACTCACATTGATCCAACAAACTCCATCAAACTTCAACAAACATGTTCGCTGCACTGTAAACTTTTGAAATAAAGGCAACTTCAAATGTGTTAATGTAAACAGTGACAGGGTGTCATTTGGACCCCAGAATGTTGCCTCAAACGAGCCCTCCTTGACAGTCAGGTTCAGCCCCACTTAATGATTAGTTGATGTTCGTCTTCATTTGCTTACTCTTCTAAACGCTTTTAATTAAGATGGAAATTACCTCATTCTTTGGAACAGAAAGTCTATTGTCGCCCACTGAGAATGTTTCTGTTGTTTATCTGTTGTTTGTTTGGTTTTCCTTAAAGTCATTTGTTTATCATGTGTCCCTAGCACAGGGTATGGTGAGTGCCTGCTCGACGAGCCCGTTTCCAGGCCATACGCTTTGTCCCAGCAGCTGCCCGGGCAGATATACAGCGTCAATAAACAATGTGAACTGATATTTGGGCCTGGGACCCAGGTGTGCCCATATATGGTGAGAGAGTCCCTCAGGATGTTACACAACATACTGTCCATTAAACTTCCACAGTGTATCATCTGCAGTTTTAAGTCGAGCGCACACTGTACTCATTTTATGGTCATGTGGATTGTTGCTTGTCAGACTGTACAACATAATCCCTGTGGGATCCTAGGTAAAAGCTATGGCACGCTGCCTGACATCAACAGACATTTATGTTAGACCGCACAGTACACATTGTAAACATGGTTTGGGATTTTTCCGTTTAAAGTAGAGCTGACTGTCTTCTGTTGGAGGTAGAAACAGTCGCACTGCTAAAATTATATCAAAGGCAAAGATTCAAGGGAGTTGATCGTCCGTTAAGATTCTTGACATTTGTTTCTGATGGCACAACATGGGTAGAATTGTACAATGTGCACCCAGGTTTACATAGTATACACGTTAAGTTTTGGATATGAATATACAAAGGTTATTGTGAAAAAGAAATTGAGTCAATGAGGTTCATATTTTCAAGAAATTCAACTCATGTTAAACATTATCAAACTGTAAGAGTGAGTGTTTGACATCTGTTCAAATTAAATTGTTTGGATGTTATGCAGACTCAGTGTAGGAGACTCTGGTGCACGAGTCCAGAAGGAGTCCAGCGAGGCTGCCGGACCCAACACATGCCATGGGCTGACGGGACAGAATGCTCTCCAGGAAAGGCAAGTACTTTCAAAAATGAAGTTAAACATTTGTTAAACCGCCAAATTACTGCGGCTATGAAATAAATTGTATGATTTTTTTAACGAACAATAAAATCCAGATTTAAAAATGTCTGTTTTACTTAGATACCAGAGTGCAGCACAAATCCTACTATTTGTTGGGAGAGATTTAGTGTTAAAAACAGGATATTAGTGCAGCACTAAAATCTTTTATTGTGAAACAACAGGCTCAATGGAGCTTTGGGTGGCGGTTTGTACAGTATTTGCTGTACATTGATTGTACTTTTTAGGCTTTTAGATCTTATTTTATAGGACAGGCGAATGAAGGACCCAGTCAAACCTAGGCCAATGTGAACCAACAACTCTTAAATGTCATACGCACACACGCTACCCGTTGCACTACAGCTCTTATACGTTAATGGTTCTTAGTTAGTTCATTGCATCTGTTAAAAGGACTGCCTAAAAGCTATTTTTTCCCCGAATCTTGACATTCAGTTAGGACGCAGATGAAAAGCAGATCCATCAGTGTATCTTCAAACACATTTTTTCACCCAAATAGCAACCAATATCACTTCCTCCACAGTGAGAGTCGTCCTCATTGATATATTGCTTTATTTTAGCCAAATTCATCTAATGTTAAGCTTATACATTGAAAGGGATTGTGAACATCTCAGTGACAGTGTAACTCATGTCACACGTCAAATGCGTTTTGAGATAATTGCTTTTAATTGTTAACAAACTGAATCTGCTGTAATTTCATTGATTTTCTGTTTGCTTTCTCTTCAGCATTGTAAACATGGATCCTGTGTCCCTAAAGAACATGAAACGGTTTCTGTGGATGGGGCCTGGGGGGTGTGGAGTCCTTTTGGCACATGCTCAAGGACCTGCGGAGGGGGAATCAAGACCGCTGTGCGCGACTGCAACCGACCCTTGTAAGCGCTTTGTTGTACAGCATCCTCACTGGGCTGTGAATTAGCACCAGGTTTCTCAAAGTACCTTTACAAATGACAGGAGTAAAGATTTATTTTTATGAAACTATTTCAAATGATTCAAGACATCATGAAGTATATTTTCTAAATGATCTAGAAATGATATAAATGTGCCTGAATTGATTCTCAATGTATTGTCTGTTATTAGACCTTACATTTTATACTAACTAGGGCTGCATTTCCCGATGCTTTTGGGAAACGCAGCCCAAGCAAGGCATGGGCAGGTTGGTTTCTATTTTTGTGGTGTCTTGATAGCTAGCCTCACCAAACAGGAAGGCTACTGTAATTGGTCTAAAACACCGCACCAAACAACTATAGATTAAATGTCATATGTTTTCTGTCTGGCTGTGATTGTATCACATGGTGCAGCATTTTTGCCTTCATTTTTGACATTTTTTTGTTTATATTTAGGCCCAGACATGGGGGGAAGTACTGTGTTGGGCGCAGAATGAAATTCCGTTCCTGCAACTCTGAGCCGTGCTCCAAGCAGAAACGAGACTTCAGGGAGGAGCAGTGTGCCAGCTTTGATGGCCGCCACTTTAACATCAATGGTCTACCTCCAAATGTTCGCTGGGTGCCAAAGTACAGCGGAAGTGAGTGATTTACTGCAGAACAGTTGAAATTCACACGTCCAGGGTGTCAAATGCAACAGAATGAGTCCCAAAATAACTGTGTCTTATAATGTGCATTTTATATCACTTACAGTCATTATTTTAGTGTCTGTGGGGTTTGACCAATACCAGATGATATTTGGTATTAAATGGAGACCCCCATGGGGCCTCCAAAAGATTCTATGGGGGTCCCCAGAAATTCGGTTTCATAAGTGTTCATTTTTATTTTTAGTTGTTTATCTCTTCTTTCTTGCTACATGCATACTTTCCAGAATTGTTTATTTATTCTATACAGTTGACTTTATTTTGCTCACTGGGGTTTGTAAAGTTGCAAGATGTCATGAAAAGGATTATAATACAAAAACATTTGAGTTAATAAACATAGATGGGTATTATTGTGATGGGTCCTCACAAAATATACATTTGATTTGGGGGTTCTTTGCAGAGTTTGAAAGCCAATGCCTTAGGCAACAAACTAAATAAAAATAAGGCTTTTGGCAGCACATTGTCACCCGCGTCAGGGACTAGAATATGCCAAATAATTTCCATTATCTTGTTTAACCTGTACGTTATTGCTTTTATTATGTTTCACCCATATGACATAATTCCCTCATGATTGGTGACATGGTACAGCCAATCATTTAGAATCTTAAAAAAATCAAATTACCTAAAACAATATTTCAATTAAAATAATATTTGTGGGTGAAACAAGTGAAAAGTTGTGATGGACAGCTAAAGCTGTATTAATAGTTTTTCTTCTTTGTATGCTGAAGTTCTAATGAAGGATCGCTGTAAGCTGTTCTGTCGAGTGGCAGGCAGCACAGCTTACTACCAGCTCAGGGAGCGAGTCATCGATGGAACACAATGCGGGCCTGACACCAACGATATTTGTGTGCAGGGCCTGTGTAGGGTGAGTGCTTTATATGTGGTGTGAAAATGCATATTATATCAATCGACACATTGTTTAGTGCATCTTCCTAATGCGTTTATCCAAGCCATGTTTCTGTGTATTGGAAAGCTATTTTAAAGCAGTATGTCTTGAGTCTTCTTCTGTTTGAAAGACTCTTTCTGCTCTGTTTCTGCAGCAAGCAGGATGTGACCACGTGTTAAACTCCAAGGCCAGGAGAGATAAGTGTGGGGTGTGTGGTGGGGATAACTCATCATGCAAAACTGTGGCAGGAACGTTCAACATGGTGCATTATGGTAGGTGACCCAACTTGAGTTTACGGCCTATCAGAACTAGAGTAAGTAAGTAAGTAAGTAAGTAAGTTGTAACTACAGGCGGTGGCCAAAATCTGTTCCCTGATTCATAGTGATTATTAATAAACTAAAGGTTCTAAAGCTTTATTGTTTATAAATTACTTTGGTTATTGGAAAGCAGATGTAGTATACATTCCTAGAGGTTTCCTCCCCTGGTCAGAACAGTGCAGTTAAAACAGTTCAGATGAGGTCTGTTCAAGATCTGTTCTGCACAGTTGAAATGTGGTTCAATTCCAATTTCAAAGTTTGCCTAAAAAACACTGCCAAAAGGAACATTTCAGGAATGATAACATTTTACATTAGACCTATCATTTTACAGATAACATTCGGTTAAAAATAAATACATGATTACTTTCCCCCTTTTGTGCAGGTTACAATGTTGTGGTGCGGATCCCCAGCGGTGCTACTAACATAGATGTGAGACAACACAGCTTCTCAGGGAAACCAGAAGACGATAACTACCTCGGTAAGACATATCAAATATTTATTTTTTTATTTTTATAATGAACATTTTTTCTTATTGCGCCATTTTGCAGTTGTAAATGTTATATTTAAATATAATTGTAAATAGCACAATTATTTCCTGTTGAATTGATGTGTAATGTATCAATACATAACATGTGTGAAAGACTTTGAATAGCATTACAGCTTGATGCAATTCCTAAATTGGACCAAAGGGGAGAAGTTTTAAGATTAACTGTACGATTTACTACCAAGATGTTGTTAAAGGGTTCAAAAAGTGTTTTGCTAAGCTTATGGTGCTCAACTCTGAAAACCCAATATCAGATTTTCGCGTGCCTTTGTATATGTTTTCTGTATGTTTGTTTATGTTTGTTTTTCTACTGTGTGTGTTTAAAGGCAAGGCTAGAAAGTTTTTCTTTTAATGTATGTACAGTAGACAGATGGGTGGGGGACAGGGTCGAGTAATGTTATCTGTGAAGGATGAAGAAAGCAGAATATTGTATTGTTTGAAGGGATAGTTTATCCAAAAATAAAAAATCAGTTATTCATCCTCGTGGTGTTTACAATCAGCATTTTTCTTCTCTGAAACACAAAAGAAGATATTTTGAGAAATGTCTCGGTGGTTTTGTGTACATACAATGGAAGTCAATGGAGTCCAATGTTGTTTGGTTACCAGCATTCTTCAAAATAACTTCTTTTGTGATCCTGCAGGAGAGAGAAAGTCATAAAAGTTTGAAATGACATGAGAGTGAGTAAATGATGAAAGAATGTTCACGTTTGGGTGAACTGTCCCTTTAACTGATTTCCTTAATCTTCCCCAATTGTTGCTAAACCATTATGTGTATATTTTATTGATAAGAAATGCCAGATCTTGTTTTCAGACAAATTGTTGTGTACAATAGTCCAATTGTTTATTCTGTTGCATACCTATAATCATATTTCATTATAGTACTATCAGTTTGATTGAAATGTTTTGCTAATAGACTTTTTCAGCTCAACATAGAGAATTAAAGTATGCCTGTTGTTTTTCCAGCTATGTCCAACAGCCGTGAAGAATATTTACTCAATGGAGATTTTGTGGTCAGTATGTTTAAAAGGGAAGTCAGAGTTGGAAATGCTGTCATAGAGTACAGCGGCTCTGACCACGTAATCGAGAGAATCAACTGCACTGACCGCATAGACGAAGAGATTGTTGTCCAGGTATTTTCGATGTTGTATGTTATGCATTGTAAAATCGCAATTTACATTGAAACTATTGCGTCTGTTATCTTTACAGTGCTTTTGTTTCAAAGCATTATTTTTTATTATTTTTAATCTAGGTGCTATCTGTAGGTAACCTGTATAACCCTGATGTCAGGTATTCCTACAACATTCCCATAGAGGACAAACCTCAGCAGTTTTTCTGGGATCTGTACGGCTCTTGGCAAGAGTGCAGTCTTCAGTGCGAAGGTGGGTGTGAGAGAAGCTGAAAAATGCTTTCGTAAAACGTTTGCCAGAAGTTAGTTTAGAGTTTGGTAAACTTGAACCAGACACATGATGCTGTCAGGGTTTTGAGGGCAGTTCTGTGTAAACAAATGTACTGTACAGTCTTTGTTTGACAGTCTTTCTTTCTTTTTCTTTCATGTTTTTGAATGAAAATTATGTTTTTACATTTCTATAACACATAGCTTTATTTTTTCTTTCGTATTGTATGCTGCTTGCATCAGGAGAGCGCAAGAGAAAAGTCATGTGCATTCGTGAGTCGGATCGCGTGATGGTGTCTGATCAACGGTGTCACGGCTCTCCTAAACCATCTGTGATCACTGAGCCCTGCAACACAGACTGTGAACTCAGGTACGAACCCACGATCCATAATGTCACAAACATTTAGTGTTATTTTGCTTTCAAGTAATAATATCTCGTCCTCTGCTTGGACCTTCTTATATTCTTTATTTAAAGGTGGCATGTTGCTCGCAAGACAGAGTGCACAGCCACATGTGGACCGGGCTTTCGGAGGCTAGACATTTACTGCACAAAGCAGAGCAGATTAGATGGAAAGACCCAAAAGATTGATGACCATTACTGCAGTAGCCGACCCAAGCCTGATGATAAAGAGGCCTGCTATGGAGACTGCAACCCTGGTGGATGGGAGTACTCCCCCTGGTCAGAGGTGCGGGAATCGTTGTTGGTCTCAAATTGATTGACGCGGTTATGGAAAAATGCATTTAATGATACCACAAGACTGGCCTCATGTACCTGACAAATAACTGACAGTCTGTATTTTTTTGTTTTTGATTATCTAGTGCTCCAGGAGCTGTGGAGGGGGAACACGCCGCAGAAATGCAGTATGCGGAAAATCAGCAAAGTCTGGCGACGATAGCAAGTGCAACACACAAGATAAACTCTCAGACCAGCCCTGTAATGAATTCCAGTGTCCTCAGTGGAAAACTGGAGAGTGGTCAGAGGTGAAGACCTATCAGTACATCAAGACAAATACAATAAAACTCAGGTGGCATTGTGAGGCTACAGTGTGATGTCGGTTTGTGTTTATCCTAATATGTTCATTTTTAATTCATTTGGTAGTGTTTGGTGACATGCGGCAAGGGCTATAAGCACCGCCAGACATGGTGTCAGTTTGGAGAGGAGCGTTTGGACGACCGCTTCTGCGATTCTTCCAAACCAGAGTCGGTACAGGCCTGCCAACAGCAAGAATGTGCATCCTGGCAAGTGGGATCCTGGGGACCTGTGAGTATAAATATTTCAAGAGTAGTTTATTTCCAAAATGAGATAACTCCGTTTTCTTATTTTTCAAAAAGTATGTTTTTACTGAGCATTCCAATGAATATGAATCAAACTGCAGTTGGTTTGTTTTGATTTAAGCCATAATAACTCAGAAAATACAGCTAACTGACACAATAAAACAATAAAAACATGATAACATAATAAAATACATGATTTTTGAAAAATATTTAAAACTGAGGTATCTCATTTTGAAAACAAACTCTTCATCTACTGCAGTAACTGTTTTGTTGGTGAGTTCGATGTGGTAAACAGCTTTTTAAATTATGCTCACTATCGCCATCTCTGTTCGAAACATTAAGTTGCAGGTTAAGTCAAATGATGTTTGAGTTATTTCCCTCTCATGCCTGCTGTACTACCCTACCCACCATGTTTGCTGGACAGGTCATGCTTCGAAATTATATTCTGTGTTATTATTATTTTTACTGGAAAATGATTTAGTGTAGACACAAGAAGTGTGTGAAATAATTTCCCATATATTGGCATGTGTTGCATTTAATATAGGTGATGGTGCATGCATAGCCAGATACAGTATATGTGTATAAACACGACCAATAAACAGTAATGTTAATGGCTGGAAAACAAATATTTGCTACTTTTGTGCTCGCGTGGAGCACATCCAAAACAAGCACAACCTAACTGTTTGTCTTCAATTCATATGTGGATTATGTGCTTTCTGTCCACTTGAACAATTTATTCCTGTATTCAAAAAAGCAAATCGTTTCTTCAGAGATCTCCCAGAAGGGAATAAGAGAGTTTAGATGATCTATGTGTGCAAACTGTCTTTAAATCCTGAAGTGTGACAGAGATTAGACATCTCTATTGCATAGATTAGGCAATCATGTTAATGTATGTTTGAGGGCTGTAATGAAGCATGTGCATTCTAGCAAACGCTGCCACACAAGCTTGACCTTGTTTCAGTCAACTGAACGATGAAGAAAAAATATAAAAATATAAAAAAATCAGCGAGCCAACAGCAGACAGCAAGAAATCTTAAGATGTCCAGTGGGATAAGTTATTGCTTTATTACAATAAACTGGACAGATGAACACCTAACTGGTCGCTAACTGACCTTCTTTTGTATGTGTAACTGTAGTGCACCAGCACGTGCGGGCCAGGGTATCAGAGGAGAGCTGTTAAATGTGTGGTTAGCTCGTATGGAACCGTCATGGATGACATGGAATGCAATGCAGCAACGCGTCCAACAGACACACAGGTAAGAGTGGTGCGCTAATATCTTTGGGCCCAAATTAAGCCTTTTTATCCCTTTCTCTTTATCTCTCTTGTCTTTGCAAAAGATTTGGATCTTTTGACCATTAGAGCCCACAATGGGATGTATGAGTCAATTGGACTATTTTAATTGGCTGAAAGCCATGATTTAAATTAAACAGAGCTTGTTATTAAAGGGATAGTTCACCCAAAAATGTCTTCTTTACTCACCCTCTCGTCATTTCAAACCTGTATGACTTTCTTTGCAGAACACAAAAGAAGATTTAGTGAAGAATGTTCTTAACAGAACAAAGGCGGTACCTATTTACTTCTACTTTATGGACACAAAACCAATGCAAGTCAAGGGGTTCCACCGTTGTTCGGTTACCAACATTTTTTAAATATCTTTCTTTTGGTTCTGCAGAAAAAGTTAATAATACAGGTTTGAAATGACAAGAGGGTAAATGTTGACATCATTTTTACGTTTTTTGGTGAACTCTCCTTTTAAATGAAGCCAACAACACAATCGAAAAAGTTATTGAATGAATAATATAGTGTCCAAAGCTGAAAAGCTTTTATACATGAGATTTGGAAAAGTTTTATTTTACTAAGAGCCCATCCACACAGAGCAGTTAGATGTATACTTAAAGATTTTGTATCGTATCAGCATTTCGTTCACGCGGATCTGTCGTTTTGCGAGCCTGAAACTGGTTTTGAAACCAGGTCCCAGAGTGGATAAATCTGAAAACACCTCCGTTGCCTTTTCGTGTGCACAGCTGATCAGTATATTTTTTGAAACAATGATGTCATCACTCACCACGCAAAGTCTATGCGCACGGTCCAAGTCTTCTCTGTTTTAAGTGTACCTCTGTGGCAGGATTACAACGCCGCACACTGATTTGCCGTTTAGGCTACATCGTTTTGAGTCGGTTTGGCGGTTCCGTGTGTACACAGATATTTCTTGTGAAGACGCAGTGAAAAGGAAAAGAAAGATCAGATAGGGAAGCTCTGGCTTTGTGTGGACGTTGCCTTAGTAGTTTTGGAAAAGAATGCATCCATACCGAGAAGGAAAAAGAGAGAAGAACAGAAGCAGGCTCAGGTACAGCCTAAGAGGCAGGAAGGAAGTTTCCCACCCAACATTTTAGCACCTGCATTCAATAAGGCTTTGTTTGAAACAAAGCCACACTCCAGCATACATCGTTAGACCCTTTATAAGGTATCAAGCGTAACGGGGGGCACGATTATGTTTTAATTTTGGTCTGTTTGTGTGTATATATGGAAACATTTGCATGTGTAGATATTGCAGTGTGTGTATACTATGTCCTTTTTGTATAATCTAGATCTACCTCACACGTACACATACCTGCACAATTACATTTCGCTCCCCTTCCCACAGTGTAATTGTTCTTCAGAGCCGAAATAGCTGAACGCTTTGTTTCACAGAGTATTTTATGAACTTTGCTGGGGCGCTGGTTTTATAGAGCTTCATTTTCACATGGAAATGGAAGAATGAGCCTTTTTCCCACCATCAGGGTTGATCCCCGACCAGGAGCGTGTATATAACGAAGGAGGGGGAGAGAGAGAGGGAAAGGAATTTAATAAGTAAGGGATAATGTACAGTTAGATGGTCATTACGGTAAATTGTAAGCGTCTTGTATCGCCCTGAAGGGTTTACCTTTAATGAGTGACTGTCTGAACATTATTACACGGCTACTTACCAAATAAATAAAAGATTAGACATGAAATTTTGATTGGAGTTGAAGTGATTTTATTATATGAGATTCTAGAGATGTAAAATTAGCACATCTGCTTTATTTCTTAAACTTTGGTTATTAAATATCGGATATACATTCGACATTAGTGCAGATCCAGTGGTGACCCCAGTAGCAATCGCTGTGTAATATTAGCTATAAAAGGGGTTATTGAACGCAAGACAGAGAGGCACGTAAGAGGGGCGGAGTATGAGAGAACCAACAACCTAAAGAAGGGAGATGACAGGACTAAGCGAGAGGCCCCCTGGTTTTAAATCCTCTGTGCCATAAGGCGCAGTGAACCAGAACAAGTCGCTTTGCCTCCACGTGATTCCAGCCAGTCAAGCATAAAGCAGGCTTACTGGCACCAGCCATGAAGCTTTCCCGGCATCACCTCTAGAGTCACAGATCTTCATTACTGAAAATTAGTTGTCTTTCTTCACTTCCTTCCACAGGACTGTGAACTTTCTCAGTGCCCTGTGACACATCCTGTGGCCCCAGAGACTAAAGCGATGTCTTATCCTGGTCTTAAAACACAGTGGCGCTTTGGATCATGGACACCGGTAAATCACTGATAGATGTTATAGTATATTAATATATGCCAATGGTTATTACAACGATAAATAAAAAATGCTAGATTCTGTATTTTACACTGTACACATTGGTGATCCAAGTTGTGTAATGTTTTGCTTTACAATAGTGTAGCACCACCTGTGGAAAGGGAAGCCGTATGCGGTACGTCAGTTGCCGTGACCAGCAGGGTGGAGTGGCAGAGGAATCAGCCTGCTCTCATCTTCCAAAACCACCGGCAAAAGAGGTGTGCTCCATAGTGGCGTGTGGACAGTGGAAGGTTCAGGAATGGACTGCGGTAAGTACATATTTTTGTTAAAGACGGATCTCTTAAAGGGACAGTTCACCCAGAAATACAATTTCTGTCATCAATTTTGACATTTGTGGGCCTCAAGAACTGGAAAAAAATATGATTTTCCAAAAAATTCTAATTAGCTCCCAATGATTTCAATCATTAGCTCAAAATGTGTTCAGGCTTGCTGGTTTGCATGCTCGAACGTTTTTGGAAATGCTGAAGCATTGAAACTTCAACAGACACTTGAAATTTTTTTTACATCACGTATACACACTTCAACTTTAAAGCTAGACGAACTCCCAAACAACAAACTAGCTTTATATGTAATAGTTCTGCTTGTGTTTAACATAGGTTTGTGAAGGGAAGAGCTGATATCAAAATCAATAGAAAATACCTAGAGAAACAATTTACACTCACTTTCTTTATTTTTGAGTAACTGGATTGCTTTGGTCATGACAAACCAGTAAATCTACAACACAAAATTTTTTATATTTCGTAACACATATTGCAAAGTCTAAGACATAAAATTCTCTAAATGAAATGGACTGTTTAACTATTCAAAAAAATTCTGTGATAATTAACTCGCTCTCATGTTGTTACAAATTTTATGCAGTTATTATTTTCTTGGGTAACTAGAAGAAATTCTTAAGTTGTTATGCGGATGTGTTTTCTGTATAATCAAATGTGTGTCTTTCTGTGTTTGCAGTGCTCTGTATCCTGTGGTCAGGGTAAAACTACAAGGCAAGTTGTGTGTGTGAACTTCAACGATCAAGTTGCAGAAACGAGTGAGTGTGACACAGACGATCGGCCAGCCACAGAGCAGGAGTGTGCCATGCCTCAGTGTCCATCTCGCCCCAGTGACAACGTTGGTATTTCGCCTAACCCTGATTCCCGAAAGAAGTTTATTCCCGCCGGACGAGCTGATCATAACAGAGCTGACAGACACTGGTCCCATCAGTGGAGGACTGGACCGTGGGGGGCAGTAAGTTTCACAAAACATTTGATTGACATTTGAGTGATATAAAGTTTTACTGTTAATAAACCTCATCATAAAGTCTACGATTGACAGTGACCTATTGTGATTTCGTTTTGTAAGAAGTTTTATGCAGGCTTATAGCTACAGGCTAGAATGAAAAAATGTATTCATGGCTGATATTAACCAGGCATTTCCTGTTTCAGATAAATGATATCTGTGCTTTAAATACTCTATAGAATTCAGAGAATAGATTTATAAGTATTCATTGTGCCATTTTTGGTGTACTTCCTCTTCATCTTAAAGTAGCTTTTAATAGACAGTTTAAAGAAGCAACTGGGGTTTTAAGCGGCATCTAGCGGTGAGGTTGTGAATTGCAACCAATGGCTAACTCTGCCGTTCCCCACTTACTTTCGAAGCACTATGGTGGCTGTCACATGACAAAGAAGTCGTAGCTTTTTTGCTGAAGGAGATAACATAACTCTGTAGAGCAGTTTGTCCGGCGTATTATATGCAAGGGGACCCGCTGTGTGTGTAGATTGAAATAGCTCATTCTAAAATGATAACATAATGAAAACTTATTATGTAAGGTCTTTATAAACCTCTGAACACATAGTTATGTATATTATTTTGTATTTCTGTCAATAGATCCTACAAATAATTACACACTGGATCTTTAAAATGTACTGTTGTATTGGCGTGTTTAATCTCTATCGTCAATCAGTTTTAATCAGCGCATTGACATACATTAATAGAAATTTAATTGTGTGAGAAAATATTCAATGAAAAGTCCCCTTGCAGACTGAATGTGTGGTCCTTTTCTCATAATCTGGTTTGTGTTTCCCTTTTGCACCTCTCAGTGCTCGAGTACCTGTGCCGGAGGATTTCAGAGGCGTGTGGTGGTGTGCCAGGATGAAAATGGTTATCCTGCCAGCAGCTGCGAAGAAAGCACACAGCCCATAGAGCAGCGCTCCTGTGAATCCGGCCCCTGCCCTCAATGGTTTTATGGCAGCTGGGGTGAGGTAAGATTCACCAAAAATCTATAAACAGCTGCTTGGATTTACAAAAACGACACTTTAAGCATTTTGAAAACTGTTTGATGCTGACACACAGCATCCTTACATCTTCTACCTGTTCTTTTTACTCACCGTTACAACGTTTCTGTCGCCCCAGTGTTCGAAGACCTGCGGAGGAGGGATAAAAACTCGCTTGGTTGCTTGTCAGCGGCCCAACGGGGAGCGCTTTAACGATCTGAGCTGTGAAATTCTTGACAAACCACCGGACCGAGAGCAGTGCAATACTCAGCCCTGCTCCGTTAACCCTCACTGGAGCACAGACCAATGGAGCTCGGTACGCTCGTAACTATTTTAACTTTCTTCCCTTCCTACGATCTCATTCTCGCACCAAAGTTTCTTTACTCTCGAGACACGAGGAAAAAACAAACTGAAACTCATCTTTGAGTAAGCAAATAGCCTCTTTTAATGTTCGCTGCTTGTTGCACATGCAGTTAATCATTGTTTTAAGGTTCCAAACTGAAAAAGAGAGCATCTCTGGGGTCGATGTGTTTATATTTAAATGCCGTTTCGTTCGTTTTTTTGGTGTTTATTTTATGTCAGGTTTGCCGTGCCCAAAGGCATTCCCTGTTAAAACATTACAGTTGCATTCGGAATACATGGGAAGAAAAGCCTTGTGTTCACTGCAGATTTTAAACAACTGACTGAATGCAGTTAACTGTATTTTTTTCAAAAATATTTCTGTATTTTTTTTATATTATCAATAACTAAAATCTAATGGAAAATGCTTTTTTAAACCATACCTCAAGCGAACCTCAGCTAGCCATTGACCTGTTTCATTTGCGATGGTGCTTTTTCAGTACAAGGGAGACCTTATGTGAAAAACTGTCTATAGTTGCTATATTTTTGTATATTTAAGGTAAATTAGAAAAGTATTTTTACATAAATACAAAATGGTGATGTAATCTGAAATCAAATGTAGCTTTGTTTATGTTGTTTGTGCTGCAATTTGACTATATTCTAGGTTATTTACAATCAGTGTTAGTTTAACATTGTGTCGAATTTGTCGAACAACAAAAAACATGTTGTACAAGCTTCCTCACTGGATTTCCCAAACACCGTGTCTACACCAGACGCGACCGACATGACATCAGAGACTGAAGACATCAGAAACGCATTAGAACCCATTACAATTTTAAGATTTATCCACGTGGACATGGTGTAAAACCCTGGGAAGACCAGTTTTAGAAGCTTGCTTATTGGCCAGTTACTTGTGTCTACCTCATTTTGAATGAAAAGCTTCACATTGTTCTTCCATCCACTTTATATTATGTATAGAGATTATAAATTCAAAAATATTTCATATTCACATGCAACCAATTGTTGCAAAAATGTTTCTCTATGATCTCTCATGGATGTCATTGAGCAGGGGCTGGCAACCTTAAAGGATAAAATAAACATATTTGGCAAAGAAAATCATCCAGGTCTGCTAACATTATGTATGTAATTTATAAAATAATTGAAAGGGTTGCCCATCCGTGCATTTATAACCCGATCTGAATATACAGATCAATACAAATGTGTGTTGTCCAAAGACACAATGGTGCTATAGTTATGTATATGGCGTTAGTTCCCTTTTTTTGACATGGTCTGTTACTTTCAACAGGCTGAAAGTGAAGTGATTTGATTTCAATGGCAGTAATAATGAAGCATTTCTGTATATTCTTGTAAGTATTTGTATTTATTTCTGCTGCCGTAAATTTTTATATTTGTACACGATCACAATTGGCGAAGTAAAAGGTTGCATGGTGTTGTTTGTCAAAATACTGTTCTTTTTATTGTCAGTATTGACCAAGAAGGTACAGTGTTACTGAGCTCAATACCTGTTTAAAATGGACTCAGAGCTAGATATTCTGCTGCTTTATTCTTTGTGTGAATGAAGCGTCTGTATTATTCTTGTAATGATCCATGGACGAAGGTTTATATTGATCCTCACCCGCCTCAATACCTGTAGAAGTGCGGTACCACTGTCTGTTTCCCTTCAGTCAGCAAAGGATATTCAGCAGCCCTGATGATGGTGCCATGGTGACAGTCAAGCGAGTGAGCATACATCACTCTAACAATGGCAAGGCCATGGGGGTCAGGGACAGTCTTTGAGCTGTGGGAGGGCCTTTAGCAGACTTTCCAGCTCATCTAATCAGAATGGACATGCTTCTCAGAAAGAGCTTTATTCTTATGGGAAAAATGAACGGTAAAAGCTAAAGCCCCCAGATTATAGTGGCTACTGTGGGCTGGATATCGGCGGTGATACTTGGGAGTACTTGCATTGGAATGTAGCGAGGCACATGGCCAAGAGCGTTGCCCTGCCTAGACTGATAGTATGTGGCAACAATTTGAACGAAGAACAAGGCAACTGTGCATGATCCAAAAAGCCAAATCCATTTTTCTTTTCTTTTTGAGTGATCAATGAAGAACAGAGACACTACAATCACACTTGACTGTACTGATCGCATACAGATGTCATGGATTTGTCCTGTGTGTATTTTTTAATTTTAAAATGTTTCATCATTGTCATCTTGAATGAAATATGCAGCTGTTTTTGTTCTTTTAAAACAAATGTATATCCAAGCATATGTTTATCATCTGTATTTTTCTATTGTCAGTTTGACGGAATTGTTAAACCTTTCACTCTTGAGAGTGAATTCATGCATTTTTATGGTCGGTGGGTGGTTTTTACATGAAAACATGACCCTCCATTAAAAAAAATTTGTGTAGCAGTTGTTATTTTAGTTGGTAATTTTAGCACATTAAATCACTAGTGCGTTAATTTAACAAGGCACATAAACTCCGAGCTATGATTTGTAATACAGCACAGCACGCTTTTCTCATTTAACCATGATAAAAATAAACTTCTTGCCATTGTAAACAAACAAGCAGATTGATACGCCCCAAATATGCATGTGTGTTATTACTGTGTAGATGCATTAGTGTTGTATCACTTATGAAATGTAAATAATAGCATTACTCATTAGATGTAAAAAAAGAAGGTGCCAAGAGTGACTAATATTTAATGATGCTGTATACTAAAAGTAGTTATAAGGGGCTTAAATAACTTCCTGACCAAACATTACATAGACAGCCTGACCAGTTATATACACACCAACATAAAAACATGTACACATCTGTGATCCCGGTGCATATGCAAGGAAAGTGTATATGCTTAACTGAGAAGACTGGCACATTTTACACTTATTCTCACACAAAGTGTGTGTATGACTCATAATAATACAATATAGGACTTTAATTGGTTTATTAAAGTGGATGATTTAAGCAATGGTACATGAAGGTTTTGTTTTGAAACTGAATGTATGTTTTCTGTTATTTTGCTGCAGTTGTAACTGTTTTTGTAATACATTTTGTATCATATGTATTATTTGAACTTGTACATATTGGTACTGTAATTATTTATGACAAAAATTATATTGACATGAAATTTTAAATGAAAGATTGTTTTTTGTTCCGGTCTCAAACTTTAACCAAAATACACACATACACACATTGTTCTAGACTCTTTTGAAAGGTCTCCACAGGACCACATTATCCAGTTGGGGGGTTCCTGCTCTCTTAGTTCCTGTGTTCCATGTATGCATGCTGGGAAATGCACCCGTTCAACCTCAGACTTGTCGCCTCATATTTATCCTCTCTCAACCGGGCCCTTTGATTATTCATTCCTCTCCCATCCTGGGGCCCAAGCCTCTCCCTCTCTCTCTCCTTCTCCTTTTCTCCTTTCAGCTCCTCTAAAGTGCTGATCAAGACAGAGGTTTAAATCATCTTGCACTCCGTAAACCTGTAGAGAGAACACATTCGGCCCCCACCATCTTTTATGATTCTGAGACACATTATTTCTGTTGTCTTTATAAACATGAATAAGCTATATAACAGCCTAAATCATTTATTATAATGAGTTTCGCATTTATTATTATATGCTGCACTAATATCATGCATTATTTTATTGTTGTATTGTGAATGTCCAAAAACGTATGTCCCAGTAAACTTTTATATAATATAATTTATGATTTTTAGTCATTGCCGGAGGATACCAGATAAAGTTTTAAATATATATTAATATATTAAAGTATGTAACATTGCCCTTACTTTAGATATTTTTACTTTTTCCTGAAACTGTGCACAAACTTAAAAGCCCAAAACTGTGCTTTGTCCCATTTCTCGCAGTGCTCTGCCTCCTGTGGAAGAGGATTCAAGGAACGTAATGTGACGTGTGTCAGTCAGTTTCACCAGCCAATCACAGAGGAGAACTGTCTGCACCTGCCATTCCCAAAGAGGCAAAAGCGCTGCAGAGGTGGGCGGTGCCCCAAGTGGAAGACAGCAAGCTGGGGAGAGGTAAAACCTTATTCATATACAACCATAAAAGCATTTTTTTAACTATTAACAGTTACACAACTGTTAATTATATTATAATTTATATATATTTTTATATAATTTTTATATTATATAAAAGCTTTCCTGTAGCTCAGTGGTAAGAGCATTGCGTCAACAACGCAAGGTTGTGGGTTCGAACCCAGGGGATTGCAAATACCTATGTAAAATGTATAGGGTAAAGCAATGTAAGTCGCTTTGGATAAAAGCGTCTGCCAAATGCCTAAATGTAAATGTAAATGTACACAACAGTGCACCATTTTTGTCCTGTTCCTGGTAGCCAGAATCAAGATTCCTTCTAATAACAACATAACTGTCTATCAGAACAGAGCATGGTAGATATTAAGGCTTACGCTAATGCTCTTTGGAGAATGTTATATCAGAGGAGCCTTATGTTTAAACAGATGAACATACAAACATTTCTGTTTCTCTGAAGAATTACATACAACTGTATCACATCCTAAAAGGTGTATGTTGAGGTAAAGTTGTTGTACACATTCCGAGTTTAAAGCAGGAGAAAAAAGTTAACAGTGGCTCCACAGAACAGGACACATGCAGGAATTCGACGTTTTAATAACATTTACATATACAATGTTTTTTAGATATACTCACACTCCCCTTCTATTTAAAAAGTGTATACCCATCAATAAAACGTTTTATTTCTTTTATGTAATTAAATGTTGAATCTCCATATCGATTTATTTCTGTATTTGGCAGTGGTACACAAAATGCACTCTTGACAGTTGTTTCATGACAACGGATGGACTAGTTATTGTGTTTTGAGCAATTAGACAAACCGAGCAAACGTTTTTAATATTGACAGCAGTAATCTTAACAGCGAGTCTGTGTTATGAAAACCATTCAAATTGTTCACAAACCAACAAATTATACATTTTATATTTAAATTGCTTAATCCAATGTAATGAGACAAAGATAGATAGAATCTAAAATGATTTTTGACTCCTAATTGTCCTTGAGGACAGAACAGTTCCACTTATTAAAGAATCACCCCAAAACACGGAAAAAGTAACTAACCGGTGTAATTGTCTGTAGTGTTCGTCTTCATGTGGAAATGGTCGGGAGCATCGAGAGGTCTCTTGTGTAATTGGTGATGAGCGCACAACGCAGGAGTATAAATGTTCCCGGCATCCCCGCCCGCCCTCTACCCAGCCCTGTGGAGTCGCTGACTGTGTCTCCCACTACAGGTGGAGCAAGGGGGACTGGCAAGAGGTGAATGTGAGAAGAATGTGAGAAAATGTGAATCTTAACTAATTGAGCAAATGTGTGTTGAGTACCATCAGCAAGCATGCAAGAATAAGAATGCTTGGTAAAGCATTGCATGCTTTTTGATGTAGCTAGACTACTAGATTATTGCAATGTAGAGTATTTGAGAAAAAGACGTTGGAACAGTTGTATATGGAGCCAGAGCTAAGTCTGTTTTGGGGGAAGGAAACGGGGTCACCGAATCTAATAAAACACCAATATAACACATTGTGATAGTATACAATAAAGCAATAAGCCCCAAGAAGCAGTGGGTTACGTGCATTTTATAACAGCCAAGGGCGTTGTGTTGCTGTTATGAAATGCTATGTAACCCACTGCCTGCGGGGCATATTGCTTTTATAAAACTGTTATTCCATATGCATTTACATTTACATTTAGTCATTTGGCAGACGCTTTTATCCAAAGCGACTTACAGTGAACTTATTACAGAGACAATCCCCCTGGAGCAACATGGAGTAAAGTGTCTTGCTCAAGGACACACTGGTGGTGGCTGCTGGGATCGAACCAGCAACCTTTTGATTACCAGTTCAGTGGTTTAACCCACTAGACCACCATCTCCAACATGTGCTTATATGCTTAGCAAGGTCTCATAAAATAAAGTAAATAATATTATATTTAGGCTATATGGTGCGGTCAGCCGTTATATATCGGGCTATTTTATGATGGCTTAGAACTCCTGCTAAGCCAATCAGAATCAAGGACCAGCACCGCCCATTTTATAAAATACAATATAGCATACAATCACACCAGAAAAACTACACAATGCTTAAGGTAGTGTCACATAAAACCAATTAAGGGTTAATTGCTTTTGAAAAAAAAAGATCTTGCCCTTTTCTGGCAGACGTTTGTTTCCCTGTGAAAAAAACATGCAAATATAAATAAGTGTGACCTGAATTAGAAACATTTTACCCTGTGAAAACTATATATTCAATAAAAAAACGTGCCCTCTAATTAATCATTAAATTGTAGAACTCCTGACAAATATTTGGTCACAGATTTACTCTGGATAATTATTGGCATTTGCTATGTGTTCTATTTAGCATAAGAAAGAGCCCACAATGCCAAGAGCACAGGAATCTGTCTGCTGCTTTTGTTAGAGATACTATCAAACAAGTTTAATGTTGTCGGAGAGTCGGCATGGCCATTAACACAGTGGGGAGTTGAGTCGCTGTGGCTGTTGACGCCTACCCGCTAAAAGACACGGCCAATCCCTCATGACTTCTAAACAAATATTTAAATGAGACTATGACTAAAAGCACATAGAACTAAATAATGTATTCTGCAAAAATGTATAACTGATAAAGTGCTTTTAATTTTTATTCAATACAATTGATATACAATAAATATTAATATAAATAAAATATAAAATAAAAAGGTATATATTATAACCAAACACAGACTGAAAGTTAACTATACAGTACAGCCAGGTCAGTGGTGTAATCCTTACTCTAAACCTGGATTTTGTGTTAAAGAAACATTTTAAGTTTAATGATTGCTTATTCTTTATAGTTTTTCAAAAAAACATTGTCACTGCTAAATCTAATTACTTGTTTGGATTATTGAGACAAAATATGAAGTACAATGATCATGTTAAGCCGAGAAACTCAGTGTATTATGTTTTTATAAGGGAGGGGAGGAGCCTGGTGTTGTTGACGGTGAGACGAACGATTAGTGTGTCTGGTCCTTTCTGCGCTCCAAATGCAGATTTTTGAAGCAACATAAATCGGTAAGTATGTAAAATTTTATCGCAAATGGTCATCTGAAACCTTAGTGATTTCACAAAATTCAGACCAATGTTAGTCAATCTATAAAAAGTTAATGAAGTGTTTGAAGGCGCTAGGATTTCTCTGGTGGTTTTCAGCTAAGCTTCAACTTTAACATTCAAATCCGCTATTTCATTCAGGCCAACATTATCCATTGGGTTTCTTTATGTTCCCAGTTTAGCAACATTTGTATTTTTTAGTTTGATTTTCCTCCAGTTAATTTTAGTACATAAATGTGTTTGTGGCTAAAGGTAGAGCATATCCATATATAATTTAATTTGGGTAACCGTTCAAAACTTTCCTTTCTGAAAGTTTCACATGAGTGAACATGTCTTTTTTCTTTATTTATAGTAGTAAGTGAACTGTGCAAAAGCAACTTTTTAGACAAAAAGTTTTCTTATGCTCTGTTTTCACAGGCTGTATAAGATGCAGTGGAACATATTGAATGGCAGTGAGTTGAATGCTAGCTGATCTACAATTAAAATACATCAAGCGTTGATCAACACAGTTATCGTCTTTAGATCTTTGGTCTAAAAGAGGAAATGTTGGACAGCTGTTCAGACAACTTTTACAACAAACCAGGGTTGGTCCATATGCCTTTTACACTTGCATTGTTTTTTAAAAAGTTTAAATAATAAAAAGGTCACAATAAGTGATACTATATTGTTTGTCTAATACAATCAAATTTGTGCTTTGTAACGTTTTTCTTTTTCTTAATTTTACTACACAACAGAATCAAGAGCCAACAGCTTTTAGGCTTGTGCTTAGAGGGCTCCTAATTGTCCTTAGTGACATATTTAAAGGAACAATCCTGGGTTTTAACCAGGATCGATTGACAGAAATGCAATATAAAATACAAAACAATTTCTTCAGAGGTGTATAAAGACCTTACATAATGAACCGTTCTAATACCTAAGAAAAAGCTGAGGCCCTACATACATTGAATGGACAAACAACTCCACAACGTGCGTTTCCTCTTTCTTTACCCTGCGGTTTAAATGTGTTCATTCATCATTGAGTAAAACGCGATCTCTTTACAGTTTTAGCACCAACTCGCTCTTGCTCTCTCTCTCCAGGTTCCAGATAAACAATTACGCTCAAAACTACTCCGTCACACAGCTAATATTACAACAACAACATATCTTGGTTCTAACAAACAAAAAAACAACATTACTCACATACTGATCCAAATCAAGGCAACCTCCTCTGGGGTGATTTTAAGACGATCTTTGTCTCCACCGACTCTCTGCTGCGAAGTATCTCCATAGATATCTTCTCTGCTTAAAGCCTTAGTACCGCGGGTCCTAACATGTCTCTGATGGAAAGTCTTTATAATATTAACGCGGGTCCTAGCCTCTCCCTGACTTTTATCCTTCTTTTTATAGCTTAAAATCCACAGACCTCTCTTTCTTTAGTCTTTCTAAATTTCTTTAGTCACTTTCTAAAACTAAGTGAATCGTTGCAAATCTTTAATACCACGCTGGCGGCCGCTGTAATTCAAAAACTGCGCCTTTACATGATGTAACTTATTTTCTCAATGGTACCTGCTTATCCTCAGAACACAGTTCAAGTTATTTTTCAATAAACCTGAAACATTTCTGTCCCTTCATTAAAAGTCCAAGTAAGCTTAAGTTAAAGGTTTAAAAAGTCTTACGAAGCGACACGATGGTTTGATAGTTTGAATGGAGGGACAGAACACTCAGTTTTATATCTTTATTTTTGTTTAGAGGATAAAAAGAAGTCGTATGGGTCTGGAATGACGTGAAGGCAAGTAATTGACTAAATTAACATTTTTGGAGGAACTTACCCTTACTCCAGCACTCATTACCAAATTCACACATTCTGTCAGTGTCCTTACAAGACTATTTGTTGAACATCATTATTGACGGCTATTTAATAAAAATGTCTTGAATGGGCTCTGTTTTTAGGAGTCTGATAATGATCGAGTCTGAATGAACGCCACTATCGAACGCGACTTTGGAATCCTCTTTGCGGAGCAGGAGGGTGTTGTGTTCCCATCTTCCCTTCCTCTGAATCCAGCTCCTGAATCCAGATCATCATTGATGAAATGCATTAAAGACTTGCCAAAAGATGTATGCATTCTCTTTGGACTCTTTGGACATGGCAGTATGGACTGCATCTCAACTACTCTCAAGCTTAAAGTTTTCAAGGCTTGCCTCAAGTTTTAATGCTTATCCAGTTTTTTTATTGTGTGTCTAGGTTTGCTTATACAACCTTTTTTTACTTTTCTTTACTTTTTTTTTCTTTTTTGGTCAACAAGTTGAGCTTGTCGACCAAAAGCTACCTGTTTTGTTAGCAATGAAACATTGAATTGAAACACTGAATTGTTTTTATTGTTTAATATCTTATAATTGCTAAATTAGCTTAATTGTTAAGTAATAAAAAATAAATAAATTATAACATTTATCCTAATAGTTAGTTATAATATAACTTGATGTGGGGACATGACCAGAAAAGCAGGAGACAATGCTTGTAGTTCTACAAGTTCTTTATTATAAGTTGACATACACAATAGGATTGTCAATCCTCACGGAGAGCCCCAGCCCTAAAAACAGAGACAGCCTTTTCTACCAAGAGGATCAAACCAATTTAAATACATGGGTACATGTATTTAAATACATGCACATAAACAACTAAATAACCATAATTAACTAACAAGTTCAGAGGAAATTACTTTACATCCCAATAAATAAAACCAATATCCAAACCAAGAACAAGAAAAATACATTCACATAAAACTGAACAATAACCCCCCTACTAACATAACATACAATTTTCTGCTCAGATAAGCAACAGGATAAAGTTCACCTCCTTGCTCTTGTTTAAAAACAGCTCCCAATCCTACTCCAGAAGCATCTGTCTGTAACACCAACATCTTCTCAAAATCAGGACTGCACAAGACAGGATTGGTTATTAATGCATCCTTCAAATCCTGAAAAGCTAGTCTGGACTGTTCAGTCCACTGAACCTGATTTGGACATGACATCCGTGTCAAGTCTGTTAGTGGCATCGCCCTAGTGGCAAAATGGGGTGCAAACCTGCGATACCATCCAGCTAAACCCAGGAAAGATCTAACCTGCTTTTTTGTAGCAGGGAAAGGCAGGTCTGAATAGCCTGTTTCTTTTGGATCTGGGGTTTAATAACAAGTTTCAAGATACCGACTCTTGTCTGTAGACGTGTGTTTTTCGGTCTGATCATGTCTGATCACTCATCTGTTTTAATTTTGTGTAAGACAAGTATTCGCGTAATATTATTATTTTATAATGTGGCTATTTATCCTATGGATTTACCTGTGCAACAGCATAAGCTGGAAGCCAGAAACAAATTTTGACATGGAGGATTACACATCATGGTTATAGGATCCATTTAAGGAGATTTGTGACTCATTTTGTCTGGAACAACTGGTAAATTCAGCAACCTTAGTTAATCCAAAGGCCTTGGACAGATCAACTTTATTGGACTTAATCTTAACTAATGCTCCTGTTTTTTGTAATGACATTAGTGATCATTGTGCAGTCTTTGAAATTGCAAGATGTCGAAGAGATCACCACATTTTATTTAAAAAAAAGGTTTAAACACTTTGAAGAACAGGCTTTTTTACATGATATTTATAATAGTGACTTGGGTAATTGTTGTATACATACCTGATGTAAACTAAGCCTGGGATTCTTTTAAAGAGACCTTTTTAACTGTTTGTGACATCCATGCCCCTTGTAAACGCTTTAGGATAAGTGGTAAAGATAAACCCTGGTTTAATTATATCTCTACCCTTATCAGACAGAGAAACATAGCTTGGGGCTAGGCAAAAAAAACTAACAATCCATTAGATTGGAGTTGATACGGAATACTTTGCAATAAGTGCACAAAAATAATTTAAAAAAAGCGCATACTATGATAAATGAAAATTTAAATGACCCTATAAAGTTTTGTAAGTTTAAAAAAAAAGCTTATCACCTAAAGTTCCAGATCATTTAACTGTAAATCAAATGATAGTGAAGGGTAAAGAAGATATTGCTGATATTTTTAATTACTATTTTTCTCCTGGCTTAAATTCAAAGCATCTTAACACTGGTATCTGTTCTTCTATAAAATCTGTAGCTGGTGCTAATGCAAACTTAATTTGTCTACTGTACCCAAAATTGTATTTGCACTTTTGCAGGCTCTATGTTAATACAACTTAACCTGTTTACTTTCATTCTGTGTAAAAACTATTTTCTAGTATAGTCAACTAATTTGGGTTAAGAGTATACAAAAAGAAGTGGAGGGGAGCTCGGGGCACAAAGTAACAGGGATGCTTTTCATAGTTACACAGATTCGAGCGATTTGTGCTTTCAGTCTTTTTGTCTCATTGCTAGATGATGATCATATGTGAATTTTTTTAAAGTTTTGATGTATTTTCATGGAGATATTGGATAAAGAGTCTTTTGGAAGCATTAAAGTACATTTCCTCATCATTTGTTGTTTTAGATTTCTCAATTTGCAGTGTAAATCCGCAAATCCAACTTTATATTATCTAAATCACTGTCTTGTTGCACAGAGCATCATATTGAAACATGTCAGTCAGTCCTAGAAACTGTCAACTAGGCTTCGAATAAAAAATTACACGGCGGGTTAGTTGTAACACAGTGTTGCCATAAATCCCAATGTGTGAATATGTATACAAAAGAATGAGATTCAATTCAAAACTGAAATTACAATATTGTAGTAATGGGCAATTATGATTTTTTGTTGTTATTGTTCAGCATTTTCTCATATATCTTTTTATATGTATATTGACTGGTTTCTGGTTGCGTTTGATCCAGACACACCTGCAAGGCTTTATTGTGATATGCAATGAGACAGTACATGCAGAGGAGAACAGCGACCTCTGGAGGCGGAAATAAAAAATGATACTTGACAGCCTATGGAGACTACACTATGCACGGAGCGGAAGTGGCAACATTCTTGGCGGATTTAAAAGTTTGACAATGACAAGGTAGTACATTAGCAGGGCTTGACATTAAAGGGATACTTCACCCAAATATGAAAATTCTATCATCATTTACTCACCTTCGAGTTGTTCAAAATGTATCAATTGCTTTGTTTTGACGAACACAGACAAACAGAAAAAAATAGCCCTGCTAATGTGCAATTTTATAATGAGTGCATGTTTACATTGAAGTAGTGGATAACACTGAATTATGAGGTGGTGTTTTACTGTGAATATTTTAAAGTACAATCATTTTCTATATAATATAATGCATAAGTTCTGTGCCACTTGTTCTAGGACATGGCCCGGAGGCTTTTGGCACAACGTGCCAGTAGCGGCTTCATCACCTTACGTAGCTCCTCCTCGATGGCCGTGACGTGAAGCTCCTCCTCTCTGGACGTGATCTGTTGCTCCTCCTCTCTGGACGTCTAACGTCCGGCCATTTGTTGAATAAAAGTCTCTGATTCATTGACACAGTAGATGGCGGCAATGCTCTGTTAAATACGGCCATCCGCCAAAGAAAGAAGAAGAAGAAGAGAACAGGCTGAGGACTGCCCTCGAAAACTTCATTCTACTCCTCCAAACATTGTATCACGTGAGCCTCGTTGGTGCGTACAAAATGTCAAAGAGACGCTGTGCTCTAAATTGTGAAACCAAGTCCGTCTTATTTTCACTTCCAAAGGAAAAACTTCTGAGGAAACAATGGTTACGATTAATTTTTACAACGACACCAAAGGAGTATAACCCCAGCCTTTTACTGTGCGCGCGTCATTTCACTGAAGATTGCTTCATTAATCTTGGCGCGTTCAATGCGGGATACGTTAAACGTTTATCTTTGAAAGATGGGGCATTACCAACTTTATTTGGTCATGTTACCTCCACCGAATCACAACAGGTAACTATTTATTTTTGTATTTAACGTTACTTGTGTTTTGTGTAGTTAGTTACCTCATCTCTGTGTTTAGCTAACTCATGTAAAGTCACCATGTACGGTTATTGTTTGAGCTGTTACTGTTTGTTAACCTAGCTGTGATGTAAATGTAGAACCTATTGACTTTCAAAGTCTTTATTCTAGAACTGAGTTGTGAACTATCTGCATCATAGTAACATCTGAAGATACGAACACCGTAAGCTTACACTGTATGCCGTGATAACTAATGTTTGTACAATTATAATTATTATCCTTACAAAGTTACAAGAGAAGTGTAACTGTTATAGTCTTTGTTCTTATCGGCATCTGTAGAAGGATCAACATGTTTTCCATTTACTTTCAATGTTTATGAACTTGATATAATCTTTTATAAAATCCTTTGAATTTTCATTAAGTTTAGATTTGAATAAAAAAAATTCACTTTACTTTTAGAGTACATCACCGCCTGTTTCAAGTCTAGGCAAACTAACTGAAGTGGCTTGTCAGACTGACTCGCCTCAAACAGTCTTGATGGTTACCCAAACAGATGGTTTGGCAAAAAAATCAGTTGGCACACAACTGTCCATGAGTACACTGAAAAAAACACACTGGCGGAGCAAAGGTGCAGTGCACACCCTAAATATATTGTAGTCATCGTCTTCATAATTTTCCATGTTGCATTTGTTTGTTGCATAAAAATGCATTTCATGATCGCATGTTTATGTTTTCAGCCTCACAGACTACAGCTACTTGTGTGAGATGGGGCACAGTTACCACATCGATGTCCTTTGACATGCAATTCTCATCAACGTCTGTAAAGTCGACTGATTACAGACCGCGCAAAAGACCTCGACTGATGGTGGAGGAGGATGATGGTGAGGATGATGAGGATGATGATGAGGATGATGATGAGGAGGAGGAGGAGGAGGAAGAATCAGACACACAATTTCAGACAGAACCTGGTGCCTCAACTCTTAACCCCGGAGAATCTACTGTTACAGAGGAATCTGAACTGTCGTGAGTAATGCTTATGTCATATCTCAGTTAATGTTCTATCAGTTAAAAACAGGTGTAATTGAAAACATATTTCTTAATATTTCCTTAGGTCTGTGGCTCAAAGTTCAATATATGGGGGCTCCAAATATATTGTTTTTGAATCCTGTCTCCTTGAGCTGTTTGACACGTGTCCAATTTGCAGAGCAAAATCTGATGTGCAGCAACACCGGTTTGGCACATATGTGACATTCATTCAGCTTTGCCCCAAGTGTACATACAACCGAAAATGGCAGAGTCAGCCTTTAGTCGGAAGTACACCCATTGGAAATCTCCTGTTATCTGCTGCTACATATTTTACTGGAGGATCATTTGACCAGTTACAAAAAGTATGAATATAGCAAATTATAATCTAAAAAGCACTGATAATTGAGTGCTGGGTATCGATTCTGATGTTTCGATTTGATTCCGATTCACAAGCTCTCGATTCAATTCTTGATTCACATTCGCATACCTTGATCAAACAGGATCAGATTATTTTACATTTAATATGCAGTATCATTAACAAAATTCCACAAAATGAGCTCTAAAGAGATGCTGCAATCATATTAATCGGTGCCTTTATCTGATAGTGATGTTAAAATCAACAACACACCCGCATCCGCCATGTTAATTTAACAATGAATGGAAAATATCCTCCCTGTTTTAACATCCACCCGTTGTAAAAAGAAAAGTGACTTCTAGTGGATAATAGTAGCAAAAACATTTATGTTAATGAATGTTCAGTGCTTGCAGAAATATGAAAGATTTTTTTATTAATGGCTTTTCAGAATCTATATCGAATCGAGCGACTTTTAAAATACAATTAGTCAACTTTTTATTTTGTCTAGTCCTACTGTTTATCAGTGTTATATTTTTTTATTTTTAATTCATTCTTAGATTTGCAAGGCCATGGAGTTACACATTTTCCAATATGATACATTCTTGAGACATTGCAGAAGCTTCTTGGAACCAGCAATTGTGCACAAATGGAGAAGTGAACAGCAAAAAATGTTCCATAGGTTAAAACCGGGGGGAACAATTGCTGTAGCTGGAGATATGCGTGCAGACTCTCCAGGTAAGGCACACATTTTTTATAATTTAGTTGAAAGTTATTTTGCTAAATGATTATGCCTATACAATCTAATTCTGCAATGTTGTGTATTGTAGGCCACTCAGCAAAATATGGAAGCTACTCTGTTATGCACATGGACAGCAATACTATTTTGGACCTTCAGCTTGTTCAGGTGTGTAAACTTTTTTAAATTTGAAAACATGACACTTCATGCAAATATCGATATTATGCTGATTATGTAGAGCAATGAAGTTGGAGGAAGTTCTCATATGAAGAAAGAAGGGCTTAAGAGATGTCTGGATCTGCTAGAGAGTAACGGTTTTTCAGTGGACTACATAGTCACTGACTCCAACCCACAGATACAGAAATATCTGAGGGACCGCAGCATAACTCAATTCTATGATGTATGGCACTTTGAAAAAGGTAAATCTTAGTCCTTTTGAAGTACTGATGTTTTTATGTAATCATGCCACCATTAGAACATTGTCACTTACCGTTTCTTTTGTGTAAATCAGGTTTGTCAAAGAAGTTGGAGAAACTGGCCAAAAAAAAAGATTGTGAGGTGTTGAAGAAGTGGCTGCACAGCATCCGTAATCATGTTTTCTGGTGTGCAACTTCTTCTACGTCAGGACAAGAGAAGGTTGCAAAATGGACGTCACTTGTCAACCACCTACAGAACGTTCACATACATGACAATTCCATCTTTCCGAGATGTGCACATCCTGTTCGTGTATCCAAGGACCCCAAGAAATTGTTTCAACCAGGTCTTTAGCCGTTTTTTTTTTAATTAACACTAAATTTTTACAAATACTCCCACAAAGTTAATGGCGATCATCTGTAAAATTGTTCTCTAATACCATTTTCGGACAATGTAGGGTCGCTAGCACTCCACAAGGTTGAGAAAGTCCTATGCAACAAGAGGGTTCTCAAGGGCGTGGAGAAGCTAAGTCACCATTTCCAAACATCATCCCTGGATGCGTTCCATAGCTTGATTCTGCGATTCACACCCAAAAATGTGTCTTTTCCTTTCATGGGAATGTTGTGCAGGTAGTACAGTTTTTTACAAAACATAGTTATTATTACTTGTGTGTCTAAAATTAAATGAATGATTTGTCCTTGCAGACAGTACCTTGCTGTACTACATTACAATGAGAATGCTAACCGAAAACAAGCCACTGCATCAGCAGGACAGCCAATGTACAGACATGAGCTCCGAAAATCCAAAAAAGGAGAATCAGTAGCACCGCCAATAAAAACAGAAGCAACATGCAGTAAGTTATAAAACATTATTATAATTGAAATGTAATGTTTTTATGTAATGTTGAAATGGACCTTTACATCTTCACATTTTTACAGATTATGTCAAAGAGCTACTGAGTCTTGTCTTCGAGGAGGTGATACTGGACCCCACTCCATTTGTTGAGGAATTGAAGACCATTCCTGTTCCCACAACCCTTTGTGCAGGTTTTGACAGACCGTTAAAGGAGGAAGCAATTGCCTGCCGTGTTTCCAGATTCAATCGAGGTGGTCGAAAGTCAACACACAGACCAGCCTGATCTGGAAGCAGCTGGCATATGCGGGCTATAACACAGCATGGAATGACAACTCGGACATGCCGACCTAGGTAGCCCCAGCTCAAAAAGCTCCAGTACGCAAGATGGTGGAATTGCCTATAATTCAAAGACATTATATTCATATTTGTGAATAAATGTGTTTTCTGTATGTTTGAATAAGTACCGGTCTTTCGACTATAAATATTGTTTGTGTGCATAAATGTGTTTTCTGTATGTTTGAAGAAGTACTAGTTTTTCGATAAATATTGTTTGATCACTACTAGGGATGTACGGAATGTTCGGCAACCAAAAATATAATAGTGAGAATATAAGAATAAGTGAAAGCGTGCAGAGTGGGAGAGAGAGACTTTAAAGAACGGAACTTGCTGCACTGGAGTAAAGTTTCAGAATGAACGCGTCTTTGGCGGCTGGTAACTTTAACTTATGTACTTCGGACTGGAGAGAGCGGTTTGACAGTAGCACCGCTGCACACGACATTTGACTTCATACAGTGGTCGCGTGCAAACTAGTAAGAGTGTTCTGTGCATGTCGACCACGAGTAAAGGCCTGTTTATAGACGAGCCTGGCTCCGGTTCGCGAGCCTCCGCTGACCGCGCACAACTCCCCAGACGGACGAGAAGTTTATACTTGACGCGTTCGCCGTTGAGATATTCTTTGAACCGATAGGGGGCCGCAAACGAAATCGTCCTGCAAATCCGCAGGATGTAGAAGAAAAGGGAATTTTACCGGAATTACGTCAGATCATTCAGAATGGCGTCTTGCGAGCAACTGCTCGACAAGGAAACGTAGGAGATTTTGTGTTGTTGCTACTATAAAAAAAGGGCTGAAAAAAGGATTGAATGTCTCTCCCACTGCATGCCAAAAAAGGTGCAGATGTAGAATACATCGCACTTGTGAAGCAAATGCGTTTGATGGACTGGGAAATGCATTTCGAACTATTGTTTGTTGATTTAATAAATTTTTATATCAAACTTTTTGTTCACTCTTTCACTTCTGTGCATAATGTAGACACATTTCTACATATTGTTGGTTAGGGACTGCTAAATGTACATTGCCATAGATTAACCCATTGGATGTCTTTGTGTTATATAAAATTAGAAGATATAAGAACAGTTCAAAAGAGCAATGTTGATAAATATAGTTTTGTTCTGAATACAATATAAAACAGACACACTGAAGATGAAAGATGTCTGTACCGGCGTATCTGTTCTATCTTCAAAGCTTTCATGTCGACTGCGGCGCCGCGCGAACTGTTAGCACGAGTCACAAAAAATGTTGTGCACGCCGCCACGCGAAATGAGCTCGCGCTCACCCAAAGCGAACACCGCGATGACGTCATATTTGGCGCGCACCCAGGCGAACTAGCGAATGCGTAGAGTATAACCAGCCCTTTATCCTCCAACCATTTGCACGAAAACTTGCATTTCCCCATTAGTCAACGATGTTGTTTAACAACCGGGTGTAAATTGGAGAAGACGTGAACTGCAATGGTTGCAAGTCAATTTTAGTTTTAATTTAGCCTACTTGTTTTGATCAATTTTAGTTTGAAGTTATATTGTATTAAATTGAAAAGCAAGACATTATTTGTATGATTCGTCCGGGGAGTCGGATTTCGGTACAACAGGTGATCCGGACATTTGCTTCGAGACAGGCTAATAAACCAATTAACACATTTGACTATTTTGGTTGCTTTAATTGAGCCGCGCGTCTACACGACGGGGAATCGCATCACACGAGTTTTCGCGAGTTTTTATGTATTTGATATTTTGCCGCTATATCCTCAACAAACGCGCTTCTTTTTCCGCTCCGCGCGCGCTTTTTATCTCCCGTCAAGTAAGCAATAAGCGCGTGCTTATTTTAACATAAACAGTAGTGCAGGCAGGGCTGGATTAACATAAAGGCTAGGTGGAGCTGAACCCCCAGGGCCCGCGGAAGGAGGGGCTCTTTGATTGGCTGGAGGAAATGCGAGCTGTCCTCTCATCATTGATGGACAATTCATATAGGCGGTTGACTATAAAATAATAAGAAACTATTGGTAAAATGTCCTTGACTCATATAACTCACGGTCCAATCAAAATCACTTTACAGTTTGCGCAATTACGTCAGGAAACGCCTCTATGCGTTACGCTTTCATTTGTCGATAATTCCGGTTGGCTCGTTGGTGTTCAGAAAAGTGATGGCGGTACGCAAAAAGGAGAAATAAAGTACAAAGTGAACACCTTGAGATTAATTTTATAGCAAAAATTACAAAACTAACCAACTACTTCAGTTCCCTCTGGGACAAAACATCCATGTCCGACGAAATTCCTGCGTGCAGCGGCAATACACAATTTGCATCACCAACCGTCACAGATCAACGTGCTTGGCATGTTGGAGGTGAGTTAGCAGCAGCAGTAGGTTCTTGTTCTTTTAAACAACCCGGTAGAAAGCAAGGGTTTTATGCATGTTTACTTTGCCTCTTTAGATGAAAACGACAGTATAAGTGCAGTTTTAGTCAGCTGGTTTAAAGAATGGATTTTACCAATATCATTATAGGGGTTTGTGCTAAGCTAATGTCCGAAGGAAGACTTTTTAACGTAATGACCTTATTTAAAGTATTGATTGTAAAATACTCATTAAGTAACTGATTGCAAATGTTTTTGCTGATTTTGTAAACCTGTTTGTTTGAAGGTCATATCTGGAGTTAATGTTAATGTTTTTTAATAGCCTTAAACTTCCCGTTTCAGAACATTTATTCAGGAAAAGGTAATATATTTAGCGATTTGTGACAACTTATTATTCCTTTCTATAAAGATTGTAGCACTATAAGAAGCATAAATTAAATGGATATGCACATTTTCGCTGCTCTCTAGTTGTCTCACCACCTAAGCTCCAGTCTGGGATGAAAGCTTGACACTGTCCAATTTCAAATGAAGTCGGCGCACCGAGCAAATCTATTGAAATATCATAGAAACAAGTGTCGGGAGAGTATCTGTCTTGGTCCGGTGTTAAAGAAGGAGAATTAAGTATAAAATAGATGTATAGTTTATGTATGACACTGAAATATTTATTCAGGTATCAGCTGAGAAAGGTCATGTGCACGGAACACAGTTAGTCTATGTTAGACATCATCTAGCTGTGGGACGCCTCAAGGGGCTCCATTCTCAAACCTGCTGCTGTGACTCCTGTTACTATAATGAAATCCGAAGAACAAAAGAAAAGAGGAATTCTATGTGTTTTGTATCTTAAATGAGAAGACTTCCATATCGAATTAAGAATGTAGCATTAAAGACTGTAAAGTGTTTGAGAACTTTTTGAGAACATTCGATTTCTGTATATTTCCTACCTGTTAGACACGATAGCTCTCAATTATACGGTTGAACGGCTATAATGAATGTAAATAGATAAAATATTAAGCAAATATAAGTAATGAATATTGAGTTAATATTAATGTTTTTTAAATAGCCTGGTAGGCTTAGTATGCAAACTTGTGCTTGTATAATATATATATAAGTATAAAATGTAAAATTAAATGACTATGAAATATTTAGAAAAGTAAATATAAGAAATAAATATAAAAGGAAATTCAAACGGTAGAAAATGAGATATAATAATAATAATAATAATAATAGCAATAAAATGTAATAAGCACTGCAGAAGACAGGGTTTGTTACAGCCCCAGGGCCCATTGTGTTCTTAATCTCGCCCTGAGTGCAGCCACGCAGAGCAGGTTAATAGACACACAACATTTAACAAAATGCAGCAACATTAAAGTATTTGTATCTCTCAGTCTGTTTACTGTGTGCGATATTTTATGAACCATAACGTTTTTATCTACATTTAACATTCAAATTATTTATCAGCTTGTAAACATTTGTGACCCTGTGAAAAAACCAGGCCAAAGTCTCATCGACGGGCTAAAGTCTCATAAACAGGCTATAGTCCCCTGCTGTAAATAATCTCCAACCACCGACAAAACCAGTCCAGTAAAGTAGATGGTCGTTCCATTTGCGACACACGATTAACGCGGTAGACCAATCACAGCAGACTAGACCAGCTGACCAATCAGATTAGAGTAAAATTGTTGAAAGTTGGGGGTTAAGACTGAATGATTCGGCGAGCAAATTATTTGAGAGTCAGTCAAGAGATTAGGTAAGAATAACTGTGTTTTTTGACACTACATGAACCAAAGTAGGTCCTTAAAAATCTATGAATATTGACTCTTTAATAAAAGACTACAAAGAGAGACAAAAATGTTCGGTAAGACTCAAATCTGGGTCATATAACTGTTAGCAGCATGAAATCGCACCACTTAAAAGACGTGTAATTAGTATGTAGTGCACTGCTCTAGAGAACGCCTCCACATCTCCCCGTCAACAGCAGCTGGAGCCTATTAGACTAGGTACCTTTGCCCCTTGGATGCTTGAGGGGCCCTTAAACATGTTTTATTGAACCATATATTACTTTACTGTAAATTATACTCTACTAATTCAATTAAAGTTATATCAAGTTTGTTACACTAAAGTCTTCGACATTACGGATATGGTTTTGTTTCCATCAAGGTTGTTTTCCTTTTTAGTGGTCAGTCACCTGTAGTCAGGGGTATCAGAGGAGGCCAGAGTCCTGTAGCGAGGTTCATGCTGGGATTGATAATTATGAGTATGGTCTTAACTCTTCTATCAAATGTCCCAGCACTCCTCCTGAAGCTGTCATACCCTGCTTTCGGTTACCTTGCCCTGCCCCCCACTCATGGAGAGTGGGTATATGGGGCCCTTTAGGTTTAATAACATTACTGTTAACAATTAGAATATGTCCAAGTTCTGCACTTATTCATATGGTAAAACGGAATCAAATATGCTGCTTTTCTGAATGCACCGAGGCAGTAATAGTTTGTCATTTGGAGGAAATCTGAATGGATACATTATAAAATGAATCTCAAGTAACAAACTAAAACAGTGGTTCTCGAACGTTTTCATAGTAGGCCCCTTATGTGTAGAGTGCATCGCTTTGTGCCCCCCCCCCAAATAAAGACTTAGAATCTTAAACTTAGAATTTTAATTAAACCCAAAACATTTTCACAATGCTGGAAAATAATTTATTTGGTGGTTGGTCTCATTTTTCTGATGTTTGATTGCATAAAATCTGTGATAAATTTCTATAATTCATAAAATGACATAATCTGTGGCCCCCTGGAGCCATCTTGTGGCCCCCAGTTTGAGAACCACTTGACTAAAGCTATATCTATACAAATGTATTAAATTAAAACAAATCATTAGAATAATAACAACCCTACATTGTCAGATTAAAATATATTGTGTGCGTGCGTGCGTGTGCGCTCGCTGTGGCAGTGGCTGGAAAGAGAGAAGAGGTCAGTGTATACCAGAAGAGGGTTACGCGTGTGATATATACACTTCCCCCTCCTAACCCGAGCAACGAAGAGCATTTGGAAGCCCCCCCCCCTGACATTATACTAGTTAGTTTCCGTAGTGTAGTGGTTATCACGTTCGCCTAACACGCGAAAGGTCCCCGGTTCGAGACCGGGCGGAAACATAGTATTGTTTTTAAAATAGCCAAGCCCGTGTCTGCCAGGGAATTTTCTTTAGAAATAGTAAGTCATAATAATGACTTAGTATCTCATAATAATGAGATACTAAGTCGAAATTTCGACTTAGTAAGTCATACTAAAGACTTAGTATCTCATAATAATGACTTAGTATCTCATAATAATGAGTTACTAAGTCGAAATTTCGACTTAGTAAGTCATACTAAAGACTTAGTATCTCATAATAATGTCTTAGTATCTCATAATAATGAGATACTAAGGTGAAATTTCGACTTAGTAAGTCATAATAACGACTTAGTATCTCATAATAACGACTTAGTATCTCATAATAACGACTTAGTATCTCATTATAATGACTTAGTATCTCATAATAATCAGATACTAAGTCGAAATTTTGACTTAGTTACTCATAATAATGACTTAGTATCTTATAATAATGGCTTAGTATCTCATTATAATGACTTAGTATCTCATAATAATCAGATACTAAGTCGAAATTTTGACTTAGTTACTCATAATAATGACTTAGTATCTTATAATAATGAGTTTCTGAGTCGAAATTGAGGGGGGGGTGATTGTATGTAACGTGTGTATTGCTGATTATAACGTTGTAAATAACATTAGTTTTCTTGGACTGACCAATCAAATCGCTTTATAAGATGTAAATCATTAGGTGCTCATTACTTTCGTAATGAATGTAGCAGCGTTTGTACTTGTGGGGTCTCAGGTGGTCTTGCATTTAAAGCACACCGTTCTTAAGGTCTCTCCACTTATTTGAAATTTTAAATCAGGTAAAGATGATTGAAGGACCACTAATGCCTTTACGTTGCGTGCAGTCCTTGCCGCAGGTAGTCGGTGCACGGCCTTTCTGGACTTTGACAGAATGTCCTACTATTCAGTCCGCCCCTGTACTAAGTCATTATTATGAGAAAGTTTCTCATTATTATGAGATACCAAGTCATTATTATGAGATACTAAGTCATTATTATGACTTACTAAGTCATTATTATGAGATACTAAGTCATTATTATGAGATACTAAGTCATTATTATGAGATACTAAGTCATTTTTATGAGATACTAAGTCATTTTTATGAGATACTAAGTCATTAGTATGACTTACTATTTCTAAAAAAATTCCCAACCCTGGCGGAAACGGGCTTCCATAACGGTCCCTTAGGACATGGCTGTTTTAAAAACAACACTATGTTTCCGCCCGGTCTCGAACCGGGGACCTTTCGCGTGTTAGGCGAACGTGATAACCACTACACTACGGAAACCCTGCTTATAAATTCTCCAAACAGTGAAACTCTAGTTCAAATGTAGTGCGACAAAAAATTGCCAAATGTGTACAGTGGTTCAATTATTTTCTTTGAGCTTTTAGTGAGTTACCTGCAGGGCATAAATAAATGTTTCCGCCCGGTCTCGAACCGGGGACCTTTCGCGTGTGAGGCGAACGTGATAACCACTACACTACGGAAACTAACTAGAATAATATCAGGGGGGGGGCTTCCAAATGCTCTTCGTTGCTCGGGTTAGGAGGGGGAAGTGTATATATCACACGCGTAACCCTCTTCTGGTATACACTGACCTCTTCTCTCTTTCCAGCCACTGCCACAGCGAGCGCACACGCACGCACGCACACAATATATTTTAATCTGACAATGTAGGGTTGTTATTATTCTAATGATTTGTTTTAATTTAATACATTTGTATAGATATAGCTTTAGTCAAGTGGTTCTCAAACTGGGGGCCACAAGATGGCTCCAGGGGGCCACAGATTATGTCATTTTATGAATTATAGAAATTTATCACAGATTTTATGCAATCAAACATCAGAAAAATGAGACCAACCACCAAATAAATTATTTTCCAGCATTGTGAAAATGTTTTGGGTTTAATTAAAATTCTAAGTTTAAGATTCTAAGTCTTTATTTGGGGGGGGGCACAAAGCGATGCACTCTACACATAAGGGGCCTACTATGAAAACGTTCGAGAACCACTGTTTTAGTTTGTTACTTGAGATTCATTTTATAATGTATCCATTCAGATTTCCTCCAAATGACAAACTATTACTGCCTCGGTGCATTCAGAAAAGCAGCATATTTGATTCCGTTTTACCATATGAATAAGTGCAGAACTTGGACATATTCTAATTGTTAACAGTAATGTTATTAAACCTAAAGGGCCCCATATACCCACTCTCCATGAGTGGGGGGCAGGGCAAGGTAACCGAAAGCAGGGTATGACAGCTTCAGGAGGAGTGCTGGGACATTTGATAGAAGAGTTAAGACCATACTCATAATTATCAATCCCAGCATGAACCTCGCTACAGGACTCTGGCCTCCTCTGATACCCCTGACTACAGGTGACTGACCACTAAAAAGGAAAACAACCTTGATGGAAACAAAACCATATCCGTAATGTCGAAGACTTTACTGTAACAAACTTGATATAACTTTAATTGAATTAGTAGAGTATAATTTACAGTAAAGTAATATATGGTTCAATAAAACATGTTTAAGGGCCCCTCAAGCATCCAAGGGGCAAAGGTACCTAGTCTAATAGGCTCCAGCTGCTGTTGACGGGGAGATGTGGAGGCGTTCTCTAGAGCAGTGCACTACATACTAATTACACGTCTTTTAAGTGGTGCGATTTCATGCTGCTAACAGTTATATGACCCAGATTTGAGTCTTACCGAACATTTTTGTCTCTCTTTGTAGTCTTTTATTAAAGAGTCAATATTCATAGATTTTTAAGGACCTACTTTGGTTCATGTAGTGTCAAAAAACACAAGTTATTCTTACCTAATCTCTTGACTGACTCTCAAATAATTTGCTCGCCGAATCATTCAGTCTTAACCCCCAACTTTCCTCAATTTTACTCTAATCTGATTGGTCAGCTGGTCTAGTCTGCTGTGATTGGTCTACCGCGTTAATCGTGTGTTGCAAATGGAACGACCATCTACTTTACTGGACTGGTTTTGTCGGTGGTTGGAGATTATTTACAGCAGGGGACTATAGCCTGTTTATGAGACTTTAGCCCGTCGATGAGACTTTGGCCTGGTTTTTTCACAGGGTCACAAATGTTTACAAGCTGATTAATAATTTGAATGCTAAATGTAGATAAAAACGTTATGGTTCATAAAATATCGCACACAATAAACAGACTGAGAGATACAAATACTTTAATGTTGCTGCATTTTGTTAAATGTTGTGTGTCTATTAACCTGCTCTGGTTGACCACGCCCCCACCCCGGAACAGCGTCATCGCGTGAAGGCGGAGCCAGCATCGCTAGTTACGTGTGTTTATTTGAGGTGTTGAAAACTTGTTCGACTGCAGAGATGATAAAAGCGTTAAATCGCTTGCACATACACGCTTTTATCATAAACACGTTCAGTATTTGTTGTCTTTGTTTCTGAATGATCACGTTAAGATGTTGACTGTTTTTGTGGTGCAACATTTCCTTAACTTCAGGAATCGAGTTATTCACTGGATCTGTCACAGCCTAAACTGCAGCATCCGGATGAATTAGAAACCAAGGTTAATTTTCGTAAGGGCAGATCTCCACTTTGGCAATGTTTATGTTTTTTTGTGCATAATCTCACAAACACTGCCTCCAGCATGAAAGAAGCACAGTACAGAGGTGTATTTCACGTGGATGTATCGCGTTTGTGATTGTGCTTTACAGTTACTGAACAGTGGTCTCACAAAACGACCATTTCTGAACAATTGTATGAAGATATTGTGACAAAAAGACAATAATCAAAATACTGAATGTGTTCATGATAATAACGCGTATGATAAGGTCAAGTGGTTATGAGACATTCAACAGGCGAGCTCACCGCTTGATAAGGCAGAAAATTCTAGCAATGTAGCTACTAGTTCTATCGTCTACAGAGACGTACTAATCTTAAAAAAACGCCCAAGTCATTTTTTCTTTGTGCTCCAATTCGTGTGCATGCAATTTAATGTTTTTATCAGCTTTGCTTTTATCGTAACTAGAGAGGCTGGCTCCGCCTTTACGCAATGACACTTTTCCGGGGTGGGGGCGTGGTCCGCTCGAAATGCAACTTTCAAGTACACATTGAATTTTGCAACACTCACACCCTGTGTGTCAATGAAAATGCAATCCCAAATGTTCAACCTGTTAATGTTATTGCATTTAAGGAAAATGACATTAGAATTTTCTTTTTGCCACAGTTTTGCTTGACTATCTTAGACATATATATACACAATCCCGGGAATGCGTTTTCTTTTTAATTTTGCAACTTAAAGAGCGTAAATCACATCCATTTAAATAACATTAAAACTAGTGTAGGAACTTACAAATGTAATTGATATAATTGAATTTGTATTTTCATTTTGCACTTAATGTTGCACAATTTACATACTACGTTGCCATTTTGCATATTACATTGCAAATTGAATTTTGCAACACATATACTTCCATATGTCCGAAGACGTACAAAGGTTCAGACTCTGAGCAGGGGTAGTCAAGAAACTAGTTAGTCAACAATGTTTTTGAAATATTAGCACATAGACAAGTTGTAATTTCAAGGGTTTCTGTAGTGTAGTGGTTATCACGTTCGCCTAAGATAGCCGGGCCAGTCGCACGAAGGTGTAGAGCGCTGACTAGCCAATAGGAACAGGGGAATGTCCCAGGAGACCTGTCAGAAATGAACACACATAATCCAAGGTTCGAATCCCACCTCGGCCACAAATATCAAATGAGCCTAGATTATGTTTTTATTGCTTTGCACTCAATGTATTAAAAACTACTTGTGTATGATGTCCAAAATGTAATGGAAATGTATTCTGATTAAACAATTACATTATTATAGGGGTTAGTTACTATTGTTTGTTTAGGCTTATATAAAATATTTGAATGTGAATAACTGAAATGATTGAATGAATGAATGAACATTCTGATCATGTTTAAGAAACATCAGTCATTTTTTTTGTGAAGATCCATTCAACACTTTATTTTGGACAAATTTGTAAATGTTTTTTAAAAAGAAATATGCACCAAAAACAAAGAAAATGTGTTTTTATTAAAAAAATTAAAGAATGCAATTGAATATTAGGTGATCATGGTTTCCTGTCTTCCTGTGCCAAATTTGTAGTACTTTTTACGTTTTTATTTGGATAATTAAACAATTATGATTATCCATTAATTGGGGTTCAGAACAAAAATCTTATTTGGAAGGGCACTACAATACTCTGTTCACCTCCATACATACATGAACACATTGAAATAAAGGAAATAAATAAATATTACAAGTGTAACAATATGTTTATTTATATATACATAGATAAACAGAACCTTGCACAAGCAACGCCTTTACAGTGAACATGAAGAAATGGAAATAAATAAATATTAAATGTATAAATACCAATACAAGTGTAACAATGTGTTTAAATATATACATAAACTTAGGATCTTTGGCAGTCTGATATGACATGCCCAGTCTGTGTAATGTAGCACAGTCAAGTCATTTTTTCTTATCCTCGATCCACCTCTGCTTCTCAGCCACATAGAATGGAGACTGGTGAAAGTCTCTCCATGACATTTCCGCAGTCATTCCCTGAGCCTGATACAGGGAAAACACTTTAGCAGGACAGTAAATGTATTTGCCTGCCACTCCAGGGAAACCAGTGTGAATATGAGGACTGTTCGGTCCTTGTTTCAGTGGCTGGTGGCAGAATCTGCACAGACGACCAGTAGGATGCTCCACTATGGACTTCCTCTTGCTTCTCTCCTCAATCACCCTCTTCCTCTCTGCCCCTCTCTGTTTTAAGGTCCCCAGTTCACGCTGAAAGAAGGGAGTGGTTGAAAAATCTTTAAAAGACAATCTGGGATTTGTCAAGCCTTCTGCTGAGTATTTGTCAAATACTTTCTTGGAGCAGTAGAAGTACTTCACATCACCAGCCTGATAAAATAAAATGTACTGAGGAGCCATCACCCAGGTAACGAGACTTTGGCTGGCCACATGCTAAACAAGATCTAATTAGCGTTTTTTGCATCTGCTGCTGTTGATGCTGTACTGCCTGCTGCTTCTCTACAATGTCCTTAACCATCTTCTCAAGCATTGCCTTGTCCAGGGGAACAGCCTCAGGAACGCTCTTTGCCGGTGGATTAAATGGGGCAGGTGGCAGTGTTTTCACTGGAACACTAATAGTTTCACTGCCTGAATGAAGACGCTGCCATAACTGCTGTGTCTCAAGGAGCTTTTCCGGGCTGGTGTTCAGAGACGCGTTTGTGTTTTTCTTCTTAGCAAGGTGTTTTATGTACCTGCTTATGTGCTGCTTTGTGGTTGGGTGTAGAAGGCTGTTGGGGTCAGTGCAGGCACTCTGTACCATAGCAGCATATTCTGCATCCACCTTTTTAAGAAGATCCTTGCTCCCATGGTGCTCGGCCAGCAAACCATCAATGGCATTTCGCATTGGCTCTGGGCATCTGTTGTGGTCCAACACAAAGACCCGACCTCCTGTCTTAATAGGTCTAGTGCGATCTGCGATAGGAGAAGTAGCAATAGGCAGTGGTGGTGTGTTGGCAGTTCTAAAGAAGTTTCACAAAATGTCAAAATTACTGAAAGTATTAGGGTCTTTTTGTGCATACTGTATATGAGGCAGACAGGTTACTACACACATGAATGCCTGTGTCAATAATTTAATTACCTGCATGCAAAATAAATTCCTCAGAACTTTGTTCCTTCGCTGTCACAGGACTCGGTGTAGAAAATGAATGAAATAAGACAGTCTTGTGGGGTGGCCTCTGGTTCTGCAGCAAGAGTGGTCTCAGCAGAAGAGGGATCATCTGAGCATTCCTGAAATTGAGCAAAATTTGTGCAATAAGTGAGTGAAGTATATAAAGTATTTTTCTCTATTATAAAAATTAAAGGAGTACCTGATATGGAAGAGAGAACTCAAAGCCAGATAAAAACTCTTCTTGCATCTCCACATCACCTAGGTCTGTCTTCCTGCTTTTGTTTTTGTTAAAATCAAGAGGCACTGGTCGACAGCCTGGCTCCACATACTCTAGGCCAAACCTCTCTCCTGTGTCCCTGCTGGTGACGTACAAGGCTGGATATTTGGGTTGCCCTGTCACCCTCACAGATGCCCTGTTTAACTCCATTATTAACACAGGGTCAAACACTCCCGGCAGGACCAACCCTGGCTGTTTCAGGTCCACCAGCCGCTGATAATTTCGTTTGGCTTTCAGCGGAGGAGGTCGCATTTTCTCACTCCCCGTCCTTCCCCATATCTTCCCCGCTTTATCTCATGTCCTGTCTCGTTTCATCTATTGAGAGACTCTCTCTGCACTGCTCTCGAAACTTGGAAATTATGGATCTGATCAACTGGTCCCTTAACGCAATTGACACCATTTTCTCGACGAGAAACACAGGCTCGGGTGAACCTGACTGCCCTGACGGAACGTTCGCAGACGGCCTACACGATGGACGGGTGGGAGAGATGGCGGATCGTTTGTCTGGCGGCTCTTTCCGTGGAGGACATTGAAGATATCTACCTTTTCGGAACCATGATAACAGGTCTTATGCTGATTGGATTATGCTTTGCCCTGGGTTATCGAAAAATTCATAAAACGGGAACAGCTATCCAAAGCCTCACAAGGCTGCCCGTTTTGACGGAGGCCGTGGGAAGAGCGGTCAGCACTGAGACTGAGACTATTAATCGCAATATGGATTATATCTTGAAAAAGCTCACGGCTATGGAAAGAAAAATTATGATGTTAGAGACCAAAATGGAAAAAGAGAGTAGCCTTGGAATTGGAATGCGGTTTACTCGCCCCAAGACGAAACAACTGCAATCTTATCTTTTCGGCCCCCCTGAACCAGGACTGTCCTTGGCCGAGCCCGATACTGGAGAAACAACCCTGAAGGGCAATGTGGCGAGACGCTCTTATGTTCCCTCCCCCATCATACACACACAAACACACTTTTGGACCTTATCGCTCATACACCCACACAAAGACTCAGAACTATCACACAACCAGACTTATCCCTACAAACTCCTCCGTATGCTTTGAACCGCCAGCCTGACGAGCGGGTCTGTGATGCGGCGCCGTAATGGCTCTGGGCCAGATGGCTGCTTGTCGGAACTGGATTATCTTACCCTGTTGCAAGTCTTGTCTATGATGTATTATGTGTATCTGTTTTTCTCTCCACTTCCCTCATGTTTGCTGTTTTCTTCTTCTTAAATCCATTTCGTTACACTGTACTTGTTATATGTGTAAAGACAATACATTGAATCCAATCCAATAATTCCAATGTGCCACACCAGTCATACCCCGAGCCTGGGTATGACTGGGAACAGCTCAGTAGAGACACGATTGCCCGTTACCCACTGGACCTGATGGAAATGAAACCCCTCCTGTTGTGAAGTGCCTCTGACAGGGATCCACATGGGCACAGCAGCTCCTTCACCCTTCACATGATTCAGCGGTATGGTTCCACCATGTCTGTAGAGGATTCCTCCATCCACCTCAGGGTCACTCAGGCAGCCTCTAAGGATGTGTATACGCTGAATCCACCACAATTTTAACATTGAGGGTTTAAAAAGGAAGATGTTGTTGGGATCCTTTGCAAGATGGAAATGTTGAAGGATGTCTTGCACTCTTTGGACCAGCTCTCTGGGATGAGGTACTTTTGTCCTGCAGTGCTCTCTGATGTGCTGCTTGGTGGGATTAGCAGGTTAAATACCACAGAATCTGCATGCTTTTTTCAGTTCCTCCAGATCACTCTGATCCACTACAGAGAAGGCAGAAGAGAGGAACTGGCAGAAGGAGCTATACAGAGGATGGTGCTCTGACACGCACTCCCTCGTAAATCGCCGCATACAGTGAAACAAGTCCAGTTTAACATCCATTCCCTCAAGTGCCGGCAAGAGGCACTTAAATTACTGAGGTTTCGTGATGTAACCTCTGCCACAATAGCATCTGTGGTCCTCCAGGCTTCCCACTGTTGGTGCTCATGAGGTGCTGGGTCCATCACTCTGAAAGCGGCACAGCAGTCCCTAAGAACACAAAAAGGGAAAAATTCAGTTAAATAAATTCATTACTTTCGGTTACACTTCTTGATGTGATGTCGATTGGCCAGCCCACAGTACATTAACTCCAGAGACTGCTCACTCTCAGACTACAGCATCACCCAGGACAGGATCATCCAGTTCTCATTCATCACAGCATAAGATGACATTGTGCCAGATGAGAGGGTCACTTTTCAAGCAACTTTTCGTGTATGATCTCACCTGAACACCTGTCCAAAAGTGCCTTGTAGGAGCTGAGTGAGATTTGCTCCCTGTCGCTGATATTCTTGAAGAAGGCACTCAACCAGATAATGGGCTGTCACAGACACCCCATGCCACCCATCAGTATCTTCATAACCCACAAACGGTGCTGGTGTGTCATCCTTCCTCAGTGCCCCAGTGATAGTCTTCAGGCAATTAAGCCCTGCTTCAGCATCCCAGACATTCTGCACGCTGAGAAGGTAGGCCAGGTGGGCTCTTTCATATTTAAGGCGAAGCACCTCACACAGCTGGTTGGCCATGTCGTTTGGGGATTTTCCATAGCGCCTCAGTTCGTCCATTACTGTTTTACAGATTGCCTTTTTGTGGGTGAGGAAAGCTGGCAAGATGTTTCTGAAACGCTGAGGTAGCATATCCAGCCACAGAGGTTTGTCAGTGAACCAGTATTTTTTGCATGCCTTACAGCACAGACGTGAAACAAGGACGTAGTATTGTCCGCTAGTTCCAAGAATCACTCGGGGTCTTCCCACACCAGAGGAGACAACATGAGGATTTGGACAGCTGTAGAGACAAGGCAGGATGTAGTTGTTTCTAACCCTTTCCATTATACTGTGCTCAGGTTTCCAAATGAAAAAGGGATGGAGCTGGAAGTACTTTGCCGATGGAAGCTCTGTGGTTGTCTCTATCAGCTCAGGCTGAGGTGGATAGCGCCACAAGGAGACCATATTCACGAGGTGTCTTACTGGTTGTGATCCTGGCCAAAGCCCCATGGATTCCATCTCTGTTTTCATCCAAATGTTTTGATGGAGTGAGCAGTTCCAGCGGCTAATATCTTGCAAATAGCTGGGAACAGGGGCTTCTTTCCGTGTAGAGGACATTGGTGCAGGTGCTGTAGGTTCTGGTTGTGTAGCAGGGGCTGGAGGGTGTACAGAGCCTTCACCCAGTGGAGACTGTGGTGGTAGAACTGCAAGGAACAGAAAGAAAAGGAAATTATCCACTGGAAAAACATAATTTCTTACTAAGCATTTTTGTCTTGTTTTCTAGTAAAATGTTCTAAAGAAATCTTAAATCAAGATACATTTACTTGACACGAACAGTGACGTAAGATACTGTATGTTGTCTTGTTTTATGAAAAGAAAATATAAGAATTAAGTAAGTTTAAAACAAGCAAAACAATCTGTCAATGGTGTAAGAAAAAGTATCTTTAGTTTGACCTATTTCTACTGACCTACTTTCCTTGTCAAGCAAATGTATCATATTGTAAACAGGTTCAATAAATAAAAGAAGAAAGGAGTCGGGGTCTACGTGGCTGAGAAGACTGTAAGATTCTTTATTGTCAATACTTCCGGGTTTCAAACTTCCGGTTTTCAAAATAAGAGTTCTATACGATCCTTTGATCGAAGCTTCTTTCTCGATGACTGCTTTGGACGCAACGTCTCTCTGCAGCTCCACACACACGTCTTCTCAGCCGCTCTCTCTCCTCGCCTCTGGATCTGTCGATCCGTTTTATAGCGTCTCCTCGCCAATAACTAGAACGAGAAGCAGGTGATTTCACTAAACCGTTGATCTGCCTACTCACCGTCTTTCTCCCGACACTCTCTTTCTCCGTAGACCGTGCTGAACCACGCTCACCTCTCCAAATACCCCCATCGCCCGACTCAGGCCGGGGCCCCATCCGGCCTTCAGCTCCCCCCCCCCCCTCCTGGAGAGGAAGTCAGCCACAGCCATCTGCGTCCCCGGTCTGTGGATCACCTGAAACTTGAAGGGTTGTAATGCGAGGTACCAACGAGTGATCCGCGCGTTGGTATCCTTCATGCGGTGGAGCCACTGGAGAGGCGCGTGGTCCGAACAGAGCGTAAACTCCCGTCCCAGGAGATAATAGCGAAGGGTGAGGACCGCCCACCTGATCGCCAGGCATTCTTTTTCGATGGTGCTGTACTTCGTCTCCCTCTGTGAGAGCTTACGACTGATGTACAGCACCGGACGGTCCTCTCCTCCTATCTCCTGGAACAACACTGCCCCCACGCCCCTGTCCGATGCATCGGTCTGCAAGAGAAAGGGAAGAGTAAAGTCAGGAGAGTGCAATAACGGTCTGTCACACAGAGCAGCCTTCACTTGGATATACCCCTGCTGGCACTGCTCCGTCCATTGGACGGTATCTGGTGCCCCCTTTTTAGTGAGGTCAGTCAGCGGGCTGGTGAGGTCCGAATAATTGGGTACAAACAGCCTGTAATATCCCGCCAGCCCCAGGAACTGCCTAACCTCCTTTTTGGTCTTGGGTCTCGGTGCGGTTGCAATCGCGGCTGTCTTATTAATTTGGGGACGCACCTGCCCGTGACCCAAGTGGAAACCCAGAAACCTTACCTCTAGCCGCCCAACTGCACACTTCTTCGGGTTGGCCGTTAGTCCCGCACCTCTCAACGAAGCCAGGACCGCTCTCAGGTGCTGCATATGCCGCTCCCAGTCATTACTATTTATAATGATATCATCTAGATACGAGGCGGCATATGAAGCATGCGGTCGGAGTATGGCTCCGACCGCACTAAGGCTATCGGGCTCGCCCAATCACTGTTGGACTCTTCTATTACGCCCATGTCCAGCATCGCCTCTAATTCCCTCTGAACCACCATTTTTTTGTGTTCAGGTAGTCTATATGGGCGACCTCGCACTATCGCACCTGGTTTGGTCTCAATGTGGTGCTCTATGAGATTTGTGCGACCGGGTAGGGGCGAAAAAACATCCGCAAATTCTGCTTGTAATCTCACAACATCCGTGACCTGGGAGGACGATAGATGATCTCCCCCTGGAGCCAGAGCGAGGGATTGCACCTTGGTGTTCACCTCCGGCCCGAGATCATCTTCTCTGCTCACTGTCGTCGCCAGCATCACGGTGTTCGCCTCACTACATTTTTTGAGGTGGTTGAGGTGATAAATTTGATGGCTCCGCTCCTATCCGATCGAACTACCTCATAATTGAGATCTCCTATTCGTCGTGTGACCTCAAATGGTCCTTGCCACTTGGCGAGCAATTTGGAGCTGGACGTTGGAAGTAATACAAGTACCTTCTCTCCCGGTGCAAATTTACGTAGTCTGGCGCCCCTGTTATATTGTCGGCTCTGTCTGTCCTGGGCCTGTAACAAATTCTCCATTGAGAGCCGTCCCAGTGTATGGAGTTTTGTTCGCAGGTCCAGGACATATTGAATTTGATTTTTACTCGCAGAAGGCCCGTCCTCCCAAGCCTCTCTTAGGACGTCCAAAACCCCGCGAGGCTGACGACCGTAGAGGGGCTCAAAGAGGGACCTCGCGGACCGCAAATAACAGGGGTTCCAGCCACTTATCCCAATTCTTGGCGTCTTCGTGAACGAATTTCCGGATCATGGTTTTTAATGTGCGATTAAAGCGTTCGACCAGCCCATCTGTTTGTGGGTGATAGACGCTGGTCCGAATCGTTTTAATCCCCAATAATCCATACAGTTCGCGGAGTGTCCGTGACATAAACGCCGTGCCTTGATCGGTGAGAACCTCTTTTGGGATTCCCACCCGGGAGATTAATCGAAACAGTGCGTCGGCAACACTGAATGCTGAGATATTGCGTAACGCCACTGCCTCAGGGTATCGTGTTGCGTAATCGACAATGACTAATGCAAAACGATGCCCTCGTGCGGATCGTTCTAACGGACCCGATCAGGTCCATGCCAATTCGTTCGAAGGGGACCTGCATAAGCGGAAGTGGGCATAACGGTGCCCGGGGGGTGGCCGGTGGGTTTACCAGCTGGCATTCAGGACAAGACGCGCACCACCTGTGCACGTTCTCATGAATGCCCGGCCAGAAAATCGGGTCGTTAGACGATTGACAGTTACAGCCTGCCCTAGGTGCCCTGCCATTGGATTACAGTGAGCCGCCTGGAAAAGCATTTCCCGACGGCTCTTTGGTACGACCAATTGAGTTGTATCCTGCTTTGACTGAGTGTCTTGGGTCACTCGATACAACCGGTCTTTTAAAATAGCAAAATATGGGTAGAATATCGGTTGCGCAGGGTGGAGAGGTTGTCCGTCGATGGAACGGACCTGATCAAACGCATTTTTGAGTGAGTCGTCCTGAGACTGCTCCAGAGGAAAATCATCACCCTGGGAGAGATTTATTTTCTCCACAGCGCTATTTCCCTCTGAGCCAGTTGTCAGTGGTCCCGGCTCAACCTCTCCCAACTGAGCGACCGCCCCTCCCCATTGCTTTTGGTTGCGCCCAGAAACATCCGCGCATAATTGCCCCAGTAATACTGAAAATAACGGCCAATTTGTTCCCTAAATTAGCGGATATCAGAGGTGCTCGTTAACAGCCACCTCTACACTATGTTTTGCCCCTTAAATTTGATGGTCAAGGGCACCAAAGGATAGTTCACCACAACCCCGTGTACACACCTTACCTTAACCATACGGCCCGTATCCCTTGCCACAAATTGAGTCAGGCTTTGATGTATTGAGGTTTGGTTACACCCTGAATCCACCAAAGCCTGATATGTACCCCCCCTAATACTCACAGGTATCTGGTACAGCCCGTCTTGACCGAGGGCAGCCTGTGGGTTGTCGGGTACCCGGATCATCATGCCGACCTCCATCATGGGACATCGGTCGACAAAATGTCCGGGGTCCCCACAACGCCAGCAGGCCGTCACCTTACCAGGATCTGGTCGTTGGTGCTGGCGTCGGCCATCAGCCATTTGCGGCAGGCATCCCTGAGCTGGTGAGCGAAGGCGAAAGGTTGACCGCGATCCCCAAGTTCCAGAGACTGGAACCGCTGCCGGTGCTGTTCTGGACTGAGCCCCACTCGCTCCAGGATCGCCTTCTTGAGGTCCGCATACTGGAGGAGTTTTGCCACTGGCAGCTGCTGGGCGGCCATCTGCTTTTGAGATCGATAAAGTTTAATATCCTCAATTTCCTTAAATGCCCCGCCACGGAAGAGAGGAAACAGCGCAATGAAGCTTACGTATGGCCAAAAATATATAGCATCCGTAGTGATAAGCACTACCATAGAGAATGAATGGGAAAAGTTAAGAGAAGTTAAGCTTAACCATTTTCGGCTCCGAAACCGGAAAGGTCCCTGGTTCGAGACCGGGCGGAAACATTGGGAAGCTTTTCGAATTGCCATGTCTAACCAGGCTCAATATATTCATGTTTCAAGTATTTTACGCTTCACTAGCATAAAAAAAGATCTGCGTGAACTGAATTCTGTCAGAAATGTTCAGACTCTGAGCAATGGGACTTGAGAAACCCTACGATAGGCCACAACAGAATGGTTTTAAATAGTTCGACACATAGGCAAGCTGTTTCTTCATGGGTTTCCGTAGTGTAGTGGTTATCACGTTCGCCTAACACGCGAAAGGTCCCCGGTTCGAGACCGGGCGGAAACATACTTTTGCTTTTAAAATTGCCATGTCCTAAGCGACAATAGATGCATGTTTCAAGTATTTTACTCTTCACAAGCATAATAAAAGATCTACGTGAACTGAACTGTGTCAAAAGAGTGACAAACAAAATGTTCAGACTCAGAGCTGTGGAACGTGAGAAATCCTGCCAAAGGCCACAGCAGAAAGTGTATAGAATCGGTTCCACAGAGGGATTCCTCCCTCACCTAAGGTTTCCGTAGTGTAGTGGTTATCACGTTCGCCTCACACGCGAAAGGTCCCCGGTTCGAAACCGGGCGGAAACATGGACTTTTTTTCGCCGCCTGTAGGGGCAACAGACACGTGCACGGGTTTGAGAAGATTTCCAAGAAAGGGTAGGTGGTATCTGTTTTCAGTGATTTTCTAGTGGTTAGCCTCAAACATTCCAGATATAAATCTGGAAAACACTGTTATATACATTTTTTGTCATACCGCCCAGCACATGACTAAATACAATCAACAGGTAAAATGTAAATTAATTCATGTTCGTTAATAAATAACACTAAAATATTTATTTCAACAAGGAAAAGCATGTCTAGAGGATACAACCTCACATTACTATTCATAGAAAGCAAGATAAAATTCTGCAAGAAGAAAAGTAGAAGTGGGCTTGCTTAAAAGTGGTAACCTTTGATACTTTCAGCAGGATAAAAGGGTTTTAAAACACGGTGTATTGCTGCCCCAAATATAAAGAATTTATAGTACATCTTCCATCATTCTGACTTTCTGTAATTTTAACAGAGTAATACGCATGCAAAATCCTACCTTGATTAGTTTAGGCATCACTCAGCAGAAATAATAGGCCCAAGGAGAAAACAGATATCTTTCTCTTTAATCAACACTCCAGAGTGTATTTAGTTTATCACTTAATATATATAATACAATTACAATCCTGTATGTTTTTGTGCAATAATAAATGTGCAATGTTTTTTCATGCAGCAGTTTTCTTATCTGAATCTAACACACAGAGACGATATGTGGTTAAAAATCCCTCATTACTGCCACCTATTGCCATGCATAAGGAAAGGTTGCTTTCTCTGCTCTTTTCAAGGCCGGTTTAGAATGAACCTCTCAGGAACTGGGTTTATAAGGTGGCAGATAGGACCAGCTGGAATTTACAAGAAAACTTTGCCCACGCTGACATACACAAATCTCAGTTAATTCACAGCTGTGATGGAGGGGTAAAACTCCACAGTAAATCATATTTTTCTATTAAGCTACCATGAGACGGAAGTTGCTATTGACTTCTATTCCGTATCGTGACGTATATCCAAGTGAAACGGCTTCTGAAACTTGTACAAATGTAGGGTGGTGCTTTATTTTGCACTTTCCTTTGAAATTGTCTTGTTGTAAGTTGGGCCTGGAGGGGATGGCTAAAATTGCCTGCAACACTGGACAGTCAGGATAGTCCTACATCCTTTTTGTGGCTACTCATGTGGTGAAGATTTGTTGTTGATAGGAGGAGAGTAGCTTACTGTTTTCCATTAAAGATTACAAGTACAAATTAATTTTGAAAAGTAATGGTGTGCACAGAAAAATCATTTATTATAGTCACTACAATTGTCATTATACATTGACTTTAAGCCAACGTTGTGCTTTCAAAGGCAATGATATGTGCCTCCTCTCTCTGAATAAATAGTTAAAGTGAATTTGGTCGGGGGGGGTTAGTGTGTGAGTAGCCAGTTGCAGAATCTCTCTCATCCTTTTGGAGCAAGTGGCCTGTTACTAGATCACAATTGAGCAGCTGCTGTGTAGACTCAGTTGTCCCTTAAAACAGCAGAGGGAGAATCTTGGCAGACATTTAAAAGAATCCACTTTCTAAAGACTAATAGACAAAGAACTGACTGTTGTAAGTCAAGTGCTGTGGAGGACACTTTTTTAAAAGCTACTCATACAGAAACTATTAGCCTACAATGGTAAATTGTTTCATGAAAAACTATGTATAAATACAATATGTAACATTTTAAAACAAAACAAATTAACAAAGTTAAGCCGCATGGTGGTCTCAATATTTTTCCCCCCCACAGGATGGCACTAGAGTAACTGGGATATGTGGCGGTTATTGTGGAAAATGCACTCCCTCCTCCTTCTCTGGACTTCTGCTTGAAGTTTCATGATACTCGGGTATCTGTCAGGTCTGCTAAATGAATATCAATAAAATCTGGCAGAGGTTGACCTTTTTTAAATGTTCCTGTCTGACAGAAGGGAACACTAGCGCAGGTTATAGGATACAATAATACTGCAACAGAATGGCAGCATGTCAAACTACAATACATTCTAGGTATTCTTTCAAAGACTGTGTGTCTGTGTCTTTGAAATGCAGTACGCTCACATATTTTTGTGTTTTAATTTGCAAAATAAGAATAGTAACAGCTAGTTTATCATTAAGATTTTTTTAATACAAATAATAGTTAATATGATTTTTATTTATTTTATCTCTTTATTCTTAAATGTTTAAGAGAAACAAAACTGAAAAGAGAGAGCCTTTCAGTAAAAGCATTACAGTCAAAAACACATTTTGTAAACAGACGTGTGTGTTTAGTTTTGTTGGTATTTGTAGAAAAATGAAATGCGTTATGTTATTTTTTTTATATTTGGCACATGTGTACTGAAAATCAGTCACTAACAAATATTCACCTTGTGTAATGTTAAAAGGGATTACTAATATTTTATAATTTGTCTTTGGTATTACATTAACAATAAATTACAGACATTCTCCGGGAAACTGCCCAGTATGTGTATTTATAAACTTTACAGGCTGAAAAATATATTTTCTATTCTTTGAATTGTTTGTGTGTACATTCAGCTAATCTAATCAGATAATCTAGTTTACAGGTGCAGTGTAAAGGCTGTGTTCTGACAAGATGTGACCTCAATGTTTTTTTTAAAGGGGTGAAAAGGTGGTCACTTTCCGGTCAGTGCTTTTGACACAGTGGTTGGATGGAGAAGGACACTTGTTAGTGTGAGAGTAGAGGTCAGATGAATTTAAAGGAAAAGTTTAACTAAATTAAAAGTGAATCACAGGGTTATATAGTTTGTATTGCTGGAGTTGATTAATGAAAATGGATTATGAATTAATATTATTTATGATGGTTCAGTAGGGCAGTACAGTTTCCCAGTTAAGCTTTGTTATTTCTTAAATATAAGATAGTTGTTGTAGCATTTTTTTACCTGATAACTGCACTGCTATTATATGTGTATACTTTATACTTAGCTTTTATTATCAGGGTAAAAATCTTTTGGTACATTGAAATCTATTGGTGCATCACTGGTGCTACATTTGATATAAAACAATCGATGATATTATACATAAAAAACTGAAATGTTGCTTATTTTATTCAATAGAAGCATTGGAATAGCAGTAACATATTACATCCACATCAAAAGATTGAGTCCAAACAACTGATGTATTTTATTTAGTGTATTATACATATGTTTTTTAATGGGCTTTTTAAAGGCGGTGCTATTGTGGCCAAGTTTATGATGAGCAGATTATCTGATTAATTTATTTATATTATTATCACTTCTATAATTATATTGTTTATATTAAAAGGGTTAGATTTACATTTACATTTACATTTAACTGTATGAGTTTTGAAGAGTTCTTCATCAATGGATATTTTAAAACATAAATGTTAATTAATTAATTTATTCAGATTTATTCATTAAGCAGATGCTTTTATTCAAAGCAACTTACAAATGAGAAACTTTAACATTTTACCCAACAATAATATTGTGTAACAACTTATCTTGTATCTCGTCTGTTATTTTGTATTCTTTATAATTATTGCAACGGAATAGTTTTGTCAACATAGAATTTAACATGTACACATTCTTTTTGTAATTAGTATTTATTCAGTTTCTAGTTGGACATTCAATTTGCTAACCTTATTTGGTTCTGTTTGCATTTATGTAATTTGAATCTCTTTTCATTGTATTAAATATTTCATGTTTCTGTGACATAGGCTATGTCATTTGAAATCCAATGCAGTTTATAATTATTGGATTATGTATAAAAGAATAATCTGATACAGTATACTTGTGTTGATCTACAATAATGTTCTTCATGTGTTTGTCTTGACCATCCAAGTTATGTTAAACTAGTAAATAGATAAATATTTCAACAAACTGCAGTCATTCATTTTATAAGGACAATATTTTCTGCACATTAAAATTGAATGACCATTCAGATGTTTCATATATATTATTATCATTGTTCATTCTTTTAATATAGTCATTTCTGAAGTGGTATTGAAAATAAGTAGGCTAATGCAATAAAAATACTGTAAAGTTTAGAATTGAAATTATAATTACAGTTAACGAAAGGTTCTTTCCTTTCTATAAATCATGCTAATGAGATAGAATTTAATTTCTTAGGTTGTTGCTTCGTGACAATCCTCCATGTTTACAGCCATGCATGTGTCCGGGGGTGTTTTTCCATACACCCTCTTAATATCATTGGCACCTTTAGCTGTTTAGCCTGAAGACATTTTGTGATCTTCCATGATTCTTTTATGTGGTCTCTCTGATAGAGTCGAAGCTTTGGTAGATTACAGTGTTACAGGTGAAACACTCAAGAGCCCAGACACAGTTTACGGTCACCATGACAACACACATACTTATTACACTTCCTATGGGCTCATGTCCTTACATCCCTGAGGCTGTTTGCTGGAATGTTTTGGATCCTCACAAATGAGCATCTATGATTCAACTCACATTTGTACTTAACCAGACCCCATTCAAATCCAACAGAGAAGATGCCTGTAATCCTTTAACCTAATAAGCTATATGGACTCATTTTTACATCTGAAGTAAGTGCTAGAACATTTTTTACACACCAACACATTTTGTGAATCATGATGGTGACGACCTCTCCCTCTCTCTCTCTCTCTCTCTCTCTCTCTCTCTCTCTCTCTCTCTCTCTCTCTCTGATGCTTAACACGGTAATTTATTATACAAAACAATATTGCGGAAAAGAAAATGTATCCACTTAAGGCAATTTTGAACAAAAAATCCCGTATGAACTGCTTGCAAATAAAAGTTATATATAATATTATTTTTTCATGTAGACTAATGTTAAAATTAGTTCGTGCGCACACAAAGAAACAAACATAAACAACGAAAATGTGTTATTTACATAAGTGCAATAGATGTCTATGTGGACTTTATATCTGTGGACTGCATTCACAGGAATGTAACCTATTTGCGCTGACATTTACCGGGTTACTTTAAAGAAGCGTCGGCGTGCCCGGAAATGCAGTCATTTCATGCACAAGCTCACAACAAAACTGATGGGACGGACCGCACGAGCACCTCCAACCCCGAAGCGGCGATGAGCATTTCTCCACCAATCTTCTACCGTCTCGACTCTCGGACCCGTTTCAGACGCCTTTTAAATTGAATTCGATCAAGGCGTCATGTTTACCCGAAACCTTAAAAAAGGAATCTCAAGCCGGTCGGTGAGTAAAGTGGTCTGGGGTGTTTTATGAAAGACGTTTTTAAATGACTTAAATTGTTATGGATCGTTACTCGGTGCGCATTAGTGATGCATTTAAAAAAAGCGGCTCTTTGTAGTGATTATTATAGTGAGTTATTTGCACGTAGCTCTGGAAGTGATGAAATGTGAAGTTATGGACCAACAAATAGTAGATCGGGATCGGGTTTAGCCATTCAGTTTATTTAAAGTCTCCAAAAAGACATTATGTTTTTCATTGTATTTTATTTCATGCAAATTAATTATTTACCAACATGTGTTATGATATAACAACCATTCTTTATAACAATTCTATTTTAATTCACTTTGTACTGTGAATAAAGATCCATTGAGAACATGCGTTGGTTTTTAAATGTTGCTTTAGTGCATGTAGAACATTCTTCGACTGTGCAGCTCTTTTCAATGTTCTATATCTTAAATGTTTCCATACAATAATGCTGTGTCACAAATACCAAGGCAACTGTGTGATTAATCTGACATGATGATCAAGTATATTTACATATTTGCTTTTAGATAAAAACCTCTCTGACTTTTTTCTCCAGCCCACTGTGTTTGATAGTTTTGACAGAGGACAACCGTGCAATGTTTGTGGAGAGCAGTGTCCTGGCTTCATTCTGCATAAATGGAGGTAAGACCCCTTGTTGATTCTGAAAATGCAGACAGTGGCCTGAGACAGAGATGATTCCAGCCTTCCAGTCAGATTTAAGTGAACAGTTTTCAAGTTTGAAAGAGTTTTGATGGCATATTTGGTCGGGAAAGTAAAGGTTGCCATCTCTAAGCTTCTGTATGTTCAACAGAAAATTGGTGTTCTTTGCTAGATAAAGTCATACAACACAAAAGGAGAACTCAATAGAATCTATAAAGAGCTGAGTGCGTGCCAGAGCCAGCAGGCATATTTTTCAGGACCTGTACTGTACGTGCAAAGATAACAGCATACACTAAGCTAGCTGTTCACGCTTCAAGCCAGGATATTCAGGCTTTATTTTTGCTTGAGCGAGTCTAAAGGTCTCTCCACATTCTGTTTTCTGGCTCAGAAGAGTAACCCGTGAAGTGGCAAATGCTATGGATTGAAATGGAAATCAGAATAAAATAAAATCAATTATTATAATTTCATATGTCATTTTTTACCTCTGAGTAATGACCATATGAAAATCAATTACTCAACTTCACACAGTCGTTTTTCGTTTGGAACTATTGCAAAATATCACAATGTCGTATCCAAGTTTTTGAAAGTGACTTTGTAAGCTTCTCGCTTTGCATTTGAAACGTTATACGTCCATGTAGTAAAGGTCTGTTAGCGAAGATCCAATGAATCGGATCAACTCAAAGAGCATTTTGTCCTTCTCTGTTTGCTTTGTAAAGAAGGCAGAGACTGGTCTTCTTATGGGGAGCCACTACATCGGGAGGGGTTGCTTGGTTAGAGGGTAAGAAGAAATCCTCATCCGGCTGTTCGCCATTGCTGTAAACCATTACGGGGCAACAGTCAGCTCTGGAATGTGCTTTTAATTGCCTGTCTTTTGCTAGGCTACAATAAAACTAAATGGTCTTCCCAACAAACTTACAGTGGACATTTGTAACATAGTGCTGTGGACATCTCTTTGTGTGTACCCGAGTGACCTATGACACAGCATGGGGTCTCCTACACACTACCAACAGTAGGGTCTGGGACATTTATAGAGAGAGATTGTTATCAAGATGGCTGTTTGGGTTTGTTTATGTGAAAGAGTGAACAAGAGAGAAAGTTCAGCTGCACGGAAAGTAAAAATCAGCCATGAGTGACCTTGGTGCACACTGTCAGGTTTGTGCATAGGTAAACCTAGTGATGATGAATGTCATCTCCATACCAGATCTAATATACTATTCAGTCTACCTGAAAGCAGTAGGATGGAGCAGAGGACATATAGGTGCAAATGAAAAGTTTATGTATGGAGACATCAACCCATATTCACTTTTACCATCTGTAAAGCATAAATATTTGTCTTGAAATATTCATGCGTGTCTAAATATTAATTGGAGGCATGTCCTGCTGTAACTGTGTAAAGCCAAAGGGGGTTGTGCCCAATGAACTGAGTCTTACGTTCAAGTCTTTTTTGGCTTTCTTATCGCTTGTAGAGCATGCCCCTAACACCAAGGATTTGATTCCCTGGGAATCAATGTATTGATAAAATGCAAAACCTGGATTTATAGTAAGTTGCCTTGGAAAAAAGTAAAAAAATGACAGGATCGATTTTTTTGGACCACCGAACACATTAAGCAGTTTATTACTGATTATTTCTATGAATTAGACCACAGACCTAAAAATTAACATTATACAAAGAATTTAATGCTGTCCTTAAAGCGATAGTTCACCCAAAAATTCTGTAACTCTGCCTTTTTTTATTTCAAACCTGTACGACTTTCTTCTACAGAATGTAAATGGGAATGCAGAACACAAAAGAAGATATTTTAAGAAGGTGGATAAAAAAACAACGATGGTAACCATTCACTTCTATTGTATAGACACAAAACCAATGCAGGTCAATGGGTGCCGTCACTGTTCACAATCGGTTTCACAACATTCTTCAAAATATATTCTTTTGTGTTCTGCAGAAGAAACAAAGTCACACAAACAAATAAACAATAAGAAGGTGAAAAACAATAAGAAGGTGAATAAATGATAACAGAATTTTCCTTTTTGGATGAACTATTCCTTTAAACCCATTCTGCTTTAGTCTCCCAGACAACACGCACCGAGACCACCCACAGTAAGCTCGTGGACCGTCTGATGCATAGTGCTGTCAAACTCTAATCTGATTGGCTGAGTTTACATTGTGCCGAGAGTAAGGGCTTATAGTAGATCAGTATGGCAACAAAGTCTTGTTTACAATCTACCAGGTTCATACACAAAGCACAACAGTTTTTTTAGCTTAGTAGTGTGAAATGCTAAAAAGCTATTTAGTAAAGGACTTATTAGCAAATTAATAGATATCCGCTAGCACATTTATATACCGTGCTTTGTATGTTTGTAAGATCTTCGTGAAATAAACAATATGATGTTTATTTTGTAAGGCAAGAATTACAAAGTCTGTTCCTGTATTAATAAACACTTCTTGGGTGCTAATTCTCTTCCTAAATTAGCTGTAATGTGCACCAGAAAGTCTGTGGTCAAAAGTCGGACTATGTGATATTAGTACATTCTTACTCCATTTTAAGCATTGTATGTTATTTCAGAAGTTAAATTCACAAGCGTTTTGGTTTTTGACCTAGCTGCAGCATAAACAGGAGCAGGAATTAAGCCTGTAATGTAGAAGGAAGGAATATTGTAGCTTGTGTAACACGATGATTTGAATAATTTATGATCCCCGTTGGCTTGATTGATTTTCATTGTGTTAATGAGACTCATTACTACCCCTATTAGACTCAGGTCTTTGAGTATTTGCCATCTGATCAGCCAGTTTATGTGACCCACTTGGTTGGCATGTAGCTCTTTTGCTCAAACTTCAGATATTTGCAGGTATTGTAAAGATGGAGTTCTTGACAAATGGAAATATAGAGAAACATAGCCAACAGACTGTGTTCTCTGAACTTTGGGTTCTGATAAGATTTAGTTTCAGCATATTGGAAAGGTGCAAAGAAAATGTTCACACAGATACAGTGAGGGATATAATTATTGGATCCCCTGGTGATTTTGTAAGTTTGCCTGCTTACAAAGAAACGAAGAGTCTATAGTTTGTATGGTAGGTTTATCTTAACTGATAGAGACAGAATACAAAAAAATCATTGGAAAAATGTTATATAAAGGTTATAAATTGATTTGCATTTGAGGCAGTTAAATAAGTATTTGATCCCCGAGAAAAAGTAACTTGGTACTTTTTTTTGGAGAAACCCTTGTTGCACATAGGTAAGACATTTCTGATAGTTGGTCAACAGGTTTGCACACGTGTCAGGATACATTTTGTTCCACTGTCAATCTTTAAGGTTTCTTGGCTGTCGCAAATTGGAGTTTTAGCCTCCTTCACAGATTTTCTATACGACTAGGGTCTAGAGACTGGCTAGGATATTTAATATGCTTCTCCTTAAACCACTCTTTGGTTGTCTTGAAGCTTGTCTTTGTCATGTTAAAGGCACATCCACGACCCATCTTCTGCGATCTAGTTAAGGGGAGAAGGTACACTGGCCCATACCTTAGCCCCTTCAATCTATTGTAGCATAGCGTGTTTCCAATGGTTAGTTGCTAACTGCGGTCCCAACTCTTTTGAAATCATTAACAAGCTTCTTCTGTGTAGTTCTGGGCTGATCTTTAACCTTTCTCATGATCATCTTTACCCCATTAGTTAGAAAAGTTATTTGGTAATTCTTCTACTTCCAAATAATTGCACCAAAAGTTGCCTACATCCACCAAGCTTCTGTGTGCAGCCTATTCAAGGTTTCTGCAGGTCTACAATCTGGTCGCTGACATCCTTTAAAACCTATTTGGTCTGGACCATGATGGTGGAGAGGTTGAACTGAAAGATACAGATTCTGTGGCAGGTATCTTTTATATTCATAACAAGCTGACTTTAGGAGTACTTTCTTAAAGTGACGGGACTAATCTGCGGTCCGTATAAGCACATAAACAATCTGTGGTGCCAGAATTCTTGCTAGTTGGTAGGGGATCAAATACTTATGTCACTGGCTGAAATGCAAATCAATTTATAACCATTATGTAAAAAAATTCCCCCTGATTTTGTAAATATTCCGTCTCAGTTATTATTATTATTTCCCTCACTGTAGTGTGTTTTAACTTTCTTAAAGTCATTTGGAGCTGGCTGGAGAAACACTGGCCTCTGCCCCTTGAGTAACCTGCTCGCATCTGCATAACAGTGCCTTTCACTGCGTTAACCAGCCAAACCAATCCGTCAGGGTGTTCTGGCACATGAATGGGCTTTTAAGTGGAGTCTCCTTTTCAGTCAGTTAGAAGGTGGAGAAAAGAGAGGGAATCCCTGGTCCTTGGGCACATACAAAGAGGGAAGGAGAGCCTAACAACTGGCCCTTTCTAGATTAGCATGTACATGCAGAGCCACAAAAACCACAGTAACCCTTAATAGAGAATTACAGAATCACTGTATCTACTCCAAGTGTCTTTTGAAGTGGTAACCAGACTAATGTCTGCTGCTTGCTAATACTTATTACACAAATCAGCTAAATGAGCTGGGATCTGCCCATCTTTGGTTTATTGACTAAGGATTGATATCCTGTGTAAATAGCTGAGCTTCACTTGGCATGATTAATATTAAAGAGCACATAACACGAGATCATGAAAATGACTTTTTATGCAGTGTGAAATGTTGCCGTGTTTGAAAGTAAGCAGTCTGCCAAGTTGTAAATCCGAATGTGAATGAATAACAAAGTTATTGGTTTGGATAAAGGGGAGTCGACTCTGAATCACGAAAAGGGTCGTCCCAAATATGACTCACGGAGTCACAGCAGACTGGTGACTCCATTGATTGGAAGTTAAAAAGGCCTCTTGCATTTTGAAATGTAACTTGCAGCTGACTGACAGTTGAAGGGGAGGAGTTAACAGATGCTCCGCCCAAGCCGTCTTGCTTGTGTCATTTGAGAAAGAGCATTTTCAGATTTTTCCTGAAGATTTTGAGGGTATATGAAGTTTAAAAAGAAAATGACCAACATTGATAAGCTATTTATTATCATGCTGCATTTTATTTTATCGGGACTTTAAAGTATCAGAGCAGGTATTGAAACTAATTATATGAAATAGTTCACTTTAAACTGTTAGACTGTTTTTTTGGAAATAAATGTTGTAAATTATTACGCTAAAGTATAAAATATGTATTTATACCCAATTTAATTATAATGACATGATGAAATAAATCAACTTTTATTCAAATTGTATGTGCATCTGCAGTTGACAATGGGACACTTCAAAGGCATACATGAATGCATGCATACTATAAATTACTTTGCTGGTATATGTTGGATAAATGATGGCTTAAACTAAACTAGATTAAGTGATTAAAAACTGAAGATCTCACCATTTGTACCACATAGATTCAACGAGAGTTGTCATGTCAAGAGAGTCTAACATAGATTTGTGCTTGCAATGAGGCATTTATGTCACGGAAATGAGAAAATAATCTCTCTAAGCTTTATCTTCGCTTTATATTTTACAACTTCAAAAAAAGTGTGTTCTCAGTGGAGCTGAGCAGGTGTAATAGGAGAACTTCTTAATCCCTTTGTCTCCTGCGCGTTAGGGCTAATAATTACAGAGGTGTGTGTATAGTATCTAAGTATATATCCGTGTATTTCAGTGTCCATAGCTTTTTCTGACCAATCCACGCTGATCAGGAAATTGCTGTTTGACATTTATGAGACATTTGTTTAAATGTTTAATGAATTATCTTGTTGAAAATACCACTGTTCTGATGTAACATTGGTGTTGTGTTAAATTACTGTCTGTTTTTTTATTTTCCGTAATTCATACACACACACACACACGTACAAAATATCAGTGCTAAATGACTCCAACTCTAATGCCCTGAAGCAGAACTTCAAACTCAAATAAATGCTGTTGAACTTTATGAATGGTGTACTTCTGATGACTGTTGTTTATTGCCGTCGTTATGCCGGTACCTCAAAAGGGCATTGAGATTGACGAAAGTAATGACTCATGTTGAAGAAAGTGCTTACTCATGTTGTCTAGCTTTCTGCAGAACTTTTCCATTTGTTTACTTCTTACCAGATAGATTTGAAAGGTCAACCAATAAGGAAAAAAACAAGTATTGGCCCTTTTTAAGCTCTTTCACTGTGATTTCTGATCGGTTCCATCAGCATTTTGCTTCAGTACAGTAATGGGTTGTTATCTATTGACATAGTTCAGATTATTCCTAAAAATGTACTAGTTAACTGTAAACATACCACATCAAAGTCTGGATTAGTCAACTACCCTTTTGACCTCAAAATGCCTCTGGTCGAGACCCTGTTTACACCTGCTTTTAACTTGTCTCAGATGTGTATCCTGTATACACTTGTTATCAGGTTCCATTGGTTGGGGGGTATAGGCTAAGCTCTCTAATTTCATGACCGCATGCATCACTCGCTCCGTCAGTGTGTAACTGCTCTTGTTTGTAATGCATACAAATATTGTGTACTTAAAAATTACAATTACAGTAATCTCACTACAATTGTGATGCTTCTAGCAAAATGTTCAATTCTTGTTATTGAAAGTGCATTCAGAAAAAAGTTGCCTTGCATGCAAACCAAAAAAGACAGAACCAAACTGAACTCAATTGAGGCACAATGTGGCAATTTGCATTTGTGACGTGCCCATTGCCAACATCATCAGCTTGTTAAATTTGTTATATTCACATAACCAACGTCTTCACCTTTATTCATCTACATCAGAAATAACACCGCGAAGCTGATACTATACCAAAGCAATCCAAACACATTTCAGTTAGCTTATTTCAGTCTTTACAGAGAGACTACAGCCCGTATGAAGAGATAAATAACCAGTGTGGCATGAAATGAATGAAGTGATCTGGTCTACCGAAAGACTAGTGATGTGTGCAAATAGGGGCACAAGAGTGGTTGGTGGTAGAGATCAGAGATTAGCCAGCAGGGTGTGTGCGTGCATGTGTGTGTGTGTTTGAAGGTAAAAACATTCTCCATTCGTCCCTAAACTCAAGGTCAGTCGTCTGAGATCAATTTGAGCTTGCGCGGAAACACCAACTTAGCCGCAGCTGCTAAACACCCAGATCATGTCTTTATCACCCCGCCCAATAAGTTACCCGTGAAACACAGGGCTCAATACAGATTGCCACTGGAATCCACATCACACTCGCTTAAGTGATAGAATACATGTATGGAATGCATGCGTAACAAATGCTGCATTAAAAATGCATTTAGTCCATATTTGTGTTTTTTTTTGTGCTCCATCTCCTGCAGCTGGCACTGAAAGATCTCTTAAATGTACTTCTTTCTCTATGCCCCTGCGTTGAACCCAAATCAGTTTAGTTACTGTTGTATTGAAGGGTCACTGGAAAAATCAACCCACCCTCATTTCACTTCACATTTGCCTGATTTAGACATAGATGTTATTATGAATACATGAAAGGTGTTTTGTTGTTGAGTTATTGGTGCATACGTAAGGCTTTTATCTGCTTTTCAAGGAAATATGTGTATTATTAGCTCTTGGCTTCTGGACACTAAAGCTTACTTGTAGGCTCTTTTTTCTGAGATGCACCATCTCAAAATGGATATGTCACAGAGCTGAAACACCTCTTGCACGATAACCTCATGAGATTGCACTGGATCTGAATGAAAGACTGCAGTGAGGATTTGGTTGGTAGATCTTATCTTTACCTCAGTGGTGTTCTGGAGATATATCTGCTGTATTGTGTTTCTGATACATGGGTCTGCATAGAAACACACCTATGCATAGTAAAGTACCCTGCTTCAAATCATCCTTTTATTCTCTCTATCTCTCTTTCGCTTTCTCTCTATCTCTCTCTCTCTCTCTCTCTCTCTCTCTCTCTATCTCTCTATCTATGTCATGAATATTTTCCACTCCATGCAAAATAGTTTATTATTTATATCATGTTTAATTTGGTACATTGTATAGTTCATGAAGAGATGATTGTTGCTGTCGCTTTTTCAGTCAACAGAGGGCACTGTTGTATTTATTTGGAGAAGTTTGTTCCTACAGTATGTTTTTTTCTTTGTTTGGATTTTTTTAACCGACACACTAGCAAGGCTTTAAAATTAAGGTGGGCATCAAAAATGTGAAGAAGTTTAAGTTAATAAGAACAATTTTTTGTGTGTCTGTAGATGCTCTGTGACCACAGGAAATTGGAACGGCTGCAGCTCTCCTATTAGAAGCCATTTCCTGTGTCTTCCTTTTAGATGAAATAAGAGGCAGCACACAAGGGCCATGACTGCTTCTCTCTCACCCAGGAAACACTGTGCACCGCAATCTGCACACACACACACTGTCACACTTTTGCCTTTAAACCAGACAGCAAGGAAGTTGTTAATTACATAACTACATGTGTATTAAAAATCTTAAAAGGAAAAAAATAACACTAAAGGCTCATTTTACAATTGTGGGTTTAAAAGAGTACCGTTGTTTTTCTTGTGTCAACCACATTGCTTGAGCAATCCAAGTGCGAATTTGGTATACGGATGATCTCACAGTAGCAACAAAGCTTCTCAGAAAGTGAGATTTTCAAAAGCGCACTATTTCACGTTGCTTTTGTTAGAAAGTCAGAGACATAATGCAAGAAAAGGCTCACATAAAAAATGCCTTTGCTCAGTGAGTCATATGAAGAGAGATGTGTTTGTAGGCGCTAGTTTCCAGGGTGATGGCACTGTTCACACTCTTTGGGTGCCGTGACAACCATGAAAGAAGGCAGACGTATGAGGTGAGATTGGTCAAAAATCAAACTAAACACCCCCAGTTGGTACAAGACATTCTCACACACAATCACGCAAGCACACATAACTCTCAAACATGCTGAGAGGAGGAGTGTGGAGTCGTCCTTCAATGTCATCTGTCAGTGTTTGAGACATCTCCACAGCTGTTTTCTATATTGACCTTGTGGAAAAATGGTGAAAAATCTCAACCGAAGTTCCATGACAGCCCTTTATTTGACGTCCAAAATAATTATTTCTACATTAGAACAATCAGCCAATATAAAGTACAATCTGCCATCCCTTGTTCATGCTTTAAATCTCCAGCTGTTGAGCTCTGATATCCCCACCCAAACACACACAGGGAGGGTAAAATCAAAACCAGACGTGGCATTTTTACAAGTGTTTGATAGATTGTTGTTAATATAAACAAAAGTGAGTGAGGTGAATATCAAAAGAATCTGCATTAAAAGGGGAAAAATATAAGCCACACGTGGTGACCCAAGGTGAGTCTTGATCTCGGCAGTTTTGGGAGGAAGTATACCGGTCCCGAATATATGAAACCTGGCTCACTCCACGATGAGGTTGTGCAGAGTTAAAAGGAATTCTTTACTAGTTTGATATCCTTGTAACTTCAGTAAATGTTAATATCCTGTGAATATTTCCGTCACTGACTTTGAACATGAACGCTTTCAAATTGGCTGTGACTGGTCATGTGATATTTAACATCTTCTTGCCAATTACATCACAGGTCATTTTAAAGCAAGAAGCCAAGAGAAAGTTACTTTTTACTTTTTGTTTAAGCTATTGTTATTATATATTTTCTAATTATCTAATTTTTGTCATTTTTTATCTTTTATTTTATTAACAATGACCCTTGATAGTGACCCAATTTGTTAATCCAGAAAGACAGAGACATGCAATAGAAGTATTTTATTGGTTCTGAGACACGGTTCTGAGAACCAGTGAGATTCAACGTTGAGATATGTGGAGCCAGCATGCTGTCATTATGCCTGTTGTTTTCTCATCTAATTTCAAAGTCCAACATGACCGGTTTTAACTAAATATGCTCAAAAATGAATAGTTATCACTCACAAACGTATAATTCAGCTTCAGATGATTTATTAACACTCGGGAGTCAGGTTATTTACTTTTATAATGGATTTATGCATGTTTTATAGCCTTAAAGGTGCAATATGCATTTATTGGAGGACCTATTGACAGACATGCAGTAAAATATACACAACAATGTCTTCAGAGGTGTTTAAAGACCTTTCATAATGAAGGGTTATGTTTTTAATACCTTAGAATGACCTATTTCTATGTAGATACAGCGTGGGTCCCCCTGCATCAGGGCCGGCCCAAACCTTTACAGGGCTCTAAGCAGAATCTTATTTTCGGGTCCCCCATGTCCCCAATACAATCCACTATTGTCAATGTTTGATTATTTTCACACACACTTTAAATCTAACACACCTAATTGTAATAGTTGTAGCGGTGTTTGGGATGTAGGAATGTCATAAAAACAAAAAAACACATAGCCTAAACCTTGCAGTACAAGTGTATTGTTATTGCCAAAACATTTGCAACTTCAAATTTTAGGTGAACAGTCCCTTGAAATTTTGAGCACAGACCATACAAAGGTTGTGAAATTTATTGTTCAATGCGTTCAACTCTTTGCAAAGATTTTATATATATATATATATGTATATATTTTTTTGTTTATTTAAACCACAATCTATAAAAAAACATTTTAAAGTCACACAGCTCTTGAGGATGATATAATCTTTTAAATGATTCTTATTTATTTTATTAACTTGAAATTAATTTACAATATGCTTACCATTATTCTTAACCTTATCTCAAATAAAACGCTGAATTGACAGATAATTATAAATTACACAAATCACGTAAATTACTTATTTTTCATATGATTCAGCATTTTGTCGTTTGCATCAGTCCATACTGTTTCTATCGTTAAAAATTATACAGTTGTCAAATATTGAATGTTTGTTGAATGTCACTTACAGTATGTCGTGTGTTGCATAGCACTCTTTCAAATTTAAAATGTAGTGTGTGCGTGAACAGCTGAAGACGTGACAGTAGCTTCATCTTCTTTGATTTGATTGGTCACTGCTCGGCTCTGTATCCTGTAATCGCCGCCTCCTTTCATTTGATTGGGCACCTTTCTTATTTTGATTTTGCAATGTTGCGTTTAGTCAGTAATTTCACCAATTTTGTGAAACACTACAGAAAAAAATTGTGGGTAGCCCCCTTCGTGAGAAAATGGATGCATGTCCTGAATACAGTGTAAACACAAAAAAGCTGTAATTTCATGTGCTCTAGGGACCCCCTAGTGGCGGCATGGCCCTAAGCAGCTGCTTAGTTCACATATAGGGAGGGCCGGCTCTGCATGGAATTCACCATGTTTTATCTAACGTAAAATAAATACGTTGGTAAAGAACAGAAAATGTGTCGACATCGTAGTCCTGTGTCCTGTGTCCTGTGCTTCGAAAGGGAGGGGGGAGGAGTGAGCCATTGATTGCTATTTGCAGCCTCACCGCTAGATCATACATTGCACCTTTAGAACTAGGTAGAGCAAGGATATTATTCAAAATTACTCCAAGTGGGTCCGGCTGAAGATAGAAAATTATTTACACCTGTAGGATGGTATGAGGTTAAATAGTAAATTATAGATTAAATTATGAACTCATTTTTTGGGTGAACCATTCCTTTATCTAGAGCTATTCTAGTCATGAGCTATTTCAAGCTATACTATATTTCAAGGCCATACAACTTCTTGTATGCAAACAAACTTCTTAGAGATTCATCAAAAGCTCCTACTTTGTGTTTTCACACACACAAACCCACACACACACACACACACACAAAACAGGATTGAAATGAGATAATGAGAGTCGGTAAATGGTCAGAAAGAAGTGTTATCAGGCACAATAGAACACAGTAAAACAGACAGTAGGACAAACTGGACAGAGAGAGTTAATAGGAAAGGAAAAGACTAGCTGTTAGTAAACTAGATAAGTCAAATCATTGCATTCAGTGTAACTGGATGGTTTATCTATCCAACTGCAAAAACTTCATTCGATACAGAAGATTTAAGATCCACATGATTTTCCATCCATTTATAACAAGAACACTGGCATTTTGTTTCCTCTACTTTGAAGAAAATACTTGAATATAAACAGAACTATGCACTGTGCTGTACAGAGTCAGCATTCTAGATGTTAAATTGTGTATTTCAAGTCATTACAAGAATGAGTGGCTCTTGCTATTATGTAAATACATTAGAGACTGAAAGTTTTATGTCTTTGAAGTGTTTGTGTGAGAAAGCTTTGCTAATATGACACACACCCCCACATTATTAAAAAAATTCTCTCCTATGTGCTCCGAGGAGGCAAAGCCGAATGATTCATGGTTCCCCTCAGCTGTGCTGTAAGACATCACTACACCGCTTGTGTTTTGTGCTGTGACTGAGTAATTCGCACCAAGATTAAAGCCTCCCTTCATTTATCAGCTCTATGTATGTGCAATTTGCTCGTCGATTGAGTCCAATGAGTACAGGCCTCACGTTGTATTTGATATATTTATTTACCTTCCTGCCACTCTTTGATGCAAATTAGGCCCTATCTGATTTCCTTAATGCGTTTCTACATTAAGACAGATGTATATGATTACCTGCCATCCAAAGTTAATTGTTTAGATTGACTAAGAAGATTTAAAAAGTCAAAAGAAGAGGAGAACGAACACATTGAGATGGGGAGTGTGGGGGCAGTGATGCTATATGATGACATCATCCTTGCTTGGTTGTATAGTTTTTATCTCTGCCTTCTTTTTATGGAACAGATTATTACGCTCGTTCCATCTGTATCCAATTTGAAAAAAAGCTGTTTGTTTCCCTAATAATATGTTTTAAAATACAGTAATGACTATGTTTATTGGATAAGTGTGTGTGTGGGGTGGAGGGTGTAGTTCGGGATACAATTGCCCCCAGAAGTTTGCTAAATCTGGCAACTTTTCTTTGGGGAGGGATATTAAAGGGTATACCAATGACGAAACGCAACAAAGTCAGCACACTTTTTTATAAACCTTTACTGGTCTTCTTGCCAAAAAGGTGCTTTAGAGTACATATCATTGTCTTTTATTAAATAACACAAGCAGTTTTTGCTATATTTAGTATTTTTGCTGAAAAGCAAAATATATCAGCATTTTGCACTTAGAGAATATATTCTTATGTTTGTCTTTCTTACTCCACTGGAAAGATGTTGTTTTGTTCTTATTTTATTCATAAACAAACTAGTAATGGTTTTGATATATGCTTGAAACTACAAAAATGATAAAAAATAAAAAATTTAAAATATATTTCCTTAAAATATGTCAAATTTAATTCTTAAGTATTTCGTTTCAAAGCGATAGTTCCCGATAGTAACCAAAAAACATTGGCCATATTGACACCTATTGTATTGACACAAAACCAATGAGATATTTCGCAAAATATCTTATTTTGTGTTAGACAGAAGCAAGAGTCAGATACAGGTTTTGTAAAGCCTTGATATATTTGGAGAGGTACTTTACTTTCTTTACCTGGCACTTGAAGGAGATCTATGCCACTTAATCCTCTTCCCTTGTGCACACGTGTTTCTGTTGTGTTTTGTTACATGTACAGAACACAATAGGTACAGTATGTACAGTATAAGTTACGGTTCCATGAAGAGTCAGAGAGTCGTGGTGTGTAAGTTGGTGGTGTGCTATTGTGTGTGTAAAGGGGTAGACTCAGCAGATGCTGCGTGATCATGTCTTCCTGCCCTCAGGCATAGCTCAATCACCAAGTGTGGCATGTGTTTCACGCATGCATGCGTGTAGCTGTGCTGGTGGATTTGCGTGCGTACTGTTGGACTCGAGTACGTTTGTTTGAAGTGTAAAACTGGCCCGTGTGCCAAATGTGTGTAAAGCTGATTGTTTGTCATCCAGATTATCCAGTCATATGTTTGACAGTCTGTTGGTTGGTGTTTCAGCTAGCATTGTTTGAAGAGCTTCATGTGAATGAGTGGACCTTAGTCAGGGTAGACAATATTTTACTATACATCCATTTTACTGTATAATCTAAGCGGTAACCAAATTGTGAATCTTCACTGTTTTTTGGGTTGCACTGTTCCGCTACGTTTGTGTGATTGCTCATCTTATTTTGGATGCCTTACATTTTGTATAGATGTTTCGCCGTCACACTTTTGCGGCCCAAACTTTACTTCCGATACACATCCGATTTTGTAAATCTCTACTTGCATAATTTGTCAAAACTAAATAAGACTTGCATATTAATATAAAAAGAACAAAAAGTTTTTTTCCTCTACAGAGGGATAGCTCTGTTTTGAAGCCATATGTACAGACGCATCATTACATGTCATCACCTGCCGCACACTAGCCTACATGATGTCCAAGACTGAGTAAAGTAATTAAACAAATGAAGAATTAAAATGGGAATTTCCTGTAAATTTATATCCCTAAAGATAGCATCTTGTTTACATCATAGTGTTTTTGATTCTGTACTCAAGGGGCTCCCCTGGTGGTGCATAGATCCTACGCAACCTGTGCAGTCTGCCTATAGCAAGGATAGGCTCTGTCATTAGCCATTAGCCAGGTGCTTCAACAAACACAGACCAGAAGTTAACTTCAGGCCAGGCGCGTACAACAGATGAAACCATCTATACATTGTTGTTGATTCTTTAACATATGAATCTGAAAATATGTTGTTCCAAAATATATGGTGCACTATTAGACAAGATCTTGATACATTTTACCGTTACAAATTTCCTTTCTCTCTCTCTCTCTCTCTCTCTCTCTTTGCCTTTCACTTTTAGGTTGCCATAGACTTCACCTTGACAACAGTCCCTCCCAATATCTTGTTTGAATTGTAAATGTTAGCTCACTGGCAAGCTGTGCGCCTTTAATATGAATAATGGATAAACACAGCTTGTAGAATAGTTGATGCTGTTGAAAGTTCAGACTATACTATGAATATTATTTCACCAGTTTTTACCAAAAAGTAAGCTAATTTTCTGTCCTCTTGTTAGGTTATGGATGTTAACCAGGGGCAATTGTGGCCTAATGGTTAGAGAGTCGGACTCGTGACCAGAAGGTTGCTGGTTCGATCCTCAGGGGTGGCAGGTAACGATTGCGGTGCCCTTGAGCAAGGCACCTAACCCTACACGCTCCCCGGGCGCTGCACTGATAGCTGCCCACTGCTCCGGGTGTACGTGTGTTCACCATTTGCTGTGCGTATGTTCACTAGTCACTGGATGGGTTAAAAGCAGAGGTCACATTTCGGGTATGGGTCACCATATCTGACAAATAGGTCACTTTCACTTTTCACTAATGTACTTCTTATCCTTAAATTGTAAAAGCCACGAAAAAACAGATTTTTTTTTTAAAGTTTTAATGATTTTAGGTTTAAAGAGTGTTAAAGAATGCTCTTTTTTAATAACAAAGTTTAGGTTTAAAGCTTTAGGTGACACAAAATGTCCCCTGCATGCGAGTTAGACAGGGGGAATTTTTTCTTTCAGAGTTGTGTAGGTTGTCCTGTAAGTCCAAATCATTGTGACGCGGTGTGGGATCTAGTGCATATATTAGCCAGAGGCAATGAACTGTCCGGCTTGATTAATGGCACGAGACAATTGACTGTAGAGCTGATGGGCCTTACTGCGCAAATACAATAGAGCTGCCATGAGGACACACACACACATTGAGATATGTCTGGATTGTCCACCAGAGTGAGTCTTTATGGAGTTCCACTTGAGAACCAGTAAAAGACATTCCATATTGTAAGACTGCATTGGGATATAAAATAAATGAACATTGTTCAATTTTTAAAGAGGAAATAGATTGTAGGTTGGATAATGTATTTTCCAGGGTTACAAGAAAAGTGAGAGCTGAGACCTCCGGCTACGTCTCTCGACCGTTATATTACCAAAAATTATGTATTAAACGTTCTCTGTACGGCGCCGGTAGGGCGCTCACAGACAAATAGAATCCATAAAAGATGATGCCACGGTGCATAACAACCATCTGATAAAGTTCAAATGATGCTGTTTCAATACGTTTTTTGTAAGGGTATGAAACTTTAATAATGATGCTCAATAGGCAAATCCCGGCTGGATGTGTGCAAATGTGAAAAGTAGTTAAGATTATCTTTTGAAATAAACTCCCCTTGTCAGATCGAGCTGGTTCTCGCTGATCAAAGCTCAGTTTGTTTGTGCATGCGTGCGTTTTGTGTGAATGTGCATTATGAAGTGTCAGGCTCTTCCGCGCTGAAAGGCGTCAGATCATCTCTGACGCCAGAGTGTTCTGCTATTTTCAGAAACGGAAGAGCAGGCATCATCGAACACCTTCGAAGACCTGCTTACTATTAATGTCTCACAAGTGATGTTGAGTAATATGTATGTGTTTGTATATAATCTGTATATCATATAGCCTATTTATCTGCATAGGAGCCATAACAATGATGGAAAAAAGCATTCATCACTGGCGGGGTCCAACTTATGGTCCCCATGAGAAAAATGTTAAAGTAAACTATTTAAATAATGTCTTGATGAAAATATAAATATACATACATTTGGCAGTAGAGTTAAGGGATAAAAAAACATTAGCTCAATATAATAACAATAGAAGTTCATGGGAAGTTCCCTTCATTATAGAAAAACAAACGTTTGTGTGTGTTTCTTGTGAGTGTGACTTATAGATGTGTGACTTATAGATGATCTTAGATGATAGATGATTGAGTTTCTTGATGGTAGATGCTCTGCTTTACTGTTCGACTTCAATATTTGCAAAATTAAGTTTAATCCCTAATGGCCATCTATGGTCTACGAACAAGCCACACACACACACAATAGGATAAACACATTTTTGACACACACGCGCAATAGTTTATAAATAAATATACATTCATGAATTCATCCAGATATCTGGAACTTATTTAATTCACTATCTCATACAAGCACTTTTCATTTTGCTTTGCTGGCTAATACACATCAGTTTAATTTATAAATAAGTCGTCTAACTGAATCGGAGGGGATGAAAGTGAATGTACACTTACAGTTTGGTGTATTTTATATAACCGGTTTATTATGGGTCAGAAGAGCCATGTAATTTTACCTGCTTGCTCGTGTTACCATGGCAGTAGATCTAAGCCGGCAGCGGAGGTCATGTAGAGCTTCAGTGAAGTTGACAACAGCCTCATGATAGATCTGCAGAAAGGACGGATAATTGCTCTTCCTATTCATTTCTATCCATATCACGCATGATGACTTGATTTGCTTTATTGAATCGGATTCCACATTTCATGAGCGGCTCTTATCAATATAAGATAAGATTAAGTAATTTCCCCTAGTCTGATATAGATAAGTGTGTCTGTGTGTGAACTTGGTTTTTATATGTTATTGGGGACTAACTGTGGGGTCCAAAATCGAGGTTCCCACGGCACGAAAGCTGATAAATTGTACAGAACGATAATTTTTGAAAATGTAAAACTGCAAAAACGTTTTCTACAATCTTTAGGTTTAGGGTTTGGTTAGGGGTCTCCAACCTTTTTGTAAGCGAAGGCTACCTGAAAATATAAAATCATCTAGGGGGCTACTTATTTATAACATACTTTCAAACTTGAAACATGTGATGCATTATTTTTAGGCTCACAGAACCAAATTCTTTTTTTTTTGCACTTTTTTTGCACTTGAATATATAAAAGCTTACAACACGTGTTAAAAACATTTCATGATTATTTAGCACTTGGCCGATCCCTATACGCACAGATTTATCAACTGTCCTGAGCATTATTGTTGATCCCTGTGTTTGGCAGGCACCGTACAGAGTTCATGCGGGCTACCAGGTGGCACCACATTGGAGACCCCTGGGTTAGGGGATAAAATGTACACTTTGTACAGTATACAACTCATTATGCCTATGGACTGTCCCCACGGAGATAATAAAACATGCATAAATATGTAAAAATGCAGAAAGGGTTCTGTTAGGGTAAGGTTTAGTTTAGTTAGGGCTAGTGTGAGAGGAGATTATACAGTATGAAAGGTGTAAAAATCATTATGTTTGAAACCCAACAGGTGTGTGTAGGAAATGATATATACTCTATGTATAGAAGTACAACTCTTATTTTCTTTGTGCAGGTATAAAGCATATAGGCTTTATGCCGAATGTCAAATGCTGAAACCAGAAAACAAGTCTCATCGTATCAAGTCTTTTGAATGCTCTTCTTTACATAGTGAGTCTTTTAAATCAAATTGCCTTCAAATGAGCCATCAAAAAGGATAAAAATCGATGCTCATCACACGAATAGGTTGATATATAAAAGGTTTTAATTGTCTTCTTCTCGAATAAAATAGAAAGAAATGCCAAAAATGGAACCAGCTAGCTACTGTAGGTTAGCTGATTATTAGAAATCCATAGATAGTTAATAATACTATTAACACTTTTTTCATTAAGCCATTTCTATAGTAGTGAATGTACTGTGTGTACAGTATGTTCTTTATGTTTGGCCGTCTGTTCATCCATCCACGGTTCTTCCATTAGGAAATGCCAAGCGACCTTCATAAGACCTTCATAAAATTGCAAAATACAGAGGCCTTAAAGCTAAACTCAATTCTTCTCACTTTTTTTCATCCCCATGAATGACATTCAAACTTGAAAAGAAATAATAATGATTCAAAACCCAGTCGGGTCTGATGTTTAAAAAATGTGATTAGTTAGTGGAGCACAATCCCACCGGACTGGAAATCTCCTTTCTTCAACATGAGCGCAGTTCAGATCCCTAAAATGAGGAGCATCCAAGCGCTTGGCAGTTTATACTGAATCACTTTGTGATTTGTGTTGGGTTAGACACATCTCCCATATGGTACAGCAGAGCTTGCCAGAATTCTTCTATATTCTTCCCTTCAGTCGAAACATTATTGCTAATACCGCCAATGAAAACTTGCAAGGAATGACATGCATGTAACAGTTTAAATATACAGAAAAAAATGATTTCAAAAGTGTGTTATTGGTTAGACTACCCTTATTTCTCCCCCCTGATCGCTCGATTCGCCCTAGATTTGTTCTAGATTTTAAGTGGAGACAGCCTGGTTAAATGCATTATCCGAGAGAGCGAGATATAAATGTTTGGTCTGTGAGTTGGAGGCAGATGGTATTAGTCCCAGACTCTGAGCTTTAAGCCAAGCAGCTTGCTTTTGCCTTATTAAACGTCACATCTTATTAGACCACCTTGGTGTCCCGGGCGTCTTCTAGAGAGCTCCTCAGACAGTCTTTTTGTATTGGTGTCAATTCAACCCAACCCAAAAGTAGATCACGTGAGGGGGTTTTATCACTCCAAGTCATTTTTAAAGGATGGTGGTCTGTATATTTTTTCACATGAACTGTGGATAAAAATGTATTTCTGACCATATACTGTATATTAGCTGTTTTTGAAGAACCACAACATGCTTCATACAATATGTGTGTGCGTTAGGCAGATCTTGTGGCAAGTGGTGTGAATTAGCGGTGTAATTGCTGGCAATGGGGCCAGGAGCCCGGGGAGAGGATTTTGGGAAAACCTGTTGCATAAGCACCAGCGGGAATGATTATCAACACAAACACACACATACATGCACACTTACTTTGAAGTAACTTCTTCCTTTTTATCTCACACTTGCATTTATTTGCATCTGTATGACTTCTGCCTTTGTAGTGCAAAACCGATTCAAGTTTGACTTCAATTTAATGAGCTCTGATCCAGTGCAGCGAATATTTGTGTCAACGAACCAGCCCCGCTCGAGAAGTCCGCCATGCTCTGTGGCACATTTAACAAACGCCTTAAGCTCTTTTGTAGTGACATGAGATACACAAAAAAAATTGTGGATGGGTGAAAAGATCAGAGATTATTCCTGCTTTCCTCGACAAGCTCAGCAAAACTTTTCCGACGTGATTCACAGGAGACACAGCCTTCACACCAGCACATATTTAACTCCTTATCCTCTTTTTTATGATCACAGATGTTCCCCCTGAGTTAACTTTGATATTGCTCTCTGACCTCTGCAAAATTCGAATTAGCTGCATGTTCTTCATAAATATCAGCCCCGACGGGTTGGGCTCAAAACCATCTTGTATTCATTGTAAATGTGCGATCTTGCACCCAGCTGATAAAGATTACGGTTAGAAATCTCTTCCTCTGTCAATGCACATCTGTTCCACACATTGTGGGATTCAGGACAAATTCATGATAAGTGTTTATTTGCTCTGCTTTCAAATGATCTTGTCTCTTTGAGGGAGAACAAATGGGAAAATCCCATAATCACACTTGGGTATCTATCATCTGCCTTGTTGTGATTGCATATGGTCTGGGCTTTGGTTTGATTTGGCTAATATTTTAGCTTAAGAGTGATATGTCGATATTCGATTTTCACTGTGTTTTTTATTAAATGCACAACAATCTTGAGATATAACCAATTTGGTATGCTAAAATATTGCTGTGTTATGTTCAAAGTAGACTATTGCCATTAATTTCAGTACTACAATGCCCCTTTTTATGAAAATATGGCTCATAAAAGGTCACAAAACTAAGTGCTATTTGTAATTCATATCACAATATTATCACCCAGAAAATAGAATATCATTCAACTCTTGTAAGCATGTCTCAAAATACAAAAATATACCGAAAATAGGATTTAACGGGTAATCTTTAAAGACAGAAATTTTTGTTTTTAATGTATATCCTTCATGTAGCCTGAACATGAAAGTGATGTGCCCACTGGGAGAATCAGTCCTATCCTTACAAAAAAGCTATCAAAGTGTTAATTTAAAGATAAAACAGGACGGAGCAAGTGTGGAATCGTCGAAATGAATTATCACGTTGTCACTCCAACACACATTGTCACTCAAATTGTCTATTTATGTAGGCGTTTAAATGCAACCCACGTTCAGCTTTACAGATATTCATCACAGAATGGGCTTGGAGAGATGAATACAAGAAGAAAAAAACACACAAATGTTTTTGCCGATTTTGGTCCCCTGGAACCCACATTCCGTATTGCCTTCGTAGATTTACCTCATGAAAATGTTTTATCTTTTTGCCAGGATGCAGCTCATTACCATTAACTTACATGTCAGCCCCCCACAGAAACTTCCAAATAGAGAAAAGCTGAAAAGTTTTATTGTTCGATTGTTTCAAATAATAATACGTTTCACTTTGAAATCAGCATGAGTGCCTCATTTGAAGCCAAAAATAGCACCATGTTTGACGGGCTGGCATTGTGCTCCATTTCTATAAATTGTTCAGAAGCGAAAGAGCCAAATTTAATAGCCTTTCAATGATTGCATTCATGGCAAACTACTTTCTCCATTGTTTTTCATTAGTACATGGAAGGAGGGAGGAGGGCTTCTAGCCGGTCATTGTTTGAGCGGAGACGTTTCAAGAGAGTCGTGTTTCAGCGTTCCCGCGTCTCTTTGGCTCTTCCTTCTGCTCCTTATGATTAAATCATTCCCAAGCTTTCCGACACATACGCACGTACATGCATCAAACACATGCGGCTCGGGGGAGTGAGGGATGCGATCCACACTTCAGAATATAAAAGAAAACAAAAGAGGAAGAGTTTGTCTGTCATCCAGACTGGGCGCTGATGAGACTTTGTTCTGTGGGCAGACAGAAGACCAGTTGGCTCTTATTGCAAGATCTTTCTCCCTCTCTCTCTGATATATGACATCTGTTTATGTGAAATTGGATTTTGGTGGGTCCCGTGTGGCAGGCGGTCGTACATCTTGTGTATTTTATTCGTGCCTTGTTCCTGTTGTAGAGAAGTGAAAAGTAAACTAGAAAACAGACAAGTTAAAGCAAGGGAAAGAGAGATGCAGGGAAAGAATGAAAGAAAGAAAGAAAAAAAGAAAGAAAGAAAGAGGGATAAGAACCGCAAGAAATGGAGAACGGGCACTGAGAAAGAATCGTCTCTTTGGTTTCATCTTTGACAGAATTCTCTGATGCATAACTGGCAGATGGGCTGACACAAGCGTTGTGATCTTAACACTTTGCTGTCAGTGAATGGATAGTTGATTTTTTAATTCATGAATTGGAATATTAATGGATATGAACTGGAGCTTAAATTGACGCCTGGCAATAATGTTGTTAAGTTAATTTATTACATATTGTTTTTTTCCAGAAAAATAACTATAACAATATCATATTGTTCTATAAATACTGACTCTTAATGACATATGAGCTAATTTAAAATACAGTATTTCCCCATACTTTTTCCCCTACTTGGGTACATAACGAAATCCCTTTTTTACGGCAATGTGTGTGTTTGTGTGTGTGTGTATATATATGTTTATACTTAAGGATGCTTTGGCAATATTTTATGTTACAAAATCAAGGTACTCGATTATGTCCCAAAGATCCTTTCCCTCTTTTATTTTATTGTTCAAAGTGATAGTCATCATTTACTCACCCTCTTGTCATTTCAAACCTGTATGCCTTTGTTTTTCTACCACATATCACAAAAGAATATATTTTGAAGAAAGTTGTAACTGAACAGCACTGGACAACATTTTTCAAAATACATTTTTTGAGTTCTGCTGAAAAAAGCAAGTCATGAAGGTTCGAAATGACACTGGGGTAGTACATGATGACAGAATTTTTATTTTTGGATGAACTATCACTTTAAGGCATAAGATGCAATATCCCTTCACTGAAATATTTATTAGGCCACACTTTGACATCCCAGAGGGAGAGCAGGCTTTTCGGGTGTTCGGCCTGCAAAGATCAATTATCTGTGCATGTGTGTGTGTGTGTGTGTGTAAGTAAATGTGATGACCAACAGACCATGCCCTCAGCTGCTGCCTGTCAATAGAGGTAATGTTTTCTGATTAATTTTGCAACCGCATCACAGGATGAGTTGAGTCTGAGTGGATACTGTGTGTGTGAGCATCATATGTCACATCGAAGAGGTCCACAGCATGGAGCCCCGCCAGCCACAATAGGTGCTGAAAAGAATTGACCACACCTACTCAGTTCTGTGGTCAGGATTATTTGACTTGGCTATTGTATGGGTTGCTTTCAAAGCGGCGGGTCTTTAATTACAGCAGGAAACCTGTTTTGTATCATTGGAGATGGTTTAATGGACTATTGTTTGGCTGTTCTACAAATGGCATAGTGATAAGATAAACAAGCTCTGTGTATTTATACCCACTAACCAAAGAATGGTTTGAAAAACCAAGGAGTTAAAAAAACCTGTGTAGCAGAATTTCCATATTTACTGTAATTTACCGGTGTCTGTATTTTGGAACTCCATTTTTAACATTTGGTGGCACTGATGTGGTTTGGGATTATCTGTTTGTTTATTTGTTTGAAAAGGGGGTTTGGCTAAACCACATCTTAAATGATCAGACATGTGTTTTTGTATATCTGAGATATTTGTAGGTCTGCGAGTATTCCACCAATACTATTAGAAGTAATAGTTTTATGTGTAGCTTTAAATTTGGTCGCAGCTATTTTCCAGAACGCATTAGTGATCTTTCGGCATATGAATATCTGAAAAGGAGCATTTACTATTTAAAAACCTTCGGAAGTTTTTTATCGTTGCAGTTTTGAAAGTCTTTTGTTCTGCCTTACATTACAAAAACACCCTGTTACCATTCAGCAGTACATATTTCTGTCCTAAAAAAACAGAAAACGTTTTGTCAAGTTGACAAAGCAGTGATCTCAGCATGCTGAAACAGCAAGCTTTGCGGGAGAGGTATTGAGTCACATCTCCATTGACCTTTGTCCGATTTCTCTCCTGTAGGTTTAAGCGGAGCACGCGCTCCGAAACCTCATTTTATACGTGCAGTCTTGTGTGAGAGAGTGAAACATTGCGAGAGAATAAGAAATGGAGGATGAAAAGAACACGTCGATGTCTTTTCAGAGAGTGGAAATATAAAGGTCACAACCTCTAACTGTTTCTCATTGTCTCCTCTGCTTTCCCATTTTAATCAAAACCTTACTTGAGCTCCCATCCTCTCCAGCGCATCTGTTGCCTTGGGCTGACTGGTGACATTAACGCACACGTTGCTTTTTCAGTGGGTAAACGTTCTGATTCGTTCATTTGATTGACAGCTGAAGTAGATAACTAAATAAACCTTGTCAGTGTTTGTGTCTTGTGATGTTCCCTTTGGGACCTAGAGAGAGTTTCTGTGTTGGGCAAGTCAAACAGTGTTATGGGGGTCTGTGAATTGGAATTTTAAGGTCACTGTCATGTCATGGAGGATGATATAGAGCCCAAAATGTAAAGTGTGTGAGGTAGTTGACGATGACGGTGACAACTATATAAACCTTTGTTGGGCTAATTTGAATTTAATTTCTAGGATGGATTCATTGAAATAAGTGAGCTTTTGAATTTGAGTTACTTTAGTGGATGTGTGACATTTTTATATTTAGCTAAACTGCAGAAGATATTTTGAAGAATGTTGGTAACTGAGCGATAGCGGTACCCATTCACTTCTAATGTATAGACACAAGCCCAATGTAAGTCAATGGGTACTGCAGTTGTTGTATACCAACTTTCTTAAAAATATCCTCTTCTATGTTCTGCAGAAGAAAGAAAGTCATACGGGCTTGAAATGACAAGAGGGTGCATGAATGAGGACAGAATCGTCATTTTTGGGTGAACTGTCCCTTTAATTCCAGAACACGGTCAATACACTTTTTTTTCTTCTTTCTTGAACAGTAATAATTAATTTGATGGTCAATTTAAAGTTGCAGTCTTTAAATGTAACCATCTCCCCAGGACTGGTGGATTTGATGGAGTCGTACACAATGTAGCTTTTATATGCAAACAACTGTCAACATATAAACTCAATGTGCTGGTTTAGTCTGCTGCAGTAAACAATTGCAGTGAGTCACTCACATTGCTCAAACCTCACAATGGAGGCAGTGGAGTGTTTATTATATTAGTAAGAGGAAATGGAGATAGGGAGGAGAAAACTGAATGGAGTTTTGCTGGATTTGTTGAATTGTGAGGATTAAGAGGCAGTAATGAGGTGTCGTGCATGTATAAAATGGATGGTTACGGCAGAACGCTGCTTGCGTGTATCGTTCTGGAATATGATGATTTCAGTTTTCATCATGAGGAGAGATGTATTGGAAACATCTGTCATGACGGTATTATTGATCTCAATTATGTTTAAGTGGTATAATTCTTATGGTTTTGGTCATCATTGTTGCCATCATCAACATAAGGTGATTATCATTAAATACATGGTATGTGTATTTCAAGGTCTGTAATAGAATTTCAACTTTTTTCTCAGTTGAGTTGTTTTTTTCACCTTCAATCTGGAAGAGGACACTGCAATAAGACCCTGAAATAAAACCAAACCCTGCTATAATTCCTCCATTTCTCTTCCCCACAGTACGCACGATCCAGGTATTGCTCATCAGGACTTGAAAAGTGGTCTTATTATCACAGACGTGAAAGGAAAAAGAATGATAGAAGTGTTTTGTTGGTCTTATGGTTAAAGCTGGTCTTCTCATTCATGTTCAGCTGTTTTAGTTGGTCACAAGTATCCCAGCAGACTAGACCTGCCAAACCGGCTTGATGTCCAGCTATTACAAATAAATCATATTAAGCTTCTATTTTTCAGCAAGACAGAATAAAGGAGAAAACGAACACATCCTAAAGTAATAGATGGGTTATTTTAAATATGATGGCATTGGGGGCATGAGAAATTGCATTTAGGAAGTTTTGCTGAAGATCAAGCACTCACGTTTTAATTATGTTGTGGTTTTATTATATGATGTCGAAGCCCATTATCAAAATTTCAGATTTTTTTTTTAAAGTGATGAAACTGTTTTTCTATCATACTCCAGTCTCTCCTGTTTTTCTTCTCTCTCTTTCCTCTGAATGAGAGTAAGTCTATTGATTTAGGAGGAGAAATGATTTTAATACATGACTGTTTCAACATCCCAAACCCTTCCGCCATCCAAAAAGCTTCTGCCACTGATTACTTTTCCTTTCTGCTCTCAGATTTCATTATCCATTTCTTAATGCGTTTTAATGCGTGCCATTCTCTCTTCACGGGAACTGAGGGTTCCTGCACCCTGCGCTTAGCCGAAAATGTCTGCACGTGCGTCACAAATTATTTTCTCACTAAAACAAAAAAGTGCTTTTGTTACTGCTGGGTCAAGCTGTTTCATTCATTAAGTGTGGAAACAGTTCTCGCTCTGTTTTTCTCTTATTTGCTCTAGAATCCTCACATTTTGTCTCTTGGGAGGCTCTTATTGATTGATAACTTCAATTCGGGATCGTGTGACTTGAGAGATTATCTTTCTCTCATTTTTCTTTCTAACTTTTCTAAATAACTCGTGATTGCAACTGATCTTTTAGTGTATTTCTAGTGGATCTGATATGAATGAATATTTATAACCTCTGAATATTGATAAAATGGAACATTTTCTCAGTAGTCTTAATCTTGCTGATGAAAGGCAGGTATCTGGAGGCCGTCTGTAGTAGGATTACATGTTTAGCCAGTCGAGTACTGATGCAAACGTTTGTTAGAGGCTTCTGCTGTTCTTTTTTCTTTAAATATGATTTATAAAAGGAAAAAGAAAGCAAGTTTAGATTTAATGCTTTTACTTCCCTAGATTAATGAAAAAAGTCCAAACATACTTTTTCAAACAATAAAAAGCTAAATGTTAATGAGTTGAAATATGTTTATGAAATATCAGCATTAATGTTTGATTATAAAGGTGCTCCATCTCTCATCATGTGACCAGCCACACAAATACACACAAAACCTTCCATTGATGGAGACATTGATAGCAGGTTGCCTGGTGCCGTGCTAACATATAATTACACTGAAGGCTAGTTGAAAGCAGCAGGGGAATTTTTACCATTGAAATAGTCTCCAACGTTTACAGGCAGTGTTGAACTATAGAATGCTGCTCACAGGGTCATATATGTGTGCCTGTGAAATTAGTGTTGAGAATGTTGTGTGGTGACAATGGCAGGCTTTATTAGAGGGTCATATTATACGGGTTGTCAAGCAGGAAAAATGTCTATTTCCTTTCCTGGTTTGACAGGACTCAATGGGACTGAATTTTTTTACAATCTTAAATTTTTTGTCAAATGTAATATGTTCAAAGATTTTTTCTTTAGAATTAAACACAAATACAGAACATATACACTCTAGTAGCCCATTACTGAAGTATCAAACGCAAGTATAGAACATTTGTTTACATATATTAGCGTATCACATTAGTCTAGAATATATGTTCGATGTTTATATACTTTTAAAGTGATTCAAACAAACTGCCATAAAGAATCATGGCTGATTGTAAACTTATTTAATTTATTTATAACTGCTTCAAGTCTTCATGAAATCAACAAGAAATCAATCAAGATATACATGCGCTATTGTGCTCTATAACATTGACAAAATTTGCATTGAGATGATATAAGCTCTTAAAGTGCTATGATATGTCAACACGAATCATGTTTTAATTACATCTGGACTTCAGCTTATCATCAGATTGTGAGTAAACTCAACACGGCAGTGTGCAAAGAGGAAGGAGACACTCAGTATATCCTGTTTTAGTTGAATTTGTTAACACATCAGAATCAGTTAAACCATGGATTTCAATGGGTAATTCCAGCGTTATGGATGTGACATTTTCATTCAAAACTTGAAATAAAAATTCTTAGAGAATGTATTTATTACAAATATATTGAACCATCTGTTTATATTTTACTTAAAACTTGAGAATAGAGACCAAACATCAGTAAAATATCAGTCTATGCACAAGTTTTCTGTTTTAAAAGATAGAAAAATTCATGCGTTATGGATGTTACCAAAAGGATAGACGTTTTTGAGACAAAACATACTTTGTAGGATTTCTGAAAATTAAAATGTGCAAACCTGAAGCAATAATACCCAACAAATGGAGAAGGGATGTCTTATATAAAGCAGTAACTATATTTTATTTTACATGTGCCCATTTATAAGGATATGGACCGTTACGGATGTGACAATTCACTTTCCTGACTATGGAAAACTAAAACTTTTTTGTTATTTCACTTTTGAAAATGCATCACGCTTATTTGGTCAAATTCTTCCACCTCTTTCTTTTAGCTGAGAGGTGATTTTAATCAGCTGGACTGCTGAGCTGTGATTGGCAGAGAGATTGATGACTCATGATGGGAGTGGATACTGCTGAGAGGCAATTTTTAGTCTGAGGAAATAGATTTGACTCTCAGTACTACATATGCATTTAAATCTCTCTCTTTTTTTTCTCCTTTCCTCATTCCTCCCTTCTGTCAGCTCTATTATTGGCTCTGCCACACTTCGTAGACTGAAGGAGTAAAGAGCCACAATTATCTCCTCACTTTTATCTTTATCTTTCTGTTTCGGCTTCTTCTTTGTGCTCTTGAATTTTCTATACTTTTCCAGTTAAGAAGGCTTTGGGAAGTTGTACTCAGATCTGTCATTCAGAACAAATCAATTTTTTATAAGGGTTTGTGACTTTTAAACACTTCTGAGACACCCAGCACCAGAAGAGCATTGGTAAGTACTTTATGCACATTCTTTGTGAGCCACATTGTGGTTTTGTGTGTTATTGTGTATTTTTGCGTAACACTTATTGTGGTCAATGTAACTTACCCGACATACTGAATTCTTTGTTCCAAGTTCTATCAATCTTTGTGTATTTTCTTCACACTTTGTTTGGAAAGATATCTTTTTGTCGTTGTCATATTGCACGCAAAAGTATCTTGAATGCAACCCATACTGACTGTTTTTCAGAAGATATTCAGAGAGAAACAACATGCAAAAGGTTAGAACTAGAGGAGTCCACAGCCCTTCTGTCATCTCAGCTGTTGTGATTCAAACAGACAGACAAGCACACACATCTTAAAGTATCTCACAGCTGTGCGACATGCCTCTCTCTCTATTTTTAACCTACAGTATGCTGTCTTTCATTGGTCTAGTAATGGTTGGCCAAACCAGCATATAGCATTTAGCTCCATAGCATCAGGATTTTTATCACTGTACACATATTTTAGCTTTTGTTGCGAGATCTTTGAAGTTCAGGGTCACTGTCCTTGTTGCTGTCAGTCTGTGTTCAAAGACAGGATACTGGCAATATATTTTGTTATGGAGTAGTGTTGAAAGAATTTATCTCTGTTGTGCATCTGGATGGGACTGTAAATTGTGACTGCGCATTCCACAAGGACATGTTCGCGTCTTTGTTAATGGCGCTCCTGTGTCAACGATTGTGGCCCATCCTGCATTTAAGACAGATTTTATGTGACACCCCGTGGTATCTCTCACACGCCCAGTGTGGCTTTTCCTGTCGCAAGTACACACACACTAACACCAACGAAAGCACCATAGACAGATACATCATTCTGACTGTACCACCCACAACATTTCTGCACATTGAATAGAAAAATCTGAATTGAGATAGAATGCAGCAAAGGGAGGCATCTGCTCACATCTCCTGCTTCCCAGATATTCATCCTGAGAAAAAACAACCCAAGTTATGCACAATTTGTCTTCACAAAAGTTACTTAACGTTTCAAGTTGTGCTCCGATTCGCCAGGGTTTAAGAGATGTGAATTTGAACTCATTTCTCTCCAGATTCTTCCAAGACCAAATTACCTGATTTGTCAGTCCACATTAAAGGAAAAGTTGAAAATTCTGTCATGAATTACTTAGTCTCTAGTTGTCCAAACCAGTATATATTTCTTCGTTTGGTTGAACAAAGAGAAAGATTTTTGGAAGAATGCTTGTAATCTAATCGTTCTTGGACCGCATTGACTACCAGAGTAGGAAAAATACAAGGTACATTCTTCAAAATATCTTATTTTGTGTTCAACAGAACAAATACATGTATAAAGCCATCTTGTCCCACTATGGTAGTCAATGGAGTCCAATAACGGTTTGGTGACAAGCATTCTTTCAAATATTGTTCTCTGTGTTCATCACAGAAGACATTTATACAGATTTAATTCAACTCAAAGGTCATTAACTTATGTTTTTTAATGAATTTGTTGGTTGAACTAGCCTTTAAAATTTATTTCTATATAATTGTATTACTCCATCTTAAATGTGTTCCTGGATAGAGTTTTAATTCACCATACTTGACAAATACATCTTAAAGAGCTTTGAAAGAGCAATAAGTTGTCCTCTGGGTGTCTTTTTCTCCACCGTCTCTCACACTTTCCTATCTTTATCTCTGTCTTCTTCTCTGGCTCTTTTTCCATCTGTGTCCTCTGTGGTGCTAACAGAATTAGTGAACACAGAAGACAAACACACTAGCCAGTTTAAGAAGTGTCCAGTCATACTTAGGGAACAGTGATTATGGTGAGGGTGTAGATAGAAAAGGCATGTTGAGAGGTCGAGAAACGGGAACAGAGCTCTCAGTCTACTCCTGTGGACACAGAAGGCTGTGAATGTCACCATTGATTTTTTTTAGGGTGCCCCCTAAACATCACACATCTACAGTCTTTCCCTTCTCCTGCTGCTCACACTTCCTGATTTCACAGTCACAACCAATCAAAACTCAGCGTGCAGTGCTCCAGGAGATCTGTGTTCGTCACCCAGACGGAATTCTAGACATGGACCGATGATTCATAATAGCGCTCTTTAGTACTTTATACAAACATAAACACACACGTTATTATACCCTCGTTAAACAAAGGGTCATGAACCTTTCTCACAAAAAATCCATACGTGTTAAAGGTCCATTTAGATTCAGTTATCCTTCAACCACACAACCTTCATCCACAATCTCATCCACAAGTAATATTTTAACAAATTTTCCAGTTTTGCCTCTTCACAAGTAGGTAGCATTTCTCATTGTTGCTTTTTATTACAAAACATGCATTGTGCTTTACAGAAACATAAATGTGTGTTGTTAAAGGTGCTGTGTGTAATTTTTTGGAGGATCCATTGATAGAAATTCAATATAAAATGCATAACTATGTGTATAAAGACCTTACATAATGAAGTGATATGTTTATATTACCTTAGAATTTGCTATATATCGACATACACCATGTTTCCCCTTGCATGGAATTCGCCATGTGTACAGTAGCTCTCAATAGAAGACTGCTCTACAGAGTGCGATTCGTAAATACATTATCTCCTTTTGCAAAGAAACAAAAACATGACAACATCTTAGCCCTGTGTTGGCCTCCATAGTGCTTCGAAAGGGAGGCGGGGAGTGGGCCGTTGGTTGCAATTCACCACTATTTGCCGCTAAATTTCACACAAAATGGTGTGTATAGTCTGTATGCATCCCCTATAAGGGATGTCTATATGTGTCATTAACAATACCAAATGGAATGGTAGAAATGATGATTGGTTCCAAACTGTTTAGTTAAACATACAAGACGTTACAACAACTGTTAACAAAAATCATCCTGCGATCCTTCTAAAACCTTCTCTACATTTCTTTACAGCCATAAATCATTTTTATTAGTCATCCTTTACATTTGTCACTTGGTTTTGCAAATATCTAACCAATAGAACACATTGTGTTGTCAAAGTTGACAAGCACTTTTTAATATTTCATAATTAAAAAAATAAAAGTGTTTTTCCATTCCTTGAAAAACTGCATTTGGACATCTGAGGTTTCAGAAGCACAATGACGATTATATACTTTTGCTGCATTATAAGTTTTTCTCTCCTGCATTCCCATGCGTTCACTATTGTTCTTCTCGATTGTGTTGCTTGAATCGATGTCTTTTTTTACAGTGGCTAAATTTATACTAAGTGAAAAAAGATTGCTCATCATGTTTTCTGTGCAGTGACGCAAAGAACAACATGCTTCCCCATGCAAGACAGAGGTGTTTTATAAAAGGAACAAATTTGAATCACATCCTCTTTTGTCTAGGTGACAACGATATCAGATTGCGGCATGTTGCGACACCCCCCTTCCCCCTGTATGAGTGAGGCAGGGAGCCAAACAAACCAGATTGCTACTCAGCACTCCTCAATTTGCCTCCTAACGCCTCCTGGTCAGGGAGCTGCTATTCTAAGGAGCTGTCAGTCAAACACAAGTGCTTCTGTCCATCGACTGCGAGTGAGAAAAAGATATAGAGGAAATGCCAGAGAGAGATTGAAGGGCAGAGGCACAGAGAGAGAATGAGATTAGGAGGTAGAGTAGGTAAGGGTGATGACGGGGAAGGAAAAGAAAGAAATAAATGAATAAAGGAAGGAAGGATGGAAGGAAGGAAGTGGAAGCTTTCTTCTTTGATTTATCACCATAATCTCTATTAGTTCAGTCATTTAGTTGTTAGTTGTTGGATCATTGATCACTTTTGTTCTACATTGGGTGGTTTCCCTGACAGAATTAGCTTAAAACAGGACTCGGCCTTAGCTAAATTAGGATATTTAAGTTGTGTTAAAACATACTTTACAAAAGAAACATTACTGTGTGGATTTTGAGACAAAATAATTGCCCTGATATATTTTAATGTCAGTGTAAATTGTTGTCGCTTAAGACGCCTCGAACATTTCAGTTTTACTTTCTTTTTGTGCACATTTGCTCCCCACAGGGTAGGCAAATGACAAACTATTGTTCACCATAAAATGTTGCATGTTTTTTGAACGGACTGCATGCTTTATTTTTCACTACGATAGATGCCATTAAATTTCCATTAGAATCAATCTGAGGAGACAAACCCAATTACACCTTTTTCATAGAGAGCAATTAGTCATCAAAGCGAAGCTGCGCGTCTCCAAACAAAGGGGCTTTTGGGTATGGACACTTGTATTACAGAAGCACTAAAGATCTTCTTTTAAACTAGAGGAGAATGAATCTGAGCTGTTTTTAAAATGGTGTCATGCCGAGCTGAGTTATAGGATTAACTCACTTAATGTGCATTTACTGTCTCTTTTTGGAACTTGATGGGACCACATGTTGAGGATTTGGGGGCAGACGCCCACAAATACAAGCATGTGTGTTGGCAGAACATTAAATGTAGATTTTAGCCTCGTGGAAACTTTGACGGCTTTTTCCAGCCAGATCATACTGTATATGGTTAAAATAAGGGCTCTTGGAAACATGCCGGTTGTAATCACTTAGCATGGAGCCGTCTGTGATTATTGATGACACAGACTAATAAGGATCATAGATCATCTCCCTGACATTGACATGACCACTTAAGTCAAACGCTAGGCAGCTAAAGGTCACATGATTTTGCCTGATGTCATGTGTCAAGTTAAAGTGAGTTAACCCCAAAGGCATGTGCAAATGTGATGGCCGATTTCTCATACGTGCACTTCCGTGCATGAATTTAAAACGGAATTTTGAAGGTTACCTATCTATTATCAATTGTCTCTTCAGGTTCTTGTGGGTGCTTTGTGAACCTGACCCTCTTAATCTTTGGAAAAATGCGCGTGTGAAGTTCTGGTTCTAAAGCTCATCGCCGCAGGCGGTTAAATGAATGTGATACCGCTGAGACAGACGGACTGTGAGAGACTGAGTGGAAAGACTGGCCCGCATGACAAACTAGAGCTTTAATGGAGAAAGACTTGTGGTACCAATATTGTGCATGTAGTACTTGCAATGCATTTTATTTAAAAACCTTAAGGTCGCTGACTAACATGAAGCCAAGAGGTTCTTTTTGTTACTGACGACAATAAACGGTTAGTATGATGAGTCATGTCGCTTTCATGTCTGCGTATAATTTTGATCGATTTGATCTCAAACTACTTAAATATGACAAGCAATGCCGTGACTCAGTCAAAGACGTAAGAACTATGGGTATTTTAGTCTAAAACCGATGACATCACCAGCCACCCACATTCCAGTTTCACCTGGGGCTGTTGGCGCTGGTATAGGATAAACATAAACAACGCCTTCCGTCTATGTAAATGATGCTTTGTGTTATGCCTTATTCACAAGCGAGTGCTGTTATGAAGTCGGCAAATAGAAATGTGAAGTGTTGCTTGATCGAAAAGTGGAGAAGAACATTATAATCCAGACGGGAGGTGCAGATTCAGGTTGTCGATGATTCAGGTGCCTGTGGTGATCGACAGTCCAAGTGAGGAATGACACATTGTACATACTACTTTAACTCTCGATTGCGATATGAATAAATTCCAATGCATTGAGTGATGGTATATCGTACTTCACAGCCAGCTACATGCCCAGCCGATAAAGGTGGTGGTTTTGAGCTAGAATTCTGAAAATCAGCTTGAAAAAAGGGATCAGGGTCTGGGGATGCAGTTTGTGAAGCGCCACAAGAGAAAAGGTAAAGATGACACATGGATGGATTTCACAAAGATTAAGATGGAGAGTTTGAGTCAAAAGGTCTAAGGAAGAAAAAAGGGAATGTCTAAACGGAACGAGGGAATAAAAAGGTGCAGTTACAGTCCCTGAGATGATAAATTAGTGTGTTATAAAGTATCCATCCCCCTCTTCTTCTTTCCGCTTTTTCTCTGTCTCCCACTCTCTCTCGCTCTTTCTTTTCTGTTATTTCTCTGTTGCAAGCTGCTCAAAACCACAGCCTTGGCAGCGGACATGCTACTTCATCACATCGCACCAAGCATGATCAGTGGACCTCATCTATTCACACACACACATAGACATTTCGCAGCACAAAATGGCAAACAAGCTCCCGAGGTTGACTTTCAACAAGTCATGTATGACAGGTGTGAACTTTAGGGTGCGCTCTTGATATGATAAGATCCGTCAAGGTTGGATGTAAAAGATGATGATGTGGGTAAAAGGGCACATGTGTGGTTGTCGGGGTGCGAGAGCATTACATGTTATGTACAATGCTGACCAAATTCTAAACCCTTAGGATTCGGCAGAGCAACACAAAATGAAGCGAGAAGCTTACAGACTTTGTAATAGAAAAAGTATTGCTCATTGTATACCTCGTGATCTTTCCAAATTCCACACAGTGTGAATGTGTGTGTGTGAAAGATGACACTGAACATGCTTGAGATACCTCTGTGTGTTTGCCAGACAACAGGAGAGAACTCCACAACGGTGTTCCTTCTGTCTACTTAGCGACATAGGGGTGCGTTTTCCACCAATATGTTGTTCGTGATGTCTTCATATTCCTGTCACAACTGGAGGCTGTTGTCCAAGTGAATGAGGAAAAATTACGGGTCTGTGTGTGTGTGTGTGTGTGTGTGTCTATGCGTGCAGAGAGCAGCATGCTTCCAAGTAATCCTAAAGCCCTCTGAGAGTCCTTGAGAGAAAATGAAAAACACACATGAATGGGAAAAAAAAGAAACTGTGAGAAACAGCTTTGCTGAATACAAAAAATGGCTTTGCGAAGATGGTATGCTTGTCTTGGCTGTTTTAGGATGGTCTCCCAGCATGCAGGCCTTTCAGTTTGACCAACTGTTAGTGCCCAAAAACCAGCAAAAGAGACCAGTTTAACCAGGTTTGCTAATCTTGGAGATTAGCTAACCACCTTAGACTTGTTAAGGAGGGAAATAGTTTGATCATACTTAAGCTCTTAATCTTTGTTCTGTAAACAAGAGACGTGCCAAACCAACATGTTTAGGCTTCGTAGGCATGCTCCCGATCAACTTTGGTGATATGATCCAGAGTGAACAACGCTAAATACACATGTCAACTCGGTCCGAAAATGTGGGATGGGATCAAGCCATATTCGGAGGTACACGCATGTGACCACATTGCATTTTTAGTGTTAACACAAATCAGATTGAATCAGAAATCTGAATCTGCATCGAAGCATTTAAGTAAATTTGAAGAGTGGCGGTACCCATTGTTTGACTTGCATTGGTTTTGTGTCCATACAATAGAAGTGGACGGGACACGCCAAAGTCATCCAGGTTTGAAATGACAAGTAGATGATGACAGTATTTTCAATTTTGGCTAAACCATCCCTTTAATTCGATCTGATTTGATTCGATTCGATTAATGGCCTAATGCCTAAAACTACAGAGCCTATAGTATACAAATCAAAACATAATAATGTGTCTTATTTGATCATCTATTACCAACATTATTGTGGCCAGCACAAATCCTGATCATATTTTTTTGTGTTTATGTGTGTGTGTCTCTGTGCGTGTGTTTATTAGCTGTAGTTCTGCAGTATACAGGAGAGATTAAATTCACAGTGCTGGGCTTCATTCTGACAAAGCTATCCCATCTAAGGCATCACTGGGCAATTTCATCTGATCACTGATCAAGCTTTTGTTGGCTTCCTTATGCGCAGCAATATGCAAATGTCAGATCTGTCCAGGCCTGGCACACTCTCATTCGCTTCCCCAACCTGACAGTCTTTCAACAAAAACATGCTCTTTGCATTTTCTACCCCCTCCTTTTTTCCCGGTTGGCTCTGTTCATTTTTGAATTTCCTCTTTCATTTACCCCAGGGATGCAAGATCATTTAGGAGTCTTTTAAAAACAAGCAAAACTGCACAACTGCTCAAAATCGATATTCTAAATCTAGGAGGGAGAAGAGATGAAAGGAGTGGATAGAAGAGTGGAACAGAGCAGTGGTGTTATAACGCTGTCATTCTGGGGTGGGCAACTAAAGTACATTTTTAGTAGCATTTCAACTCTACATAGAATTTTTGGCCGTCTAAGAATATTGTGTACACTCTTAAAATGCTGGGTTGTTTAAAATCTCATATATTGATAGCCCTAATATCATGGCAAATTTTGTGTATCCAACAAATCAGAAAGGTTTTTTAAACAGATTATGCGATTGCGACCCTGGACACTATCGCGATGGAGGGGGTATAGCGTAGCATGAGCCTCGTCGGGCTCATTTTCTGTAACGCCTGCTGCAGCTGCACCGTCAACCCGAAGTGGCAGTAGCGTAATGGGCAGGGAAAACACTGAAATAGTGGAGTTTAAATGTTTGCCTTTCATGATCCTATTTTGGTTCACCTCCCGATTGCACCAATGGTCAAAATGTCAGTGCGTCACACTTTTCTGAAACAAAACAATGTTGTTACGTATCCTTGCACTTTCTTAAATGGGTAAACGGAAATCCTTGATCTCTTCTAGTGGATATACTGCTCATACCTGCGCATCACGTAGACTACACCAATGGCTGTTGGTAATATTTTTCAGGTCTTTGCTCATTAAGCCGGTTGAAGGTTTGCTTAGTGTGAAGATATATATTATATTGATGTCTTCAATGTAACACACTGCAACCTGTCAGTAATGAAAAGCCGTGTAGATGTAATTAAGTGGACGGGTCTCTATAACATCACTGTGCCTGTTTCAATGCTTAAGGTGTGGACAGGATAGCTTTTTTGTACCAAAGTTTAATTTTGTATGTGTGTGTAACTTCAGAAGACAACCGCTCCACAGATGTTGGCACCGGTTCTGGTTTTGAATCCCTACATTTGAAAATTACACAGACCACCAATATTTCCTCCCTCAGGCTGTTTACCTCCTCAACAGACATCAGAGCTGCTCTATAGTCTTTTCTGCCCGTGCACACAAGAGTTCACAAAAATGACTTTTTATTTTGTATTGAGGTTATACTGCTTCTTTATTAATTTTATTAAATTTCTCTGAAAACATCAAGTTGTTTATTTAGTTTACCTTATTTTATTTTGCCGTGCAGCAAATGAATAAAAAATAAAATACTGATACATTTTTATAACATTGTATGACATCAGCCATCATACCACATGGATGATGGAGGTTGTACAGGCTACATTTTTCATAAAAAATAACATTAATTTGACATTTTGCATTGTTCAGCTCTAGTAAAAAATGTGCTCTTTTAAAATGGGTGTGTAAAACACATGTTTTAATCACATGTTTTAATACAGTATCTTTCTGTAATTTGACATTTCTAAAACTTTATTTCAAAAATGTGAAATTCTGTTGAAAACAGAGCAATTTTGCTTTTGTTGGGATGGCAGACTAAAAAAAATTCACGTTTACTATTTCACTGCAGGTAAGAGAGCAAACATTTATTTTGCCTTTTATCTTATTTTGATTTGAAGATGGAATGTGTTTAAAAAGATTGTGGAAATTATAAATGCATACATCAGCACAACCTGTTCTTAAGATCCATAGAATGTAAATCCATAGCAGTTACTCTTATCCTTTTTGGTATCTATTTTTACCCCATGCAGTGTTATATGGAAGATCTCTTGATCGAGCGACATCAGCACTGAGACGAAATTTACCCATTTTACCCAAGTTTAATCCACTTTAACCCCACCAAGAAGAGAATTGCACCTCCCATCCAGTAGTCTTGCTTCAGTAAATGAACTAGACAGCTGCTGTGTCATATTTTCCCCCAAGTGTCTGTGTTTGGCTTGTAGATAGCATGTAGTGTGTTGAATGTTCACTCCCATAATCGCATTTAGCCTTGTAGGTTTTTTGTTGCTTGACTGGACCATTTGCAAACAATTATGTTCTTTTATTAAGCTCCACAAACACATGTTCCCTGGGGCATAGTGAGGGGCTTGTTTTTTGGTAATGAAATAGAACTTGCGTAGGCCACGTTATCAGTTTTCTGGAATCGTCGTCCCTGTCTTCATCATCTTGAGAAATCTTTTTTTCATTTGTTATCTTATTGAGACAAATCTACATACAGACACTTCGCTATAACACGTAACCTGAATCCGTCACATTTTCTCATTAAACTCTCATACATATTTTCCTCTTAGAAGCTCAGATTTTGAAGTAAGCACATTACATGGCAGGCAGTTTCTGCATATTAAAATTGAGTGCCTATACAGTAGTATTGCATACGTCATATCTTTGAAGATTTTTTAGTTTGATCAAATTTATAAAAGAGTGATACAGCTGTACAATTATTTCCAGAAAAACACAAACTGCTACAAGGTGGGACTAGTGGGGGGGGGGAGTGAGATTGAACTACAGCACACGCAACACATCATCACATTAATCCCTTCGTGTTTTGTGCATTATGTACATACACGACGATTGCCAACAAAACACAGACGTATGACTAAGTTTTACTTGCTGCCTGCAGTTCATGTCCGCCCGGCATATTCTGTCACTGGGACCGTGCCATCTATCAGTTTCAAACAATCTCCAAATCCAGCATTATATCCACCGTTTACATAACATCCATCACTAAAATGCCGTGAACAAACAGACACACCTAAACTTCACTATCGCAAGAGTAACTAGCTGCAGCGCAGCCTATCTTGACGCAGCGCATAACCATGATGGTAACCAGGTCTCGCTAGTCAGTTGGCTTCTAGGCGGGCTCTTTCACCTTCGCCTTGCTTTTGGCCAATAAAAAGAGGACACAGGGATCCAGAATTAGAAAAAAACTTTCCCAAACAAGTAGGAGTGCTTGAGAAGTGTATCAAGCACAGCAATCCTCTGTAATCTGTCCAACTTGTTTTTTAACAAGTTGACCATGTTAATCATGAGAAGTCAGCATGTTTAACAGTGTAAAGAAGTCAGAATGCATGACATAGCAGGATAGCTCTGCTAAAACATTGGTCATCATTTAATTCCCAGTAAACTTTGTGAAATGAGAAGAAATTCTGAAGAATTTTGATGCTGCCCTTTATATAATAAAAGTTAAGTATAATCTCCAACAAGTATGTAACATTGAAACAAAAAAATTGGATTTGGACACTGACCATCGTACATGAAGGTATAATTACAGGATTTAGATTTGTAATGACATGCCACTTAAGTGATTATTCTTTATCCAAGTGTCTGTGTTTTACCAGTTCAACCAACCCTATGTTCTCTTCACAAGAATTAAGATGTTGAGATTTTAAGAAAGCTTTATTTATCGTGATAATGCCTGTCATTAGTGGGCTGCTGTCTTGTTTTATCTCTGCAGATGAATGTGTGACAAAGTGGCAACAGTCTTAGTCATAGGATGTTGGCACATTTTCCCATTCAAACAACTTAAGATTGTACATTGTAGATCCGTAGCAATGGCCACAAAGTCTTTTTGAGAAAGCTGGTATCAGATGAGCAGGAGGGAGGGTTGAGACCCGCAGTGAGTCATCCTGTCAGTATTAATGTCATCTCTAGGCAATTAGAGGCAGCTTTCTACAAAACTCGGAGAGAAAATGTAAAGGACATGAAAATGAATCACGGTTCGATTGTTTTCCCCATTAACAGGTGTCAAGCTGAAACAGCAGTTTTGCAATTTGTCTTTTTGTGTGTCTGACTTTTTGTCTTTTTTAACATTTCTGACTTAAACTGAATTCCACTGTAACAAGAAATTTGGCCTCGATTCTTATAAGCTGTCAATTTAATATATTAATAACTATATTATAAAATAACACCTAGTCAATTAGTAAGGAATCATTTACGCATGCAAGTAAAGAATTTGAAAGTAAATACTGACGCAGGATGTTTTCTTCAGTTAAAAAACAGCTGTGTGAAATAAACAACCTTCTGATTTCCAAAGCTAGTATTGTGATGTCATTTTACACTATTATCTTTTCAATGGATCTTTTCATTTTTTTATGGATGGACTGACATACTTTTAATCTTTGAAGAACACTTGTGAGCTATCTTCAGTATAAGCTTCCTTTGGTAGACGTAGATAAAATAATTCCAATATTTGTTACGTAGAAACAGCACCAGTATTTTCTCTCTTGGAGCATGTTTATGTTTATGCCCACTCTGATGGGTTTTCAAGTTGAAGAGCTGTTTTTATTTGTGTGCAAGTGTGTGTGCTTTTGTGGCCGACACAGGATCTCTAAAGTTTACCAAGGTCACCAGCTTTGGTGTGTCAAATTCCTCAAGTGGCCTCTAAAACAGATCTCCGTGGTGGAGACTCCCGTGTGACTGATCTTCCCATGAACTCCCTCTGTTCTTATCTCAACGACATCTCTTAGACAACACGTTTATCTGCTTGCAGACTAAAAGATGAATCTTGGGAGAAAATAAAGGTGAACAAATAAAAACTTGAGATGCTAGCAAAGATTTGCACCAAGAGGCTGTAAAATGGACCAGATGGTGGAGTTCATACTTTGTTCGCACTCCCACACACAGAATCCTGTGAGGAAGAGAAACTGCTTACTAGCGTCATTTCAAATCTGTGAGCGATACATATTTATTTCATTGCCTCTGCGTCGCATAATATGAAATGCAGGTCTGCTGGATCATTTAGAGATGGCCCAGTCATCTTGTTTAGTGTATATAAGGCTGAAAAAAATCTTGTTGATATCTTGCTCCAATCATTTGAAAGTTTGGAAGTTCAGAACTTGTAACATCTCAGATATAACATATCGGAATGGGAAAACTCCCCAACAGACCTTTTTCTCAACACGCGTTCTTTAGCGGTCTTGTGTTCTCTCTCTACGTCATCAATAACCGTCAATTTCCGCTCCAATACTCAAGTGTTCTTGATATCAAGGATGCATTGAATGCAGTCTTGCGTGCATACAGAACCTGCTTGAAATCCCAGAAGTCACTGTGGTGCGTCCATCCTAGTTCGTTCTTCGGAGGCGCCCACGCAAGTCCGTTCTTTGCGTTCTTGGAATTGAGAAACGACCTGGGTTCTTTGTTATACTCAGTCTGTTTGTGTATTTTATCTTGGATGCAATACATATTTGTTGGGTTACTGTCCCGAGGGACTCACCAGAGAAGCAGTGGCTCAGTTAAATGATAGTCTAAACAGATCAATAATATGATCAAGAACAGCTGTGGGTCTGTTGATGTCACCACAGCAATGACTAGTACGCATAAATTATACTGTTATATGGCCTCTAATGCAAATAATGCTAAATGGGTCACAACATGTCAAGGTATTGAACACACACACATCTCTCTTGTGCTGAATTACTGACCTCCGTGTCTGTCCTGAGGCTAGTGATTGCATGGTAAGCATGATGTAACCAGACACAGTGCCCTTTTCTCTTTCACTTTGGCTCACACTTTCTCTCAACACGGCATCTTAAAGCTTGCCACTCTGGCATTGAATTTTAACACTTTTAATTGTATGTTTTTTACGAGTTCACATACAGGGCATGATTGCCTTAAACAGAGACTGTGAGGTACTGAAATGACACAATTATGTCATATCCTCCGACTTATTACGCCCCGGAGGGAAGTGGTTCAGTCATGTTGGAAAACGATTCACCACGAGGGATGACAGATGCAGCGTTTGGCGGATCTGTCTCTCGGCACCAGCCGCGAATGAGAATGTAGAGCGATTTCAAATTCAAGCCACGAGCTAAACAGTTTTAACATTTTAATCAGTAATTAACATCAAGTTAGGGGATCCGTTGGGAGGCAGACAAAGTGGGTTGAATATTTCATTATGCTAAATGGCATTGTTGTTCATTTGGTTAAAATGATCTCTATTTGACAAAAATCATCAGAATATGTTCAAGAGGTGGGGGAAATCAATATGTAATAGTTTTACAATATTGCTCGAGACACAGTATTGGTGACCTGTCACCATTAAAGGGATACTCCACCCAAAAATGAAAATTCTGTCATGAAAAACTACCCCCTGGCCAAGTTGTTACAAACGTGTTTAAATTTTCAAATTTTTTGCAACTAACACATCTGGGACATCATTGACTACCGGTGTAGAAAAGAGTGGAAGGCAAAGGTGCCCTAGAACTGCTTGCTTCCCTAAATTCTTCAAAATATCTATAGCTATTCAGTATCCATACTATATATATATATATATATATATGTTATAATTTGACCTACTATGGTAGTCAATGATGTCCTAGAAATGTCAGTTGCTAACATTTTTCTAATTATCTTTCTTTGAGTTCAACAAATTAAGAAATGTATACAGGTTTGGAACAACTTGAGGATAAGCAAATTATGAAAGAATTTTCGTTTTTGGGTGGAGTATCCCTTTAAATTATATTGTTCTTATATTTTATATCTTTATAAGAATAAAGCAAATTGACTCTCTTCAATTATTTTTATCTACCCAAATTCCAAACTCAGAAAACGATAAGATTTTAACTGTGCAATGCACCAAATCCACTGAGGATGAATGTGAAACCATTAATAAATTCTTCAGTAACTGCTCGAAAAATAAAGAATCATGAAATCATATCAAGTCTGACTCCGATATTATATTGCATTGCCAGGGCATTCATTTTATCACCACACTTCATGTTCAAGCTCGGTCGCACTCAACATATCGTGACATTCCCTACAATGTTCCATTAAATTTGCCTGTTAGATTTCAGTGTCATAAACAGCTCTTTTTTCCAAGTGAAAGCGTTTCTAGTGCTATTTACGGCTTTTCTACACCCACATGCTGAGGGGTTTAAGAAACAGCTCTGATTTGGCAATGTCGAATTACAGCCTACCTTCTCTTACAGGCGTCCATGAAGGCAAATGTGAGTTATTTCGGATTTCTGCAACTTTCACCCGGCAATTAACAGGGATAGAAAATAGCTCCGAATAACCAGGTGTGCCACGTCAAAGTGTGTGTGTGTGTGTGTGCATGTATGTGTGTGAAAATTTGGGGGTTTTGCATGTCTCCTAGATCACTGTACATGTGTCACAGTATCTTACTAGAGTCTGGGCATAGTTTTCTTGGATCTCACAGCCATCCCAGAATAATCTCCACATTTAATCACTGGCAGCCTGTGGACTGTGGAGATTTGGAAAAGGTCCAGTCGGTGCCATTGGGTGGCAAAGGGCTGTTTTACATATGTGCATCGGATTTAAGCTGACAATTCCCACAGTTTTTCGAAGTTGTTTCTTTTTTCCCTACCTAGTAATGAAAATGAGTAAAGACGAAGAAGGTTTTCGATTTAAGGACTGCATCTTTCAATCCATCCGGGGGTTTGGTGTGTGGTGTGGTGTGTCTGTGTGTGTGTGTTCCTCTCTAGCCTTGTGCTCTGATCCGTCTGGGACGTCAAGTACAGAGAAGCATCTGTGTATGAAGCCAAGGGACCCTCCGAGAAACAAGCACACTGTGAAAAGCTTACCAAGAGTGTAGATATGTGTGAAATGGACCAAGACCTTCAATTTAACACCAAACCTCGACCATATCTAGCGTCCCACACACAAACACTCCATCCCCCATCATTTGCAGTTCAAATAAACACACCAGAATGGTAGGTGTGTGTGTGTGCCCTCCTTTTTTACTTGATGCTTGCCTGTGCCATTAATGCCTTGTAGGGTGTAACGTTCCTCTTGAATTCATAAGAGGGGAATATAAATAAGCAAAGACCACAGGGCGAGATTTAAAGAGATGAGGTGTGTTAAAGTGCAAAGAGAATTTATGTAACTAAGGAAAATTAATTCTGTGTTTCTTCTATCTAGATTTATCACACACTTCATATTTCCTGTATTTCTCTAATTTTCCTTCTATCCTGGAAGAATATCACTCCCAAGACTGAACTTTATGCATAAACATTAGTCACCACCAGACACAGCAGACCTTAAAAGGCCCTCTTCCGTTCTCGCCCATTTATCTCCGAGCCTCTGGCTTTTGTTTGGCATAGCTTCATATCAGATTGTCCTTTAATACTCTTTTTAGTTTTCAACATTTAAATCTGTATCTTTGTACCCTGAACAACTTTGTCAACTGGTCTCATGTAGAGAAAGTGAAGAGGCTTTTTTTTGTTCATGCTCTAATCTTCGAGCATCTATAATTTAATTAGTTCATTTTCCGCTATGTCTTACATGGTTAATAGCATGTTCTTCTGGTTAAAAAACGGCCTTGTAGCAATAACAGAAATCAGTTCCATTCCACCTTTCAGCATCTGCCATTGGTAAGCTCCTAATAGCCATAATGAATAGTTTAGATAAAATTCCCTCCGTATTGTTGCAGTCATTCATGGAATGTCCTTTTGGACTTTGTAAGCTTTCTTTTCCAGTGGACCAGTTCAGAGTGAATTCAATCTATAACAAATACTAGTATTCTTATTTAATATTATTTTACACTATTATCCTCTGGAAATCTAAGAGGTAGCATAAGATAGTCAAAGATAGAAAGATGAAGGATTGAAAGCGTTTCCTGACAGGGGTTATCCCTAAGACATACCCTCTTTGATAATACATTTTCCAGAGGGGTGATGAGCACAAGGTTGCTATTTTAGAATAGAGTCTGGGTTTGATACATGTATGCTATTTACTGAAATTGTATATCAAAGATACAATGTGCTGTGACTCAAAGAGCAATGCATTACATTGCATTACATTTCAAAATAAAAAACCAAGGGGTATTGATGCGTTGCTTTTTCTCAGAACTATATTTTTCAGAGGCATTTTTGGAATTCAGAGGCATTTTTGGAATTACTTTCAACCAGATGGTCCATTCATTTTTAAAATGTAAACATCTTGATATTAATTTAAAACCTTTACACATACCTATGTCTTCAGATGTGTATAAAGACCTTACACACATATTTCATATACAGCAGGTCCCCTTACATTCGCCATGTTGTTTCTACAGTAGCCCTAAACAGTCAAAATGCTTTACAAACTGCATTTCGTGAATTCGTTTTCTCCTTCGGCAAAGTGAAAAAGTCACTACATCTTACTCCTTTGTCAGGCACCGTAGTGCTTCGAAGCAGAGGGGTGGTGGAAGTGAGCCGTATTTTGCAATTTGCAACCTCACCACTAGATTCTGCTCAATTTCATACACTGGACCTTTAAAATAAATTACACTTGTTTTAAACGTTAACCTTATGAAACAATATTAAGCATTTAGTTTTGGGTATCCACTTGCTTTCAGGGCACCTGTAATAGATTCAAAAGATTCAGAAGAACTTATCTCAACGACAACTGCCACCAGTGCTGAATATCTTAAAAGTTTTAACAAAAACACAACCAAATGGTGCTATTGTGATGACAACGTTATGAATCATAAGTGGGGCACGAAATGGGACCCAGCTGTAGTTTCTGTTTTCTGTCAGAGGAGATGCAAACATGCATATCAGGTACATTTATATTTCTGTTTCTCTCCATCAGTCACTCTCTGACAAGTGGGATCTATCTCGGTCTCTGCCGTGTGTGAATGGCTGTTTCTCTGACTCCTGCAGTCTCCCCAAACTAAATATTTAAACAGGGCATACTTCTGCACCCATTTATTTAACTTAAAGTTTAACTTGCTGCTTTTAAACTACTGCCATGTCGCCAGGGTGAAGCATGTGCACTTTCCTAGATGGTTTCAAGCTCTAGAACTGTAAAATAAAGAGATGTTTTATGATCAGAACGAAACGGTACAAAACATATTGTACACAATATATTACATGGTTTGGTTTCAAGCTTAGCTTATCTACACAACATAAATTTGTAAATGTAAAACATCAAAGAATTCTCTGGCTTGCTGGTTACATGAATGCGAGTTTCTGTAAATTTAGTTCTCAGGTTTTCATCAAAACCAATGATGAGACCCTCTCCCTACAGATTTGACACCTACAGCCATCTTTGAGTGGATCTCTTCTAGTGCTGAATGAATGGATGTTCAGTCAGGAAAATGGGCTCTGGAATGTGATGTAAGGCCCTTTGAGAGCCACAGAGCCAGCCCCCACATTGTTCTGACAGAAAGCGCAGGTTTATATTTGTGCATATGATTGCTATGCGCGCGCGAGAGAGCGAGAGGGAGCAGTGTTTTGAATAGATGAATCATCAGAGCTGTCCAAGCGAATGCTTTGTTTATTTTTAGAGACACTTTATTGTTCTACCCTAAAGCAAGTGAAGCGCTCCATTAAATGTATCGTACAGCGGTCCGTGTGTCATGTTTTATCACCAGTTCCTTACTGGTGTTAATATACTGGTGACTATATTCCGTATTCTGCTTGTGGTTGATTAAAAAAAAGTTGGATGTTACCTCTTCAGAATACTTCCTCTGTGCAGCTGCTGTCCTCTTTTTAAATTCATGCATTGATGGATACGGCTCGGCAGTGCTTCCGTGCAGTGGAGAACGCTTTTAGAGGAAAAGAAGTGGGGCATTACTAGCAAGGTCATATAAGAGCTCCAAATCCCAGCGCTAATAGAGGTTCAGGATAGTTTAATGTATTATACAGCTTGTCTACCGTGGCTTTCTCTCTGTGCCTTTACAGGCGGTGAATAGTTAACCAAAAGTAAGCAGCGGCACTTTAAAATACATTTTATCTCTTTATACCAGACTGTGTGTATGTAATCTCTGTGCATGTAATTTGGTCTGGAAATGAGGGGGATTGTTTGCGGGACTTGGAAATAGAAGAAACAGGGAAAGGGGAGGAGGCGGTTTGTCTTACCTTGATGGCTTAGAGCCCATTTCCCAGATGGAATTTGGTTATCTCATCCTGAGGTCGCACCAGAAAAAGAGATGCATTCTTTAGCAATCAGCTGTTGAGTTTAGATACAGCTGCCCTAGTGTTGACTTAGAAAGATAGTCATCAGCGTTTTTCTGGGGGGGGGTGTATTTTGGTAAAGCATGAAGAAATTAATCGTCATACGCTTTTAGTGTACATTCGCATTTCTCGTTACTTTCTTATTATTCGTGATGATTTTGTGACTGCTTGAGGTTTAAATTCCCAAGTCTTCAAACATAAATATACATTTTGCTTAACCGACTTGCTTAACCGACTTTCTAATTTTCTTAGTTAAATGGTTGTTTTGCATTGTATTACGTTTAGTAATGTAACTGAATAGTGATTTACCATTAAAAGAAACTGAAGGGTCACATGATTTGGTGCGGTGGTTTTGCTGGGTTTAATAGCAGCGTAGGTTAGTGGCCAGGCATGTCAGTGAGCTTGTGGCAATGGGGAATGGAGTTGCTGTCAGTGTGTGTTATTCAGTAGAGCCTAAAGCACAAGGACGGGGGTAATTGATACCCTGTGTGTAGGGGTTTGGCTCAGACTGGCCTGTAAATGTGAAGCACAGTCCAATAAGAGATACCCTCTTTTCAGAGACACAGACCGTCTTGGTATAAACCTAAGCCACCTGGAAGTTAAAGAGCCAACTGCATTCAAATAGATTTATGGGTGGTTTTATTAAGTAACTTAACCACTCTTGTCTTCTTCCATTCTTCTTTTTTGTGCTACCATATGACATTATAAGAAGCAACTAAGTGAATGCTTTTGATATGAGTAAACAAGCATTGATTTACTGAGCCGGACTGAACTATTGCTGTTAATCTTAGCATCATCTGTGAATGATCTTTGTGAGGGTTTGTAATACAGCACATGATTTATATCACGTGGGACTATGGGACTGAACAGTACAAGGTTTAGTTGTATTAAATAAAATAAAGAAATAAAATAAAGAAATAAATCGTCATCTTAGCAAAAAGCCTCTATTGTTTTCTTATGTGGATAAAGCAAAGCAACATGACCTTTTAGTTACGTGTTAGTCCATCACCTATACGGTACATTTTACAAAATATCTTATTTACACAGTTACTTTATGCCCTCTGAATTGCATATGTTTCTACACTTCGAGAGAAAGTAAGTGATTTGCATGTAAATGATCCAAACAACAGCAGCTATTCGCGTCTAATTAAACTAATGTAAGTGCGTTCACTCGCTGACATCACGGACGCTCATTACCATTCACAAGCTCGAGTGGGCAGCGCGAGTCCACGCCACGGTTCACTGAGCTCTTTTCCCCTCACAGACTCCGTGTTATTGACGAGACGCGCAGCCTCATGTAATGTCCTGCATTCTACCGGAGGAAGTATCGCGGAGATTTGAGCAAGATCTGCGGGGGCGTTTCATGTGTTCGCAATGTTAAAGACGTATTATTAAAAGCTCCAGCACCCGAGGAATGCTTTTCTTGGACGACACCCGTGTACGGTCTCGGACTGATGATTTGTTTGCGGTAGTTGCTTGACAAAGACGTGCGGATTGAATCGCGCTTGTTTGCGCAGAAGTGAAAGTGCGCTCTTCGCCTTTTTCACGGAGGAGCTGGAGATGAGTGACGCGTGCTTAGATCCTTTCACATCAGGCAACATCAAGCGACCTCATCGTTCACGGTAGAAGGTAAGCATATCGATGTTTAATCGCTCTCCGTATCTTTCACCGATGCCGTTGTTTGGCCTCCGTTTGCTTGTAACATCATGATATTTCGAGGAGTGTCAAACTTCGCCATTTAAATCAAACGGACGCAGTTTTGGCAGCGGGTGATGTCGTGCGTCCGCGCGTCTTTTTTTAACGTCGGTTTAACAAGCAGCAACGTCTAACGCTTAGTTTATATGATTGTGAAGTTTCAACGTTGTGACGTGAGTTTATTTTTATGTCTATAGAGACGACTGCGAATACCCGGATTGTATGCAACTTTCTCACCCTAGTTATTTTTCCCACTCGATTTGGCTTGCCCCTGTTAGTCGGATTAAGTCTTTGTTTGGTATTGTGTTGCTGGATTAACATGTGAAGAGACTAAGTGAGGAATTATGCAGATGAAGAAAGAGAACCCACAGCAGTTGCCTTTTAGAAAGCGTTCTCGTGCACGCATCTACACTCTCGCGCTTGCAGCTTGATTAATTATATTGGGGGCGTCGTAGTTGTGTGGGTCGCTCGCTCGAGCGCGGGTAGGTGGTTACATCCTAACTAGATCCATCTTATTTTACTGCATTATTTTTATTAAATCGATATCGTTTCTTCCTGCACCTCCGTCTATTTGATGCGACCGCCATTAAACGGATTTTTTGCTCTCTTCGAATAATTGATCTTTTCATACGTCAAACACCATATAGATCGTCAGTAGGCCACAGAATGATTGGCTTGTTTCATCTGCATCTTCGGTTTATATAAGACTGGATGTTAAATTCACATTTCCGAGCTGCGTGTCTTATACGTCATACCATTTTCACCTTCCATAAATCTCTCTCTCTCTCTTTCTCACTTTCTCTCTCGGAGATCTTAACCGTGCTTTTATTTAAGTAATTGTAACCATGTGTCTGTTAGGTTGATTACCATTTATATTATAATTTTACTAGAGGGCATTGGTAAGTAAGTGGTTACCTTGGTTTCACTACGGATAAAACCAAAAACTATGGTTACATGATTCATTTTTATGAGTCGCTATGTCTGCCTATTTGTGTGTCAATCTTTTACATACACAAAAAGTATATATGTTGTATTTTTGTTTTGAAAATGCATATACGTCTATATTGTTTTCTCTAGTTTTATGTGGGACTCTTATTCTGTTCAAAGTACACAAGATAAATGAGAGTAAATGAAGAACTGGCTCTCAGTAAGCACCCAGCTGTGACCAGTTTCTTCGGTGTGTGTTGCCCTTTAAAAAGGTTGTTTAATTCATTGGGAATGATGCCATGGAAAAGCCTGGGAGCCTCATCAGTGAGAGACTGGAATTTTTTTGGATTTCGTTTTCAAGCCACATCAGACCTGATTTTCCTTTTGGTAAATATGGCCCCTGTATCGAGGATGACAATGCCCTTGTGTCTAGCCATGGGCTATTGTTAAAGAGAATTGTATGAGATTGTCTGGTGGTGGCACGGGCCTGGTTTTTAGGGAGATGCTTAGAGCTAACAAAAAGACCACATCTGTTGTAGTCTGAACAATTTAAAAATGCAATGATTAACCCACAATGAGCAATTGTCAGATCAGATCATAAATCACAAGGACAACGTTCTGCTCGGATGCCTCAGGGGTATAACAACCTTCTGTGTCATCCCTAAATTACATTCCCAGTCTTCCATATTTGCAGTGCAGAGCAAATTCTTTCTAAAGGCTCGCCTTGTAAATCACAACGCTTGGGTCTTAGCATCATGTTTGTAATGAAATCAGTATGCCTGGATGCAGTCCGGCAACCTTTTTAATTCGGATCACATTTAGATGATTGTGAGTGAACAATATCAATGGACCGTGGAGGAGAGCAGGGCCTGGAATTTTCAGTCATGTGCGAAGTACAGCGAAACATGGAATCCCTTAGCGTTTCACTTAATCCATTCTGTGTGGTTGAGAGGGATATAGACCAGAACCACTGTGACAACCCAACAGTTCATGTATCTGGACCTTCCAGCATTTTGTAGAGTCCTTCCCAAAGTTTTCCTACAAAGTAAATGTAGCTAAATTGGTTAGGAATGGGTCTCATAAATCCATTAACCTGATCTCTTCTATTCTGTTATTTTCTCGGTTTTGTGATTCAGGTTCATGGCTTTGTAAAACTGGCTCTTCATGTAGGCAAAAAATATGTATTTCTGCAAATGCCTACACTTCCCAAGAATGTACCAGATTGCTTTGTAGCGATTTGTTTTTGTTTTCCTCCCTTGTATTTTCTGCTTGGCTTGCTCCACAGGGAGACCGGCCACTGAGACTTACTCAACAGCATTCAGTATTCACTGATGGGATTTTAAAGGGCTGTATTTTGCTTTGTGTGATCAATATTAATGTGAGTTGTGAAGTTGGCACCTTCTAAAGTAATGCAGGTGAGTTGTCCTTGCTCAAGGGTGTTGAAACTGCTGCGAGACCAGCTGCACGGCCTATATATACATCTGCTTAACAGTTCCTCCCACTAAAACCCTACAGAATCCATCCTACTTTCCAGTCCTTTCTTTTTGATTCAAAGTGATGCTTTTTAACTACTTCGGGTTCACCTTATGTAGGGTTTGAAGCGCTTCATCCATTTCTAAGCTGTTCTTGTTTTTTGCTTCTTAAATATTTATAAGTGAACTATTGTGTTGCAGCACGATCATAAAGTTGTAGGAGAAATATGATGACTCACTCTTTTATATCCTGCATCCTTAGGCCAAGTGAACCATGACGGATGTTTGCTGGTAGCTCAGGGTTTAACAATATAAAGGCCAGATAAATCTGTTGTTTGATGAATTACTGGTCAGTTGATCGCATTATGATGATCTTATATTTTCGATAACACCGTGTTCACACCAGGCACGTCAAGGCGTCACAACATTTTAGAAAGGGATCTTTACCATGTTATTTTGAGTTGTCCACACCCAGAAGCTATAATGGATTCTGTATTAATCAAGTTTTTATTTTCAAATGTCACATGGCGTGGCGTTCATTTGTCTTGGAAATTTATGTTACATATTAAACATTCTTGTTTACATGTGCTGATTTTAATGACCCCAATGTTTTATAGCGTTTTTGTTAGAGGTTTTTGTAAAATTGAGTGATTTGCAATTCAGTTTTTGAAGAAGCCCTTATGGTGGGTTAAAAATTTAACATGGTTTGTTCCCTTTTTAAAATAAAGTAAAGCTGTCCAACATTTTATTGTTTATTAAAGACTATTTAAACACTTCTGCTTATTGAAATTAAATAAATTATGGGTCTAAATATATAGTGAAAGACTATCGAAAACTCGAAAAAGGGACTAGAACAAAAAAAAACCGAACAAAAATGATAAATGTTGCCTCTGCAATAAACTCAAATAAGTTTCAATTGAAATGAACAACATCAATAAAAACAAAAATTAAATATATTGAAAATAAACAAAGATATAGAATGAGCACAAAAAGTTAACATACAATCAAATGTATAAAAATATCAGCGAAATGAACTATACAACTATAAAATACAATAAAACAAAAAAACTATGATAACTTTGTGGCTGTCATGGAGTTGCATTATAGCTTTTTATTAAGATTACTGTATTTAGTAAAATGTATACATTTTAAATGTATAAAGCTTTTTTCTGTTAATATTATAATTTTATAATATTTTTTGTCTTGGTGCCAGTGTCAATTCAGGGCAAGTAAAAACCTGAACTGCTGCCCCAACCGGACCCATGAAGATCCCTAACATCGAACCCATGGCTTAAACTTAACCAACAGAGTTATGCAAAACATTTTTTTAATTAAACAGTATCGAGAGCTTCTTTATGTAGATGACTCTTTAGATTAAACATGTTCTTAGCTTAGCCATCTGGTCATTGTGAAAGAGTCAGTGAGTCATGGTGTTAGTGGCCAGATTCTGTCTTTGACACCTTACAGGCTGTCAGGCATCTGAGGAGCTAATGGGATTGGCCCTAAAGTGAGCGGCTTGTTTTCTCTTTCTCTGGTCTAAGAGGTTAGTTAATCTGACCAACTGGCTGGCCTGCTCAGAAAGTGTGGTTTTGGCAGAGCGTGACGCTTGTGTCTACATGTCTGGACACTAACCAGACGCAGCATGTTTGACTGGTGGAGTGTGTGTGTTTCTTCATGGCATGAATCATTGGACGTGTTGAGGGTTTTGTTGATCTATGGGGCATTTCTGGTTATAACCAAATGTGGCCGTGTTGATTGACATAGTGGAAGAAACCGTGTTGCGTTCTACGGTCCGCCTGGAAAAAAAAACAAAGCCGTCTAATCTAAGAAAAGGGCTGTCGTGTTTACAACGGTTGTTATAAGAATTCAGCATGATCGACGAAACGCTTAATTCTTAAAAGTATGCGAGGTTCCGGGCTAAACTTATAATAATTTTGTTGCTGTTAATATTTGACACGTTTGTCAATTTACACCGGTCTGTTACTGCGGGGACATCTCCACGCTTAAAAACATGATGCGGCACAAAACAAAACATGGTTGGTTGCTTTACCTGTCAGTCATATGGCCTCTTGGGCGGGCCTTGACCAAAGAAAGCAGAGATAAGTTGCAGACCTTCATACTGAAGGTCTTGCTACGCAAGACTACACACATCCAGAAAAGCCTGGCAAACTCAAACCTAACTAAGCACCGATCTTACCAAAATACTCCATTGATGTCCAGAAATTCATAGCAGAAGCACATTTTGACAGGGGTTTTCCTTTTGTCATTTAGGAAGATCTGTCTCCATTGTAAGTGCTCTCGTGAGGACCATGTTGTGACAGTCATGCCCCTGGAGATGGAAAAGACGGTGACCAAGCTGATGTACGACTTCCAGAGGAACTCTACATCTGACGATGACTCTGGCTGCGCGCTGGAGGAATATGCCTGGGTCCCGCCCGGACTAAAACCTGAACAGGTAAAACAAGTTTACTGTTGTATTTAAAGCAGAGCGGACCTGAGTTTGATTTCATAGATACAGTCTCTTGGACACCAACAGGTGTGGTCTGCTTTATAACCACAAAGCCTCTTAATTCTTAATTTTGAGTAATATAGCAATTAGTGTAGCAGTATCGTTCTCCATAGGAGAATAAATGTCTGTAGCAGTTCAGTCATCTATAGCACATACAGCACAATAATTCCACAGTTTTTCCTTTTATCGCCGTGTTTAAAGAAGCATCGAGGCCGGCTGCATGAATTGTACACAAGGTTTTAAATGTTTCGAATTCAAAGACCCTTGAGATGAATGTCTTTTTATAACCTCTCGCTCCTGCTGTACTGAGTTTTGTTACTATAGCAATGCTCGGCTTCAGAAGGTTCGTGTATCAGATTTATAAGGCAACAGGGTGTACAGACCCCTTTATGGGGCAGTGAAATCATTTATAGAAGCGTATTTCATTTTCCTGATGAAGAAAAAAAAGTCTTGTTAACCAAACAGCCAAGCCGGTCAATAAGCTATAGAGCACATCCATCCTCTGCCATGGCTCGCTGCCATAGTGGGTCTCTTGAGGTCACACGATTGGTGTCGGGTCATTTACAGTTTGTTAATTCACATTTGACAGCCTGAATTAGCCTATAACTTATTAAGGAACTTAAAAAGGATATTAAGTCTGTATTTCATGATCATGTTATGGTGGAGGTGTAGAATTATGTCTCTTAGATATTGTACATTATGCGATAAATGACTCTCCGGGCTGCATTCCAAGAGCCGTCTGTTTGTAGACACTTTGGTTTTAGTCAAAACGAACAGTTTCACAGTGTTAGAGCAGATGGATAGGAAGAAGTTGCTGGGATACAATAACTTGGTGTCCATGCATGTTATTAGCAAGCCATTAATTATGCCTTTCCTCTCTGTGTGCTTTGAAACTCGCTGTCTGCAATTTCACCCAGAGACGGTGATTACCTCAGGCCATGACGAATTAGCTTTTCTTTGCCACGAAGTGGAAATGTAGGACATTCACATTCCTAAAAGGACAAGATAGCTGTTCTGTTTTGCATTTCGGAACATCGGAAATCTGTTTTGGTACAAGGGAAACTGTATTAGTACACATGTGAATGGTTTTGCAAAAGACATCCACCAAACAACGACAGGCTGGTCTTGAAGACGCTGAGCTTGTTTATCTCCAAAAGCTCTCTGACTCTCACATACACTCCCAAGTGCTCACATGAATAGAATTAAAATAATCCAGTTTGTCTGCTTTAGAATGGGATGGAGCATTATTTTGAGTCATGTAATCGGCAGCTTTTTTTCTCTGAATTTAGTGATGTTACACTGGTTAAAAAGAAATAAGTGTTGTTTATTGGTGGTGGGTCGGATGTATTGAGTCAGGTTTGTATTGGTGGATCTCTTGGTCCTGCGTTTGTACGTATTGGCTTTCGGACCAGAGAAAGGAAATGGAAAAACCTTCAGAATATGGCCAGAATATTTTAAATTGAGCCTATTTACTTTTATATTCAAAAGAATGTGTTTATTCAAGAAAAAAATACGAAAACAGGAGGAGCAAGAGGAATGTAATCACTCAAACTATTGATGTTATTAGCCCCTCGTGTCATTCCAAACATGTATCACTCACTTTTTTCTCCAAACATATAAAATAGAGCTTTCAAACACCCATTGACTTCCACTGTATAGATACAAAACCACTGAACAACCATATGGTGAATAATTGACGGAATTACATTGTTTGAGTGAACCTTTCAAGCAAAATCCTATCCTTACAAAGAATTTACTATCTTAAACAGAGGGTTGGGATGCAATACACTGTTTGTGATTGGTTACTGAAATGTGTTTTGTCTTATTTTTGTCTTTCATTAGTTTATTATGGTGCTTTGAGAATTTCTCATATCATCCAGCACACACTCTATCCCCCTACTTTGGGATGTTGCCTTTATTTATTCAATGAAAAACAGCTGTTTGGAGTCTGGTTACTGTACCCTCACATCAAGAGCCGTTTCCTCAGCCTTTCTCCATATACAGTAACACAAAAGGCTGTTGCCAGATCTCTTTCTGCTGATTATAGTCATTTCCACAAGCTTTTCCTCTGTGTAAGTGCTCTGAGTCCATGTTCTTCTGATCACTGTATCACATCAGTTCATTGGCTGGACCAGGGATCTTCATATTGAGTGGAGAGTGTTGATGTTGGATGAACGTACTGTAATTTACCAGGGCCAGACCACAGTTGGTGTTTCATGTAATTTTCAGCTATCCCTCAAGAACCTCTGCGCTGGTTCTTTAGATACCCCTTGATGACACAACACCGGCCAACGTAAGCACCAAAAGAGCCATCAGCTCGAATGTAAAAAACAGTTATATTAAGAGGACGCATTAAACACCGGACATGGGGAAATGTCCATTTTGGAAATATTCCCACACCTTCCAGATGAAAGTTGCTCATTTTGTTTCAGGATGTTTCGAGAATCCTAGTCTTTGCCTATATAAAACATAAAACTTTTCATATCACCTATTCCCACTGGACTATAAATACCAAATTCATGTTGTTGTTAAAAGACAATGGATCTTATTCATGAAACATTCGTAAATATGAGAGAAAATATATGAGTGATTTGCACGTAAAACGGACCTTCCTAAGATCTCTCCTCACGATTCAGAAATACTTTGTAAACGTCAGATTTGACAGTAAAACTTGTGTATATTAATGAATACCAATCATTCTTATGTAAGGGGTGCATGCACGCTCAATTCATTATTAGCATAATCCCGCTTTTGAATTACAGCTACGCAAATTAAGTAACTAGGAATGCTGTGGAATCCTCTAGATAACATTTTTATGTTTGGCAGGTTGTATTGCATAAATGCATTAAAGACTAATAGGCTATATGCCTAACAATAAATTAATACATTACAGTGTGTCCACAAAAGCGTACAATGCCTTGTGCTCTTCTAAAAATAACCAGCTGCTGGCGCTTGAGAACGGTTCGAATGCACTGCACGTTTTTCTGGAGACATGTTATGATTAGGAATATCCACTCACAGCAGTAACATGTTATGAATATTTTTATTTAGAAGATTATTAATGAATATAAAAATGCAATAAACAGCAACGTTCTCCATTCTTGTGTTGTACAAGTGTGATGGTCGGTCAATGTACTGTTTGTCTTCACCGCTGTGATTGGACAGCTGTGTTAAAAGGGACAGTGTCAATGTTTGCGTTTTACCCAAAGTTAAAGAGTGAAAACCGAAAAAAAGACAGGGTAAAGGAACTCATGAAATATCATTAATATGATAAAAAGTGCATCATTGTATAGCGTAATAAGTTTGAATGTTTTACACACTATTTACATGTGGTAGGGAGCAGGTACCACGTGTAACTAAAATTTTGACCAAAAAAAATTTATGAATCCGAAAATTTACATCAGAACGACTTTACAGACGATTGGATTTACACAATAAAACATTCTGCTCGTGTTTCATGAAAGAGGCCCAATGTGTGCCATTACTGGTACAACACCGTTTTGTGCAAATAATTTGTATTTTCAAGAATCTTGTGTAGAGCCTCAATGTTATAATTTTCACATTCCACATTTGAACTTAAAGGTAAACAATGGTGCTCAACGGAGTGTTTAATTATTTGTTACAATTTCTAAAGCTGTTCTGCATTTTTATGAGATTTGTTCCTTGCTGTTTATGTGGTATGGCGACAGAGGCAGATGGGCCCCCTGTCCTATATCAGATTAAGCCATTAACTCACCAAATCTTTGTGAAAGGTTTGGATGGGTGGTCTGAGGGAGGTATCACGGCTAATGCGAAGCTCTTGTAAGAGTACTAAAGACTTTTTTGCAGGTTTGTCAGTTGCTAAAATTGTAATATAGACTTATATAAAGGAATAGTTCACCCAAAAATGAAAATTCTACGTGAAAGCATAAAAATAACTCTGGAGTTGTTCCAAATCTGTATAAATTTCTTTGTTCTTATGAACACAGAGAAAGATATTTGTAAGAATGCTTGTAACCAAACAGTTCTTGGCCACTATTGACTACTACCACGAAAGGAAAATTGCGTTATACATTTCTTTGTTCTGTTTAATACAAAATAAGAATGTAGGAAACCAAACAGTTCTATGGAGGTTTTGACTACCATTGTTTTCAACTATGGTAGTCAATGGTGGCAAAGAACTGTGTGGTAACAACAAGCATTCTTCCAAATATCTTTCATTGTGTTCATCAGAACAAAGATTTTTATACAGATTTGGAACAAACCGAGGATGAGTAAATTATATTAGAATTTTTATTTTTAGGTGAACTGTCCCGTAGTGTTAAAACTGTAATGCTTATATGGTATATTAGGTTGAGATAAACTCTAGACAGACATTCATGTTAACCTGAAGTAAAGAATCAGAACCGATTCTAATAAATGGCATTGGTTGTCCATAAATCACCCTTATAGGTGTACGTGTGAATGGCATGGACATTTGGAGATATGGAGGAAGGGGTTTACAGCAACAAGGGGAAAAAATTGAATTTGTGACGTTTCATGCACAGCAATAATGCGAGAGACTGCTGACAGCAAGTTGTGTTGACAGTAAAACTTCAGACTGTCATGTTTACCATGAATTTAGGCTTAAGGTGCGTGACAAAAGCACATGCGCACCTTGATCAGAGCAGCATGAATGCGATTAAGGTGTTAACTTACCTTTCACATATTATCATAAAAAAACTGCTGTTACGACCTTTTATAAACCATTGTCTAGGGTTGAAAGGAATAGCATTTTTTTCTATGGTAAAGTTGTGAAACAATGCTGGTGGCAAGTGACAACACGCTGACAACAAACTGCCAAAGAAATAAGGGTTTAAAATACAAAAATGGAAATATAATATCAAATAACAATTACAAAATTGATGTTAATAAAAAGCAACTGGTGTCTTCATTTAGCATAAATCCAGTCTAGAGCCAAAATATTGCCCATATCTGACATTAACTCCTGTAAATAATCTGTATATTAATATGTAATAATCTGTTTATTTAATAGCCTCTACATGGATAGATAAGTATTTGATTAAATTTGCAGAAATTCAGTCTTGTATGTATATGTTTGATGGTACATTTGTCTAAATATATCTGGTCGTTCCAGGTGCATCAGTATTACAGCTCTTTACCGGAGGAGAAGGTGCCGTACGTCAACAGTCCTGGAGAGAAACATCGTATCAAACAGCTTCTGCACCAGCTGCCCCCACACGACAACGAGGTAAGAACATCACAGGGCCTCGCGCAAAAAGCTCGGCATTCAAGAACGCTCGTGGGCGTCTGAATGCGTGCAGTGCCACTGACCCATGCTCTCGCTGCGCAGGTGCGGTACTGTAACGGTTTGGATGAAGAGGAAAAGAGGGAGCTGAAGCTCTTCAGTAACCAGAGGAAGAGAGAAAACCTGGGCCGCGGGAACGTCAGGCCTTTTCCTGTCACCATGACTGGAGCCATCTGTGAACAGGTGCGTGCGAATGGACGACAGAGGTGTTCTGTTGATGTTGTGTTCTTAGACACTTTTTATTATTGTCGATATTAGATTTTCATTGTGTGTGTGATAGCCCACCTGGGATAACATGTTAGTGCCAGTAAGTGAATTAGAGCCGAGTTTAAGCTGGATATGCATGTCTGTGACCACCTGCCTGGTTTCTTTCTCCTTCTGTCACTTCTTAGTAACAGATGTCACACTGACACAGTTTGGCTTTTTTAGCATGTTTTAAATGTATCCTCAGCCTTGCCACAGTTTTAAGATACAAAGCCCCCGATTAGCCCCCCGGTCCGGTTTAAAACATGCAGTCCGACTCCTTTCAATAAATAGGGGAGTTGATGGAAGCCAACAAGGAAGTGTGTGTGTACGTGGACAGATACAACACTTTTGTCTCAGCATGGAGCGAGATATTGAAAATGCTGAATGAGACCTTTAATGAAGAAACCAGCACTGCGATCTGTTTAGATCAGCTATGTTCTGACTTCAGAACCAATATGATGGCCACCTATTACCCATTTTGATTTTCCCACGTGTGCTGACCGCAAATACGTTTGTAGGTTATTTCTTATGAGTGTCCGATTGAGGCGTGTGGCTCATCCAATAAATATGATGTGAATTAGATGTTTCTGTACTGAATTTTTTTAATTAAAATATATTATAGTATTTTATATCAAATACATCTCAAAATATATAAAAAAGAAAAAGGATATATTTGTTTTTTGTAATATTAAGTTGAAGTATTGAAAACATACAGTACTGCAAAGTTATGTAATATTTCAAAATGGAGTTGTTTTCATACCATTGCAATCATATAGAACTTCTAATGCAATGTTAGAAGGTTTAAGTCGACCCCCTCTCCAACCCATGTCTGATTTAGATGGTTATTGATTTAATCTTTTACCCTGCTGTTAAATGACCTATTGAGTCATTGAGTCTCTCTCTCGCTCGATCTCTCTTTTTAACCCTTTCATCATCTCTATATCTCACGTACAGTGTGGGGGACAAATAAACGGAGGCGACATCGCCGTCTTTGCGTCGCGGGCGGGACACGGGGTGTGCTGGCACCCACAATGCTTTGTGTGCAGCATGTGCGACGAGCTCCTGGTGGATCTCATCTACTTTTACCAGGACGGGAAGATCTTCTGTGGCCGCCACCATGCTGAGAGACTCAAACCCCGCTGTTCAGCATGTGATGAGGTTAGCCGCTCTCATCCTGATGTTTCTGCTCATATTGCAATAAACCAGCAACAGTCACTTCACTTTTGTGGCACTGCCATCTTCAAAACGATACGGAAAGAAGTCAAAAGGTTTCCCAAGCACCTATTGATTGGTCAAACCGATAGTCCTGCCCTGAACTCATGCATCATCGTTACTAACATAGATTAATATAACAAGAGGCACTTCTTGGGGAATTGTAGCCATGAATGTTCAGAAATTTCTGTAAATGAAACTATAATAATGTGCATTTTAACATTACATTTAACAATTATACTTGTACGAATGAAAAATAAATGTTTATGAGGAGTCTCTCTTCATGTAGTTAGATGACTGCACACAACAAGCCTAGTTTCTCTGCTTCACATTTTATGTAAAGAACGCTGACACAATTACACCGCACATTACCATGGTTACAGCACTTCATCTCTATAGTGATAATAGATTTACTGCTGTGCTGCAGCTCGGTGAGTCTGCTGCTTGTGTTACTGCAGAAAAATGGTCTTACTCTCTTTTCTGTCTGTCAGATCATTTTTTCAGATGAGTGCACAGAGGCCGAGGGCAGACACTGGCACATGAAGCATTTCTGCTGTTTCGAGTGCGAGACGGTTCTGGGCGGCCAGCGTTACATTATGAAGGAGGGTCGACCGTACTGCTGCACCTGCTTTGAGTCGTTGTATGCAGAGTACTGCGACTCCTGTGGGGAACACATCGGTAAGAGCCTGTCCTTCATCATTTGCTCTGGTCTGCTTCTCTCTATCGTGGCAGGAATTGAGCTAGAGCTGCGCAAGGGGACGATTGACCTGTCTTGGTCTATCAATGCGATATTAGAAAACAATGCAAAACGCACCATGAGAGCTACAACTCAGGTTTATAGATCTAGCCTCACAATGCAAGCTTTTTCATCCAAGTTCTGGCCGCCTGTTAAATTGAAATTCAACCCGTATGGAATTTACTTTCCACCCAGGACCGCAAAAAGTAATTTTGGGAAAGCGATTATAAACAGGAAGCATTAGTGAAGGTTTTGCAAACAGATGTTCTCAATTATGACCTCCTTAAAGACCTGTGATTTAAATATAATGTTGTTCTGAGGTATGCGGCACGCCGTTTAATCAGTTTATAGCAAACAAGTCTACACCTCATGAGAAGAAGCCACAGATGTTTTTGTTGCGTTTATTTACATTATCATGGAAACATTCTCCTACAAAAACAAGTTCACCATCTTGCAACATAGATTTATGTGGATTATAAACCAAGAACTAAAATACGCATTTTAAAGTGCCACACAATTATATTACGTGTTCTCTAATGTCATTTAAAGAATTGCACTTTTGTAAATTTGTTTGAGCAAAGATGCTTTTTGTAATCCAGGCGTTCTGATTGTATTTTGTGACAGGTATCGACCAAGGTCAAATGACTTATGATGGCCAACACTGGCATGCCACAGAAACCTGTTTCAGCTGTGCCCGCTGCAAGAAATCCCTGCTCGGCCGACCCTTTCTACCCAAGCAGGGTCAGATCTTCTGCTCTCGGGCTTGCAGTCTTGGCGAAGACCAGAACGGCTCGGATTCTGCCGATTCGGCATTTCAGAGTGCCCGCTCGCGCGAGGCCAGACGCAGCAGCTCCAAATCCAACAAGAGCAATGGGACTGGCAGCGGAGGAGACAGGACCCATGGGGGAAATTCTCCTGCGGCCCGTTACTCTGCTGAAGTTGACCCGCTGTCCATGCAAATGGATCTGCTCAGTCTGTCCAGTCAATCCCCCAGCCTGAACAGAGACCCTCCGCCATGGAACATGCAGGCAGAGATGTACGGGCACGAGAGCCACGATGAACTTTCATCGAACCCTCTTCATCTGCTCAGTCAGTGCAACATCCGGACTTGTTATTCCTCAAATCCATCTCCCGGTCACCCGGCGGATCCAAAGCCTGTGGGATCCAGGAGACCCCCCATATCTGCTCTGAAAGGAAAGTCTTTGAATGAAAACTGGTTCCAGCCAGGACCAGAGGACTATTACCAGCCCAATCTGAGGACACAGATGAGCTTTCAAGAGGTTCCACAGAATAGCTTCATTGATAAGCGATCCGTAAGCTTGCATATGTTCCAGAAGGAGAAGGCGGAGGTCGGCCTACAGATGGGTCGTAGTAGGAACCCCATCAGCGCACTTAGCTTTAGTGAACAGCTCGTACCACAGGAGCAAACTCCACATGGCTCAATGGAGTCGCTGGCTCTGTCTAATGCTACAGGTACCTTGCGTTTGTTAATTGTAAAAATATAATGGCTATTTATAATTCTGTTAATAAAACTTATGGTTTGCTAGTGATGCAATAGAATGTTATGGCAATCTTACACGTGTTTTCCGTCCACAGGCACCTCTGCAGATGGCGGCGGTAAACGGCACGAGCACTTGTCTCGCTTCTCAATGCCAGACTTGAGTAAAGACTCCGGTATGAACGTCTCTGAAAAGAGCAACATGGGCACCCTCAACTCATCCGTGCAGTTTCATAGCTCTGAATCTCTGCGCAGCCTGAACACCGCGCAGCCCTACCTTGAGCTCGAAACCCCGGTCCAAGTGAAATTCCCAAGACAATACTCCCGTGAATCTCTTCGAATTAACGCTTTGCCCCCTGGATTCGCTTTTCAGGAGGAGGACCGCATAAGCTTGGTGAGCAATGCCAACAATGCCCGTCTGGCGCCCATGAGTGACCGAACTCGCCGTCGAACCATCAATCAAGAACAGCCACGCCGACGGCACCACCACCATCGATCTCGCCGTTCCCGCCGCTCACGTTCGGATAATGCACTTAACCTCGCTGCCGAGCGCCACCCACCCCCCAGGCGATCTCAGCTTCACCTACATGAAGAATACAACCAGTTTCCTCCTTGCGGGCCCAGGGGCCTTCACAGCAGCGGAAGTGCAGGCAGATTGAGGCAGCAGCCGTTTCGACCCTGTCCTCGCACGACCTCTGACCTCACGCTTCAAAACCCCGGCCCTTACCGGCACCAGGGCCCTTATTCGTGGGACCAGTACGATTACGACGATGATTGGTGCTCCACCTGTTCCTCGTCTTCAGAGTCAGAAGATGAAGGGTATTTTCTGGGCGAGCCCATTCCTAGACCCGTCCAGCTGAGGTACATGACCAGCGAAGAGCTGCTGCGCAAATACAACTCCTCCGGACTGGGAGCGTCCGGTCAGTTCGAGAGCCGCGGACAGTTGCACACTCGCAAACGTAGGAAAAGCAAGAACTGCATTATCTCTTGAAAGTCGCGCCTGCTGCATTTCGCACAATGTTGCACAACAATATTTTATCCGTCCTTTATAGCAAATGTTTGAGAGGCTTTTCAGTGTCGTGAGGCCATCGGTGAATAATGCGCAGTAATATAATTTGTTCGCACCTCGAATTGCATATGCATGTTTTCCCATGTGATATTTCCAAATTATTCTGGATGTTACATTTTTTCACTTTGCAGCATTTGTTACAGCTGACGTGCAATTGTTCGTTATTTAATCCATTCAGGCACAGTGACTTTGATTTGTATGGTTCTGGTTACTCATTCTTTTCGCTCTGGGCTGAAAATGCCGTTTTAGTCAGTAATAAGATGTATATACGCAATTGTATGAAGAAATTCACTAAGTTAAGGATGTATTGTAAATGATCTGTAAATGATGTACTACATATTTTTATATTTTGTATGGATAGAATCATTTATGTACTAAGCATTATGTAGAGGAAATAGTAAAGGCATGCACGTTCATTTGCTGATTTTTGTCCTGTATTGAAAATTAAAGAGTATTTCTGTGGAAGATTTGATTGACAGCTTCTCATTGTCAAGGCGTTCTGCGATCTCTGACTCATAAGATGAAAACACGCTCGCCATCTGCTCATTGCATAAATGGAGAAGACCGCAGCACATGGAAGAATCAAAATGTCTGGCTTCAGTTACACAAACAAATTCTTTTTATAAGCGCTGTCTTTAACAAATCAATGATTCGTTTTTTGCTACCATTAACTTGAGATTCTAGCAGTATAAAGTTCGTACTTAAAGGGAAGGTTCAGCCAAAATTGAAAATTATTTTGTCATTTATCCACCATGTCATTCCAAACCTGTGTGACATGCTTTATTCTGGAGAGCATAGAAGATATTTTTTAAATGTTGGGCACCGAAGAACACTGGATACAAAACCACTGAGGTATTTCTCAAAATATTTCTACTTTTGGGTTCAACAGGAAAATAGACAGTTGCAGGTTTTAAATAAAATGAGGGAGTATAGAGTGACTGAAATTATATTTATGGGTGAACTACTCCTTTAGGTTCAGAATGATGCCTAACCACAATTTTGACAATAATGCTGGAAGAAGCTGTGCATGAGGGTCTTATAAGGCATGACGCAAATAAAGTATTAATCCACAAGATATAGTCCATGGCCTGTAAACTTAATTCAACAGTTTAGCATAATTTCATGTCAAAGCTGTCACGCATTTAGCAGTATTGACCAATCAGCATCTAGATTCCCAACCGTCCATTCTATTAGATAAAACTCAGAAAAGGCCTCGGTACATCTGCGCTGTGTGTTAGCGCATTCCAGTGTATAAAGGCAAAGTTAAGCAAAAGCATTCAACTATCACATTACACACGGACTCGAAATGCTATTATAACCGCTATACCAACACACATGTGGTTTTTAGGTTTTAATCTATAAACCATTACCACGCTCCCATGAGTTTGGAAATGTATCTAATCTGTCGACCTGTTTGAAAGTGGCGGAGTACTAATGATCCTGACAGGCCAGAAACATTATAGGCTTTGCACTACTGTCAGGAATGTTGTCCTCGTATGTATTTAGTGGTGCTCGGAAGAGTCGAGAGTTTGTTGAGTTGGCGGTGTTATGATAGAACCAGCTGCATAAACATGTGATGTACATTAAGAGTATTGGCCATTTGACAAGGAGTGATTCTTTCAGTATTTCTAAATTCTCTTCCTTTATCCTCTACCCTGTGGTCCATGACAATACAGGGCATGCTGCCTCATGTTGATGTGTATTCCAATGCACAGTGCCACTTTAGGCTATGAAACCTTTCTTAATTGGACGATTCTTAGTAACTCTTAGTGAATTTTGCTAGATGTAGCAAATAACAAAGTCACTTTGCTATCTATTTTGAAGGGAGAAAACTGCATGATATAGTGCAGAGGCAATAGCGCCCAAAGGACCACTGACGTCTGTGACTAGACATAACAAAACAGCGCAGGCATGACCATTTGTCATAATGAAATGTCAAATCTGTCTGTTGTTTAGGCCAGTGGTTATTGTGTCTTTTTCCTGATGATCAGTTGCAAATAGACAGCACACATTTGCAAGTGTGGAATGACATGTGGCTACAAATCAACCAATGTTCCTGCATTCCTGTTGTCTGGAATGATCATGAGGTCATGAGACTGTGTATCACACAAATGATGCTGTTTCTGCTAAATGTAGGACATATAAGGTGGCAAAATCTTAGCCTCTATGGAGGATTTTACGTAAAACGGTCTTGGGTATGTTTATTGAAATGTTCGTCTTAAATAGATTATTTTATGTAATCTTTAATTTATTTTTTACCAAATTAGAAATAGCAAGTTTACAGTCATCTTTAACATTTAAATCATTTACCACATTCCTGTCCACTCGGACTGCCCAAGATATGACCTAAAGCTCCCTTTGAGTAAAGCAATACCTCATAAAACCGAGACAGAGTTAACATTCATCTGTCTTATGACTCTGTATTAATTTGTGGGTCATGACTATTCATCTGAGGCCCAGAGCTGAGAGCTGGCATTTTACTTAAAGGCATTAAAATACTGTATATAATATGTGAGTTTATAGTCTGTTCTTCTATTGTGGGAATGACATGTCAGTTCAGCAATTTGTGGTTTAACTTTATGCTATTAGGGCATTCGTGTCGGAGGTGAATAATGCAGAAAACATCTGTAATGATAAGTGACATGACCATTGCAGCCTTTATTTGTTATTATTGAGGCGGCTGATGTTATTTCTGTTGTAATAGTCATTTTGTAATCCTGAGTAACTATTTTTGAGGCAACTTCATATTAGGATTTTTTAAGATAATACAGCTTAACTTTTTATTACATGCTTAATTTATATAGAAGTTGTGAGACTTAGTTTTACACTTTTTGTCCTTTACTTTGAACGTTGCTCAGTATCAAACCAGTAAATTAGGGGTGGAGAATATACTGGAGTCAAAAGAAAGATGAATGTATTTGCAACACCCTGATCATATAGGTTTAAAGGGATACTTCACCCAAAAGTAAACATTCTGTCAAAAGTAAACTCACCTTCCAAATCTGTATACATTTATTTGTATTGACGAACATAGAGAAAGATATTTGAAAGCATGCTTGTAACCAGACAGATGCCCCCCATTGACTCCCATAGTAGGAAAATTGACTTTGTAATTTTTTAGTCTGTTGAACACAAAAGAAGACATTTTGAAGAATGTAGAACAGCTCTTTTGACTACCATTCAAAAGTGTCAATGGAAGGCAAAATCTGCGTGGTTATAAGCATTCTTCCAAATATCTTTCTCTGTGTTGATCATTAAAAAAAAATGATTTTGAACTCGAAGGTGAGTAAATGATGACAGAATTTTCCTTTTTGCGTGAAGCATCCCTTTAATTCCCAGGAAAAACAAGAAAGAGAATGACTGGAGCACAAAGACTGCTAGGCTATCACAACTACAGATTCTTATGGAAAATCACCAGCAGCAAAGGTCTTAAATAGCCACATTCAATCATTCAATCATCATTATCCACATAGCTGCAAATGTGATCCTCAATAAGATTCATGCCTACAACAAGCAGTGCCTTAAAGACTGGCATCATGTGCATTCAATTACTGGCTGGTCATAGAAAGCCTGACCTCAGATCGGTTTTCAGGAATTTCACTTGAATGGTTTAGTTTGTGGTATAGCTGGTCACAGATCAGTGTGCATCTAAGGTTCTGAATTCATTTCTAATTCCGGATGTGTTATGGCAGACAGTAAGGGAATCGGTGAAGCGTATTTCACATTTTCATTTTATGCATTGAAGAAATTTCGCACCTGCTGGATGACACTCATATGCCAGAATAAATGGCACCAAACCCCTTGTGGTTATTATAATTACAGTGAGCGTTCTTCTATTATAACAACAAACACACAGTTCCATAGTGAGCTGTCATGGGTATAGCCACATATTTAAAATAATGGCAATTTACAGTTAGAACCAATATGTGAGAACACATACTAGGCTACCTATAGACACATTCAACATGATCCACTTAGCACAATTTTTTTCCATTCAGGAATACCCAAATAACAACAACCTGTGGTATTTATCCACAATGACAGCACACAAATCCATCACAATGATCACGATGTGTCTAAATTGCGATGCCTTCATAGCTAAATCGAGCTATTCAGGAAACATAATCTTCAGATCAGGAGGTCTCAGGACTGTTTAACATTTATTAATTTCTCACCCACACACAGGAGATAATCTCACAGTGTCAGAAGACCCAATGCTTTCCAGCTGGAGCCCCCCACATTAATAACCTAATTTAACCATGCCCATCTGTGCCTATTACATACAGTATATACATATATTCTGTCAATCACTCGTTAGTGTTTACTAATTATTCTGTCTCTGCTTTCTAAATGGTCCAAAAAGTGCATCCATGTATACCTGCTGAAAATAGTAAAGATTTATCGTCTAGAAATGGATTTTACTATTTTATTATATATTAAGTGTAGACATTGTGTCAGGAGAGATGCTCATTTTGCACATTGACCTACAAAGTCAAAGCCATATTATCTTCTTGCACACTCACAGTCACTCGCAAGATTAATGACCAATTTCAGTCAGGCACTTGACAGATCAGCAACTGGACATTATGAATGAGCTGCAGGAATGTTAATGAAGCCAATTATATTATTGTCTGACAATCCCTAATAGATTACATTCCATTGTGTCATTTGCCAGCGTATACTTGCAGTGATATGACTAGGAGCAAATTACCTTATGAGTATCAGTACTCGGCGTCGTGTCAGTGCCGGTCCACTATTATTTCTCAGCTCTTAATGCATTTATGCTCTTAGATTTGTGCATTACTTATGAAGTCAAGGACATCCAGATCAAACCAAATCATTGTGCATGTTGATGTGTTCAAAATATCCATTTTGTAAATGAGAAGATGTGACATTATAGTTAATGTAATGTGTTTTATGTATGTACTTGACATAGACGTTGTTTAAATGCTGTTTAGGCTTATTAATAGTTGTCATGGGGAGTTGAAGGTCTGAGATAAAAACATATCAGAATTATATTTAGTGTTTAATATTCAAAATGTATATGTACACCCTCAAAGTCCTCATATTCAGAATTAATCTATAGATCAACACACATCTCTGAGATATAATGGCATATTTTTTAACCTTTACTTGAATGATTAAAGTAGAATTGGGGAGGTTTATTTTAGCATAACAAAAAAACATAAATTACACAAAATGAGTTCAACCTCAAAAACTGGATGGTTATACCTTTGTGTACATTTTTGTGTAAAGCATTTCTACAAGTAGTTTTGCAATGTCAGTATAGATTTTGTAAATTTGCAAAAGAATTGTAATGTCAGTTTACTGAAATACATCTAAAGGGAAATATGGTCATATAGAGGCTTTAATTCTGAAAAAGCATAGTCTATAATAAATGAAAACATTTACAGTCATGTCAGAACATATCTGTACTTCGTACCCAGCCAGCAGGGAATGTTCTCAGAACTTTGCCTAACATTCCCTAAAAGTTTATTAATGTTTTGAAGGAAACTTTTAAATCGAATGTTTATATAATGTTTTAAGAATGTTTAAAATTTAAGTTAATGTTCTTGTAAAGTGCTGTAAATACAAAACTAGAACGTTTTATATTCAATATTTTAAGGATGTTTTGTTGATGTTGTTGATTTAACAGATTATATAATGGTCTTTATAAAACATTGCCACAATGTTTCAAGATATCAAAGGTAGAACGTTTTAACAGAAACATTGAGGAAACATTATAGGAACATCGTTTAGGTTTGAGATGATTTAATGTTTTTTATAAAACGTTCCTATAATGTGATATATAAACAAAACTAGAACATTTTATATTCAATATTTTGAGGAGGTTTTGTTGATGTTGTTTAAAGTTTATTGAAGCGGATCTGCTGGTAACCCTGCAGTGAATAAACAGCGCCATCTGCTGGAGCCTGCTAACATTTAAACTACATTTCATGAGCTCACACTTCCTTTATGTTATGTTAACGGTTATGTTAACGAAAGACACGCAGATATAGTCTACACACGCGGAGGCGCGCGCTGGGACGCTTCTTATTAGAGCCGTCAAAAGTTGAATGTCATCACATAATGTTATTTATTTTAAAAGGTAAGTGACTGTAAATGTCAGCGTCATCATGTGTGTAAAGCAACATCATGTGTGTAAACAACAATTTATTCAGTTAGTTTATTCACAGTTAGGATACTCCTGACAGGAGGCTTCCGTTAAGTGTTTAGTCTTTACGTAACATTAAGCTTCAACTAAATTGAATGGTGCAACTAAAAAATATGCATCTTGTAAATTGTAACTTTGTGCCCATTTGAGTCAAAACTAGGCTAAATTGTAACTTATGCACAGCTGGTGCAACCGGCCCCAGGTAACACCCATCAGAATAATTAACCTTGGGACTAAGATCTTCTTTTCAAACTAGTTTTGAACTTAAATGGGTTATTCCCATTAGAGAATATGTTCATGAAGTTGTTTCCATATGATATAATCTCCGGTGTACTGTGCATGATGCAGTCTGCTAGATTAATCCCAATGCCGTGACGCAAAAGACAGCTGAGGCGGTGATAAAACATTTACATGACTGCCATGATGTGATGTCAATCATAATTGGTGTGTGATGTGAACATGGTCTCTATTAAATCACTAATGAGTCAGGGAAGCCACATACTGCCTGTCAGACATTGATAAGAAATTCACTGAATATAAACTAAGAGGATTTACAGAGACATAAAGACGATGCATTGAAATGGGTGGGCAGAGTTAACAGTGTCTAGTTAACTTTGCAGAGAAATGCAAAGGACATTATGCATTTTATCATTTAAAAAATATTTAGTCTCATAGAAAAAAATCATAAAGACTTCTCTGGGAGATTAAAAAAGTTGTTACATTTAATCTGCAACATAATATAATATATTTTTATAACTCTCTATAACAAACTGTTGCCACAGATATACAGGGCTGTATATAGTGCAAGTCACAAGCCTCTCATGTCATCTCATACTACCTTCTAAATCATCTCACATATTAAAGTTATTTCAACTCAGGTGAATAATTAATTCCCAGAATTTATTAATTCAGTAGGTTATACAAATGCAGATACACAAATATACAATAATATACACAGTCACATTTATTTCCTTTATATAATATAAATAGGTGATATTTTCCTTTCATGTTCATTTCCATCCATAATGACATACTGTAGATCTGCAGAGTAATCCCGAGGTTCACAGCTTTATCTCTAAGACCTCATCTTCTGAAGATCCACAGACTCGAATGTTCTTAAACTCTTGGGAAATCTCTAGTGGAGTTTTGCCTTTTGTTTCAGGAAGGACGAAGAAGACGAAGAGAGCAGCGATCAGACAAAAGCAGGAGAAGAGAACAAAGCTCAGGGATTTCATGGCGGCCTGCAGAAAACATCCAGAACAGTGAACAGGAGCAGCTGAAAGCCTGACATTACACATTGCTTAGGATAAGAACATATAATAAGACACATATTCAAGAATTGCTCTTTCAAACAGGAAGAAACTGACATCACAATACGATCATAATCACTGACTTAAATAGATGATGACGAAAGCGCCTTACTACGTAAAACCTTTATAGACCTTATTTAAACATATGACCCCTATGGAGAGCTAAAAAACTCACACACTCATGCACCCACAGACCTTTCTATTCCTATGATGATCTATGGGTGTGTCTTACAGAAATGATTGGGAATGTAAACTTTATTCCACAACAATGGATTTCAGGTAAGTTATATTTTTTAACCTTGAAATGGTTGAGAACTTACAATTAGGAATGGAAACATAAATCCAAATATGGCGACCCCCAGCCAGCCAAGGATCCCGGTAAACATAAATGCAGCTGGACGGTATGACTGGATGAAAATCTCACTGGTGATGGGATGGGTCACTGCAGCTGTTAATCAGATTGGTTTAAATTTTTGCATTGATTAAATACTATATAATCAGTGTGACACAATATGTAAGGGTTTACCTGGTCCTCCCGCGTAGAAAATGTTAAAAAGAAAAACGAGGAAAACTGTGATGTATGGGATTACAAAGCTTGAGTCCTGCGGATGAGACAGAGACATAATTGCTAAAGGTCTGTTATGTGTTAACTAAAAGCTGTTATGTGATGGAGACTCACCTTCAGGTAAAGAGTAACAGTGATTAATGCCATGATGACTGACATCCCTCCAAACCCAATCCACAACAAAACCCTTCTCCCCACACTCTCAATGAGGAAGCTCTACACACACACATGTTTATAGCAGCACAAAGAAACTATAAATGATATGTGTAAATATACATTACAATACAACACACTTTTAAAGAAAAAAATATAGCATTTCTTTCATAGCTATCTCTGGGACATACACTGATTATAGAGGTGAAAACTTCAGAGGTGCCTATGCCCAATGTGACATGACGAATCTTATCTACTGGAATACCGGCTTCCAAAAAGATGTTGAAAGAGAAGGAAGTGATCTGTGAGCGAGAGAGTGACAATTGTCAGACACATATATAAATATATATACAGTTGTGCTCAAAAGTTTACATACCCCTTGCAGAATCTGGAAAAAGCTGAAACATTTGGAAAAATGTTGGATTTTTGAAAATTAAGTTTTATATTTAATTTAGTCCTGCCCTGAGCAAGTTATTTCATTAAAGAAATGTTAACATAAAGTTCACACTAAAGAATAATAACAGAATTTCTAAAGATATCCCACGGCAAAAGTTTACATACCCCTGATTCTTAATACTGTATGATGTTACCTAAACAATCAATGACAGTTTTTATGTTTAGTCATAGTTGTTTAAGGGTTACTTGTTTGTCATGAGTCATTAGACTGTCCACTGATCTTCAAAACAATCACCCAGGTCCTCCACAATCTTTGCTTTTCAAGCATTTCTGGATATTTGATTCATGTCCTCAGAAACTGGCTGATGTTGAGATTATTACAATTGATAGAAACATTCAGTTGTGCCCACAAAGTCCACAGGATTCATCTAAAGTCAGGTGGGTGTAAAACCTCTGAAAATGGTTTTGGTGTAAATTGTTATTGCTTCATTTATACATCTTGTAAATGTATAAAGAGGAATCTCAACATCATACAGTTACCGCTGGACATGAGTAACCCTTTAACAACTATGACTAAACATAAAAACTGTCACTGATTGTTTAGGTAACATCATACAGTATTAAGAATCAGGGGTATGTAAACTTTTGCCGTGGGATATCTTTAGAAATTCTGTTATTATTCTTTAGTGTGAACTTTATGTTAACATTTCTTTAATGAAATAACTTGCTCAGGGCAGGACTAAATTAAATATAAAATTTAATTTTCCAAAATCCTCTTATTTTTTCCAAATGTTTCAGCTTTTTCCAGATTCTGCAAGGGATATGTAAACTTTTGAGCACAACTGTATATCACATTCTGTATGTGAACTACTGAATGAAGGTTAAATTATTTACAGCAGTGATGCCGCTGAACTGAACGCATCCACATATGACCAGCAGAGAAAGGACCTGCCAGCGCAGATGTTTGACCCGCAGCATATCCAGCAGACTCTTACTGTTTTCCCCTTGAATGACCGCCTGCTCGGCCAACATCTCCTCAATCTCCAGTTTATAATCTCCTGGTCCCCACAGAAACTGCAGTGCTGCCGACAAAAGCGCTCAAAGAGTCCATGACAATAAAATGAAGGAATGTGCCAAATTATAGCAATCGCTAGATACTGCACACAACCTACTTCAAAAACTTTCGTTTCAGTAATTCAAACCTGATTAGGGATATTTGATCTGTGTCATTTTCTTAATTCCATTTACAAAATCATCTCACGCAGTACAGTACAGTATTACAAACTCAAAAGATTTAAATTCAACTGAATCACCTTTTCTGCACTCTTCTATGTTTCCTTTCTCTATTAGAATATATCGGGGCGCATCGGGGAGGAACGGCAGGATTACCATCTGAATTGCACAGAAACATGTTGAGACACACAGCAGAATGTTCCACCATTCCTCACGACCAAGAATTTCCCTGAACAAGGACCAAGACACTTGCAATTAAGAACACATTTCATCACATGACCATGAGGTGAGAAAAATTACCATAAGCAAGAATGTTTTTATATCTAAATGAAATTACCTCAGACTAGCAAATTGTCCTGATAATTTACCGAAGAACAGAAATGTAGCAGTTGTGAGTACCACCATTCCTCTAATTTTTTTGGGTGAACTCTCTCCCAGATAGAGCGTATGAATGTTTCCACCTAACCCTTCATGAGAAGCAACAGAAAATGAACTTAAACAATGAAACAAACACACTCTAGTCTGTCCTGTTCTTGTAATTCAAAGGGTGTCTGTATACCTGATGTAAATCCAAACAGGAAGCGCGATAACATGAGAAGTTCAAATGAGTTTGTGGGTCTGCTTATGGACATGAATATTGTAACCGCAACTGCTAAGCCACTGTTGAAGAGCATGGCTGTTTTTCTGAGGAGAGCACGCAAATGCACTTTTTTACACAGGCCTAATATATTCAGATTATGAGATCCAAAAATGCTTATTCAGTGTTGCTTTTTATTAAAGGCCTATCATTTATTCAAAACCAGAATGTAGTGAAAAGTTCAAATGGAAAAAATGACGTGGCATTACCTTCCCAGGTGACTAGTTACACGTCTGACAGTCATGGAGCCCACAAGTGCTCCAACAGCAAAGAGAGAAACCACAGCAGACCAGATAAGGGTGACAGTCTTCTCTCCTGGATATTCCCCATAGCGATATGTCCAGCTACTGTTGATAAAGCTCTGAATGTACTGTGGAAAAGTAGACAAGAAGACTTTACAAACATGTTAGGAGAAATAAATACCATATTATTTCATTTAAATTCAGCTCAGACTGTAAAGTAATGCTTATAGAGTAAAATAAGTCACTAAACATGCATAAAATGAAAGAAGTTCACACTGGAGATGGAGAGCTGATCGCGGTGAGATGGAATCCGGTCTGAAATGTTCCACCAAACCCCAACACAACAATGAGGAAAAGTGCTTTCCCACAAACCTGAAATGATAACCACTCTGTTCAACATCAACAGTGCTTTCCTGCTGTTCATATAAGATATTTAAAATGAAGTTAAAAACAGATTTGTCTCTGAGCTTCTGAGCTTCAGTTTAAGCACAAATTACATATTTTAAAGAAAACAAGAACAAATATTGTTCACATAGCTGTGATTAAACACATTTTAATTGTGTGGCTCATAAATATAATTAAAGACAACATGTTCTTACCAGTTCTTTCAACACACTCTTCATGTTGATCTGTTGTTGCACGTCCATGCAGCACTTATATTTCACTACAAATGCAAAGTGATCTGTAATACATTAATTGGATTTAGATTAATTTTTGACTGTCACGCTCTCTTGCCAAAGAGAGATTTGTTGGAAAAACTAGTTAGAACAATTGCAATAGAAATGTGATAATGATTGAGACTATCATTTATGGGAACTGAATGTTGGCCAGAGCTTTGAAATGTGTTACATCATAGTCTCTCATACTGGGGTTTGTGATACTCAAGCGGAGGTTTTTTTAAACTGGGGTCCTGGCCCCCAGAAAATTTCAGGCAAAAAGATGAAGCAAAAATTAGTTTCAAGAATTGTTTATATTTGTACCTTTGTGGTGGTGAGTTTTTTTTCTCTATACTTTTTTTCACATTCAGAGTGACAGTTGCTGCAGAATTAATAGTTTAATAAAAAATGTCTCTTCAGGGTTGTCTCTCCACATTCAACAGATGTAGACAACTATTTATGTTTTAAAACAATACTTTGTTTTTATAATATCACATTTACTGTTTTATATATATAAAAAATATAGATGGACATAAATTTATGAAAGGGGTCCTCACAAAAGGGTAATCTCATTTGGGGGTCCTTGGCATTGTAAAGTTTGAAGTTTAAGTTAAAAATGAAGCTATATTTAAAAAAGTAAAAAGGTTTGATGTAAAAATAAAAACACTAAAATGAAAAAATATATATTTCACACTTGCCTAATATGACTGTTTTTTTCACTGGTACTTTCTGTTCTGATAACTGGTTCTAGGGAAATAAACTACCTATTTCTTGGCAAAACGCTTCATACAAGATCTCAAGGTTGCACAGTGTTATGTCAGATTTGCTAACCAGAACATTAAATGACTAGGACACAAAGTCTAGTACTGTGTTTGCCTAATATAACTGTCTGTACACTGGTACTTTCTGTTCTGATTACTGGTGTTAGGAAAATAAAATGTTTGTTCCTTTGCTCCGAGCTCGGTAGTTCCTCCGAACTTGCTCGCCCCTTTTCCGGGGAGAGGGCCCCAAGCCCGCTGTGTGCCCAGACTCCGGTTGTTCCCCATTGGGCTCAAAGGTGCTGAGCTGTGGGTGAAGAGACTGGGTGGAGGAAGGGTGCTGAAAAGACTACATATGGTAAGATGGTTACGTTTGGTTGTTTCGCTTCTTTCCCAAAAGAGATTACATATTAACAAAACGTGTTCTGTAGAGAAGTTCTTATGGTGACATGTCAACAACATCCCATGTAGGCATATACGCGGTGTATGTAGAAAGAAATCGCTGATTCTAAGGTAATACAAAATAATGCTTGATTATGTAATTTATACACCCCTGAAGACATAGTTATGCAGGCTATTATATTGCATTTCTGTCCATAGATTTTCCAAAAAACTACACACTGGCCCTTTAACGAAAATAAATCCTATGACTTAATATGTTGATACATTAAAACCACAACATATAATAATATATTTGTATAGCTCTCTAACAGACTGTTGCCCCAATACAGATTTCATATAGTTGTGCAAGTCTCTCAAATCACCTCACAAAATCATTTAAACTCAGGTAAATAATTCATCCCCAATATTTATGAACTCAGGTATCAGGTGTGTAAGGCCAATGCAGAATAATATACACATAGTCACATGAACATCTTTTTATAATATAATATGAAAATGTGATATTTTCCTTTCTTGTTTATAAAGTTTGAAAAAGAATCGTAATGTCAGTTTACTCAAATACATCTAAAGGGAAAATGGTCATAAAGGACTCAAAAAACTATAGCTGATAATAAAGGAAACCATTTACAGTCACGTCAGAACAGTTTGTAACTAACTCTGTACTTTATCCGGTTGCACCATTTGGTCTTACGTCAGAGCTAATTAATCGTAAACTCTCCGTAAAGTAATAGATTTGGTCGCATATGACGTTTACCTTCAATAGTCCAACAGCAGCCTTTACATTCGTGAGAAAAACTTGTGTTGAAATGGTGTGAGTTTCAAAACTTTCTTGATTTTAATTGATGTAACCTCACATAATAACGGTAAATAGGCTAGATAATAAACGAATGCTGATTAATAACCGCGCAATAATAAATTACATGTAATCTGGGTGACTTAATTTTACTGCTAACCGCCAATGAAATAAAAAGAAGATTCTTTTATTTTGACGTGCACACGCAGAAGTAGGTTACACACACGGAAGCGCGCTTGGACGCTTCTCGTCTCGTCAAGTGACTGTAAATGTCAGCGTTATCATGTCTCTAAAGCATTACATTTCGAGTGAAAAAAGAGCTTATTCAGTTAGTTCAGGAAGATTGTGAATTTTATAATTTAAACAATGTTAAGTCTTAAAGAAAAAAAAGACGTATCTGGGAGATTAAAAAAAGTTGATACATTAAAACTGCAGCATAGAATAATATATTTTTATAACTCTCTATAACAGACTGTTGCCACAGATATAGTGGGTTGTATATAGTTGTGCAAGTCACAAGTCTCTCATGTCATCTCATACTACTTTCTAAGTCATCTAACATATTAAAGTCATTAAAAACAAGTCATTGGATAATTCATACCTAGAATTTATTAATTCAGCAGGATTTACAAATGCAGATACACAAATATACAATAATATACACAGTCACATTTATTTCCTTTATAAAATATAAATAGCTGATATTTTCCTTTCATGTTCATTTCCATCTGTAATGACATACTGTAGATCTGCAGAGTAATCCCGAGTTTCACAGCTTCATCTCTAAGACCTCATCTTCTGAAGATCCACAGACTCGAATGTTCTTAAACTCTTGGGAAATCTCTAGAGGAGTTTTGCCTTTTGTTTCAGGAAGGATGAAGAAGACGAAGAGAGCAGCGATCAGACAAACGCAGGAGAAGAGAACAAAGCTCAGGGATTTCAGGGCGGCCTGCAGAAAACATCCAGAACAGTGAACAGGAGCAGCTGAAAGCCTGACATTACACATTGCTTAGGATAAGAACATATAATAAGACACACATTCAAGAATTGCTCTTTCAAACAGGAAGAAACTGACATCACAATACAATCATAATCACTGACTTATATAGATGATGACGAAAGCGCCTTACTACGTAAAACCTTAATAGACCTTATTAAAACATATGACCCCTATGGAGAGCTAAAAAACTCACACACTCATGCACCCACAGACCTTTCTATTCCTATGATGATCTATGGGTGTGTCTTACAGAAATGATTGGGAATGTAAACTTTATTCCACAACAATGGATTTCAGGTCAGTTATATTTTTTAACCTTGAAATGGTTGAGAACTTACAATTAGGAATGGAAACATAAATCCAAATATGGCGACCCCCAGCCAGCACAGGATCCCAGTTAACATAAATGCAGCTGGACGGTATGACTGGATGAAAATCTCACTGGTGATGGGATGGGTCACTGCAGCTGTTAATCAGATTGGTTTAAATTTTGGCATTGATTAAATACTATATAATCAGTGTGACACAATATGTAAGGGTTTACCTGGTCCTCCGGCGTAGAAAATGTTAAAAAGAAAAACGAGGAAAACTGTGATGTATGGGATTACAAAGCTTGAGTCCTGCGGATGAGACAGAGACACGATGCTAAAGGTCTGTTATGTGTTAACTAAAAGCTGTTATGTGATGGAGACTCACCTTCAGGTAAAGAGTAACAGTGATTAATGCCATGATGACTGACATCCCTCCAAACCCAATCCACAACAAAACCCTTCTCCCCACACTCTCAATGAGGAAGCTCTACACACACATGCACACACACATGTTTATAGCAGCACAAAGAAACTATAAATGATATGTGTAAATATACATTACAATACAACACACTTTTAAAGAAAAAAATGAAGCATTTCTTTCATAGCTAGCTCTGGGACATACACTGATGATAGAGGAGAAAACTTCAGAGGTGCCTATGCCCAATGTGACATGACGAATCTTATCTACTGGAATACCGGCTTCCAAAAAGATGTTGAAAGAGAAGACAGTGATCTGTGAGCGAGGGAGTAATATCACACACATATATAAATATATAGTACATCACGTATGTTCTGAACTATTGAATGAAGGTTAAATGATTTACAGCAGTGATGCCACAAAACTGAATGCACCCAGAAATGACCAGCAGAGAAAGGACCTGCCAGCGCAGATGTTTGACCCGCAGCATATCCAGCAGACTCTTACTGTTTTCCCCTTGAATGACCGCCTGCTCGGCTAACATCTCCTCAATCTCCAGTTTATAATCTCCTGGTCCCCACAGAAACTGCAGTGCTGCCGACAAAAGCGCTCAAAGAGTCAATGACAATAAAATGAAGGAATGTGCCAAATTATAGCAATCGCCAGATATTGTACACAACCTACTTCAAAAACTTTCGTTTCAGTAATTCGATCCTGATTAGGGATATTTGATCTGTGTCATTTTCTTAATTCCATTTAAAAATCTCACGCAGTACAGTACAGTATTACAAACTCAAAAGATTTAAATTCAACTGAATCACCTTTTCTGCACTCTTCTATGTTTCCTTTCTCTATTAGAATATATCGGGGCGCATCGGGTAGGAACGGCAGGATTACCATCTGAATTGCACAGAAACATGTTGAGACACACAGCAGAATGTTCCACCATTCCTCACGACCAAGAATTTCCCTGAACAAGGACCAAGATACTTGCAAATTAAGAACACATTTCATCACATGACCATGAGGTGAGAAAAATTACCATAAGCAAGAATGTTTTTATATCTAAATAAAATATTACCTCAGACTAGCAAATTGTCCTGATAATTTACCGAAGAACAGAAATGTAGCAGTTGTCAGTACCACCATTCCTCTAATTTTTTTGGGTGAACTCTCTCCCAGATAGAGCGTATGAATGTTTCCACCTAACCCTTCGTGAGAAGCAACAGAAAATGAACTTAAACAACGAAACAAACACACTCTAGTCTGTCCTGTTCTTGTAATTCAAAGGGTGTCTGTATACCTGATGTAAATCCAAACAGGAAGCGCGATAACATGAGAAGTTCAAATGAGTTTGTGGGTCTGCTTATGGACATGAATATTGTAACCGCAACTGCTAAGCCACTGTTGAAGAGCATGGCTGTTTTTCTGAGGAGAGCACGCAAATGCACTTTTATACACAGGCCTAATATATTCAGATTATGAGATCCAAAAATGCTTATTCAGTGTTGCTTTTAATAAAGGCCTATCATTTATTCAAAACCAGAATGTAGTGAAAAGTAAAAATATAAAAAATGACGTGGCATTACCTTCCCAGGTGACTAGTTACACATCTGACAGTCATGGAGCCCACAAGTGCTCCAACAGCAAAGAGAGAAACCACAGCAGACCAGATAAGGGTGACAGTCTTCTCTCCTGGATATTCCCCATAGCGATATGTCCAGCTACTGTTGATAAAGCTCTGAATGTACTTTGGAAAAGTAGACAAGAAGACTTTACAAAAAAGTAAGGAATACCATATTATATCATTTAAATTGTAATGTTATACTTAAATACTAATAGAGTAAAATAAGTCACTAAAAATGCAAAAAATGAAAGAAGTTCACACTGGAGATGGAGAGCTGATCGCGGTGAGATGGAATCCGGTCTGAAATGTTCCACCAAACCCCAACACAACAATGAGGAAAAGTGCTTTCCCACAAACCTGAAATGATAACCACTCTGTTCAACATCAACAGTGCTTTCCTGCTGTTCATATAAGATATTTAAAATGAAGTTAAAAACAGATTTGTCTCACAAATAACAGACAACCTGACACATGTTGTTGTGTTGGTTGTTTTTGGTAAGAGCTTCAGTTTAAGCACAAATTACATTTTTTAAAGAAAATAAGAACAAATATTGTTCACATAGCTGTGATTAAACACATTTTAAGTGTGTGGCTCATAAATATAATTAAAGACAACATGTTCTTACCAGTTCTTTTAACACACTCTTCATGTTGATCTGTTGTTGCACATCCATGCAGCACTTATATTTCACTACAAATGCAAAGTGATCTGTTAAACATTAATTGGATTTAGATAAAATTTTGACTGTCACTCTCTCTTGTCAAAGAGAGATTTGTTGGAAAAACTAGTTAGAATAATTGTAATAGAAATGTGATAATGATTGAGACTATCATTTATGGGAACTGAATGTTGGCCAGAGCTTTGCAATGTTTTACATCATAGTCTCTCATACTGGGGTTTGTGATAGTGTAGGGAAAGTTTTTTTAAACTGGGGTCCAGGGCCCCCAGAAAATTTCAGGAAAAAGATGAAGCAAAAATTAGTTTCAAGAATTGTTTATATTTCTACCTTTGTGGTGGTGAGTTTTTTTCTCTATACTTTTTTTCAGAGTGACAGTTGCTGCAGAATTAATAGTTTAATAAAGAATGTCTCTTCAGGGTTGTCTCTCCACATTCAACAGATGTAGTCAACTATTCATGTTTTAAAACAATACTTTGTTTTTATAATATCACATTTACTGTTTTATATATGTGACCCTGGATCACAAAACCAGTCTTAAGTAGCACGGGAACATTTGTAGTAAAAGACAAAAATACATTGTATTTCAAAAATCATTAGGATATTAAGTAAAGATCATGTTCCTTGAAGATATTTAGTACATTTCCTACCTTAAATATATACAAACTTTATTTTTGTGAGTGGATGGCCTGCCACAGTGCCTCTTATTAACAACTTCAAAGGCAATTTTCTCAATATTTAGATTTTTTGCACCCTAAGATTTGTGAGTTTTAAACCGTTGTATCTCAGTCAGATTTTTACCTACTCTAACAACTCATACAGCAATATAAAGCTTATTATTCAACGTTCAGATTATGTAAAAATTGACCCATAAGACTGCTTTTGTTGTCCAGGGTCACATATATAAAAATATAGATGGACATATATTTAAGAAAGGGGGTCCTCACAAGGGGATAATCTCATTTGGGGGTCCTTGGCATCGTAAAGTTTGAAGTTTAACTTAAAAATGAGGCAATAATTAAAAAATTAAAAAACATTTAACGTAAAAATAAAAACACTAAAATGAAAACATATATATTTCACATTTGCCAAATATAACTGTTTGTCCACTTGTACTTTCTGTTCTGATAACTGGTTCTAGGGAAATAAACTACCTATTTCTTTCCAAAACGCTTCATACAAGATCTCAAGGTTGCACAGTGTTATGTCAGATTTGCTAACCAGAACATAGAATGACTAGGACACAAAGTTTAGCACTGTGTTTGCCTAATATAACTGTCTGTACACTGGTACTTTCTGTTCTGATTACTGGTGTTAGGAAAATAAACTGCTTGTTCCTTTACATAACGCTTCATGCAGGTTTTTTGTTGTTGCTTAAGAGACAAATTTCAGCGCTATAGCTTAGGTTACAACGAGAACAAAAATGAGATGGCACAGCTGCATCAAAGGACAGTTGCAACTGAAACATTCACAACCACTACTGACAAAATGGAAGACAGGTTAAAGGTTGTCATTGAACTTGCAAAATTTATTTTTCAGTATTCATTTCAACTAATATTGACCAATGTACTTTCCAGTAAAGGACACACACAATAAAAATAGAAAAAAGTGATAGGCCTACTGTGTGATTTATTATCACATATCACATCTATTATCGCATAATAGACTGCTTACTCCAACTGCCGTTTATCCTACGTAATCGTACCATGCGTGTAGTGACCATAAACATTTTATGTTAAAATAAATATTTAAAACAATAAGCCTATTTCTTACGTGTATATGGTGGAGGGATGGGAGGGATGGTGCTCAAAACATTGCAAAGATAGCCTTCTCGGGACAAACGGTTGGATACATTACTGGATACGTGTGCTAATTAACTTCATTAAAATTACGTATGTCTTAATATAAAATTTTAAATATATTATTTTCTTATGTCCATGAAAAGAATTTAAAAAGCAAAATTGCCGATAACACACCAGAAAAATTAACCTCGGGACTAAGAGTTCCTTTTTAAACTAGTTTTGAACTTAAATGGTCATTCCCATTTTGAAATATTTTCATGCAGTTGTTTCTATGTGTTGTGCATGCCTATAATAACCAACTTGCTAAATTAACCCCAATGCGGTGAGTGACGCAGCAGACAGCTTTGATAAATGGTTATTTTTGGCGGTGATAAAACATCTACTGCCATGATGTCAGTCATATTGGTGTGTGATGTACTACACTGTACTTATTAAATCACTAATGAGTCAGGGAAGCCCAATACTGGCTGTCCGACATTAATAAGAATTTCACTAAATAAATAAACCAAGAAGACACAAAGACATAAAGATTAGGCAATGAGGTTTCATTGTGACTGCAGTGACCAATTTGCAGAGAAATGCTAAAAACATTATGCATTATTTGTATTTATTCATTTCTTTATTTTGGTCCTAAAGCTCCTGTGTGTAATTTGTTAGCGGCATCCGGTGGTGAGGTTGCGAATTGCCACCAACCGCTCACCCTTCCCTTTCGAAGAGCTATGGAGGTTTTGAGAGGATTAAGACCCTGGCTTTGTCCGAAATAGCCCCCTGTATAGCCCCCCTAATATAGTGCACTATTCGAGGGGACATCCGTTTTAACTGCTGTCTGAATTCATTGTGGACATAAATGAGTGGACTAATTCAATCCCATGATGAATCATAATAACGTGTGTACACAATGAATTCAGACGGCTACAGCCGATGTTCACTCACGGCTAGCTGCTAGCCATCTATCGCGTGATGCTCGCGCTAAGAGTCCCGCATGTCTGCAGTAGATTCCAGTGCACCGAGTGTCCGAATTTACTCACTGTTTTCCCACACTTCTTAAAGTGGACTATAGTGAACGAATTAGGGAATAGTGAATGGGGGTAAAGTGGGCAATTTCGAAAACAGGGCCTGTCTGCACAAGTTTTTCAAGCTTTTTCCAAACGCGGCCAATCAACACCGAAATGTGTGAAATGCTTACATCCATGTTTGCTAGCGCATTAGTAAATGTAAGACACATCAGCCTTTGTTATTTCTGTCAGGTGTTTATTTACTTTCTGCCTCTTTATGTCCTGGCAAAGTATGGTAAAGCTTTTTTTAATGGACGGACAAAGAGGTATGGACAAAGATGTTTCTGTGGGTGACACAAGACTGTAAAGCTGCAAAAGTGAAATTTTTCTCCATGCTCCGCTGTCAAACAAAAGTTGCAAGTATTTAAATATTCAGTCTCCAAAAATGCATTTTAAAGTACGCACGAACTGACATTAATGCTATCAAACTGGAGAACAGTGCGTCACATGATGAAAAATGTGTCATCGTTTCAAACCCCTCCGTTTTCCTCATACACACGACAACTTGAAAACAGCAATTTCAAATGTATCCACCTTCGAGTGTGTTTTCAGAAGCTCTGTTTTTGTTGGAGAAAATCCCGTCTCCTTGTGGACAAAAGGCCAAAAACGGAGAAAAAAAGAGAAACGCACTAGTGTAAACAGGGTATCAGATGTGCTGAAAAGACTACAGATGGTAAGATGGGTACGTTTGCATGTTTCGCTTCTTTCCCAAAAGAGATAACATAATAACGAAAGACGTTCAGTAGAGGTCTGTAGACTTTCTGCTCTTTAGGTCTACTGTGGAAACAACATGGCAACAAGTCAACAACATCCATGTAGGCATATCCGCAGTGTATGTAGATAGAAATAACTCATTCTAGGGTCATACAAAATAATATTTCATTATGTAAAGTCTTCATACACCTCTGAAGACATAGTTATGTATATTATATTGCATTTCTGTCAATAGATCCTCCAAAAAAAACCACACACTTGCCCTTTAAAGAAAATAAATCCTGTGACTTATATGTTCATACATTAAAACCACAACATATAATAATATATGTGTATAGCTCTCTAATAGACTGTTGCCCCAAGACAAATTTCATATACTCAACTCAACTTTATTTATATAGCGCTTTTTACAACTTTCATTGTAACAAAGCAGCTGTACATGCGACACATTGAATACAAGTAAAACAACTAAAGGCATATATAGGCTACCTGTAAAACAAGAAAAAGGTGAAAACTACGAAAGACAGACATACAAATGCTCCACAAAGACAGTATGCATACATACTTAAACATATTGACATAGACACACACAAACACACTCGCACACACACACAGTGAAAGCACACATTTGCGATAAAGGAGAGATATATAGTTGTGCAAGTCTCTCAAGTCACCTCACGAAATCATTTAAACTCGGGTAAATAATTCATGTCCAATATTTATGAATTCAGTTATCAGGTGTGTAAAGCCAATGCAGAATAATATACACATAGTCACATGTATATCCTTTTATAATATTATATGAATATGTGTTCATATCCGTCCATATCGAGACAGATGTGCCAACATCTTCACAGCCTTATCTCTAAGACCTCATCTTCTGAAGATCCACAGACTCGAATGTTCTTAAACTCTTGGGAAATCTCTAGTGGAGTTTTGCCTTTTGTTTCAGGAAGGATGAAGAAGACGAAGAGAGCAGCGATCAGACAAACGCAGGAGAAGAGAACAAAGCTCAGGGATTTCAGGGCGGCCTGCAGAAAACATGCAGTGAATAGGAGCAGCTGAAAGCCTGACATTACACATTGCTTAGGATAAGAACATATAATAAGACACACATTCAAGAATCTTTCTGTATTTCAGTGAAAGCATTGCTCTTTTAAACAGGAAGAAACCGACAACAATACAGTCATAATTATCACTAGCCTTAATTTAACATAAATAATAAATGGCATGCAAATGACATTAACTCGAAATGCCTTTTTAAAGCCTACACGTGCGCACACATGCACGCACGCAAGCACACACACACCTAATAATTACAGAAACATGTGCCCTCTATTACATTTAAAGAAATCACTATTTGAGCAAATGATGAGCCTTTTTACTTAGTGAGGACCAAAATTAGGCCCTCACAAATACAGCTTAACCAGTAAACACACGATTCACAATAACATGTATTAAAGGTCTATATAGCCGCTGAAATTACATACTTTTAAAGATCTTTGTAAAGCATTGAAATGTTTTCTTGGTTGTATTTGTTGAAACATTTCTGTAATATTTAAAAAGACAGGAGTCCAGTGTTATTTGCAAAATGGACTTAACTCACATTTTTGAACCCAAAATGAATCCCAATCCCGCTCAGCTATAAAATGACAACATAAAGAAACTGAATTGAGGCTTGAATGATTTTGAAAGTCTTTGGGTACATCTAACAGAAATTTGTTGGGAAACAATCATTTAAGCACAGTGGATTTCAGGTCAGTTATATATTCCGGTTATGGCACGGTTACGAATTTACAATTAGGAATGGAAACATAAATCCAAGTTTTGAGAGCCCTAGCCACCGCAGGATCCTGGTTAACATAAAGGCAGCTGGACGGTTTGACTGGATGAAGATCTCACTGGTGATGGATTGGACTACTCCAACTGTTAATTTTCACGTATAGCAGAACACAAAAATAGGGATGAAAAATGAATTATACATGTAAATAAACATAAGCACACAGATTATTGAGGTGAGAATGTCAGACATGCCTAAGCAAATGTGACATGACAAATATTATCTACTGGAAAACCGGCTTCCAAAAAGATGTTGAGAGAGAAGAAAGAGATCTGTGAGCAAGAAAATGATCACAACTCACATCACATATAAATGTTTGTTTCAGAACCATTTAAATACAGAGCTATTCTTGAATTAAGGTTAAATGATTTACAGCAGTGATGCGCTAAACTGAATGCATCCATATATGAGCAGCAAAGAAAGGACCTGCCAGTTTATAATCTCCCGGTCCCCACAGACACTGCAGTGCTGCTGACAGAAGCACTCAAAGAGTCAATGACAATAACATTGAAAAATCTTGAAAATAAAGATCTGACACTGATAAACGCTTTTTTAAGTATGAAGACTATTTCGCATAAATTCTATTTAACATACAATTTTATTAATTTTTTTTTTTACTTTTTATAAAAAAATCTACAGATTACTCAAAAGATGTAAATTAAACTAAAGCACATTTTCTGTGTTTACTTTATTAGAATATATTGGGACGCATTGGGAGGAACGACAAGATTACCATCTGAATTGCACAGAATTGTGGGGGGTTACATAACCGACCAAGGTACATACAAATATTACACCTTTACATCCTAAAAGTGACCAGTCACCAGTTAGATTAAACATTTGTATAGGCTATAGACATTTCAATGAAAAATAGCAAATTAAAGACAATTTAATAATTTAAAATGTGATAGTTCACCCAAAAACGAAAATTCTGTTATCATTTACTCACCCTTATACTCATTTCAAACCTATATGACTTTTTTCTTCTGCGAAACACAAAACAAGATTTTTGAAGAATGCTGGTAACCAAACAACGGCAATAGTTACATTTCATACAGACACAAAATCAAAGTAAGTCAATGGGTACCGCCGTTCCAACATTCTTCGAAATATCTTCTATTGTGATCAAAACGCCTGTGTTCTCCAAGATAACTGTACACAGCCCATTCGGAGATTAAGGTTGCACGTGCCATAACTTAAGTGCGACATAAAATATACCCAGATGGGGGCGGTAGAGTTATTTCTCATACTCCACGAACGCTCTTTTCCTCGTTTCGTTGTCTGGATGTGGAGGAAGTGAATTCACATTTTTTGTTTAGATTTCCCCCTAGTCATCGTTGCCTTCACTTTACCACTATCACATCCAGCCATAACATACACACCTGTCCGTTACCTGATCTCTTTTAACTCTGCAAAATGCCTTTGGAGAACCTGGAGGAAGAGGGTTTGCCTAAAAACCCCAATCTCAGGATAGCTCAGCTGAAGTTTCTACTGACTCTCGATGATCACAGGCATGATGCTGAAGTGAAAAGCGAGCTGATGGAAGCCATCAAACAAAACAGTACGTTAAGTTACACGTGTTGCATATGTGACAGTTTTTCATTTTGTTTTCAGGCGGGGGTCGTGTAATTATTTTGGGGGTTCAGTTAGCTGCTGCGCTAAATCAAGTAGCATGCTAGCTTACTAGCTGCTAATTGTTGTCTGGTTTGTTATTTTGTGCTTAAGATAAAAAAATCTTTGAATTACGGGTCATCTCATATTGCACACAGTTTTCCTCGTAACCAAGTTTTAAAGATTGTAAGACAATATGGGTAACGGTTAGACACATAACATAGTCTAACGTTTCCTTCTATATGCGCTTGTCATTACGTCGATCGATGTTTCTCAGTCATGCTTGGTCTTCTTCTAGCAGTTAACATCATGTATATTTCATGCCATCTCCACATTTTGGAAATATCTTATAAATTCACTTCATAAGCTCAGTGTTCAATTGGCTGTCGCATATTGGCTAATTAAATCAGTTTGTTTACCCCGGAAGCCAGAATGTAAAAAAACTGACGATATGAAGATCATTTATATCTCTGTAATTGTTTTGTAGACATGGCCCCGTACTATGAAGCCCTATGTAAAGAGCTGAAATGGCAGGTTGACGCGGATCTGTTGAGTAAAATGAAGAAAGCCAATGAGGAGGAATTAAAACGACTTGATGATGTTCTGGAAGATGCTGAGAAGAGTCTCGGAGAAAGTGAGATCAGAGATGCCATGATGGCCAAAGCTGAATATCTCATACGCATTGGAGATAAGGTGAGAAATACACAAAATAGTTGTTTGAGCAATTTTTTATAGGGGTGTATTGGATTTTCAGTTTTATCTTTTCATCTGAAATAAGTCTGTATTTTATGCTTGAATCTTTCTACGTCATTCCATGTAACGTTGGCTTATTCTACACTATTTGTGTTTTTTAAATGTACAGATTCATGTTTTAAAAAATTATTTTATGCTTTTATTCTGTCTGTATTTCTTACATTTACTATTTAAAATTTTACTGTCAATTAGGAAGGAGCCCTGACTGCCTTCAGGAAGACTTATGACAAGACCGTTGCCCTTGGACATCGCTTGGATATTGTCTTTTACCTGCTGAGGATTGGCCTGTTTTACATGGACAATGACCTCATCACCCGGAACACTGAGAAAGCCAAAAGGTACTTTAAAAAAAAATAGTCCAACACGCATTCAAGTATAGCCTGACACATGAACAGTGAGTTAATTTACAGTTTCTCACGTTGCTTTCAGTCTGATCGAGGAAGGCGGAGATTGGGACAGAAGGAATCGTCTGAAGGTGTATCAGGGTCTTTACTGTGTGGCCATCCGTGATTTCAAGCAGGCAGCAGAGCTCTTTCTGGATACTGTCTCCACATTCACCTCTTATGAGCTTATGGACTACAAGACGTTCGTTACATACACGGTGTATGTGTGTATGATAGCACTCAAGCGGCCGGACCTGAGAGAGAAGGTACAATGTGCAGTAAATTTTCTTTGATATAATTTACAAATCTGAAATAATGTTTAATATGAGTGTTGCTAATCTGATCTGCCAGGTGATAAAAGGTGCTGAGATCCTGGAGGTGTTACACAGTTTACCTTCCGTCCGTCAGTATCTGTTCTCTCTGTACGAGTGCCGTTATTCTGTATTTTTTCAGTCATTGGGTAAGTAATAGAGAAACAGATTTTGACATGAGGAAAAAGATTCAGCTATTTATCAAAATTTTCTTTTTCTCTCTTTTAGCTAAAGTAGAACAGGAGATGAAGCAAGACTGGTTGTTCGCGCCTCACTACCGTTACTACGTTCGTGAGATGCGCATCCATGCCTATAGCCAGCTGCTGGAATCCTACCGATCCCTCACACTGGGATATATGGCAGAGGCTTTTGGAGTCAGCACAGAATTCATCGACCAGTACGTAACATTCAACCCGGAGCACAATCCTGTCCCTCTTTAAGCTATTTCTAAGCTAATGTTTGGTCTCTTTATTTCAAGGGAACTGTCACGATTCATCGCTGCAGGCCGCCTACATTGCAAGATTGACAAAGTCAATGAAATCGTGGAAACCAACAGGTGAGTTTCAAATCTTCATATGTCTTGAGTGTTAAGTATTTAGTCATGCGCTACATTTATGTTAAACCCCGTTTTTATCGTCTTTCTTTCAGACCTGATAGTAAGAACTGGCAGTACCAGGAAACCATAAAGAAGGGAGATCTCCTGCTTAACAGAGTGCAGAAGCTGTCTAGAGTGATCAACATGTAGTCCAATCTGTGCTGACGTTTGTTCAATCTCAGTATCTTTTCAGAAAAGCAACATGACTTTTGTTTTATGTACAGTATATAATAAAACTGAATTAAAAAACTGCCATGTTTTTTGTTGTTCACGAGTGGAAAGAACAGAGTCCGACACATTGTTTCTTATAAATAACTGTATAAATTATTTTTATATTTACAGAAACTTGTTACAAAACAAATATACTATACAATCTTTTTCTTTAAATATTAAGTCAATCTACCCTACGGTTTGTTCATGAATTACATAGCAGCCAACACACAAAAGTCCAGCTGAGCAAATGATTTTGAATATGTATACAAAAAGACAAAAAAAATCAAAATATACACACTTGTACATGTTTAAATGTAGAGGCTTCTTTCCCAAAAAGCAAACTGTTATATCCTCGATTCACATTCCAAACCTGTGGTGTTTCGATCAAACATGTTCACTTTCATCATGAAAACAGTGGAGTTACAATTTCAAGGTAAACAGTACATTTATCTGCCTAAAACAATGTTAAAATCACTGATTTATAGAGCCAAAATGTGTTCACAAAAATATCCCCCTCTGACTTTGAAAATCTCGAATATCAAAAGTAGTCAAAGTCATATAAGAATACAGGCAGGAAGCGTTCATCATATTGTTGAGTTCCTCCGGCCGTGTGCTTCATCGATCGCCCGTATCAGAATTACGGCTCTACTCGAGGGGGAAAGAGCAAGATATGAGATTCTTAAGCAGGTTTAAAAAGCACATTTCTAAACCCTTTATAACATTCAAGTACTGTGAAAGAATACATGAAATAAAAACGCACTGTCTTAATAAACAACAGTCGATGAGAAACTAATTCAGGCACTTTCTCTTTTTGTCAGAGTTGAAACAAAAGCAGTGTATCCAATTACAATGTTTGGCAACAGTGGTGCAAGCAGTTTTGCACAGTACGGGCGAGTCCCTCGCCCAGTTTGAAAAGTCAGACAACCAGAAATGTTTAGCACAGATGAACAGGCCGCTCTATGATCAAACTGGCTTTGAGATGGGGAGGCAGCACGTAAAAGCTCCAGAACCTGAAAATAAAATGCATACGGTGGATGATTTCCCACGTTTGTGGCAACAATCGGTCTTATTTAACTCCGCACGTTTCTAAAAGTGGCATATTGCATTATCAGCTTGGCAGTGAACCACTTCTAATATTCGTAGACTGTTTCCATTTAGTAAATAAATAATAATGATTTCAATTTTACCAAAATTGATTAAGAAAATGCCTGTGCAAAAATACATCTCAATATGTACAATTCTTTAACAAAATATGTATTTTGAAATAGGGATACTTCAATATTTGTTCCTTTTTTTGTGTGTACGAAAAAGCCAAAGGAAAAATTACAAAAAAAGAGAGAGAAAAAACTCATGCTCTACCTCTCAGCATTGACTGCTGACTGACATCAGTGGAGTTTGGGATTTTACAGGGGTTTTACTTTAACTTGAAGTCGCCACAAAATCCAGCTCTAGTACAAACAAATACTTTTCCTCATAGATCAATAAGTCGAAAACCAGATCTATTGCCTTTTAAAGCCCACAATGGAAAAATGATTATTAGCAAAATGTCCAGCTACTAACCTACTACTAAGGGTCTAAAATAACACAAGTTGGTGTGGGAGGAGCAATGCACGCTACAGAGATATACCCCCCATCATTCGAAGTACATGGTAGTGGTAAGAGTGAGATGGCCGTACAGCACATACTGAATGATTTCCTGTAATACAGGATGTATGTGTCTCACAGTATTGAGTGTCATGTCTATTCCATTGCCATTGCTGAGATGACAGAAGTGTCTCTGTAATATTGGTCTATGGCTCAACATGAATTGTAGCCAACAGCCCCTTTCAAACGGAACACCGGGAAACTCCTACAATCGTGGATTCAGCAAAAGCTTCTTCAGTGCTACAATCAGTAATTTGAAGTCAAACGTCACCTACCACCTCTCCCGTTTTGTTCCAGCAGACGGCTTTTTTGCATGTTTAACTAAATCAAGGTCTTAGACTGAAAGCTTGTGCAAAGGGACTCGCTTAATGAGCTCTTCCAAGGTGAAAGCTGTTAGCTTGTTTTTATCAAGTCACGGTTTTAGGATTACAGTGTTACAGTGTTTTCTCGAGTCTTGGAGTTTCAGCACAGCTTCCTCAATCATGGAGCTTCAATAAAGACATGCCAGGTTAAAAACATTATATTGTTCCTAAAACCTTCAACAATAATAAAATGCTTAACGCTAATCCAGAGTATTTAGTTCGGCTGACCATACGTGCCATTCCTTTTTCCCCAGACACATCCAGGCCAGGATTACAGGTGCATATGTAACATATGTCCACCATATATGTCATCGAGGTTTATTATTTCAGGTTTTATTTCAGAAAAGCAACTGTTATTTTTCAAGGTATGAATGAAACTACAAAGATCATATGTCTTAAGACAGTGGTTCTCAACCAGGGGGTTGCAGAGGTACTGTAGGTGGGGTGCGGCAGTTCCATGAAACCTCATCCTTTGGAACTCGATCGTGAATGCACGGAGGAACGCGATTGCAAATTGACGGAGGCCAATGTTCAGTCTGAAGCTGCATGCGTGAGTGGCCTCACGCGTCCACTCAGGAAGCAGCAGCACTAAACTGTACATCATTATAAGAAACTAGTAGATCATATAAGTTTGTTTGTCTTTCAGACTGTAATTTCAGAATAAGCACAAGTCTCTCTCTCCCAATGAGTTTAGAGTGTGCATGAAGGGAGTGGCGTGTAAATAAAGTGCCTTTTCATATATCAAAAGGTTGAGAACCACTGTATTAATAGAACTAAATGAGACCTTTAGCAGTCATCACGGTCAATTTGTTAAAATTGAGATTTATGAACCATCTGAAAGCTGATTAAATAAGCTTTCCATAAATGTATGGTTTGTAAGCATCGGACAATATTTTGACAAAGATAAACTATTTAAAACTAAAAATAGAAATATTGATAAAATTGTATTTCAGAGGTGCTATAGCAGGCTGTTGCTAAGAAGAAACAGGTTTGTTTTAACGCTATCTATCTTACCGCTGTAATGACGTTGTGGAGAATCGATGAACCCAAAGGTGCAAATTTTAAGCTTTACATAAATACCAAACTTGAGCGGGCAGCAGCAAGACAAGGTTGTATGTGTGTTTCCGTACATTTTTGCTCTCCATTTTGCTGCATAAACTCACAAAAAATTAAGTTTTGATACATTTACAATATATATTTGTGGATCATGATCTTTACTTAAAATCCTAGATTTTTGGCATAAAAGAAACATTTTGACCCATACAATGTTTTGTTGGCTTTTGCTACAAATATTCCTGTGCTACTTAGGAGTGGTTTTGTGGTCCAGGGTCACAAATATTTTATTGTTTTAACTGAAATGTAAGAACCTCGATGACCCATGCAGTGGCCAAATTTAACCTCTGGAGGATGCACCTTAAATCCTAGTCAGGACATGTCCGGGGGATAAAAATCCTAATAGTAAAGTATTTACCTGCTCTCAAACATCTCACAGTCTGAAAAAACCTCAAGCAAATCAGAAAAATGACCTTGATTGAAATCTGAAAATTCAAATGAATCAAACCTAAGCTTTAGTTTGTAATTCTTCATTTTTGGTATGCACTTAAACATCTTTCGATAAACCCCTAATGCTATTTTGTTCTGTTTGCTATACATCTGCCGGTTGCTTATGCCTGTAAACAAAAAGTAGTCTAAAGAAACGTTTGCATAATTTTAGAGTTAAGATGCTCATTCTGAAACTCCAACAACAAAGCTTGACCACCTAATTCAACCTTCCAATGAGAGGTCATGTATTGTGTTGAACTTTAATTGATTGTGTACTGTAAGAACTCGATGTTTCCTTCTGTTCTTCCTCTACATTTGAGTTTCCAGTATCCAAGCATCATCTTCTCATACGTCCACACGCTCAAGCTAAACTACAAAAGGACGTCAGTAGAACCAAATTTGTTCCGACTGTTCATCATTCATATGCCTGGTAGTGAGGCTAAGTACCAGCCCAAATCTGTACCTCAGACCCAGATGCTTTGGCTGGGCTCTGCGCATCAGGCATTTGTACCAAACGGTGCATTGTATAGATTCATTGTAACCTCCATCAATAGACATCTACATCTCTCTGGCTTATTATCCTAACCCCGGAGAGTGCCCCTGCATGGCTTTGGGAGGAAAACCCCCGCGAAGGACATCAATGGGCCACCAAGTGTGCGTTCCACCCTGAGGATTGTGGGAAGAGTACGAGAAAAAGAAGGCCTCTTGCAGAGTGGCGTGAGGGGGCCGAGGGAGCTCTGGGTCCAGCCTACTGCTCAGCACGCTCAGAGCCTCCACACCTGTGTCAGGGACGAGCCTTTGGCTGAGAGAAACACACATACAGATCAAATGAGTACAAACACAGGCTCTTGTGTGAGACGCTGTGCCCTACATTATAATAATTAAGACAATGAAAGCCGCTAACCTGATGTATGAGTGAATTGTTAGGGAGTCCCGGGGGTCCAGGCATAGAGCGAGCGTGTTTGTTGTGGATGTTGTTGATTGATGGAGATTTGGCCATTTTGGGCCTACCAGGACCCTGTGCGCCGCCGCCTCCCGCTACAGACACTGTTAAAGTTATGAAAAAGCTTTATTTAACAGGGTTAACAACACAATCTCCACAACACTGCTAGAGTTTATAAAAGGTCGCAAAAAGAAAATTAAGCAAAACTGAAAACTGGGTCATAATTTATATAAAAGTAATAGTTCACCCAAAAATAAAATGATTTCATTCATTTTCACTATGTCATCACAAACCCGTATGCCTTCTGCTTTTTCAAGATTTTTTTCAAGACAAAAAAAACTTTGGGTCTCCATTGACTTCCATTATACAGACATAAAAGAAACCAAGGAGACATTTCTCAAAACATCTTTTTGCATTCTACCCAAGTTTTTAATGACATGTGGGTGAATAAATGATGCAGGAAATGTTCTTTTTGGGTGAGCTATCCCTTTAAATACACTAGCTAGATAAATACAGTCTCTGTTTCGTTTCAGTTTAGTAGCAAAATAAAATAAAAACCAACAGAATATGGATTAACATGAAACAGGGACATCAATAAACAAGTAAAATCAAACAAAAACCAAATTTATATCTAAACTGAAAACCTAAACTGAATTAAATTCATATCAATTGGCATTACAGACCTGTGCTATTGAGGCTACTTGAGCCAGGCGAGCCCTTCCTCCTTTTGACTTCCAGACGTGCATCAGCATGGTGATCACTGCTCTGGTGAACAAACGGGCCGAGGGAGAGCGTGGAGTCGCTGCTGTTCATCACAACGCTCATACGTTTGATAGACTCAGCGGGGCTGCCTGAAGGAGGCCCACGTCCGGTCGACTCCTGTTTCAAACTCAAAGAATTAGCCCTACCCGGGGTGCAGTTCAGCCCCACGCTGTACACCCCACTGTGGGATGAGGATGATGACGGGGTGGAGGCGAGCGAGGTGTGGTACGTGCTCCCCGGATTGCCGGAGTTTACCGCACAGTTCTTTTTAAAAGAAGAAGATGATTCAGAAGCGTAAGCGCTGTTGGAGGCTAACATGGAGCTGTTTTTTCGCTTCTTGCCTGAACTGAGGCTACTGCTTGTGTTACTGATATTAGCGTTGCTCTTGACGATAGAGTTGCTTAGGCTGGATGATGGTTCTCTAGCCCTGAAGGTCTTGGATCTGGATTTGGGGGATCGGTTGGAGCCCAAAGATGGTAGAGAGGACGTGTGGGCTGAAGGCATCTGGGGTGACGAGGCCGACACTTGCCTAGACTGCTCGGTGGAGGAGGACTGCGGTGAGGAGCGGGCGTTCAAGGTGGTGCCGTACGACAGGACCGGTTTGCAGTCGTAGGGAGGCGTCGAGGACAGGCCGTGAAAGCTAGTGGAAATGGAGGAAGAGTGGGAGTTTGTGCTCGCCCGCTGAGAGTTTTCCAAAGCAAGAGGGATTTTCCTACAAAAGGAAAATGAGAAAGGTCAACCTCTGAAGGAGGAATCATACTCATCAGATGACACGCAAATAGACTAAACGTTGCTCATGCTCACTTCCACATTTGTGAGTTGACATGTTTGTCCAACATGTTGGTCAGAGCACACCGAACTTGATCCCATCGCCGGTCAAACGCATAACAGCCTCTACCAAACAACCGACTTCCAAAAGTGCAGTACTGGAGAACAACAGAACAGACAAATTGAGTTTTTTAACCTAGAAAACTATATAGCATTTTGTGTTGACACCTTTTCTTGTGCTTACAGTAGCCGGCCGTGGGTGGTAACCTGAATAATGGCAGTCCAGTTTCTCTGTGTCCTCCTCTCTCTCCTCATTTTCTCCCTCATCGCTGGACAGGCGACTGGCCTCGTTACCGGCGGGTGGCGGGTGAGAGGTGTGGGCCTGGTCGTAGGTCATGGCTGGGTCTCCTCCACTGTGAGAGTTAGTGCTGTTCAGCCTAAAAGAGTGCAGAGCACCAACATAACTTGAACCAAGAAAAGCCCATGACCTGGGGTCTGACCAAATTCAACTATCGCATTTCAAAACGCAGATGATGCAACTCACCGTGGAAGCCCAAAACTATGAGGTTTAGGTTTGCTGAGGGGCAAAGGCTTGGCGGCATCGACAGTGCCATTGCCGTGGGACACTGGGTTGTTGTCTTGTGAGAGGCGGGAGGAAGGAGGGTCCCTGAGAGGGGGTGCTGGGTGGGAGTGGTCCAACCTGAACTGCAGCTCCTTGTCGCGCACTTTGCTCTTGTGTTCAGCGAGCAGCGTGTCAAATCGCTGCCGACGGCCAGGCACCGCCCTTCTCTGGCTTATGGAATGTGTCTATGGAGACATTTAGCACACTGATTTTATACACAATATTGTTCCATACTCTGCAGATATATTTTATGTTCAGATGTCAGAACAGCATAGAGTTTTAAAACAGACATCAAACCGCAATATAAAAACTGGCTATTGAGTGTTTCTATATGTGCATTGATCATTAGAAACACAACAAGATCTCATGTGGAGGTTGGCATACCTTGCATGTTAAGGATCTTGTGCATGGCTTTCGGGCTATCATATCCATAACCCCACAATGGGTATCTGGATTAAACTCTCGATCTATGACAAGAAAAGCATTAAAGACGAACACACGTAGGATTAGGAAAAAACAAGTTACTTTGGTTGTCCATACACACACAAATTATAAAAAATAATATATTTTAATTGCAGTTTACCTTGTCTCTTGTACAAGAGTCTTTTGTTACTGGCACTGCTGTTGTCCTGTTTCTTGTCTAAAGACGAGAGATGGCCCTTTCCATTGGGGATCTGGCCAGAGGCCAGTTGTGGAGCCTTTGGTACGGGGGAGAAGTTAAGGCTTGACTTGAGAGGAGATGTGCTCACAGTATTGGAGGAAGAGGAGGAGGAAGTGGAAGAAGAGGCGGGCACGTGGGTGAGTTTGGCTGCAGGTTCCATCTTCAGATGGACCTTCTCCGGTTTGACTGCAGGCGTCAAACTGAAAGGCAGAGATATAAAGACTGTTATTCATTGCGTTTCAGATCACATATTTATATCCGTACATAGGTTTGCTTATTGTAATGTTCTGCAGACAAAATCAAATTTAAATTTTGAGCAGCAGGTTCTTCTATATAATATTCCAACAAAACACAAACGCAGGGTGTAACATAATCCTATTATATTTAGTATTTATATTTGTATCCATTTTCTATTCTATATATCTATATTCTACTCATTTTAAGAATATTTATCAACTGGCAAATAATAAGTGAATAAAGAAAATAAAGAAAAATACATCTATAATACATTAACTATGTAAATCGTTCATGTCCAACCATAAATATCTGACTTGAAATATGGAATTTTTGGTAAGGCATGTTTGTATAAACTACTTAATGGCCTAATTTAACTAAGACCTAGTCCTGATTTAAAGTCATAGTTCACCCAAAAATTATTATTCTGTCATAATTTTCTCACCCTCATGTCATTTCATACCTGTATAAATGTCTTTGTTCTACTGAACAAAGAGAAATATATTTGGAAGAATGTAAGCATTTTTCAGTTCTGGGACATCATTGCCTACTATAGTAGGAAAAATGTAAATGGTGCCTCAGAACTGTCTGTTTTGCTAAATTCTTTAAAATATCTAATTTGTGTTCAACAGAATTTAAAGGATTTTACAGTACAGGATTTTATTTTTACAGTATTAACAGGATTTTATTTCATCTTTTATTATTTTAATTGTCCCAGAACTGAAAATAGCTAATATTCTTACAGATATCTTACTATGTGTTTAACAGAGCAAAGACATTTATACAGGACCTGTACAACCTGAGGGTGAATAAATGATGACAGAATTTTCATTTTTGGGAGAACTATCTCTTTAAGATAATTCCTGTGTGGGAAACCGCCCCTTTCTGAATAAAGCCACACACCTCTCTTCTTGTAGCACCCTAGAGGGGAAGTGAGACTTCCGGTGAAGAAGCTTGTCTTTGGCTGGTTGATTAATTTTAGGTTGGATGCTGCCGATGACATTAGAGGGTCGTGGCAGTGTGCCCCCGACTCCGCCCCCGACACTGTCCTTGTTCCGAGAGAATGCAGGTTTTGAGGAGGTGTAGCTGGACAGGGGCTTGTTGCTGGAGCTGTGTCTTCTCTCTGTGGGAAGAAAAGTAAAGGCTGGTGCTCTTTAAATGCTCAGCATGGTGAATAAAAAACTTATGGACAAATGTATTTATTTATTTGTTTACAATTTAGTTAAGTACTTACACTGAACAGGATAGTAAAGACAAAGGAAGGAAAAACAGGGCAATCTATTTTCAATTATGTAGGCCATGTTAACATATTACATTAACAGCATGATATAAAATGTTTGGCTTTAAACCTTATTGTGTCATTTTTTGGAGGATCTAGAATGCAATATAATATACATAAATATATCTTATGGGGTGTATAAAAGACCTTACATAATGAAGTGTTATGTTTTGATTTCCTTTGAATGAGCTATTAATATCTATATATACCACGGGTCCCCTTGCAAGGAATTCGACATGTTGCTTCTACAGTAGCCCAAACAGACAAACAGCTCTACGTTTCGTTATCTCCTTATGCAAAAATCGGAGGGGAGGAGTGAGCCTTTGGTTGCAATTCTCAACCTCACCACAATATGCCGCTAAATTTCATACACTGGACATTTAAACAAGGGATTAAACTAAAGAGGTCACAGATTATACTCATTCATAATACATACACCTTATTCAGTTTGCCGCCATGTTGATTTCAAAATGAAGGCTGGGAGGGATAAAGTCCAGATTGCTGCATTTGATTTGTACTGGGATGCTGGTTGTTCGGCCATCACCAAAAATACATCATTTCACTAATTTCTACAGCACCTAAAACTAAGGAAACATGGAAAAAAATTGATGTGTTTTAGCACCTAGTTTCGGGGTTGAGAATAGTGTATTATCTATATAAAATCTATTTTGGATATTAGACTGTTGCTATACTACTAGTTTCTAATGTTTTAAGCATGTTTATCTTCCTACTTTATGACAATAACTAAGTATACATGTCTCCAGTTTATATAGACATATTTATTTTTTAATGGCCGAACGACCGGCTTCCCGGCACAAATCAATGCAGTGTAATGCATCGCTCAGAATTTTTCTCCCACTCATCCTCGGTTTGAAATCAACATGGCGATAGTCTGAATAAGGTGTATTACTTTATGACAGAAGAAAATATTTTAACCTTTTCCTTCAATCTATTAAATTTTAAATAAAAAAATGAATTTTAAAAATGTAAATGTACTTTAATCTAGAAAAATATTACACTGAAACACAAATAAACAAAACATGTTGCGACCGCAGCAGTGGTCTAATATAGGTAATAATACTCCAGTATTGCTTTATAAACTCTATGATCTGGGAAATCTGCCAGGTATGACTAAAGGAGTAAACCACTGTGCTGTACTAACACAAGCTCAGGCCTCTCTGCATGACTGTCAACAACACACACACACCGCTCTTTCCACTCAGAGCCATAGTGATAGAGTTGCGGCAACAGAAGTTTTCAAGTGTCGGGTGATTCGTGGATTCAAGGAAACTACGTTTTCTCTTTAAATGCTTTATTTCTTTCATTTTTGTATTCATTAAATTTCTTGTGTCTTTCAATCAGTTAAAGGTTTACCTCAGTTGGTCTGTTTAGAAGCAAGCTCCATACGTTACTAGTACCTTCCGGAAACTATTGAGAGCGTCCATGAACCACCGTTGCGGTTCCATTGGGGTCGACGCTCTTAATGGCTCTGCTTCCATCCAGACAGATATCTGGCCTGTGTTTATCTATGCTGATAAAACCACTCAACGAGGGAAAGAAAAACCAAGGCAAGAAATCCTTGACTTATTTATTTTTCAGGGACGCTTGTGGTTTCTAACCGTGTTGTTGGCGCTGCTCTGGCAAAGTGAGCCAATGGCAATTTGTTTAACCAAAGCCCAAAATTAGACCACAACAGACCACAGTATCATTTCACCCCATGTTGAAAAGCAATCTGGGACTGTTGTGGGCAAAATATGAACCACTGTCACAGCTACCTGACAAATGACGACAGTATACTACAGACATAAAATCCACAGCCTCAAGCAAAAGGATGCAGACAGTGACAGAATAAAATCGAGTTTCCAAAACGAAAAGTGAAAAAAAAGAAACCAACAGCCCTTCAAAGCATGTGGTCATGTTCCTCCAACAGCGAACACAAATCTATCTGTGCACATAAGTGCAAGTGGCAATCTGCTGGCAAAGACTTACAACAGAGTGGTGCATTATAATAATACTGGTATATAATTGTTGTTATAAACAACTAGATAAACATGAAATATTGACTCAAATTCAAATACCTCTAAAAAAAAATATGAGGAATATGATGCAATGGTGAGACTACAGCTATCACAGCAGATATGCAATTCCTTACAAAGTTAGTTTTGTAGTTTTATGGTCTTGTGGTAAAAAATATTTCAGTGAATGCACTAACTGACCAATCAAAATGATGCAATTAACCTTTAACCGAAGGTTTTAATTGGTTGTGGTTTATGTATGTCAGAAAGTATTTATGAAGCCAGTCAATGCTGGCTTTAGCCATTAGGCATTGCATAACTTTCAAAATTTGGCAGGAAAACAATTTTATTTGTTGTCCGGTAGGAAATAACAAATATACTTCGTCAGAGCAAACATCTCCTCCAGAGGTGTTTAAAATGCAAATTGAACCAACAGATGTTAAACAACCACTTAAATCGTAGCAATATAAAATTCTCAAAATTAAATTTTAGCTTTAAAATGCCAAAAGGGCAAATGCTTTTAAAAGTTATTTTTAAGAAAATTATTCAAATTGCTGATAACAGATTAAAATGCCATTCGTAATATTCTTTAACACCACCGACTCGTATATCTTCTTATGATTCATTAATCCTTGTCTTCGGTAAGCACTTGCCACAACTAGATTCTTCCGCACACTATTAGTCAAGCACTTGAGCATTTAAAAGTTTCACGGTCTGTGTAGTTAATCTGCTCATTAATCTTTCAGTCTCTAGAATAAAAAGATCCCAGTGTGCATAAAATACTCTCTCTGCAAGAGTGAACGATTGTGTAATGATTTCTGGAAAAGCTGCAGGGGAACTGGCTCAGTCTGTGAACAATAAACAGATCCTACTCTGGCACATTTGAACATCAGTGGCACACTGAAAAACTTCTGAAAGCTGAACAGAGTGTATCTGTGTATTGATGTGAACATGTCTTGGCACTCCCAGGAGAGGTTGTTGCATCTTTCCGAATCTGCGCAAATTCTCAGGCCGGCAAATATGGCCATGGAAAATCTTAAAATTAGAATATGTGATAAATGGTGTTTGCTTACACCAGACAATTTTACAACACTTCTGAACGGAAATGTAAAGAAAGACCCATTTCAATCTAAATCCAACCATGTAAAAATAAAGTAAAACTGAAGCACTTTATATGCGATGTTTAAGTTATAAGCAAACTAGTATGCGAAGCCAACCCCGCACTAGTTACAAAGCACATGTCCTATAAATGTGTGTAGAGCACCCAGTTTTAAACAAACAGCGTATGCAGAGAACAGATTTAATTCAATCACAGCCTTTTGCGGTTTAATCCCATTAGGATTTATCAGGTTTTCAATCAATTATGCAGCCACACTTCAGAGTGTGATAAAGAACAACAAAGCATTTTGCTACAGGGCTTCAATTACACTTTGGCTCCCTCAAGTGGTCACTTCTGATATAAAGATTCCCTAATGTACCAGCTATCAGAGTCAAAATAAACGACAAATAAATTGATTCAGCAAAAGGTACAAAGACCTTTCATAAGGTTAATTACTTTGAATAAAGTATTAGCTTGAAGAAAGCAAAACCTAAAACAAAACTGTTTTAAAGAAATATCACAAGCTTTGCTCTATGAACAGCCATTCGCTAAAACTTGATTGACAATAAATTTAAATTCCATAACATTTCTTTTTGACACTCAGTCTGAAAATGCTTAACACCGAGTGTAGGATCTACAGCATTAAGCTACTGCTGACACGGTTTTAATAACTCAAAATAAATGAAAATTCTAAGCAAGTATTATATCTCAAAATACAGTTCAGAGACATGTAGAAATCTGAGTGATTATTTTGGGTTTTTTATTCCTGGTTTTCAGTCTTTTGGGAGGTCTTACACATGTTCAATTGGATAAAACAGTTCAGACGTGCCATCTAAAAAGAGCACATCAAATATTAACTTGAGGATAGTAAATAGAAGTCTGGCGGTTGATATCAAAGCTTTGCGTTTCCCCCCTTCATGTTTTGAGAGTTGAGACAGAGCAGAGGTGGAGGAGGAGGGATATCTGACTTAAATCCCTCGAGCGAGATAAGACTTCTCTAAAACACCTTCATCGAAAGACAGTGAGGAAGAGAATGAGAGAGGAAGTCAACTGCAGAAGGAGTTCTTACCGTAGTGTGCTTGGAAGGCCTGGGGTTTGACTACATGACTACAGTGGCTGCACATGACCAGGTAGAAGTCATCCTGTGCGGGACACTGGCCAAATATGGGCATATCTGCAAAAAACGCATGAGTAAACATCATTTATTGACAAAACACAGATACTAAATAACAAAATACAGATTTCCCCATGGAACAAGAGGACAAAATGTTGTCAAGGAGATTTTCCATCAACCTTTTATTACCTTTCTCAGAAAAAATAATACTTTATGTGTACAAGTGTACAGGACAAGTTTTTCATGTGTTTTGGTTTCAAATAGCCAGGCCAAACCATTGTCATGTATAGGGTATAAACAGAAATCATGGAGATGCATTTAATACTTTCAAGTCCTTTTTTAAGACTCTTTCCATACATTTTAAGACCTTATTGCCACTTCAAGTATTAAACGGTACATTGGCGCTACTTTGATTTACATTTATTAAATACTGATCGTAAGATAGCACAACTAAACAGTCTTTGTTTACTGCTTATTAAAGCAACATCATTCAGAGGGGTGGGAACGAAGCAAAAGAGAATTAATTGAGTTACAGGTTTATAGAAAGAGAAAAGAGTCTACGTTAATCGCCTTCCAATCCACAGAGCAGTACGTCTCACGTTTTTTTCTAGAGACAGCCCTCCGCCATGATTCCAACTCCTTAAGGCCTGTTTATACACGAGCCAGGCTACGCTTCGCGAGCCTTCGCTGACCGCGCGGGCAACTCCCCAAACGGACGAGACGTTTATACTTGACGCGTTTGCCGTAGAGATATTCTTTGAAACGACAGGGAGCGCACAAACGAAATCGTCCTATAAATCGGGGAAGTAGAAGGAATTTTACCGGGATTACGTCAGATCAATCAGAATGGCGTCTTGCGAGCAGGTGCTCCACAAGGAAACATATGAGATTTTGTGTTGTTGCAACTATCAAAAAAAGGGCGAAAAAGGAGAACGAATGTTCGCCCACTGCATGCCACAAAACGTGGAGATATAAAATACATCGCTTTTGTGAAGCAGATGCGTGATGGACGGGGGAATGCATTTCAAACTATTGTTTGTTGATTTAATACATTTTTACATAAAACTTTTTGTTCACTCTTTCATTTCTGTGCATAATGCAGACATATTTCTACTTATTGTTGGTTAGGGACTCCTAAATGTACATTGCCATAGATTAACCCATTGGATGTCTTTATGTTATATAAAATGAGAAGATATAAGAACAGTTCAAAAGAGCAATGTTGATAAATATTGTTTTATTCTGAATACAATATAAAACAGACACATTGATCATAAAAGATGTCGGTACAGGCGTTCCTGTTCACCCAAAATCTCTTCAAAGCTGTTCATGTTGACTGCGGCGGCGCGCGAATTGTTCGCTCGAGTCACGAAAAATGTTGTGCACACCGCCACGCGAAATGTGCTAAACACATTTTTTAACTAAAATTATGAACTTGAGATAAATAAAAACTAAACTAAAACTGAAAATAAATAAGTTTAACCTATGCTAAAGCATTAATCATAAATAAATGTATTTAATAAATAAAATAATGAACTTTTAAAATGGTTTAAAAACAAACTAAAATAATCAAAAAATAAAAATATATAAAAACAAAACTATAATTACTCTGATTATGATGTAATTAAATCAATATAAAATATACCCATATGAATAAGAAACTCCTACACATTCTGTCATCAGCACACATACAAACAAAAATATAAAATGATGTTAACATGTTTCCACAGCGCACACCCCCTACTAAACCTATCTCTCTGACTACACTGCCTCTTCAGTCTACTCAGTTCAGGTGAGGCCATCCAGACCATTCCACTGATGTTCCAGGAAAATCTGTGCGAGTTCACTCGGTGCCCTGGGTCACTCGCAGCAGAGCTGCCCTGTTTTCATAAGAAAGGAAACAAATACATGGTAACGCATTGCCAGCTACCGAGCCAGTCGTTTCAAAGGTTGCCTGGAGATGGGGGTCCTTACTGAGAGAAGTGCGCAAGGGAGTGAGAAAGACAGTAATAATTAAGAGGGCGAAAGAGGTGAAGAAAAAGTGTGAGATTGCAGATTAAGAGTGGCAGTTGTAAAACTGTGAAAAATCTACAAGGCCGAAAGAAGCTAGCAGAGGCGAGCGGTACAGTGGGTGGCATTTAGCTTTGAAGATTCAAATGTTCTGCAAGTATCCCGAAATGACAGCTGAGTTTGTGGAAAACAGTCAATCCAAACCACACAAATTACCACACTGAAAATACATGAAAGTGGCAGGAAGTGTATCGTCACGTTTAAATTAAAAAATTGTTCCTAGCCTATTTGACGGGAAATATTGTGAACCTTGTTCTCAATGCAAAATACCTGTTCTGTTCACTTCAGTAATATCGAACTCGCTTGTTAGCAAAGAAATGGAAAATTTCTAGCAAACCATATTAAGTGCTGAACTGGTAAACGTTACTTGTTTTATCCAGGGAAAAACATCATCTGCAAAACCTGCAATGGAACCGCTGCAACTATACTGCCTGCATGGGGGAAAAAATCCATCTGGGATTCTCTCCTCTATATGCTATCAATATCAATAAATGGATATTCTATTGCATCGCTGTGAGGAATCTCTAAAGCATCCTTATTTTGTTTATAGTGTAGAGTGAATACTTAATTTACTCTTCTTGTGTTCTTCAACTGAACACAAATACTAAACTAAATTTATCCAATGTTAGCCTATTTTCCTGAGTAATATCTGCCGATACCAATAGAGACTCGGAAGATTACATTTATATTTCTTAACTTTCTGAATGTTATTAATTCATATTATGACTATTAATACTGATATTCGAATTTGTGCTGTTTCTTTACATTTTCTATATACACACCACAAATTCGTTGCATTTGCCTGTCCTCTTCTGATTGACAGGATATATCGGCTGACAGTCGATTGTGTGAAAAATTGCTTTCATCCTCCGATACCGATTATTGGCCGAAAATTCTTAAGAAAATAATATTTTAGTTTTATTTAACAATACTGAAACCACAACAATCACTAAACAAGCATTTAAACGCTAAATTAAAAAAGACAGCTTGCAAAAAAATTTGAAACTCACTGGTTCTTGCATGTCTTGTGAGTAGCCATGTAATATATCTTGGAGAGCATATTGGAGAGCGAGTAAATTATTAGCGGACTTTAATTATTTTACTCCTTTAAATAAGTATACAAATAATTAAGGATTTTTCCAACAGACTGGTCAGTGGATTGAGAAGTTTTCCCTAATTTGTCCATAATGTTGGACTATTTTTTTAAATGGAATGGCTAAAGAATCTCAACTGGGTGTTACCAAAATATAAAAAAATATATAATACAAACAATATATAACTACTAGTCCACCCTCTAAACCACAGCTTTAAAAGAGCACCGAGCGCTGTTTTAAGAAGTGTTTTGGTGGGCTGAAGATGTGGAGCTCAGAGAGGCACTAACTGTCCATTAGAGTGAGAGTCAGGAGGTTAATTAGTGTGAGTGATTAGATGAGAGAGGAACACCGCTGTGCCAGCCACTCCACTCCAGCTCCTTCACACTGAGACATAAGGACACTCCAAAAAACATCCCTGTCTGAACCCATGTCATCATCTCTTAAGGGTGTACCTAAACTGATTCCCAGTAATCACCACCGGTCTGCATACCAGGACAGTCATATCTTTAAGAATTTGGTAGATGAGAAATATCAGGAAGTAGTTCAAAGGGGCTGCTCTTACCTTTCCAAGGTGTTGTGATGTCTTAAAGCGGAGGTAACAAGCTATTTCATGCATTCTTCAAAAATTTAAACGTTCTGGCGTCTCATGCTGAATATGGTAAAATTGTCAAAAGACGAGTTGGACGTATAACGTAGTATGTCTGTGCTCGATACACTCCCCCAAGGTTCATACACATTTGTAAAGGTTTTTTCGAACATGAATTCTTGTTTCGTAACCAGGATTCTAGTGCCATATTGGACAATTCTCCTGAAAAGGCACGCTCAAACGTCAACCAGCGAGAGTGAGAGAAAGAGCACGCCCATCAATGTGCTTCCTTCGTTACGGAAGTTCAGATGTGTTTGTATGTTCACAGCATTTCTGTGATGAATGCTATGTAAACGGTGGATCTAACTGTGGAATTGCAGATCGTTTGAAACTGATAGATGGTGCGGTCCACACGCAGTAAATGAATATGTCTGTGTTTCGTTGGCAATCAGCTAGTATGTGCATTTTGTAAACAACACAAACTTATAGTGAATCAACAGTTATGGAGGGTTAATGCGATGATGTATTTTGTACTCATGCTGTAGTTCCGCCCCACCAACCGACGCATTCAGAAGGGTCGAATGTTTTTGGAAATAATCGTACTGATCAAACTAAAGACTCTTCATAGATACAAAGTGTGCAATACTACTCTATAGGTACTCAAGATTACTATGAGATTGAATGAAACTGCGTGTGTTACCTCCGCTTTAAGGGGTGGAGCACAGGTGAAAAATCACATAACACAGGGCAACATAGTGATATACAATTATTGTGCAGGCTTAACACAAACTATAATCACAGAAATGTGCAATATACTGTCAATAGATTCACACCTGTTTAGGTGTACAAGAAAGAGTGATTTCCACGAGATGATCTGCTATCAGTTTAACTAAAGCTTTGAGAGACCCGAGCAGAGTAACAGCTAATAAAGACAGCACATCAGGATTCTTTCGCCCATGTGAGCTTTATAAAGAGTCTAGTAGCACTCCTCTGGATATCAATCCAAATATTAAAGAACAACATGCTTGTGACAGCACAGCAGTGATCCAGGCTGGATATGCTCTCTCCATCAGAGCCGGGTTGACTTGACATGAAAACCACAGATATGCTAATGGCGTCTCACCACGTGTCTAGAGGTCTGAGATGAAGCGCAGAGGAGGACAAACAGAATGGGCTGAAGAAAGACAGTGTGGGATAAGAGACTACAAGAGATACAAAAATGAAGGAGGGAGAACAGAGGTAGAGAAAAAGAGAATGTGACAGATAGAGACACACAGGGAGCGATTAGGTGAGGGTGAGAGAGATACAGTCGAAGAGAGAGAAAATTTGACCAGCCCCTTCATTGTCATTGATAAACGATGTAGGTAGAGAACCTCCTAGAAACACAGAGCGAGGTAGCACATGCTCGCAGATTTAACCACAGCGTCTCCTACCCGCCTCCTCTTAAGATATGCAACATTCTCTCTTCATGTTTAGGAACGTTTCATAGATCATGATACAGGAGACATGCACGCAAGGTGAAGTGTACTTGTATGTTCACGTCTGCTGGAACAACAGCTTGTCGGGTATCCTGGGGTACGTGCCTCATCAGAACACAGTACGTAAAAATCATAGCAAATGCAAACCTGTTACTGTTACACCCCCTGTTCCACCGACAGGGTGCCAATCTGACCTCATTCTGCGCCTTTCTTATGGAAGAAAAAAATGACACCGACCCCTTCCAGGACAGTTAACCCAAAATGAAACTACAATTATAATTTTATCACCCTCTTTGCTGTTACTTTTGGAGACATATAATCGTATAAAATGTTTACAGCCCTTTTCGTTATGAAGAGTCATCATGTCTGTCGAGATCACAAAATAAAATAACCCTGATACATAAACGTTTCAAACTAACAAAAAGTAGACCACGCAACAGAGGTAGACCGCAGCAATAAATGTCAAGTCATACTCCATGCGACTTTATTGGCCCTGTTTGGCAAAAATTACAAGTCATTTAAATAAAATCATAGATGTCGTAGTTCGTCTGATAACCAATTAATAACTGATCTTTAGCTAAAACATAAGGACACACATGGAATTTGGATTCAATTTCTTTCACCAGATGACTTTGACTACATGGACAAAACGGCACTAATAAAAGTGGTTGTTAAAAAACAAGATTAATGCAAGAAATACACACTAATTTCTCGTGGCTGGATAGATTTACAAGCTTAAATAATCTACGCCCAATCATAAACGCAAAACTAGTTCCAATAAAAAAAGCTATGCAGTTCATTTCACAGATTTGGCTTGCTCTAGATGTACTCCTCTGTAAATTTTTCTAAAGGACTGTTTGCACCAAGAATAAAGATCCATATAAAGGTTTTTCAAAGTAAGAGAATATCGGAGCCCACACCACAACTACAATGATAGCCAAACAGAGAATTGATATTGTTAGAATACATTTCAGAGCTATTGTTTTCTAGCTGATAAATAAAACATTGACAGTAAGCCAAAATCCATTTCTGTTTCAAAGTGCTCCTGTATTTAACAAATAAACGGTAGCGCTCAAGATTAGAATAAACAATGTTATTATCTGCTGGAGTGGACACTTCCAACCAAAAATCCTGCCATTAATTACTCGTCCTCAAGTAGTTTAACATCTGTAGGACCTCTATTTTACCCCAAAACTCAAATTAAGGTCATTTTTCTGACTCCCAATAGATTACAACACAACCAATCTTCAAAGCGCTGAAAGTGCGTAAAGACATCATAAAATTGTCCATGCCACTCCGGTGGTTCAGCATAAACTAATATAGTGCGACGAGTATACTATTTGTGTGCCAACAAAAAAAACTCACGACTATATTCAAAAACTTCCTGATTTGAGTGTTAGTATCCAGTGTTCGCTCCCGAGAGCCACACGACAGTGCATCCGGTGTCATGCTCGACACATGCGCGTTCTGACCACACAGGCTCTATGTCAGATCGTGCAAGCGTTGAGCAATGCTGACACCGGATGCACTGTCAGGTGGCTCATGTGTTAGGTTGCGTTGCAATCTATGGAGAAGTCAAAGCTTCCAAAACTACCTTCATTTGTGTTCTGGGGAAAAACGGGAGGTCCTAGGGATGTTAAACTATTTGAGAGTGAGACATTAATGACAGAATTTAAATTTTTGGTAAGAGTTCCCCTTTAACGCTACACACTGTACATCCACTGTTATTGGACACACAGTCTGGGTCTTATACACCCTGTTGCAGATTGTACTCTTAAGACAACACATTTATAGAATAATGTACAGCACTTATGCCACTTTGCATTCATTTCTTACACATAAATATTTCAGATCTAGACCAAGCATAAACTGAAACTAAAACTTTAATAAAGATGAACATACAATTCATGGACACGTTGGTCTTTTTCTGACCTGAGAATAGTTTTGCATTAAATCATGTTTTGGAGAGAAAACGCTAATCACTGATCAGCATCTTGAAAGGACTTCAGCCCTGTTTGTTAAGCGTTGGGTTACAATTACTACTTGGAGGAAAAAAAACATATTTCCGTTTTTTCACATATCTGTCAATATCCTGTGTGACACTCTTGTGTCCTCCATGACCCAACCAATTTACTCTGAATTGTGCAATGGAGTAGCGGCTTCACTACTTGTCAATGCAAATGCAGTCTTAGATAGGTGCCGTGACAAGAACAGCATACCACACCTTCCTATGCTGACAGAGAGAAAGGCCAGGTGATGACATTTATAACAACTTTGTGACAACTTCGGATAAAGCTTAGAGCTGTTAGAATTAAGATCACGCCTCCCTTTCACCACAACTTTTTTAAATAGATGTAACAGCCACTGTCATTACTTTGGTTATGATTAATACATTATTCATACATGTTCATTCATAAGAAGGCTGCTTTCGTAATGATCCGGCAAACTACCCTGACCACTATTATAGCGCCAAGGAAATTACATTCAGTTTCATTTAGTTGTCCAAGACTTCTTTGTTGACAAAAACATTTGAAATGTTGTATTGTATTATAAAATGTTTGAGTATAGTGAACTTTTATCCATACATGGACAGGAACAAGTTGGAGAATTTCCTATCGATTCAAATTGTCATACCGTGCCATTATATTAAAAAACCCGACAGACACAAGTGATTCCAAACATAAAAATATAAATTGTCCTTCATACTGCACGTGTTCTTTTCATTTTAACACGTCATTAGTAACAAACATGCAACCTAAAACGGAACTAACTAATGTTGGACATAACACTTTGCGACTATCTGTATAAACACCATATAAAAACTCAATTGTAATGAATGTAACAACTATAAAAGCAGACTTTCATGGGCTGTACTGTCAGAAGTCAGCTGCACTTGTTTCTCAGTCAGCCGATGCGTGAAAAGTGTGCACACACCACCACCAAAACAAAAACAGACACCTTTGACCAGAGAAAGCCACATTACTCACCGTCTCTGCAGAGTCTCATGGCTTCTCGGTTTTTCCCGCACTCTTTCAAACTTTCTTCCAATTCCGCACCTGAGGAAGCGATTCGGATCGAGTTACATAAATAGTTACACTCGTTCTGTACCAGCCGCGTTTCTTAATATTTCAAAACTGCAAGCAATCGGGCGAAAGCTCGCGATCTGACGCGGCTGCCTTTAAACGCAATGGCCGACGGCGGCGGATCAACTCACCGTCGCTCCCGTAGAGTTTCACGTTATCGACCCAGTTGCTCCAGGGCTGTCCCAGCATTATTTCTGGACTGGGCAGGGATCTGCGCTCCGCCACAGTCGCCATTGCTGTGGAGGCTTCACCCCGCTGCTGCTTGAGCTGCCTGGCCGCTCTGCGCTGCTGCTGTTGCTGCTGCTCCCCCCTGACGTCATCTTCGGCCCTTTCCGACATTCTTTCCGCTACAATGTAAGACAACAGCAGTGAGCGCGAGCGCTTAAGGTGGCTGACCAAATTCCTTCAATGAATGACATTGAGCTGAGTATGTATTGTTTAGCAGTCTGGTACAGTAATAGCGAGATGTGTTTCTTGTTTTGGTTGGATTTGAGCGCGCTGCACGCGGCTTCATCTGCTCGTGCATGAATTGCATGTGCACATTACACAAAACTTCCCTTACACTGACGTGTTAAATACAGAGGGGATCCGGTTTTCACCTGAGAATGGCTAGGGGTAGGTCTTTACCATGTTTTACTGTCACACAGACAAATATAAGCAAAACGATTAGATTAGTTTTTAAAAACATCAAATTAATGGGACTTGGAATTCCCCGTTTTTTACTATTGGACCTATTTAGGACTCATTGCAAGGAAACAGGCAACTAAAAGACAAATCAAATCTGTAGTATTGCATAAAAATCATACACACTGCTGTATATTTTATTTTAACTTGTCTGATGACGTTTGACGAAAGGCTCTGAAAACATTAAGTCCCGGTTTCATAGATAAGGTTTATCTTTATGCCTTTAAACAAGGATATTTAAGTTGCTTTTATTAAAATGCCTTGTATAAAAACATTACTGGTGTAAATCTTGAGAGAAAACAATGGCAAATACATATTTGAAGATGTGTGAGGGCAATTTATTTACAGTTAAAAGCTCAAACTTTCATTTTAATCTGGGCCTAGTCCTAAACCTTGTCTGTGAAACCGAGCATAAAAGGAGAATATTGCAGTGGAAAGGCTCTTACAGTGGAAACATTGTTAATGTTATAGAAATTGGCATAATGTGCGTTGTTTGAAAATGGCAATAGAGCCCTAAATGAATTCACTATAATCAGCAGCATTAATATTCACATTTTGGACCACACACATAAGCAAGTGGACTTTGCTTTTCTCCACTTTCTCCAGGAATTTCCCTCGAATAAATCTTGACATGTCTGAGACAATTAATCTAGAATAAGAAGTTGAACAAATAAAAACAGTATAGAATGCTTTACGACGAGGATAAAAGCGTCTGCTAAATGACTAAATGTAAATTTAAATAACACAATGTGGCATTACCTTAAATACATTCATTGTAAACCAAGTTGGTATCTAAAGACATGTAAGAGCAGGCAAAAATGAGACTACAATGCCAAATACTGACATCAAGGGGTTTTGCTCTATTTTCCCTAAATGTGTGAACAAAAACTACAACCTGAAGGAAATAAAAATCTTAAATACTCGCTTGTAAAGTTTTCCTTTTTGTTCTATTATCCATTTATTGCATATCAACTTTAATAGTAGCCCCTTAAACCAACACAATCTCACGTCTATTCATAACTGTTTCATAAGATAGCTAATTTGTATAAATTATTAAGATCTTATTTGTACAATTTTAATACAATCTGGTTTGGTACCAGTTATGGTTATGTCTTGGGGTTTAATTTGAGCGTTTTTCTAGTAATTATATGTTTTTGTGCTTTTCACATTGTACAAATTTATGCAAAATAGCCACCTTGTTTTTTACAACTCCTGTGAGATTAGGCTCTCTTAAACGTAGTTTTAACTGACTGAAATAGCACAAATTAATCAAAACTGTGGAAAATGAATCTGATATGTTCATGCTGTGTACTGAAGAGGACACAAGGCCTAAAAGTTATTCTTTGAAATAACTTTGACTGACAAACATTACCTGGTTAAAAGTAAAAGAAAATGGGACAAAACTGGCCAAGTCAGTAGATCCTCATCAGATTTGGTGATCCCAGACTGCCACACCACTGGTGAGTGAATCTGGGCAAGGAAGACAGAGGAAAGGTCAGGTTACTTGCACTGTTTTAACACTCTGTAGGTAATAATCACAGTTTAGGGAATTAGTGGTTTGTCTTTTGACAAGGACCCTTCACAACCTAAAGAGAATCTGGCTGTGGCTTTCTGCTCTACTGTTTTTATTGGTACAAGTCAAGATCTACTTATGGAGGTGCCCGTCACTTCAGAGTAATCCAATCCAATAACGACTATCCCCGACTTACCATCTAAAAGCCCTGGAGTTGACAGCCTGATCATCTGTCTCAGGGATATAAGAAACCAGAGAAAACGTTTGGACTTTCTAGCATATGCTAAGCGGTTGCTCAAGAAATTTCATAATCTAACCTCTGTATATTGTGTATAATAATACTGTATAGTGATCTTAGCATTTATAATGCATTTATTATGTACAATCTTTAAAATGATTTAATTTAATTATTTAAGTATATAAATATATACAAAAGTTGCAATGGTGTTTTCTTATAAATTCTGACAAATATTGTGTAATTGCTTCTGGAATGAGAGAAATGTACGGGGCTTAAATTCGACCTTCAGGAGTCCAATGCATGTGTTAGTATAAGATGCTGAAGGGGACCTATTTATACAATTTTCTACACCATGTTAAGTCTCCGATGTACCCAGAGTGTGTCTGTGAAGATTCAGCTCATAACAATGCCCTAATTGCCCTTGTTTAGGCGGAACCAAAAACATGCTTTTTGTGTGTATATATTGCAAATGAGCTGCTGCTTCCCCTTTTCTGAAGATGGCTGCCATGAGGCAGGTTTTTACTTCTGCGTTTTTACAAGCGATTCGTACTCATTCTGAAGCATTTCGCAGTGATAGCGGCAAGTAAACAATCACTTTTGCCAGTTGAGTTGTTAGATAAAGAAATACACCTAATTTATTTATATAATTTGTTCGGAAATAGAATAAACCCCTGACGCTATCACAGAGTTTTTTTCCTGAAGGGAGTGGGTTCAAGCAGACCAATCACAGCCCAGTTACATTTTTGGAGAGGTGAGCATCAATTTACTGCTTAGCGTACGTGTCTCAGTGTAGGCTACCACGTAGGTCTGACGCAGAAATAAAAATCCTCCTTTAGCTGTGGCCTTGTCCATAGTAAAACGTTTACATTGAAAACTACTTTTTCTCTCGTTTGGCCTTCTGTCCACACTGAGATTTGAAAACTAAACTTTTTGATAACACTCTCCAAAGTGCATAAATAAGTTTTCACAATGTAGTGTGGACAATGAAAACTGAGACTTTTGAAATCTATGTCTCTTTTCTACACCATGTGTCAGTTCATACGTAGGCCTACTTCATATTGCATACCTTTAAAGAAAACAATGTTTACAAACAGTTCACTCACTTTTGCAACTTTATACTTGTGTGTTACCCGCAGCAATAACTTCATCTTATGTCCATCCTATTTCAATAACCTGACAAGTAAATAAACATAAAGCATCTTACGTTTAACTCATAGCAGCAACAAAAGTGGAAAATCTCAGTGTCAACCGCTGACCAAGAAGCACTACGTCTTCAAAATCCGAACACGTTGTTTTGAAAGTCTACGTTTACATTTTTAGTGTTTAGGACTGACAATTGAATTTACCTACAGCTGTGAATCTAGAAATGTCCTGTTTACACAGCAGCGTACAGTTACGCTGGAATACTGTCTGTACTATATGTGCAACACTGTACTGTCTGCAACGGTCAAGCCCGTCAATCTATTCAACTCCGAAATCTATTCCTATGTGACGCCTGTAATAAGGACAGATATTAATTCTACAGAACGTATTATGGAAGATATACCATGCATTACATTATGAAAAAATTCTGTACCCAAACCATCTTCATGCACTTTGTACCTTACCACTGTGACGTGACGGTGACAGATAAGAAGTTGTCCACTAAGGTTCTGTTTTCAAAGCAGAATTTAGCTGTAAATGCGGTTGTGAGTCCGTAAATTTACAGATGTGTGTTCGATTATAGAATGCAGTTGTCACACTTGTAAATAAGATAACCTCACATGGACACAACCCTGTTATAGATTTAAATATTGTGTCACATGGACACAACCCTGTTATATATTTCTATCCAACTCTTTTCTTCTCTACTCTACTCTACAAAAAAAAAATGTATGAATGAATCTTTCTGTATTCTGTGTTAGCCTATATGAAACCAGTCTTCTATTTGATTGCACTTATGCTTTGTTGTACTTTTGCTGTCCTAATTGCTTCCATTACCTACCCCACTTGTAAGTCGCTTTGGATAAAAGCGTCTGCTAAATGACTAAATGTAAATACAGGGATGAAAATCGACAATAAAAACGTTGCAGATTATGCGTGCCTGGCTCACTCAGGGCAGGCTCTATTGTGGACGGAGCCCGTCCAATGTGATGTCACAACTGTATGGATACATTTTTAAAAAAGTGAGTAGATTTTTACCACTATAAGGTATGTTGTGTACACACACTGCCGACACATTTACTGTATGCTCAAACACAATGTGAAAGGGAATTTTGCATAAAGGTCACCAGTTTACAGTACACCCATTTTTTTCTAATACCTTTCAACCTTCACATAAGTATATTTTTCAAAATGTAACATAAACAGCTAATGCAGTGACAAAAAAGCTACATTTATTCCAATACCTTTGGCATTTGGTTAAAACAAAATTGTGCATTTCAAACTGAAATCAATCTGTTGTGAAATTTTCATTTAAAAAAAATGAATAAAACTAAATATGTACTGCAATAAGTCAAATAATGAACAAAATGTGATTTTACTTAAATAGTCATCTGAAAAGCCCAAACACATATATTTATATTTAAAACATTAAAACAAAAGGACAGGGGAAAAGAACTTGACTTGACAGGTTCTGTAAACACTATCCTTGATCTTCCCTCCCAAGCGATACCTTCCTGGCGTGGAGTTTAATTTGCAACCTTGAGTCCCTCTGAAATATCATTAAAAGTTTTTATATCCCAATATGTTAAAGTTCTTCCGATACTGTTTAAACATATATCCATTCATTTCCCTCTTCACTTGTTTACAGTTACTGGCTAACTTTAAATGATCAAGTGCACTTGGGAAAGTGAAAGCAGTAACTTATCAAGGCATAAAAGGAGAATGACACCAACTTTTTACAAGGATTAAACCTAGGCGGTTTGTCACGGAGCGAACCGAACAAAGTAAACTTCGGTATTACGTCACCAAAATAAAATGTAACAGACATAAAGAGGGGGAGGGGGAAGGCAGCAGGTTTAGCTTCCTAGCTAACTGTGGAGCACAAACCAGCCATTGGTGGCACTGCTGTAGCATGCAATTGGCTAACTGGCAGAACAGACATTAGCAGCTGATCTCGATGTCATTTTTGTTCTCTTACCAATGCCCTGGACTTCAGAGGTCCCGGTCGAGCTCCAAAGATAACGAAGGCGCAGGCTTTAGTGTGTATTGACAATGAAGATCAGTTCAAAGAGCGTGTACAGTGCTCAGTGACTGTGGAGGTCTTCACCAGGTGCTTCCATGTCTGTTTACCAGGCAGCATTCTGGGACAAGAACGTCACTGACTGACTACAGCAGCACGCATGCACCGAGCACGCCTGTCACTGGACTCTATGGCCGTGTCTCAAAACCTAATCATCTATCCACGTAGACACAAACACTGGCCGCCGTACGTCCGTTCGGTTCTGATATTCATTCATTTTATAAGTAAATAATTATTTACGAATTTGTAACATACAAACGGATTTTTTGAAAGTTCAAAAGGAGAAGTTTGTCGTGATATGCTATCTAGTAAGGCAGCTCACTAGGTTTTGAGACACAATCTGCAACTGCACTTAACTTCAACATTAGCTCACTGTCAAACTGCACACAGTGATACGAAACTGAACACAAAATCAGAGTCACACGCAGCAACTTTAAGACAACTTTAGTGATGTAGTAATAAGAGAATATTTTATAGCTTTTTGATATGATGTGATACGTGCGGCAGGCTCGGGTCATTTGCTTCGCAACAGAGGCGGGGCGACGACATCATTTGTTTCAGAGCGCGTTTGTCAATAAAGTTTTTTTTGAATAGTTCATAGTGTAGTGAAGTGAACAAATGGGTAGCATTACAGATGGTAAGGATTTATTTGTTTTGCTGATTTCTACAGGGGGTTATTTATTAGCTTACATGGTCTTGTGGTTTACTTAGGTTCCTGGCTTCTTGTTTTTTGGTTTACTTAATAAACAATTTTTAAGGGGCGAAATGAAACGAATGGAGGGAAATTAGCTAGTTAGCCATGTGCTATGCCAGGCTTGATTCCAAAAGCATACAAACTAGGCTGCTAGTTGAAAATGATATATTTCTGAATACAGTATTTATTTAATTTATACCAGGTTTAATTACATTTAGAAGTTGTATTTGGATGGTAACGGTTAGGTATGAATGTTCAATATTTGTCTGTAAATACTATACCAATTGCCAAATTATAAATAAGCCTTTCCCTACATTAAATTCAATTGAGGCCGCTATGTTATATGAATATATAGTTGAATGGCTTCTTTTTACTTATTATATTATTTTGATAGTCATTTTATAAAAGCCTTCAATCTCAAATTATTGTTAAATGTGTAGTATTATCTGTTGCGTATTTTTCATAGATGAGGTTATTCGAAAGCGTCTCCTCATTGATGGAGATGGAGCTGGAGATGATAGACGCATCAATGTTCTCATGAAGAGCTTCTCCAAATGGTGTCATTCAAACTTCACACCAGAGGAAGGGTAATATAACAATATATGACCCTGAGTGTTTATTTTGAATATTTTGGACCACTGCTAGAGGTCATTCGGCTCATATTCCCAGCAATGAAGTGCAATCACTTTTTCATCTGTTCCTGCAGGTTAGCACAGTATCAAAGAATGTTGGGATCTTTGGCTCAGTGTGAATTCTCCATGGGAAAGACGTTACTTGTGTACAACATGAACCTGAAAGAAATGGATAATTATGAAGCAATCTATGGAGATATTGGTATGTTTTTTTGTGTTAAAGTATTCTCATGACTATTTTAAATGATTGTTCTTAATACATAACAATATAATAAAATCTGTTTCTTCCAATTTAGAAAAAAGTATAACCTCAGCGCATGAAAGAATTGCAGAGTGCAAAAAAGAAATCCTGAGAGCAAAAAGGATACGAAAAAATAGGCAAGGTAAGGTGACCTTTGGATGCAGTCTTTTTTCTGTATTTATTATAAAATTCACAAGTCTATATAATTGACGTTGTTTTTGTGTAGAATATGATGCTTTGGCGAGGGTTATCAAGCACCATCCAGACCGACATGAGACCCTAAAGTAAGTTTGCTAAAGAAATAAACAGACAAACATGTTTGTTTATCAAGCTTCAATACCATTTTTGCTTTTTGTACCCTTGATTAAATCTGGTGTCAGAAATATCTAAAATGACTAATGCCAACTCCTTATAGAAAGGATACATGGTATAGCCCAACAGCTTTTTTATGATCTTTCTCTGATTTCAGACAGCTTGAGGCTTTGGACAAAGACCTTAAACAACTTTCACAAATCAAAGAGAATGTGGAGGACAAGGTAAATATTTTTTAACCTTTTAAACAAATCTTCTTTAATGTAGACTTGTCACAAACCTAAATATTTATTTTTCCTCTTCTATATTTTCAGCTGGAACTTCGTAAGAAACAGTTCCATGTTCTTCTCACCACAATCCAGGAACTTCAGCAAACTTTGGAGGGTAAGTCAAAAGACAAAACACAAAGGTTTTCTAGATAGCTTAATATCTTATAGCAAATGTCATAACCCTTATATATTCACATCTTTATGCTATATCCAAACTCTGATTTTCGTTAATTTTTTTAGATGATGAGAAGATGGAAAGTGATGATGCCCAAGACAGCCCATTGGAAAATGGAGACTAAACTTTTGGATTTTTCTACATTCGTTTTTGGGAAGATGAGCTTTGTACGAGCTCACAGCGTTCCTTTTCTTTTGTTCATTAGTTTTATTAGTTCTTTTGATGTTGATTTTAACTTGTACAGTTTTACAAATGGCATGACTGAATTAAACATGTTATCAATTGGATATGTTATTCATTTTCATTGATTGTATGGTTCAATGCCTTGAATCCAAATGTAAACTCCATGACATACACACTCTCAGCCAACAGATGTCGCTGCTGTCACAAAGTTTACTATATGAGATTGAGGTTCATCTGTCTACCTTCCTCCCTCCTCCCTTCCTCCGTTATACAAACTTACCTATTGCCTAAATAACCTACGGTCCGGTCTACTGTGAAAATTGTGATAACAACAAAAAATGTAAGTGATTTAACTGAATAAATCACTATGGCCTGATTTCAAAGACAGGGTTTATAGCTTGAGACAGGACTAACCCTTAATTAGGATAATTATGTTGCTTTTTAAAAATAATTCGGGTGTGCATCTTGGGACAAAACAATGGCACTGATATATTTTAAGATAATTTCAGGGCAAGTTTATTTTGCTTCTCAAACTTTCATTTTAGTCTGGGACTAGCCTAAAGTCTTGTCAGTGAAACCGGGCATAAGTGTTCGAGGGAGATCCTGATTTTAGACATGTGGTGTGGATACAGAGGATGTTTAAACTGTGCTGATGTGTTCTGCATCTTTGCCAGTAGATCAGAATTGACATCTTAATGACTTCATCAACCAGGAAAACAATATTTGCATGTTCAGTTTAATAATCTTTTAGTGCGTAATGAATCATAATCCTAAAATTCTCCACACCAAAGCCAACCAAATCTTCACCTTCTGGTTTATTCAACAAAGACTTCCCTGTGCACCCTATCTCTGTATGGGATAATGCTGCTCTGAATGCATATGTGTAACAGTTCAGTGTTAAACATTCCGCATATTCCAAACATAATCATCTGGAGTCCCAGCAGTCAGCTAAAAGACTTCTAATTGGGTCCCCGAGTTAAAATGTCTACGGCAGCCAAATTCCTAAAGTAAAGGAAGATTAGCTCTCAGGAAGACACGTGGGTGCCAGATGACCCAGAACTCTACATAAAAATGGAGAACTTTGTTTCTTCATGTAAACAAAACTTTCCCAGCATACTTGACACCATTGTCATCACGGATGCCTTTGCTCGGTGTTGTTCAGGACAAGGCATACACAGAAATGTCACAAGGCATTTTTTGCCCATTCCACAATACACGTTTCTGTAATAGTTCATTAAAATGGAATGCAGCACAATTAACATGTCGACTTAAATTACCATTTTTAATTCATAAGCAACTACAAAACTTGTTTATAAGACTCATTATCACCTTTGAAACTGGAAACATTTCATATACTTTCCTCACTGTGCATTAACTACATGGTGTTTCAGTATTTTGGTTGTGGGCTTCTTGCCAACACTGGGTTAAAAACCTTTGAAGTCAGAGCTATTTTTAATCTTTCTGTGCCTGTTTTCACTTACTCAAGACACTTTCCTTTTTTAAGTATTTTTTTTAAAAGCCTTGCAGTAAATGCAACTCTTTGTTGTCCATGGGCTCTATGTATGCATGACTTCCGCGATTAACAGGAAGAACCCTAGGCAGGTTCCGGTTGGGGAGACTCAAAGGAAAAAAATTGAAAAATTTAGCAGATTGTAGTGGAGTAGGGGGGGGGGGCGAGACCGTGATTCGAGATCGGTGAGTTATTATTAATGAGCGCCAGTTGTGCGCGCACCGGTCTCCAATCACGTAGGAGATTGGGAGCATATAAGATAACGAGCGACCGGACCGTCGAAGAGAGCGGACCGAGCCCGAACATCTTTGTGTTTGTATTTATGTTTTGTTCGCCGGCGGTCGGCCGTGAGGGGTCGCCCGCCGTTATTACTTCCGTGTTTTTGTTTTGTGATTTGTTTTGTTCGCCGGCGGTTGGCCGTGAGGGGCCGCCGGCTGTTATTATTTGATTAAATGTTTTAAATGTTTGCCCGTTCCCGCCTCCTTCCTTCCCTACACTGAACCTTGTTACACAGATGTTTTACATGTGGGCACACAGCATTATAGAAGTGGCGCTCTACGGTATTTAAATGATATAAAAAAATATTAACTTATGAAAGTGTCATGTCAAATACGGCAGAACAGCACTTCTACATGCCACTGCTGTGTGCCGCAATGTTAAGCATCTGCTAAATTGAACTATTTTCTAATTTTTCCATTTCTCTCTGCTTTAAGTCTCTCCAACCGAAAACTGCCTGGTGGTTTTCCTGTGAAACGCGCAAGTCACGAATACATATGGCCCTTTCTCCATTAATGAAAGACAGAGCTCCTCTCCCTAAAAGCGGCTCTAACATGCAGTGACATATCTCTCTATTGCTATGGTAACAGCACTCAGGTGTACATGAAAAGAAGTCAAACCAATGTGCTCTAACACAGGAACATTAGATCAGGACTAGGTCAGAATGGCCTGCTTCTGACAATCTACTCTTTCACTGACAGTCTGATGAACTATCATCACATTACACTATCATGTGATGATTCAGAGCATTGATAGAATATTTACATCCACAAATAACTTGCATGTCTGAGCTTGGCGGTATTGCAACCAGAATCTTTAGTGTTTCATGTCTTCACTAAAACAGGACAAAAATGCATTTTGACTGGAAGCTTTTGAAAACCATATACAGTGAGTGGGCCTTAATAGTATTTGAACACTTGAGCCGTATAAAAATATTACAAATATTAGACGTCATATTTTATGTGTGTGTGTGTGTATTTATATATATGTATGCATAATGATATATTACAAAAATATATAGTATTGTCAAACATTGAGGTCCATAGTTAATAAAACTACATCTGCAGCTCATCATCCGTTATAGATCTGTATGTACGTTATACAGCCTGTAATATGGCCTTATATTTAAAAACATGTTCAAATACTTTGGTGCGTGTGATAGCCTATATCATTTTAAATTTGTCTGCTTTTATTACAAAATAGATGGATTTAGACGAAATGCTTACAGGTTTTGCTTGCTGTCCACAATGGAGCTTTCAGCATAAGGCACAAAACTCAGGCTTTATTAGAAACTACATAAATCACATGTGACACGGGACAGCTTAAACGAGAGCATACAATCGCATAACTTTTGTGAGCAAGGTTTACTGGATATAGTGCTGGAATATAGAGGGGAATCTAGACATATCTTGTAATAGACTGATATACTGAACCAATTACTTCGTTTATAACCCATAATGACAGTCAGAACGTCATTGAATTCCATAGAATAAAAGCATATTGTTATTCAAACAGCTGATTGATTGTGGATAGATTATTTAGGTTAGCATGTATTCAAGACAAGTTGTTTTTGTGATCGAAACCTTACAAACACAAAAAAGTGGACTGTTGTCTCGAATGATCATACCGTACACGTCCTCTGGTAAGGTATTTATTGTGTGCATTGTGATATTTAATAAACATTACAAACAATTCCTTATTTGTAGACTGTACAAACATCACTGATTTACATATATATAAATAAACGAAAATAAAAGTCTGTCTAAATTAAAATACACTAAATCATTTAATATGAAGAAGCCCAGTCAGGTTTCTTCTACAGGAATGCACAACATTTTTATTGCCATTGTACGAAATGCATTAAAGCATTCACACCCACTGACTGAAAATGCAAATATTGCAAGACAGAAACCAGTTCACATTGAAATGCAACAGCAGTCTGAAGAAAAATACTAACACGTTGTTTTCACTGTTCATTCGTGGTCTATACAGTCTCATGCACTGAGAAAAACAAACAAAAGAGGAAGAATGCATAAGGGAGCAGGAAAATCATGTTCGTACTGTACAAGACTAATGTCTTGCATTTAAATCACATTGTGATCATCATTCAAGTCACAGAACAACAACATGACATAAAGATTGATGATGATAAAGAACTAGAGCAATTAAACTATACACACATTAATATGGCACAACTTCATGCATTTTATCAGTTTGAACATCAACCTCATATAAACATTGACCACAGATCCTCTTATAACACAACAATACAAATATACAACTGGTGTGATATTAAGCCGGGGATTAGAAATTCAGAAAACTGACAAACGATCTTGTAACATCTATAGTCACAAATCAAAGAAAACATGTAAGTGTGTAGACACCCTAACCTGCATTGTTTCACATTTAACTTTGTTCAGAAACACTGGTTTTCAGCGGTCATCACCATTTAGACGAAAAGCATACAATGCACGTGTTAATAACTCATTATTCTTTATGGATCACAACAAAATTTTGTCATTATTTACTCATCTATTTTGAAGAATGTTTGTATCTGAACGGTGGTCTCCATTGGTTTTGTGTCTTTCCAATAGAAGTCAATGGGTACCGCTGAATGTGGTGATCAGCTACCATCATTCTTCAAAATATTTTCTTTTGTGTTCAGCAGAACAAAGAAAGTCATACAGGGTTGAAATAACAAGAGGATATGATGACAGAATCAGAATAATTCATTTTTAGGTTAACTATCCCTTCGAAAACACTATTCTGGACAAACAACAAGCTCTGTTTTCTTCAATCTGAAATAAATATGTCTATTAAATGAATCTTCTCTCTTTGTCTTGTGCTCTGTGTTAAACTTTGCCCTTAAACATTAGTTCCCTGTATGGGGGTTATTACACATCTGAGGCTGAGGGGGTTACTGACTTGGGTAGGAGATGGGACCACTCGTAGCATAATTTCCCACCTGCCTATACTCTGATTGTGCAAAGTCCCCTGTTCCTGTAAAAGCACCTCCAGCCTGATCAAAGGTTCCCTGACTGTAGACCTGTTGGTTGAAGGCAGTGACTTGTTTTTCTGAGGATGAAACAGGATACCGTGGTGCGCCTCCCTTGTGCCACCCTGTCTCTTTAAATACAAACCAGATGTTTCCAGCCCACAGCACAAAGTTCAGATAGCCAAATACCTGTGAATAAATGAACAAGTTGTAAATGAAAGAGCAGCTACATAAATACTACGAAAATTTTGTTGCAATAGTGCTTGTCTTACCACAGACGTATTCAGGCCAGACCACCTAGGTCCATGCACTGAGCTGCACTTGTTGGCCTGCACCTTACAAGCCGACATGAACAAAACCACCTCATCTGGGTCAGTCGCTGCCTTCACATCTGACAGACCTTTGGCCCAGGCTGATGAGCTCACTAGCCACATGAATGAAAACACCACTGTCACAATGAAGTCCTGTGGAGCAAGAGACAAGCGTGTTACAAGGATAGTTAGCAAATCATATTTAAAGTGTTCAAAACCATATTTATATTAAAATTTATATTTTTATTAATATATATTTTACATTCTTATAAATTGATTGTATAGCTATAGTCAAATCATTATAGTCTTTGTCCAATCTAATTTGTTTTTTAATACAATATGTGCGAGTATGGTGTAATGAAACGAATATATATGAAAATTAATATGGATTTGAGAAATTATAAATGTTTCAGTTCATACTGAAATCTTAAATAATATTTACTTTTGATTGCAGAAATTGTATATCTGAGACGCAGGAGACTAAAAGGGACAGTTCACCTAAAACTAACTAATTTTCTCAAACTCAAGTTGTTACAAATCTGTATAAATTTCTTTGTTTTGATGAACACAGAGAAATATATTTGTTGGCCACCACTGACTGGTAGGAAAAATAACAATGGTAGTCAAAAGTGCCCCAGAACTCTTTGCTTTCCTACAATCTTCTTTTGTTTTCAACAGGACGGAGACATTTTTAAAACACATTTTCCAATTATGATAGTCGTGTGGCCAAAAACTTTTTTAATTACAATTATTCTTCCAAATATCTTCCTCTGTGCTCATGAGAACAAATAAATCTATTCAGATTTGGAAGACCGAATTTTCATATTTGGGTGAACTGTGCCTTTAAACAAAATTTCCATTTGCTTTCCGGTTTATCTCACTGAGAGAAATATTTGAGATATTAAAACTATCCCATCAGTGACTTTTCTTGTTATGGTTTAGGGAGTGTAGATGGTCTCAAAACAAGAATATAACCACAAAACTGGCACATTAAATATTGCACACTTTACATGTACACTAAATAAAAACAAGCTGCATGCATTCTTTTTATATGCTTAAAGTATGAGAAATTATTATCTCTTATAACTACTATAATTTGGGTGTTTTATTACAAGTAGCTTGTTTTTTTTTCTGCCTTCCCAATAGGGAATTAACAATATAAATGGGAATATTTGGGTTTTTTAAATAACACAAGGGCTCACAATGAGAGGTCCACGGTTGTTCTCACGATACTTATTCTGGAAAAAGATGTAGACCACAGTGGCCAGAAGTGAGTAGAGGAAGGCGAAGACAGCGATGGTGACAAAGAACTCAGCTGAGGAGGAGAAGTCTCCGATCAGATATAGCCGCTCTTGTCTCCTTCCCTCACATGTCGGTACATCAAATTCCACCCAGTTCAACCTGTTCCATGAATTGCAGAAATGTCATGCCTCTTATATAGTTTGCAGTTTCAGAAAGAACTATCGGGTATTCTACTGTGAGCTTCAGCTCAGCGTGACGCCAAACTGAGATTAAATGGATAGTTCTCACAAAAATTTTTTATGAAATTCTATCATCATTTACTCACACACATCGTTCCAAACTGGCATGACTTTATTTTGTAAGTGGAGCACAGAAGAAAAATTTATATAACAGTTTTCTCTTTTCAATGATATACAAGGATGATGAACTATTAAGTCCAAGTAGGACAAAAAGCATAAATATATATAAAATATATGTAAATGTGTAATATGTTAATATATATATGAAATCCTATAAAATAATCAAAATAAAAACAAAAATTCAATAGGTCAAATCATAAGTAAATTAAAACAATAAAAAACGAATTAAAATAATAAAATATAAAAAGTTTAATTATTATAATTAATTCAAATTAATTGAATAAATTAAAACAAGAATCGAAAATTATTTAATACCACAAATAGAAGACGTGGCTCGCAGCTGTAGTAAGAGAATGCCAAACATCTTCGCTCTATTATATGCTGCCGTCAAATGACATTACATCAAATTTAACTGCAACATATTAGGTTCCTGTCATAAAGTTCTATCTATTTCTACATTGTCCTCCTTTGATAACTACATACTTGAAGCTCATCTCTAGTGAATACAGCGGGAGACCTGAGGGGTACTTCAAAGCATCACACTGGTGTGGACATCTTGTGTGTGTGCTTGACCGTTCAGGGCATGAAGCCATCAAAACTGCCTGTTACTGCAACTCAAAGGATGAAACGCAACCCTATGTTTCAGGACTACAAAGACTTTATGTCTGTCAAAACTTAAAAAAATATATTTTCCAATGATTTGTAATCAGTTTAAACCGAGAATGGTAGTCCTGGTTTAAACTAATACTCCATTGACTTATTTTACAAGTCCAATGATTATGTATGACGTCAATCTGCAATGGATACATATGGGACACTTTAAACAAGACTTACCTGAACGGGTAGGCAAAGTTGATGCCGATACTGAGGTTGCTGTCTGTCTTGTTGACACAGTCCACACTAACCCTAAGTTGCCCAGAGTAACCTCCACATGTTGCAAAAGCAAAGATGGCAAAAAGCTGAGAGAAATACAGCAAACATATTTTTCTCATTAGAATGATAATATAATTGTGTTACATTATTAATATCATTATAAAAAGCAATGGTTCGCTACATAGATTATATACTGTAGTTTGGGAGTTTTAAGCCGCGGTCACATTTGACTTTTCGCTCCATTGATTTCCATCATACGGATACGAATGCGATAGGCCAGAATCACTAGCCCGTTCGAGGATATTTCACTGCATTGCAAAGTTTAAGTAAGTTTCAATTTCAAATCTGACCAGCAAATTTGTGTCATGTAAGTACGCGAGACCAATAGAACATCACAGCGTGACCTCTGGGTACTTAAATGATAAAGATGGAGGAATCGCTCCGGCCCATTTTCGAAGCACCGTCCAAAAGAATTTTGCATGCTCAAAGTCTAATCTGACCGCGTCACTAGAGTATATTACTTACATAGAATTATTGCAATAATTTTTTTAATAATTAACAGTGTTGATATAAAATAGAGCATGTTAGGTTCTGTAATACTTAATTTTGCATATTGTGTTTACAATAAAAAATATGTAATACAGTCTTCTGCTCTTATAGTAAACTGTTTTTCAGTGCATTTCATCTTTTCATAAATTATGTTTTATGAACTGTCAACCATTCACAAAGACATTACAGTACACTCTCATGGATAAAGTGAAGGCACAAAAGAAATATGTTACTGCAACTGTGTCATAAACATTTTTTTTACAAAATTATACTTCTGAACTCATCCAGATTCAACACATAAGCCCTATTTCACTCATCTGTAGTGTATGCCTTTGCTCAGTCGCAATATTAGCAAGTGCAAGCCCCTGAAACATCAGTGAACTTAAACCTTAAAAGGCATGGTAGACTGGTAGAAGTGTTGTTCCTATAGTTCCATATATAGAGTATTATGTAATGCAAAAGTTGTGGGTTTGATCCCAGATAACACACACCAATAACACATGTTTACTTTTGATACACTTTTGGTCGCTTTGAATAAAAGGATCTGTCAATGCATAAATAAAAATGTAAACTGGCCTAGGTGTTTTATGGTAAAGTAACAAGTAAGCCAATTTCTTTCATGTTATATCTATAAAACTACATCTGGCCCCTTATCTCAGACTTTTGAAAAACTTTGTGCCCTCTCTATTTGTGTTTTTTTCCATAATTAGTCAAATTTATGAATCCGATAAATGTTAATGGAATGTGTGGTGTGAAGGGGGGGCGGTGGCGTGAGTGATAGTTGGAATCAGCTGTGCGCACACTGGTCCCGCATATCTCACGGAGGAAATCGGGGGCATAAGAGGACAAGCAACAGGACTGCTGACGAGAGAGGACCGGGCAAGGACATACTTTATGTTTTATGTTTGTATTTATGTTCTTATGGCCGGCAGTTGACCGTGAGATGGCTGCCGGCAATTTACTTCCGTGTTATTGTTTGTTTATTTTTGATTAAAGTTTGTTTGAATGTTAGCCGGTTCCCGGCTCCTTCCTTCCTTTTATTGAACCTCGTTACAGTATGGTAAAGCATAATATAGTACTCATTTATGTAGGCATTTATAGTAGGCATTTAAGATACAGGTAAGCATTCCAAACCAAATATACCTGCAATGGTTAATAACCCAAATATCACCATGGTAACGTAAAGACAGATATGCAGCAATTTATCACTCTGCACTCTATTCCACTAAAAAATATCTTGCTTTTAAATTCACTTTCCCGAAAATCAAACAGCTCACAATGGTATTGATCTGTATAGGTATAGGGAATCTGATCATCTAGTGCTAAAGTACTTTGCAAGATACACTGGAAGCCAATCCCTCTTTGACACAGCATACTCATTGATCTCGAATATTGATTCATTAATAAGCTAACAAAAATAGACATCTCACTCATTCAGATTCACAAATGATTCAGTATGGTAGGCGAACAGTGCTAGCAGCTAAAAGGTCTCTGGCACACGAATTAGATCAGGAAGTGGTAGTGGTACACGCTTCTGTTTTAGCATGAACGTCATTATTTTTCGCTATACAGATGTGCTATCATTGTTCCAAATGGCTTTGTGAATTCAGCCCTTTTGGATACGAAACTGACATTTGAATAACGGATTAGAAAATAATTGAAACATCAGGCTGATAATCTCAGTTTTCATATACATCAGCTGTTATATTTGTCTATAGACAGTATTAGGAAAGAAAATCAGAAGAAGTGGCGGATCAGTAACATAAAAGGAAAAAGATCGATAAGAGATATGGACTGGCACCGTAAGATCTCTGAATGTTCAAATCTGCACTAAAGACTGAGACAGAAAGCATGTTCTCTATTTAAGACAAAGCACAAAATCTTGCATCTTAAAACATCTGACACAAAATATTATTGAAAGTTTAAGTCAAACTGTTCAACAGCTACTGTAAATACCACCTGATGGTTTCTATTAGATATGGAGATACTAAAGCAAGGACTTACCGGTGCAAAAATGACCATACACATTTGAAAGCAAGAGATGTCCAGCTTTAGAACACAAGTTATAGTTTTGAGGTCATTTAGAAGCTTCTCTGAAACGCTGCCTGTGTTCGGTAGTCTAGCTCCTCAACAGGATGGAGAAGAAGAGACCGTAAGCTCAGGAGAGTGAGATAGAAGAGGGATGGCGCTTCTGTGCATAACCCTCTGCTCTGAGCACAAGCACATGAAGAGACTTCCTACCGGAACTACAAATCACTTCACAGTGAAGTCAAACAATATTTTGTAATCACACAGGGTACAAAAATGCAGGATGAATGTATCCATCAGGTATCAAACAGATATCATAACATCCGTGTGGCTTCATCTTTAGTCTTTTACTGGTATTGAAAACAATCACATTGATATAAACCCTTTTTTTTAATTGATACATAGAAGGGATTGTTCACTCAAAAGGAAATTTCTTTGATAATTTATTCAGCCTCATGTCATTCCAACCTGTATGACTTTCTTATGCAGAACACAAAAGAAGACATTTTGAAGAGTGCTGGTAACCAAACAACATTGATCCCCATTGACTTCCATTGTATGGACACAAAACCACTGAGACATTTCTCAAAATATCTTCCTTTGTGTTCCACACAGGAAAGATATTCATATACATATGAACAGCATTAGGGAGAGTTAATACCTGGGTCCAGTTGCAAGAAACCCCTTAAAAAGTTTAGTTAAGGAAACCCTTAAATCTAATTGTAACAATATTGTCACTGCGGGATTTCGTAACTTAAGGGGATTCTTGCAACCGGACCATGATTTGTTTTGGGGGGGGCTATCACTCATCCAAAATTGTATTCTCATTCCAGAAGAAAAGGTTCAATTTCAGGCAGATATAGATCACTATAGACAATCACAAGTTTCATTCCATGGCAACTTTTATAGCAAAAGTATTAAAAAGACTCTATTCTCTAAGGCTGAAATAATGCAGTGTCAGATTCAATTTTATGGCACACAGGAACTGACTCATGCCAGAAAATAAATTGGTTGATACCCAGACGTGGTAGAGTCTGATCTATCGTCTAGCACAGTATAAATTGAATGAAACCGTTCATCTATACTCTACTGCACCAAAATTCAGGGTCAGTTTACTAAAATGATTCTCATGATTTCAAAAGGTCTGAAGGTGTTTGCTTAAGCGTTTATACTAATTTTTGAAGCCAAAACAAACATTTTTTTTAAAGAAAGTGTTTTAATTTGGTTTTAATATAGTTTTTTAATATGGCGATTTAATATGGATGACAAGCATTTTTGTCACAACATAATCAAAACAATTATATTTGTTACTCTTCAGTTTACAATTATTCAAAAATGAGAATAATATATGAAGAACTAAAAAAACCTTAACCATTGATGACAGTGTTTGTATGGAAAATGTGTCTGCTTTATATTTATATTGTAGTAGTGTAATTTTCTCTATGATATGAAACCGGTGACATTGAGAGACAGAATGAATTGTTAATTTCATGTAGAGCCTATTTCAAATGTATGGAAAGTCAGTCTTGACATTATAAGACAGCATTGGTCTGTCATTATGGTAAAACAATAATGCATTCACTCGGCCTACCACATAATGCTTGCTTAAATCTCAGCCTGAGAAACTTGGCAGGATATGACACTTAACAATGCAGCTTATGTCATGTCTCTATGACAATACGATTTAAGGCCACATGATGTTCATTTGAGAAAATCTCAACAAAACAGTATTGGTGCTGCATTTCACACATAGAAATAATCTTAACAAGGAATGCTTGACCTGTAAAATAAATGTTGCACTATTGTGCTGACACAACACTTGTTGAGGTTTCTGTTTACAATGAAATTTTATTTCAAAAGAACAAGGAAAATTGTTATACTTATGATTTATTAAATAAACAATTAAATAAAAACAAAGTTAAACTAATTCCCTGTTGTAGTTGACTCTCTAAATCCAGTCCAAAAAGTTTGGATTATGACCACAGACTTAATAATTAATTCACCATAGGATACCCAAGAAGGCAATCTGTGTCGACACAATCAAATGAAAGGAGGTCTGACAACAGTGGAATCACACTCGGCTTCAGCCGAATCTACTGGACAGGTGTGAGAAACCCATGGGACAACAGCTGAGCTTTGTATTAGAGCTCAACAGTGAGTGGGAAGGATGGAGACCCATATGTGGATAGCACCTGTTGAGCGGGTAATGAGGGAAGGTCTGTTCGGTCTTTCCCTTCAAGAATATTCCCACCTGCACTGTCCAACAGAGTGATGAGACAACTTTAAACAGTGTCACGTTACCAGTGGAGAGTGTAAAAAATCCCAAGCTTAAAAGAAGACCCCACTTTATTTTTAAAATAAAGAGGTATAAAGTGATAGTTCACTCAAAAATGAAAATGTTGTCATAATTTACCTTCTTGTCATTTCAGACCTGTGGGAATTTCTTTCTTCCACAGAACACAAAAGAAGATATTAGAAAAATATGGTAATCGGCACCCATTCACTTGCATTGATTTTGTGTCCTTACAATGGAAGTGAAGGGATGCCAACCTTGTTCTGTAACCAACTTTCTTTAAAATATCTTATTTTGTGTTCTCCGTAAGAAAGAGAGACATACTGGTTTGAAATAACAAGACGGTTAGTAAATGATGACAGAATTTATGTTTAGGGGTGAATCATCCCTTAAAAGAAACAGAAGACACTGAAAAGTAAGTTTAAGAGGGATGAAGTATTATATTGATGTTCTAAAACCTTTTGAGAAACTTGTGCAGGATGTGATCTGGCATACACTGTTTACATTCTCTTTTGTCAAACTTTGGCTCAAAGACATTTAACTCTGTTTAGGTGCCACTATTTTCTTCATATAAATGTATTATGGCAGCTATACTATGCAGTAATTGTCATAAACGTTGCTCACATATGAATATAACCTCAAGTGTATACAGCCGTGGAAGAAACTAAGAGACACACTTTCATTTAAACAGCATTTCTAGATGTATGGTGGACATTCCATGTTGAATTCCAACAAAATCAAACCCGAGGAGTGACATTAAGTCATCCAACAGCAATGTGAAAGACTGACAGCATGAGGAGACACGTGAATTCTGTGATAAAAATAAGGTTAAAAATAACTGTTGTATTCCTTGAAAATGAACTTGTTTTCTTTGTAGTATTTGAGATCTGAAAAAAACTATAGAGCATTTTTTTTGATAATTTAACCACACTTACACTTTCACTTTCTGCAAATAGATACAATATTTTTATTTGAAATTCGGGAAAATATTGTCAGTAGTTCACAGAATGAAGAAAAAACAATAATTTTACCAAAACAACAACCTATAAATAGTACATTTAGGAAAACTGAAAAAAAATTGAAATGGTCTCTTAATTTTTTCTGCAGTTATATACAGTATGTATATAAAGGCAGTGTATGTAAAACAAAGTGTGCAACTGTGCGTGCATGAATTCAAAATCAAAAGTTAATAAATCAGTTCTGTGTTTATCTTTGTTCACAATGGACTATGCAAAAGTTCCAAAACAAATATTCATTTTCTGTTGCACCCACACACTAATTGTAAGGTTTTAGTTGATATACATTTTTATTTGTAATTTGTGTTAGACTTTCAGTAAAAATTATAAAGATTTTTCTATCTACCCTTAACATTTTTAAAATAGCATTTATTTATATTTCCAATGAACTTTTTTTCATACACTTGATGTGTACATTTGTTGTATTTTTTTGTAATATGACATTTTTGAAGCATTTAATAAATTGAGGAATTGAAAATTCTTTAAAAATATTTCACAAATACAGTTTTTAACAATGTCGGTAGAAATGAGGAGGAAAGTGCTTACATGGTCAATGCAAATTATGGTTTCATTTTATACTGTACATCACATGCCCACAACTAGGGTGTGGATGTTAACCAGTGATACTATATTGGATATACAGCACTGTGGTGCCATGTTAAAAAAGGTGCTTAGTGCTTTTGAAAACCTCAGATAATACAGCACTCATTTTTCATAGTTGAATGTATCAGATATAGGAAAAGCCCTGTGGAACCTTGCTTGAAATTAATTCCTCCTCTACTGAGTTACAGATGGAGCTATTTATTTAAACCCAGTGGTCTCAGCCTGAGAGACTCTGGGAATCCATTTTCTCATTTATGTGAATCGGTAGACCACAGCAGATAAGAGTGCAGAAGCAGTGAACTCGCATTGACATCGCATTGATGGACATCAGAGAATGTCTAACCCATTTTGAATGGGGCGTAGTATATTGACCGTAGTCTTATGGGGGTCACTGCAACGGGTCTTTCTGGTTTAAAACAGTACATTTAAATTAGATTAACAGACAAGACTCTGGTATTGAAATGATGAGGTGTGTTTTGAGACAGGTGCGTGCAGTGAAAGCTAACTGATTCCTGTAACCAAAGGAGTGAGGATTTGAAACCTTCCTCTGCTTCCAGCTAACACAAGAGGCTCTGGACTGCTCAGCAAGCAATAGGCAATTTGTGGTTAAGGCAAGGTGTATATGATCATTGCATTTCTCACTTACTAAAACTATGGCCACCTCATGATGTGTCAAATATTTGGGATTTAAAGGGGTACCAAATTACCCTTGGATCACCCTAAACTGAAATCAACATTAGAATCATGTTTTGTGTTATATATTTTCTGAGATCATAATGTTCTTTCATAATCACTTTAAGGTACTTTTGTATAATTTGGGGGGATCAACCGCTGTGGGTCTCCAAGACCAGATAAAAGCTGTTAAATCAAAAATACCACAAAACATGTGTTACTCAGGACACCGATGATAATGTACAACATATACTGCATGTTATACTGATGATGTATTTTCTTTCAGTTCAGGAGGGGACCTCAGCTCAAATGATTCTCTCTGCTGCCCTCCACTGTTCCAATTAGGTGACACAATATTTATTGAACATCCATAAGTGACTCACACACTGGCACATAATGTTCTATATAGAATTAAATTAATATGAAACAATGTTACATTTCAAGGGAATCATTTCCCAAAAAGCTTAGTTTAATGTGCTGTTAAACAAATGTAGTGCTGTGCTAGTAATCATTATCAATTCTCAATTATGAAAACCAAGGAAAAACAATTAGTATGCAGAATCTCATTTTCCAAGGATTGTTTAATTTCTTTTTATTATTTAAAATTATTTATATGAATGTATGCATTGAATCCAGTGTTAAATGAACAGGTATTTTATTTATAAATACTTGATCTACCTTCTGACTTTGTTTCCAAAATCAATGAGTAATTGTGTTTAATAATCGTGATCTTATCCTTTGACAAATAATCGTGATCATAAGTTTGTCATAATCAACCAGCCCTAATACACATTTTTTTTTTTTTTTTTTTGTTTAGTTTGTTTGTTTAGCACTTACACTAAAACACTATTTATGGCATAAATCAATCCAACACACAAAATATTATATGAAGATATATATGAAGAAAGCAATAGTACTTTGGAAAATATATATTCACATTTCAGTAGCATAGATTTTTTACATGCTACAGATCACCTCATGGTGGCAAACATGTTGAAAATGTATGAAAATCACAATTATACTCGCTTTTTTGGACATTATTACCATTTAATTATTATAACAGACTATGCAGACATAACAGAACAAATTTACATACTTTTTAATTCAATAAAATGCAGCACATTTCTACAATAGCAACAGTATAATCGCCATTTGTTTTGATGCCTTTATAGGTCAGTTTAAGTCAAGTCAAGTGGGGTGTCACTACAATGATGCTTAAATCTGTTCTTATTTAAGCCATATCTCTTGTTCACCATATTATTCCCAGATTTTTTTATTTGAATGTAACGTGGCTTAGTTTTGGTGTCCCGCATAACAGTGCAAACCAGTGGAGCTCAAAGCAAACAGCGTACATCACTACACTAGATACACACTCTTAAACGAATAACCACATGCTTGCCCAAACAAAAAAACACACACAACCCCAATTTACTTGCTTCAAGCATGGCGAGAAGCTTTGGAGACCAACCCCCTCTCCACTCACACAATACAGCTGCGTTCTCTTCTCAAGCCCCTATTCTTACACTCACTCACTCTCTCTCTCTCACGCACACACACACACACGCACACACACACTGGTGTGGCTACGAGCGGCTAAGTGTTATGATGCCGCTGCTTGTTTATCAATCTTTCCCAGCTGTGTTCTGTAGGGCAAGAATGAAAAGCGCAGAGAGGAGAAGATTACACCGACACAGCCAAACAGAGTCGCTGCATCACTTTCACACTCACACAGCTTGATTCAGAGCAAGGGGGAGAAAACAGAATCAAACAAGGTAAGAAAACGGAGGTTAAAAAGTAACAGATGGTTCTATTGTATAAAGTAAGGAAAATTACAGAAAAACACTGGACAAGGTGCTTTTGCTAAAGTTCATTTTTGTACTGTAAGTGTTGAAAGCATTCAATCCACAATCAGCAGATTGTGGAACGGTTTCTACCTGCAGGCCTTTAGAGCCCTTAAAGGGATAGTTCACCCAAAAATCTAAATTCTGTCAACATTTATTCTCCCTAATGTCATTCAAATACAATTTTTTTGAGAAATGTCTCAGTGGTTTTGTGTTCATACAATGTAAGTCAGGCAATAAAGTCCAATGCTGTTTGGTCAGCAACATTGAACATTCATTGAAATATCTTCTTTTGTGTTCTGCACAAGAGAGAAAGTCATACTTGTTTAGAGAGTGATTAAAAGATGTAAGAATTTTATTTTTGGTTGAATCCCTTCACTCTCTCACTTTTTACATTTCTCTGAAACTAAACTAAAGTTTCTCTTGGCAGAAGACTGCTTGACAGAAGAAGTAACATTAACTTGCTTTGTGTACTCTTTAAAATGATCGTTTTAGTTTTCTCAGATGAGCACACAGATCATACTGCAACTGCGTCCAATCAGGGCATCAACATCCGTCTATGAGCGAACACCCACAATACATGTTCGCTGCTGAGGACCCTCAAGAGTTCTGCATCTATTATTAACCTCTCCGCTTTCAGTCTCTTTAGAACACTTCACAATCGCTCCCTGTCTGGAAATTTGTCTGCAATGTAACTTAATGGTGTCAAATGCGAGTACACAGGCAGAACTAATAAATGTGTTGTGCCCTTTCCATCCCCCATCACCTGTTTTCATCCAACGCTTCATTTAAATGATTCCCAGTAAAGGGGAGGGTAAAAATATCTTGCATTCTTTACGTGCATGAAAGAATAAGTCACTGCTTGCAATATTATCTCTCCTTATCAGACTGTGGTGACAACAGTGATTTTGTGTTAAAAGTTCAGCCAAAAGTGAAAATTCTGTCATTATTTACTCATCCTCTTGTCATTTCCAGTCTTTATGACTTTCTTCTGCAGAACACAAAATAAGAGATTTTGAAGAATGTTGTTAACTGGTCCCCACTCACTTGCATTAGTTTGTGTGAGCACAATAGAAGAGAACTGGGGTCAATGCTGTTTGCTCACCAACTTTCTTCTAAATATCTTATCTTGTGTTCTACAGGAAAAAAAAGGAAGTCATAAAACTTTGAAATGACAAGAGGATAATTAAAGGATGACAGAATTTTCGTTTTTGGGGGAACTGTCACTTTAAGTCTGTTTTGAAAAGTGGGTGTATATATAACGTGACCAATCTGTGGCTTTCTGAAGGCCATTTGGTTAACTACTCCTAGTTGTTCTTTCAAACAAAAGTACTGTTTTATAAGATAATCTATGCAAAATGAAGACGGCAATCATCATTAAATAGTCCCCAAGCTCATTCTCTTTCCGTACAAGGGATTCAGGCCTACAACAGCCAATGTGCATTCGGGCACCCTTTGTACGCTTCACTGAACATAAGTAGGCATAAAATCTAATTTTATTTTTAAAACACTGTCCTCCCCTTCTTTTCTTCAGTTGCTTTCTCCCTATGGAGTTTCCATGGATACATGGTCACATGACTTTATGAAGCCCCTCCCTTTGCCCTGAGGTGACTGTCACAGCTGTTAGTCAGACTCGGGCACCCGATCGGGATGCGATTCGACTGTATTTTGAGCATGTGCATTTGTGTGTGTTTAAATGTAGTGTTGACACTGCAGGCTTTTGCTAGTTTTGTGCACATAAAATCATCTAAAGAGTTCCAACACAGTGCAACAACAGACACAAAAACTAGTAGCAGTCATCAACTAATATTAAGTTAAATATATCAGACTCTTGCTGTAAAAATGTAAACATTAGTCCAAATAATTCGTTAAAATTCTACTCTTTTTTCATTATTCTTTGCATTCCATCGGACAATAAGTCAAAAGACTGTGTTGTAATGTGATGTAATTTTGTTTAGCTCCCCCTTCTTGACTGTGTTGTCACTAATTCATGTGACAAAAAGATGGGTCATGAAACCGTGTACAAAAGCAGGACATTGAAAAAATACGAAGAGACAGTCAACCTTTCACAGAGGAATTTCTGCTCATCTGCGCACATAAGGCAGCCAAAACACATCTGCCTATACAGTAATCTGTGAAATGATATACCTCAACCAACCTTTACTCTGTGTGTCCTGCATCATACATATTATTGTTTTTTATACATGTGTAGTTGACATGTCCCAGAAGAGGATGTGTCCTATGGTGTGACTGCAAAAATTTAGAAAGAAGCTTCTACTAATAATAAAAATAATACCTTTTATTTATAATGCGCTTTTCTTACACCCAAAGCACTACATAATAAAAAAAACATCCATTACTTCAATTAAAAAATAAAATAATAATAATAATGACCAACTCATTTTTCTGAATAATTTCAGTTCTTAAAACACAGTCATCAAAATATACGTTTTCAACTGGTTCTTAAAACAATTTAGAGTGGGAGCACTCCTGATGGGTGGATGAAGTGGATTCCACATCCTAGGGACGGCCACCGAAAATGCTCTATCACCCCTTGGCTTTAACCTGGAGGATGGCTGTTTGAGGAGGAGTGAGTCTGACGAGAGGAGAGTACGAGAAGCGGTATGTGAGGTGACTAGTTCGACAAATATGAAGGAGCAGTTCCCTGTACTGCTTTATAGGTCAGAATGATTGTTTTAAAATCAATGTGTGTTTTTACTCGGAGCCAATGCAGGTTCCTAAGCACACATAAGGTATTCAAATGCATAAGGGTTCACATTGCATTTTTTATTCAAGGCCACTGGTCTCCTTGAGTCATTTAATTTCAAGAGCCCAATAATTGGTAGATAATGGTTCTTAAGAGAAGAAGAGGGCGGAATAGAGAGAAACTGAGATTGAGCAAACACTGAAACAAGAGAAGGGCTGTACAACATTCAAAGAAACAAAAAATGATGTCAAGCCAAAGACCTACCGAGAGAGAGAGAGAGAGAGAGATAGATAGCGAGAAAAGCCTCTGTGTGACCAAAAGTGATTAAGACTGCGTGTTTCCCCGGTGATAAGCTTCCCGTTTTTGCAGAGGACACTTCAAATGGAGAGCGGAGAGATACATTTCCTCAGGAGAAGATGCATAGCTTTCCTCCTATTCCTCAGCATTCAATTGCAATAATTATCCAAAATGGCGTTGCCACTTACGCCTGCTCCACATTTGCATAGCTTAGAGCCATTTGTGCTTGTTGTTTGGAGTCGCTTATTTTTCACCTGCCTATAAATTCTGAAAATGGAAAAGGGGTCCAAAAAAGCCCTTGACCTTTTGACTTTGTGTATTTTTTTAATAAGACTAAGAGACACAGATGTCTCCTGGGAAGCAATGGTTTAATTTGACAGTGATTCGATTGCTACTACTACTACTAACATCCACTGATAAGGTTAAAAAATTGGTAAGTAGCTGCACACATTTATACTACCAAACCTCTACTCTGCTTTATTCTATTTTCAATTATATACAAGGGATGTAAAAATGTCATCAGGAAGCCAATCTGTACATGTCAGAACATAGGAATCTTGACATTGGAAAGTCAAGCAGCCTAGCAGGTTTTATCTTAATAGTCGGTGACTCATGCTGTACAGTACAGTTAAGTACAGTCCAACAACTTGAATGATTTCAAGTACTCTCAACAAATGTCTTGATATGTGCATCAATTACATAATTTAACTTGATCAATGGTTTCCTGAAAGCTTTGCTCTCTGGGAATCTTTATGTGTACAGTAGACTGAATGCACGGTCATTTACCATTCAGTATAGCAGATAGAAAACTAACAGTAAATCAATATGCATCGCTTCAAATCCAAGCATAAAATTGTTAAGATGTAGCTGTAAAGCCTCAGGCCAGAAACGATTTACAGACAGCCTCACATACAGTAGACAGAAGCAGGATATGCCCTGAAAGATCACACACTTTTTGTTCTGAGACTAGATTATGTCAGAGTGCTGTGACATCAAGTATGAGTCAAACACAAATGCTCCACACGCTTAACTGTTTAGGCACATGTTAGGCTATACAGACTCCACAGAAAGGACATTGAAGTGGTTTGATCATTAAGGTCACAATTTTCTTTAAAAATGAAAATTCTTTGTCGCTGTTATAAAGGTATATTACTGGCAAAGTCTGTCACTATATTCAGGTTTCAATGATTCTTATACAGCAAACAGGCAAACAGGGTGTTCCATTACTCACACACTTATCATGACACATGTTATGCAAGCATGCTTGTCTTCCGTTACATTGCTTGCACTGCACCAATGCCAGTAGTGTGAAGAACAATTAACTGACCAAATGTACACTTACAAAAGTTATGTGTTTATAAAGCAGAATAATTCTAATCCAAACCAAACTCCTTAACACCAAGAGACACTTAGGAGGAAATCATTTTACTGTGTAGCCTATATGGTCCTGTATCAAATACTAAATTTCCAGTTAACTGCATAGATCAGTAAATTGTCAATAATTTAACAGCCTAATTATAATTCAGGTAAATACACAGCTGCTTGTGTATAACAGTAAAAAGTAAGTAAGATCTAAACCCGAAATGTAAACGAGCTCTTGGGTCCATATATTGTGCGAGATTATAAAATCTATACATCTAATCTGACATTTACCTACATTATTTAAACGTTTAATAAAAATGACACACTTGAACAAATCTTAAATATGCACTTATTGCTTTAACATATGTATAAAAGCGCAAAGAGTCTCCTAAAATAGGCTAAATAGGACGGAGCCACATTGAATTATCCAAAACGCACGAGAGATTATAAAGATCATATTCTCCTTCACACATAGACCAACTAGACCAAGTTTATTGAGACAAAGGGAGAAAAGTCAGAGAAAGGTAAAACTCGTGCTTTGCTCAAGAACGCCATTTATGAGAGTTTGACTGTTTTGCAACAGCATGTAAATGTACAACATTTCTCGTCATTGCGCTAACAATGGGAACTAATTCCTACCTGGTTAGCGGTTTCCATTTTTGAGATAAATGCGCTGGTAACTAGTAGGTCAAGACCAAAACAACGCTGAATGAGTGATGTGCCACTGTATCAGGCACAGAAAGTGCGGGTTCGGCTGTGATCGCCCCTCCATACGGAAAGTGCCGAGCGTCCTCGTAATGAGTCGTCCCTTCACTATTGCCACAGCAGTTGGCCTTCGGCATGAATCGCTAAATCGAACGAAAAGAGACGAGAATTTGGAGCTACACGGAGACAGTTTCGTATGATATTGAAGATTAATTGCAATTTATTTTAGCACTATAATTGTTTTTGTTTGGAAGGAATGATCTTTTTTGTCTTAAAGCAAAGACGAGCCTTTTTTTAGGTGACCACTGACCACATCATATCCCATGACTCTCTTGGGCTGCGACAGCAGAGAGCACCTGCAGGAAAAATATATTGAATTTGTCATATCGGAATAACAACCCTGCATATCCCTCACACGAAAAAGTCTATCTTGGTGTGTTAGACAATAAATAATTATTTAATTTAATATAGGCTTGATGTGTCAAAAGTTAACAGTAAACAAACATGTTCAGTATTCACACAGGCAACTTTTCAAATTAAGCATGCACATTTTCCTTACCCAGTATCTAAATATCTCATAATTTTATTTCATAGGCTATATTAAGTTCGTTTGTCAATCGCTTTATTGTTTTCCTCACTCTTGTCACTTACAATAAAAACATCTGCTAAATGCCCAAATTAAATGTAATTTTTCTGCCAAAATTAGTAATGTAAAGTGAACAGAATTCCATCATGTACAACTCACTTTTTTTACAAGTCAGACTTTCTATTTATGCTGATTGTGTAACACAATTACTTTCCAGTAGCTTAGTGCTTAGAGCATGGCGCTTGCAATCCTAAGCTCATGGGTTCGACCCCATGGATTGCACATACTCAGAAACAAATGTATATAATAATGCAATGTGAATGCATAAATCTAAATGCAAACCAATTTAGAGATTTTAAGTAGATTTTTAGTTGGTCTCACAAACCAACACAAAACACCCCCAGAAAACACAATTGACCATAATTTCTTCCATGCGGCTGCTCAGTATGGATGTAATCTCCAGCAGAATTCAACTTCTCTAATTGTACTTTTAATAGATGTTGATGTTAATTTCAGTGCTCCTGTAGCTTAGTTGACCGGTAGAACATGACACTGGCAATGCCAATATCATTAAATGGATTCACAGGGCACATACAAACAGATCACATAAATACTTTAAATATGCGTGAAAAAGCATTTGCCTAATAGACAACCATTCATTTTCGAACAACAGCATAAACTGCAATAATTTGAAGCACCTGTGTGATACAGTGACATGCACATTGCGTTATGCAATACCACATTATTACACTGCCATCCTGCCTCAGGTCCAGCAGAATGAAATCAGAATGTGTGATGGCACCTTGCCACTCGTCAGACCTAATTTCTGTGCCTGGAAAGAGGCAGCTGTGGCCTGACTGGCATCTGGAGAAATCTCTGCACAATAGAACAGACACAAGCCCTGGGAAAGAACATGCCTGATAGAGCGACCTGGGGAACATTCAACACCATTCTATTTCACTCTGATGAGAAATGCAGGGATTTCACCTTTTGCTGTAGTTTGAATAGTTCTTACATTGCCGTGGTTGCGTATGGATGCAAATACACTGTAAAAAATGAATGATCAAATAAGAATAAATGTTGGCATAAGATATATGTATTTAAATTATTATTTGCCACGTAAAGTAATAGTTTACACCAAAATGTAAAATTCTTTAATCATTAATGCACCCTCTTGTTATTCCAATCCTGTATGACTTTCTTCTGCACAACACAAAATAAAATATTTCGAAGAATGTTGGCAACAAAAACCGTAAGTATGATTTATAAATACCCATTGGATTGGTGTATTATCTATACAATAGAAGACAATGGGTTCTAATGGTTTTTGGTTACTAACATTCTTCAAAATGTATTATTTTATGTTGTGCAGATACAAGTAAGTCATACGAGTTTGAATAGACTATGGTGAGTAAATGATGACAGAATTTTTATGTCCCCCTGAACCGGAAGTTGCGACCGTTTTAAACTTCAGTATTTTGAGGCATTTCTGAACAAAACGGAATTTTGAATTAGAAAAGGAGTGTGTGTAGCTTTTCGCATTTTAAAATGGAACTGTCAGCAGACTGAAGGTGCGTCCCAAATCGCGCACTTATGCACTATTCTACGTCATTTTGTGGTAGAAATAGTGTGAGTACGTTCACATTGAAAATCCTCTTAAAGAAGTGCACTTTAAGTACTTGGATGATGCACTTTTTCAACCGAAAATATGAAGTTTGGAACTGTGGACACTTCATGCAATCAAGTGTCCACAGTTCCACGTAGCGAAAGGGAGGCGTGGCTATCGAATACTGCTCAAGCAAAACACTCATGCAGAGTGCTAACGCTTCAATCTGATGATGAATGAGGTATTTCCGGGAAAATCCGATTAAAACATGAATTGTCCAATGTACAAGTTAATTTGTATTCACACGCATTGTGACGTGCGATTGACGTCATTTGCGCTCGTCTGGGAAACCGTACTTCCGGTTAGCATTAAACCGTTTAGTATTCCATTTGGGACGATACTACCCTTCGAAAATGTATACACTACATGTTTGAGCGCATAGTGCATAGTTCAAGTGCGTAATTTACAAAGCTTGACCGTTTAAGGGGAGGAGTATCGGATGCTCCGCCCAAGCCGTCTAACATACCACATTTAAAATGGGCTGCGTCCGAAATCGTCTACATCCATACTATATAGTTAGCAAAAATGAGTATGAGTCATGAAAAGTATGACTCAGCCATGGCTTGTCACTACAGGACAGATGTGCCTTTTCAGATTTTACCTGAAGATAATTAAATTTACATTCATGCATTTGGCCTTAAATTGCATAAATATTTTTAATTTGTTTCTAAATATGTGCAACCCTGGAATCAAACCTACGGCCTTGGCGTTGCTAGAGCCATGCTCTGAACCACTGCGGGACAGGAAAGTTTTTTTTTTTTTTTTTTTTTTTTTTTTATTATTATTATTATTGAACAAGTATAAGATCAAAAACTTAGTCACAATTAAGAGCAGAAATAAACAATAATAATTCGGAAGACAAAAAACCAGTAAAAGGAAGTAAAATAAAAGCAAGTACAAGTAAAAATAAAAAAAAATAAATAGACAAATAAAAATAAATACAAATAAACTTGAGCCAGGGGTAAAACCAACTTAAAAAAATTCAAGAGAGAGAGAAAAGCCTTGAGACCCTTTTGGTTTTCATTATAAAAAAGCTGAAATATTATACATTGTGCACATTGTAACAGACTTTAATGCTTTGGCATTGTTAGAAGAAGAGATAGTACCCAAATAACACTTAAGGTCTTTGCAAAAAATTAAAAAAAGAGGTTTGACAGACAAAAACTTACACTTGTGTACAAAAAACTTGGCTAGAAAAATAAATAGATTTATAAGAAAATACTTGTCTTTTAGATTTTTGTCAGAATTATAAAATCCAAATAAGACATCCTTAAACATCAAGGAAAAGTTGACTAATAAAGGGGACAGGAACGTTCTCACGAAATTTTTATAGAGAATGACCCACATTGATAAACTATTTACAATAAACGCAGCAATATTTCATGAAAAAAAAGGCATAGTATTTTTTTTTTTATTTCACTGGGACTTTAACTATTATACTTTCAACTATTTAACTATTCAGCTTACTATGATAACTGTGCTAAATGAAACTCTAAAATTAAGCGCCATATATTTTCTGAGCAACATGTACAATCTAATCATAAAAAAATAACTAAAAGAGGAATAAAACCCTGAGAATAAGTGAGGACGAATAAATAAAAAGTCTCTTCAAAGCAGAGAAAATCTTCTGGTTACTCTACTTTTGATGGCTACTTACTGTCTTGACTTTTAGTGCGTTTAAATTGAGAGTGAATTGGGCTACTTTGTAGTGCTTAAGATGTCTTTACTGCAGTGTGGAAGCCTCTGGCTGATTTAGAATGAGCATTTCCTCTTCTGAATTTCAGATTTTGTTGACAACCATCTATATAAACGCTGCTGATGCAAATGTACTGTCAATGTTCAATTCAGCCCCAATTTCACACCAGGCTGCCAAACCAATTATCACGCTTTAACGACGTAACAAAGAAAGTAAAATACGCTTAAACGTAAATACAAAAAAGTGAGATTGTGGAATTGTTCGGGGTAAATACATCCCTTCTCTTATTCTGCACTACTAATCTGGTGGAAATAACCACGATTAACATGAGCAGTGCGAAGCTAAAGTGGGCGCAAATAAGGGGCAGACAGAGAGGCAGACAAATTGTCATGAAGTCACAATTACTGACATTTACTTTTTTACGGTACATGTTCACATACCTGTTCCGCATTTATTTGAATAACCAATACGTTTGCTGTTGGATCTTGAGTCTAAAAATGAATAAATACTGTTGTTAATTTTCTCCTTTGCTTTCTCATGGTTTAGCATGGTTTGTAAACCAACGGTACAGTTTGTTGACAAAATGTTTTTAGGCTCTCCTACTTAAAAGTCCCTTGTGATAAAAGAGTCTGCCGAATGAATAAATGTAATTTAATTTATGTGTCCACATAATCGTCTCTCGTGACTGAACATCTAAAGAAAAGACGCAAACAATCTCGCAGATGACATTTAAACAATTGCAAATCACAGAGAGGTGTGACACAATCATACCGAGTTCTTGTGTTACCTCCGCCCTCACCCTGTTATCAGTGGTCAGCAGACCATTTTGGAGGGCATCCGGAACATTTGAATCCATGACAACACGCTTAGCAAACAGGTTGCTTAGCAACTAATCCAATGAGCGCAAAGCGGCCCATCAGCAGCGACAATGTTAGCCAATTAGCAAATACTTTGAAGATGCTTTCTAACGTGACATTTGCTCTTTGATTTGATTTAAAATACTTCTGGCTGGCACAGAGCAATCCTTGCTTTATTACCGTAGCCAAGTAACTGAACTGTGTTGAAATAGCTTGTATTTTGGTATGCATCACTTGTTAGCAGATGACTCGAATAACTTCCATTACAAATGCATGGCTGAATCATTAGCCCCGAAACAGCTGACTAGAAAGTTTGACTTTTAAAAAAGGCATGGGAAATATAAACCGAAATATATGTCATCATAAAGGTGCCCACTGCAATATAATAGATATACGTGCTTTTATAACTTCAGATTGATCCAATCGTGGTTCAGAGTGAAAAATTGTAGGTGCACTTTTTAAAATTTACAATAGAGGGCACTCTTTCATTACACGATCTACACTCATAAAAGCTTGTTTTTTATTAATTCATCTGAATTAAAATAGACTATTACAAGGAAACGAAATAAAGGCATAAGTAAGGTATACTTGCTATAAAACCAAAGTTTGAAACTCTAAATATAATTTTTTAATGCATTTCAATAATCATTCTTTATATGTATTTTTTATCAAATAGAAAAGGCTAGGGATGTCTTCAACACACATCATATCATGTTGTGTTTTTTTTAAATAGAACAAAATGTTCCTACTTTGTTGTGGGACAAAATTGCATTACACAAATATGCCGCACGTGGTAAACTGAACAAACCCATCTTTCATATTTGTGAACTTTAAATACCCACTACTTGACATTCCTTTAAAAACTACCAAAACATACAATTTATAGAAAGTAGGCTATGACATCTTAAAGGTTAGAATTAGAAAGTTCAAGCTACATTTATTTTTTTCTTGTCATTTCGTCATACAAAATATCACTTTTGTAAAATAAAAAAGAAACAAGAAGGCTAAAATCTCACTCATTCACACTGCCATTTAAAGTATTTACACAACAGAATATATGCTTTTAACTCATAGTGTAATGATAATTTCTTCATATTACACTGTATTAATAAAAAAAGAGGTAGGCTCAATCTCCATTCAGATATTCAGTCAATCAACATAAATTGTGTTTAAACCCACTGCATATCTCACTCAGCTTTAGCATACAGGTGTCGAACATAACTGAAGCTATAAAAGAAAAACAGAAGGAAAACTGCAAAATAGCAAAGCCCTGAACAGTCATTCATGAGAATCAAAGAATGTTAAAAGAGAAGGGAGATGAGAGAAACTACAAGGGAGGTCAATATTAAGTGTGAAAATGAAGATCAGAAAAGAGAGACAGAGACCAGCACTGAGGTCAGAGTGGTTTCGTAAGGCACCGTCAGCAGCTGTATGGAGACAGAATACTGAAAGCATCCGCTGTGTATTCTGTGCACCATAGATGGAAGTCTAAAACCAACCTAATAAAAATATCTAATCAATTCTCCAAAAACGCTTTCAATTACGCTGTCTATGGAGCATTCACCCCAGGAACAATTTTACGGCGATAACAAGATCAATTTGCCGTTTCATTAATTTGCTGAGAAGAAATGTATCTTTCCTAAATTTTTTTTTTTACGAAAGCAACCTCAAAGTAAGCCATGTAACACCAAGACACTAATCTTGAATTTTGTATCAGTGAAAGTGGCTAAAAACTAAATCTGTGCAGGACAAAATGCTTCAATGAATTGCATTATGGGAACGCTTGATGAAATTTATGTGTAGCTCAAAAACTATAGAAAATATATTTAAAGAAATTCTACACCCCAAAACCTCCAAAAAGTGTTTCTAAATAAAATTGTCCATGTATGCATTATATCGGTTTTAGTGTACTTTATATGGACATGTAACTGTTGGTACAGAAACCTAGAGTTGGTCATTAGATCACCTCAAATTAAGTTTCCTTCATTTATCAATGTACCAGTGTGATAGTTGAACAACATAACATGTGTACTGAACACAAACTCTCTCAAACCCTGTCATCAGCCTACTCCTAAAACCCATGCCTATGGTAAGAGCACCATTACAGATATTTGGCATTGAATATTAATTAGAAATTAATCATGGTAAAATTTAAAAACCTTGGCATCCAAACTTTATGGGTTACATCAAAAGTTTAACGGTCAGATTTTATATAGAATTTTAAACATAATTGTAACAAAGTGATCTACAAATGCCTAAAAGTTTACCGAGAACATTTAAGTGTTGTGTGGAATAGGTCAGTGGTTGGTCTGTAGGGAGCAGTGTAGATAACAGTGCATTGAGTATAGATCTTAATGCACGCCATTCATTATGAGCTTCTGGTGGATTTCCAGAGTAGTGCCTTCATCTTTATTGTGCTGGGCAGGGCTCACATCTTCTTCCCAAAGCTGAGCGGCTTTACGGATCTCATCCAGAGTGTACTCCTTTAGTACGGTCCCATTTTCAAACACAGTCACCAACATGTCCTACAAGTTAAGATGGTTTTATTAATGACATTGATCATGAACCAATCAAAACAACACAATTTCTTTTCAGAATACTCCTGATAAATTAAATAAATATACTCCGAAAATATTGAAAAAGAACTGAAAAGAGAATAATTGGATGGATTATTTTAATAACAACATTCTAATAACTAACCTCCTCTGGTTTGCCTGCCCCTCTTTCCACAGTCTCTATCAATCCATCAGAGTTTCTTCTCAGAGAGAGACGACCCCGCTTGGATCCTTTAGACGGATCTGTCACTGGTTGCTTATAGACATCCATCTTTACAAATACAAACACAGTTAATAATAGTATACAAATACATCCTATGGGTTTACGCAAACAAAAGTTAGTGTTTTATGAATTTCTTTTCTTCGAAACTCGAAGGGTAAAAAACAACTCACGCCTTTGCCATCGATCTCCACGTAGCTACACTTGAAAGCGCAGTTAAGCGTGTCTCTGTTGATCTTCTGCAATAGTGCGCTGCCGCAACCGAAAAACACATTCTCTGCACTCCAGCCCTCATCACTCAGTTTCTCCAAAATCTGCACAAGCCAAACAAACAGTAATACTGATCAGAGTATGAGAGTTACTTACCTGCCATAATCATAATAATGTTTATTAGCAAATAGATGAGAAATAGCAATGAGAAGCTAAACAACATTTATGCTCTGATTGCAAAACAGGGATTGTTTTCAAGCATCCGGACCAGAGTCCTGCACGGGTTCGGGTACCCGCGTGACCCGCATATTTGGCTGAAACGGGTGAAAAATATATAACTGTGTTGGATACGGGTGCGGGTCGGTTCGGACACAGGGGGAAACACGGGTCTAAACACGGGTTCAAAACAGTCACATGCAAATGTAAAAATGAATGCATATTTTTAGGAACACTTCTACAAAACTATGCCTGTATTTCAAGTTGGTAAAGTATTTTTTTTGTTTATTTGAGCCCGCGCCCTCCCAGGAGTCTCTAGGCGCCTCCGCTCCGTGTCCTGATTATATTGCCTGATATATTTACTTCTTATTTATTAAATCCAGGCAATTGGTTGATAAAACATTGATTAAAATTAAGATACAATTAATACAAAACGAAATTCACTTTAAAGAAAGGCTTTATACAATAAGAAACTTAACGAAGTGGTCAAAATAATGTCTGTCCACTCTGTCTCCCAACATATTGCGCAACTTATGATCTTACTTTTTTCACTTCCCATATAATCAACATAGATGAAATTATATATAAACTGATTTGATTGTAAAAATAAATGCATATTTTTAGGAACACTTCTACAAAACTATGCCTGTATTTCAAGTTGGTAAAATATTTTTTTTGTTTATTTGAGCCCGCGTGCTCCCAGGAGTCTCTAGGCGCCTCCGCTCTGTGTCCTGATTATATTGCCTGCTATATTTACTTCTTATTTATTAAATCCAGGCAATTGGTTGATAAAACATTGATTAAAATTAAGATACAATTAATACAAAACGAAATTCACTTTAAAGAAAGGCTTTATACAATAAGAAACTTAACGAAGTGGTCAAAATAATGTCTGTCCACTCTGTCTCCCAACATATTGCGCAACTTATGATCTTACTTTTTTCACTTCTCATATAATCAACATAGATGAAATTATATATAAACTGATTTGATTTCGGGTACGGGTCGGGTGTCGGTTCTATTTTAAGCGGGTCGGGTCGGGAGCGGATTTTAATTAGTGCTGCTGTCGGAAAACGGGTCGGATGCGGTTTTAAGCACTGCGGGTACAGGCGGGTGCGGATATACAAAATCGGACCCGTGCAGCTCTCTGATCCGGACGTGAAATATTTCAATGACCATTCACGTTATTTGCATCGCCCCTGCTAGAAGCCCCATCTATTCAAATCGCTTAATTCGCATTTTCTGTCAACACAGCATTACAGATCCAAAAGTCTTATGCCACGTCGTTGGCGTTTTCTGCGCAAGTTGAAAATCTTTAACTCGAGCAAGAATCCCTGTGAAGACCTCATTGACACCTACTGTTTGATATGTCCAGACATATGAAACCCCCCACCGGCGCAGTCACTCCTGTGAAAATAAACTATTCCCACAAGTAATAAAGAGTGAGGAACGCCTCCGCATTTGGTGTGAACCCAGCATAAGGCTTAAAAGGGTCTTTTTGACCTCACTGTACATCACACAGGACCAAACATTTATTATTATAGTGAATAACGTGTTTTGCTCTCTCCATGTAACTTTTCTCAGTTTAGGTGTAGTTTACCCCATCAATCGAGTTCAGATCAATCCCATCGCCCTGGATAATGCGCAGGTATGAAGGGAGCACCTTGTAACCCATGGAGTTCTGAGAACAACCAAAGCACTCTTCCAAAATCTTTATCACCTAAAAGCAAGAGAGCCAAATGAGAGAAGAAAGTGAAAAGCAGATAAAAACATTATAAATGTAAAGCTAATTTGAATTCACGGTAAATTTTTAAAATTCTAAAAACTAGCTTATCTGAAAGCTATGCTGTCACAGAGTATGAAAATAAATATTGAGTGGGCGAGTTAGGGTCCTCCAGGAACGGGGTTGGGAACCAGAGTTAACTCAAGACACAAAAACTGCATTAAGGTCTGAAGCAAAAAGTACCTTTCACAACACCGACTTCACACAGTCATCAGCTATGCTAATAAACACACACCTCAATGAGGGTCTCAGCAGGGTCCCCAGAGTCCGGCCGTATAATGAGAGCAGAATCCTCACTCCTCTCCATCACTCTCTCTTTCAGCTTATCGCCCCAGATGTGCTTACAAGCCTTAAAAATGTCATAGCTGTCGCTAACCACAGCTACAGGCCCGGTGGGAAACTGGTCCAGCAGACATTCGAATGCATCCTTCTCTCGGCTCTTGCCCCAGGCGATGATAGTGCTACGGAAACACCAAAAACAGTGTAACTGAACATCTGAGAAAGAATTACATGATTACTCATTAACCCGGAAGTCCCTCCCACACTGCTATATTTAGATTGCAGGTGTACAACGATGTCCTCAAACTGATTTCACTTCAGTAAACAAGAATTACAAAGAGAGTTTGCTGGTAATGAGTCATCAGTGTCTAATGGTCCTTTTGCCTCAGCTATAAAAAGCTCACAGTGATTCATAGAACGTTCCAGTTGATTGAAATCGGGAATGTTGTGAAAGCTTAGTCTGAATGTTAAAAGGATGAAATGACATCACAGAGGTAGCCATGTGACTTGAAACAATAAGTGTCGAGCTATATTGAGAAATGCACTCGACAGCGCAGACAAAAGAGCCCACAGCTGCGAGATGTTTTCACGCACAGCTACTAACAGAATTAATTAGAATCAATAGAACAAATGCAAATTAACCGGTGTTCAGTATCAATATGGGTTTTCAAGGCTTTCTCATCTTAGTTCTATGACCACACTCCTGACCAGTATATAATGTATTGTGTTGGAGATATTTGATAATGTGGTCAAAAATGATATTTAAACCAACTTTTTGTCTTGTTAAAGATGTTTTCAGAGTTAGCATTTTTATAAAAATGACAAAATCGACAATATTAAAATACATCTTCACATATCCTAAAGCGGCCGTGCAACGGTGTTTCATGCATTCTGACTTCCTTACAATGTTAAACGTGCCGACTTCTCATGCTTAACATGGTCAACTTGTCAAAAAACGAGTTGGCCGTATTATGTAGTATTTCTGTTCTTAATACACTCTCCCAGCGATCGTACAGGTTTCGGAAAGTTTTTACGAACATATAAAACTGTTTTGTAACAACTTTTCTTAGTCCCTTATTGGCCACACGGCAGGATGGAGAGCAGGAGAAGGAGCATGCGCAGACGCACTTTCAATTTTAAGCAGGAAAGAGAGAGAGCATACGTTCGCGAAGTTCAGGTGCTTGTTTGTTTGTTCACTGCATTTGGGTGATGAATGTTAAATAAACCGTGAATATAACGCTTGATTTGGAGATTGTTTGAAACAGATATATGGAGCCGTCCCAGCGCTAGAATATGCTGTTCTACAGACCAGTGATTTGCAAATACATTGTCTCATCCAGAAAAGAAGCAAAAATGTGATGATGTCTTTATTTGTATCAGCTTCTGTAGTGCTTTCAGAGGTAGGAGTGGAGTGAGCTGTTGGTTGCAATTCGCAACCTCACCACTTGATGCCCCAAAATTTTATACGCTGGACCTTAAAAGCTGTGATTTGTAATTTGACTCTCTCTGATAAAAACATATTATAACATGGTCTGTTTGAATGTTCAGTTCTGATTGCCTCAAAGTTGTACATTAAGTTAGGCATAATGTTCAGGCAGCCAGTTATTATTGAAAGTAAAAGTGGGCTGAAGTCAAATGACGTCAATATGACATCTGCGAAACCACATATGACAGCTCATCTTGCAGTATGAATCATTAAAAGCTTACTGTTGTAAAATAGGGTAACATAAGGAGAATTTTCTAAACACTGATTTTTTATTTACTTGCTTAAAAAGTAATCTGTCTATTTTTGACCTAAAAATTTTACAAATTTTAGCTTGCAAGCATGTTTTTCCATAATTTTCTCTGCTTTGTAACCATGCACACCAACCCTTAATGAAACAAATTGTTGGTAATAATTATGAGGTCATGACTTTTAAATGAACAAAGCCAAAAAAACGTTTACATAGACCGTTTTAGCAGCAACAACATTAACAAACGTGATGTGGGCCAAACTTCACTGCCGGTTAACCTCCACAAAGAATCAAGAACTGTTGAGTAGTTTTAATTTAATTTAATACAATTAACCTACAAAAAAATTACAATTAAGTCAATATAAAAAAAATTGGTCTATTATAACCAAACACAGAACGGATGTTAAAGGAGTAATTCACTTTAAAATAAGCCCCCGATGACTTTCCATTGTAGGAATAAAAATGACTACTCCTTTAACATCGCGGCAGGTGCGTGTGTCCGTTAAAAACCGTCTATACATATGTACTTTACCTGTGTTCTGCTGCAGGGATAGAGAATCCAGCCATAGGACATGCATAGTATCGCTGTGCCATGAGTAGACCTGCCACTGTGTCCGTGCTGCTGAAATTCACCAGATGAGCAGCTCCACCCAGTGCTGCTGACTAGTTCAATACAGACACAAATAAAGCTAAATTAGAAAACTGTTTGACAAATAAGCCATTGAACTTTTAGAATACCAGCTCAACAGTTCCTGAAGCTGTAAATCACTTGACATTATCTTGGTAAGACAAGTGGCTTTCAAGAATTGTATATACTTTTTTTGATAGTGTAATGAATAGTAAGTCGCTTTGGATAAAAGCGTCTGCCAAATGCATAAATGTATTACATTTACATTTAGTCATTAAGCAGACGCTTTTATCCAAAGCGACTTACAAAGAGTTAGGGAGCAACAAGCGATATGTCATACAGATTATATACAAATATATATAATCTATATATTAAAAAACATAGTTAAGTTGTTGATAATGACCACTAAGTCATTATCCACTAAGTGGACCACTAAGTCATTATCCACTAAGCCACTAAGTGGTTCAGTCATTTTCTATGTTCTGCTACGTTTATGTGAGAGACTCTATCTCAGTTCTGTGGATGGCTGTTGTCCTAAAAAGCGGATGTGTTTGATTCCAAGCACTGTCTATTTAGTCCTCCGTGGAGATGGGGAAAAGGTTGTCAGTATGTCGTCTTGCTTATTACAGGGGAACTTTGTCGAGTCTTCTTTCTTAATTTAACAACTGATGAGATCTGGGCTTGATATTATCCAAAGGAAATTAAATCTGTGTTAAACCGCTGTTGTTGTACGCAATGAGGCTTTAGTTTGTAGCTGTGACTGCAGCAAGGGTCTGGAGATCTACTCTTGTAATTATGAATATATGAGAAAGGGCACAGGACTACTCAACAGTGTCTCTGACAGCTTGTCGCTGTAATCTGGGTTTATCATACATACAGAGAAACACATTCAAGATTATCTAAATGTGGAGATAATAAACGAGTGCAATAAATACACAGAATAAGTAATTTTTGGGTAAACTACCCCTTTAAAAGCATTGTAATACACAACTGCTTGGCTTCTGATCAGGAGACAGTTATGACAGGAAGCAAGAGTCAGAAGCATTAAAATCTGCTTGACATCATTAATCTCCTCCTGAGGCCATCATTAATCCAGTCAGTGGTAACCTAGAAAATACATCATCGATATCCCACTGTCCCTAATGAAGACTCGCTGGATCCACACAGCACAATTCAGCAGCACTTTAGGCTTTCTTTCAACCAACACTGATGTTCTTCCTCTCATCTTGCGAAGACCGTTTCTATAATGGTTATGACTTTGTTTTTGCTATAAAGCTATGATATGGAAATGGATACTGTATGTGGTGTTCAATTATCATATAGGCTTAAACATAAGTAATACCAAAATAAACCTGACAGCTGACTAAGATAGCCATAATGAGGATATTCTGGTTAATCATGTGTTTGAGATCCTATCACAAGAAAAGAGTCACTTAATCCATGAAAATCTACATAATAATGATGTTGGGATAAAGTTTAGATTTGTAACTCATCTTGCTTTTAAGTTGAGGTTGAAAAGTATAAAATCAACAAGCTAGAAAAAGAGTTGGTCTATAAAAAATGATCTGCGTGGTTTGGTTTGAAAGTAATATCATTATTGTTGTGGGTTGTCAGGCTATTTTCACACTACAGTACAGATGGCACAGTTTTTTAAAGCTTGATAGGTTACCCGAAAATGAAAATTCTGTCATCATGTACTCACACGTCTCGTCATTTCAAACCTGTATGACTTTCTTTCTTAGGCAGAACACAAAAGAAGATATTTTGAAGAAAGTTGGAAAGCGAACAGCACCAGCACCCATTTACTTCTATTGTATGGACACAAAACCAATGCAATTGAATGGTGCCGGTTAACAACATTCTTCAAAAAAAAAAGTGTTGTGCTGGAATAAAAAGAAAGTCATACAGGCTTGAAATCACAAGAGAGCGAATGAATGATGACAGAATTTTCATTTTTGGGTGAACTATCACTTTAACCTGTACTGTGTGATACAAACATAACCTAAACGTGTTCTCCAATTGTATGTAAAGACTTGTCCACAGACAGACAGAAGTGTGTGAAGGTAAAGTATAGCACAGGGAGCATCTTTACAAGAATTCATACTAGGCCACAATTCATTTTTAATGAAAGCAGGGGCAATCCGTTATAACATCCGGGTATGAGTAATAGAGAAGAAACATTGCCATTGTCGTCTGAGACGTGATAAATGTATGAGAAATGTCATGAGGAAGATTATTGCCTAGGACTGTAATTAATTTCCAACTAATTTTGTACGGTATCTTTTATTAATAACCCATGAATAATTGGGAATAACCAAGGAAATGTGCTTTCTGTATGCCCGCGCCTTTAAAAAATGTTCTATACACATTCATATGCAGTACATGGGAGAATAAGAAGCATTTATTGCATTAGATTTTAATGAGAAATATCACTAATCTGTCAGCCATTGGAGTGACCTATGAAAGCTGCGTCATCATCTACACTTTTAGATCCTGGCACAGTGATCTGAAAGGGCACCATAGAGAGGTTGTTGTCACACCTCATCAGAATCCAGTGGTGTCCCTCTCTCTCTTTCCGACAGACACTCACAAAGGTCTACTGCACTCAGCAGGTCCAGTCAGACAGCAGCAGACTCGCTGCTTATCACAACACCTGAACTGCCACCGTGTGATACAGATGAAGCCTGGCAGAGATGACCTTTACACAGTGGTCAGACTGATTCAAGAGGTAAACAATCATATTAACTCACACAATCCTTTCGATAGCACTACCAGTTTCCCAAAACCCATCACAAACCCAACCTCACTCACTCCATGTCATATATTCTGTATGCGACTTTCTGAATGTTTCTCTGAACTATACAGAAATCAAGAATTTGTCTCTGCTGGTCAGTGTTCTTGCGTACCAAAAGGTCAAGTCTGATCTCTTTTTGATTAAAAGGATCGTCATGTCTCACAATGAATCGATTTTCTGCCTTTACCAAAGAATGTCTGATTTCATCGGCCCCAGAGGACCGTGTCCTTGATAAGCGCTGAGGAGAGAATAAAAACACAGTCGGCTTGAGCTTTGATTTCAAAGTTCAGTGCTAAAAAAAGAATAGAGGTAGAGACTTCAGCAGCAGAGGCAATTCCTGCATTACTTCAAAGATATTTCAGAGCTTTCACACATTATGCGGTGAATGGCTGTATAAGCAAGACCTGGAAACCAACATAACGTTATATAATGTGTAACGGTCAAATCTTAATTTTTTCTAACCATCAAACTCAGTTTGTGTTCTGACTTTGCAAAAAAACAACAGGAATTTATTGCTGTGTCACAACCCACTCTTTCCTCCCAAAATACACCATTTGCCCTTGTAAAGATCACAGGGGTGCTGATATGTAATCAACCACTATTGCGATGTTTGTTTGTTGTGGGTCCAGTACAATGGGGGGCTAAAGGTGGCCCTGATTTGTCAATTTGAATGTATCATGGAAGTTTAGTCACATGGTCAAGGAAATGATAAAAGGACGTGTAAGATAAGCTCTGGGCTTTTCTCTTGTCTCCTCTCTAGAAGCTTCTCTGCAGGAGCTCTGGCTCTTCTTCTTAACCTTCGCTCGTTTCTTTTCTATAATCTCAGGTAATATCACACTCATTTGGAAACTGTTTGTTGTATCATTTACAATTCTATTCATTTACTTTGTAACCGTTTTCAATGTAACATCAATTTAAGTGTGTTATTAAATAAATATATATACTTTCATTTACAAAACCACAGACTAGTGATGGTTTATTGTTAATATTTAAACGCTGTGGAAATTGACAAGAAATACACAGTTTTATACCATCTTGCTGTTAACGTTTCTTTAGTCATTTCGGCATCCCTATAGCCTGAACCTCCATAGCGGAACCACCCTTACAACTTTAAACAGCCCTCAATGCAGTCATAGTGGTATAATGATGGTATCAGATGGTAAAATCATGATACTTTGATATACAATGCCTGAAGACACAGCAAACAATATCGTATCATCACATTGAAACCAAGGCCAAAATGGAAACATCATAGTTTGTTTTGGTGAGGTCAAATATCCCTTTAAAATCTTTGATTATGCTTACTGCATATCTGTTATCATAACAATAATCCTATTATATTTATACATTATGAGGGTGCATGAAAGCGTAGTCAGTGATACATGTATAGATATTGTTCTGCCGTGTCATACCTCTTGTGAAGACACGCCTCTGTAGCCGAAATCATGCAGCTTGATGTCCAAGCCCTCCAAGCTCCCCGATGTGGCTTTCAGGTGCTTGGCCAGAATTTTTTTGAACTCCCTGGAGATTGTTGCCACGGTGATGGGATACCACATTTGGACCAGCATAGTCTGTGGAGGGTGTAAACAAAGCCGCATGAACATCACTCAATCTCACAATTTTTATGGCCTTGACACCAGAAAGCTTTATTTCTGTTCTTAACGTATTGACCTTTTGCCCTTTAAGGATGCATACACTAGGATTTCACCAAGACAGGAAATTCTGTGTGGACTGTAGAACTGACATGATATTGTGAATGTGTATATAAACAAGAATACAGAGGCACCAAAACCACCTAGTTGGAACGAGTGCGATTCCTTCAGTCCTGGCAAAAAATGTAAACAAGACATGTTTTTGTTGACTAAGCTGACAGAATGCAAATAAATAATAGATTCACAACTCTAGAATAACTAAACGGTTAATGGACTTTCCTCCATAAAAACAACACACTTTTTAATCATTTACATGTCCCTGACTTACTTAAGGACTGGTTCACCCCAAAATTTAAATTCTCTCTTATTTTATTCAACCACATGGAATCTAAGATATTTGTTAAACACAATTCAAATACATCTACATAATTTATATTATATACAAATACAGCTATAATGGCATGAGGGTGAGTAAATAATGAGAGAGTTTTCATGTGGGTGAACCGCCCCCAAAAAATGCGATGCAAAAGCAATTTCATGTAAACTCTTGTAAACAGCATCTGCAGGGCTGAAGGCCAGGTCAGTACCTAATGACCTCATGTGCTCAGCGACCCCAACAACCCTGTCCAAACCTCCCCGTTATTCTGGGAAGTTCTTCAGCATCCAAGAGTGTGCTGGAAATCAAAACCTACTGTCCTCCTAAACAACAGTGTGGCAGCATCATCTGATGTAAAGTAATGTACCACACCATCAGCTTTTTAAACAACGCTCATTCATGGGAGCTCTTTGTTTGTCTATATTTATGCATTTAGACACTTTTATCATAAGCAATCACACTCATGCTCTTGGTGTTGCTAGTGCCATGCTCACCAGTTGAAATATATTGGTATATTTTGGTGTATTTCTATTACTCAATTATGAGTAAATTACCTGTATCTTTTGAGCATTATCCACGTTAGATGTCTACAAAAAAAGATGATAGGGAACAAGAAATACCTCGATAAAATTGGTAAGCCAGAAGAAATCTGGATCCGTGTTCTCCACAGTGAAGAGAACGTTGCCTCTAGGAATGATCTTCCCCTCGGGAACTGCTTTGATACGGATTGGAAGACGGCCATCATATTTCTATCACAATAAAATAGGAAGCCAGGTGGTTGTTATCTCTCCATGAATTCATCTACAGAAAGACAACTTTAACTTCCTTAAGCAGACATGTCTGCATGTACCTCTAAAACTTTCCGCCATCCCTCTTCATCAAACACTTTCTGTCTAAAGTGCATCTGATAAAAGATTTTAGCCTCTTGGATCTTCTCCTCTGTGACAACTTGACCTGTAAATCAATTTCACACTCTTGAGGACAAATGCCATCAAAACCATCACCACATTCTGTACAGTTTACAACCTTTTTCCTGCCAAACTGGGAAAAAAATGGAAAGCTTAAGAGGAATTAGCCTTGTGTAACTGTTATGCTTGTTTGCCTGGTGTGCAGTTACTTCATGTACTTAAGAGCGAAACTGTGTTGTTACAAAACTGAAATGAGATTTCTACTTGCACGATAATAGATGTGTTAAAGCAACACTGTGTCAGGGCTCTTGACTGCGAACAAAACGATCGTAAATGGAATAATTTTTTAATAACGTGCAAGGTAAAATTTCACAGGATCGGATTGGTGCGAGTGCGTGAAACGAATTTTTGCCGAGCAAACATTTAATGTGATTGATAAGAGGTGATTGTGAATGACATGCTTGTGATAATTGCAGGAAAGAGTGAGCAGAGAGCTTGTCTCCAAACTTAAGTGTGTGGAGAATTAGGAAAGGAAAAATCCTGTATAGTGAAGTTGTTCCGTGTTAAAGGCGAGATGTCCGATTTCTCATAGCCGTTGTTGTTCAAATCACCAAAACAGACACACCCCTGCCCCCATCTTTCACTTTCGTAGGCGCTCGACTTGAGTAATGTCCATTCTGTGCACTGTCTCTAAAATTATTTTAGTGGTAGAACAACTCTTAACGGGAGGAGTTCTACTACCGCTTCTACCTGAGCCTCCTAGCTGCTCAAACCACTCTTTAAGTTGTGTGTTCAGGTCGAAACACGGATGGAGACCTAGCCTTCCTGCTAATGGATTTGAAAGTCTTATATTTACATTTTTTCTTACTGTCCTGTACTTTTGATTTTATTAGTGATTAGTGCTCAGGTTGTTTATTGGCGCACTAATGTTACTGGTTTACAATTTATAACCGTAAGGTATGTGAGAGATCATGAAATGTTGCCGTCTCAATAGCTAACGTAGCATGATTGTCCCGTGTCACGAATTAAGTATAATGCTTGTAAACGATGACTACCAAACAGGGCTGAAAGGTTGCGTTTAAAATGTATTTCACTACGGATTACAAAATACATACTTCAAAAAGTAATCTGTAATGTATTTTGTTAGATGATAGAATTTTGTAACTTAATCTAAATAATTGAGAATACTATAAGGTACATATAAACAAAGGGATCACCAAACAGATGACTTGGCTTTTCTCTGCATATTATTTTAAATAATGCATATTTCCCTCATTGGACATTATAGTCCACAGTTGCGAGAGCATGTCTTACAATTCTAAGAAATGAAGTCAGAATTGTGAGATTTACACTCAAAATTGTGAGGAAAAAGTCAACACGTACCTATAAAATACTTAATCAAGAAATGCCTAAACAACAAAACATGAAAACAGTCGTTGATCATTCAGGTAACAGACAATAAAGATTCAAGAGTATGTACATTTTCTTAACGTAGGCATTACCAAGTTAGCGTGATAGCTTTTAAACAGACGTCATAATACTTTTTTTGTCATTTTAAACAGCATAATGTCAAAGAGCAGTGTCTAAATGATCTGACAGGGGCCGCAGATATAAATAAACCTGATCACATCGTTGGATCTTTTATACCAGTGTGACTGGTTCTGGTATGTCATATAGCGATACAGCTGCTGTGTTGTAAAGCATGCCATTATTTAAAAAGCTACAATGCTTACGTGGCGAAACAAAACTTAAATAAATACATAGCATACAAAATACTTCTAAATGTGTGTAATTCCTGCGTCATCCAATGTGAATACGTATGTATGAATAAAGCTCAACTGTAATATTAAACTTGAACTTAACTTGATATTAAAATAAATTATTATAATGTCACTTAGCTCTGGATGTATGCTTCATGTGTTAATAGTGATGTCTGATGTTCTATGCAATAATAATAATAAAGTAATAGCCCTGTTACTGCGGGGACATTTCCACACCTCTAAACACGGCACAAAACAAAAAGTGGTTGGTTGGTATATCCGTCAGTCATATGGCCTCTTTGGCGGGCCTTGGCCAAAGAAAGCAGCGATAAATTAAAGAGTACACAACTAGGGACTTTTAAGGGCCTACTCTAGTATATGGAGTTTGCAACAACAACCTTTTGTACAAAGGTGTAAAAACACTATTCTTTCGTAAAAATAGGTAATTATTCTTACCGTACCTCTTGACTGAATCTCAAATGATTTGTTCCGCTATTCACGTGTCTAATCCCCTCCTTTCCGCTAGCCTAGTCTGATGTGATTGGTCAGATGGTCTAATCTGCTGTGATTGGTCTACTGCGAATGAGGCTCTCGAGCTACAGTGTTTGGGGGATATTAAACTTCAGGTTCCTTTCGAACACTTAGTTTCTGTCTGTGTTTTGGAATACCCTTAAAATCAAATCAGAAATAGGTTGGATGTTGTGAGAGAATTCTTCTGCAGATCTGGGAGCACAACAACTTTGAACTCATTTATTTTAGGGAAGACAAATCCTTATATAGTGCACAATAAGACACCTGTTATAACCAAATAAGGTATAGAAACTATATGGAAGAAACATCTTTATATATTGCACAATAAGACACCTGTTATACCAAATAAGGTATAGAAAACATAGTATGTCAGACGAAGAATGATTAGTTTAGAATAAATCCCCTTCCTCCACATTTAGCCAGCTGTCCGCTCAGTGAGCAGCTATCCACTCTGAGCAGTAAAACCACACATAGGCTACACTTATCATTCATTTATGTGGGTTTATTAATCCATGGGGAAAATAATATCTAACAGGGTAGAAGAGTGAAGTTTTCTCGGGCAGTCCTGGCAAAACGTAGGAGGGGACTATATGTTGTGACGTGAATCTATGGCGATTCGCGAAGCGGACTAGGAATGACTCATTTCTGTGATTCAGAGTCGACTCCCTTTTTTTCCAAGCCAATACGTTTGTTATTCATTCACCTTCGGATTTACTACTTGGCAGATTGCTTACGTTCAAACACGGCAAGATTACACACTGCATGAAAATATTTTTTTTTTTTTTACTCTTTAAGGTCTGGCTACGCGAGACCAAGACCAAGCTGTCTTTAAATGTTATTTACTTAACGCTCTTGTTGTTTCACGTGGTAACACTTGTTCGTAAGGTTTTCTGAGCTTTCTGTGCCTGTTGTGACCGCCTTCTACCACAAAAATTCTCAGAGAAACTTTATATTTAACCATTAACAGAAATGTCCTTAAAAATAGTAACAAATACAAAACGGAAGTGCGAAGCATCAAACAGAAAGTCACTCGCGTTGATGGCGCACAAAAAGGTGAAAATAAAAGTAAAATATGAGACGTCAAACATAAGATCAGATATATAAATACACAGGGACAGTAAGTGACGGTATGTCCCATTGACACAAGCCAGCCAGTCTGCCAGCCATAAAAAAAGAATGCTTCTGTAAGCATCTGTTCAAGGTAAACATGCATTAAATCAAAGCTTAAACTACCGTCTTTAAAACAGTTAAGAATATTTAAGACATCATCATCCACCGTTATCGTATACTTTATACTTAATGAAACATACAGATAAATATAATAATAAGAAGCTTGCGGTGCGGTTATTTATTCTTTATAAGAGAACACGTGAATATTAACCCCCGCCAGCTAATGAATAAGAGAGAAGACAATAGGCTACTATCAACATCAAAAATTCTAAATCGGGATAAAATGCATTTTATAATGCCAAAAAACACTGCGGATATATTAAATTTGCAATGATTTGGTTATTAATATGCATGTTTGTATTGTTTCTGACCAACAAATGTTAAAATGAATGAAAATACACCAACTAGCGTCTTTATTTTGTTTTGGAATTATTTTAGCATTCTTTATCTATCCTTTTTAACCAAAGTACCCTATATTTACTGAAGAACTGATTAGTGGATCTGGGTTCAGTTTGGCTGCCTGTGTTTGCAACCATTTTACGTAATCAACAAGAACATGGCGGCCATTTTTGGTTAAAATGAGTATTATATTTGTTTTTCTTAAAGAAATTAAAACATTTGATGCGTTTCTAACGACAAATGCTAGTAGTGTAAGCCCTTAGAATGTATTAAGCCAAACATCTCTCTATACCTCAAGTTCCCTTTCACACCTGGTTTAGCAAACAATTCCGTGAACGTGGGAGATATATCGCTTTTGCAGTTTTCCATTAGCCAAACATATTAGTACTGTTGTGGTAAAACATCTTGTTCCTAATACAGTCACACAAGACCAAAACCAAATATGTCAAGTGAGCCTTTATAAGGGTTTGGGCTATCATAGAGATGTATGCATATATACGTATAAAAGCAGTAGAAGTTACCTGCTAGATATTTCTTCAGGAGATACTGGAGGCCAAAAAACACAACCTCACCGAACTGTCCCCCCTTATTGTGCCGGCACTCAAAATAGGAATAGACCTTACTGACATCTGGAGGGTATTGCTTGTAGTGGGTAATCTGAATAAGAAAGAAGACGTGTATTCATCGAAACCGTTATCACACTTTTACATGCACGACTAGAGTACTAAATGCGTTCGCTTACCTGTTCATGACACCATTAGAACCAACAAAATGTAACCTTCAAGCAACCCACTTTCATCTTTTTATCTTAATTCACTTTTTAGAATTTTAAAGTTAATCTGGGTTAAGGTGGCACAAAGTGTCGTTCTTTACAAACACAAACTTGTCAATATATTTGCTTGGAAACAAACAAAATCGGCATATAAATAGGCCAACCCTGAAGTCTAATCTATTAATCTTGAATTCGAAACCTGTTAGACAAGTGGGATTTCAATGGAATGGACATGCAATGTTTTGAGAACAAAGTATCCTAATATCTTGGATCCTAAATTCCAAACCACGTAAGCCGAAAAACCTGATACACCTACAAATTATTAAAACACCTGGTCTAACCTGGTGAATTATTGTGCAGAACAAATTTAATTAAAGAGCTCTCTAAAAACATCCAAAGAAGGTAAAGAAAGTGAGAACAAGAACCTTGTTTTTACAATATTGAAGCTTTCAGCAATGATCCAGACAGGATTTAGGGGAGGGTGTTGTGTAAAGCTCAAAGACCAACGAAACAAGCATTATTACGCAATCTAAGAAATGTTAAGAGGTGCTGAGCACATCAGTATTTGCAGAGAGGGGATTTTCTATAGCAAATTAATTTGTATGAATACTAAAGAGCACCTTGCCAAAGCAGCTATAAACGCCTGCCGAGACTCCTTGAACATTACATATCCCAACTATGAGTTTAAAAGTTTTAATCCTCTTGCGTTTAATTTAGTAAAACAATAACAATTTTAAGGCTATAAAAACAGTTTAACCTCAAACTTCAAATACATTTTCCCAACAACGCAAGTTTGCGGGACTAAACCGAGAATAACTAAATCACAGTCAACTTTACAAATTAATTTACGACAAAAAAAGAGCATAACAAGAACATTTATTTGGAATGACAAAAATCTGTTAGTGTTTAATAACAGAGCAAGGGAATCTGAGAATTGAAAGATGAGTTTCGATTCTTAGACGGCAGGGTAAAATGAGGTCACGGTCTAGTCTTCAGGGAAGCTGAAGCTAAAGCTACATGACTCACGAGGTCACATTGCTAGCTTTCATTTGTCACAAGCCCCGCCCCCCAGTATTAAGCGTTCAATGAGTGGGGCATTTAAACGAGCCTGAGTCAACAATACCTTCCAGCAAACATTGAGAAACCTCAATGATCGCAATTCCAATAAATGAAGGTAACTGTAAAACAAGTTTAATTTAAAGCCCATCAATTCACGAGTTGGAAGCTTTATACGCACATTTATTTCACGACTAAGTCGTACTAAATGCGGTTGCCAGTATACAGAAAGCACTGTTATTCTAATTTGTACCTGTTGTTGTTTAACTACCTCTAGAGTTGGTCGGGTGAATCTTACCTTATACGAGTCCGTCGCAAGTAAAAAATTGAAATCCTGAGCTGCCATCATCAAGGACAAAGTAAAAGCGAAAGACTGTCGCTCCGATTCGGTATTTAGGCGATCCGAGTCACGTGATACTGGGGCAGGGAAGCGGTCTCAAAAATCCCCTTTTCAACACCTTTCGGGTATGGCTGGCCAAAAAATTAGTGAAATGCGATCTCTCGTATTTTGTATATGTGCGTATACACACGGATAGGTCGCATCGTCTAGTATCAAACACAACGGGGTGAACGGGGCGGAGTAAGTGTAGACGTATGAAAGACGCGTTCGGTGACGCGTGGGTGGGCGGAGCCATAAACACAGCCTCTTCTATGAACATCACAGAGCATTTAAAGGCCGAAGTTTCGTTTTCTCGTAAAGAGTACTGAACTGTGGACTGGGCATGTTAAACGTAGGCCAATAGTTACAAAACCTTTACTTTTAGTTTTGATTACAGGTTTCTGACAAGTATCACCCGCTACACTATCTTTCAAGGTCTGGAAGTTGCATTGTGATCACCAAAAATTCTTGATAGCATTATGTGAAATTGTGAAAGAGGATAACAGTAATGAAGGACCCATTAAAATGTTTTTATTTAATCAGTTTGTTTTATTATTACTTATATTATGATATTATATATTATTAATTGTCAATGCAGCACGCACAATACTTTAGATCAAATATATAGCTTTACTCTTATGTTTATTGTATTGTATTTCTTAATTTTTATACACATAGGCCCTTATTTAAATCATCTTTAAATCATCAATCAAACCATTGTTTGATGGTCTCTTTGTTGTTGCTGACTCTGTGTACTGGATGCTCCTGTCACCCAAAAAAAATCCTTGTATGTGCAAACATACAAATGTTGGAAACATGGCAATAAAGCTCTTTCTGTTTATGAATGATACAGGTTCTGATATACTTGATTATCGATCTACTGAAAATGTTCATGGCACACATTCCCCGCTGTTAACAAACATTAGAACCCTGTCCAAAACGCATCAGAAAATGTTATGGATTTAATGGTTATAATAGGGATTGTATTGGTTTAATTGGAACTACAATGCTATCTATTGGTATGTAATGGCTTCTTTTGGAGGGGTGTTAAATCCTATTGGAATAACGCCCAAAACAGAAATGGTTTTAATGGTTTCAATGGAAAAGCTAATGATTCATTATACTATTTTAATGCCTATTTTAATGCCATGGAAACCTTCGGTGACTGTTTATGTTGGGTTGCTATTGTTTTTTCAGTAGGGTTGTTTTTACTTTTTCACGTAAAACATAATATTTAAGCATCCATTAGGTTTTGAACCAGGACAACGGCACAGCTGGAATCAACATAACATAAATGCATCTAGACGATATGCCACTGTATTAGATTCTATGTACTTAAATAATCTTTTAGTTTTTTAAGATATATAGTTGTTACTAACGGTCAGTTAAATGTACTGAATGTCGATGTTGGTGAGAAGCAGCGATAGTGGCACTCGCGGAAAGCACGTCAGTGACCCCCTCCCCCTCCAGCGATTTGATTCGCTTCAGTTCAGTACCATGGTCAGCTCTCAGCGCGTACTCACGGGAAGTGGCTATCGTCAGAATACGCTGTCAGTAATTTTCGCTTCTGAATCTAAAGATTTTTTTGGGAAACCTCAAGAAACATCAACTAGAAATCCATCTTAAAATCCTCCTTTTTCTGTAATCCTCCTTTAAATCCGTTATGGTAAACGGGGAGTTAATCGAAGGAAAAACGTAAGCAGCAAAAAATTATTCGGCGGAAGACTACTGGCTGTTGAGACAGGTTTTCCACTCTCGTTGAGGGTAAGTGACACTGTCTTTGGATTGTAGACTGTGATACAGAAAGAAATTGAAATATACTGCCCGCCTTTCGTACTTTTTCTGCCTCTGAAACGAGTTATAGATGGTCTTTGTTATAAAAGACGCGGGGGGATTTATCTGTTGGAATCAACAATCGTTTCTTTCATTTCAGAGGATCAAGAACTTAGATTAAAATGTTGGATCCGTCATCGAGCGAGGAGGAGGCGGAAGAGGTTGTGGAAGAAGAGCACAAAGTGGTGGCTGCGCCCAAGGCTGGTGGTCCTCGGGTGTCTCCAAGCAGGACCAGTGAAAGCTCTGGTGGGTTACAGCCAAGCCGAAGCACCAATGTCCGTCCGACGAGCCCGAGCCCTTCGGTGGCGATCGAGAAAGAAAAGGATGACTTGGAAAAGATGCAAAGGGAGGAAGAAGAGAGAAAGAAAAGGCTACAGCTTTATGTATTTGTAATGCGCTGTATTGCCTATCCATTCAATGCGAAGCAGCCGACTGACATGGCGAGACGACAGCAAAAGGTAAGCCCCTCGTTGAAAGCAAAAGTCACATGCAACAGATTGCTGTTGAAAAAAAACTCTCTTAAATCGATTTTCTGCGCAACACTCTCTGCAGGCTGTCAAATCAAATACGAAAAAATGTTTGCGAAAGGCTTTAAAAGTTGTCTTCAAAACCTGATGCAGCTGCTTTAGTGCATTCTTGGTTGGACAATTTAGAGAAATTGTGTGGAAACGTCTCCGAAAACTTGTCCTTTAGCGCACATCTGTTAACCGAGGTTTCCAGCATATTGAAAAGTGCAGTTAACTGGCTAAAATGCAGTTTATTGTTTTTATTTAGATACTAAACTTGTTCTTTTTTATGTCAGGCTGTAGTGGTTTAAGGAAATCCACCCATGAGCTAGTGCCTTTATGTCGCATTTGTTAGCGTGGTCAAAAGAGATTAAAACCAGATATCCCTCTATTGGGGATGGTGGTCTGTCACAAATATCCAACATTGAATGCTGTTGGGCTTTGCACAGTTTAAAATGCATCATGCAGTAGAGAAAACACAATTTATTTGATGAAACATCATTCATTTATTTTGCACTGCGTTCAGGGGGTTCTTCCAACAACAGGTTATCCCTTGTGAAAGTAGCAGTTCCACTAGGTATTCCTTTAGATCCTATGAGAAAACTACTACTGTTATTCAAACATGATGAAATCAGTTTTACTAGATAGAATTAAGTGAGCTGCATTTTAAACATGCTAAATAAAAAGATGAGTTTAGGTTAGTTACTTTGTTACGTATAACATCACGTTTCTGAAAGCTGTTAAACTCTTCAATCCCCAAAACTAGCAAAGAGACAGCCCTGTCATAGATGCTTCAGGTTTTGAAACATTTCTCCTGGCCCAGAATCAAAGGCAGAGCTCTAAAAGCAAGTAGCTGACTTTTATGTTAAAATCTTGAATAATTTATAAATGTTGATCATATCCATGAATGCCTTTTTCAAGAGCGCTTATCATACATTGTAGCTTGGAGAGTTTATAATCCTTATTAAGAGGAGAAATACATTTTGTATCATTTTAATTCGGTTAATTTGTATTTTCAGTCGTTAAGTTTGTCTGTCTTATTTGGTTGTGTCCTTAGTGGCTTGTTTGCTCGCAGCTGCTGTATAATGAGAAAGTTTCATGGGACAATAAAAAGTGTCTCAGTGAATAGATATACTTGTTGTGTTGTTGTGTTCTCACAGATAATACTCATGAGAGGCAAAATATCAGGATGTATTAGTTTATGTTGGATATGCTTTTTGTTTTGTTTTTTACTCGTTGTCACACAAGCTTTGTTAGAAATCAACTGTGGGGAAAAACTTGTGTTTACTATTGTTGTATATTTAATTCAGTTCTCAGTTACATTACCAACATTTGGGACATAGTGCAGAAAGAGTCATGAACAAATTTTGTTCTATTTTCAAGGAAAGATAGAAAGACTATACATTTAAAATCATCAATATATGTCTTTATCTGGCTACGTTCTGCTGTCCATTCTAGCCTGAAGCCAGGTGAGAATGTTCACAGCTGCCATCTGTTCCGAATTTCCAGCTAGTTATCTGAACCCTCAGATGTAGAGACCACTATTAAAGTCACAAATTTCTCTGCATCTTCAATGATCCATCAGCATATAGTACTGTAAATTGTGGTTGTTATTAAGTTATAAACATACAAGAAGTGTTTGTTAGTTCCTTCCCTCCATTGTTTTGGTTTGTGCTTTAATTGTCATGCAGGGACAATTCATTCTCTATTATAATTATAACCAGATCTGCTATTTTCATTCATGAAGATTCTGCTAATGTAATAACTACAACATTTTCCTTGAAGCATGTATGTATAATGCATTGTAAAGAGTTATTAAATGGTAAAATGCATTATAATTCTTCATAATGTGTGTTGTAATGCATTATATGTAGTTTTAAAGAATTTTTACCAATTTAAAATGTGTAGTGTAACACTGAATTGCTAAGTGTTATAATGTATTTACTGTAATAACAATTATTTATAAGAGATTACAATGCATTAAAAGGTGCATTACAATGCTTTTAAACTACTTTTATAATGCATAATTCATACATGCTTCAAGGAAAGTTTTACCGGAAACTCTTATGATGGTGTGTGCTTAAAAATGTTATTTTATTTATTTAAATAGTCTTAAAGACAAGGTGCATATTGTTATAGCCAACTATACTGACATCAACACACACCCACCCACACGCTGAATGAAGAGCCTAATTAAGAAAGTCATTAAAAATATTCTTTCTTTCTTTCTTTCTTTCCTTTCTTTCTTTCTTTCTTTCCTTCTTTCTTTCTTTCTTTCTTTCTTTCTTTCTTTCTTTCTTTCTTTCCTTCTTTCTTTCTTTCTTTCTTTCTTTCCTTCTGATTTATCAGGTATGGTAGTTACAGTGAGCACATCAGGAAAGTCATTATTCCACTAATGGCTTCTGTATAAAAGGAAACAAAACCATTAATAGAGATGTTTTGGCTGCACAGAACTTCTACTTTTCTCTAACCCAGTGCTAAATACAATAACGAACAATGTTTCTGGAAGTATCTTTAACATTAGCATTACTTTATCATGCCCTACCGTATGTCTTCTAAGAGTTAATGTAACATTCTACAAGAAGATGAATCTAAAGTCCTCAGACAATCCTCAGAGACATTTCACGTGCTGCTAGCTGGGCAATCTGATGCCCTACAAGAACGTTGATTGAGTTATCGTATGACATCATTTTACCACAATCTACTTTACAGAAGAATAAAAGCACCATGATACCACATCGCAGCTTTTTCATAGGTGATGTGATGAAACTCCTCTAATCTGTTGTGTCTGCTTTGTCGTGATGTTCAGATACAATTATTTGCTCAATTTCAATTACAGTGCCTATTCTTGGGATGTCATAGATGCAGAGTTAATCACAGCCCTCTTTTGAAAAGATGACTGCATCATTTTCCTCCTTTTGAATCGTGTATTGCTATATTAGATACCTACTTTAGCGCATTTGGCAATTTCGCTCTATTGTTTTTTATTTATTTTTAAGCAGAAAGGAAGTAATTTCAAAGAGTGCATTGATAGTTCTCTGCAACAAATCATTTTTAAAATCCATCTCAGAAAATAAAGAAGAAAAGACCATTGACTGCCCATCTTATGTTGTCAGGGCCAAAATCTAAAAGGCCATTGTGTGAAAGACAAATAATGACCTGGATAAGGGCTCTCTGTCCGTGATTGTATGGTGAGGCAGCTCTCACGGTCAATGTGTAGTAGAGGCCTGAGATGGGGACCGATGCACAGGAATGGCATTAAGAGCCCTACTAGTTGAATAGAACTGATCTGATGTCAGTTGTAGGCTGAGGACATATAGGCAGCAGATATTTTAGTTATCGTGATAGCTTGGATGATGCGTGATGGATTCAGAATCGGGCACTATTGACTGATTGAGGGTCAGTTGGAGGTAAACGGGGCACATAAACTAGGTTGTTATTTAAAATCCACATGAACAATGTGAGAAAGAAATTCTTGAAACCTGTCAGCTATGAAAAGAACGTTTGCATGTGGAGTTCCTTTCATAAAAGATAAATTCCATTCGTTTTATTTTTTTAATAGGTTGTGAAAAAAATGTGTTCTGATGATTTGCGGGTGAAATATCTAGAAATTATTGCTATTTAAATAGGGCATGACACATTTATTTTTCTAGACTCATACACCCAGCATGCCAACTTCTCTTTTTTGTATTTTCTTTGTTTTTGGAGCAAACACCTTTAAGAAATTGGCACATCTGCGCGTGCCTATGTGGCCATTTCTCAAAGGCAACTGTATTACAGTAACGCTAATGAGAAAGTCATTGCATATTATATGTGTTTGTAAGGAATACGCATGCTTGTTTGTTAGGAATATGCATGCATAAAGCAGTGTAAAGGAAATGGGTGGATGACCCATGTACTTTGTTGGTTCTTTGTAATCTGGGATTACACATCCATTTGCCTTCTCTGATCTGTTACACAACATCCCATACTGTATATGCACATGGGCTTGGTGTGTGTATGCGACAGAAAAATGTAAAGTTATAAATTTACACATACAGTACGTGTGATAGAAAGCAGTGTGTGTGCTGGTGTTTTTAGAGAGAGAATGTCACTCTTTAATGACAAATAGCTGCATTTTATTTAGTAATAACTCTTGCCAAATAGATTCCACATAGTGTGTCTCACACTCGTAAATCATTTAAATTCAGAACCACATGTTGATAAAACTGCCAAAGAAATGAAAGAATGCTTATTATTAAGTGGTGACTTTACGTTTAGAAATACACACAGTGTGTTAATGACTCGCAATATTATACATTCAGACAGTAGCTTCCCTGCAATCACAGCAGTGCAGGCGACGTCGCTCATAACAGCATCCAAAACACATAAAAAGGAGAGGGAGAGAGAGGCATAGACACACAGCAAGAACTCAAGGGACATGAAAGCACTGTGCCTCTACCCCAGGCTGAGTGATTACTAATGGGAATCTGTTCTCAGAGAAAAACCCCAGCCCACCATTCCCACACAATCAACATGAGCCCAGTGGGCACCTGGGGATCACAACACACGCATGCGCGCACACACACACACACACACACACACAAATAGGCACATTCCATCATGAAGTACAAAAAAAGGTTGCGCTAACAATAACAGGCAGTTGTATAAGTGCACATAAGGGCATTTCCAGCATTATGGATGTGACATAAAAATGCTCAGCGAATGAATTTGTTAGGATTATATTGAACCATCGTTTTATATTTTACCTGAACCCTCCTTGATAGATTCCAAACATCAGAAAATGTCAGTCTATTCAAAAAATCTATTTAAAAAAGGGAAATAAACATGCGTTATGGATGTGACAAAAATTGATGCGTTTTTTGGGAGAAGATAAACTTTGTAGGATTTCTATAAAATAAAATGGACAAGCTTGAAACAATAATACCCAATGAATTGAGAAGGGATGCTTCTTTATAGAACATAAAATAGTTACTTTATATTAATTTTCATGTGTCCATTTATGAGGAATATGTAGCGTTATGGATGTGACAATCCTGAAAATGGCTCAAGAAAATGAATGCCCTAAAAATAAAATAAATGCTTTACAAATTTGAAGAGAGATCTCACATGGGTATATGAACCACCAAATGTTAAAATCTGTGCTGTGACCATGGTAAAAACTGCTGGTAAAAACAAATTTTTTTCGTGGTAAGGTTGACTTTTCACAGAATTGCCCATAACCGTAATTAAATGACACACATGCAATCACAAATCTTTAGCTGCATACAGTAGGCAGTGCTTAAAGTGGGAAAAAAAGGTTTGTGCAAGTGATTTCCACATTGGAATTTCTAGAATGAAAACATTATTTGGACATTGCTGGTACAACATATTTATTTACTAAAGGAACCATTTTCCTAACAACTTATTTATTTATGCTAAATACAAATTTGAACAAAATAAAATCATTTCATTACTTGTGATAATAGTTCTGCGTTCTATTTAATTATTCTGTTACAGTAATTAAATCCTTCATATACACACATCATTATGCCTTAAGCTGTTATGTTTTTCGGCATGTCGAATACACATTACATTATGTTTTCAATTAAAACAGCAGAATTCCCAAAAGATTAGTAGTTTGCATCTCTGAAATCCTATCAATTTATTGTAGAACCGTTGGCTTGTTATGTTTGCCTTCTCACATCTCACTACACAGTCGTTCAATCGCTGCAACACGGTGTAAAACATTTAGAATTTTCCTCTTTTATTTCATGGTGTCACAGATAGACGTTCGTGTGGAGTGAGGGTGTGAGTAAAAATTTTTTTTTGCATTTAGCGGCATTGTTAACACTTCTGACTGATATTTATGTTGCATATTCATGCATATTTGTTGTTAAAGACGCCATAATGTTGTAAATACTGAAAATTGCATATTTTAAACAACTTAATCGAGACCACTTTGGATGCTGGTCCAAAATGATTCCTGTTTTACTACACAAACATTTCAATAAAATACAACCAATAGAATTGAATGTTTATAACCAATTTAAAAATTTAATCATTATTATGTATTATAATTACAATTTTATTTATTAAAAAAAATATTTTAAATAGTAATAAATAAATAAAATCTGATAACGGAAGTGCTACTGGACCAGTCTTTACGTACAGCAAAGTGGTTTATATTGCTATATTGTACAGTAAAGCTTGTGAGTCATGCATCTTGCTTTTTGACTGAATGACATTTGGAAAGCCTTTCTTCTATCCCACCTCTCTTTTTCTCTCTGAATTCAACTTTCCCTGTCTGTGACATTGGTAAAAAATTTGCAGACAAGGGATATTGACTGTCCTATTGAACAAAAGCACATTAAATGCTCTATTGAGCATGAAGGGATGCAGAGTATTATCTGTGTCCACCTATATAGAGACGGATATAGATGTCAATGTAAATGTGTAAAGCTTTTTCTGCTTTTAGTGCAGGGCTTAGGTTAACCCAAGTTATGCCAGAGAGAGTTAATCTGTACCTCTAGCTCATTTTTTTACATTCTCACAACACAGGCTTTTCTAGTCAGCTGTTCAATCATACAATCCTCCCCTCCCCCTATTTTCCTCCACCCCCCACTCATGTGACAGAAAACAGTCTGGAGGCTAGCATGGTTTTATCAGCTTTACATGACACAGTCTATGCCCCCAAATCTAGTATTCTATGAAGTGTACGTTTGTTACAATATTGCTACCCATGGACTGTGATGACAAGGGTCTGCATTTTGTCTGTTTCTATAGTAACCAGCAACAGGCAGGTGTGAGGTGGATCTGAGGTTGTACATGTGTAGCCTGTACCATTTTTCCTGTTAGCTGAGAAAGAGACTGGTACTTTCAAAAAAGAGGTGCAAGATAAAGAAGTGAATAGTGGAGAGAGTCATAAAGTGTATTTATTGTAGTGGATCTGCACCAGTGTGTGCCAACAGCAGTAAAGCCACAACCCAGCGTTTAAAACCATCATTGTTTTTGTTTATGGGATGAAATCAGTTTTATTCAAAGATTTTTAGGAACGTGATCGGATGGATGAATGATTTCTTGTTAGATTCTGGTCAATTATTAGTTATATTATCATTATTATAGTCTCCAGTAAATAGCTGTCCATTCATTAGGCTACATGTGTTGCATGCATTTGTACATTTATTTCATTTCTATTATATTTTTATATAATTATACATTAGATTATGAATGTATTTAAAGTTTGCATGAAACGAAAGTCACAATGGTGATTTTAATGCATGTTGTATTCCTGTAGCTTACTTGGTAAAGCATTTGACTAGCAATGCAAAGGTTGTGGGTTTGAGCCCAGGGTACACCCAAATTGTTCCCAGATAATATTTGAGAAACAAAAGAGCAAAATTTCTAAAATTGTACTGAAGATTGTCACATTGATTTCTACCATAAATTGACGGATCAAGACACTTACTGTTTGTCTAACAGTTTAAATGCTTATTTATACAAATCAATGTATGTATGTATTCTACAAAGGGGATCCCTTGCAAAAGGTTCATCATATTTGGGGGTCCATGGGATGAAAAAAATGATAGAAGTCACTTTGGATAAAAGCGTCTGCCAAATTCATAAACATGTAGGTCGGGAAGTGATTGAATCATTGAAAATTGGAAGCTTGGCCATTGGATTGTTAGTTTAGTCAATTTAAAGATCATCAGGGTACAAAATAACAATGAATTATCACCCACACAGATAAATCATTTATAGTAAACAAGGCAATATTTCATAGAAAAATACACTAGTCAGTTCTGATTTCATGGTGAGTCTAAATACAAACTTATTTTTGTCATCCTGGTTCCACCTCGATCATCTTAGCACTCCATCAATTTTTGATAGCTGAATTTCAGCACAATATAAATAAAACTTTAATTTTGAAGAGATTCTGAGGTCAGCAATGCAAAGCTCTAATACTAGAGAACATTGTCATGGTGACGTAGAAAGAACATTTCAGTGAGAGTGTTTTGAGGATTCACTTTAATCGCTCTACATCAATGGCCTACCCACCATAATCACTACTGCAGTCACCATGAGAGTAATCGAGCTAATGCAGCTGCCTCTTACAGTCATGAGGTCATGCTGTTCGATAACCTGAGAGGGGATAATAGGGTACTGGGTGTGTGCATGTGTACCCGGTCACCATGGTAACATAGGTTAGTCAATGAGAAGGAACACCTACAGTAGGATCCAGCGCTCACTTACAGTAGTCCTGCACATGTCTCCATACAAAAACTAGTGACCTGGATGTGGACATACAGTACTAACATGTCAAAGGCCTGCTGCTCACCGGTCAGGTGTGACAAACAAAAGGAGATGAACTAAATGCAGCATATCATTGAATTAAATCAATGATGAAATTAAAGGAAAATTATATTTACATTTATCATCAGATTATCAATTTGCTGTGTGTATGTGTATGAGAGAGGCAGAAAAGGTACAGGAAGGAAAACATTTAACAGCATTTAAGTTTCTTTAAATGTTAAACTTACCTTCTATAGCTATTAGTCACCTATCACCACTGTCATGTTATTTTTGTCCTTTGCTTTAAAATATTTACATACATTTATCCACAAGGTAAGTTAGACAAGCCAGATCTAATCATTATGCATAATAGACATGAACATCATATAAAAGTGCTTATATTACTTACAAATTCTTACGGCAAATGATGCATGGGATACAGGGAAATGTATTTGGAAGATTGCAATGGTCGCCAAGAACTGTATGGTTTCAGGCATTCTTTCAAATATCGTTCTCTGTGTTCATCAGAACAAATACATTTATACAGATTTGCAACAACTTGAGAGTGAGTAAATGATGACATCACTTCAAAGGCTGCAGTACTCTGTTGGCATTTATGGAGTTATTGTATATTAGCTGGACATTTGTTTCAGATTTCTTTTAAATCAAGTCTCCAGATGTATGGGAAGTGTTTTGAGATGGACGTTGTTTAAAGGTTTATTTGGTCTCTTGGCTGAAATTTGACCTGCTTCTTGTAATGTGAAATTGGCAAGAGGTCAAGGTACTGGTAAAATGTCTATTGCTGTTACATTATGAATGGGGAATCGAGGGCCACACACGCCTCTACAAACAATACATTTAACAAATGAAGTAAATGTCAAACTGATCGGTCAAAGTAAAGAAAAAATAAACGTCAAGCAACTCCCACTGAATGACTCAAATGGAACATTATTGTTGAGTAATTCTGGTTGGCAAATGGCAACGGTGCTGTCATCCCTTTTTTTCTGCCCTGAATGAAAATGTTTTTGGCTGGAACTAACAGATGCTGTAAACATCTTGATATCTGTGATGCTTTTGGCTGTATTTTCTTCTTTCTACTTCCATGCATTGAAAAAAGTATCTTTGAATTTATATCTTTCTGATGTTTTCTCATTTGCATGTCAGCTTCTTAGTATGTGTAACTATGTTATAAACTTCTCTCCTATTTTCTTTGCAGATCAGCAAGCAACATCTCCAAACAGTAAAAGATCGTTTCCAGGCTTTCTTGAATGGCGACACTCAGATTGTTGCAGATGAAGCCTTCATCAATGCTGTCCAAAGCTACTATGAGGTTAGCTTCGTCTATATAAAAAACATTCCAGGTTTACGCCGCTAATGGATCTCAAATTACTAATTGATGTGTTTCTTTGTTATCTGTTTTAATCTCTGTAAATAAACAGTTGCACTAGTATTCCCCCTTTGTCACAAATCCTGTGCAAACAACTCACAGATGTGTCAGATTACTCAGAATGAATATGTATGCGGACACTAATCTTAGATCAACATGTTCAGAGCTGTTTAAAATCTGAAGGAGAAACCAACTTTGGTATGATGAAAGTGTGGTTGTAGCAGGCTATTTCTTCAGTAGAAATTCTAAATTTGGCAATACACAGTATCATTAGATACATGGTTTGTTCTTCCAAAAGGTGCTCTAATATACTTGCATTATTGTCACTGGCCTATACAAAAAGCCATTTTATTTTAAGATTCGTGTCTCTCATGGTAGCTGCTACTATGTTGAAATAACGCCTATGTGTAATGAAATACAAAATACAAAGACAACCTTACATATTTCACATTTATTTAATACATTCATTTGCTTTGTATAGAGCCACTTATAAATGTAAATTCATGCAGAAAAATGCCCATAAGCTGTTCTGAAAGCCCTGGTTTGGCACCTCTGTTTAACTTCTGAGGACAACCCAGACTCTCCCATTAATATAATGCAGTTTAATGGGGATTGTTTAGAAATGTTAAGCTGTTCGCGTCATGCTCATGAACTAAGCGGAGTAATCCACGTACATGTATTATAGACACACTGTTGCAAAACAAGTTTGGAAATGTTTCAAGTTCTGCTTTGACTAAAGAATGTATTAAGTCCTTGCTGAGACACTTCACCTGAAAAACTTTGCCTGTGGTCTAGAAGCAACCTTTAAAAGCACAACATTGTGCCTATAATAGTATTTAAGATCATATAAATATTATAGGGCCTGGAATAGGTGATTTGGCAATAAATGACAGAAAACACTGGAATGTTTGGAGAAGTGGGGCTTAGACTCACTACGGTTGGTGATTTAATGAAGTGAAACTAATGAGCGAAATGCCTTTGTGTTCAGTCACAGCCAAAGCCAGCTTTTTCAATTCAATTAAACTCTTATACTCTTTTTGAATTTGTGCTGGATGTTCCCTCTCTGTCAACTCATCTCCCCTGCTTATCCAGGCACATTAAGAGAATTGTGTCCATCGGAGAGAGGGAGGGGGGACTATTCGAGAGATGAACTGCAAGAAAGTGATAGAATATTAGGATAAAACTCTTCTGTAGATTGTCTGCCAAGCTGCTCTGCCAGATGAATTCACGCTAGTTTCAAGTTATGAATCAGACCTTGATGTATTTTGTATGACGCTGAGAAAATCTTGTTGTCCCTGTAATCGTTTTACAAGGTTTTCCTGTTTTGCTTTGTTTACTAATACATTTAAAAGACCTGTTAAAAGTTTTATTGTTATTTTTTTATTTATTTTTTAATGTACACAGTAAAATCGTCAGTGTTTAAAAATGTCAAATTAACTCTCACAGTGTATATTTAATTTTAATATATACACTGTGGGTGCTAGTTTTACCTTTTTTTAACACTGCCGATTTTACTGTGTACTGGTGGTGGTTCAAGAATTATTTTCTCCCCTGTAACACTATACTTATTCTCAATCGCAGGTGTTCCTCAAAAGTGACCGTGTGTCCCGCATGGTCCAAAGTGGTGGTTGCTCGTCAAGCGACTCCCGAGAGGTCTTTAAGAAGCACATTGAGAAGCGTGTCCGCAGCTTACCCGAGATCGATGGCTTGAGTAAAGAGACGGTCCTCAGCTCATGGATTGCCAAGTTTGATACCATATACAGAGGAGAGGAAGACCCACGCAAGCAACAGCAACGCATGACAGCCAGCGCTGCCTCTGAGCTCATTCTCAGCAAGGATCAACTCTATGAGATGTTCCAACAGATTCTTGGCATTAAGAAATTTGAGCACCAGCTGCTGTACAATGCTTGTCAGGTAAGCTGTGAACAGTTAGTCGAGGGTTTTATATTTGACACGAGTTTACACAAAAATGAAAATTATTCCTAGATTCCACCCAGATTTCTCAAAATATATTTTTTGTTCTACAGAAGCAGGAGTCATAAACAGGATTTAAGCAATATGATGGCATGACAAAATATGTAAAGACACAGAGTTATATCTGACATCGGAGTCAAATTTTGGCCATGTAATCAGTAATAACAATGGTTTTCTGTTCTTTTTTTATAATTATTTTATTTGTTGGAGTAAGACAACTAAACCAAAAGCAAATTTAAAGAGCATTTAAAAAAGAGTAACTTGGCCAGGTGTACCATCTGCAACAAAACACCTGCCAAACGTAATGCAGCAAGCTTAGAAAGTTAGAAAGTGGTTGTTTTCAAATCGCCATTCACTTATGAGAGGTTTCATTAGAACATCTGTAGAAATGTGAGTTTCAAACATTTTTTATATCGAAGGTCTGCCCACATTTCATTCTTGTTCACACATTAGATCTTTTCAGTGTGCTGTGCATAGAAAAAGCGTATGGTATCAGATTTGAGTCAGTCGACAAGGTGCTACGTCAAATTTATGAGATTCATTTATGTTCAGCTCCATTAGATGTGATTAGGTTTTGATAGACTTCAGATAAATGGAATGGAGCAATGCATGAGTTCTTCTAGAAAAGGTGTTTATGATGAAAAGGACGAGAATGGCGAATCTCAGACTCAGAAAAAGCAGAATGAAGTATGGGAAAAACCCTTTTTGAAGAATTACACATACAATTTTGAATATTTGTGAGAATTGTGGGATTTGGACTAGTGAAAAGACAAAAATGGGATCCGGAGGAGGTGTGAGTGTAGGAGTTCACTATTCATCGATGTGCCTCTGTCTGTGTTCGCACTAAAGCCAAGCGTGCCGAATTGAGCGTGTGCCATTTTGATTATCTTTCTACTAGCATCGTGAATGCTACTTTCAATGTGGAGATGGTAATAAACCAGTAACCGTGGCAACGGTGGACACGCCGGCCGGTTTCTGCCTCAAACCCAACAGCACCACGGTCTCGTGGTTAGAAAAAAGACGCAAATGCCTTCGTTTTATTCTGTGCCTTCCCCTCACTGCTGGTTTATGCTGTGCTGCTTAAATCTTTTATTTTTCACAGCAGGTCATTATTTCTGTTTTTCCACTGAGACTTTCAAGCTCCTTCCTCCTTTTAAATTCAATCTTGTTGATAGGCAGAGTCTGTGTTAAACAGCTGTGGGTTGACAGTGCATGTGTGTCTGTGTGTTTAACAGCATTTGGAATCAGTGCATTGGCTGTCTCTTGGGTAGCAGGAGTTTAATCCAATCTATCGACTATTTCCTGAGGGCATTTCAGGAGAACGGCAGTGGATGGCAAGTGACTGACAGTCCATTAAAACAGAGATAGATAGTGCTGTAACACAAATCAGACTTTTTCGGAGAAACGGGGACCTATGATAATTTTGGTGCCCTGCACATTTTCAAAGTCTCGGGCATCTGTTGCTTATGGGCAATTATGGTCAATTATGTATAATTATATTTGCCTCAATATGGATATGTGGTATTGAAAAGACCCAGGTGGCTAATTAAAGGTGTTTTGTGTGATGTTGGCGGTTTCTTTAACTTCTGTTAGACTTAGTCACTGAATCAGACCACCCCCTCTATCAAAAACCGAGCCTGAGATGGCTTTAAGAGATAGTTTACCCAAAAATGAATATCATTTATTCACCCTCTTGTCATACCTAACCTGCTTGACTGCTTTCTTTTGGAGAACACAAAAGATGTTTTGAAGAGCCTTGGCAACCAAACAACATTGGACCTCATTGACTGTCATTGGACAGTATGGGCACAAAACCACAGACACATTTCTCAATTTATCTTCTCTTCCACAGAAGAACGAGTCACAAACAGGTTTTGAACAAAATGAGGGTGAATAAATGATGACAAAAACTTCAATTTGAAGTTTATTTACTGAGGCCTTCTGAGATGTATGTGACATTTTTTCTTGAACAATTTTTTTAAAATATTGAGCAAGTCACTTCACGAAAATTCAACATGTCGCCAGGAGCCGCTTTTTGGAATTATGTGCTTTAGGAACTCTTTGACAGGTAGACCCCATATACTCCCATTATATGAAGCAGAGAGGGCTGCGGATTTACCAAAAAATCTTCTTTATGGTTCTACTCAAGAAAAAATGTCACCTACAACTCGGATGGCCTAAGGGTGAGTAAATAACAGGGCAAATTGGAGTTTTGGGCTGAACTATCCCTCTAAGGAGGAAATGAATCAGAGATATCGTAGTTTAGTGATGAAATTCCAGCTTTCTTTCAAATAAAAGAAAAAACTTAATATTTTCATATGGCTTAAAAGTCAATCATATGGACTGTGTTTATTTATGTATTTATTTTCACCAGTTCTTAAGCTGTAGTCTCTACAACCTTTCATTGTACTCTAAGGTGTCAGTAAAATGGTACGGTGAAGGTATAATTCTTACCCTGTAGGGGAACAAAACATTTAACTGGACCCTAAAGGAACCCAATTGGTCCTCAGGGTACAATGATGTTCCCAAAAAGGTACAATATTTTTTTTTCTGACCTTTGGACCCACTGTAATACCTTAAGCAACACTTTATGGTCTATTTTTTAATTATTTTGGTGTGTGTAACAACGCACGTGTTTACAGCATAATGATAGAAAGTCAATATTTGAGTGAACTGTTCCTTTAAAGAGTGTAAAGTGCAGTTTGCGTGTATGTTCTTTGTGTGAACTGTGAAGCTTGATGCAAGTCTCTCTCTCTCATCAACATTCATGCATTTGGCAAATGCTTTTTTAAAGAGCGATCTATACTACGTTCAAGTCATGCGTTTTTTTTATCAGTTGAACCCATGACCTTTGTGTTGCTGGAGCAATGCTACACACCCATTTATCAAATGGGTGGGAGGATTAAATCATATATTGCATACACCTTACAGAACACAGCAGGCACCTTCAACTGTATGTTAGTCATGACCTGAGAGCGCCATGCGGATGCCATGATGGCTGCCACCAGGAGGTTTGACCCCTCCCTAGAGTTTCATCAAAAGAGCCAGCTGTTAGATTTTCTCTTTCTTATTTTCATTCATCTCGTCCTATTCATTGTTCTTACAATTATACATATTGATTAACGAATGCGGTTTGCCCTGCACTGATGATTATAAGTGGAACTAATTGGATTTCAGCCATTCGCTCAGGATATGGTTCTGGTGTGGGCGTTTCTATGTAGGCAGCTTATTCTCCTGAATGAGATTTGTCATCCTGGGCTAGGCTTTGGTTAATGATAGCCCAATCTGATGCAATTAGCATGAATAGCAAATACAAGTGGAGCAGCAAGGTGACTTGACCTGGGTGTGCACTCTCTGAATGAGTGAATATAAATGACACAAATCAGTGATGGATGTACTTGTTGAACAGATGCACTTTAACAAGCGGCTTTTTCTACTTGAATGCTTTTATGACAGTGACTCTCTATGTATCACCAAAAGTCAACACACAGAAATGGCGAAACAAATACAAAGCCTTTTCAAAGGCTTTTCTATAGACTGCGCTCAAATGAGCAGGCGCTGGCTGCCTGGTGCCGCAAGAACAGCTGCTGCCACTCATTTAATGCTCATCAAAGCTCATTGTGTCATCTGTATTCTCTGAAATGCAGATAAAGTGAGGTTGGAAGGCTGTAGGAATAAATACCATGTACGTATTCATGTTTGTGTTTGCAGAAACCCTCAGCACATATGCTGTGTGTAATGCAAAAAAGTCATTTGACAATCAGTCTTACTTATAAGGCCTGTTTTTTTTACTTGTTGCTCAAAAGGCTTTGTTTTGATAATACAACAAACTGTACTTTTTATTAAAATATGTCTTTATTAATGTTTTAGTTTTTTCACAATAAAATACTGATGAAAAAAGATTTGTTTTGATGCTTGGCAGTCTGCCGTGTGGATAGGATTGGCTGAGGGTTTGTGTGTAAGGTTACCTCTTGCCTGAGAGAAAGCACCTCAGCATCCTTTGTATGACCTGAAGCTGTTGTCATGGAGACAGTAAACATGCAGGGCTTTAAACACTCTCCTACCCATCAGCTGTGCCTCCCATGAATACATTACAGACAGCAACCTTAAAATGAACTTCCTTTCTTTTTTCCTTTTCGGTCTCTCTTTCTCTCTCTCTCTCTCTTTCTCTCTCTTCTTTCTTCTTTCTTGTCAAACACCTGGGCTGTCGCTCTAAAACATCCCTGTTGAGAATAATATGAGAATATAAACAAGCAGAAATTGTTGTCGCTAAGACATGCTTCATTAGTGACTATTTTGAGCTGTGATGAGAAATACATCAGACTGAAGAATGAAGAATATACTGTACAATCATTTTATGGTTTGACGAGTTCCAAGAATAAACAGTCATTGATAAAACATCTCCTGAAATTTTTCTGAATTCTATGTTTAATTAAATTATCATCATTAAAAAAGAGGGTTGATAATACTGTATGGTGTGATAGTGTGTCATCTAACAGCAGGCTACTTGGGCCATGTTAACCAGACCCTTGAAGGTCTGAAATCATTATTTACATTGTTAGTGCATGTAAGTGCATATTCACGTTGTGACATTATCCATGAAAGTCAATCAGCATTTTGTAATTTTCATTTTGTAATCTTTATTTAAAATCTGAAAATGTACTTCCGCCCTTGACTGGTGATCTTTCTCTGATGATGACAAATTTGTCTCATTATCTCTGCCCCAGTCTGCAGCGAGTTTTATTTTTAACGAAAACCTGATTTTCTAGATACAGAACATTCACTAAGATACAGAGGAAAGAACATACCACACCCTCTATTTTTTCTTTTTCTTATTTTTTTCTCTCTGAAACATCACCATACTGAAGTAAAGTCAATTGCATCTTCTTATTCTCAAGGACTTTTAAGGAATAAACATTCAAAATTAACATTCTGCTATCATTTACTCACCCTTTTGTTATTTTAAACCTGTAAGATTTTCTTTCTTCTGCAAAACACAAAGAAGATATTTTAAAAAATGTTAGTAACCAAAAACGAAGGTGATGCGTGGAATGCCCACACGGTCTCACCAGTGGGGAGATTTAATGGGAAAGTAGTGCCTGGCCCCAACAGCGGGATCACCGAAGAGGTGGAAGTCCATCGAGGGGAGGTCACAGGTTCACCAACAGGGGGACCGGAGAGTCCCCCTGGGTTGACCCCAAGGGGGGGGTCACTACGCATGGAATACCAGCTTCACGTTAGAGAGTCACGTCGTTTACGAGCCGTTCCACCTGGCTCGTAAACCAGGAGTGCTTAGTGATGGAAGTAGGGAAGCTGGAATAGCGCACTGACTCACCTGGGAAGGGGGAGAAGGCGTTTCGCAGGTGTTTGCACTGGCCAACGCAACAGGCTGGGGAGCTGTAACCATGCCCCCAGACACCGCAATCGAGGGACTAGGGGAATGATCTGTGTCACCGTCCCCATGAAAGGAGGTTCTGTGGCTTGCAGAAAAGTCCCTCACCGAGGGCCGGGCCCTGGGGAGCGCAGTTTCTCCCCGGACTCCGTATCCAGGTACCAAGAGTCAAGCAGTGAGCGTTGAGGGAAGGCGGGAATGTCGTATCAATGAACGATACCTCAGCATGCTTGCGACCCAAGCATGTAATGCAGGTATCATGCCCGTCTGGTTGGAGGACGAGGCGCCCGCATCCAAGGGTACACCAGCCAGACATGTAGGGCGACAGGTGCATTTTGCTAAATATCTTCTTTTGGTTTTCTCCAGAAGAAATTTAACTATTCTTTTAACCTTTTGTTTTAACATTGTCTTATGTAATGTTTGTTGACTACTCTCTATAAAGTTCAGCAGTACTGTTGCATAAAGCGTTTTTTGAAGTTTGTAGATCGGTGTGAAACACCCCTGTTGGTGTTACTTGGATCAATGTCAAAGAGAATTTAGGATGTGGGTGTTTCTTGCTGTTTATTGGAGTTTGTTTGTGTTTAGTGTGAATTAGCTTTATCAGACGGCTGGCTCGATCGGTTCAAAGATATTTCATCTATGAAGCAGGGAAGTAGCTACACGTTTACATGATATGAGCAGAATAATTTAATCAGTATAGTTGAATTATTGAATGTTTCATGGCTACGCGAGGGCTAACTTACACTCTTTAACCCGCGCTGAAGCTTAAAAACATTAAATCTGCACTTCTCTATAGGTCTCTGCTGAATGGGAAAGTAATTTACTGTACACCTGGAGGAAATGAGGGGTCTATTTGGTGAAATGTACTTTAATGAAACAATGGAGATGATATTAGAGCCGTTTACCTGTTCTCTTACACCCATAGTCGTCTACATCGACCTGTAAGTACATTTCGGCCCAGGAAGGATTATGGAATAATGTGAGTGTATAATGATTTCATTAATTTATTAAAGGAGTCCTGTTGGGTCCCATAGCTCATAAAAAGAAATTATTTACAGATCTTGTGAATTAGTTGGCCCAATGGGTGCCCTGAAATCTGAAAGTGTGTGTGAGAGCTCATGTGTTCCTCCATCTGGTTTCTCCCTCCCGTGTGTGAGATTCTGTCTCATCTGCATAAAGACAGGTCTGTCTGCTCTCTGTTTCTCTTTCTGTCTTAACACGCTGCCATTCCTATGCTGATTGCAGTGGTAAAGAGTAATTAACTAAGGAGATAGATCGAGATTGCACGGAGCCCTTGTCCTCCCTTCTGTTATCTATCACCCGCTGAAATCTGTGTCCGGAATAATGGGATTGAACTGGATAGCCGCCATAGCAGGGCTGCTCTATATACTTACAATATTAAAAAGTGCCAGGTAAACAGGGATTATATCTGGATTTGCTTTACAAGTTCTGTGACAGTGACAAGCTTTCCGTTTTGTTTTGACCGATTCTATTCTTTCACAATTATATGATTATTTTCCCCTCAGAGCATTTCAATAATGATATGAAATAAGAAAAAAATCCATTAAGCTATTTGCAAAAAAAGTACTCCATAATATAAAATATACTAAGCACACTCATTAAAAAACTTAGAGATCCAAATTTCAACCCTGGAGTGTTATTGGGTGTTAGTACAAGACTTTTGAACGTTTGACTTAAAGAAAAAAAAAATGTTAAAAATCAAGGTCAAGGAACTAAGTTACCAGATATGGTTCCTCGCTGGTCTCTGGTCATTTTTCCCCAAATGTTTATATATTTAAAAATATAAGACGCATATACTGTATAAATATAAATAAATGCAACATAAATAAACTTCATAGAATACTTATTTAGGGAATCTTCCTCAAATATTGTCTTTTATTTAGGAACATTTAGGATCACAAACTCACACTTAAAACAGTGTCAATGTAGTGCAGATCTACTGAAAATGAAGAATATTGACATATAAATTGTAAATATGTGAAAAATAGCACTAAGTTCTGCTGGTTGCCACTTATTTTAGTAGTTGTAAGGCTCACAGTAAAATAAACACAAATAAATGCCATTTAGGTATAATACAAACTGTAATAAGTTTAAGTTTCCCACTGGATCACTGTATGTTGTTATGCAAACCTGTGGCAACATTCAATGCACTTATAAATACTATTGCCCTAAGTTATAATGCATTATTATTTATAACTATATATAAGTATGACTTACTAGACGCATCTGGTGTATATCCAAATATGGACACTTTTTCATTTACCTTCAACGGCCGTATGATCAAATATGATCAAAGCATTTTTCAGCCACAATGTTCACAAATTCTAGACATCCTAGGCAAACAACAACTATCTCAACATTTAAAACAACTATTCAACCATTTGTTAGTTTCATTATCTTATTGTTTGTTTTGATGATATGTATGTATTTGTGGAAATAAATAGGAGCGTAGATCCGCGTTTCCGCATTTCTGGAATTACACTGAAGTTTGAAACGCCCTCAGCAACTCCTCATTGGTCACGTGCCATGATGTCACTATTTGTGACCATTGATGGAATGGGAGACATCCATGCACGACTTACACAAGCTCACGGAGAGGCATGGAAACGCCATTGTGATTTGTGGATAAAGTTACCAAATATCGTAACTTTTCCAATAAATGATTAAAGTTGAAGAGCAAAACTATAAAACACTGAATGAATACTAAAAATCATCAGCATGTCATTGAACTTAATAGAAATCAATTAGATTTTACTGTGTTAATGGGAATCTGTGTGTATGGACCAATTTAGTAAACGTAAACAACGCTGGTTCAACATTGCAGAATTTCCTATGTTCATTTTTTAATTGAACAAAACCTTTATAACAGACTCAAAATGTTAAACAAACATCTTGAAGACTTAGTTTTATGAAACCGGAAATGCTGCTTGATGACTGTTTACATCATGTGAAGTGGTCTATAATGTGTTTCTTGCCCATATAGTTCCTCTCGCACTATACCTCATGCTTCTGTAATTGTCTTCATGCACAAATTCATCACATGCATTTTTGATGCGATGATGTCAGCCCATTTCCGTTTTTTTATCACCGTAGCGAAGTTTAATTTCCCGTCTTTCTTGCTCACAACCCGCATAGATCATATTACCCATTTTCTCATTATTGATCAGGAGCAGAGCCCTGGGCAATCAGACCAATGTATTTTCTCATAGCCAGAATAATTTGCTCTGTTGTGACGGATCTCGATAGTGATCGTTTCTTAGCCTTTCTTTCTCTGACTGTTTCAATGCCTTGGTGATTAAATCTGTGACCGTCTTAGATAATATTCCTCCTAAAAACAGCTTGAAATTGTTATATTGATGTCAAATTTTTAACAGCATTTTCCATTGATCTGTTACTTCCTCATAGCAATTCTGTCATTTTTTTTATCAAAGTTGCAACATTGTGTTGGGATATGGTGGCTAGATGCACACTTCAAATTGCGGTTACTTAACAACAAATTAACAAACACTATTTAATGTAAAGTTAAAACATAATTTTTAATTGATGCATGGACGTTATGTTGCTTAAATGTTAGTATTGTGGCTGTTAGTATGTAACATTATGTCTTTAAACCTGAAGAAATCAGATGTCTAGCATTAAAGTTCACCCCCTGCTAGTTTTGTACGCCTCCGTCATGCTGGATGTTGGACTCTAACCACTGCTACACCTACACCAATCAGCACGCTACTCAATCGCCATCCTCCTAACAAAACTAACTTCACCAAACAGACAAAATATTTCAATAGCACCGTTTAAGCTTTTTTTTAATCATTCTGTATACAGCGAAGGTCGTTTTTGGTTTTGGCTTCGGAGAGAGGAACAGTGTTGTCAGTTTGAAATTATACCAAGGTACTGGGCGAGTTATATGTTTCTATATAATATTTCAAGGTATGTCAAGGAATGCCGTGATATTACTAAGGCATTTAGAAATCTGCATAAGGGGGTGTGCTTGAAAGAAGAGAAGGTGTATACTGTACGTCGTTGCCGGGAATGATTGAAATGTTTTCAATTGTTTTTTTATGACTGTCATTTCTTGTGAAGCAATTTTGGGGATTTTTTTATTGGTTTCATCTTCTGCTCACTCAATACAAGCACACACAGAGACAATCTTAGTAACTTTGCTGGCTTAGATTAGGCACGTTTATTAAATTACACGTGTCTTGTGTACGTGAAATCTGATTATCATCAGGCAATGACATCACAAATTGCTCCCTTGCTGGTGCATGAAAATCTGAACAAAGTTATAAAGTGTCATGGCACTCTTGGTTATTTGTTTATTTTCCATCTGGTCTTACTCTTTCCTAGCAGACCCCCCCCCCCTTTTCTCATTTTAGGTCCCATTGATTTGATAATAACCTTTTAATGGTATCAAAGGTTTTACTATTTGGGATTCACAGTGTCATTTTCAGTCACATAAAGAACAGTTTATTTGCTTATAGTGATGTCATACATCTTAGTTAAATGAGTTTTCACTTAAACCGAAAGACCCAAATCAAAAGCCTAACTGAGCAGTTAAATGAGCAAAGTAGCAGTTTCCATGTAAGCAGGTTTGTCATAGTGATGTCAACACAAAGAGAGAGGCAGCTGGACCTGAAGTGCGTGCGTGTGTGAGAAAGTCTGAGAACTGATTCATGTTTAGCATTGACTGGCTCAGTCTACCAAAGCAGCGTGAACGGAGCCATGCTGTGCTGCTCAGTCTCAGGATTGTGACCCTAAGAATGTTGTTCAGGGAATCGTTCCAAGTTTAAGAATTAAAGCAATTAAAGCATCATAATTTTTCCTACCAAACTGAAATCTAGACAATCTGTAATCTATAGTAGACCTAAATTCTTTGTTATTTATAATCTGTCATACTGACATGTTGGTCGGAACTGAACCCAAGTTTTTCACCTATTGTTGCACTTGTGTATAAGGTTGAGTGACAATAAAGGGATTTAAGGTGGATTCTTAATATACTGCTTTTAATATGTTAATCTGTTACTAGTATTCTGGGAAACTTTTATTTTACTACATTTCCAGGTATTATACTTTTGAGTGTACTATACTGTACATGTAGTTCAGAAAAGCGTCATTAGTCGCTTAAATACATAGAAAAGTTATATTAGGTAACTGAGATACCAAGCCTACAAGCATCATTTTGATGAAATCTGCCATCAAGTATAAATAAAGCACACATACTGTAGACACAAGGACAAACACAATCAGTTATACACAGACTGTACAATACACACATACTTACTGAGTATTTTCCGCCTGAATATGGCATACCCAATTTTAAATGCACACCATATCCACATACAGTGGTGTAAATGAAAAACGTTGCCGTCATAATCCAGGAAACCCCTCCAAATTTCATAAAATACTGGTGAAAGGGATCAACATTATTGTATGTGTTTGTCAGTCCTATGAAAAAGATGTATGTATTGTATGTGTTTTTTAAGTGTATTACTCTGAGGGGCACAGGAACCTGCAGACAATTGTTCTTGATATTTGTTTCTCTATTATGTGGTATTCAATTATTATTCTAAAGCAACTCAAGTGTCCTTTTTCCATTATTACTCAATTTTAAACAGACCACATAACCACATACAGTGGTATAAAAATGTCATTTTTTAGGAATCATTTCACAGTAAACCTTTCAAAATTGCATGTAACACAGCTGAAAGTGCCTGTAACAAGAGAAATTTAGCTTGTGGTGTTTGCACTGTGGCGCATTGCCAAATCTCAGCCTCTGTTTCGCCTATTTGGACCAATGAAGGGTTTACAGAGGTCAGAGTCTGAGCTTCTGTTTAATATGTATCTCATGTGGATGGAAGGAATTTTTAATTATCCAAGCTTTTATACCAAGTTGCTGATGCAGCACGTCATTGGAAGCGGATATTTAATTTTAAAAACCAGGTAAGAATGGCCTTATTTTGTAGAAAACAACCTAACAAAAAAGATTATGTAGCATTTTTGGCTAAGTGTAATGGTGGAATGTAGTTGTTAGCTTAGATATTTGATGAATGTGTTGTTTGTTTACAAATATCAACATTATTCATTCGACTTGCATTCGATCTGTGGTAAAATATAAATAAATCCAACTTGAGATCTGTATTCTGTAGAATAAGTGCTTTCAATTGATAAATAACTTGAACATGTTGGACATATTTGAGCGTTATGAAAAATCTTCATTCACATCATAAACATACATGGTTTAAAAGAGGCTGTAACATGAGGATATGACATATTTCAGCCTAAATCAGTTATTATAAGTTAAATAAAGGCCAAAATGGTGCACGTCTCCAGGAACGACATATTCAAGCTTTCAAATTATACCCCATATGATAGTGAGAGCTATGTTTATACATGTAAACATTTAGGGAATACTTCTATGACGTAGGTTTTACATGGCTAGTGCAGTTTTATGTTGCTTCAGGCATGCAAGGTGTGCATTTTAGTGGACATGAAAAATCATACAGTAACATGAATTAACAGAAACCTTCTGAAGAGCTCATATCAACTGTTTATTTTTTTCTTGAGAGAGTTTCTGAACTGATGGAAACCTGAAAAGACTCTTTGGTTGAGTCTCTGAGTGTTCATCCTTATGGGACTTTGTGTTGTACCGGTTCTTACTTTTTCATTTCTGTGTCTTAGATATTGGTCGTGTTAGCCTGCAGTAGCATTAAGTGTTTCATTATTAAAAACACTCCCACATACAGTATGTGTTGGGCCTCATGCCATGTAAAGTGTGCACATGTGAGCTACTTTACGTGTGGGTGAGAAATGCATGCATAATATGTGAAATACAGTCCCTGTTGAAAAAACAGCATATGCTGGGTTAGGTATGTTTTGATGCTGGTTTGACCAGCTTAAAACCAGCTAAGGACCAGCACATGACCAGCTTAAACCAGCAGAAACCAGCAAACCAGAAGCAAAACATACCTAACCAGCATATGCTGTTTTTTTAAACAGGGGTATAAGAGCATGTATTCTTTATTTTGACATTGTTAGGTTGACCATCACTTAAAATACATCAGTAAGTTACAGCAAAACAGGTTTATTTTTCACTGGCTAATACTGTATAACACTGATCTTTAACTTTATACTGACAATGTGGATGTCACCCATCTGATTAATTTACTGTATATTGAGAGGGGTACAGGTGAGGGTTAAGTTGGTTAGTTCCCATTGGGATGGTCATGTGACTCAACATGGCTGTCTCCTTAAGAAAACCCAGACTCATGAAAAATAACTTTTATTTGTCTACTGATGGGAAAAGTCTTCGTTTTATGTGAGTATACAATTGTAAACATATTTAAAAAGTAATACAAAAAAACCCATGAAAAATTGTTAGCTTAATGAAGTTAAGTTTAGGTGAGCAGTAGCACATGTCTATAAATATTTACACAGCTATCTACATGCATATATTATGTTTAAAAATGAGCATTAATCTTAATCTTATCGTCAAATGTTACGTTTTTATATGATTCGGAAGTTGATTTCCCACAATGACATGATGACGAATGGCTAATGGACTTGAGACCTTTATCTAATATCAGGCCTGTAAGACAGAACTAATAAAGGCTTTCAAATGGATGGAGCTGTGCCTGTACTGTATAAAATGGAGGCTCGCAGAAAGCTAAATGCAGACAGTACAGTCTGAATGAGATAGTTAAGATGAACAAGGTGCAGATTTATATTATAGCCGATTTACATAGTGTGTGTAAATATAGAAGTACGTACATATATCTCTGTGTTGATGCATGTACTGTATATAGCATGTGCATGCAAAACAGATATAGGCCTAGATATGTAGATTCACTTAAATGAGCACTCTGACCCCATATTTAAGATGGGTATTTTAATCCTCCTTACTCATGTGTGCTTGTTTTCTTATTCCTTATGTTTATTGAGTACTAAATGCAGGTAGCACATGCAGATAATCCTTTCAGCTGCAGCAATTTATTCTCATTGAATTCTTGTCTATGTTTGGAAAAATCAATATTGTTTCATGCATGATTGTCAATCCATTTGATGTAAATATTGAACATAATTTTCCATCAATAAGCAATTCATCTCGTTCAGCATTGATGCCACGGATCAATGATGTTTATATGACCACTTTGTGGTCAACGAATGGCGAATAATATATTCTTGTCATCGGGTGTCAACATCGATGATCTTACACTTTTGAAGTCTGAGCTTTGAATGCTTCTGATCTATATTGCTCTGTTAAGCACATTTAAAATGGTTCTTCACATTAATGCAGTGGAGACCTTTTCTTCTAAATTGAGAATAAATGCCTTTTATTGTAATAATGAAGGTCAGATATGAGTTCCTTACGGAGCCCTTTTAGGGACATGGTGGTGGAAAAAAATGAGAGGGAAGAGAAAAATATTTTTTAAAGCTTTTGCGTTATCTCGCAAAATCTTTGCGTTCCCCTGAGAAACATTGCGTTATATCCCAAAACTTTTGCGTTATCTCGCAAAAACTTTTGCGTTCTCTCGCAAAACCTTTGCGTTCTCTCGCAAAACCTTTGCGTTATCTCGCAAACCATTTGAATTCGGACAAACACTTCATGCTTAATGTCCTACTGGCTGAGTATGAGACTAGCTCCGTAAACATTGGCGTATATATGCAGATTCCCGGAGTAATAACTAGTGAGCTAAACGTTCTTATAACACAAATGACAACTCATTCTACGTAACGTAAACGATGAACATGAACTATAATGTTTAACAAAACGAGCCCCAGGCGGGAGCCGGCTTAGACAAGGCCGAAGGGATCCTCTATAAAGGGCAAATCCCGAAGATCATTAGGCTACTTAAAATAGTAATTCACTTCAGTGCTACATTGTGTAGTATAACTAAAACCAGTTTAGATTCAGCAGGAGGCCATTAATGTGTAAACTGAATTTGGTCAGACTACAGTGTGTAACATTTAAGTTATTAATGACAATTTTTAATAACGCTTTCGGATTTACAGTCAATTTGTAGACGGTCTCTTTGAACTACCCCATGTTGCCTGCTCCTATAGAGATACATTTATATTCTCGTTTTAAGGAAGACTAGGTTGTTGATCCTTGTCTAAGAATAGTGTGTTGCTTGTATTATAACAACGTTTAGCTCACAAGTTATTGGTCCAAGAATCTAGTATGAACCGCTCCATTGTTAATATACGGAGTTGAATAACAAGACGTTTGAATGTTTTGCGAGAGAACGCAAAAGTTTTGCGAGATAAAGCAAATGTTTTGCGAGAGAACGCAAAAGTTTTGCGAGAGAACGCAAATGTTTTGCGAGAGAACGCAAAACGTTTCCCTCTCATTTTTTTCCACCACCATGTCCCTAAAAGGGCTCCGTAGTTCCTGACTGTCTCATAATGGAAAAAAAGCTTTTTGAATTTCACTGCAAAATGTTTGTGTCTTACAGCTGGATAATCCAGATGAACAAGCCGCACAGATCAGAAGAGAGCTGGATGGACGACTCCAAATGGCTGATCAGTTCACAAAAGTAAGTGTCAGCAAACATCTCAATCAATAAAACATGAAGCTTTAGGATACCACTTTTTGTCGGAGTTCTCGGTAACTGTTTTTCATTAGCCTTTTCACTCTTGTCAAGAGTAACATTGTGGCATTACACCCCTTGTCTTACAATTTCCTTCTCTTTCTCTTATGAATGAAACAGGCTGGCAGGTTCCCTAAGTTTGTGTCCAGGGACATGGAGGCCATGTACATCGAGGAGCTGAAGTCATCGGTAAACCTTCTGATGGCCAACCTTGAGAGCATGCCTGTCTCTAAAGGAGGAGAGTTCAAACTGCAAAAGCTTAAGAGAGGCCACAACACCTCCATCATTGACATGGGCCAGGAGGATGAGAATCAGCTCTCCAAGTCTGATGTGGTTCTGTCTTTTACTCTGGAGGTACTTGCTCTTTTTGAAGGTTTTAAAAAAGCTCCTGACTGCAGATCAGAATGTTTATGTTGTGATCTAAAGTCATGTTTAAAGGCTTGGAATGCAGACGTAGACTATTGCAGGCTAACCCTATGTAGATGTATAGGGATTCTTATCAAAGTCCCATTCCTGTTTGCTCCAAAGGTGAAGCATTTGTGTTAAATTTCAGCAGCAATTAATGACAGATTTACACTCGCTGCTTCAGGAGCTCATTAGAAACAACAAAAAATGAATGCCAGGGTATCGTAATGCAAGATACTTTGAGATGCAAATACAGTACATTGCAGTAAAATGTAAATATTAAACATAATCATTTTAAAGTGATAGTTCACCCAAAATGAAAATTCTGTCATAGATACTGTGACTCACCTTCAAGTTGGACCAAACCTGTTTGAAATTCACTGTTTAGTTAAACCAAAGAAAATTATTTTGAAGAATGTTAGTAACTGAGATTCTGGGGCACCATTGACTACCATAGTACAAAGAATGATTGTAGAATTGACAACCATTTTAATGGTAATCAATGATGCCCCACAAATCTCATTTGCTAAGATTCCTCCAAATATCTTTATTTGTCTTCAACAATGGGGATCCATAATGTTAGAATGCAAGATGACCTCTTGGCACTCTAAAATGTTTTTTGAAACATCACTTGTTTGCAGAGCTTGAGCTTATAAAATAAATGTTACTTCAACGCTGTACTGCCATTTTTCTCTCAACAATCCTTTTTTGTATATAGCAAATTAATTTGATCCCACCATAATTCCCAAACAGCGTCCTGATGAAACAGTTGAAACTTTGATGACATTCATCATCAGGATTCCATCATGGGATTTCAGTCTTTCCTTTTGTGAGATGAAAATTAAATTTTCACAGCTATTCCGCTTAATACCTCATTACATCGAACATCATAAATGTCGGTGCATTAGCCCTATAGTAGTACACAAAAAATAAAAACGCCCCTGTTCTGTTCATTGCATTTAGGTGAAAGAAGAATTCAGAATTTGTGAGAACCAGATCAGTCTATGTGTGTGTGAAAACAAGCCTTACCTAGCACAAACCACATGGAAATCCCTACGTGAGGACTGTCAGTCTGCTGTAAACTAGCTTTAATCAAGTGACAGTATCCGAGAGGTGATATTCCCTGCAGAAGAGAACAATAAAACCGTTTGATGTTTGCCATGTGTTAACAGCCTGTTCCCTTTCACAGATAGCTTTGTCATGATGGCTTTATCTGACACATCTCCCATCACTCTATACAGTACGTGACTGCTGTGTGTTTGTGTCTGTGAATGAATCAATACATCACTGGTGGATCTAACTCATTTCTTACCTTTCTATTCAATATCCACTTTAAACCCTACGCTCAGAGAACAGACCTCGCACTTGATCGATTTGGGCATCAGGGGTAATTTTGACATTATGGACACTGACATTCACTAAGAAGGAGTTTTCTCTTTGGTTTTCAGGTGGTGATAATGGAGGTACAGGGTCTAAAGTCTTTAGCATCAAACCGGATTGTCTACTGCACCATGGAGGTGGAAGGTGGACAGAAACTCCAGACCGACCAGGCAGAAGCCTCCAAGCCAACGTAGGTCACACTTACCACATTAAAACTCTGCGTGGAAAGTTTCTTTGCAAGCTCATTTCTTTCTTCCTTTGCTATGTAACTGGTGCCGAGACCCTACACAAGCAGGCTTTACGCAAAGCATACTATACAAGCATCATATTTGTCTGTCTTGAGATTCCAGGCCTCACGTGGGTGCTGTCTGGATTCTTTAGATCAAATATTACACATTAGTAAATATTACACACTAACATTGGATTGGATTGGATTCAATTTATTGTCATTACACATATAACAAGTACAGTGTAACGAAATGGATTTAAGATGAAGAATACAGCAAACATGAGGTAAGTGGATAGAAAAACAGATACACATAATACACCATAGACAAGACTTGCAACAGGGTAAGATAATCCAGCTCCGGCAAGCAGCCATCCGGTCCAGTGCCATTATGGCACCGTTCACAGACCCGCTTGTCAGGCTGGCGGTTCAAAGCTACGGAGGAGTGGGAGGGCAGGGAGGGTTTTATGAATTTTTCGATAACCCAGGGCAAAGCCTAATCCAATCAGCACAAGACCTGTTATCATGGTTCCGAATAGGTAGATATCTTCGATGTCCTCAACTGAAAGAGCCGCCAGACACACGATACGCCACCCGTCCATCGTGTAGCCAGCTGCGAACGTTCCGTCAGGTCATACGGGTTCCCCCGAACCCAGTTTCCTTGTCGAGAAAATGGTGTTAATTGCGTTGTGAGACCAGTTGATCAAATCCATAATTTTCCAAGTTTGGAGGGCAGTGCAGAGAGAGTCTCTCAATAGATGAGACGAGACAAGAGACAAAGAGCAGGGAAAATAAGGGCAAGGACGGGGAGTGAGAAAATGCGACCGCCTCCGCTGAGAGCCAAACGAGAACATGTTGTTGATTTCTATGTTCCTTATATAAGGCACATTCCAACTGCAAAGTTTAAGGCCCAATTCACATTTCGCTGCCAAAACCGCACGGAAACCGCATGCCACGGCGCTTCCTCTCTTCAAATGACCCGCAGTGCACTTACAGCACTCCGAAAAGGTATAATATTAGTATCTCATTGCGGCGCCGATGCGCCTACAAACATGCGCGTCTACATCTAAAATAACGAATATGCGCACGGAAAAGACGCAAAATGTGAATCCGGCCTAACATTATTCTGAGCGTAAAGAAACTCATCTTAAATCCCATCAAATGCTGTTTGTTGAAGCTCTGTGTGTGTTGTGTAGCTTATTACTAGATAAGTTAATCTTATTAGTGTGTAGATAACTCATTCTGTTTGTGATGAGATGTAAAACGTAATGATGATGTCACAATTCTGGGAATGTGAGCAAGGGTTACGAAATTTGTATTCTGATCACGTTACCCATCAAAACTTGTGCGTGAGGAGATCTTTTAGGTTTTTTGTTGTATGAGGCACAATCAGCTGTTCAGTTGCCTAATATTATATTTGCCTTTGCTGATAAATCTTAGTCTGTGATGAAGTATTGACAGTTTTAGAAATCTTGGGTGTTAAGGGGCGTCACATTACACTTTATAACGATTATCATAACTTTAAAAATGTATGTTTAATTTTTTTCCTAATAATGAAGAATAGCAGAGTTCACATCACAACAATAATGATGAAGATATCCTTGTAATGACTTTGAGAAGGATTTTTTGCAGCTGATGAATGATTAAACATACTGTTAAACAGTCTCTAGCAGATCTCTAATGATTAGCTATTGACGACCGCATAGTGGGTTTTATGTCTGAAAAATAGACTGTAGTGGTCTGAAAACGGGATATTATATAGTGATGTAACGCTAGCTGGGAGAATATACATCCTGGACACCGGCGCATTTTCATCCTTCAGAGATTACGTAATCAGATTTAAAAAAGTCAAGTACTTGAAATTAGAGTAAACTACATTTTTAAAGACTCCTAATCTGTGAAAAAAAAAATTCTCGTAATCCATAAAAAAGTACCATTACTTTTTTATGGATTACATGATTACATATTATTCAAAGAATGGCAGTAAATTCAGTGACTCTGCTACATTTTTTATTTCAATTTTTTTTCCTCAATCTTCATGTTAGCCAAAGGCAGCCGAGGTGGAGTAGTATGGAGAGGATTCACATCCCTGCTAAAAATCTTCTCTTATTACACTACTAAAGGTCCGCAAATTCCACTGTGCATTTTCGATGTCCGCGCGCTCACTGGATACGACAGATCATTCCATCAACACGTAATGTTAGATGCAGTAGAGTCTACATAATATTTTTGTTGTTTTTAAAATATGTCTGTGGGTAATGCAGCCTATTGTTTTTGCTCTTAGTCTACAGTAACAGTATATTTGGACATCTGCCTAATTAAAGTAGTAAAACTGAAAATCTTTTAACACCACATTAGATGTTGTTGTTACACTTTCTATGACTTTACAAAAAACGTGTAATGAAAAGAGTGTTGTGTTCTGCTGACAACTCTGAAAAAAAGTTTATTTTTTACTATTTCCTGTACTGTGACCATAGGCGGTTCTTGTAAATAATAACTCCAATATGCAAACATTGCTAAATCCATCCATCCATGTAAATAAAAAATAAAAAAACATTCTGTTAACTAATAAACAGATTTAAAACAACCGAACTACGGAACGCGTGAAAGGACAAACTGCTCATACTTTTTAAAACTGCGTTTAGATGCATTTCATTTCTAACGTTGAGATCTCTGGCAAAATTTTAATATTAAATTAAAATGATACCTTGCAGATATTCTGTTTATGGATTCATGGCCCTGTGAGCTGCATGTAACAGTCTGTATTGTTATTCTGAAAAAATATATTGATTTACATTTAAGAATTTGACATGAAAATTGTGTTATGTTAGATATAAAGTAATACAAAATTTAAAAAGGTTTATAACAGAGGGGTGCCCATTTGCCCTGCACAACACATCTTGTTGGGTTAACAAGATCAATTACAAGATTTTTACACTATTTTTAAGCATTCCTCAATTATGAGATACATGAAAAATATAGTCTTTAAAAACACAAAATGCAAAATAGTGCATTTAAATATTTTGCCTTTAATTAATGTAATTTAACTGACAAATACGCATTTGCAAGACTATTTTATCCAAAGCAACTTACATTGCATTATTCGATATATGTTTCTAAGTATGTGCAATCCCCTGGGATCGAACCCACGTTCTTGACGTTATTAGCGCCATGCTCTTACTACTGAGCTACAGGAAAGCTACTTATCTTTCCTCTTTGGAAAAGAGGATTTTCCTCTCTGTATCTCTCTGTATATAGTCAAAATTTTCTTGCTTCAATATATGTGAGATCAAATAAGATTGAAATAAAAAATAATCAAAATGTAATCCGAAGTACTCAGATTACGTTAAAAAAAATGTGTAATATAAGAGATTACGTTACTGACTACAAATTTTGTCATGTAGTCTGCAATCAGTAACTGACTACAATTAATAAGTAATCTACCCAGCTCTGTCAGCAGGTCATGTACAGTACATACTCTTAAGTGAGGGGGAATTCAGCGCGCAATCTTAAAATAAACATAATGTCATCGTTGTCATGTGATGGTATCATCCGAACATTCACATTATAACGATAACTGTAACATTAACTGTTTCAATAACTAGCCCAGGGGCGTCCCACCGTGGGGGATGTGAGTGTTTTAACACCCACACTTTTCCCGGTGAGAGGAATCAGCACCCGCACTGTTTCTGCACTTTTCCCCCCAATTTTGCACAAACGCCTTATAGCGTATCTCTGGCCGCTCTGTGTCTGGGCTCGCTGGGGCTGCCTCCTCTCCCCTCCCTCTCAAACCTGACACCGGCTTTGAGTGTGACCGGCTGATGATTGGCTGTTCTACCTTAAGTCCCGCCTCTCTTGGTGTGTTAGATTTATCGGTCAGCTCGTGCTGAGGAGGCGGGAATTTATGGTTATGGTTATTTACATCTCCCTGTCTAGGTACTTTGAATGAGTGTTTATGTTTTCGAGTTTTTTAAAGAGTAGGTAGCATATGTTTTTTGGCCCTACTTTGGTTTATGGAGTGTCCAACAACAATATTATGTAAATACAATGTGTAAAAACTAGTGGTGGGCATAGATTAATTTTTTTAATCTAGATTAATCTAGATTAATCTTGGAATTAATCTAGATTAATCTAGATTAAAATGGCTCATTTGAATTCTGCCGAAGGCATTCAGAATATGTATGCTACCCAAATAATGACTAAAAGTAAGTCTTTGAGAACGGGTTTCTCAAGCCATGTGGCGCATTAGACCAGGGGCATGCATCTCAAACTGCTTGAGAAAGTTGTTCTACTATGATAATTGGTGATGAAAATTAAATTATGTTCAATAAGATGAACTTGTGTTTACTTCCGCATTAGCTAAGGGATGATTTGCGTTTAGGTGGTACTTGAGACTGGAAGAGCTCCTACAGTACATTTACATTTAGCAGACGCTTTTATCCAAAGCGACTTACAAAGAGTGAGGGAGCAACAAGCGATATGTCATACAGGAGCCATAATGCATTAGATCTCAATACAAAGTTACTGGTTTCAACTAAAGCTAGACCACTACCTGTTGAGAGAAAGTGTTTTTTTTTAAACCAATTCCGCATTGCACAAGGTGCAAACAACCTTAGTCTTGTCGATGTTTCCATTGGGAAGCTTCTTAAAATGAATATTCCCTGAAGCAAACCCGGCGGCTTCATACCTGCATCCATGTTAGCACGTCACGTTTGATGCGGTAATTTCACAGTAACGTTATGTTGTGTTCAGACCAAACGCGAATGGCGTGTCAAGCGCGAGTGATTTATATGTTAATGCAAAGAGGCAATATATGGCGTTCCTAAGGGTCCAATTACATGACTTTGCAGCACACATTCGTCTCACTGAACGTCTAACTCCACGTCTTAACTTTTTTTTATTCTGCTATTTATTGCATTGAATTCAAGACGCAGACGAGACGTTGACGTAGACGTCACGTAAATCACGTGCAGCAGTGAAGCGTCCAGTTAGGCGTCACGTGTCATTCACGTGTAGCAGTGAAGTAATTTGTTGTCATTTTTGCTAACACGTGTTGTAACACGCTACTATACACGGTTCAATGCAGTGTGTCAAGCGTCTACTTATGAGATGTATTTTCTGCCAATTCGAAGCCTAACCAGGAGAAGGAGAAGGAGCAGCCTACCCTCTCGTCGCCGTCAGTCCGCGTGGAGTTATGAATGCATTTGACAGGGAACGCAGACGATGGACTGGCGGCGACGTCACGGCGACGTCATGGTAGGAACGTCAACTAGCGGCGACGTTACGACGGCGTATGTTAGAATTTTATTAAAAATGCACGTCTACTAACTACGTCTGAACTATGTACGTCTCCTTACATGACGCCTGATACACACGTCGTCACTAAGCACGTGTGATACACACGTCGTCGACTCGTCGCCAAACTTGAAGTGTGATTTTTTTTGTAATCCTAATGAGGCAGTTCTAGAAAACGAGTTTTATTGTGCGATATGCGGAACTGGATGAACTTAAAAACTCTAGCAACAAAAGGACACTAATACAAGTTGTACAACAATATTATAGTTATTTGTTAAAGTTGGCAAAGTGATTATATAAGCCGTTAAGCTTGTTGCAAAACCAACTGTTAGTTTATCTTGAAATATGCTGATTTATTCTGAACATGAATTTAAGTTTAACAGATACTAACAGCACCTTCTCAAAAATCAACCATGGTTTTATTAAAGTAATAGTATAGTAGAATGGTTTAAGTACAGTAAAAGTTTGTAACAAAGTGATCTGCTGGCATCAGTATTAAAGTTAGTTTAGTGATTAAACTGATATAGGTAGTTCCACTGTGAACTTATTACAAACTACTGTGATAGATTTGGTCTATAATCATTTGATGTGTTGTAATGTAGAATTATTTCTGTTCAGTCTTTAAATTTCAGATGTTTACTTTAATCTTGCAATAGATGTTGAACATAAAACCCAAAACCAAGTGTGAAAAGACTGTGAAGAACACAACTGAGTTTCACTGATAAAGTTCAGTTTGTGCTGTTATGTTTCCAGAGTATGCCTAACCGTTTTCTGTTTTTGTGCATGCTCCTGCTCCTGCACGTACTGCAAAGTATACTGTAATAAGCATGTCTACCATGGTGCCACTTGTGTACAGACCTGTGCATTAACACTTGCTTTTGTGTATTTATTTTGTTAGGCCATCATATATAGGCTGGCTGTATTGCAGAGTGATGCAGAAGGAAATTGAGAACTCTTTTTCTTTGGCCCAAGTAAGACTAGATAAAGTTTTTAACACAATGACCAGTGTACAACTTTCATGTGTTACAAATAGTTCTGTGATTTATTTCACTGCTTATTAATTCAGTAAAGTTGGGAGTAATTTAACTGAGGGATAGACAAAATATTTAGAAAGATGGGATAAAATCTTTTTGTACATTCTTAACAGGCAGATGTTTTAATATTTAACGGTCAATTTAAGACATAGTGACATGTAAATAAATAACGTTATTCATTATAGGATTACAATTGTATTGTATAAAAGAGGACTGTACATCTGAGCTGTGTTTTGACAATTTCTAAACATTGGATTTTTTCAAAACAAATTTTTAGTCTTCAGTTTACTGATTTTGCCAATTAAATATGCTTAATTGACTGATCTTCAGTTTGGCCAGATCTTCAGACAGTACACAATAAAGGCACTACACTATTAATTAACATTAATATTATATATATATGGGCTATGTGTGTCCTGATGATTCACTTTCCATCCGGTTGTGACACGTTGAAACTAATTGGGCAACACTATATGTCCTGTCTCCTTATTTCAATTTGAAGAGGACATTAAGCTTTTTTAATGCAAAAATTGAAAATGAACTGAACTTCACATCTTACTGTAAATGCTCATTCTACTGCATTGTTTCATGCACTTCTCTGACCCGTTTCTCTCCTCTCTCAGGAGTCAGTGAAGCTTGTAGAAGTTTACATATTATCTGATGTACACAATAATTTGAGGGAATAAATTCTCCATTAATAAAGACTTTGTTTAGTCTTTTTAGGTTTCGATTTGGAATTAATCAGTGTTTTGAACCAATCCGTTTGATGACTTGATTAATTGAATATGGAAATAATTCAAATTATATATTTATAATTATACATTTGAAATATTCATTGCATAGCATTATTCATGCATTTTTAATTTCAGTCTACAAATGCAATAATGCTACCTCTGAGTAAAACAAACTCTTGATTTTAAAGCTTAAAACAATTAATTTTAATGTAAACGATAACACGGATAGGTGGATTAGAAAATTGATTTTACTTGTTGGTACATTTAGATATGTGTAGGAGCTAAATCTAAAACTTTAAACCATTGCGTTGTTTGATCCCGAGATTCGTAGGTTTACGCGCTTTCATCATGTACTGTTGTTTGTCTCTTTGTTTCATCTCCTTTAAGAACGAGTTTATTGCCTCCACACCGACGTGCATAATCCAATGTACTTACAGACGTAAGGTGCACACAATTTCCATGATTTTGCATACAATTTCCTAATTTCGCTAAAATACAAAATACACCCACCTGATAACAGCGCCACTTAATGGCTAAAAATGGAAATAACACCATTTAAAACAGTTTGGCTCCTACAATGTTTTTATATATTTTCTTTTTTTTAAGTTCTGTAAAAAAGGATACTGAAGGGATTTTAAAAAATCGACATTTATTCATAATTTGTTGCCAGTATTAGTTATTAATTAAATTGCACAAAGCAAAACCACATATATTCATCCTGTACAACAGCTATAAATTACAGGTGAATGCATCAGCAACCCCTTTCTCTATCAGACAATATTGTATTTTTCTCCAAAGGGCATTAGAAAGCAACATTAAATAAAGGATAAAACGGGCGAATATTCTATTTAGCATTGAGAAATGTATTAGAATCACATGTACAGCTTATTATGTTTGCATTGGGGGAGGAATGAATCATACATTTTTTATAAGATTTCTTTGCTATAGAGTTTGGATCCGGAAGCAATGATGCGTGACTTTAAACTGAACAAGCATGTGTCATTGGTGGCGACGTACTTATCCACGACGTTAGTTTCACGCGTCTATGGTGGCGACGTACTTATCCACGGCGTTAGTTTCACGCGTCTATGGTGGCGACGTACTTATCCACGGCGTTAGTTTCACGCGTCTATGGTGGCGACGTACTTATCCACGGCGTTAGTTTCACGCGTCTATGGTGGCGACGTACTTATCCACGGCGTTAGTTTCACGCGTCTATGGTGGCGACGTATTCTTCTCTCACGTAAAATTACACGACTGTCTCCTTCGGAAGGGAATCCATGGCACTATCCACCTCCCATATCTACTTTGTTAACTTTCACTTCACTCATTCCTCTCACTGAACGTGACGTCTGCGTCTGTCCTAGGAACTAATGATCATCTGTTGTTTACTTGACATTCAGTTAGTTGTGTTACACACTGGTAAGGACCAGCTGTCAATCTTAGTTTATGCAGTTTGTAATGCTTTGTGTAAAGTGTTCGTAAATTACAATACATTCTTAATTTTATTCAATGATTGTTACTTACAGGCATCAATCAAGATTCTTATTTTGGTGACTAAGAGACACCTAGTGGTGAAAAGTACATGCTGTGTATTTAATTCCATTAATGCTATTTCTTCCTTTTGGACATGTTGGCAAGAAGGAATTCCATAAAAAACAAATCCAAAAGGACAGGATAATTTGAGTGAATACATTTTCCACGTTGACCAATCTCACGTGTAGGGCGAACGGGAGGGGACATGCTCGTTTCACTAAGTTTTGTCGTGGCCATGAGATATTACCCCTTGGGAATGTGATAATATGTTGTGAGCAAGAATAAGCAAGGTCAATGTGAGATCAGTCAAATGATTACAACATACTCAAACTTTAATTTACTATTCCAAAAAGAAAGAATTCGCTTACTTTCAGTTAATAACTGTTTAAAGGTATTGTCAGTATAAACACATAAAACTGGTTGTATGTTCAGGCAGACGCAGACGTCGCGTTCAGTGAGACGCAAACGTCACGTTCGGCAGTTGGGCGAGTCAAGCAACAGACGCAGACGTCACGCTCGGCAGACGCAGACGTCACGCTCGGAAGACGCAGACGTCCCGTTGAGTGAGACGTGTGTGTGCTGGGTAGTTATTGTTTTGGACCGAAAGGGACGCCATAGCAATAGACCTACTTGCTGCGCGAATCGCGCGAATGAAGCCCTGGTTATGAGATGATGAGGCGGCTTCTGCTTCCGCGAATGACGCGAATCACTCGAGTTGAAAAATCTCGTTCTCGCCCCGTACAGTGCAGTTAAGCTGGTATACATCCGCGCTAAAATATCAATGTGAAAGTCATCATAGCTTGCGTAGTATAGACCCAGCTCCCAACCCAACTTTGAGAATAGATTAACGGCGACATTTTTTTTATCACGCCGTTAACGGCCCACCACTAGTAAAAACATTATAATCTCGTAATAATAGCCAGTTATTCGTACTTTACGTCTTGACTGACTCTCAAATGATTCATTCCAACATTCATCCGTCTTGACCCCGCCTACCCCCTGACATTGTGTCATTTGATTGGTCAGATGGTGTGGTCTGTTGTGATTGGTCAAACGCGTTCATCATTTGTCGCAAATGGAACCCCACTACCATCATTACGGGATTACGGTTTACATGTGGTTGGATGTCATGTATATTATATGTGTTGCTAGAATTGGCGGCGATTTTACCAATTTGAGCCCGAGTCTGACGAGGAAGCATCAGAAGATGCTAGTCCACAGAAAAACTCCACTACGACTGGAGCAGGATGTTTGTCAGTGGCAAGTGACAACTCTTGTCATAAAAACTCCCAGTGTGACAACATGCATGTTGTGCTTTTGCTCATCAATGAAATAAAATATTACTTTTTCTTAAAATAATGTTAATACGTTAGAAGTACTATTATTTCGATTTCGCATTGTCATGGTACATAGAGCATTTCAGGAAGTCTACGTTATGAAAATTATATTTATTTATGAAATATATCTATATAGGTGCACGTCTGGAAAATGTGTCAAAATGCAAAGATAATAGCAATATAAACAAACTGTAACATCCCAGAAATAACGGTACATACTAATGTTGGCATTATATGCATTAGCTAAACACAGATATTAGGTGGGAAAATATTTCTTGAAGTTAAGACAAAAATTCGGTGGAGCTAAAAGGTCCAAATAGAGTTGGTATTCCCCCTCTTTCAAGAATAGTCGTTTCACATACCCTGCAGTGAACGCGCCAAGATTATTAAACCAATGTTCGGTGAAATGACGCGCGCACAGTTAAACTCTGGGGTTATACTCCTTTGGTATCGTTTGAAAAATGAATTGTAACCATTTTTCCCTCAGACGTTCTTCCTTTGGTAGTTAAAATAAGATGGACTTAGTGTCACACCGTAGAACACAGACTCTAGACATGATACACACGCATCACGAACGAGCTACAGTGTTTGGGGGAGGAGAAATAAGTTTTCGCATCAGTCTCAGCAAAACGTAGGCGGGGACTATGTATAGTGACGTAGATATGCGTTCACGACTCGTTTGTGTGATTCAGAGTCGACTCCCATTTTTACAAGCAAATAACTTTGTTATTTATTCACTTTCAGACTTACAACTTGGCAGACAGCTTACTTTCAAACACGGCAACATAACAGACTGCATGAAACGTCATTTTCATGATCTCATGCTACATACTCTTTAAATAAGCTTGATATGTGTTTGGGGAGTTATTCTGTTTACGTCGAGTGTTTTCTGTATTATATTTTGTTTTTTAGATTAATTCTAATTGCTAATTGGGATATTGTTCAGCACCTAGCTAAATTCAGTTATGTATGTGGCATGCCATGTATAAAGTAACTGTGATGAAGGCAGGGAATTGACGGGGGGAGAACAAATTATCCTTGTTAAGCAGTGTATGTATGGATTAATTGCCAGTGCGATTGATTTTGATATTTTGAGCATTGTTTGTAGATTAGCTGAATACTTTTGTGGATGCTTACCCGTTGTGTTTTGGTTGTACCTGTTGAGGAGAAAAAATTGAGAAATGATGTCATTGTCTGCATACCTGTTGAAGAACTATGAAAGAAAAGTGTATATTATTTTAATGTTTAAAACAGTTTTACATCTTGTATGTTATACCTTTTGTACCCTCCTGTCATTGTATTCGTCGTTTTTATTGTTAACGAACAAACCACATCCATCCCCCGCACTTTTGAAAAGCTTGCTACACCCCTGACCTAGCCTTTATGGTCCTTTAGTCCTGTAGCGTGAAATGAACTAAATAGAACACAATTGATCTAAAAAGAACGCATTTAAACTAAAAGGAACACAAGTGTGGAGACATGAAGAGCCATAAAGTAGAACATAATGACTGTTTATTTCTCTACATATGCGACATAAATATCTCTTTATTTTACAGTTTTTATAGTTTGGAGTTTTAGAATTTACTCCGCTGTCTCTCTTTTGCACACCAACCACTTACTGCAGATACTTTGACTTAATTGTTTCCATTATTTTGCAGTGCCATTTCAATTTCTGGTATAAATAAGTTTGTCAGACCATGATAATGACAAATGTATAATGTTAGACATCTGTCTGACGTGACTGAACTTTGTGTACTGTGTACTGTGTACTGCGCAGATAAACATTCAAGTTGATTTTGAAAAGCATGTCTTCATTTTACCCATAAGGCCACTGGGGTCTTATTGTTTAGCCTTAGAGGGATAGTTCACACGCAAGTAGTTGTATCACCCTTATGTCATTCACAACCTCTATTTGAAGATACATTTTGAGTGGTTTGGTGTCCATACAATGGGAGTCAATGGGGGCCAATGTTGTTTGGTTACCAGCGTTCTTCAAAATATCTTCTTTTGTGTTCTGGAGAAGAAAGAAAGTCACGCAGGTTTGGAACGACATGGACATGTGTAAATGATGAAAGAATTTTCGTTTTTGGAGGAACTGTCCCTTTAACTGTAAGGATTTAGAAAGGTTGCATGCTATGCACTCAGCTTTTCACATATGCACATAAACATAAAACACTCATATCCACTCTCTCCCTGGTGAATATATACTCAGTTTCCCGGATCAACAAGCTCTCACATTGACACGATCACACGCTAGGCATGTTTTTCTCCAGGGCTTGCTGTAATGCTAAAAGCCTGCTGGGTCTCAAGGGTTAAGCTGCATGAGTGGACGTATGAAAGAGACTCTTGAAAGCTGGGAAACTGCTGGTAGACATGGTGAGCTTTACCTGTCTGATCACACACCTTAAGACTGCGTGTATAGATTCCGACACATCTCTTTAATTAAAGCCTGTGAGCTTTGTGAGGGTTTGTGTTAGAGCGGGAAACAAGGCAAAAGTGTAAGACAAATGTAGCTTTTGATGTGTGTATTTGCGCCTGATGAAGTTAAGGTGATGGTGTTTTGGGATGCATGTTTTAGGGCTTTTCAGGCATAAGGTTTTATAAACATTGTAGTGATTGAATGATGCATCCACCACACCCCCGTGCCTTCCCGTTGAGCCAGACTATTAAAAAAGAAGAAAATTACAGGGTTGTTAGGTCATTTATCTTGGCATTTAATGGAAACAATCAGAATCTCTAGATTCATCTCATGTCTCAAGAGAATAAGTTTCATGACCGGTCTAACATAAAAACTTGGTAAAAATGAAGGATGTCAGTTGAATTAATAATAAATCAGGTCCTAGACCCACATGTTAATTCTTGTTAGAGAATCATACCACCTATGCTAAGCATACTTTTGGTTGTCCACAGAGGTCACGGTCAACTTAGACCCAGCTGCTAAACCACACGCTTCACCAGATCACAAGCACACAAAATAGGTGCTCAGCCAGTCGCACAGGACACATTCCTGTGATCAGAAACTGGCAGACAGAGCACGGCAGACTGGAACAGAACTGACAGGTTTTAGCAGCCCTGATTTCGACATGAACTACAATGACTGAAACATCCATCTGATGCAACAACCAAAAACAAAACAAAGTTTGAAGTCTGCTTTTCGTTGCAAATGATAAGCCAGACAAAGGAAAATGTTCAGTGTTTCATTCTAAAGCCCCTTTTAGTAATGTAGTTGTATTGCTTTACGTATCTGATACATCAAGCTAATTGTATTTAGGAATAACCTGTATCATTTTAAAGAATTGAAAAAGACAAAACACTTTTTTTCAACTCTATAAGCCTCAGGGTGTGTTGGTCTGATGTGTCACAAGTCCTGTTCAACTGTTGTGTTGGTACTTTCAATTATGTAAATTACATAGCTATTCTAAAGTTGTTTGTGTGTGTGTTATGATACAAGTTGTTGTGAGGACTCTGGGCTACTCCTGCACTCGTTGGGTGGTTCTAACATGCTGTAGGGGTAACTTATGTGTGGTGTGTATGTTTGTATAGTGTGATATTGCTGGTAAGTGTGTTGGCATATATCTGATTTACAGCTAGATTAACACAAATTCTCAAAGGGATGGTTTGGCTAGTGTAATACAGTGTATATGACCGTAAACTCCTCCACTGCCACCTACAGGCCCTATGAGCACTAGCAGTATGATGCATCCCTTCACACACTAATACATTTACATGCAAATAGAAACAAGCATATGGCTTAATTTGTGGCTGCTTGTGACTGCCGTGTTGTGGGATATTTTCTGTCCTTTTTATATTCATATATAATATTTTATAGTTTAGTTTACTTGTACTTTTTTATCCAGCCTTGCCGAAAATTGGTCTTTGGTCTTGCCATCAACGAAACATTAGCAAACACAATATCACAATACATAACAATACAATACACAACATCCACCTCAGCATAATACATTTAAATGTACAAGCATATCAATTCACCTTCTGCATTTGGTACAAATGTTTGTTTATTCCTTAGTTGCTTTCGGTGTTGTATAACCTCGACGAGATGGCAGCAATTCAGGTTGTGTAAAACAGGGTGTGTTGCATTTCTAATTATTTCCAAAGCTTTCCTCATAACAGCACTTCCTTATAGCTGACTGAATTTTGTTTGGAACCTATAATTTTACATTCAGTTTAAAATTGTATATATCTATACAGCTGCAAAAATAATTTCAGAATAATTTTCGTTTTATCTGAATTCACTTTATGTGTTTAGGGGAAATTATACTTTTTGTTGATCTTATGAATTACTGACAATATTTCTCCCAAATATTGTTTCTATTTGCATTTATTTAGTAGAAAATTAAAACTGGAGAAACGAAAAATATGCTCTTTTTGAGATCTCAAATACTGCACAGAAAACACTTCAATTTTTCACAACAGTAATATTTCTACATCTATTTAGGAAAAGTTAAAAGTTAGAACAGTTTTCATGTGTCTTGTCAAGCTGTCAGTCATCCACATGCTGTGGGATGACTTTTTGTCACTCACGAGGTTCGGTTTTGTTGGAATTCAACAGACACTGGACTGGAATGACCACAATTAATCTAGAAATGCTTCTTATCTGAGAAGTGGAATGTTGTTTAGAGTCTAGTTTTTAGCAAAGAAATGCGAGAAGCTGTGAAAAAAAGTGAGATTAAGATGTCTTTAAAGGTCACATCTTGACCTACTGACACTTTAAGGTAGACACAGAGTCTCCAACGTCTTTGTTGCGGGATCACTGTGTTCTTTCTTGGACACATAGGAATGACTAGTGGAGGAAATAAGAGAAACCCAGGGTAAGTTTGTGTTAGAAAGTCAAAGACTCACATGCACCTTAATAGCATTCTGCTCAGTGTGTGACAGAACAAGTTTCGTCCGTTCTCAAACACACACACAGTGCCAGTATCACCAAACAGCTGTTCAGCACAAGGCTGATGATCTGTTGCCTGATCGTTGTCAAGACATTATAATGACATTCACCGTGATGTTTGCATGTGTTTATTTGTGAACGTAAACAACAGCACGCACACGGTCATGTTTACCTATTTAAATAAATAATATCCAAACCATAACCATACTCCATCCCTAGACACGTCCACAAATGTAATTTCACTCTGAGGGCAATTTTGCTAAACACATAAAAATTCACTTATGGTTATTGACGGCATTGATTTGGAAGAATATGTCCTCAGACACAGACAGCTGCTGATACTAAACTAGAGTTCACAGTAAGCAGGCTGTGCCCGGTGACTGGAGCCTTCATGCGCACAGTACGTCCTATTAAAATGTAGATTTTTCACGATTATTGATAACACGCTTGCTAATAGCACTTATCATTACTAAACGGTATGTCACAATGGCGTTTGGTAAATATACATCAGACGTCTCCCCTGAGATGCTGACGTTGTCCATGTACCCTCAGCCTCACCCCAGGCATTCTAGAGGGATGCAGGCTCAGAGGGGTTGCCATGGAGACCTGTTTACTGCGCTCCGTTCCCCCAGTGCAATGTGGCTAGATGATTGCCCCCCTTATCTGAAAAGATCACAACACACACCAGCAAACACATGCTTGGAGAGGCATGCATCACACATACTTGTGCAAACGTACTAATTCTTATGGTTTAGAAATTTGACCTTCAATAAAAAAAGAGAATGGGCAATCTATCTAAGATTTATTTTTTAAGTTTCTTTGAGTTTTCGTTACGGTTTGAGAAAGTAGAACGATGAGGAGGGAAAAAAGATGCAAGCATAGAAGTGTGGTCGCAAGTCAGCTCAGTGTAGCTGGATTGTGTCTTGATGCTCCTGTCTCTAAGACATAAGAATATTATATGTAGCATATTTGCAGTATACCAATTGTTGCACTTTAATGCAGATCTTATTGCAGTGTTTTCAGTTTCAGTAAAGTTTTTTTTTGTGATTTTTAGGGATTTACTTATTGTATGTATTGTCAAAATTAAATTATCTTATTTTCTCTCACTGTTGTTTTTTTAGGTGGGGAACTCAAGGAGACTTCACCACAACTCATCCTCTTCCAGCAGTGAAGGTGAAACTTTTCACAGAGAGTACAGGAGTCCTTGCGCTGGAGGATAAAGAGCTGGGACGGGTCAGACACGCACACATGCACACACACACACACACACACACACACACACACACAAACACACACACACACACATACATTAGCCCAAACTCACACAGCTGAGTTCAGTTCTGCCATCAGGAGGTAATCTTAACTAATATGATTTTGCAAATCTCTCCAAAGTGAGCAGCCCCCCATGTGTGCAGCTGTTAGAATGGATTTATCCACTGCTGAGTCAATAAAGCAGATCTGCTCTGTTCCCCTCTCTCTTTCACTATCACTGATTCTGTCTAACTCTAAACAATAAGCCGGCGCTGATGTGAGCTCTTATGCAAACTATATATTACTTCAAAGTTTAGTGAGCGATAAAGGAAATAATAAGATTGGTTGTGTGATGATGAACAGCAGTGTTGGGAACGGATGTTACTGGTGAGCTGGAGTCAGTGTCTCAGCTTTTCCTTTATTTAGGATCTATATATAGTTTATACAAATACTAAAAATGCTTTTGTTCCTCTGATGTAATAAATTGAAATTGTATGTAATATGTTACCAGTAATTTTATTACCAAAACGAATTGAATTGAAATATTACATAAATTTCAATTTTTTTAGTATGTTTTGCTTTATTGATATGATATGATATGGTGGCATGAATGTGCAAAACGCTACATTTTTGTGGATTTTATGTTCTTATATCATATTTGTAATGTAAAATATTCTGTTTATTACTGCTTTTTTATTTTATTTAATTATATTTTTATTGTAAAATATTCTGTTTATAACTGTTATAAATAAGATTTCAGAATTGAATGTCTCTTGTTTAGACACTACATGTGTATTAAAAAAGTACCTGTGGTGCGTTCATAAGTAAAAATTATAAAAATATTCTTAATCTGTGTAATTCAAGGTTGTACTACATCCAACACCCAACAGTCCTAAACAATGTGAGCTCCATAAAATGACTGTTACCAAAGGTTGCTCAGATGACCTGAAGATCAAATTGGCTGTCCGTATGGACAAACCACAGAATATGAAGCATTGTGGGTAAGTAACATCTGTGTGCATCAATTCATGACTGAATAACCAGTGGCACTCTATTGAGATTTGTAGAATTGAACTGTAGAATGATTCATATTATCCACTATGTAAACTCCAATTGTTACCAGATTAAAGCTACTTTGTTCTAGTAACACATATTATGCCTTCAGCTCTTGCGATCTTATGGCGCCATCTGGTGGACAGAGTAACACGAGTTTGACTGCAGGTTTACAGTGAACTCTTAAAACCTGAATTAGATTTTCTGCACAATACATTTTTAAACAAATACCTACTGTATGATATTATTCAGTATTATTCGCAAGTAAGCTTTATGTATGTTTACATAGTATAATAATATAAAACATAATATCATATAAGGTAATAACTTACTTTTATGTCTGAATTTACTGATTTTTTTGTTGTTTTACAGAATTCGTGTCTGAAAGCTATTCAAAAGGGTTTTCAGAGCATGTTGATATTTTTGATTGATAGGCCTATTCATTTTAAAACAAGCTAAATCTATTTGTTGAATTACATTTTCCTTTACTATAAGTAATTCTCTCAATGAATGTTTTATTAAAGCAAGTCCTAATTTATCTAAATCCTTTAGAAATTTTTACTTAAATGCGTTTTGCTCAGTAGACACCGAAGCTCTGTTCTACGGGGTTTCACACGACTTCTTTACATATTTATCCATAAGGTGGCAGTAAAACTGCATGTAAAAATGATGTATCCTTTCTTTCGTTTCCAACTCGCATCCTCTCTAGTTGATGGAAGCACTTATATCTCAAAATATCTGCATTTTATTTAGTAACAGGTCACCAATGTTTTTATTATTTATTTAATAATGTACACTACCAGTCAAATATTAAGGATCACTTGAAAAAAATGTTTTGCATGATCTTAAAAATCTATTAATCGGATGTGTGTTTTTCAATGTTTAAAATCACTTATATTTTTAAAATATTATTGTGCTAACATATTAATTTATTTAATTAGAAATCCTTTTTTTTAAATATTTTTTTAATGGATTATTTGGACCAAATAATAAATAAAAGCGATCAATGATAGGTCAGCGTAGATAGAAATTCCTTCAGTACTCTGTAAAAAGCTTCCCAGGTTGGGACCTGAAGAAGCCGGATGATAAAATGCGAAGTGTACAATTCTAGTCAAAGGGTGGTTAATTTAAAGATGCTATAAAATATAACAAACTAATTTCAGCTACATTTGTGTTATTTCATGGTTTTGATGGGTTTAATATTATTCTGAACTCTGGAAAAATATGAATAAAGAGTAATCCAAAACTTTTGACATGTAGTGTTTATAAATATTCATTTAATAATTTAAAAGTGACAGAAACAGTCTGTTTCCCTTTTAATACATGATATTATAAGATGATAAGTTTTTAGCTTTTATCAAATGTCATTATATAATTCATCAAATTTTGTCCTTGATTTAAACTTGGAATTACAACCGTTAGACAGGTTGTGACATATAGTTCTTAAATAGTTCTATAGTATTTATATTATATTATTAGTATCTGTCTTGTAATACATATGTTAAGTGTTTTTTATTATTTACATAAATAAAAGAATTACCTTGCTATTAATGTAATTACAGTATTCTGAACATGTATACGGAATATAATTCTCTCTCTGTTCATTATGAGTGTCAATAAAAATCAGAACGAAAAGAAATAGTTGCCCAACACATCCAGATGCCATATCTTGACACTATAATGCAACACCTGCTCTGCGTCTGTTCACAGATACCTTTGGGCCATTGGGAAAAACCTGTGGAAGAGATGGAAGAAGAGATTCTTTGTGTTAGTGCAGGTATGTGCTTTATCACCTCAGTGCCACTTCTAATGGAAGCTGTTTCCTCCCCTACCGATTCTGAGTTTTCATCAAGTGCTGTGCATTTCCATTTTCATTGTGCGTGTCAATATCAGTGGAGTGAAGTACACTGGATCCCTAGTTCATTCTGATCCAGCATTACAGCAGGTACTTCGCTGAAGCCTTTTTTATTTGTGTCCCCTTTGTGTAAGCTTCAGTCAGCTCGTCTGTGCTGGATTGTAACATGTCTGAGAGCTAAAAGTTGACAGGCGGCCTGACTTAGTAAAGGACCAGCACTCGCAGCTAAAAGAGCCCACATCACACGCCCACCAGTCGCTCGCAGCTAGGGCAACAGCAAGTGACAAACAAAAGTCAATACACTGACATGATTTATTTACCTTCGTCTACGTCTGCGTGGGTCTTTGTGCATGCGAGCGAAAAACATTTCGCCGTGCCCTGTTTGTGTTTCAGAATGTCAGTGTGGGTAGGAAAATATGCCGGAATGCGCTTTTTGTATTTTGGGCTTTTTTTCTTTTCTTTTTTTGTTTTCACACTCTCTGTTTATTTGTTAGTTTTTTCCTGATATAAGTATTAGCACAAACATCAACACACTTCCATCTGTTTCTAACCTGGGCTTGTGAACTAATTGTTAAGCTTGGCATAATTGCAAACCCAAGGATACAGTATGTGACATAAAGGTTTACGTGCATGTTTCTGATTGTCAAAAATAAAATAAATAAGAAGGAAATTCTTCAGCATTTACCTTCATTTAATTCCAAACATTTGTGAAACGGTAGAGACCTTTAAAGAATAGTATTTGGCTGATTAAAAAATATATATCAAATGGGTATCTTATGTCTACTATAAGACCTATAGACCACTTCCCAAGATATAAACACTGATCCAACAGCACAAATACTTTTTTTGATCTTACATATATAATAAAATCTTAAAGATAGTCATTTAACATATTGTTTGGTTATAAATGTTCTGTTGTTTGTGTTTTGGGTAAATGTTTGCCCTATGTTGAAACAGGACGTTTTCTGGACCAGTCTTGAACCAGCGTTGATAACATCTTCCAAATTGCTTACTGATGGTGTTATTAACATCACGCTAACCTGTTTTGTGATATCCCTGTACTTATTTTGATTGTACGTGCATTTATTGCTACATACTACAGTGACCGGGGTTTCGATTGACATTGGAGCGATTGTGTATAAATGTGGGGTTTGTGTTACACGCTGGGTTTGAGTTCACTGTTGCACTATTCATAGATAATTGCTTGACCACGTAGAGCTCCTGTTTGATAAATAATGGCTTTAAATACGAACCGTCATGTTGCCTTTGGTGACAGTTCCATTTTGTTAGCTAGTGTGCATTGTATTTCTAAACATGGCAGTGTTAATATCTCCTCCTCTATGCATCTGTGGCCCCCCAAATCTTGTGTTTAGTGCCTCTGAGCGGCCATGCCGCTCTCTCTGTAAATTGGAAGCATAAGGCCCAGCATTATGATTCAAAGTGAAGTCTAATTATTTTACGGTTGGTAGGCAATGTGACAAAACAGCGGGCAGACGCTCTGTGCGTTCTTTTTTTCCACATGTCTCCTCTCTCTGTTGCTCCGGCTCAAGCGTGCATCTGAATATGGTAATGCGCTCGAGTGACCTGGAGGGGTAGAAGTGTGCGGGTGGCATCCTGCTTTATATTTCCGCCGTTGCATCCAGCCAATACCGCCTGATCGATTTTCACCAGCCCGTCTCTCTGTTTCCGTCCGCAATGCGATTTGCGGAGCATCAACAATAACAAGGTTATTTAAAAGAGCAAAAGCACGCAGGGGTAATCAGAAAGCAAAGTCATTTAAAATCCTTTAACCGTCGGTTTGACAGCGGGTCAATGGCCCCACCGGCTACACGGTGAGCGAGCGCTCCGTCCTACAGCTTCTGTAGCTTTTGACAGGCCAAACTTTAGCGCCTGAGCGTGTTAGAAAGCGGGTTGATGGAAGAGTGTGTGTATTTGTACGTGGGGGGTGTGTGCCCCAGCGGAGTCCCGAAGGCACCTGGGTGCCACCAAGCCATATCGGGGCCCCGGAGCCAGCCCAAGTGTCCGTCACACACATGACATTGAATTTATCATGTCACTCGGAGACGCAGCTCTCCGCAGAGTGAGAGAGGCCTGCCACTTTCAGCAGAGGTGACGGAGGCACTGAATTGGTGTAGCGCTGCGGACGGAGCCGGGGTGTGACGGAGAAAGGGTTGACAGCAGCGTGTCTGCGTGTGTGTAATGTGAGAGAGTGCGTACTTGTGTGTGTATTATGACTGGCACCTAGCTGTACGACTCACATCCAGGCTGACAGTATGTCGTTCCACTCCTCTGACAGTCCTGTTTGATTGACGGGACAAAACCGAAGCCCAAACCCGCCCAGATAGTGACCAAGACAGTCTCCCTCTGAGCACCCTTAATTTGAACCCTGACACTTTTAATGCACACAGTTAATAGAAATGAAACATGTGTTTTCAATATTATTTGTTGTATTACATTTTTATATCTGTCTATTTACAGGTATAAATGCATCTTCTGTCTGTCTGTCCACCTATAAATGACATGTCTGTCTGTGTGTCCGTCTGTCTGTCTTTCTGTCTATATATTTGTTATCTGTCTGTCACTCCATCTATCTATCTATAAATGAACTGTCTGTCCGTCAGTCTGTCTGTCTGTCTGTCCGTCTGTCTGTCTATAAACTAATTGTCTCTCTGTCTGTCTATCTATACAATAATTAATTTTTTCTACGTCCTTCCCTCTGTCTGTCTGTAAATTAATTGTCTGTCTTTCTGTCTGTCTGTTTGCCTATCTTATCTATGAATGAATTATCCGTATGTTCGTCTGTCTGTCTATGAATAAATTGTATGTCTGTCCATCTGTCTGTCTGTCTGCCTATCTTAATGAATTGTCTTTATATCCGTCCGTCTGTCTATAAATAAATGGTCTGTCTGTCTGTCTGTCTGTCTATCTGTCTGTCTGCCTATCTTATCTAAGAATAAATTGTCTGTATGTTCGTCCGTCTGTCTATAAATAAATTGTATGTCTGTCCAACTGTCTGTCTGTCTGCCTATCTTAATGAATTGTCTTTACGTCAGTCCGTCTGTCTATAAATAAATTGTCTGTCCGTCTGTCTATCAGTAAATTAATTGTCTATCTATCCGTTGGTTTGTCTGCCCATTTGTCTGTCTGTCTATCAGTAAATTAATTGTCTATCTATCCGTTGGTTTGTCTGCCCATTTGTCTGTCTGTCTGTCTATGAATACATTTTCTGTCTGTCCATCTGTCTATCTATCTATGAATTATCCGTCCGTTTGTCTGCCTGTTTGTCTGTCTGTCTATGAATTGTCTGTCTGTCCACCTGTCTGTATATGTCTGCATAAATAATAAAAAAGATAATGTCTAAATGAAATCTTGGAATGCAGATTGTTTGTTGTTTATGTAGAGTTTTGGATTAAAGGTGACATTAGTCTTAAAACAGTGAACGTCAATAAAATCTCCCGTTATGGTAGATTTACAAGTGTGTGTTTATATCTCCATGTTCTCTCCAGGTGAGCCAGTATACCTTTGCCATGTGTAGCTACAGAGAGAAGAAAGCAGAACCTGTTGAACTTCTCCAACTGGACGGATACACTGTGGATTACACCGACCCACAGCCAGGTCACAAAATGCCACAATTCCCATGACATCACATTGATTTCTAATTGTGTTTGCATTGAAATCTACTGGCTAACCATATAATCTTCTACTGACCTGCGCAACTGTTAGACCAGCAGGTGGCATGTGTTTCTATAGTTTAAACTCATTTAAAAGCAAGGGATAGGTGACCCATTTCATTAATATTAAACAAACACAGGTAATGAAGTAGTTAAGCTCGATTATTTTCAAATTAAAGCATATGAATCCTTGCATAAAACATGCACAGTGGCGTTGGAAATGAAAAACTGAAATGTAGTGTCTGATCCGTTTAAAAAGGGGATTAGCATTTTAAATATCTTGATAATTTGATTGTTGATATTTAATGAATGAATCAATAGTAGATACGATCAAGCACAGAATTGTAAATATTGTCACAAAGAATCACATGAAGTAAATTACAACATAACATAATCGAAAGTTTTTAATCATTTTATATGATAAATAAATGATTGAATCGGACTAGATTAGGTTACACCAGCAAAAGATGATAACACATTGCAGTCCAAACAGTGACTTTTGCAGCATTCATTCATCTTAACTATTGATTTATTAACAATTTCAATAAGTTATGTTATTCTTTTACAGTACCTTCATATTGCCATTTTCAAATAGATTAAAGGATCAAATGAAGCAGAATTAGCGTTCAGCATGACGTTTCAAACACAAATAATGAATATGTTAAATGCAGGCCTGGATGGCGGTCGGACATTCTTCAATGCTGTAAAGGAGGGAGATACTGTGATATTTGCCAGCGACGACGAGCAAGATCGAATCTTATGGGTTCAGGCAATGTATCGTGCCACGGGCCAGTCCCACAAACCCATCCCCCCGACCCAGGTGCAGAAACTAAACGCCAAAGGAGGGAATGCACCACAGCTCGACGCCCCCATCTCTCAGTTTTGTAAGTGTGGAATACTTCCAGTCCACGGATCGACTCCTGCTGATCTCAGTCACACACACGCAGGGCCAGAACTCCATTCATAATGACACTGTTAGCGTTAGAGTATTATTACATTTACACTACCTTGACATTTATGCATTTGGTAGATGCTTTTATACAAAGCGACTTACATTGCATCATACTACTCAATTGAGTTTGCGCAATCCCTGGGATGGAACCCACGACATGGTCGTTGCTAGCACTATAGAGAAGCATGTGCCATGTCCCATCTCACTAAGCAATAGAGTCAATATATTTCCATTCAAAGCAACACCTTGATCTTTTAACTCCCTATTTGCCAATTATCAGTGTACACCTCCTACTTCTTATTCTACGAAAGTGAAAACTCACTTGTTTATATACTGCTTGTGTCTTTTGTCCCTTTATGTGCTTTCCCTTTTTTGCCCCTGTTGTACGCCCCTTTGTTTTTCCACTACATTATCCCATACCTTTTTTCCTCTTGATATTATTGCCCATATAAACAAGCGTATCGGATCTCTTTTCACAAGCTTTGCTTATTGCACTCTTTGTAAAGGAAGTAGTCTCTTACTTTCTCTCTGTGCTGTCTTCTACTCCATGCGAGTCTATATGTCATTCTGGTTTGTTCCCTCTAACCCTGCTCTCTTGTAGCCGGACTGAAGGGTAAGTGTTTCCCTGTAGCAGGCACAGATCAGATAAACCGCTCCGGATTATCTGACACAAGCAATGTGCTATTCGCTATTACCCCTTCTCTCTGCAACACATCCTTAATAGTCTCCTCCTGTTTTGGTTTGAAATACACGCTTTCTTTTGAACACTAGGATGCATGTGAAATATCATTTGTCCAGTTGCATACTTGCCCTCTCTCAACATGGCTTTGTGGGGTCAAACGCCACATGACGCAAACAAAGGCACGCGTAGAGAAAAAATGCATCCATCTGTTTTCTTTGAGGCGGTTCATTGCCGAAGGAAATCCCATGTAGTTGCAATACATAATTTAAACCAAATGGAGAGTTTGGTAAATGATATAATTAAAGTGATTTTCTTGATAGTAGTTATAACTACTGGCGTGTTCTGCACCCTTCAGCAGCTGGTTGTTACAATGTTAAGGGTGGCACGCTATGAATAAAACAGCGTATCGGCACCCTGATTATTTCTGGAAGCTATCAGTGAAATGTTACCAAATAACTACTTGCTAGTTCACACTCGCTTCTCTCATTCGTATATAGTCGTGCCACCACTGTTTTTGTTTTTTTTGCTGGAGCCTTACGACAGCATCGAATTAAATTGTTGTGGTCGCAGTTTTAAATGTGCGGATTAGGATGTAATCTGACAACATTGGCTGTTTGTGAGTGTTTTCGGTTCTAGATGAGATTTGTTTTCTTGTTGTTGAAGCGGTGGACCCGGTGTGTTTTGCCCTTCTTGATATTTTTGTATAAATGAGAGTCGGCAAATATGCATCTTGAATATAGATCAGCAGACAACATGTGTTTATTTATCATAGAGTACATCCTGTAAACTAAAGTAACAGCTATAGGCTGTGATAAACATGCCTTTAATTGAATAAGTAGTAAAACCCTTTTGCCATGTCTTGGTAGTATTTCCTTTTGTTTTACTATAGAGCTACTAATGGTTTAGACTAACATGTTTCTCTCCTCACTTTTGGTAGTATACTGCTCCAGTATTCTGTATGTTAAAGCCATTTTTTTGTATTTTAAAGCTAGGTGCACTATGATAAATGGGAATGTTTACCTGGTCAGTGACATTTTGAGATTACTGGGGTCTTGTCGACTTGCATTAATGATAAAATGGCTTGATGAGTATAATAGATTTAAAAGCGGTTTATCCTGGAGTTGTTTATTTGGTTGTTGGTGAATGATAAAACAGAAACTAATGACAATAATGACAGTTCATTGATTTCTTTGAACAGTACGTTTTCAGATAAACAAAGAATAAGAGACAACATTTACAAATAATATAATAAAATATAACATAATAAATCATTATGAATTTCTTCCTTCCTTTATTTACTGATCACTCTGAACAAAGACAACACTGATGGATGGTGAATGTCAGCTAGAGTCAGAGCTTTTTTAATCCAGTCTGAAATGAACTGAAATAGTGATGGAGCTCTAAAAGTGGCTCACGTATAGACTTGTCTGCAGGCCTGATGAGGGTGGCCATATTGCTGGAAACGACTTTAAACACAGATTAAATTAGAAACCACTTAATAAACTATGTCTCCGCTGTCACTTCTGCATCCCTCTTTTTCTATATATCCCTCGGTCTATCCATCCCTCACTCATTGAAGTCTCCATTCTGTCACATGGGTACCCTTGGCTCTTGTTGGCCCAGGGCCGAATCCCAGACTACCCATCCGTCCATTGTGCTTGTCTGTGCAGATGCATGCATATAAAAAAACTAGCACTAAATAGCCCCAAATGCTCTTCACTTTGGACTGTCCAAGAGAGAAGATCTATAAATGAAGAGAATCCATCAATCAGTGTCATTTCTGCTCTGCCCCGTTCGGACAGGGCCGACTAATGTCATTGCGTGTTATTGTCCAGAGATCTCCTCTTGTCCAGTGTCAAAGAGACATGACAAGCTCATATTAAGACATAGGAGAACGACACAATGTCACCTTGTTGACTTGTGGCTGATTTCAAGGGATGATTCCTCTCGTACTGAAAAACAAACAATAAATATTGAACATGATATAAGTGTCATGAAAGTTTTATAACAGTGATTTGATTAACATTATTTAATGTTTGACATCATGTCATAAACATGATTTAACATTTGAATATAAATACAAGAGTTTCTAAGAGTGTAAAACTATTGTTTTTGTTTTCTTGCATCTTTTTAATTAAACGAAAAATGATAGACCACTTCACAGGATGTAAACACTGCTCCAGGGTCTGAAGGCACATCGTATGTTATTTTAATTTTATTTAAAATAAATGTATTTTAAAATAATTTATTTTAGTTTTTAAATCTCAAAGATAGTTGTTGAACATTTTGATTTGGTTATACATATTCAGTTTTTTATATTTTGTTCAAATGTTTGTGGAATGTAAAACCATCGTTGAACCAGCATTATGCCATCCGAAGTGGTCTATACATAAAAATTCTGCATTATCATGAAATTAAATCAAAAAGACAAAAAATTTCATAACATGTGTAACTTCTTACTTCATCTGTCCTGTTAATAATGTGAAGTGATAAAGATAGTTCAAATCAATTATTTCCAAAATAAATTTTATCAGTATAACATTATACTGTATAGTATACAGTAATTAATACACAAACATGTATGCATTTAAGAAATATATATATATATATACACATATATGTATATACAATCATATATATACATGCCACATATATATATTACTTGAAATCGATAAATTGTGATTATTGGATTTCACAGCAGTATCAAGATTTATAATTCAAATTAAAAATGGTTTTAAACTATTTTAATATATCCAATAGTAATACTTGCATAAACAAGAATTTAAGTCAAATATAGCTACATCTGTTATGAATTCTGGACACGGAGAACCCAAGTGCAGGCAACACGGGGATGAAGGGGTTAACAGGGGTTTATTAAACATAAAGGACACTAAAAAAAATGACAAAACAAAAACCCACGAGGGGGAAAACAGGACTGGAATAACTAAACAAAGCAAGAACACTGACTGACTAAACTACCAAACAAACACTTGAACATAAACACACTAGCTTAACTAGACTAACTTGACAGAGGAAGACAGGAAACAGGAACAAGGTATAAGGTACAAGGTACAAGGTATAAGGTATAAGCAATCCAAGAGCACAAAACAATTGACAAGAGGGTGTTTTAAAGGGAAACGAACATAGGATAATTGGCAGGGACAGGTGTGGGTAATGAGACAATAATGGGAAGGTAACAAGGAAACGAGATGGAGGGAAAACACAGACAAGACATGAGAAGGCACATGTCAGCCAATATGTAAGCAAAGACATGTCCTTCCCACACAAAACCCAAGGACTTATGCCATGACTCCACTGCAAGACAAGAATAACCATGACATAATAGTGGAATCATGACAACATCTCATTTGTATTGTACATGAAAAAATAACCGATCTTCCATTGCACAGATAAGCAGGTAAAGTAGCATGTAAAGATGTATAACCGCAGACCCTGTAGGAGGTGTCTTGTGAATCATACAGTATAGCTCTAAAGCCCCCGGCTGAAACAGGACATTAGAATAAGAATAGCCCCTGACCGGTGGCAGGATTAAGAAACGACCCTGCTTATTTGCGCAGGCCCAGATGTAATGCCCAAGCTTACCGACTGCAGAGGAAAGTGAAAATGTGTTGTTGAATTTATTTAGTCCCTTTAGTGGACAATGGCTGGCAGGGGCAGGGGGGCTCTCTCAGTCCTGGGTTTAGAGGCACTGGGTTTCTTTAATTAGGGTTGCCCTAAGGGGGGGCAGAGGCCTGCGGACCGAGCGATGAATGGGGAGGGAGGAAAAAGCGTGAACGTTGTTGTCGTTTGATTAACAAGGCCAGACCGAGACGCTGGCTCAGATAGGTCCTGCTGGATTACAGAGCCATATAAATCTATCCATAATAATACACTTAAGTATAATGGAACAATGTAAGCAAATATCTTAAAAGTTTTTCTTAAACTCTAATTGAGACCCTGCAGATTAAGGTAGCTGAATTACAACTGTATAAATATATATAAAAGGTCATATGACTTTTTGTATGAAGTCATTTATATAGTCAGGTTATTGCTTATGACATAATTTAATACATTTAATGTACTTTAATTGACCGTGTTAAAGTAAAATGGAAAAATGCAATCAAATAACAAAATTTTGTTTCTCATATACTTCATTCATTCGTTATTGATTAAAAAAACAGTCGATTTTAAAATGCATTGGTGGAATGGTAGAATGTGCATTCAAGACACTTTGCTATTATGCACGTTGACAATGACACTTAGTATGCTTCAGTGCTCAGGTGAATCTGGCTCAGGTGAGAGATCTCAGTGTGGTCTCCATTGACCTTGACATGTGTGTTTTTAAGACCTCTTTCTCTTTCTATACGTACACAAACATAAACAGATGCAGACCGTGCGCAGAAACATGGAATGGATGATTTCATCTCCGCTAACCCCTGCAATTTTGACCACTCTTCAATGTTTGAGACGGTTCAGCGGTTGACTCTGGACCACAGACTCAACGATTCGTACTCCTGTTTGGTAAGTGAGCTTTCAGTTCTTTTCAGTTCAGATGTCATGTCTAATATCAACCCTGTTACTTTGAACAGCTGTTGAATGTGTGATCTCGAAAATACATCAAACAATGAGTGAATGGTCTAAAATGCAATGTATTTGTGATATGTATGCATGGTTGTATCTCAGGGTTGGTTTAGTCCAGGCCAGGTGTTTGTATTAGACGAGTACTGTGCCAGGTACGGAGTGCGGGGTTGTCACAGACACCTGTGCTACCTGAACGACCTGCTGGAAAGGGCGGAGAAAGGCTCCATGATCGACCCCACACTGCTACACTACAGCTATGCCTTCTGCGCTTCTCACGTGCACGGCAACAGGTACAACTGACCTTTAATCCTTTTTATCCCTTAAGCTCGGATTTATTCACCCGGTTCATAATTCATTTTCTCTCTTTTGCATTCATCCAACACCCACCTGAAGTTCTTCATGTCTACCAAAAATCACTCCATTCCTTTTCTCAGTTCTCCCTTTTTATTTGTCTATACACCCACTGTCCACACATGGGCAGAAACAAAGGTAAAGACAAAGGATGCAAACAATCTTTGTGGCTGCAGGCAGGCTCTTTCTCCTCAGTGTGTTGTAGAAACCATCATCCTCTCTTTCGGGGGCATATAGGGCATATAGGTAATAATCCAGAATTGGGATTCCAGAAGCCAAATAGGAGCCCAAATTATCTTATTACTTGATTTATAGGAGTCTTCAGAACAGTGGTTTTCATTACTAGTTTTTGAGATGCACAGTACTGCATATTTCTCTTCTTTAACACACTAGCAGAAAACTCCAGGAACTAGATAAGGAAGACAAAACGGGCAATTGTGTCCCTGGGGCTAGATCTGAAAATAATTGTTTACCTTAATTCAAGTTCTCATTCCGTAGGATTTTTCATCTTGTACTAAGGAGTTTATGTGTCATAATATCACGCTAAATAGTACAGATATTCATAACTTTTTCATTTTACCTTAATACTTTTGTTCTTAGAATTTATTTTAATCAGTCCAATTCAGCGATCTTTTATATAATACTTTAAGCTTAAAGGGATCGTTGCCCTTTAAAATGAAATTTCTGTCATTATTTACACACCCTATTTTCATTTCGAACCTGTATGACTTTATTTCTTCTGCAGAATGCAAAAAGAAGATATTTTGAAAATTTTGCTAACAGAAAACCGTTTGTGTCCACATTGATTTTGTGTCCATGCAATCTAGGTCAATGGTGACCAACGTTTTTATTTTGTTACAAACAAAATTTTTTTAATCTTCTTTTGTGTTTTGCAGAAGAAATAAAATCTCACAGGGTGAGTAAATGATGACAGAATTCTCATTTTGAAACGGAACTATTTCTTTAATTTAGATTTAATATAATCAAATTACATGTTATATTTAAATGTGAAATTTAAATCATTTTTATTCTTGTTTGTAAAAAAGGCTTTTACAATTTGAATCTTTCCAACTGCGGTTCGAAAATTTGCGTTACGGTAAAGCTTGAGGACTTTGGGCTTTAAGTTTCATCACCTATAGAAATGTCTGATTCGCAGCTTTAATATTTACGAATAATTTAACATTTTCTCCGTAGTAAAGAATAAACCTGGCCTGATTCCTTAAGTTTTGGCTGATTTCTAGACAAGCAAACAGCAAATATTTCATTTCTGTCTCACCCTGCATGTCTTATCACATTGCTTGGCTTGTGAAATGCGTTTCTTAACATTTTCTTTTTTCATTCAGCTTTTCTATCTGATCTGTATTTGTATTTATTATTTATTTCCATTGTTGTTTTCATGACTTAAATTGCTTGTTTTTCTTCTTTTATCTTTCACTTATATTTTATCCTCATGCCATCTCCTCATATCCTTGTGTCTGTGCGTGTATTTGGGATATGAAGCCAAAGAGTGACCGGGCTACTAAAATGGCCCGTGTCAGAGAGCGAACTCCTTAGTGCTTTGTTTCCCTCCCCCCCTGAGCCCTTGACCCCCTCTAAGAAAGAGAACAAAATCATGGATGTCTGGAGAAAAAGGGAGTCTAAGTCGCAGGTGGTCACAGGCCCTAGAAGGTGAGAACATAAATGTGGCCCCTTCTTATGGGTGTGAGTTTGGGTTATGCCCCACCCTGGCCCTTAACCTGACACTGGAATATAAAGGAAGGCTACAAATGCATTATACTATCCTTATGTGTGTACAACTTGTACACTAGTGTGCCAAATGTAAGAATGCCATAAAATACATAAAATACCAAAATCCTAATTTGGTTTCAAGTGAAAGATACTGTATATGTGTGAATTTGTGAGAGAGGAAGAGAAATTGAAAGGATGAGATAGATGGGAACAGAATGTGATAGACATGTGTTGGATCAGTGAAGAGCATGCAGGGTAAAGAGAGAGACAGAGATTGTAGCTGGAGGTCAAGGGTTGACAGGTTGACAGGTCATCTCTCTTTCTCGCCGTCTCCTTTTCCAAACTAAGCGTCTAAGGCCGGTCTCCAGCCTGTACGCTTGTGCCAAAACCTCACGTCCAGCCAATAACACTCTCTTCATAACTGACATGGGCCCCAGTCTGCACCTTGTGGCATTACGGTCCTATTCTCATATAAGTAAGCCAAATAATCTACAAGTGTTACAGATGATGACTGTGGATCTCTAATGTTGTTTGACATGATACTACTGTATCATTAACAAAGCTGCATTACCATATTCTCATATGTATGAATCTGTGTGATGCCAAGTAGTGTTTAAAAAGAACAATAAAATAACATTTTAAAAGACACGTCTTTTTGTATGGACCAAATGAGCTCTATAATTCTTTTTTGACTTTTAAAAGGTACTTTGGTAGGCTGTTATCATACAATAATGTTATCAAATCTAGCAGGAAATGGAAAAAACACTGTATTTTTCTAAATAATGAAAGAAATAGTTCACCCAAAAAGAAAAAATATGTCATCAGTTACTCACCCTCTTGTCATTTCAAACCTTTATGACTTTCTTTCTCATGCAGAACGCGAAAGAAGATATTTTGTAGAAGTTTGCTAACTCAAATACATATGCATAGTATCATGCAATGTAAGTCGCTTTGGATAAAAGTGTCTGCCAAATGCATAAATGTAATGTAAAGTAAATGTAACTGTCCCCCATTCACTTGCTTTGGTTTTGTGTCCATAAAATAGAAGTGAATGTGTCCCGGCACTGTTCAGTTACCAACTATCTTCAAAATATTTTTTTGTGTGTTCTGCAGAAGAAAGAAAGTTATTTGAAATGGAAGAGGGTGAGTAAATGATGACAGAATTTTCATTTTTGGGTGAACTTTCCCTTTAAACACTGTTGTCAAATATTTTAAAATAAGTTTAAAGTTAATATTTTACATAACTTTCAACTTTTCAAGCACCAAAATAAGGTCATTTTAAATGGTCTGTGGTATGTATCATATTGTATAAATATATGTGTAAACTGTTAAAAATGTTGTTAATGTAACATACAAATATTAGTTAACACCGTGCGTTCGCAACCGATACATTGCATTAAGTAATATTTTTTAAGTTGAAATTCAAGCAATAAATTTTTTTTTAAGTTGAACCAAATTTAGAATAATAATTAATTAAAAAGAATAACATAGCATGTCAAACCATGTTAACTTTACAACTTCACTATGGCATTGATTCAACTAGCCTTATGTTCGGTTAAAGGAATTAACATGTCCTCGGTACATAGCAAATATGAGGACGATTTTTTAAGCACAAAATGTTTTTTTTATTTAGGAAAATAAATAATCTGAATTGTTCTTAAATGGACAAAATTATCCTTTATTTTTAGTCAGGCACATCAGTCGAGATACTTTGTCCCCATGGTTCTGTCTTCTATCCATCAGTGTTGTTGTGACACCCAGATAGAACAGAAACACACTCACAGCCGACGTATGTCACCTGCGCGGAGTTTAACACACAGGCGCACACCCGTGCCCGTGCAGAATGTGACTAAAGGGCCCGGCTCCTTATCGTTTGTGACACGGTAGACGAAAGGAGAACTGTGAGCAGAGTGTATGTGACAGTGGAGGCGCGGGTCTGCGTGACAGCGGTTTGAGGAGCAGGAGACGTGACACGCTCCTCGTCAGGCCGCTCCTCGTGTCAGTCCAGCGCATGCTGAAGGACAGTAAATGAAGAGATGGGGGGCTGGGATTTCGGGGGGAAAAGGCTGTCACGCCAGACGGGGGTCCAGCGCGTGATGAGAGGGGTGTTGGTGGCAGGGTCACCCTCTTCTTGTTTATAAAATACCTTACAAGTACAGCTGTTGTAGACACGGAATGGGAGAGAAAGCAAGAGTAGATGTTTGAAATAACACACAAATCAAATGCGATTGTCAGGTTGCCATAAGAAGATCAGCGGATGGATGTCCAAGCATTTCATGATAAACTTTATTACATACCTTGTGCCATACTTTCAACGAGATGGATGTTGCTGTTACATTTTGGAGCGTTTAAATCTTTTCATGAACGAACAGCACAGCAGAAACAGGAAGTGTTGAATACGTCATGGTAATTTGGCTAAATCCAGAGAATGATCAGGTGTTGCACTGGATGGATTAGGTGAATTGTTTCCAGTTTCTCACACTCTCTTCAGGGTTTCACATGAAGTCACAGTAAGAAACCGGCGAGTGTGTGTGTTTTTGTGGTGCGAGGTTGAACCCCTGTGTGATAAAAGCAGGGGGCTGTGGTAATCCGTGCCAATGTCTTTGTATTGTGAAGGACTCTTTATATGACTGTGGATAGGGGGGTATAAATCAGACCCTTCCAAAAAGTCTTGCCTAAGGAGGTGATCACATACACACACACACACACACACACACACTTCATTGCTTGCGTTGCTTCATGCATTATTGTTTTAAATCCCAATTATTTAAAGTACTTATGCAATTTACAAAATTAACCAAATATTTGCGGTGAACCCAATTTGCACACTAGGCAATAAAAAAGAATGCTTTACTGAGCCAAACAGCATTACTCCACTGCATTTCAGGTCTCTAAAAGATCTTATAGTGCAGTTTGCACAGTGCTCACGGACAGACGATCGGTCAAAGTGCCCTCCTTTATTTGAGAAACATTTGATAAATCCTTGGTGCTGGTCCCATCAACATTTACCTCTGAGTATTTATGCCTTCAAACACTTATGCATATATGCAAATATACCCAAACAAGATAAAATAGTCTCTTATTGTCGCTGCTTTTTATAGTAATAATCTTTTTCTGACTCACTGACTAACACACACCTTCTGTGTCACTAAGCAGTTGTAAATGAAAAATGATGAATAGTGCTGATATAGTTGCACTGTGTCTTGCCTGTATGTGATCTTTGTGAGTTTAATGAGAGGAGCAGTGGCATTCATGTTTGTCTGTATGTGTCGCCTCAGGCCTGATGGAATCGGTACCGTCTCAGTAGAGGAGAAAGAACATTTCGAGGAGATCAAAGAACGACTGCGCGTGCTGCTCGAAAACCAGATCACACACTTCAGGTAGATCACTGGCAATCTGGCCAAAATGAAAGATAATATAAACAAATCATGCAGGTGATGTTGAAATGTGTGGTACCATGTAATATAGTTTGCTGTCTTAAATTGGTCAGCTTGGCTTAACAGGTCATTTCAATTTACTATTTTCGCTAGTGGTGCATTGCTATTACAATTTTCATTGCAGTAAAATAAAAAGATTACGTTCAAATGGCTTGTAAAGCCAAGTTGGTTGTATAAAAAAATGTATGGCAGCAAATATTTTTTACAGTGAATATGTTTTTTTTTTTCACATTAAATTTGTAGTTGCAGAATACATAGATTTAGAACTGGATGCCTGTCCGAATTTCAAATAGGTTTTTGTAATGTTTTTTCAAACCCTTTCTGATAAAATTCTCTTTGAAGGTATTGCTTTCCATTTGGACGTCCAGAAGGAGCCCTAAAAGCCACATTATCGCTTTTTGAGAGGGTGTGGTACCATTTTTATTTTTTAACTCAGTTCAATCAATGTGAAATTGTTATGCAATTTAAACTGTACTATTTAGTACTAGTTTACTTCTGTAGTTTTCAGTATTTATTATATATATATGGATTGTTGACAAATAAATGTGTAAATGTGTCTTTGGTGTGACATAAAAAAACTAGCAATGAGGATAAATCTCTCTCATGCCATTTTATATTATTCATTTTTTATAGTTCTAATATAATTTCATATTATTAATATTATTAACCGTTTGTTTTCAAAAAAATAATCTGCCACACCATAGGACACATGTATGTTACATTTGTCAATTACATGTAATATTCAATCATTATAATTTACTGCAGTCGTTTTCAATTACACACACTTACATTACCATAGGCTGTTTCATAGGACACACGTGCCTGGCCCGAAGTGAACTCTCGGTCTGTGTTTGTTGATTGGTCTGGCTAGTGGCTTATAATATAACTATTTATATTTTATTTAGTTTATATTAATATACATGTTTATTAATGTTTTATTGTATAATAATGATAAAATAGGATGTATTATATAAACAATTTGTTGAATTTATTCTATATTCATTTTATTAAATTAACAATTTGTTGAATAGGTCGTTTAATTTACAAGTAGCGGTTATTCTGCTGTTAACCCAAGATAATACTGGCTACACATACTTTGCTAGCTATGTGATTTGTTATTTCTATTGCTTGTTATCAAAAATAATATTAAGGGACCCTACAGTTTGCAGATGTGTACCAGAAGTTAAGTTCCTCAAAAGTGTGCATATATATATATATATATATACCTTTGTTCAGGTACTGATGAAAGACATTGTGACACCTGTACCTCAGGATGAGGTGAAGGCAGTGATTCGAAGATGTCTGGAACAGGCAGCTTTAGTTAATTACCAGCGTCTATCTGAATATGCCAAGGTGGAAGGTAGGAAACACATTCTTGAGTGAATGTTCTCTTATCTACCCTGTTTTTTTCAAAGGCACCTCTAATACAGTACTTGACATATTTCTCACATGGAGACAGTGTTGGCAACAGTGATACTGTTAGCACAGTCCGTCCCTTTCAGATGAAGTGCTATAATGCCATGGATTCATTTATTTTTTTGAAAGAGTCTGACAATGCCCAATGATTTGGTAGTAAATTCTAATGTTCACAGATGCTTTTAAATAAGTACCTGTGTCTTGTTTACTTGATAATGTGCAAGATTAATCACATTTCAGATTTCCTTTTTAACGTGAAGTGTACTTACTGCATTACTATTATTGGGTATATTCATAATCTGGCACAGTTCCTTTTTTATATCGTTGTTGTCCTTCTGAACCCTTGTATGTGTAAATTTGCTGTTTTTAAGGAAATGGAAAACCTTTTTAAATGATTAAATATTGTGCACTTTTTGATACTTTTTATTGGTTAGATATTTGCAAATCCCAGTGACAAACAAAAATAACAATGATTTATGTTTATTACAAATATAAATCACGAAATATGGAGATACAAGGTTTCAGAAGGACCGCAGCTGTATTCTATTTCAGCCATTACAGGTTTGAATAGTTTTGCACCGTGTTTGATTTAATTTGGACAGAAATCTGACTCTAGAAGTGTGTAAGTAAAAATGCATTCAATCCCCTCTCTCAGATCCTGACTTCAGTGTCACACACAGGTGCAGATTAACGCAGAGGCTAGCCTAGGCTGCGATTTCGGGCCCCCACCTGTTTAGGGGCCTCTGATGTGTCAGATTTTTTTATTTTGAATTTACTTCAGCGCAAACAAAGAATTGACCCTCATTGGCCCAGAAAAAATAAAATAAAAAATAAGCGGTGATTGGATAGATGTGAAATTTGGGTCACATCTGTCCAATCAGCTGCTGGTGAAATCATGTCAATTATTTTCATTTACATCCCTGCTATTGCTAGATGGCATGGCGGCAAAACGTCCGAAATAAAGTACAATAGTCGAGCACAAAAATGGAAAATACAAAGGATAAAAGAACAGCCTTGACCAATATAGCATCAAGATGACTGGCAGCTCGCATTGGCTAACATCGTTGATGCGTTTGAATCAACTTCAGCGGGATCCTTTGTTGTTGCAGCAGTTAGCTCATCATGTCATCGGGAATATTTCATGGAGTTACTCCACAATAAAAAAAGCGCAAATGCTACAGGTTTTTTTTAAGTTATGGCTTTGTTTTATTCATAGTTTATATAATGCACAGTGGATTGTGTCTCAGTAAAGATCCAGCCCAGGCGTTTTTAGGGACCGTAAATATTTTGCGTATACTTGTATAAAACTGGAACTTGCGCTCTCCTGGTGTTTGCCATTTCAACCTGGAATGTAGACGAAACGCTGTGATATTTGATGTCTCAATGTGTGTGTTTCCGAGTGAGATTGTTACAGTATTGATTAGGTGTCCTAGCTTGATTCTATCGAACCCTGGTGCGTTTGCATTCATCTTGCGTCATCACGAACGTGCATGACACATGATAGTAAACAGAACACGGGTCAATATGTTGTGTTTTTTATTCACTTAAAGCTATTATGCGCTGCACAGAGTAAACATTACTTGGTCTTATTGCATGTTCCCGTACAGACCTTTCTGCTGCTTGCAAACATACTATTTATCAGGACTACTTTTTTATCTGGAGACATCGTATTACCATTTATTTGCCGCTCTGATTCCTCTCGCAACTCACAAAACAGTGCAGGCTCAGTCTTGCTGACCAACGCTATCATTACCAACGCTATCATCTCTTACGTGTGTTTTATTGAAGTAAATACATTGTAATCGACTAAAGCGCATGCGCAGAAAGCGACATGGGGGGGTTACCCAAGAGCAGCCTAGGTGCCCCTGACCACCTTAATCTGCCCCTGGACACATCACTCTGCTCGATGGTTCCTGCTGCTCTATGAATTCCTGTGGTTTAGCTTTTAGGTCTAGATCTGCTGTACAGTGACAAATAGACTTTCCTTTTAGTTCCTTAAAGCCTTTCCTGCTTCCTCTGTTTAATGCTGATTCACAACCTTTTGTACGAGCTTCTTTGTGCCTCTTTTTCCCTTTCTTTCCAGCTCTGCTCCCGTTCTCTATGCTTTTGTATATTGGCTTTGCTAACGATATTTGGAGCCTCTCTTGTTAAGCCAGTTTGTGAAGCCAATATACAGCGCAAAGCTGGGATTGCCCACTCAAGCAACACACGTTTGTGAGCCGCGAGTGTGAGAGTTTCTTTCATAGACATGGACAGCAAAGCTGTGGCTCAGAGACAGATGGTCTGAATAAATAGTTGTCGTGATGTCGATTGTATGGACATCATTTTGGACATCATTTTCATTTTGTGAGCAAATGATTTGTCTCAGATTTATGCTGACCGTGTCCATGAAGAAATCTGGCTGGGCACTGCAGATATTTAACATTTGTACATTGGCATATCTTAAGAATTAAGAGTTCTTAATGCAAGACGTTTTCCCCACTCCCTAATTTGGTTGGGGGACAACCAATGTGCTTCTCTCTTTCACCTCTTACCCCATCCTCTTGCATGCCCTGATCCTGTTTTATAGGGAAAAAGAGAGAAATGTATGAACATCCTGTCTTCTGTTTGGCGTCACAAGTGATGGATTTAACCATTCGTGAGTACCCTCCTCATACGGAGCCGCTCCATCACTTCCGCCATCCTTTTCACGCTCAGGCATGTTCACAAGGGTTATTTCTTTACACTGTGAACAGCCCTGTTTTCTCCGCCTGCTTGCCTTTTACTTTAAATGTGTTGCTCTTGTGTGTTCAGTTTGATATATATTTCTATGCTCTCTTTCGCTGTGTGAGACTGCTTCTTAAGTATGTTTTCAGATTTTTCGTTATTTTACTTGAATGCATTTTTACTTTGCTTTTGTTTAAGTCACTTTTCCCGTCTTTGTCTTTTATCAATGTTTCCCAGGTGACTGGTCAGGTCCGCATTTTTACAGTAAAGGGAAGTTAAGCAATGATCCTAACAGGGAGTCTAATACACATTTCAAAGTGTGTATATTTGAAGTCATCGTGTTTCTAATCATGTTCTCAACCACAAGTAAAATACATTTTCAACTGTTCTCCACTTCAGCAGATTTTCACTGTGCGTCTGTGTTTTTCCGTCTATGATATGTTTCGTTCATGGGTCGAACTTTGTTTCAAACATTTTGTGACTTATGATTGTGAGACTGGTCTGTTTTTAGCTTCAGCCTAAAACAAAAACTTTTATGGTATCTATCACACGATCCCCTGTTGAATGAATTGCAGGTCTTCAATATCTCTTACTGCGTTCTTTCTTTTTCTTTCCTTCACGGTGTCTCAACCAGACACAACACATCGACCACGTTTTCTGTTTCTGCCCTTCGGATCCCCTGATTCTCATGTTTATAGTAAACAATGAGGATGAGGAGAAATTCATTCTGCGTTCTTTATTGTTTTGTTGATATTTATAAAAAGATAGTTTTATTTTTTCATACTTGTCATGTTATTGGTTGTTTGATATTTTTCAATATGATAATAATATTATTGTATACAATATTATATTATTTGTTTATTTTTGTTGCTAAATATGTTTACATGAATGGATTTCAATTTAAGTTTTTTTTTAGTTAATAATTTTAGTGAGTTAATTTAAACTTACTTCAGTGTATTTCTAAGGCTTGCTAATTTCAAATTTTTGTTTTTTAAATAATATTTAGAATGATATTTTATTTGATTTCAATTAACAGAAATGTTTTAGTAGTTTAAGCTATTCAAACTATTTAACACTGCGTTCGGATTGGCTGTGATCCTGCCACAACATGCCCCATTTTCACATTTATTGTGGACCAACAGTTTGCTTCTAGCTGGAATCTTGTCGCGTCACATCTGGTTAAGACACTGTTTCTCTCTTCCTCTCTTCCCCCTTTACCTCTCACATGTTGGATACATTAAAAGCTGACTCTTACTTTCTCTTTCCTTCTCTCTCCTCTCTTCTTTTTAGTAGAGAAAGCTCAGAAGGATCGGAAGGGTCCAGGTGATCTTTTGTCTGACTTATTGTATTAATACAGCCCCCTCCCTCCCCAGCTCGGTAAAATCTCATAGCATTCTCTTGACACAGTCATCACACAGTCAATGGAGATGTCAGGGGAATGCTATGCCATACATCCAGTGCATCCGAATGAAGATGCATTTTCCATAGACTGGTGAGAGTAACTAGTCTATGGAATGGGGGAGTGAGTATTTCTTTAATTCCTCCTAAAATATTACAATTCTTTTAACATATCATGTGCATTATAGCACATCTTTATTTTTATTCAATTGTAATTTAAGTGATACTCTCTCTGTCCCAAGTGTGATAAAAAGTGTGTTAAACAGCAATAATGATGGATTGTGTTGGCATCATATTGCTGATTTTATACTTTTGGCGTCCACTATGATCACGTGAATATCATTGTTATTCGTCCTAACCGAATAGCTATGATATTCCTGCTGATCATAATGTGATGGTTTCCGAACCCTATAAATTCCGAAAAATATCAATCACATTTTTCTAGCTTCTAGTGGATAGATTTGGAAACCCTGCATTATATGACATGTCTTGAATCAGGCAAATCAGGTATTTCAAGCAAATACACAGAAGTCCTTTACTGGAGTGTATTTAGCACACAAGGATTCAAAGCTCAAAATTGTAAAATATTCTCTAGAATGGTATTGAGGTACCTGATATTGCACCACCTGACATATGCACCACTGTAGATGTTGTTCTTTGCTTTTAATAGCCCTGCATGGATGGCAACTCTTTAAATGGCCTTCAATACAGAATTTTGTGAACAAAAGATGATTGAGATACAATTAGAGAAGGTCAGAGGGTTAACTCACTATTGGGGTGTGTGTTTGTGTTTAGGGATGAAAGCACTGAAGGGGGGTGTAACTCTTCACAGCTATGTTAATTGTTTTGACATTTGTCGCAAAGCAAATGATTTTGCGTTCTTAGTTTATCTGTCTTTGTGTTTCTCCATCAAAGTGCCACCGTCAAATATTGAAGGCCATGATTGTTAGTTCAAAGCCATCGGCAAAACACATTTCAAATATTCCTTTCAAAACCTCTCTCGTAAGGTTGTTCGAGTTATGTAAAATATGTATCCATGCATCTCATCGATGTCTCTGATCAAATCCAACCGTAAACACATTCACCATTCTTCTCACATTTATGTATCGTGTACCACTTCAACTAAATCCTAGAGAACATATTTCCATTTTTGTATATGTAGTTCTTTACTGGCATAATTTTAGGACACCAGAGAGATTGATTCTTTTTAGTGGTGATGATGAGATATATAATAAACTAAACATTCATGTACAATAAAATAATAGGTATAGGTTTACGAGAGTACACAAACTCCTGCATGTGCTGAACATTATGCATGATAACTCTAACATATTTGTTGTTGTTATTTTTGAATCCTCTCTTTTCCTCAGTTCTTTGGTTTGACTCATATTCGCATTGCTCTTTATTGACTCACTATGGTTCGTGTCTACAGAATCGAGTGTTGACAGAGTGTGAAGACTATGTTAATTCTCAGTAAGCCGTTAACTAAGACAGCAGAGTTGATATATGCAGAAGCTAATTTGTGGTTCATTAAGTCACTTTTGGTCTCCAGAGATCACATTTTATGAAATTTAAATCGAGTATTCCGGAAGTTTACTCTGTGTAATTTTAATTTTTAGCTAAAATGTCATGATTTTATACAAAATATGCAGGTAGAGCAATTTTCTATGGAAAAAGGTTTTAAAGAAACAAATTAGTTTCTCATATTATATTTCTCACACACACACATATATATATATATATAACTTTATACACTATAGTTAGTTAAACAAGTATAGGTGCAGTAGAATGGCATCAAGAAAGGCATCACATTAAGACAGGTTGAGGAAAGTCCAGTGTTGTGTTTGTCTATGTGTCCATATTAATAGTTTCACCTTTGTGCGTCAGAAAATGTGGGCCGCTTAGCAACACCTGCCAAAAAGCTGGAGGACACACTGCGGCTGGCTGAGCTGGTCATAGAGGTGCTCCAGCAGAACGAGGAACATCATGCAGAGGTGAGTGTACCTGATAAAAGTGATGGACACATTTTGTGTCTTCTCTTATAAAAGCAAAGAGGTATTGTAAGTTCCTGTATATTTTATCAGTGTTTGCGATCCTGGGCAATTTGGTACTTTTAGCCTAAGTCTGTTCCAGTTGTGGTACAGGAACCCAATAGGGTGGCTATGATCCTTACAGTGGTGGAATATGTGTTCTAAATTATGTGCTTCACAGGCTACAGGGATAAATACTGGAGGTCAGGCGGTATAGTATTTCCACTATTTGTCTTTCATCAGTGCCGTAACCTGCTCTTGCATGCCAGCCTCATGATCTGGCCTGCCCTTGAAGAGGCATTACTTGGGCATAGCAAACCAAGAGTTAGGCACCTGCAGGGTTTGGGTTTATTCAGTTTCAGTTTGGTTCATTCTGAAGTTACTTTGAATTTCAGAGATTCGGATTGCAACTCATTTGACTGGATTATTTATTTGTCCATGTTATCGATTGACAGAAAGATGAACGGATGGATTTCAGCTGTTTAACTTCAGACTTGGATGAACTGAAATTATTATCATGCAGCATGAGAACAAATTAACTGAGAAACTGTTATACTGTAACATTTCTGATGCATACTTTATTCATGTCTATTCATTTAAATTCTATTCTAACAGGTTTTTGTTTACACTCCTCGGACCAGGTTTACTAAAGCATTAAGCACATTCAAACCCATTTGTAATAAATAACACAGACAGATATGGATGCATGGGTTGTTTGTGTTATTTTGTTTGGTAATCCAGCCATGTATCATGTCATTGAAATTGCATGTTCAAATATAAATATGTTTAAAAATGTAAGGTGTTCATGCAAAACAATGCATCAAATTTGGCTATTGGTGTTGAATGGATGTACAGCTGCGGAAAAAAAAGAGACCATTTCAAATTTAACAAACAATGTTTCTAAATGTAATATTTATAGGTATGTTTTTAGGATCATTTTTATTTCATTCTCTGAACTACTAACAATATTTTTACCAAATTTAAATTTGCTTTAATTTTGAGAAGATGAAAAGTGGAGAAACAGGTCAAAATAACAGAAACAATATTTACAACTCAAATACTGCAAAGAAAACAAGTTCCTATTCACTTTTAAGCAATACAACAGTCATATTTGTACATGTATTTGGAAAAAGTATAAATATATTTTTTTATGTGATAACCTCAATTTTGATTGGTTTTCATGCGTCTGCTTTCAGTTTTTCACATTACTGTTGGATGACTGGAATGGCCACAGTACATCTAGAAATGCTGATTTCATGAAATTTTGAAATGGTCTTTTTTTCACAGCTGTATATCATTTTTACTCCATCTGACACAATTTCAGTTTGAAAAATAAAATCCGTGCATTTATTTATATTATTATTCTAACCTCTTTTTAAACAAGATTCAATATCACTCAATTTTGTTATACACTCATGACTGACTTCTTGTGTCCATTTGCATCTTTAAAATAGCTATCGTGCCTTTATAAAGATGAATAGCTATTAAAGCCTTTATCAAGATGAATTGCATCAAAATACATTCTAAATAACTCTCACTGTTTTTATTACTTGTTCGTTGGCTGGAAAAACGTTGGAAAGGGTAAAGAGGTATGTAGAGTCTAAAGCCCCCTCTCCATGTGCATGTCACAAAGCTCCTGCACCATGGATGAAGGGATCTCCACCTTCTCCCCCAATTTCTCTCCCCGCCGACCCATCTATGCCTGGACACCCCATCCTTCCCCTGGTCAGCTGTCCCTGTGGAGCGTTGAGCAAGTGGCTTGTGTTTCCACAAGCATATGAGGGGGACCAACGCTTCACCCCCAGAAGCAGTCCACGACAAACCTCACAGAAAATGAGACTGGTCTCATTTTCGTCCTTGCGCAACCCCCGTAAACTCCAAACTCTCCTCCGTCCCGTGTCCTCCCGTTTGGCCCGCTAGCTTCACTAACCAGCTCTGACTAGAAATATTTAAACCACATTTCTCTGTATGTTGAGACTGAAAGCAAAAGTGCTCTTCTGGTTTCAAACACACTGGTATGAGGTTTATTCGAGTGGTCAGTGACAACAGCATGCCTTTTAAAGGAAAGGACCCCATGAGCTACCTTTACTTTTCATTTGTCCAACATGTTTTGCTGGGTCAAATGTACAGGCCAGATGTGCTAAACACAGCAGGGCAGTTGGATCAGCAGCAGTTGGATCAGCAGCAGTCAGATGTGTGTTATGATTTGGTTGTTGAAGAGAAACTATGTTGCTTATTGAGCTTGTGCTGCTGATCAATGCTGCTGCTGCATGCTGGGAATTTTTTCTGATTCCTGTGCATGGACTTATAGAAACATCTGGAAAATAAAATAAATATATACACTCAGAAAAATATCTGTGTGCGTGTATAGTTTAAATTAGAGTTCAGCTATTTGCTTTTAGAGGTAGTGGCATGGGAGTTTCACTGCATGTGATCAACACATGACACTCCACAGAGAAAGTAATTGTGAAAAACGACATTGATGAATTGATTTACACATGCAACGAAAAGTGCGTTTGTAAATCTCAAATCCGTGCAGGGTCCACAGAGACCACAGTGTGATATTAATGAGGTGCTAAATTTACCAACCAACGCATAGATAGATCTGTGGATTGCCATACCATGTAATATACAAAATCTAGATAAACTATATCTTTGAATGTAGCTTTTGATTTTCTCTTTTTCTGGATCTTGTGTTGCCCTTTTTTCACTCTCCAGGCATTTGCTTGGTGGTCAGATCTGATGGTCGAACATGCCGAGACGTTCCTCTCTCTCTATGCTGTGGACATGGACGCAGCACTGGAGGTTCAACCTCCAGACAGCTGGGACAGCTTCCCCCTCTTTCAACTTCTCAACGACTTCCTGCGCATAGACTGTAAGCATTTTACAATCATCTTGTCTGTTTTGGACTGGTGTGTATCACTGCTCTTGAGGCATTCTTCTTCTTATTATTATTATATCACATTGTGTGTGAAATTTGGGCTAAAGTCTCATAATCTAATTAAAATAGTCATAGCTAAAAAACGACAAGAACAGTTCATGTGTGTTTATCACTGTAAATAAAAGTGGTACGGTAGATTTTAAGAAACTAAACTCAAATTGTCATTCATTACTAAAGCTATACATTTTAAATAATGCAATTATTGATTTTGATGCTGTAATTTATTGGTTTGAATTGTTCTTACTATGAAAGAAAGTAAGATGATATTTTTACAGCATGTTCTTTTACATTATGTGTAAAAAAACAGCAAATCCCAAAATGACGATCACTTATATTGTCTATTGTTGTGAAGGATACTCAAGTGTAGGAAAATCTATATAATATTTGTTGAGAAATATATTGACCAAAATGAATAATTTCATGAAATTTTGATAATCATCATTGCCAGCATCTGGAAATTGTGTTGTCATTTTAAGATGTTAATGTTGCAATTTAATCACATTGAATGCAAACAATGTATACATTTCAACAAAGTAGGGTCCTAACAGACCCTAAACTCTTGTGTAGAATATGATTGGCCAAATAATAGAAAGTGCATGGAGTCAAACCAACACATTGAATGTAAAGAGTTTGCTTAAGGCCCTGTCGCGTCTCTAATGAACTGAAGTCAATAGGGTGCTGTCCATGGTGCTAAAGCCACACTGCCATGAGCTGCAGTTGACTCATTATTCTAGTGGCTCAGCAGCTTGACAGGTTGCTGTCTTCTAGTAACCAAATCTTGATATTGGCATGTATAGCTGAAGGTAAAGATAAATATAAAAAAAATGCAAAAATGTATAGCTGCAGAAGAAATGGACTGGACTGGAATGGCCACAATACTTCTAGAAATGCTGATTAAATTGAAATGTGGAATGTTTTTTTTCCTATGGCTGTATATGCAAAATATGGAGAGAGAAAAGTAATATATAGCAGGACTCTCCTTACCACAACATAGACATCTATAACCACCCCAGTGGTGATAAACACAAGAGCACAAACAACAGCCTACAGCATGCACTACATCTGTGGAACAGGACTTTCAACATGGAAGGTCACTATTGTCCTCTGCCTGTAGCGCTGGGTTAGGCATGAAATAGCCAGACAGGCGCTAAAACAGAATCCATTCATGGTGCTAATGAGGTCTAAAACAGAGAAGCCTGGGAGTCCCCACAGCTCCGGCCACTCGCTCGCGGACAGACGCAGCCAAGTGTGCAACCACTGCCGCTCAAGTGGCTAATTGGAACGGAGCAATCAGGGGAAGCAAACAAACACGGAACCTACTGTGTATCGACCTTGAGTACAGTAAGAGAGACCGGAGTGAGAAAGAAGCTGTGAATGCTCCTCTTAGTCATCACAGGATAAAGCATTCTGGCACCTTTCATACTCATGGCTTAGTCGCACGCTTTCTGTGTTACTACAGAGTTTACGGCATTTGTTAACAGTTGTCTTTCCCACTCTGCTTTTGCAGATAATCTGTGTAACGGGAAGTTCCACAAGCATCTTCAAGACCTTTTTGCGCCTCTGGTTGTGAGGTACGTTGATCTTATGGAGTCCTCCATAGCTCAGTCCATACATAGAGGATTTGAACGAGAGTCTTGGGAGCCTGTCAAGTAAGAAAACTTGATTTATCGCTTTATTTTGAGTTTTGGGATGTGTAATGGGATTGTTGTGATTTGTTTGGGGGAGATGTCGATTTTTCTCTTGATCTGTTGGTTAAAGGGATTGTTTCACCCAGAAATAAAAATTCACAATTTATGACTTTCTTCTGCGGAACACAAAAGACGATATTTTGAACAATGTCGTTAACTGAACGACAGCGGGCATCCATTGACTTGCATAGGTTTTGTGTCCATACAATAGAAGTGAATGGGTACCGACGTTGTCCGGTCACCAACTTACTTGAAAATATCTTCCTTTGTGTTCTAAAGGTTTGAAATGACAAGAGGGTGAATAAATCAAGACAGAATTTAATTTTTTGGGGTGAATTTACAAATGACTTAAATGCTATGCAATTAAACACGTTTAGTACATCGTACCATATGAAGAGGATATACAAAAATCTGCTTTTGTTATTTCAGTCTGTAGTCAGTAACTAGCTCTAATCTCTTTCCTGTCCTTCATTCTTGTTATACTCTTATAAACATTTTCATTCCTATCCAAATCACTTTGATAGAAAGAGTGTGACTTTAAGAAAACTAACACCATTAACAAATCTGCGCTTTATAAAAACATTTGTTTGTGCTTTCTGCTCATTTGCACTTTTTTCGAAGGACCGCATCTTTGCAACAGCATCTCTGAATTAATTCCTCATCCTGCGCTTTTAACATTCATAGAAAGCTATTTTGGCCTGCGTCACCTTTTGCTTTGTTCTGTGCATCTGCATCACCATTCTGTCCTGTGTTTTTTTCCTTTCCACAGGAGTTTAACAAGTAGTCTGCCCAGTGTCAACCTACCAAATGTGAATCTACAAATGCCCAAAGTCCCAAATCTGCCAGTGTCAGTTAATCTGCCACCAATGCAAATGCCTAGCTTTTCCACCCCCAACTGGATCCCGGGTTTATCTGATACAGAGTGTGTACTGAATCTGTGCTGGATTTAAATACATGCATGAATGGCCTTAGCTCAAACATACCTGGTTAAATTCAAATTGGGATTTTCTCCAAATTACTTGCATACACTTTATAAACAGATTTACATTTAATCTCAATCTTTTGTTAATTTACTCTGTTTTGGTTCATTGTAATGTGTTATAATGCACTTCAGGGACAACAAACACAAACAGATGCCTTGACAGTCTGCCATAAATAAACATGCTTTGCAAGTGTCCAATTTCCTATAGGTTTACGCATTTTTACTTTTGATATTTTTTTACTAGCAGGTGCAGGACACTGTAATTCATTTTTGTAAATGAAGATAGCAAAATAAAGTAAACTGTGACATATTATAGGCAAAATTCTTCATACAGTTGACTAACAGTAAAACTGATAAAAATTTGGAAACTAAATTATTCAGACACTTTGACCTGACCATTTACACCACTGAAGTGATGTAGGATAAACTTGTGATGGTTAACCAAGCAAGATCAGAGCGAGCACCTTCTGCATCTACCTGTTTTAAAGTTTCAGCTAATATGACAGCAACTAGAGAGCTTCCGCTATATTCCTTGACTGACAGTACAGCTGTTTCGGTTGTTGCCTAGCAACATAAAAAAATGCGGCATGTCGAAAATGCAGCACGGCGTGCCTCGCGTTTTCTAACATGTGATTGCCCCCTAATTGTGGAATTAAATTTAACAGTTGACAGCTATTCAACCTAATCCAATACATACCTTGCTATCAAAGTTATCTGATCTGTTCTTATACAGTTTAACGATAAATTCATGTCATATTTTGTTACGATTTTCTAAACTATAGCTAATAAACGGTGGTAATATGAGAAATGTTGAAGGTGTCTGAATACATTTTGGCTTCACTTGAACCTTACGTCTATGTTATCATTACTTAAAGGAAGATCAGATCCCATTATAGCACTCAATTGTACAAAATTACAAACTTATTTTCAAGTACTTTTTACTCAATTGTTTTTCTGATTATGAATTCAAAATCTGTGGGTGTTGTCATAGGTGAGCCGAGGGATTTTTGGCTTATATTTAGACATGGTAATTAAAAAATGATTCTCTACATCGCACACGCACACAAGAAAACACTTGCTGTGTAACACTTTGTGTAAACACTGCATGTGTAAGATGGCAGGTAAACACAAGAGGTTGCCAGATCCTCAAACCTCTATTTCCTCTCAGAAATTTTGTTTATAACATATTTCAGTATGTCACTGCTAAGGCCACAGCATGGAAGTGTAAAGTATTTGTAACCCAGAGCATGGAAGGGGTTGAAAGATACAAACAGCACTATATAGATTACAATTTTTTTAAATCTTTTAAAATCTAGACATCGAAGGTTTGTAATATCTCAACCAAATAAAATGGCAAGAAAAATCTAACTGCCCTTAACTTACTCCATTGTCATATTCAACCTATTTATGCATTCAAAAATCGATTGCATTGCTGTTGGTGCTGATTAAATCATTGGATGTGTCATCTAGCATCATTCAATAGATAAAATCTGGTATCTTTCCAACATCTTCATCCTTTCCCTATTTATCAGAATAGAAGAGGAGGCAGGTGTAGAATGTAATTGTATCTAGTGTTGTAATTGCTGGTTATGGCCTCCTAGAGTAGACGCTTGTGGTGTACCATCTCTTGGGAAATACTGTAGGGTGTAGTAGATGGGAATATAGAGATCATTCCAGCCCTCACTTTTGTCCTTTCCTGTTTTTACCGTTTCTCCGCATCATCGTGCAATCTTTTCCCGTGATCCTATGATCCTTTAACCTTAATGTAAATTATTTGACCCTTCCTGCACTCAAAGATCCCAACAAGGCCTTATTGGATATCATTTAGCTTTTATGGGTTTAACTGTTCATTTTGACCACAGATCGATCAGTAATTTGAAGCCACCTTGGCATTGAATCTACTGAGCAACGATCATGGTCAAACGTCATCCTGAAGTGAAGTGAACCCAGGTGTCGTCTCTTTTAAGATATCCATCCCTTTTGTGCAGCCCCTTGATATTCCTGTCCTCTCGTGGAGATTCTCCTACCCAACATGCTCCATAGACAACAATAACTAACTGTATAAACTTCACCTCCTCTGCACATGTTTGCAGTAATGGTTCAGGAACCTCCGAAGATTTGTTTTGGAAGCTGGATGCTCTACAGACGTTCATCAAAGACCTGCACTGGCCGGAAGAAGAGTTCGCAAAGCACCTGGAGAGTCGACTCAAACTCATGTCTAGTGACATGATTGAGTCCTGTGTGAAAAGGTGAGACATTGGCAAGCGTTAAAAATCCATCACATGGTGAATGCAACAAACATCAAACACAAATGTTATGAATGAAGTTTTAATTGAATTATAGATTTGTATCATTTTATTCGTTAAAAAACTACATGAAATAATTGTATGTATCTTTCAATTGAGTTATTAACAATAAAGCAAGAAGCTAACAAATATATTTATATTCGTATGAATATTTTCTGAATTATCTAAAGTTGTGGTATTTATAAAAAACACTATTTTTGCCTACCTAATTGCTCATGATATAAGTCCACATCCATCATTAAAATAAATAATATCTTACCGTATTGTTTTTCCCCATGTACACAGTTAAACCATATTTGACAAATGTGTTGGCCTTTCCATTTCTCTCACGAAATAAAGGGCTAGCAGACTTTATGTCCTTGCCCACATCTGTAATCCTACTACTTAGTGTTGTTCGAATGTCATGCAAGAAGTCTTGTAGCTTAGCAGCATTCCTCTAGTTGCTCTCGAGGCATGATGAAATTTGTGTGCTTGCTGTGAATGAAGTGGGTTGCTGTAACAAGACTTGATTTGAAGTGCTTTGAGAAACTGTGGGAAGTAATGTCATGCTAATTTGTTGATTCATAAGATGATCTGGCTCAACAAATTTAATAATGGACTGCTTTTCCATTCACACTTCAATCCACACAACGAACGTCTGATGGAAATTGTGACTAAATGTACTGCATATTCAACTTTTTGCCTTTCAACTATTTACATGTATTTGGCCACATATAACAATATGGTCATTCCCAGATGTCACTTAAAGCCCTCTGATCGTTAGAATTAGTTTGTTTTGTTTTATTTTGTTTGGTTTATTGAATGACCATTGACAGTCATGTTCTATTCTCAGGTACCAGAGAGAAACCAGAGTTATATCATTTTTATTTTTTAGAACAAGAATAGCCTTTGAGTTGAAGTTACAGAAGAGTCCTCGCACCACAGACTTCCGCGTCCCTCAGTCTATATGCACCATGTTCAATGTCATGGTGGATGCCAAAGCTCAGTCTGCCAAACTATGTGCCATGGAGCTCAGTCAAGAGGTAAAAAACACCATTTCTCTTTCTGCTACACCCATCTCATGTTCTAAATATTCTGTCTCTTTATCATCAGTGCAAATGCACACTTTCTCCTCCACAATTTCCAATATTAAACATCCTCATAATGTGCTCATCTATTCTGTAATCTCTCTAGAAATGCATGAATTCATCTTTTGGACCAATGTACAGTATATGCATTATGTATATATGAACCGAAGCTATTTTTGTAAGCATATATATGCATTGTATATATTTGCAAATCCGTTTTTATATGCACTAAGTATTATGTAGCTGAATGATTCACTAGCATGGCAATTTTTCATTGTTTCTGAATTTTTATTTACTTTGACTCTGTTCTGGAATGAAACATTTTCTTTTTTCTCTCTTTTGCTCTCTAATTGTTACTGTCACCTCTGCTGTATCTTTCTTTTCATCCTTTATCTCAATCTTGTGAAAGTTTGTTAAAGAATGGGTAAGTGTGGCTAACAATTCAATTGAATTCTCACCCTTATGTCCCAAAGGTATAATTAACAATCCTAGCAGTTTTTCCCAGTCCTCTGACACTTAAATTGTTTTGATTATATTACCATATGTGATAGCTGCTCCTGAATATACATGTGCTAGAAGTGAGACATTTCATATCCGTAGCATCTTGAGACAGGTAATGATCAGAACTGAATTAATTACCCAGCCGTCTTTATGAGAGACAAAGAGATTTCAGTTGGCGTAGTTTATCCCAGGTGAAAACCCTCAAACAGATCAGAGAGACAGAGAAAAACAGAATGCTGTAGTTTTTACTGATTATGTTTCTATTTTACAGAGACAATATCACTCGCAAATTGACAATCTCATCGAGGAGACGGTGAAAGAAATGACAACTTTACTTGTGGCAAAGGTAGCGCTTCCAGTAAATGAATATTCTCAATTTATGTCTTTATGCTTGCATGTAATTGCCTCTTCAAAATGGTTCAGAAAAGTAAAATTAGACTTTGCAAGTGATTCTATTGTAATGTGCATTCAATCTTCATTCACGTTTACATCTCTCAGCCCTCCTTTTATGCATGTGTACATTTTAACAATGATATGATGTGTGGAGTCATATTGACCCCACAAATGTTTTAATAAGATAAATTGCCTAAATTGTTATTGATATTTGCTTTATTACCCACACTTTACCTACATAATATTTAAAATAAAATATGTAATAAAGCATACAATTAGAACCAAACATAAGATTTTGATTTTTTTTGGGATATGGGCTATTTTATTTGACTGCCAAGTTCTCTGAATTAAGTTCCTGCAGGAAGAACAAGAAGTTGTTGATTCATAGAGGCTTCAAATTCTTTAAAAAACAAAAACAAACAAAAATAAAACCACACACCATTAAAGCTCTAGTTCCTGGAGCAATAACCGAAAACATAACTATCATTTTGTACTCATGTTATTATCATAGAATCATCATATCATACAATCTGAATATTATTCGGAAGATGTCAAAGCTGCTTTGGGGTCAATTTGACATAACTGGAGGGTTCTGCTAAAATGTTCAAAGAACAAAGTAACAGGTTGTCTTTACTATTGTTTTACAAGCTTATGGAATTCTTTCATTCATGAAGTATTGTGTTTTTTTCTTGTTTATTTATCCGGTGTGTTACAGTTTGTTGTAATCCTAGAGAGCGTTTTGGCCAAATTGTCACGTTACGATGAGGGCACGCTGTTTTCATCCTTCCTGTCATTTACAGTAAGAATAAATTCTGTCTTCAGTTGGTTTTACTCGGTGCTTAATTTGTCAATTCTGAGCTGCCGGAATAAGGGGGCGTGGCAGATCCGGCCAGTTAGTGAGGTGGGGAGAAGTACCTTTGAGGGGTTTTCTATCCAACATATTAAATTTTTTTGAAAATGCGCATAAACCTAAATGGAAATGGACATGCGAATATAATCTTAGAATTATCAAAGAAATTTAACATGCTAAATGCAGATTTTATATTGAGATTGCATGAGTTCAAATGCGCGTTTGGTGATGGAAACAGTTTATTGTCATAATAATGATGTTGTATATATTTTTAGGTTTAGGGAAGGCATGGGGCCATTGCCCCTTCCAGATTTTTCTGGGGCCCCTCCAAAAATATCCAGCTGACAATTAAAATAATGAAATTCTTAGTATTGTATGACACATTAAATGTTAAATATTAAATAATTATTTGTCAATTTAATCACGTTAATATTATGCATGCAATGAACAATTGTGATTGTGTACGTTTGTTTTTCTGCCTTCAAATGTAAATTTTATTTATAGGTAAAAGCTGCTTCAAAATATGTGGACGTACCTGTAAGTAGCACTGTTATCTTTTATCAGTTTATTGATCAATTATCAAGCTCATATTCACGCATTGTTTATCTGTTTTAATAGCCATAGATCTGTCGCACATTTGTGTATTCAATTTAGAAATCATATTCATACACTTTGTTTTCATAACATGGTTTTAAAATAAGGCTAATAATTGCTGTGGCCCGCTGTGCAATTGGTCATCTGTTATCCCCAAATGGCCATTCATATGTATGTGGGAGAGAGCTGTGTATTGGGCTCAGAACCCCCGGTAGCAGACAGTGTGATGTGTGTGTTGTGCAACAAAAGAACGTTGTGAGGATGCCACAAGGTCCAATTCGTTTCATGTTGCATTCAGTTTCACATCACTGAGTTTCCTTAACTGCCAACACATTCAGTCACAACGTGAGGCTTTTTCATTGAAACCCCTGTCAATGAAGGCTAGAATTGTATCTCCCTCTCTCTCTAACTCGTGGTCTGTGGGTCAGAGATCTTGTGTTTCCATGGTAATCGTTTGCTTAATAATAAAATGACGTCTGAAATACTTGCTCATTTGCACCCTCTAAAAGAAACACAGACGTGCGAAATAAGTTCAATTTACAGTGTCTGACAATTACCAATTCAGATGACCCTCAGATGCCCGCTGGCACGGGATGTGTTTAATTCCGCATTCAGGCCGAGCAGGGGGCCAAAACACTCCAAATTATTTGTTCTGGGTTCATGTTACTTTTGCTGTTTCATTTGCTTTGTTCCCCTTCAGACAGTGACAGCTCATTTTACAAGACTCACATTTTGATCTAAAAACAAAAGGATACACTTTTTAGCTGCTTTGACTCATGTCAGGTGATATGTTATTTGCTAAACTACCAGAAAGCTGGTGATTGATATGACAGCCGCTTGCAGCTTTAAAATGTGAAAAGAAAATAACAATTATCATGAGTGTTAGATTAGTAAAACATTACTTGCTTTACTTCGACAGTGTTTTGTGACCACAGCTCTAATTCACCATTTTTTAAACCATGGTAGGCAAAGGGTTTTCCAAAGGGTAGCTATTTTATTAAAGCAACCTCCTAAGATAGCAAATGCTAATGTCTATTTCACGCCGTGCATGTAAACGACAGCTATTCCAGCAGACTTCAATAATGCATTTAAACATTGTACACATAAGCATTTAGCAGATGCTTTTATTCAGAGCAAATTACATAAGTGAGGAGTATAAGTGATGCGTATGATGCTCTTTAGAAAAAAACTTTAAAGGTATAGTTCCCTCAAAAATGATAATTCTGTCATTATTTATACTCCCTCGTGTCATTTCAAACCTGCACGACTTTCTTCTGCAAAACACAAAAGATATTTTGAAGAATATTGGTAACCGAACAGTGGTGGTACCAACAACAGCAGTGGAATATTAATTTGAACGTTACATTACCTTTTTAGGTTTATTCAATAAAAATTATGTTGTATAAATGCATAGTATTAGAAGTACTAATCATTGATTGCTTATTTTAATATTGAACTTTGTAATCATTTCTTCCTCCCTCTCTTTTCATCATCTGCAGAAACCAGGGATGGATGTTGCAGACAGCTATGTGACATTTGTTCGCCATTCTCAGGATATCTTGAGGGATAAGGTCAATGAGGAGATGTACACAGAAAGGTTATTTGATGTAAGTAATTGCTCGTCTTCTCCCTCTGTGAAGGGGGAGGCCCTCCAAAATGTGACGTAACAGCCGGCTAGGAGGGATAAGTCACATTTTGAGATCTGCCTCTTATTTTCTCTCTTTCACTGGTTCTTAAATTCTTTTCTTCCTGTTTCTTTGTCTCTACCTTGTAATCTCACTCTGTTTCTCTTGCACTGCTTTTCTGGCTTAACCCTCTCCTCTCTGGTTTGCAGTGCTATGTGTGTTCTGGCTTTAATTTCCCCTTGGCTATGCTCGTCATTTCTAGACGTATGTAAAATTCTGAAGGAGGATTATCTTAAGATGTGTTCTCACACAAAGGGACATGCAGAGCTGACTGAAAGAAACAGTTCAACCAAAAATGAAAATTCTGTTTTCGTTTACTCACCTTCCTGTTCTTTCAAACCTGTATAAATTGTATTGATGTTTGATGGAATTCTTAGAACTAAACAATTCTCGGCAACCATTCACTGCAATAGTATATAATTTGCTTTATACATTTCTTTGTTCCTTTAAACACAAAAATAATATTTTTAAGAATTTAGGAAGGCAAAGTTCTGGGGCACTTTTGACTACCTGTCATTTGTCCTACTATGCTAGTCAATGGTGGCCAAGAACTGTTTGTTTACAAGCATTCTTCCAAATATCTTTCTCTCTTTTCATTAGAACAAAGATATTTAAACAGAGGGTGAGTAAATGATAACAGCTTTTTTATTTTGGGGTAAACTGTCCCTTTTAGCAGTTATTGCCATCTGCAACACACATGCATGTAAAGGTAGACATATAAGTATTTGAGATATAAATACAAAGTCCAAAATAAGAGAGTCCAAAATAACTTTTTGCCAGCACAAATGTAACAAGATTTCCTTGATCATCTTTATTAATCATTAATTTGTTTATTTGAGATGTTTTAGGCATCCTATACAAACTTCTCATAATGGTAACTTTTTAGCTGAGGTAAATGTTGTTAAAAGATAGGTGCATGTGACATCATTAAATGAGCGACATACGCACCTGTTAGAATAGGACTTTTAAAGGTGGATTTAAAAGATGTATTGCGTTCCTACCTGGACTTTTATTTTCAAATTTCTATTTACTCACTAAAGTCACCAAGTTTAATTTTTTGTCCGTGAATATAAGTATGAAGTAAGAAAGGATTCACTTATTTAGGATATCTTGCTTTCAGATAAATAGAAGAGCAAAACAGACATGAGACCAATTGGATATACTAAAACAGATATTGGGAAGGATTTCATCTTGTTCATTTGAGTTGATAGTCGGGCGGGGGGTGTGACAAAGGCAACTGCCCTATTTCCGGAGCAAATCTCCCACTAAGGAGATCCAAATAGAGAGAAGCCCTCCAAACCTTGAGCTTATTGTAATGAAGGCTTAAAGAAAAGAATGAGGAAAACACTGGAGAAAAGAAAGAAGGGTTAAATAAGAAACAGTGAAGGGGAGGGACACAGCGGAGAACACTGTCTTAAGGGATGGCCAGAGCCATCATTTTGGTTATAATCCTTTGACCAGTTTGTTAAGTGTGCGTAGTGGGAGAGGTCTGTTTGCATTGTGTGGCTGAAGACTTGTGTTTATATTCAGAAAGAAACCCGGAATAGGAGTGCTGATCTGGAATCAGGTTTCCTGTCAGTTTGTTTCTTTCAAACTCGCAAAAAACTGATCTGAACACAGCGCTCCCATTCTGAATGCTTTTTGAATATGGCTCCTCTTGTCAAATGTCTTAAAGTCAAGTAAGAGTCCTGATCTTGATTCAGTGTTGACTTTCATATCTTGTCATTAAGTGGAGAGGTTAAACTGACCCAGGATCAGCAGTCTTACTATGAGATGCTTTAAACATATGAACTGTGGTATTTTTTCTGAGTTTTCTGAGAAAGCTGTGAGCTACAGACTATAAAGTCTATAGTGCTTTAACCCGCTGTCTTTGCTGTATGTCATCTTGTACTGATAGAATTTTTCTGTTAATTTCTTCGACTTGCAATGCCTAACTATCTTTCTCCCCTCTTTAAGGATGCCTGAAAATCTTCTGTTTTTCTTTTCTTGTCTTGTTTGCTCGGAATGAGATGTTGCTTATTCTCAGCTGTTATGTGCATTTGCTTTTGTTTACCCCAGTGCAAAAATGAAATTTGTCACATCTTCTGTCCTTCTTACCTTTGAGAATCTTTTTTTTCTTTTTCATGTCATTTCACCATTTTCCTTATTTTTCCACATCCTTTCTTGCTCTCTCTCCCTCTCGCTCTCTTCGCCCAAACCAAAATGAAACTTATCCTTCCTGTCAAGTTGTTCTGTGTCACATTATGCCAAGTGGCGTGATTCAGAGTCAAATAATCTTCCTTTGTACATCTACTAGCATGGCCTGTGTCCTTAGAGACTTCGCTCCTACATGCACTTACACGCATCCATCCACATCCAACTCTTCACCTCCCAAACCTCTCACTACTCCCACCCAACCACCATCAACACCAGATGGGCACGCATGGCACATCTCTCCCCTCTCTATCCTCTGAAGTGGTCGGGCCTCTGTTGATCGTTTCCACCAGGCAGTTGAAAAAGACAACATGTGTACATGCATACACACATGCACGCTCTCTCTTTCTCTCTCTCTGTCTCGCGCAAACAAGCACACAAACACTCACGTTGATTCTCACTGTTATGCTAAACAGCCACTCAAATAGCACCACTCTTTATCAGGGGCTCCAGGCAACCTGCTCAAATGTTTTCTTGTTACTTTATCATTTCACTTGTTAAAGAAGTCATAACATCCTTCACAATGAGCCATAACACCATGTGCTGTTGTTTTAAACCCGCTATACGCGCTCGAAATGAAACGGTACTTAGGCTTTTCTTATTTACAAGACATGCTGAAGATCGATTATAAAAGAACAATTGCATGGGTTTAAAAGAACAGCAGTCCCCCTTTTCCAATTTTATTTACTTTATCCATTTTACTTGATTTGAGACATAAATGATAGAAGGAAAAATAGAATATGAATAAAAAAGTTTTTAATATAGACTATATTTTATTTAACAACAGATTTGTTAACCTTGGGCCGTGATGAACTTTAACCTAAACTCATTGCTGTTTATTAGTTACTTATATATTGTTAATTTTATTAGTTGTTTTTGTTAAAGAGTCACTGGATCTTGATATTGGCTTTGGCTTATATCATTAGGTTTCTGAACACTCTGACCTGTTACTAAAAGTTACATAAACCGTTCTTGACCTTATTTTTCAAATATCATTTTTTTTGTCATAACTTATGAAAGTGGCATTGTCTTGTCGCTGCAGGGGTCTCTTTTTTGTGGTTTCTGATTCCTCTCTTGGTGCGGTATTTGAATAAGCTAAAATGTCGTTTTCACTGGTTTTAGTTATTTTGGCTCCAATAATTGCAACGTTCTTCATGGCCTCCTCCCCCTTTTCAACTCTTTATAATTTTTCGATTGTTTTAAGTAATCCTCTTTGAAATGATCTGTTTGGTGGGTGTAGTATAATTGCTTGGTGATTCTTGGCCGGTTGTCATATTGAAGTATATGTGGCCCACGCTAAGCTTGGGTTAATTGGGGTCAAGGATGCTGATTTCTCATAAACAGAGATGGCACATTGGCCAGAATAAGAAGATTATACTTGCTGTTTGACTAGTTCAAAATATGGCTTTCATAACAGTGTTTTATAATACAGACAAACTCACCATATGGAAATAGATAATTAAAATGAAAACAGAAAAAAATGATTCTCAATCTTAAACCATGCCTGAGAGAGCAATATAGCAAAGAGAGCAATATAAAACTAGTACTTTTTAGAGGCTTGTTTACGATGTGCTTAATATATATTTATTTACTATTAAGCAAATATGATTTAATATGAAAAAAAATGTTAATATGATATTTAATAGAGGCATTTACTTACTATTTATTTTATAATAATTGACTTATTATAGACTAATTTAATATAATAAATAGAGATGCACTGATACAAAATTTCTCCACCAAGATTTCATATTTCTTAACTTTCTGAATGTTAATAATTCATATAATGATTATTAATGTTGAACATCAACTGGTGATGTTTCTTAAAGCTTTCTATATACAAAGCACAAATAAAAATTTCTTTCCTGTCCTCTTTTGATTGATAGGATATATAGGCTGATTGCCAATAGTGTGAAAATGTGTTTTTATCAGCCTATACCGATTATTGGCCGATATATCATTGAATCTCTAATAATTCTTGTTAATTGTATTGATTAATTTTGTCTGAGTATGTTATTGATAATATTCTGACAAATTCTTCAACTAGGATTTAGAAGTCGACTAAATTTGGACGTTCACATATCGTTTTTTCATATCGACACGAACTTTCATGTCAAAGTTTTCTGGGTGCAGAAGGTGTTGACTCTTTTAGGAACCGTTAGAGGCAAATCATGTGCCAATGGACGAGATTGAGTACAGCATGGTGGACGATAGGGAAGGGGATAGAAAGGGAGGGGGAGAAAATTAATTTATTTCACTTCGCCAGCCTGTCCGTTCTTGAAAGGAGAGCGGGATTAAGGCAGCTGTGCTTAACGTGAGAGCTCATCTGTCAGATTGGGGAGGAGCCCCGAGATCATTGATTAAAAAAGCCATCTCCAAATCCAGCGCTTCACTGATACTGCTGTCCCATCCTGCCTCTCGTGCATGCACGTCTGAGAGCTGACACTCAGATTACACGGGTCAATTATACACTTAATCTGCTTCTAGTGGAGATTGTGGCCTGCCCGCATTGATTGATTTGAAGTATTTCTGTTGACCTTGGCAGTTATCAGATCGGGGAGATTGCACTTTACGGCGACGGATAATGCTGTTTAATCGCCGGGCTGATGGTAACTGAGCTGCGAGAAACAAGTAGAGACTGAAAAATGAGGCGGGTTCAGATTGTGTTCTGTTTCACGGACGGCAATACCACTTCACTGTCTGGGACACTTAGGCACTTTGCAGGTCTAGCTTACCCAAGTGAACAGTTTAATCAACTTGAGCTCGCACACAGAGTTAATACTGTGGCTAACAGAAAACAGTTTAGATTCCAGAGGTCTGAAAGATAAACAAATCATATTTTTTCTTATATTGCAAACAAAGAACAGTGACCTACAAATGTGCAGAATGCATGTCTTTAAAAAACAACTACAAAGGATATTGTTGTTAACAATTCTTTACCCTTTTTATCCAATTTACCTTTAAGAAAATCTAAATATTGTGAGCACAACAATTATGTTTCGAACACATTTTTGATCCCTGTTTTATTTTATTAATGTATGTTTTTCAAGGTTCAGCTTGAATTTAAAAACGATGTGTGCTTATTGTTATTCTCCCCAGTTAATCTCTTTATTGTAGATATAAACCAATTGAAAAAAAATGAGCTTTAGATGAATAATCTAAATGCTTGTAGGTCGATATTAAAAAAAGACTAAAAGGGACCCATCCGGTCCTTTCACGGTGTTTGAAACACATTAAATGGGGGTTGCCTCATTCAGAATGCAGGCCAGATGTTAGAGTTTCAGATTTCTGATAATTATAGAGTCCGAAATGCTTTTTTTGGTCACTTGCGTAGCCTAACGGCAAACAGAAGCTCATTTAAATAGACCCACACCAACAGCAACAGATTTTCTAATTGGAAACGTAGAGCCAATTGAGCGGTGGAGGTGTATTTTGACTGTTGTGGGTCTTAACTGGTTCTATTAGCGCTCTATTGGCTCTCTCCCCCTCTCTCGCTCTCTCCGTGACATACAAGTGAGGTATGGTGGCATTTGTTTGATTAACTTGTCTGACAAAAGTGACATCTGCTAGCGGGTTCATGTATACGAGAGGCTCAGCGCGGGTCCGCCTTTGTACATCTGTCAGCACAGAGGCAGAGAAAAGGGGTGAAAAGAAACAAATTGGTCCCAAAAAGCAGCCCATTCACCTTCTGCGCTCCCCCCGTTGCCCCCCGCCCTCCCCGTACCCATTCAGGTGCACCGCGGGGCTCTGAAGTGCTCGCTGGTTTATTCCATTTCGTTCCCCCCATTGAGGCCGAACCCCACAAGTGTTATGCTCCTCATTCCCGCTTGGCTCAATCCTCCCCTAAGCGTTCCTTTGTGAGGAGAATGGTTCACTTTGCCCTGGGACCAAACTCTTTCTCTCTCTATCTCTCTCTTGCTCGCTCGCTCTCCTTCTCTCCTTTTTATTCCTCAACCCTTTTTCTTCATTGTGTGTTTACTCAATGACACGATCACAGGCTGTAATTCCCGCCGTTTAGTTCATCTCGACGAGCTCCTTTCTTTCGCTGCGTGTTTTTCTAAAGAAGGGCCCTGTTTGGACACTGTTGGTAGTTTAGCTGACAGACACACACAAGCATTTGGTTTCGGTGACATGAACGCATTCTTTGCTCCTCGGAAGTATGCGTCAATTTAACTATTTAATTACGACAGAGTTTCACTGATTTTAGGGGTTTTTAGCTGCAAAAGGAAAACATTAGAGATACTTAAAAGTGTAACAGAGCTTGCGCGCAAACACTGAGGGCTTGTTCCACTTAAGGTTCCAGTGGGGCGTGTAAATCCTGAGAAGGGTTCTTTTTGTATCCACAACACAATCGCAACCAGTTTGAAGCCTTTTCACTCGCTGAGCCTGAAACTTTATTTTCAATCTCGCCATTCAGAATGCCTATTTCTGGAAAGAAAGAATCCAGAAGAGAGCGCCGACGCAGTAGCGCGACAGAGGACCGTGTTTAGGGTCGCGTATTCCCTCCACAAAGTTTTTCCGCGAGGTCGCGGGGTCCCGCTGCGGAGAGATAGCGAGCGCGGGGAGGCGTAGGGTCACCGGTGTGAGTTACCATGGTAATTGAGTTCAGTCATCAATGGACCTCCTCTTAGGAGGGATGAGGCAAACAATAACAGGCCAATGGCAGCCGTGAACAGCAAGCAGGTAGGATTACCCCAGCCTTTTGTTCTAAGTGCATAATGTCTTGTAGTCAGATTTAAAGACTCCTCAGCCCCCGGGGCCTCCCTCTCTTGCCCGGCGAGGGGCCCGATTCACTCGCATGGCCGATGAGAAGGACGAGTGCCCTACAACCTGCTGGCCTGAGAGAGAGCCCACAGACGGCTCTATTAACCGTAGACAAAGACGCACAGATGCCCTGGCCCTGAGCAAGGAAGAGAAAGGTTGGACGTTCGATCGCAGTTCTACTCACTGGCTTGCTCATAGATTTCGTTTTTGTTTGGGCTGTTGTCTCTTTTTTTATGAAAGGAGTAAAGGAGAGGAGACAGAAGGATGAGAGCACAGCGAGTATGGAACGGGCCACGGTGGTTTATGAATGTTTAGTCATCCAACAGCCTGGATAGTCTACTATTGATTTTTTCTAATTTGTTTTTTAGGTTTTGATATTTGACAGGTCGGATTTAAAACATACGTATTTAAAACGCACTTTGAGCCTAGTTATGCCCCAAGAAACACACTGAAATCAGGTGACACAGTTTATTTATACAGGACCTCCTTTTAGTTTTTCAACAGCTAGTCGGTTTAAAAAATAAGGTTACGTTTACGCGACGCCATTTTCAACTAAATACTGATAATAAGCTTTAGCTGTTCTTTTCCATGCAGGACAACAGCGTTTTGGGAGTTGAAAATTCAAACACGGGTTTGAAAACTGGTTTCAGAGTGAAACTTCGTTTTGTCACAAATGTGTGAAAAAAGTGATCTCATTCAAAAGCATATTGTGTATTTGTAGAACCAAAACAACAATGCTGGAACACAGGACCGTGTTTGTTTTTACCGTTTCTCCAGCAAAGTGGTGATTTACTGCACCACTACGACCAGCGGAGACGCATTATTTTAAACGCAAAATTCAAAACCCACTTCCATGCCAACTAAAAGCACTTGGGTAAACCCTGGGTATGCATATGTGAGAAGCCACATAATCCCTGATGAAAACAATAAGCAAGAGAAACCCAAAAGATACCTTTACAGAATTTTTATAGGTTTCCATTCCAATACCATAATGAATCATTAGCTTTTCCCATTGAAATCACAAAATTAAAATTTTGTGTTGTTTTCGGGCTTTATTCCAATAGGATTAATCTACCAAATATCACCCCACCAATAGACTCCATTACAGTCTCCATTAAAACCAATACAAATCCCATTATAACCATTAAGTGATAGTTAACTCGATAATTAAAATTTTGTCATCATTTACTCGTGTCATTCAAACCTGCATGACTTTCATTCTTCTGCAGAACACAAGAAAATATTTAAAAAATGTTGTTAACCGGCACCCATTGACTTGCACTGGTTTTGTGTCAATACAATAGAAGTCAATGAGTGTTCGGTTCTTCGTTAACCAACTGAATATTACCAACATTCTTCAAAATTTCTTCTTTGTTGTTCTGCAGAAGAAAAGCATACAGGTTTGAAATCAGAAGTTGAGTAAATGATTTTTGAGTGAACTATCACTTTAAATCCATTTCAAGCAGTGGTGTTACTTATGAAGTGACATCGGCAACTACTGGCCTAACATGCATACTGTAGTCCACAATTTTTTGTGGTTTTCGCAGATGCGAGTGAACGCAGATAGTTTTGATTATGTTATCGTTTGTACGTGAAAAGGAAAAACTGCAGGTTCTTAGTTCATTGTTGTCGTGTAAACATACTCTTAAGTAGTTTCACACATTGAAAAGCAATGAAAGTATTACACAGTAGAGTTAAGTCGCAACAGCCCCTCTCTCTTTTACTCTCTTACTGTTTTCATCTCTACCAGCCTGTCGCTTTGCATTAACATCAACGCTAGAAGCCATCATCATTCCATCCCTACTGCTAATTGCAGACACAGCTGGGTCCCAGCAGGAGCGCTTCTCAAGCAGCCTAGGCCTCAGAGAGCAGGCCTCCTCACACACACACATACACATAGAGCCTCTACCACCAGCAAGGGCAGAAAGAGGCAGAGTCACAGGTTGCTTGTAATCCCCCCGTACCCCCAACCGAGACCCCCGCCCCCTCCTCAGCATTCCTGCTTTTGTAAGAGTGTGTTTCTTCCGAGCCTGGCCCTCGCCATTCCGTTCTTTCTACTACATCTCACACAAGAGCCGCTAGCCTTCAGGTGTTTTAAGATTCGATAAAAGAGAGTCGCGAGTGTGTGTGCGTCTGTGACGGGGGTGGATGGATGTGCAACCTTACACTGAATTCTGTTTGTTGCCCCCCTGCTAGGCGCTATGGCTTCCTGTAACATGTCAAAGATGGGAGTGTGAACACGAGCTTAGGAGCTCGGGTTTTTCGCGTGTGTGCATGTGCGTGGTGTGGCAGGGGGCAGGAGGTCGCCCAGCCTTTCAGCACTCCCCACTAGAGGTGTGGAGACCCTGCAGATGTTCACGTGTGTTGTATCAGTAACGATAACACACGTCCAACACACACACGCAGACACGCACAGCATTTGCGCTTTCCAATATCAGATGGATCTCGTTAGATGATCACAGATATTTTTTTTTGCCGTATCCGCTTCTTGCATTATGCATTCAGAGTCATTATACTCCTGTTTTGGCTAGCAGCTATTGCCAGCTTCCCGCTGCTCAATATCCAAAAAGGCGCCACAGTACATAATACGCTCTGGGAGAATCTTCTGTTTCTCAGATGACAGCAGAACAATGTCCCACTGCCAGCACTGTTCATTTCACAACCAAGACCAGAAAGGACACGGTCCTAGTGGCCGAGTCTCAGCAGTTTGATTTGAAATATTAAGTTAGTTGCTTGACTTAGACTGATGTATATATGATCAGATGCTCACACTCGGGACTGTAAGAGGTAGAAAGGATAGAAGTTAGTTTTTTTTTAGATTTTCGGTTTGATAAGGACTTCACATAAATTGATAATAGTAGCCGTTTTTAGTAATCTTCTTGATATTGAGTCTTTTTGAGCATTAACAGAAGCATATAACTCAAAGATTAAAGATAATACAAAAAGATACAGTAGTGGCCAAAAGTGGTGTCTGGAGAGTCTGTTGTACAATATTTGCCTAGGTTTAATAAAACCATCAAAATATGAGATGTATGGTAATAGAGTAAAATAACTTGGTTTAGGAATTTATTTGGACAAAAAGAAAAACTGCAATGTATCAGGGATTATGCAATATACCTGTACAAAAAAATGCATAGAAAAACAAACGGCTTACATTGACTTGTTTTTTGATCAATTATTAATATTTTGTTTAACATCTCTTGTTTTAGACTATAAAGCGATTATTTTCTTGGGTCTTGAGTCATTAAGCTTTGTTGATTTTTTGCCAAGTCTCCTTAAATTTTTCTCAAAGTTGACCTTCAGTTTACTCTCCAAACAAAACTACACAGTGCACATACTGCGTAAAATTTATAATACATTTAACATACATTCTTTGCCATAAATTTGAATAAAGAAGGAAAGACGTCAAAGTTGGACGTCTCTTTTTGCCACTACTGTATTTAAATCTCAATGCTGTCCTTCTAAATTCTTTGGATGTCCAAATTTTTTTAATTATTAAATACAGTGTTTTTAAAGTTGACCATCACTTTAGAATACTCCTTACTGGTTAGATATTTGCCAAACCCAGTGCCAAACATAAAGGGTGACCAATAATAATGACATATGACAAGAAACACAATCACAAAATATGGAGATTCAAGGTTTCAGAAAGACTGCAGAGATATGTTAAATATATGCTGACTAAAATACTCTTTGCACCAATCAATTAAATAGTTTGATAAGCAAGTGTGTCAAGGAAAATTGCTAAATTCCTAAAAAGATATAAAATGAAGGGCAGAGAGCAACAAATGTCGGACATACAGAGTGAGTATGGGAAGAACGAGTGAGTGTGAGAGAGAGCAGTTGCTCCAGGTCTGGCCTCCCTGTGGGGGTCCATCGCGGCCCGGCTGCCCGATCTTTCACAGGCACAGAGCACCAGCCCTCACAGAGCATCACCAAGATCTGATTCACTTACCACTTCTGATGAAACTCCTAAAATGGATCTGTTTGAACACACCTTATCGGCAAAAAATTATTAAAGGTTTAGCAAATGAGATTGAGCTTCAGGCTATTATATTGCGTGTTAAAAGAGACTGTTTCCAATGGCATGAGTGCTTTAGCAAGTTGTTAAATGTAACAAAAGTAAGACAATTTTGGACGCCCTATTGGTGCCCCTTCTAACCAAATTAGGTCCATAATGCCCAGATTCCTGGTAACATTATTCATTGTTTGTTAATATACAGTAAATCTGTATTTTCATTAGGCTCTTGTGCATAAATAATTGATCAAACATTCAGTTAGATAATTGCATGGATGAGACCTCATATTGATACTGTCAAGTGTGCTGCAGTTCCTTTTGCGTCTCCGGCTCGATTTGCTCCTCTTCCAAACTGTCGAGACTCAGTCAGCTCAGATTACCATCAGCCCAGCTCGATCATAACTAATCAATTAGACTTAAGACAAGATGCTCCCCACGGCCCAGCATCTGAAGCCCAAAAGCAAGACACTGTTGCAATTTACAAGGTGCTTTGAGTTCAGTTATTTTCACTGAGAAGAAATGAAGTCCAATATGTAGATGCCAAGGGAAAGTAAAGAAATGAAGAAGACTAAAAGACCCAAAGCCACGGTTACATTAGCCAGCTCATGGTGACTGCAGTAAAGACAACATCTCCCCTGGGAATGATGGGTGTTTCTCTCTCAATGTGACAGGAAGTGCCACACTTTGAAGTAAAGGCGGAACCTAGGCTATGGGCAGAATTGTGGAAACTTGGGCAACATCTCTAATGATCAATGTCCAAAAGCAGAAAAGTAGACAGCTGACGAGATCTGAAACTGTCAATTAGCCGTTTCTGGGTGGAGCTGTAGAGACAGGGAGAGGTTTTGGTGAGGATCATGCCTGTGACAGAAGAACGTCCTCCAAGGCAGAGTATTGGGACCTCTTTCGTTTATACCCTTTATCCATATTACATTTATACATTTGGCAGAAACTTTATCCGAAGCAACTACCATTGCATTATCCCATACATTTGTTTCTAAGTATGTGCAATCCCCTGGGATCTAACCCACGGCCTTACGTTGTTAACGCAATTTTCTTACCACTGAGCTAAAGGAAAGCAAATCCATATGCCTGAGAAACATTTTTTTCACTGTGTCTCTCTACAAACCAAAAATGTTACAGTGTACCATTAGAATGCACCTTTTTCTTGATGTCAGGTTGATTTCAAGATGTAATAGATCAGGTTCATGGGCATATCGGATGGCTCGGATTGTCTTCAAATAATCAGATATTGGTGTTTTTTAACCTTTTTTACTTTTGCTACTACTACAACCACTACCTGCGCTTGTGTTTTGTGTGGTGTGTAAATGTATGTTCTGTGTGTGGCAGTATATACATGTGTGTCTGTCTTTGCTGGAGAACAATGTATTTGTGTTTCAGCAATGGTACACCAGCACAATGAATCTCTTGGGCACCTGGCTAACAGACCGTATGGACCTGCAGTTGCATCTGTATCAGCTAAAAATTCTCATCAGAATTGTTAAGGTACATGGGCATTAATGACCACTAACAATGAAGATTAATGGATGGGTGGATGGAATAGATTCAGCCGCTATAGATTCAACACTGCATAAAAATGTTCCGGAAGAAATTGTAGCACTAAATGTACTTGTAAACACGAGCTATGAAAACACACATACCAGCCAGTCAGAATCAGAGGAGCCAAGTGAAAGCAGTCTCCGGTTTGCTCAGTTTTTCAGCAAGATCAACAGGATTTCATAGTATGGCATTACACGTTTATTTCTGTGCGATCATATGGCGTTTGCAGATGTATCTCACAGACGGGGTTTTTATGTTAGTCGAGTATGAAGTCGGGAATTAGATCAGACTTTATCACTGGCAGTCATCTGAGAAAAGTCTGTCTTTTGACAAAGATTAACAGATCATAATGCAGGTAACCCAGTGTTTAGCATTACACATTTCCAACCATTCCCAATTCAAAATCCATGGTATTGCCTAATAGAGGGTATGCATGTGACGTCACTTTCCCATATGAACATACCAAAACATGCTCCCTTGAGTGGAAAAACGCTCCAGCCAAAACGGCTGCATACAATATCAGGAAACGCAATTCCGCGCAACATATCAGTGTCCAAGGTCACCTGGTTCCTTTGCAAGTCGTAAAGACAACCATTGAGTCCAACTGCATTTCAGTTCAGCGAATAATTGCGTGTTTTGGTCCCGGTTTCTCCTATTGAAAGCAGGCATTTTGCTGTGTGTTTTACCACTCAAGGGGGCGTGTCCCAGCGTGTTAACATGTAAAAGTGATGTCAATGTATACCCTCTATTCTAAGTAATGATCACCAAAGTAAAATAAAATATTTGTGTGATAATATCATGAAATGAAAGTCTTCTTTTATTTCTATAACTATTCCTACGATATTCTTGGATCTTGCAGAAAAAGTATCGTGATTTTCGACTACAAGGCGTGTTGGACTCTACCCTGAACAGCAAGATGTATGAGACGGTGAGAAACAGACTGATTCTTGAAGAGGCTACAGCATCTGTTAGAGAGGGAGGGATGCAGGGAATATCCATGAAAGACAGCGATGAGGACGACGACTAGATCCTTACCGAGACAGGACAATTCAGTCAGCCATGTTTATAGTGGCCAATATTGATGCATGTACACTTCCGTCCATCAATTGTACATGTCTGGATGTTAACGTCATGTTTAATGACAAACAAGGGACCAACTTAAATTAAAATCATGAAGCGAACATATATATTTAACACAATTAAGATCAGACTATAAAACATAACATAAAAAAGGTATATTAACCTTAAGTTTTGTTAAATTAAAATTAATTTATGCTGTTTGATGTTCTTTGGGGGAAAAGTAAAAGTGTCTCAAATTCATTACTAAATGTTTTTAAGCAATATGAAGTATCATATGTAAACGACGTTGTGTGAGATGGTAAAGGAATAATGCTTGTTGTTTCCCTGTTTCATGTAAATCTGTTTGCTGCTTCTTAAACATATTTTGTAAATACATTATGGGTATATAACTGTGCAAAGACCTATTGTTTCTAACAAAGTGTAGAAGAACTGACATGACTGTATTGACTTGTTCAGATGTTTATATATTCAGTTTACTACCACAACAAGTCAATAATCCACAATGTGCTTTTTCACACGAAATGTTTAGGACACTTTTTAATGAGTTATAGGAGAGGTGACATGTTTGTAGGTGTAGTTTAGAGATGCAATATATTCCCATATCTTATTTGAGTAATACTTTAATTGACGTCAGCATTTTTATGTTTTTAAGGCATTTATAAATGAAAAATATTAAAAAATATATTTATTCTGTATATCGAACAAACTGGCAAGAAAGTGATTTGTTTGTACCCTTCAGTCTTATTTTAAAACATCCTTCTAATTCAGTAGCCTCTAAACACTTGCCAGTTTCCATCATTGACACTGTTGTTTTGTGTATATATTGCTTTCTATTCCCCTCTGTGCAGTAGATGCATGTCCCAGTTGTCAGAAAAATGATCCAAAAGCTTTTGATTTTGTGGAAAGTAACTGGTGGATTCATATTGCGTTTGCCTTATGTACACCCACAGTGAAATGCAAGAATCCAGGCTTACACAAAATAAAAAATAAACTCTTTGAATATCTCATGTGTTCTTCAGGAATTGTAATAATAATAAAGATTACATGGTTGAAGTCAAGGCAATTGTACCACTGCCAAGCTCTTAGCCATCTGAAGGTTTGTTTATATTGCCCAGACCACAACATATCCGTGAAGTGAAATTTTAATAAATCATAAAGATCTTTAAAAGTAATTGAAGTAACACAATCTGCATTGTTTAAATACTTTTAAACCTCATAATATGATACTTCAACTGAAACCCACTGCACATCCACAAAAAAGAAAAAGTCAGAGATTAACATTTTGGGATTAAGTCACAGCTCATTTTCAGAGATGTTGCAAGACAGAAGATTTAGCAAAGATGACATAGAGCAGTCCTGGGGCAGATCTTCTGAACCAGATTAATGTTCTTCATAAAAGATTTCCAAAACAAATCTGTCTGGCCTTCAAGACAATATGTATTATACAAGGGATTAGATAATAATACTGAGACAATTTAAAGAAGGATTGAATATTTTAATTATTTCACAGCTTGCTTGAACACAAATCTTGAAAACAACAAAGGTTCGACAGTAAAAACACCTCGCATCTTATTGTATAGAAATAATTGAAAACCTTCTTTTCGAACAGTATATCTGTTGCCTATTTCTATAAATTGCTTTGGTATCTCTTTCAAATAAACCCTCCAGTGTATTTCGCAATGATAAACACATATGTTGTATTAAGATGACACGCATGAAGATTGTGTAACATGCCATTATTTAACTAGTCATCTTATTAAATGACATTGTTTGTACTACTGGCTATTGAAACATTATTAAGCATAACTAAGGTGAAGTGTTTCATTTAACCCACTGGAGCAGCTGCTATGGCCGATAATGCATCACCCAGAGCAAGAGAAAAGAATGGAAAAGCTTTAACTAGATGGAAATTGCCTTTTCATCTCTTTGCTCGTTCCGATCCGAACCCACAGATACAATTTGGTCTGTTCTTCGGCGCAGGGGCACAGGGCAGGGAAAGACAAATGAGACAGACCCACGGTTAGAGTATGTTCCCGTGGCCTGCCGCTGTGACCTAATTGTGGGAATGTACGCTTTCTCCGAGGTGGCACTCTCGCTCTGATTTCTGCGTAATGAACAGAGAAAGAAGGAAATGTTCCGTCTCCGTGCACCGAGTGCCAGAAGAGGCGGCTCGGTATCAGACATTTAATTTCCTCATAAATCCTGCCGCAGTGCAACAATTTTGAGAGGGATAGGTCCCGGCGACAGATTAATAGGCAAGGAGATTTATTCTTGCACGATCTGAGCTGCTTTGGCTTTTAAGCCTCAATCAGGTTAGGAAATAGGAATGATAAGTGTATCCAAATAAAAGATTCTACAATTGACCGTCGCAACAAGAACTGGCCCCAGGTTCACACTCGCATCTGCGCGGGAGAGGAGTTTGGAGACGAGGAGGCGACTTCAAGCACAGCGTGTGACCTCCGAATGAATGCTGCGGGCAAATGAAAAACAGAAATTGCAAACACTGATACGCAGAGAAAACAGTGAAAGATTACATTTGTGTCAACATTGTTTTAGATTTAAACGTTTCGATTCGCGGCCCACGGTGTGTAGTTTCACTCCGCGTGGCGGAACAGATGTCATTGTGTGATGACACAACGAAGCATGACCCTCACTGTTCTCGGAAACTCAACCGCGCGCGTATCGGGGTTTTCGGTTCCAGTCTGCATCTCCAAGTAAACCCTCTAAGTAAACAGGTAGATGTCATATCACTTGAACAAGGACGATTTAAAGCCTCTTATGTTTTTTTAAGCCCAACCGCAACCGTCGTCTCTGCATTAGGAAGGGAGAACAACGGGCCTGATTATTTTTGGATCTTTTCCGCGAATAGCTTAATGTTTAAAGCAATCTCACATTATGTTCGGCTCATGGGAGCGTCGTCAGATTCAGAGCGATAGAGATGAAGATGATGATCAGATGATCATCCTGCTTTAATCAGAAATGGCTGAGAGGATAAAGTGTGTCATATCTGGCCCTGTAAATAGGCGTATGATGAGATTTTACAGTGCCTTATCGCAATCTTATCTGTGCTTTTGGGTTGATGTGTTTCAAACAGCCTCAGTGCAAGCTAGGAAATTTACGTTATCACATATGACGATCCAATTACATGCTGATGTTATAATTAGTATTCATATTTTAAACCTGGTCAGCTAACACCAGTCCTTTCTGCTTTAAATCATAATTCAGAAGCACTTCCTTGGCAATTCCAGCTTTATATATGTGGCAGTCGAAACTTGCAATATAAATTCTCAGATGTATTTAATATACTGAACCATCAATTTATTTTTTATGAAACCCCTGCTGACAGAGTGCAGACATCAGAAAAATGTCAGTCTTAGCTCAAGTTTTCTATTTTAAAAGAAGGAAACATTAATGCATTATGGATGAGACAAAAAAGCACGCACGTTTTGATTTCTGTGAATTAAAATGTGCAAACCAGAGCCAATAACACCCAACAAATAGAGAGGGATGCCATCTTTATAGAACATAAAATAGTTACTTTATTTTAATTTTCATGTTCCCAAATATGGACCATTATGGATGTGACAATTCAAGTACTTGACGGAATTATGCTTTGAAAACACACACAAACAATGCATTAAAACTTATATTGACTGTTTAAACCACCAAATATTGACACTTGACCCATGGGTATGGTGAAACCTTTGATAAAATACTTGATTTACTTGATACTTTATACTTCTGGACTAGTGATCTGTAATAGTTCATTTTGGACATTTTTCTTGTAACACTTTAGAAACGTGTAAATCAAATCGAAAGTAATTTAAGACGCTCGGCACATAAGGAAACAGTAAATAAATATTTGCAACCATGAAAAAACACTTTGAAATAAATGAATGCCAAGCGAGTCTGATACCTTAAGGCATCTAAACAAAGAACCACAAATATGCTTCAAATAAGTTTGAAGTGGATAATCAGGCCCTTGAGAGCAATGAGCTCACCTCCTGCACAACCAATCAAGTCCCCCGGATCCCATATCTCCCTCATTCACATTGTTCGCATACCCACCTGTTCTGGCCTGAAGTGAATATGTTAATGCCCAGCCTTACTCACAAGACCATCCTCTGTATCCCGAGGTCTCCACCGTTCCCGAAACACCGGAGGGGACATTCCCTTGTCCATTTTGTGGACCATATTTAATTTGGTGGACAGATGAGGGACGTGAATAGTGAATAGGAAGGTGAAGTAGGGTTACTCAGGTTGCCCTCAACCCACAGCTTTGTCAGCCTCCCGTGTGATTGTTCTGGAAAAAGCATTCAAACCTTTTGCTCGGAGCATCAAAGGTGCTGTCGAGTCCCCCCTACCTCGCTTTGGAAACCACTGCGCCATTCAGAGCTGACATTATGGAGAACACCGACAAGGGTCAGAAAAATAGAGGCCGTTCGAATAAGCTGGAGCAAAAGTGGTTCACTCGGCACTTGAAAGAACGTTAGGACTTGAAAAGGAAAATGGAGAAGAAAGGTGCACTAAAAGACAATTTAAAAGAGAAAAGAGCTGGCTAAGAGAGCATGCACTAGATACAGAGTGCTGTATGACTATGAGAATACCGCACCATCACAAAAAGCTATTGAGAAAATACAGTGACCATGTAAATGTTATGTATGTGCAGATGTGAGTGTGTGTGTGTGTCTTGGGATGTTGAAGAGAGGTGATTGGACAGGCAGTGAGGTGAGCACTGGAGAAAGGGCAGGTGAGAAACAGAGGATTTGACGGCTGATGGAATGCAGGCAGGCTTCAGGACAGAAGTCCTGGCTGACAAAAGAACTCACTCAAGGCTGTATTAAAACAGCCACTTTTTGCAGTCGGCAGCAACTTGTAAACACAACAGCTTTTTTATTTGGTCAGTGTTTTTTCCAACTTTGACAGCTACTTTTGAAGTGCATGTTTGTTTTGATGCTATGCAGAGTCCACAGAAAATAGTGTTGCGTTGATGTGCTGAAGAGCAAAAGAGAAGTTTACTTGGTTATTTATAACATGATTCCGGGTGACAGTGTTCACTTAAAAATAGAAAACAAATGAAGTTCATTCTAAATTTTGTTATGTTACTTGTCTGCTGGAGTTTATTGACAATAATCAAAACCCCCCACATCCCCTGTAATAACAAGTTATCTCCTTTAAAATGGTAATGATGGCATTTGACCTTTATAAAAACACATAAGTATCTTCCATGCATCTTAGGCTCACCCAACATTTACAAAACACTATTCATTTTAAAATATTTCATCAAGCACTAAAATTGATTTTTGGATAGGCTTAAATTTAGACGTATTTGTTTACGTTCATAACTTTACATTATTTGCAAGGAAAGGTTCATCCAAAAATGAAAATTCTATCATCATTTACTCACTCTCTTGTCATTTCAAACCCGTATGACATTCTTTCTATTGCAGAACACAAAAGAAGATGTTTTGAGGAACATTTGTAAACAAACAACATTGGCTCCTATTGACTTCCATTGTTTGGACACAAAACCACAGAGACATTATCTTCTTTTATGTTCCCCAGATTTTTTTATGAACATCGGGGTGAATAAATGATCAAACAACTAATATTTTTTGGTGAACTGTCTATAGGTTATTGTTTAAAACAGTCTTTTAAAGATTTCTTTAACTACACTTATGACTTTTAGAAGATAAATCATCCATGATTCTTCACTCCTAAATGTCTCCTGAGATCAGAGCGAACAATTAAATCTGTAGTTTTCATCCTGACTCTCACCGTTCTGAGAACAGATGGATTTAGAGCTCCTTATTGACTCTGTCCCTTAATACACCTAAGGGTGGGATCCCTGCTGCAATGTGTCACAGAATGTGTCTGTGGAGGTGTGGTAGCATATTACTGAACATCTATTTATCTCTCCTGTTCTGCAAGTCTTACAATTAAGTGTTACATCACTTCCTCCTCAAGATTACATGGAATTAAAAAGATGCTAATTTCACAGGTGTCACCATTATCAGTAAGCAAAACACATTGGTGTTGGACACAAGCTTTTCAATTAGCCTGTTTCATGGTAACTTGTATCATTTACAAGCTATCGCTAAAACTCTTATTAAATGTCGAATTGAATCTATAAAATATCAAAGTTTGTTTTAATTATAAGAGGTCACATAAAATGGCATGTGTGCACTTAATGAGCATTCAGTAATTAGGCTGAGAATACTGACCGCTTCAGGACAACACTTTACATTACAGGGTATTTGTTGTAAAAATTACAAATATCATTGTAAATATATTTAATAACGATCACAGTGGGTCTGTAATATGAATAAAGAATATACGGAAAAATAGGAAAAATGCGCATCATACTAAAACACTGAACTGTGCACTTTCATGAATTCATATATTTGTAAATTCTGCAAGTTATTTAGGTAATTTCTATTTCGATTAAAAAACGGTATAAATAAAACAGTAAAAAATACAGCAACTGTTTTATATTTAGGTTGTGGTCATTACCTATTTATTCCATTGACAAAGTTCTTTATTTCTATACGCGATATAGCCTAATACACAAGCAAGTTGTCATGTAAATCGTGCTCCGTCTTTTGCCTCCTGCTTGCTGAAGAGAAGCGCGTCTTTAAATGGGAATTTGAGCTAATTTCACAACGTGTTAGCGGATTGAGTTTACAGCAATAGGATCAATGTTTATTGTGTGGACAAGCCGGTAATTGTGGCTGAATAAACTCAAATTAGAGTTAGATCATTTACATATGATTAGAATTAGTGGAACCCGTTTAAAGCCCTCCCGACCAGGTGTGCGTAACTGGGAACTCCTTATTGCTTGTTTTGTTTCTCCGAAAGAAATACATGATGAGAGTAAATAAGGTAATCAGTTAACACTAAATTAACCACTAGACCACATTAAATTAGACATTAAGTAACTGAGACAAATAAACAGCCATTTTGCAGCTTGCATGTAAGCTAAGTATTAAAAAGATTCCACAAAACTAATCTCTGGATCAGTGCACGCACAAGTTAATATGGGTTTAATATCAATTGTTAAAAAAAAGACCCCCAAAAAAGTAGACAAAAGTAGGTAACTTGCTATCACATGCACATTCTTGCAGACGTAAGTATATCTACTCATGTCTATAAAAAATTAAGCCAAAATATCCAGAAATTAATCGTTTTTGTAATAATTTGTTGTGAGTCTCAGCTGACGTCGCCTGCAAACAAATGAATTCAAGCTAACCCTCTTAAAAAGACGAGAGGGTGACTGGTCATTGTAGCAAGTAGGCTACACAAAACTCTGGATTCCAGCAAACTTTTTATACAGCTTTAAAAGGTTTTTTCCTTCATTTTGTGGTATACCTCTGGTCAGACTAAGTCTTTTCTTCCCTCTTTTAATCCTTCCCTTTATCTCAGAAAAACACAAAACCAGGTTCCACGCAGTGCTTTAGTGGCTAAAAGTGAAAGAGCTGCTTCTCGCGGGGCTGAACTCTGAATCGCGCTGCAGAATTGGTTCCTGTGAATAGGTGGAGGAAAAACGTTTAATAGGATCCGAGGGTGGTTTTGCACTCGCAACCTGCTCTCTAAACAGGTGGAAATGGGACCTTCTCAATTGGACAAATAGTAAGTATAAACCAGCATGGAAAAGCAATTTTCGTCGACAAGGATTAGCAACTTGCAATGAAAATTGAAACTCGGACGGTCTCCAAATCCTTTTTATTAAATCAATAAAGCAACACACTTCCTCAGCGTTTCCTGGCAAATAAACACACAAATACTTTCTATAACAGGTTGAAAGAATGATAAAATCATTCAGCTATAAAATGTGATGATGATGATGATATTAAGTTAAATAAAAAAATTAAATCCAGCATTTTTCTGTTAAGGGTATCCAACGTTAATCGTCCCTGAAAACCCCTTTACATTAAAACACAGTGATATAATAAACGAATAAATTGCAACAATAACGCATAATTTATTTTTTAAATATAGCCTACAATTTATTGTGACTAAAAATATAAAATAGTTTGTTATTAAAACTATGTAACACTAATAACAACAATATTGATAATGATAATAATGATATTAATAATAATAATAATAATAATAATAAGTGATTTCCTGTGTTATAAAACACACCATCTGCAATGGATCATTAATGTGAAGTGTTCTGTGGGTGTGTGACAGACGATTTGGGGCAAGAAACTTAAATAATAATCTGTAGTATCTGTCATGCATACCACCCCCGTGGCCGTGTATAAATGAGAGGTAAGAAAGGGGACAGTTCTGGTGATGGCGTTTCCTTGTCACCCTGATAAGAGCAAGAGCAAGTGATGTCAGCTAAGTGCTCGAGACAGTGATCTCGCGCTGATGAGGACGTCTGCACGTAAAATGTGACAGTCTAGCAGTCACGCAGTTATCTTTCAATACATCTGCTGTGCGCTTTGGAGAAAAAGGTAAACTACAACATCGACTCTCTGGCGTAAGTTTGCTGTAAGATTTTCGCAATTGCTGAATAGGAATCGACTCTGGGAGGGGTTTTGTCTTATTCTCTGCTTAACGAGCTCTGTAATGTCCTGTTAATTTTGTGTGTACTAGTTAATGAGCATTAATCGGGTACCCCTGGATGTTATTGTTCTGGGGATGGCCATTTGAATGCAAATGGGTGACATTGTAAAAGCAAGGTGCTTATTAAACTGGTGCGTGTCCTGGCTTCTCTGGAATTCAGCAGGAGAGGACGGGGCGACTGGTCGATGCTCACACCAAGTTCGGTAGAAATGACGAGTTCTCTCCCTCTGGAGGCAGTGATGTCTTCCCCGAGACTAGACGACAGAAACGGGGCCACGGCTGCACCTAAGTCCCTGGCATTTTCAATTGACAGAATCATGTCCAAGACTTCGGAACCGAAAGGAGTCACGGAACAGCGCAGGGGAGTCGAGGGATTCGATGGGAAGAAGACGGTCGGCTTGTGCACTCCCATTCCCTGCATGATTCCATTACAGCCGTTCAGCTACGACCTACAGGCCAAGGCTTTAATGAATTATTCGGAGTTTTGGAAAGTTAATTTCAGGGGAGCACTATGCACATCAGCGACGATGTGTAAAGCGAATTGTGGCATCTGCGGCAAAACGGATTCGGGCGTAAAACACACCGTGTTGCCAGGAACCAGGGTCATCAAACCACAGGTTATACATCAAGCGCTGACCATGCCCACCAACGGATCGTTGTGTTATTTCAATTACCTGGACACTGCCTATCATCAGTCCGAGCTACTGAGTGGACATTTATTTTCCTCTGCAATTGCGAACTCACAAGCACAAGCTATAAGCGCACATCAGAAGCTGCTGCTGCTGGAGAACGCGAAACTTGCCTGCATCTCACCCGAGAAATTCCCAACACCTCAATACCCGCATAAAGAGCATCTGCCTGGACAGCTGGACCAGATAGTTCGGGAAAATCACAATTTGACCGAAAAGAACGGAGTGAAAGTGCACAGTAAAACGAATAACTGTTCTGCTGACGGAAAACCCAAGAACTTCACGTGTGAAGTTTGTGGAAAGGTAAAAGCATGCATTTGTCACTATGTGTTATGTACAAATAAACACATTTACAACGAAGCCGTTGCAGATAATATTTTTTCTAATATTTTACTAACCCCTTTATTTTACAGGTTTTCAATGCGCACTATAACCTTACGCGTCACATGCCGGTACACACAGGTGCAAGACCGTTTGTGTGTAAAGTATGTGGGAAAGGTTTTCGCCAGGCCAGCACATTGTGTAGACATAAAATTATTCATACACAGGTGAGTACACGAAAACGTTATTTCTTATTACTGTCCAAATTCGCACATTTTATAAATAAAAATGCCTAAATATGCATACGATTTTCGTACACAGGAGAAACCTCACAAATGTAACCAGTGTGGAAAAGCCTTCAACAGAAGCTCGACTTTAAACACACATATCCGAATTCACGCAGGCTACAAACCATTCGTCTGCGAATTTTGTGGGAAGGGCTTTCATCAAAAAGGTAAGCAGTATACATTCATCTTAGTTAAACGGTGTAAAATACATGCAATTCAAAAAAATCGAAAGAGCGTATTTAATTATAAACCAATAAATATAAACCTATATTTATTTAGCATATGCATTTAGGATATAGGCCTTACATGAGTTTAAGATCAATGTAAACGCGATTTGTCATTCTAATAACAACTTACTCATACAAGATTTTTACATTTCATATGGGTCAAGAAACAGACCTTTCACTTCTTTGTACGTCGACAGTCCTCGACTGTTTCGGCTTTGAAATTAACTGAGTTTGACAACTTCTTGATTTCACCATGGAAAGTGCTGATTAAGGAAGGCTTGGAAATGAACATCTTCTGTTAAATGTAACTTAATTGTGAACCGTTGACCTTTACTGGGAACAAAACTTTCTGTACTTTTCCTTGAAGTTGAAAATGTTTTTATTGACATGTTTTTTTCTGCTTCATTTTCAGGGAATTACAAGAATCACAAACTGACGCACAGTGGCGAGAAACAGTACAAATGTTCAATTTGTAGCAAAGCCTTCCATCAGGTCTATAACCTCACGTTTCACATGCACACGCACAATGACAAGAAACCCTTTACCTGTGGAACATGCGGGAAAGGCTTCTGCCGGAACTTTGACCTAAAAAAGCACATACGGAAATTACATGATAGTAACAATTGTTTATCCGCCGGAAATGATTCTTCCAGAGGACACCAAAACTAAAACAGCTTTTAAATGGACAACTGCTTCATCATCTTCCACCGACATGGAAGAAGATAAACAAGACGGAGAAAACAACACTGAGGAATTGTACATAAAGCAGAATAAAATATTATTTAATAAATACTCTGCCATATAAGGCTATCAAGCAATTATTTGTAGAATAGATTAAATAAAAGCGTTTTATACATAAATGCAACATATGTGTAAAAAGAAATGTTTAGTAAATTTGACAATTGTTGACGCAGTTAAACATATGTGCTAAAATAAAATAAATACTGCAACAATGTCGTATTTTTTTGGAAAATGGCTTATTTCACATTATCTTAAATGTTTAATTTTTTTGAAAGATTTGTTTTCCATAGTAAAAATTATATGTATGTATATTTTATATTTTAAAATAATCAAACACTGTGACTTAAGATAGCGTTAACATATATTTTTAGTAATAATCTTAAAAAGCTATATGTAGGCTAAAATACATGGTACAGTAATAAGATACACTAACATCAAAGTCTATATTATAAACTTTATTTCAAACAATTAAGAGCTACAAACTATTGATCGATTACACAAAACCATGCAGTCCACATTTAAAGTGTAAGCTTATAATGACATGCCTGGTGCAGTTCAAAGCCTGTGGTTTCATTTAGACATTCGATACACGATTTCGCCTCTTGACTTCAGTTTAATGGCTCAAATTATCAGATAAAACATGGACTCTTGAAAGCCTATTACGTTAATCAACTAAAGAGCCTCATGGGAAGCTTCGGCGCATCGAGTCGTGTTCATCAGAAGGTGGAAAATAGACTACACTGCTCATCATTGTGGCAGCATTAATAAACAATAATGTATTCTGCGCACGGATCCTGGAACAATATTATCCTTACAAGCTAACAGAAATTTTGATGAGAGACAAGCGCGTGATCTCAAATCTCTGTCTCCCAATTACAGTCCAATTAGCAATTATGCCAATGTCTTGGGACCAAGAGGAAGACTAATATTACTAGTTGACTGGCCTATTCACCTCCTTAGTGGCAAGAATCTAAAAATGTGTTTGAACAGAAGTGTTTTTATTTCCTTCATCTGCATTCAAATATAGTCCCACGTGGAATACAGGCGTGATTTTATAAAACAAGAAATTATGTATCAAGAGGAATAACCATGTCTCTAGATCTTTACAAATTATCTGTGTTATTGGATTCGTTTACATAGGTCCCTGTATTCATAAACATAAAACCATGTTTAATGAGAAATGTAAACTTTATAATAAAAAATATATATTTTGTTACAACAAAAGTAGCATATTTTTTAAATGTTTAAAGTAGGCTAAAAATTATCAAATTAAGAATCGATTATTTTACTTATTCCCAATGAGTAGGGGCCGATGCAAATATAAAATGATTGTTTATTATTAGTTTTATTTTATTGTATCGTTTAATAAATTATATTGTGTCGAAGATTATTTTATTTTAAACTCGTGTATATGCCACTGCTTCAATAGCTAAATTCAAACACTTTTAAGGTATTGTTCTAATAATTTACAAACGAATGCTGTGTGGACGGACTTCATGTGACATCCGCAAAAAAATGATAAAGAGTAAAGCATTTATGGTTGTGAAGAGGTCTGGGAAAATACCAGTGGGGGCGGGTCTCACCAAAAGACATGTTTGTGTGTGGTACAAAAATCTCTTTTGTGCAAAGCTGCCTATCTTGTCTACATAGCGCCCAAAAAGATTGTAGAGAAGAAAACAACCTAAAGGCAGTCTCGTTGGCCTTTTTCCGCACTTAGCCTACCTCTCAAACGTCTGAGCAACCAGCTTTGCTTCTAGAAACATGTTAATTGACAAGGGAGCTCATTACTGCATGCACATGTAACGCGGCGAGAGGGATTATAGGGACAAGAGCGCATTAATGAACTGTCAACGGAGGAGAGCATGTACACGACGGAGATCAGCCGAAATCGAGGCATTTACAAGCGACAAAAGCCCGGTTGGGACGGGAAGAAAAGAAGACCCAGACTTTTGTTTGGTCAACTCAATTGATTGTAAATGGAAGATTAACGGGGGTAGCTTCGGCATTTTTAAGCAGACGAGGAAGAATAGGGCCCAATTAAATCCGCCAAATGTTAACCACGTCGTTTCTCTCAGTTTAGCCCAAATGAAATTCTAATTAAACCGTCCTCCATCCATCGTTTCAGAAAGCTATTTCTCTCCCAGTTGGAGAAGAGCGGGATAGTTGTAGTACTTGGCACAAAGAGCTCGCGAGACGCATTGTAGAGCGCCAAGGGGAAAGTTAATGAGCGTCGGGCTCGCGCTCTTTGGACCCGTTCCTACGTAACAGCGCTGGAAAGACAGACTCGGCCAAGCGACCGCATGGTGTTCCGTACACTTATTTAGTCCAAAATGATAAAGAAGGTCGACCTGACAATATGCTGTTTAATTTGAGTAGGCAGGCTGTGAATATCCATTCAAACAATAACTAAGACAACGTGTAAACTAACAGATGAAAAATCACAAAAAAGGGAGTGCACACACATCAACCTACAACCGTGCAGTTAGTAGGCCAAGCTTTGTGTGTACATATTCATATTCCTAAATGCATGGGATCAGACGTTACCCACGCTGCCCCCACTATAGGCCCTGAGTGCCACGCAGCGTTCGGCCTGATCGTCAAGGGCACGCTCAGAGAAGGAGCTTCATTGCTTTAAGGTGTCGAGGCAGCCGAATGGTAGCGGTGAACGGGGACTCTGCCTCGCCGGAATTACATCAATGTCAGTCACGGGTATGACCTCCATTCAGAAGCAGTCTTGAAGGCTTCGGGCCACACAGCTGAAGGGGACCTTCTGTCCCCTCTTCGACACTGTAGAGACGAAGGTCTGAACTCAAAACAATCTGTTCCAGATTCGACAATCTCAGTGCACCATTAACAAGCACTAAGGATGATGCATTAGATTAGACCGAAGATGGACTGAAGAAAAATCTAATCAGGAGACCTCCAATAGATATCGGTTTAAATTGCTGGATTGGTTCTATTGAGGTCTGACCTGAAATCAGTCTCATTGTTTGGCAGGATCAGTAAATCTGGGATGTCCGGTGCTAATCTTTTGACCCAGGATGCCCCTTTAGGACAATCTCCACTCCCTGTTTCCCGGTGGATGGGTCTTAATTAACTCAGACCAAAATCCTGATGTTAAACTGGTGCTCTCTTCAATACACCAGGTTAGAATGCAAAGATTTTGATAAGAGGCAATGTGTCAATTACTCATTTATAGTGGGTTTATTCACAGTACGGAAGTCTGGCCGAACCTTGTGAAATAACAGATGTTTGGTATTAAATATACAACAGTTTATGTGAACAATAAACACTGTTATATTGCTGCAGCCCAACACATGCCGACTACTCAACCAGACACGCATAAATACTTCAAATGCCATGATGGAGTGGATGTTTTGACTACTTGGATTGAATGGTTCCTATGAGGGAAGGAAGAAAATAAAACTCAAAATCAATCCGTATAAAACGTATAACTTAGCCAGAACAAAAACACATCAGGAGTCCTTTAGGGCTGGAATCGTCGTTTCAAGAATGGAGAGAATTCCCTAACAGTCTCCCGAGCAGAAGCTATTTGTGTTTAAGTGCACTACATTTACAATGGTATGTGAGATCTTTAGTTGCGAAAAGCACTTTTGGGCGCAATGGGCGGTGTGTTTCTAAGACAAGTATGCTTTGTTTCGGTAAAGAGAAAATGTTATAATTTATATGTTGAAGACTTCTTAATATTAAGAAATCGATATCAAAAATATTGTGAAATTGAATGGATTAATATTGCCAATACAATGGGACTATCATGTGCAGTCTGGAGTTACACAGATGTAGGGTGATAATGAACTTTGTTCTATTAGCTTACAAGATCATTCTAGAGATCTGGCTGATTTCCAGGTGTTTAAAGCCTGGAGCCCAGCAACAACATTTGGCCTTGGCCTGTGCTGGGTCTCTGACAGCCTCTGTTGACAGTGGTGTCCGTAGCCAATCTTCCTCGGGGCTTTCTCCATTAGAATACATAATGCAGAGCTAGTCATTTGGAAAGCCTCCAGATCGTGCTCTTCAAAATGCTTTTGGATAATTTGCTGTCTTGCCCTCCACCCACCGCCAGAATTCTCCACCCTTCTGTGGTCTACATCCCCCCCCCCAATTTGAAACCCCTGACTGGTACCCTGACCTCAGGGGCAAGAGTCCCAGCTGAGGAGGAAGGGCAGCTGCCAACCACCACCACTTCAACCCTGACCATCCAGATGATCGCGTTTGTCAAGCCGCCACTCCGTGTCACCCTGCACTGGTTTGATCATCCAATTAGGCTGGGCTGGGGTTTGCCATCTTTCCCTCCACAGAGAGAAGAAACAAAGTGAGATAATATGAAAAATGTGAATGCATAAATTATAGCCTTTGATGTGCTCAAAACAACAACGGCGAGAAATAAACAGAAACTCATAATTTACGAGTAAAGACAAATTTCGAGTATTGTAATGTAGAGATTTTCATCAACATCAGAATCAAGATGTTAAAAACTGTTGTACTGGAAACAGCAAATGCGGCTGCGTCCTGATTCACTAAATCCCCATCCGAAACGCGTAAAACCACAAGCATAAAAACAACCCTAATCAGATAACAAAAATGCATGAAAGTTCTAGTCAACTTAACACTCAACTGAACTTTAAGTGGCTGACCCTTCAAAATAGACACAATACAATAGCAATTATCGTATAGCCAGTTGAAGTGCTCAGAGAGGTTTTGTGTAATGGCAGTCATGACCTCATTGTTACTGAGAGGATTCAAAAGCTGTCCGCATTTGCAAATGTGTGTCTACGTTTGCAAAGAGCTTTTTTGGATTAGCTGGACATCTGAAAGTACTTTAGAGGGCCATAGTGACAATGCATGGTTCTTCACGCTAAATATATTATCCTACAGAAGTTTATAATTTATTGGACCCTACTTTCAAAAAGCTTATTCAACTATAGTCTTAATTCAATCATCTGAATATGGTGTTCAGTAATTCTTTTATGCTTTTTCTTGGAAAATACATTCAGTGACAAACTGTATATATACACCTTTTTGTTACTTTTTAATAAAAAAGAACAACTCAACTTAAACTTATTTTGAAAACGCAATTTAATATTATTTATGGTACTATGATGATGATTATTATAAATAAATAAAGCTATAATAATAATAATATTGAAGGAAGGTTTGGAAAAAACAAAATGCAAAGTTTTGTGATTTTTCAGATATTTCAAATGATTCATTTATTTCTATGCACAGGACAAAATGATGCCATTGTTAGAAAAGTCAGTACTGCACCCTTGTGGACATGTTATTAATTAAAATGATCTAAATAGAATTTTAAAGGGAATATGCATGAATATACATGTTCTATTCTATTGTAGTGTTTTATGTGCATTTATTAAATCATTTATTATTTACTGCACATGTGAGACTTAAGCTGGCATGTAAACTTTCTCATTTTATTACTTTAAAAACAGATACATTTGATAATACCTCAAAAAAAATCTAACATGGTTATCTAATTAATTGTACAGTTTAGTGTCACATGTCAGACTTCATCTAGGTTTGGGTCGAGGGGGCTTACCCCTGCCATGTACAGGCGAGGGATGTCGTTGTCCAGATCTCAGTCTCTGTTGTCCAAATGATGTTCCAGTCTCACTCACTGGGGCCTGTCCTTTACCCAACAAATACTGCTCCCATTCTGGAAGTTTCTGTTCGACTGAGGCCCAATAGCGAGTCTATAATACAAAAAGAATCACCACAGCTTATTGCTTGTTTTTCATATTTACTTCTGCATTATACATCACATGCTATGCGGAGAAGGTTAAAGATTTCATGCTGCATTTAAACTAAAGCAGACACACGCAGTATCATTCCCATACAGTTAAAAACTTTTTCCAATCCGTTATGATGATGTTCATGGTGAGTAAATGGAAAATGCTGATAAAACCTTAAGACATTTACTTCCGGGTAATACTAAAAAGTGCTTTAAATGCATTGTTTGACAATATGCATCTAAAAATGTAATAATGAACAACAAACAAGTAGTCTACAAAAGGTAGGGTTCAATACCTCGAGGTGGATAACATCTGGATGAAGGAGCTGTCTCGTATGAAGATTTTTTTCAACATTCTCCAAGTCCTACAACACACATAAAACACACATATTTATTAAAAATTCCTTCTTACTCCAAAAGATGAGCAAAATTGTGATCGGTAAACATTTATTAAAATCAGCATAGTTTAACTACAACCTTATAATAGAATAAACTAAAGAATCAAAGTTCATATGCTGAACTTGTAATACTCTGTAATATTCTGTGACTTCACGACAATATAGTTTTAAGACAGTGAGGGGCATTGTTTAATAAACACTTTAAGGTTTACCTGAAGTAACTGAGCATTCCTCTTGTGTGCAGCTTGAGACATCAGACATTGTTGTTTCTTCTTAGCTTTCTGCTGTTCATACAGTGCTTCCATCTGCTGTAACAATAATGCTCTTTTCTCCAAACTAAAGGAATACAGTTTCATTAAATCGTGTATTTCCACTATAAGAAATAGAAAATATGATATCTAAGTTACGTCTGAAAATCTAAGTGAATGGGGAAAATGTTAAGAGGACTCACATCTCTTCATGTTTCTTGCCGAGTTCAAACTCTTCGTGTGCAGCTGAAGCCATTTGAGCTTCAGTATAACCGTAGCTGTTGATTAATAAAGCTACATCCGAATTTAGTGTTATCGCTAGCAAATCAGAGCAAAACAAGCCCCTACTTTTACTAACCCGCAATGCCTGATGTAACCATAACTACCAAATACAGTGTTTGCGGAAATGACAGATTACAAGCGAAACTTTAGGAGAAGTGCGCCCTCTACTGCTGGGAAGAACAGACCGTCATATTTGTTAGCACATTTGTACCAGAACATATATGGGTATCTTTTTATTAAAGCAACTTTTGTATTAACTTTATTGTTTTGTCATATAAAGTTATGCATAACAATCAGAATCTTACCGAAATATAAGAGACTACTTTACGTTTTTTATTCGTTTTTGCTTATCCTCTGCAAATTACTTTTTACATTTACATGTGGCAGACGCTTTTATGCAAAGCGACTCACAAGTAGGAGAGCATTTAAACATTTTGTCAACACACTAAACGGTACCGTTAGTTTACAAGGCCATGCAACTAGAATGATTAAATCTGGAGTAAGCAGAGGAGAGAATGAATAACAAGATTTTTTTATTAATTTAAAACTACTGTGCCATGAAGTAGGAGTAGTTTAAAATTTAAGCATTGATATTTGTTTGGACATTTATTTTGTAATTTGTTTGACATTGAACAAATCCTTGACACTTTGAAGATCATCATAATATTTCTTTTAAATGGCAAATTCTCTCATTTTAAACATATATATTTAAATGTTTAAATGTATATGTTGATATATGTACCCTTGGGTTTATGAGAATTGCCAATTATTGAAAATGGGATGGGATTGAACATGATCGCATTATTGAAAACAACACAAATTCACATTCATAAATTCAATTATCCTTTCAAAATCTCTCACTACTCAAATATGGGAGATAGGATTTATTATAACAAAAGCAGATTTTTTTAAAACATTTTAATAAGGATTGTTACCTTTTGCCAGGTTTTCACATTATTTTTCCAACCTTATATACGCACCAGACTGATAAAAGGCTACGTCGATGGTGGTTTGCACATCTCGTATACAACCCGGAAAGCATGGCCAAAACAAAGACATTTGAAACAAACAAAACAAATTTTAGCTTAACATCCATACATGCCTTCTTTCAGACAGTTTTTATGTCAGCTTCCCATGAGGAGTCATAGTTGCAATAACCATCTTCAGAGTCTAGCTGTTTTCTTTGTCAAACCCATCATGCTTCTAGTAAATAAGTTAAAACTCGGGTTCATAAACCCTCAAAAACAACAATTTATCTATTTTAGTCGAACATCAAGCCGAGGATCAGATTTAAATTCTGGTATCATGAGTTGTACAAGAGCGTTATACACAGAAAATAAAAGCTTGAATAAAAACTGTGATCTTGTCTTTGGGTTATTTAAGGTTGCCTTGTTTTGCTTTTTTTGTTCAGCCAAAACAAAGTTTTAATCTTTACCTTTATCTTAAAGTTGGTCTGTTTTTATTGGTATTATTTAGATAAAAAATAAACAATCAAACTGAAATGTATGATTTCTGGGATAAAAGTCTCTAATTCCAATTATTAATTGAATCTCTGTACGGAGAAAAAAGACACAGTAAAATTTAGTATGGTAGCAAAAGTTTTTTTCCCATTTAAAATGTCCCTAAGGCCTAAAGCTTTTAAACAGCATACTATAGACCTATTGCCTAAGGGTGCAACAAAAACAGCAATAACTTTATTTGACCCTTTTTAGGTAATATATTATGTTTTATATAGGAGCCTTTATAGGATAATTTTATATGTTCTTCAACAATAACACTTTGTTAGTGGGATGATAACATTTTATTAGCTTCAGCAGTGAAAACAGTACAACATCCTTTCCTTTAACAAAATAATCAATAACAAAATGTGTCATGCTTTAATACAACTGTCACCTGTCACATTCACTCAAAACATTCACTATAAAGCAAATCAATTATACTTTTTCTTATCTCCAGTAATAAGCTATAAAGCGATCACACAATAAAATATCTATTAATATAAACAAAAATAATTATATTAATTAAACAAAAATAAAAATCTTCAAATTAGCATTTACAACTGTTTCACTCTCACTACTTTAATCAACTTATTTCTATTGTTAGATTTTTCTTCAGGTTTTGCTCTTTTTAAACCATCAAACCCAGGTTTGCGCTGTACAATGATCAACATAACCATTCTTCTCTTCACCTTGTGCACTGTTTGAGCTTTCTTTCCTGTCATGACTAATCTCATCACTTACATTAGAGGTTTGCTCACCATCCGATTCAGTTATTGGATTTCCCTGCGATCGGTCTTTTACGTCGCTTTGTTTAACATTTATGTCTTCGCTCTCTGTAGAAAAATTAATCATAACTTGATCATTTTGTGGTTCAGTTAAATCGCTCTGGCTGGACTGGGGTTTTTGCTCACTGACCACTCTAACATCTTCTTTAGAAGATCTTCTATCTCCTGTTTCTTCTTTGTCTAAAGGTGTCTCAGATGCTGTAGATTTTTTCTCTGCAGGATCTATCACAATCTCGGATTTGGACACAGGCTCTTGCCTTATTTGATCTCTTCTAGTATCTTCTGCAGTGTTAGAAGTGGAACTGCGAGGCATCATTTCCACTTCTTGCATTTCACTGGATTGTTCTTCTTGAGTTTTATTTTCCTCACATGTTTCAGATTCATTCTCTACAGAAATCCGGGTTTCATTTTTCAGTTCATCTTCATTCACTTCAGCTGCAAGAATATTCGTGGGGCCCCACACAAAGTCTTTTCTTGGCTGAAAATGCTTAAAAGCATACTTAACCAGATCTTGCCTCTGCTTCTTGTCTAATACAGCAAACACGAAGTAATCTAGTACGCTTTTTTTCACTTTTGGAAGCTTATTCAATACAAGAGTTTCATGGAGAAAAAACTTGACCAGTTTTTCCTGGTAATGCTCGAAACCAAGAGTCCCCAGACACTTCAGGATGCGTGTGATGCGAAGGTTGTTGTGAGTATATCTGTAAAATGAAAAACATATATTAAATATTTTAAATGAATGAAATGAAAACTAAATAGAATAAATTATTTTTATAAAACATTGATCAATTATGCATTTTAATGTTGCTGTGGGTCAATGTGAGAGACAAAATGAAGTATTTTATATATATATCGATATGTTATTATTGTAAATATTGTCATTACTATACTGGAACAATAAAACATAATAGAATAGTTCAGAAATTTTCTATTTATTGCACAGACCACAACTGGTCCACAAATAAGTCTAAAAATAAATTATGCTTCTAGAGACATGTACAAACTACTCAACTGATGGACATACTGTACTGTACTTATTTTTCGTAGTTTCTCCCAAAAATTAACTGTGTAATAACAAGTCAAACAACAATACTCAAAACGAATGTTTTTGTGTGTGAAAACCCGCCGTACTCTGCCTCTGGTTGGCAAAAGATGAAAATGTGCTTTACCTAAGCCAATCATCATCAGTTATGCACCCCACTCACTCACACACCAATCAAAATCAGTTTTGTTTCTCACCCCCAACACACTCAGCAGAGAAACACTTTGCAGGTATATGATTGAGAGCCGACTCAGATGAAAACTGCTTCAGTGAGCTCAATTATGGTAACGCTGCATATAACGCCATTATTCCCATCACTATTTAAACGTAAAACGAGAAAATCTTCTCATGTTTGACATGGTCAACTTGTCAAAAAACGAGTTATGACTTAGTAGTTCTGTGCTCAATACACTCCCACAGCATTTGTATAGGCTGGAGTGTGGAGTGTTAATGAGCGTCAGCTGTACGCGGACCGGTCTCGTATCACGGAGGAGATCGGGAGCATAAGAGAACGAGCGACTGGACCATCGACGAGAGAGGACCGTGCCCGAACGTGTTTATGTTTGTATTTATGTTATTTTGGCCGGCAGTCGACCTGAGGTGGCTGTATCTGTCTTTAATAAATGTCATCAAACTAAACATTAGATATGCAGAAGCTGTCTGAGTGACGGCCACTTTAAGCTTTCCTACTGCTCAGGGGTTAGAATATGTTGGTAGCAACGCCAAGGTCAGGGGTCGATCCCAGGGATAGCACATACTTAGATACAAATGAAGTATCACGCAATCTAAGTCGGTTTGTATAAACGCCTCTTCGAAATGCCTAAATGTAAATGTAAGCAGATTTTTAAGATTATAAGGATAATTTTGCCAAGTGATCCTAAACTGTTGAAGTGTATTGTTATTAAATAACATCATACAAAATGAAACAAACAGAAGTATGAGAGTATAAACCTGTTTAGGTTTTCAAAGCGTTCCTTCCAGTGATCAGCACGTTTCACATCTCCTGTCTTTTTGTCGACCAAGCATATGCCATAGAAATCCAACATGAGCTCATATGATATCACCAGATTCTGCTTTGCAGTTTCATCCTTACGGAAAAACTGGAAAAACGATAGATTACTTTGGATTTAGTGATTAAACCTTAAACACCTTCTGAAAAATACAGTAACTTCTATACAAAATACTTTTTTTCAAATCAGTTACATTAAAAGAATAAATAACTGAATATATTAAACACACCCTGATTTCTTGTTTTGAGAGCACAGGTGCTTGCCAATTCATTCCTTGCTCTTGTATAGGAAACAACCTGCAACGTAGTTTTGAAAGTGGTGAAATAAACAATGACCGTTCATACTTTTAAAATCTCCAACAGTTTAAACAGGTATAGATTTCATAGTTGTATCGTCAAAGGGTCTAACCACTGAATGTAGGAGTGGACATCTTCTAGCCTTTCATAATCCCTCCGCCATTCTTCGTGAAATTGATGAATATACACACCTGCAAAATAATGGTAAAAAATGGTCTTGGTCAAAAGAAACAGACATCAAAATAGACAATTGAGTTAACTATACAAGCACGATGGCATACCATCTGGCTTTGAGCTCGCAGAACCAGTGTAAAAGTCAAGGTTGGGGAAATGTTTCTGGAAAACAAAAATAAATGTTTATTTTATTTGATGTCTAAAAAACATGTTTTTTTACATAAACATGCTTCTAAGACATGTGTATGCATATTTTATATGGGCCTCAGTTTACCCCATGAGTCATGACAATGCACAGATTTCCCCTTATTTCAGGCAAGTTGTGTCACTGGACTATTGGTGTCATACAGTCACAATATATCAGTATCAACAAAAAACATGATATAGCTAAAGCAATTTTTTATGTAAACTAATAGCACCTTATTGTAAAGTGTTACCGACAGCATGATTATTAATATCGTGTCACTACACATAAGATAATATTGTAAATAGATTAGTAACCATTTAAAGTCCATGTGAAAAGGGAAATTGCGATCGTTTGGAGTTAACAGATGCTCCGCCCAAGCCGTCTAACATGTCATTTATGATGGATATTCATCAATTTGATCTTGATTGAACTTGACTGATAGCATTACTTATTTCTATTTAAAGTTGTGGTATCATTAATTATTTTGACTACCTTTTGACCTTATTCTCTCATTCTTATTATATTTTAAAGGCAAGTAAATATACAGTTTGCAAGTCATGCATCACACAAGCATCATTCATGCTTCTGTTAGTTTCTCTTTGTAGAAATATGTAAAAACACAGAAATAAACAACTGTGACCATTCTTCTAAACTAATCCTTTCATATGTGCTGTGCATAGATAGAGATTAGTAGTTGTAATTATAATAAGAATGACACCAAAACTATACAAAAAGTTCCTCAGTCTACTTTGTGGGGATTGCTGTACTGTAGTTTTGTGTTATACATGTTCTGTATGTACCTTAACTGTATATAGTATGTACCATTAATAATAACAAACAAAAAAAAACGGGTTGTTTACTTCGTTTTGTTCGTCAGGACCATCAAGGTTCTAGAAATGAAAAAGAAACAAAATTTTAGAAAAATATCAGCACACAGCAACTCGTGACAGAATTTTGACATTAATATTTGTATAACTTAAACTCAGCCATGCTCTGTGGATGTGGATCTTCGTTTTACAAAGAGAAGAATGGGAGGAAATGTGCCAATGGTAAAACATGCACCATTTTTGTTCTGTCATAAAACTCACTTCGCAACTACGCCGAAACTCTTGCATGTCCCTTGCAGCGTATATGTTCCTGCGACATTTTCCCGACGTTTTCTTCTGCAAACATACAAATAACAGCAATCATGAATCATTTTGATCTTCTTTGAACAAATATTGAATAATAAGTAGAATAGCATTTAGTAAACATGACTTTCACTGTTACTATGAAATTAATGGGCCAAATTAGAACATTGTCTTTATTTAGTAAGAACCCTGTTTTTTTTATTTAAAAATACCCATTTTCAAAGCAATGTCTTGCATAGAAACTAGGATGTTTGAAAGGGTTAACAAGCATGAGTGCAAACAAGTATTTCTTTAAATGTCCAATGTTCATAATATCATCTGAAACACACCTGTAAAGTGCGAGAAGGCCTGTAAAATGCTCCACGCATAGAACAGTTGACTATCGTGTACAATGTATGTATTATATTATTACTCTCAACGTTTTTTTAAATAAAATAAGGATATAATTAGATGCACTCTTTCTGGAGTCATAAAAAGCTACTTTTATGGTTTAACGTTAACGTTAACGTGACACGTATCGTATATAACCCAGGCAGGCAGTAGCATTGTCAGGACACATTTGAAACAAACCAACAAAACAAACATTGACGTTACCTCCTTTCCGACTGTTTTAGTTTCATCGTCTTCCCATGTCGAGTCATACTCGCAATAATTATAGTCTACTTCCAACTTCGGTTTATTTGTCAAACTCATCCCGCTAGCGTCAGCTAAAAAAAAACTTCTAAATGAGTTTACCAGATAACAAAGCCAATAAAATATATTATAACCAAAAAGAAACATGAATCAAAAACACCGTGCTAGTCAAACAACGCGTGCTTAACTCTCTTTTATTGCGGACAGAAAACGAAAGCTCACAGTGAAACGAAAGCATTTCTACTTCACAAACAAGGAAGCACAACCCGCCGCCTCGAGTAAACTTTGGGGTTGCCAGATCGCGCTTAAATATTCTGCAACATCAAAATCCCACTTACATGTAGATCTACACAAATGTTTTATTTCATATATTTTGGCTTTACCACAATTAATTAAGTAATGAATACCAAAAAAAAGCGTTAGCTACTTTTTTATTCAGTGAATCTTTATGCTAGTGTGGGCTTTTAAGTTTGCTCTGAACACTTTCTGATGATTTTACATTTGTTGTTTTTAAATGTGCTTTAGAAAAACGCTGACCTTGATTAAAAGCCACTTTACAATGATGTCTTTCACTTGAGCCAGTTACCTGAGATGTTAATGCCTTGTGACAAATTAACAACATTAGCTTGCAAGTTATCTCAATACAAACACAGACATAAAATTATTTAAAGCTTATTTAAACTGACATACAATGTGGCAGACAGATTACAATCTAATTCAGTGATATTTTTGCATTTTTGCTTGCAGAAGACCCCTATAATATTAAAATGACTCCCAAAATCTACTTTATCAATGAAATATTTGAGTTTTTGCATATCTTGCTAAAAAGACTGTCTGTATGCAAAAAATAGTAACGTGTGGTCGAAACGATACAAGTCCAGAGCACTGGGTGTGAACACAGGTTGTTAAAAACAGGTTGCGCAAGAACTAAGGGGACAATGCTGCAAAACTGTCAAGAAGGTAATCAAACATTTCCATTGAACAAGACTTCGAAAGTATTTGGACTTCCTTTTTTTATTCACAGGTAGGCTATGACTATTCTGGTAAAAAAATAACTACATCATACCATGCAATTTTATTGTTTTGTAAAGGTCCTCTCTATTCCACAGTGACCTGATTGGACACTCAGGTCTAGTAGATGTTCTTTAGGGGTGGGCTTTTGGCAGAAAAGTTCTTCCAAAACAGACAGACTTGGTAAACATCAACTGCTAATTTCATGTTTATTGTGACTCCTAGTGGAAGCACATCATCTGTGATACCTATTCTTAACCATCAGGGGGCAGTTTTGCTCTGCATAGATTTCCAATAGTTGCATGTAATTTGAGAAGACTGCCGTGGCGGTGAGCCTCAAAAGTCAGACACTGTAAAAATAAAGCTAAATATTGAGCAATATGAGATTGTGAGAGATAAATATTTGAATCCGGCACTGCTATATGTAACACTAGGATAAAGTTTGGGTGGCAGCATATTATCGTCTAAAAGTCATAGGTCACTTTCCACATTGTGGAATAAACGTGAAAACATTAAAAATATGTAATAAAACAAATGTTAATATAAAATAATTTTTTGACTCAAATATTTTATCTAATAATTTTAGCATATTCAGTTTGCATAAACGTCATTTTGTCATTCAGCTTCTTGAGGTCTCACCTTTTTAAACAGTATTGAAAGACATCACGTATATTCTGGGCTCTTGTTGGGTGCTTTTCTTATTTGGTTTTCCATAAACAATTTGACACTAATAATAGCAATTCATGTGCATGCAAAAATAATTTGAAACACTTTATCATAATTCATAACCAGAATTACTTTTTTGACTAGTCCAATGATGCGTCCCATTTCGCATACTATCCGTCCTACATAGTATTCTGAGATAGAATTAGTATGTTCCAAATCATAGTATGCTGAAATGAGCATTCTCAAAGTACCCGGATGGTCTACTGTTTCCGGTTAAAATTCGAAGTGTGGCCCGGTCCCAAATGGCGCACTTCATGTGGACTTGCGGTTTAATTGCGCATGCTCGCCAAGTCTACTAGTCCGTAGTGTGTCCCATTTGTCTTTTTAGCGCTCAGAAGTCTGCTCGCGATCGCCTCCTTTGTGCCCTCGGTGCAGTCTTCGGCGAAGCGGTGACCTGACAAAAACTAAGGGGACAGAGCTGGATAAAGGACGCGGCAACTTTGATTTTCCTACAACATTTCAAATGCTATTAGATTGTTAATGATAATCTTAAATCTATCATTTACCATATTACGTTTATTTTTTTTATTTTTATTTAGCCTTGTTGTGCAAGCACTGTTGAGCTTGGTCAGAGGCAGCAGCTTTTGCCAGAGGGGAACTGGAATGCCCTGGTTGGGCCTGGGTTCTCCTGAGGTTTTTTTCTCAATGGGAGTTTTGGGTTCCTCACACCATTTGCATATTGTTTTGCACTATCTGCCTGGCTGGGGGGGCTGCTTTAGAATTCAGAAATTAGACATAATTAATATTGCATATTAGAATTTATAGTCCGTTTAATATTTGACATGTGGTTCTCTCTCCTTTATCGCCAATGTGTGCTTTCACTGTGCGTGTGTGCGAGTGTGTTTGTGTGCGTCTATGTCAATGTGTGTAAGTATGTTTGCATATTGTGTGTGTGGAGCATTTGTATGTCTGTCTTTTGTTGTTTTCACCTTTTTCTTGTTTTTACAGGTATATGCCTTTAGTATTTTTACTTATATTCAATGTGTCTCATGTACAGCTGCTTTGTAACAATGAAAATTGTAAAAAGCACTTTATAAATAAAGTTGAGTTGAGTTTGTTGTAGATATCTAGTTTTCTATGGGCTCTGTAAAGCTGAACAACACATCTTCTGTTTAACAGAGGTATATTAAATAACAACATATATGCATATTAAGAAGTGTATACAGAAGAATAGTGTATACAAATAAATACATACACATAAGCAGTTCCATTTACGTCATTACAAATGAATGCATTACAAACATAAGTATCTATTGCATAATGCTCGGGTGTCATAACAACATATGAAATACAGAACAATAAAAACCGGCAGCTCCAGTCCCAAATAACTACAATGGGACAACAAGTGTGATCAACGAATGACAGCAAAGTACCAAAGGAGTGATTAGAAAGCACCGCTTGCTCATTAAAGTCTGTTCCAAAATCACTCCCACGTACCCTTGTGGACTCGTGCCTAGTGCCCTATAGATCTGCACTTCCTGACGTCACCAAGTGTGAACTCGGAGGAGGTCCACAAGACCGGAGTGCGCCATTTGGGACTGGGCCTGTGAATCCATGGACACTTAACTGCTGATATTACCCACAACTCACCGCGAGAGGGCGGATTTTAGTGACGCTACACTGCATTAATCCAATTAAATAAAAGATACTTTGCTAAATTGATAAATGTAAGAATGCAGTAAAGCATACATACAAAACCATAAATAAATAAATACATAAATGCAAGGAAGAGCTGTATTTTGATATTTGTGACAGTTAAGATCGCGGTGTCGTCTAGCAACAACAGCCACTTCCGTTTCGCGTTAGTGTGTCCTAGTGCGTCCATAGAGTTTTGCTACGCACTAAAATAATATACGTTCCATAGCAAAAACATTACATACATTAAGGGCATAGCATAAGTAGGCGAATTGGAACGTAGCACAAGATGTGAGAAGCCCGAAGAACACAAGTGCGAGTCACGTGAGAAGGGACAAAGTTTCCAATGCAATGATTGGCTCATTACCCTGTCAATCTTGTCAATGCGCTATGCCCGTTTCCCAAGCGGGCTTCTTCAACAGAGTAACACAAACAATAGTTCGCCCATATACACAGCGAAAACCATTATTTGTTTATTTATTTGCAGTCTGCCAGTAATAATGTTGGGATGCCCGAAACTTCTTTACTGATGCCATTTTGAATTCATATCTTCATATCAGTATGCCGCCAACTGACCTCCTTTAACGTTCCTGAAGCTCTCTATCATAACATTAAAGGTCAGTGAAGTCCAAGTCATTTAACATCTCCATCCTGGTCTCTCATTTGAAACAGTTCAATTTGACACTACTGTAATTTAATTTATATGCTACATCTACTGTATATTCTACATATCGATTTATATAAGATCACCTGGATCAGAAGAAATTCTGTTGTTACATTGTAGAAACAGTTGCTTTCTAGGGATCCCAGCTCTCTAATATTTGTTTTTGCGTTGTTATTGGAGGGATTTTTGTTAACACGGTCTTTTGTTTTTGTCCTTACTTTGTTTCGCTAAGTCAGTCAGGGTGCTCTCATGGGACATGGGTTTTGTTTGGTTAGTGACAGGTTGTTCTCCACATTGATGCAATAACATCATAAGAACAGCAGATGGCTCTATATCAAAACCCATTTTTGTTCAAACCACTCAGTGCCTAAGATTTAGATCATTAAAACACAAATGTCAAGATTGGAATCAGATAAACCCAAGATTGGGCGTGAATGGAATATTTACTCTGTGAACGAATGCTGGTTCGTGAAACGAGTCTGTCACAAACAAATTGTAATTCTTTTTAATGTATTAAACAGCATTTTGTAAATATTATGCAAATTTAAAGTTTTATGTGACTTGTTTTGTTACATTCTTGTCTGTTGCACAAACAATAATGCAATGTGAATACTGCTGTGCGGTAATTCTGTAGTCATGTCCATATATTCAAAAGTCATTTTCTAGAGTCTATAATGTGTAGTAACAGATTATTCTTGACAGCTTTATGTAACACTATACCCCTGAAAACGTTGGAAGCATTAATAAATATCTTGCTTGATTTCTTTATTCAGGCTATATTGGGTCTTTTCAACATTAAATCTTCAGAGACGTCTGTACAGCAGAACATTTTCAATGTGCGTGTCTGCGGAAGACCAGGGAACGATAAATGCAAGTTCAATCTCAGTGCAGTGATATTGTTTCTGCCACAGAAAAATCTTTAGCTCTTTAATTTTGCATGAGGTTGAATGTTACACTGTTGAGATTTTAAAACACTAGTAAACACATGATCATACACAAATGAAAATCATGCCGCATTTTCTAGCTAGACACGGTCTTTTTTCTATTTTATTATGAGATTATTCGGACGAATGTGTAATAAAAATATTCAATAAACTAACATTACCATTTTATGAACCTTTTCAGGGGGGTTTTATAGATTTTATAATATATGCTGATTGAAAATGATTAACAGGAGTGAAATAAAACAGGATTTTAAAAAACAAACTTGTAAAGTATTAACCCAAGGAACCAAATGGCTGCCCCAGAACCACCATGTCCATACCTTTTTGTGCTCTTGCGTGGTTTAAATGGCAATTGAACTACATAACTCTTTTTTTACGATATCAGTGGGTTTATAGATGGTTTCATCTTAACAACGTAACAAACGTTACTGTTCATGCACACTTTTGTGACCCCAACTGAACTTCTGGTACGCATTTACCATCAATAGAATGCCTATAGATTATCTCAACTCAACTCAACTTTATTTATATAGCGCTTTTTACAATTTTCATTGTTACAAAGCAGCTGTACATGAGACACATTGAATACAAGTAAAAAAACTAAAGGCATATACCTGTAAAAACAAGAAAAAGGTGAAAACAACAAAGACAGACATACAAATGCTCCACACACACAATATGCAAACAGACATACACACACACACACACACACACACACATTGACATAGACGCACACACACACAGTGAAAGCACACATTGGCGATAAAGGAGAAAGTACCACAGGTCAAATATTAAACAGACTATAAATTCTTATATGCAATATTAATTATGTCTAATTTCTGAATTCTAAAGCAGCCCCCCCGGCCAGGCAGATATGCAAACGGTGGTGAGGAACCCAAAACTCCCATTGAGAAAAAAAACCTCAGGAGAACCCAGGCCCAACCAGGGGATTCCAGTTCCCCTCTGGCAAAAGCTGCTGCCTCTGCACAAGCTCAACAGTGCTTGCACAACAAGGCTAAATAAAAATAAAAAATGATAGATTTAAGATTATCATTAACAATCTAATAACATTTGAAATGTTGTAGGAAAATCAAAGTTGTCGCGTCCTTTATCCAGCTCTATCCTCTTAGCTCTTGTCAGGTCACCGCTTCCCATTCTCAGCTCTGCCATCAGGTCTGGGCATGAACTGCATCCTGCGGTAACCTTGGAACAAAGAGACAAGACTGGCTGAGAGTAGAGTACTGTTCTGCACTCTTTGATGCAACAAGTACATCATTTGTTGTTGGATGTGTTCCTGGTTCCAGTTGATCTAAATAATGCAGCCTAAATCCTCTGAGGATTAATATTATGGAGGTGTAGTGTATGCAAGATTAAAAAGATGAGTCTTTAGTCTAGATTCAAACTGACAGAGTGTGTCTGCCTCCCGGACCGTGCAGGGAAGAATATTCCAAAGTTTAGGCGCTAGATAAGAAAAGGATCTACCACCTGCACTTGATTTTGAAATTCTAGGTATTACCAACTGACAGGACGCCAAAGAGCGTAATGTACGTTGAGGTCTGTAATACAATAGAAGTTCATTATCTCTTATAACAATCAAAAGAAACCGAGAACCGTTAAGTGGCTAAACTTGTCTCTCCAATATTTAGAATTTAGAGTGCAATACCAAGCTCAACCGCTAGATATCAAGGTACCATACAGTCTGTTTAAATGCAACTGAACTGCAGGACCCATTCAACAAATTGTTTAACATACAACAAATAGTTTATTTAATACAATTATTAGACAGTAAAAAAATGATACAAACTAAAATAAACAAAAATTAAATAAAGACACTAGCCAAACACAAACCGGATGTTAACTGGGGGTCAGGCGCGCGTTCGTCTGATGAAACAGTCTATAAACTGTTGAGAAGTTTAGCTCCACCAATACCGTTTAACAGAGAAATTGTGTTTTCTAAAGGAAACCCATCAGGTTCCGACTGCTTTTATCTCGCTTCTGTATCACTTTCATTTCTCATCTTATGATACATTTGATTCCATGCACAGCCTGAGCCAAAAGCAAGGATGCAGGGGTCAAATCCCAGGTCTTTGTAGGCCTTTACATCTTTTCTGCCAACAGGATCCTAACTTAAAGTAAAGAAGAGGAGCTGGTTGATTTTATTTGACAAACCATTGCCTTGCTTCAGAATTATTTTTTTTGCAAATGCTTTACAATAAGATTGTATATGTTAACATTAGTCAATGCATTTGCTAACATGAACAACAATGAACAATATTTCTGCAGTATTAATCATAGGGTAAAGTTAATTGCAGCATTTAATAAAAAAATGGTAAAACATCAGTATGGGGGAAATTCTCACTATTAACTTGTTATTTGCATGACTATCATTGGCATATTGGGGGTTTATAAGTACTTATAAAGCTCATATTCTGCATGACTTTATTCTACATCCCTAGTCTTACCCAATACCTCAACCTAACAACTGCCTTAATAACTAAATAAGCAACATGTTAACAGTCTATTGGGGAAAAAGTTGTAGTTAATGGTTTGTTAATACCGAGAATTGCCCCCTATACTGAAGTGTGACAAAACAAATAATCAAAAGGTGTTTCTATTGACATTAGTCAACCAGCATGAAATTTTG